>OW028696.1:9880632-11379698 GCA_932294315.1 Epinotia nisella | reverse complement strand
GCCTCCAAGAAATTCCAGATTCTTTGGGCGGTGATATGTTGTACCTCTTCTGGGTGCATGATGTGCCGCCCTAGGTAGGTACTTCTTTTTTGCATGAGTGGGTCCGCAGGAGCAGAGAATGTGCATTGCTGTCTCCTCCGTCTCCCGGCAGAACCTGCAAGTTGCGTCTTGTTTCATACCCATTTGAAACAGGTGTTTGTTCAATTTGCAATGTCCTGTCAGGATTCTCGTCTGTATGTGGTATACAGAGTTCTTTCCTGTGGACATGGCAAAAATTAAGCGCTATTAAGCTATACACGGTGATTTTCAATTCGTGATCAGGAACCAATTTTCCAAATTCATGGTATGATGCCAAACACGACTAAAACAAACGTTCGTTTTTTTTCTGAACAATGCGGAATTAAGAATCACTTTATAATTTAAAATCATTGTCACTTAGGGTGTTGAAATCTATGAAACTAGAATCTCCTCGAATTTTTAAATTAAGTGTGAATGAATAAGATCTATAAAAAATTCCCGCCAAAGTGAAAATTTGATGTATGTACTATTTAAGTTCAAAAAATGTAGGGTGATGAAATATTCAGTGGATATTAGTGTTAACATTATCATCATCATCACCATATCAGCCGAAATACGTCCACTGCTGGTCATAGGCCTCCCCCAAAGAATGCCACTATGACCGGTCGCCGGACGCCCCGCATCCAGCGGACTCCCGCGACCTTTACCAGGTCATCAGTCCACCTTGTGGGGGGCCTACCCACGCCGCGCCTTCCGGTACGTGGTCGCCACTCGAGAACCTTTCCGCCCCAAAAATAATGATTAAATTTTATTAACTATATAAACAGTGATGTAATTGCATGAGACTTCATCCGCTGAAATCAGTTTTGGCTGGTTATCATTATATTTTTCGACTCCTGATCATGGATTAAAAATCATCGTGCATATTGGCTGCACTCATAATCCACATTTTGTCTCCTCTTATTGAACGCACGAGCGAAGCGAACGATGTTCTCCGTTGCAGCTTGGGGCAAAATTCTTTCGTATGTCCGGATATCCAGATGTCCGGCTGTTCTCCTCTACAGATCAATAATCAGGTTCAGGTTCAATAATTATATATATATTTAAAATCGATTAAGTTTTTGGAATTAAAAAAAAATATGAAAACAGTCTCGCAAGTTTCACAGAGCCAGTAGTACCTATAAATAATAAGTTTCTGTCAAAAATGTAATTTTTGGTACCTACTAGTTTATATTGCCGACTGTACTTTTCTGTATACCATCATCGTCTACTCATTGAGACGATTCTAACGAGCCCAAACTCAACGGGGTCACGCCGGTTAAATACTGGATTGCCATGGCCACCTTCTGTCTCCATCATCAGATCAGCTCAATATTACCATAATATTGAATTGTCATGCAAACTATACTTAAACCCAAAATTTCAGTTCAATCGGATAACGGCAAGTGACTGAAAAATGGATTGCAAATTTTGACGGACAACTTACTTCATTTTTAGGGTTCCGTAGCCAAAATGGCAAAAACGGAACCCTTATAGTTTCGTCATGTCCGTCTGTCCGTCTGTCCGTCTGTCCGTCTGTCCGTCTGTCCGTATGTCACAGGCATTTTACTCGAAAACTATAAGGTGTATTTGAATAAAATTTTGAGGATAGGATAGGTGTATTTTGTTAGCCGCTACAAAGTTTTGTAATTAAAATTACTAAAAAAAATTTTTTTAGGGGTGTACTCCATACATAAAACTGAAAGTCAAAAAAATTTTTTTCATCGTGAGCCCACGTGTGGCACATGAATCGATAGGCCTTTCAAAATAAATGTAAGGTTTCTCAGGAATTTTCTTGATTAAGCGAATACAGTCAGAGATAATCGCCCCGAAAGTCACTAAAATTCTGTCCCCCCCCCTCTAATTTTTGAACGGTGTATTTTAAAAATATGAAAAAATTCATGGACACAGCGCTTATTAAGTTCATTCACCGAAAATTGTTTTGAACAAGATCGGATGAAAGGTTTCCAACATATTTATATAGGCACGGAACCCTTCGTTTTGCGTGGTCCGACACTTTGGTATTTTTTTTATTTACTTGTTACTTACATATACTTACTCGTATATATATCTTACATACGAACAGGTCAAGTTAATATAAATCTTGTAAAAACGTATTTTATATGCACGTTTTACGACTTTTGTCCCTGATAGACCCGATTCGATATTCAAAATATGATATCTCTGATAGGTATGTCATATGGACACCTATAATGTGTCCAGTCGCAAGTGTGGTGATATCCTGGCGATATCCCCATTTGCTAAGTACGTAACTGACAACGACTGTTGTGGGAACGCGGCCATCAGCAGTGTAATTGCGAAACGTTTCGAATGCGCGATAAGTATTTTTTTGCTGGTGAAAATGACAGTTGTTATGTCCTAACCTAACGTTCGTTTGAAAAAATATAAAATTATCCTACAAAGGTCCATTTTTGAGAGTATGGCAACGTCATCGAGTCGCTTATTTTAGCTAAATTGCCTAAATTCCGTTAAAATTCGTTTGTACCTCTAGCGTCGTAGCGAAGTGGTGTGCGAGAAATCCACCAATAGAAAGAAGATAAGATATAATATATTGTCAAAAACCGTGTACAAATAGATTATATGATAAATATAGAGTCCAACAGTTTGTCCATTTCGGTAATCATAGTAAATTATCATATTGAAAGAAAAAAAGAAATATCTTTATTTGGTGTGACAAATAAATTACAAATGTGTTATCTGAAATGCAGCAAAATGGATGCCACTCAACATATGCCAGCAGCAATATATCCTAAAGGCGCTGGTTTTCAAACTCCCAGACGTGTGCGTCCCACGAGATATAACAACAATATATATAATTTCATTTTAATAACGTTCACAAGATATAATGAACGTCACCTATAACAACAAAACTAATACTTTTATAAGCAATAACGGTTAATTGACATAATATTCATTACACTCAGACCCATCATATTCACACTCAAATTGACTAATTTCAGTTTGTATAACATACAAAACGTATAACTTTGCTAAAGAGGAAAAAAGTACCTAAAAAAGTTCTGTTAGCCCGCAAGACTTATCGTGGCAAACCGACTCGGATGGCGGATAGGTTAGAAGACCGTCTTCGTGGTGGTTTTTTTTATAAAAGAGCGGAAAAAAACGTTTTTAGACAAAAGTTTTTCAAGTAATATATGTTTTAAACCTTAGGTGTTATGAATATTATACCATCGATATATCAATTGATATTATATGTAAATAACGTTATACTTTATGAAAATAATTTTGAAATTATACCTTTCGTTCATTATATGCAGTGAACGTTATAGTAAACAAGCTTATACAAAGTGAGCGTATATATTATGACTGTTTAATGATAAGTCCTTAGATCTCGTATTACTTCGATGATATCGTTGTTTATGAGAGAACCATACAAGTTCACGGAACCCTGAAACTCGTAAAGCGTCTGCTTTCATCGCTGGCCTTCGGCGCGCGCGCACCTGCCCGCTCCTAGGGTTCCCGAGGCTAGATTTTATTATCTTTACTAGCTTTTGCCCGCGGCTTCGCCCGCGTACTAAGAGTAATGTTAACCGTCTACAAAAAAGGTGCATCTCAGTTTCAGTCTTTTATATATTTAGATCGACTCTACATAGACTCTGCATATCGAACATAGACTCTACATATCGAATCTACATATCGATTCTACATATCGACTCTACATATCGACTATAAATATCAACTCTAGATATCGACTACATATCGACTCTACATATCGACTCTACACATCGACTCTACATATCGACTCTACATATCGACTCTACATATCGACTCTACATATCGACTCTACATATCGACTCTACATATCGGCTCTACATATCGACTCTACATATCTGGACCCCCATATAAAATTTCACCCCCTCTTTTAAGGTGGGTGCAGATTTTTTTGTTAGTCACAAATAGTCCGCATACCAATTTTTAGCTTTCTACCTTGAAAATTGCGGAATGCTCCATACAAACTTCTACCCCCCATTTTGGGGAAGTGGGGGGTTAGAAAGAGACAAAAAGTAGCCTATGTCACTCTCCATCCCTTCAACTATCTCCACTTAAAAAATCACGTCAATTCGACGCCCCGTTTTGCCGTGAAAGACGGACAAACAAACAAACAAACAAACAAACACATACACTTTCCCATTTATAATATTAGTATGGATTTTATTTACTTACTTTTGTGGTATTTTTGTCTCACCTTCTGCACTATATTATTATTCCCTCAAATTTTTCATAGACATAACCAACACTCTCTTTTTATCTATTTCATTTTAAATTTTTGTAAGACCAATGTTAACTGTTTAGGTTTATTTTATTATATATATATATAAGCCCCAAGCAAGTTTTTTTTCAAGCGGATGCTGCGTAAGCATCTGCTTAAACAAGAATTCGACTAAAATCTATCCACATAATGGTAGTATATATTGAATATGTAGTAGTATATATTTTTGTATGTATCTTATATATTTTTATTTATGTATGTCTATATGTAGTGTATAATACATTTGTTTTTTTTCCTCTCTCCTCAAGTATATTCGTAACAGAAATTATCATACTTTTTTCTTTGCACCTGTTATAAGTCTCTGTTTAGCCCAATGGTTAGCTGGTAGGGAATGCCATCTGGCCATTTGTACATATTTTTTGGTATTTTGTGCAATAAAGTTTAAATAAATAAATAAATAAATAAATATATATATATATATATCTAGTTTTTTTTCTCACTGTTAATACCAGGTTGCTGGCGTTTGTGTCCCCACTTGTGATAGTTTTTAAGTTAGGTCCCCACCGAAAATCAGCGCCTCAGCTTGCTGTGTCTTGCTGAGGCTTTATGCTGAGTTTCCTGTTTAACGTCTTTTTATTTACCTAGTTTTTTCTTTTGCTTGTTTGTGTAATTTGTGACGTTAAATAAATGTAATTTTTTTTTTTCTTTCTTCTTTATGATTTTAAAGTGCACACATAAACCCCCGTCTGTATTACCAAAAGCACGCGACATCCCCAGTATTATCTTCTTGGAATTAGATGGAGAAAACTTGGTATTTCTGTGGTTCGTTGCTAGCTAACACACTTCAACCCTATTCCCACTGGACGAATAGGGGTTGTGCCATTCTAACATGATACAGCGCGATGTTTTTTTTACAAGCTTTTATTTAGTTTCACCTGTCCCGGTATCTGTACGTAATTAAAAAAAAAAAAAAAAAAAAAAAAACAATGTCAGTGCCCATAATAAGTATTAATATCAAGGGAAAAAATTATGTCAATACAATAATGAAATCTTTCGAGTTAAATTTGACACATTTCCCGGTTTTCGACTAAGCTGAAATTTCGCATGCACTCGTGGATATATCGCATGACAATGCGATATTATGATGACATGGAGCTGATCTGATGCTGGAGCCGGAAGGTGGCCATAGGAACTCAGTGCTTAATCTACATAACCCCGTTGATATTGGGCTTGTCAGAATCGTCCATAATCAATCCATAGATCCATAATTGTCTCAATGAGTAGTTGATGACGGTATACAGAAAAGTACAGTCGGCAATTACAACCGACTCGATACGATCGTGCAGGATTATTACACTGAATTGTCAATTTTTTGACAATTGTCATTAAAGTTCATTTTTGACTTGGCAAATCACGATTTCTCGGTTGTAAAGGGCTATGAGAATAAGGTCGATTCAAAATCCGCTGATTGCAAGTTCTAGGGCAATGGACCTCAAACTTAATTTGGCGACCGCCTCGATAGAGTCAAAAGCGCATTGTCGACTCGTTATTGAGTCGATAGCGAGAATGCCAAAGCCAACCGTTGGTGACCTTAAACATGTTAATTTTTTTAGCATTACTCGACATCCAACGTGCCTATTTTGCGTGAAAGGATTAGACCGGTTTCCTCACGATGTTTTCCTTCACCGAAAAGCTAACGGTAAATATTTCGTACATAAGTTCCGAAAAACTCATTGGTACGAGCCGGGATTCGAACCCACGACCGCCGTTTGACAGCCGCATGCCTGAACCACTAGGCTACCGTAGCTTCCCTGGTCACCTTATTCACTTACATGAACATACCACCACATGCCGTTAGAGCAAGTAGCGGTGTAATAGGTGGGGGGGGGGGGGGGGGGGGGGTTCCTGTCTGGTGGGAATACTACTCCAGCTGGCTTCTTATACTAGTTTAATAATTGGCTGCTTTCCTAAAAAAAAAATATTAGTCCGTCAGTTAGATCATCAAAAAATATGACACACGTATTTTTTTTTGTCAATTAAACAAAAAATGATGAAGCCCGTTAGCGTTCCGCGTGACCTCACATTATGGTACACTTTTTTTACATAATGTGACGTCACGCGAAACTTTAACGGGCTATATCTTCATATTTTTTTTTTAATCACAAAAAATAAATACGTGTCCAATATTTTTTGATAATGTAACTGACGGACTAAATAGAACTCAATTTTTTTTTTACCCAGGAAAGTACCCAATTACAAATGATTCTTTCCTATAACTAAAGAATGATAATTGCAATTCTGAAAGCTACGGAGCCCTCAAGTATCCCATCACCTCCATCATTTCGTTTTTTTTTTCAGCCGCCATCTTTCGCGGCTGACTCACCACCGCTTTCTTACCAGCGTTACGTAATCTCGCCTTTTTTAATCGATTTGCGAGCTGTCATGTGGGAGTGCTTTTTTTTTGCTTTTTATGATGACTTTGTAAATACAATGTTGTAGCTGTTACAAGCAGATTTTGAGGATGACGCTAAATTTAAGATATAATAAGAAATATAATATAATATATATTAAGATATTTTTGTACATATTTAATAATATTTATTATTATTGTGTAAGATTGTCCACCAATATTTATTTATTTATTTTATTAATATTCTCGCTGTTCAGCCTGAATTGAGCGGAAAAGAAAAATAGCGATACACCAGATGCAAATACGATTGGAGGGTCGAAATCATGAACAATAATAGGGAGTATTATGCACTATTACACAGGCCGAACTACTACCTTTGGCTACTACCTCTGGCTACTACCTCTGGCAACTACCTCTGGCTTCCACCTCTGCTTGCTACCTCTAGCAACTACCTCTGGCTACTACCTCTGTCTTCTATCTCTGGCTTCTATCTCTGGCTATACCCTAAAGGAGCCCGCGACCCGCTTTGGTACCTAACTACTTCCAAAACATGGCCTGGTTTTACGAAAAATAAATAAATAAATATAGTGGGACAATTCACACCAATTGATCTAGTCCCAAACTAGGCAAAGCCTCTATGGGTACTAGACAACGGATAAACATACTTATATAGATAAATACATACTTAAATAGATATTAAAAATCCAAGACTCGAGAACAAACATTCGTATTGATCATACAAATATCTGCCCCGACCGGGGATCGAACCCGGGACCTCAAGCTTCATAGTCAGGTTCTCTAACCACTAGGCTATTCGGTCGTCAACAAAAACTAGACATTGTTATGTGTGACACTGTCTCCGTTCTGTTTAAAGCGGGTGGATCCGCGGAGTCACCTAGTATTCATAGATACTAGTATAAACAGAACCCCAAACTTCCCAATACGTTAAAATTGTTAAGAATAACCGTAACGTTCCACTAAAAACTAAGCTTTACCCGCGTAATTGGTTCTTCTTCAAGTTCAAGCAATTGGGAAATTGCCTAGCAACAGAACTTACGTATGGACGGGGCAAACGTGATGGTAGTTTTATCGATATCGATAAAATAAAATAAACTAAAGCATTTTTTAGGACTTACTAGAAGAAGTAGATTAAAATAAAATAGTCATTTATTTCAGATGTGCATCAATATGTTTTCACAATTAAATAGTTATAAGTTCATGAAATATATTAATTAAAATATTCCGCTGTGTCTCAAGACGAGAGTCTTTGACCAGTGTGTGTTGCCAGTGATGACATATGGCACGGAAACGTGGTCGCTTACTATGGGCCTCATAAGAAGGCTCAAAGTCACCCAAAGGGCAATGGAGAGGGCTATGCTGGGAGTATCTCTGCGTGATCGCATCAGAAATGAGGCTATCCGCAGCAGAACCAAGGTAACCGATATAGCCCTCCGAATCGCTAAACTTAAGTGGCAGTGGGCGGGGCACATTGCACGTAGAACCGATGGCCGTTGGGGCGGAAAGGTTCTTGAGTGGCGGCCACGTACCGGAAGGCGCAGCGTGGGTAGGCCCCCCACAAGGTGGACTGATGACCTGGTAAAGGTCGCGGGAGTCCGCTGGATGCGGGTGGCGCAGGACCGGTCATTGTGGCACTCTTTGGGGGAGGCCTATGTTCAGCAGTGGACGTCTTTGGGCTGATATGATGATGATGATGATGATGATTAATTAAAAAAAAAAAAAAAACATAACGGTATTTATATTATAATTTGTCTAACATTTACAGAACTTACGTAGGGAATGCTTATTATAGATAAGTAACCTATTTGATCCATTTTAATTTAATTGAGAAAATCTAGGCAAAACGAAATACATTTTCTTTATCTTATCCTGCTGATATTATAAATGTGAAAGTTTGGATGTTTAGATGTTTACATGTTTGGATGTTTGTTATTCAATCACGCTTAAACGGCTCAACCGATTTGGATGAAATTTTGCACGAAGGTAGTTTATAGCCTGGAATAAAATATAGGATAGTTTTTATCCCCGGTCCACGCAGGCGGAGTTATTATAACAATTTAGTCATTGGTTTTAAACTTCTCTTAAAGTTCTACAGTTAATGAAGTGGTCACAAAATCCAAAGGTAACTGTCAAAAAAAATGTATACCGGAGAGATTTTTGAGATCTATCGTCGACATAAAAATAGTGATATTAATCAAAAAATAATTCAACGTTTTACAAATAATTTGTATATTATACAATAACCTCACATACACATTATGCTATCCCATCACTAGCCCAGAATTTAAATTGAAAATTTGATTACAATTACTCACCAAATTATATTGAAGTTTCGTACCTAATTCTAGTTACGATTACCGGAATTAAGCTATAAATTATTATCAAATAACCAGCTTCCATCTCAAAATCAACTCTACGCTAAACGAATAGGATCTAAATTTGATTAAAGGGAGCAGCCTCATAAATTACGTCATTTGTGTATGGATACCGAACTTGCCAACTTATATTTGCGGTCAGTAAAGCCGCTGTCATCGCAATTTTCAACTATATCCTGTATATGCCAGATTTTCTCGACAGTATGTATAAGTTTGTGGACCTTTATTATTTAATGACAGCTCTTCAGATGGGTGATTTAAGAGCGTGGCCGTTTTTTTTATTTGACCGAAAAAAGTAAGAGCAAACTCAAGACACCTGTGTTTAATTTTGATTTTTAATCTGCGCTTGTCAAAGTTTGTGATTACTGATTATTTTGAATGTAGAAATGATTACAAAAACATCATAACTGATAATAGCGTTTGACATTTACAGATTATACTAGTACAACCCAAAAAAGGAAGATAACGTAAACGTCATAGTAAAAAACCGGCCAAGTGGGTTCCGTGCAAGACTGTAGGTATATAAGTAAATTATTAAAAATATTTTTATTATATTTCCGCCAATTTTCGAAACTCGTAAGGGAATCAAAACCTACAGGGTATATCCCGTGAACTAGAACCTTGAAATTTGGTACGAAGCAACGTCTTATAGCACAGATAAAGGAAAAATTGCGAAAACCGTAAATTTTTAGTTACATCATATTTATATTAAAATATTTAAATTTTAATAAATTACTTATATACCTACAGGTTTGTACGGAACCTTCGGTGCGCGAGTCCGACTCGCACTTGACCGGGTTTTTCACATTAAATACGGGTGTAGACTCTAAATTTATTATAACTTCAAAAAAAAAGAAGGCAAAAAATAATGCCTAATGACGAAAATCCCATTCAAATGTATCTGAAAAAATTACGATGCTACAACCGTTTTAATATTGCTTGTTATAAATAATGTTTTTTTTTATAGAGACAGAAAACGCTCGTAGTTCATGACGTCACGACCATCGAGCGTCATAGTAAATGATAATCGTTTCATATTAAACCGCTGAAGCGACATTTTTTGAATTTTACAGCAGAGCGTATTAGTTTTTTTTTGACTAAAAAAATCATAACTTTTTTTCTACTTAACTTAGAGAGTTGGGTTCTATGCACATGTTATTTCAAATTTTTATAACCATTTAATAAACATAATAATATTCCCCAAAACACGGCAGAAGTGAAAATAAATGTCGCTTAAGTGAAAATGAACCCAATAAAATCCCGGAAGAACCATTGAAGCGACACCATCATGCTGTAGAGAGACCCTAGAAAATTGAATTAAGAAACTACCTATGTTTAATTTGTTCCTGGATAATCACTTAAAACCAACTATAGTAAGGGCAGCTACTTTGTTCAAATTAAAATATTTTTCCAGTATTCCAAATTGGCAAAGCGATATATTTCCAGCATAACTACGAATTTATTGTTTTGTTTTATTTTATACTAAAGAGGTCTTTACACTTTCTAATAGGTATAAAGTTTAATAAATAAATAAAAACACGTTAAGAAAATAATGTTTAATCTTTATTTAAAAAAAAAATGGTTCCATCAACCAGCAATAGTCCCTATACACCCCAGCGGGTGCTGTCTCTGTGCGCGTCCCGTGACACGGGCAGGAACAACATCCGCTCGGTGTACTCCTTGCATTCCATTAAATTGTCAAAAGGGCCTCTACGTGTTGACTCAGTTGGTACTTTGCAGGAACTTAGCTCCATGCACGCCTCCCAAAGGTACGGGACATACATAAAGCATACTACACTATTAACGAATATTTACAAGCCAACAAATAAATAACTATTAAACAAACAACCATAATGAAAGTCTGTCTCTCTCTCTTCCATCCCCTTAATATATCTACAAATAGTACAAATACTTACACAAAACTGTATTACTCAGAATGCGGCTATAGAATATTTAGTGATTGACGCTTGTATAGTAAATGCTTGTTTTATTAGTTTAGTAAAATCATATTAATTTGAAATGTCGATCCATGATAGTTATTAATTTAATTTAATTGGAAAAATGTAATAAAGTACTATTGCAGTGCCCTTGCAGGGTTGTGTTGATACATATTATGTAAGATAATAGTGATAAGACCCTTTTGTACACACAAAGCAATGATTAAATAAATAAATAAACATCATGTCCCGTGAGCGGGAAATACTTACATAATAATTATATAGGGTCAGTCAGTAGGGGCAAGTGCATCCATGATCCATGCATTTATACTCACCATGTACATATGGATGTTGGTTCCCCATGGATTCAACATCCATATGTATGTAAGAGGTCGTTAGTTGTGTAATATCTGTAGATTTCGATATTTTTGATGAAAGGCGCACTTACCCCGGCGTCTCACTTTTTTTTTTTTTGGCGGTGTGAAAATGCTTTACGCATACCCCCGACCCGGGAAAGGCCATTGGGGGTTATGTGGGACTCTCGCTCCTCCCGCGGCGTCGCACTTGCCCCTACTGACCTTAGTATTTTTTTAGGGTTCCGTAGCCAAAATGGCAAAAACGGAACCCTTACAGTTTCGTCATATCCGTCTGTCCGTCTGTCCGTCTGTCCGTATGTCACAGGCATTTTACTCGAAAACTATAAGGTGTATTTGAATAAAATTTTGAGGATAGGTGTTAGCCGCTGCAGTTTTGTAATTAAAATGACTAAAAAAATCATGTTTTTTTAGTTAAGGGGTAGTTACATACATAAAACTAAAATTCAAGATTTTTTTATTGTGAGCCCACGTGTGGCACATTAATCGATAGGCCTTTCAAAATAAATACAAGGTTTCTCAGCAATTATTTTGATTAAGTGAATAGAGTCCGAGATAATCGCCCCGAAAGTCACTGAAATTCATGGATATTGTTTTGAACAAGGTCGGTTCAAAGGTTTTCGAGATATTGCTGAAAAACTGCCTTCCTCTAAGAAAAGGACTTAAGTGCCGTAAAATTATGATGATACGACCTTTTTAATAGGCATGGAACCCTTCGTTTTGCGTGGTGCGACACGCACTTGGCCGGTTTTTATTAGATTCAGTATTTGGAAAAAAAAACAATACAAGCTCGTGAGGTCTACATCTTACAGGTCTACATCTTACAGAACTAATAAGTCGTTTAGACACTATACATTTTAAGTAGGTAATTCAAATGTCGCTAGCTAAGCCGTGCGCGGGCAAAGAGCGCAACATATCGAAATGACATTAGCTAACGAGTGAGATAACCTTGCCTTAAGGGTGTCAAATATCTAATATTATGATGATCAGTCAGTAGGTGGCCCATTTTACAAAAAATTGTGAATGCGACTTTTTTTTTAATTTTGGTAAAATCGTGTTTTTAGAGTTCTGTACCTCGAAAGGAAAAAAACGGATCCCTTATAGGATCATTCGTGCGTCTGTCTGTCCGTCTGTCACAGCCGATTTGCTCCGAAACTACTGGACCGATTGAGTTGAAATTTGGTATACATATGTGTGCACGACGCGTAGCGCCGACGGGGTCAACGCGCGATAGGTCAGAGCTCGACCTTCGCGACCCTACAGTCCCCTGACAATGGGCACCTAGAAGGCGCGGCGGGTGAACCGCACCAGCGCGCTTCTAGACGGCCGAACACGCTTCGATAGCGCAGGTGCTCTAGGGGAGCACTAATCCCGCAGACTAAGCTGCACTGTTGAAGGAAGGGGTGAAGATGAAATAATACTTGTTTTGAACTTGAATGAATGGTATAATTAAAAAGAGAGAGAGACACAAACTACTGATTAATACTTTCCCTATCACAATTTCCCTACTTTCCTCTTATTACTAGGAGCTCCCACTTGTGGGGCTGAGCGAACACAAATTTGCACTGAATCCTGGCCGGCTTATATACGGTTTCAAACCCGCAGCTAGTGGGCTGCC
Organism: Epinotia nisella; assembly: GCA_932294315.1. Lineage (NCBI taxonomy): Eukaryota > Metazoa > Arthropoda > Insecta > Lepidoptera > Tortricidae > Epinotia > Epinotia nisella. The sequence goes on along the minus strand of OW028696.1, from coordinate 11,366,660 downwards.
TGACCAGGTTCATTTTGCTTTTCTAAGCCAATTAATGACAATTACGCATTACTTAAAAACAAGGCCGCGCCTTTTTTGCCTAATTCGGCTATCTAATTAACCTCTCTTCCAACAGGATTAATCTTATTAGATAAAATAATGGTACATAAAAACACAAGAACACTCCTAGTACATATAAAAATAGCGTCCGTAAACATTCGGAACATAACTACAAAATAGGAGTTAATTACCCTTAATTACTTGTTAACTTTACAATTCAAACGGGTAATTACGTCTTATAACTATTTAACATGAGTTCCCACACTCAGACACTTAATTCAAATAGTTAGGTATTTTCATGACCTCTAATTTGGTACTTTGACCTTCGCCGTACCCCGTACGGTTATGCCGCTATGGCCCAGAGCGCGAATTTCCATAATCGCGATTGCGCGAATGAATTTACATTATCGAAATTAGTATGAAGATTATTGACCAATCAGGAGATCCGTCTCGCTCTTGGCCTCTAGGGCGTCTTTACGGTAATGTACCGAGATATAGTCGCTTGGGAAATGGCGTTACAATTTTCTCTATATCTCCGGTGTTTATGTACTTAGGCACATGACATTTGGATACATGGCCCCTAGCTATGTACTGATTCTAATTAAATAACAATTAATTAATATTTTTACCATTTAGGTACAAGTTATATTTGATTCGAGTACAGTTCACATTATGAGCGTGCTGCCTTAGTGGCGCCTTAGTGGACTTGGTCCAGATACTGTCTCGATGCTTCTACATTTTACTGCCTCTTTTTGAGGTCTCTCCCTCAAATTAGGGCGTCTCTCCTCGGAGTGACTTTACTGGAATTAATTGTTATTTGTGCCTTGCACTATGGTGAAGCCATTTCTATCTTTTCTTGATATGATAGTTAACTATGGCTCATACTAAGGTGTATTGCCGTTTACATAATACAATGGGTGCCCTACCTACCTAACCAGGTTATTAAAAGACATATGTTTCATAACTCATTTATTTCTCTTAGATATTTGTGGCCATAGGGCTCACTTTACCACAACTTAACATTGTTACTACACTCTCATATGCAATATGAGGCGATCTTTTGGACTGTCGCTCACAATACCCCGCCCGGTATGAGTCGCAGACTCATACCATTGGTGCAAGGGTTGAGCGACAGTACTTACCACTTAATGTCTTTTATTTCGGCACTGTTGTACTCACTTTCACTATCTTGTTCACTCACTGTCTTTAAACTATTTTTATTTCACTTTGGCTTTTCATAGCCACCAGCTCCCCGTCCTGTGTGGAGACGTCTCCTGCGTCTCCAAGTATCGGACGGGCCGGATGTAAACGTTTTCCCGATCTTGGTCCACCACCTTGATCGGTATCGATATCTTGAGCGATAGGTTCTCCTTCTTTTTCTCTCTCGCCTTCTTGCAGGCGGCTTCGATCAAGGCGGTGGAGGGCCGTGCTATTACGGTCCTTGTGGCTGCTGGTCGCAGCTTGCTGGACGGCGGAGTCGGCGGGTGCTGCATGCGACTCTTGCGCCATGCTGCCCACGCCGATTTCTTACTCGTCGCCGTCGGGGCCACCCCAGCGGGCGTGGCGAGTGCGGCGCTGTTGCGCGCTGTGGTATCGATTGACCCCACTGGTCCGGGGGTCAAGATACTGGAGGCGGCTGCGGCGTGGTCGCCTCCGGTTTCATCTGCTGTGGCGATGGCGGTTGGCACGGCGGAGCTCTCCTCGCTTCGCGACCCCCACGCTGCCGCTGCGTGTGTCGCGTTAAAAGTGGGCACCGGCCCCTCGAACGGGATGCGCGGTGCGTCTGCTGGTCTCGGTCCTCTTGGATCCAGCAACTCTTCCTGTCTTGTTACCTCTGAGATGCCCTGGCGCAGTCTCGTCTTTATCTCGAACAGTCTCTCGTTCCACCTTTTCTTCATCTCGTCCATCATTTGCTCCATCTCTTCCCTTTCTCGGGAAATGGCGGCGATTTCCCGCCCCAATTGCTCCGCCGTGCTGCTCTCCAGATCCCTCGGTGGTGTCCGCTCTGGAGTCGGGGCCCGGCAGTGGGCCCCGAAGATGTTGAGGGATCTGAAGCTGCTCCTGTCGATCTTCACCTCCGCGCTGTTGCTGCTGCACTCGACTAGGACTGCCCTGTGCAGTCCTGATGATGGGGCGCTGCAACCGCTTGCGGCCTCTAGGCGCCCTCGCCTCGGGTGCTTCCCCCTTCGGGCCTTATGCCCCGTGGACTCGCGGCCGGCGGCCTGCGACGTCCATTTGTGTGCCCCCATTACACACTTGTCCTTGGTCAACGACCCCCAGACAAACCTAAAAATTGGCTAACGTTGTCAACGACGAACGCGCCGAACAACCGGATTACACGCTGTCCTTGCTGGTCAACGACCTCCAGACACATATAATCCGGATCGAAGGACCCGAGCGACCAACAGATACACGTCTGTTATAATGGTCGATTTGTGTGGGCGGACTTGCAAAGGCGAAGAATGAAGTTAAGACTGAGAAAAAACTGAATTTAAACTTGAAAAACACTTGAAAATAAACTGACTGGAACTTGTAAAACTGGAACTTGTAGAACTGGAACTTGTAGAACTGGATACTTGTAGACTTAAAACACTTGGAGAAACTTGGGTCGAGCGAACACAAATTTGCACTGAATCCTGGCCGGCTTATATACGGTTTCAAACCCGCAGCTAGTGGGCTGCCTGACCAGGTTCATTTTGCTTTTCTAAGCCAATTAATGACAATTACGCATTACTTAAAAACAAGGCCGCGCCTTTTTTGCCTAATTCGGCTATCTAATTAACCTCTCTTCCAACAGGATTAATCTTATTAGATAAAATAATGGTACATAAAAACACAAGAACACTCCTAGTACATATAAAAATAGCGTCCGTAAACATTCGGAACATAACTACAAAATAGGAGTTAATTACCCTTAATTACTTGTTAACTTTACAATTCAAACGGGTAATTACGTCTTATAACTATTTAACATGAGTTCCCACACTCAGACACTTAATTCAAATAGTTAGGTATTTTCATGACCTCTAATTTGGTACTTTGACCTTCGCCGTACCCCGTACGGTTATGCCGCTATGGCCCAGAGCGCGAATTTCCATAATCGCGATTGCGCGAATGAATTTACATTATCGAAATTAGTATGAAGATTATTGACCAATCAGGAGATCCGTCTCGCTCTTGGCCTCTAGGGCGTCTTTACGGTAATGTACCGAGATATAGTCGCTTGGGAAATGGCGTTACAATTTTCTCTATATCTCCGGTGTTTATGTACTTAGGCACATGACATTTGGATACATGGCCCCTAGCTATGTACTGATTCTAATTAAATAACAATTAATTAATATTTTTACCATTTAGGTACAAGTTATATTTGATTCGAGTACAGTTCACATTATGAGCGTGCTGCCTTAGTGGCGCCTTAGTGGACTTGGTCCAGATACTGTCTCGATGCTTCTACATTTTACTGCCTCTTTTTGAGGTCTCTCCCTCAAATTAGGGCGTCTCTCCTCGGAGTGACTTTACTGGAATTAATTGTTATTTGTGCCTTGCACTATGGTGAAGCCATTTCTATCTTTTCTTGATATGATAGTTAACTATGGCTCATACTAAGGTGTATTGCCGTTTACATAATACAATGGGTGCCCTACCTACCTAACCAGGTTATTAAAAGACATATGTTTCATAACTCATTTATTTCTCTTAGATATTTGTGGCCATAGGGCTCACTTTACCACAACTTAACATTGTTACTACACTCTCATATGCAATATGAGGCGATCTTTTGGACTGTCGCTCACAATATGTAAATTGGTGACCCAAAGATGGACACGTAAAGTAAATTAATGAATTCTGAACAAGGGGGCCACTTTTGGAAGGCAAACTGGGAAAATTAAAAAAAAAGTTACGCAAACTGTATTGTATGACATATCAAATGAAAGGGGTTGTTGTAAGCATCTCAGATATTTTTTTTTACAATTTTAGCAAAAACAGATTTGAAGTAATTTAGGAAAAAAGACAAATTTTGACCATTCCTCCCACCTTATCTCCGAAACTACTGGGCTTAAAATTCTGAAAAAAATATGGAAAATAGTTCCTTGCCTAAAATATGGAAAATAGTTCCTTGCCTAAAATATGGAAAATAGTTCCTTGCCTAAAATATGGAAAATAGTTGTGGCCTCCTGTAGCCTAAACGGCTTGATGGATTTTGATGTATGAGGTGTCGTTGGATTCCTCTTAATCGTGGGGCTATAATATTTGTCAAAAAGCGGTCGTGTTTTTCGAATATTCTTTTGATTTCACTTGTTGCTTTGCGCTTTTCAATTTTTCTTTGCGCTTTGATATTTGCATCCATAGTACAAAAACCTATGTATTTTCCACATCAAAATTTCAAAGCATAAAAAAATACTCCTTTTGCTAAATAAAAAAAAAACCTTGTGTGGTACACGAACTAGGTAATCACTGTAATCAGTTATCACACAAAATCCGCTTCTCAAACATAACCGTAACTAAACCAGTTAAACTTTGAGAACCGCCGCATGACTCAGAGCAGTGGGAATGTATAAAAACCATTTCTTTGCCCTAATCACGCCAGTGTGTGCGTACCCTATGCCGCGTCAGTGTGTGCCGAGCTTTATCGGTGAGTGATGTGTGCTAAATTCGACTTGTCTAAATCAAGATGATGATATCGCTCATTTTGTGAACTACCTTATCTTAACTGTGTACCTTTACGGACGCACTTGGACCCAGTGGGATCTTTTGATTTGGAAAAAAATGTATATTGACCAAATTTTTTTAATTAACACTGTACACGTATCTAGTGGGCTCCAAACTAGGCACAGCCTGTATCTTGGAGCCTGTGAGTGCAGTTGTCAATTTTTTTTTAACAATATGCGTAAGTAGGACTAATGTTAATAGGTATAGGTAGGTGATTATTTAAAAATATCTTGAACTATCATTATGATTGTTATTTTATATCTTAAAGTGTGTGTGTGTGCGAGAATGTGTATGAGTGTGTGTTGTTAAATCTATAAAAACCCAATAAAAAAGGGTGTCGTGTAAAATCTCGCTTTTTTGGGTAAGCGTGTTCAATCTCAATATTTAATAATTCTGTATGGACCAGAGCTTTTTACAAAGCTACAAGTTCAAATTTTACAATTCTAAACTGGTAACACTGGACAAGTCGTTATTGATCTGCACGTCAGCGTTGTTAAACTTGTAAAATTGAAATTTGTAGCTGAAAACGGGCTAAAAAAACTTGTAAAATTAGTGTCATAAGTATTAATCAGGCCAACTCTCATTGGACTATAGTCCCGAAAAAAATCACTGTAGAGAGGGATCTATCTATAGTGGTCAATTAACATGAAAAAGCCTTCTCCGTACGCTTGTTTTGCCACCATTCTGGTGTAAATGTGGATTTAAGGCTCTAATCACTTGAGTTATAAGCGTCCATAGGTTATAGTTTCTGCATCCCATAAACTAGTTTACCACTATTGGTAATTAGTTTCTGTCAAAAATTTAATTTTTGGTACAAGCTTTTATTGCCGACTGTACTTTTCTGTATGCCGTCACCAACTACTCGTTGAGACGATTCTAACGAGCCCAAACTCAACGGGGTTACGTCGGTTAAGTACTGAATTCCCATGGCCACCTTCTGTCTCCATCATCAGACCAGCTCGATGATACCATAATATTGTTTTTCTTTATCTTTATGGCAATTAAAAAAAACTCTTATTCTTATTATTAGATTGAATTGTCATCCAAACTATACCTTTACCCACAATTGCAGCTCAATCGGTTAAAGATATCTGCTTCAAAATTGAGTTGCAAATTTTGACGGACAACGACAGGCCCCTATTTCACCAACTTGACAATGGTCACCTGACACCTGACAATCACAATTCTCCGTACATTGCTGATTCCACAGGTAACCTAGCGACCACATTCATTTCTAGAACAAGCAATGCATGGCGAATTGTCAGTGTCAGGTGACAATTGCCAAGTTGGTGAAATAGGGGCCTGGTCAAGTTAATATAAAGCTTTTAATAAATATTTATTCTCTCTTTTTTTGTTTAATTGTTTGTCTTGAATAAATGTTTCTTTCTTTCAATTTTCATTGAACTCCGGGCTCCAATCAACGCAGTATTAAAGAGAGCTCTACTTATTCTGGTTGTATCAAGGACAATGAACGCAAATGTGCATGTTGGCTGATGCAATACACGCGTAGACTAAGTCATTATCTGCGTCTGATGACCTAGACTAGAGTACTAGCTGAATTCCTGAGGAGAAATTCTTACAATCACCTAGGCATTTGTTCTCGTGTTAGTAGGTTTATTATTATAAGGGGTAGCCATACCTGTTATTTGCTACGCGCTCATGCGTCTCACCCGGGTGAATTTTGAAAAATCCTTTCTTAGTGCACCCCTAGACCTTATAAGGAACCTACGTGCCAAATTTGGAATCTCTAGAACCAGCGGTTTGGGCTGTGCGTTGATATTTCGTGCGCGCAGCCGGCGTTCGTTACGGGACAATATTAGTCACACGTTTCGTGCGTGCAGCCGGCGTTCATCGATTTATAAGACGTTATCACGTCAAAATCCTCGTGTTGCTATTACGATATGAAATTGCCCTCATGTTTGTTATCAAATAAGTACAATCCGTTGATCCAACAAACAGTAATTAGTGCAAACAGTAGCAATCTCGTCCATTAAGATAGGACACGAAAATATTGATATACGGTATTGTTGTTATAATTAGATTTTTTGAACAGCCGATATATGACAGACGTCATCCCTTTACAATAAGTCAATGATGACGTATGATGACAATGATGTAACATGTATAAGAAAGAGGTAGATCGGTTATATGCGCTCCAAAAGTGGCACAATAAAATTGACTCAATTGGCACAACTTGCCTCAGTTTCGAGTCGTCAATGGAAGCGTTAGCTGTCAGATTTGGTGGCCATTTTTAAACACGGACTTTCGTATAAACAACGTTTTTGCCTCTTTTTTATATTACATCAGGAGCCGTAGCATGGTTGGCCTTATCACGCGACAAGTGACAAGATAAGTGCGTCGTCTCGTTCTATCGAACGGTGTCAGCCAGTGACGCACGCTCTATCCTATCACTTATCGCGTGATAAGGCCAACCATGCTACGGGGCCTGATATGAAACTCCAACATCCCGTCGACTATTTTATCATAGAAACTTCAACTTGCAACATGAATAGTACTTTATTTCCTTGCTGCACTTATGACACGTCTCACAGTCACTCATACATATCATCATCATCATCATATCAGCCCAAAGACGTCCACTGCTGAACATAGGCCTCCCCCAAAGAGTGCCACAATGACCGGTCCTGCGCCACCCGCATCCAGCGGACTCCAGCGACCTTTACCAGGTCATCAGTCCACCTTGTGGGGGGCCTACCCACGCATACATACACTTAGGATGTATGTCTAGAAAGTCACAATCATTTTAATTCATTTAACTAATTATTCGGCACCTCATCGCACTGCCAGCGCTCGCTCCCGACTACCCGCTTATGCCCAGACATCGTCTTTTGATCATACTTCCTCACCCAAAAGGGGAGGTTAAATCAAACTACTACGTCCGAGCAGGTTTCAAGTACTATTCACTACCCTAATTTGCAATAAATTATATAAAATTACCCTCTTGTTTGTCAAAATCATCACACATCATTGTGTGATGACATAAATTTAACTGGGATGACAGCTGTCAAATATTGGATGTAAGGCCTATCCTACTTACAAATTCGTGCGAAATTACACTATGGAAGGCACCTAAGGGCGTGTTGCACCAAAACGTTTGCATTCGTAAGCGGTCTTCGTAAAAATCAGAATGTATGAAAAGTTTGAGAAGTTTTCATGGAATGACAGCTGCCGGGCATATTAACCCTTTTATTGATTATGTATATCATAGTACATGCATTCTTTGATGCTCTTTTTGCATTTTTTAAAGGCCTTTACATGTTATTATGATTAAAAAAGTAATTAATAACATGTTCGGATTTCAAATATTCTTTTTGGGTAAAATGCAGTTTTGCTATATAAAACCGGCCAAGTGCGTGTCGGACCACGCAAAACGAAGGGTTCCGTGCCTATTAAAAAGGTCGTATCGTCACAGAAATTTTACGGCACTTACGTCCTTTTCTTTGAGGAAGGCAGTTTTTCAGCAATATCTCGGAAACCTTTCATCCGATCTTGTTCAAAACAATTTTCGGTGAATGAACTTAATAAGCGCTGTGTCCATGAATTTTTTCATATTTTTAAAATACACCGTTCAAAAATTAGAGGGGGTGACCGAATTTTAGTGACTTTCGGGGCGATTATCTCTGACTCTATTCACTTAATCAAAAAAAAATGCTAAAAAACCTTATATTTATTTTGAAAGGCCTATCGATTGATGTGCACACGGGGGGTCACAATGATTTTTTTTTTTGACTTTTAGTTTTATGTATGGAGTGCACCCCTAAAAAAATTTTTTTTGTCTTTTTAATTACAAAACTATGTAGCGGCTAACAAAATACACCTATCCTCAAAATTGTATTCAAATACACCTCATAGTTTTCGAGTAAAATGCCTGTGACATACGGACAAACGGACAGACGGACAGACGGACAGACGGACATGACGAAACTATAAGGGTTCCGTTTTTGCCATTTTGGCTACGGAACCCTAAAAAGGGCTTTCCGAGCTAGTGAGGTGAAGAATAAATGTGAGAGATGACATATCCCGCTGCGCCCAGGGCCCTATTTCACCATCTTGACAATTGTCACCAGACAATGACAATTCCACTTACATTTTGGATCAATAAGCTGTCCAGCAACCACTTTAACCTGTCGACGTAGCCATGTAAGTCGAATTGTCATTGTTAGGCGACAATAGGGTTGTTTTTTTATTATTTCAAAAGAAAGAAAGCAAAAAATATGCCTGATGACGCAAAAATTACGAAGCTACAACCGTTTTAATGTTGCTCGTTAGAGAGAACGCTCGGAGCCCGTGACGTCACGATCCTCGAGCGTCAAAGTAAATGACAATCGTTTCATATGAAGCGTGACGTCACGATCCTCGAGCGTCAAAGTAAATGACAATCGTTTCATTTGAAGGTGCGTTTTGGGAAAAGTGTCAGAACATACTTCCTCTTAAAACTATGGACATTTATAACCAAGGACCGGAATTCTTCATAGCAAAAATCAAACTATCAGAGGGTTTGACCAAAGTGTTTTATCGACTATCGATAAATAAATGTCACTTAATGACACATCGTCAAAGTAATGAAATCAGGCTTTTGGATATATACAATGTCTGAAAGCATAATGGTAAGGAATAAAACAGAAAATATTTTTATCAACCATTTTAGTAACACGGCACGGAAATTACTTATGACAATCAAGCGACGTAAATGGCATACGTGACGTGGGCATGATTTATTTTAATATGGAGATGCAGGTTGCTTATCAAAGAGGTCAAATGTTACAGAACAATCGTATAAGTCGATATGCGATAATATTCCGTAACATCGATAAAACAATTTGGTCATTCCCTCTGACAGTTTGATTTTTGCTATGAAGAATGCCGGTCCTTGCTTATAACTTTGTGATTATTTAACCTCATGCGTTGCTTTTTTCTCCATTCGGCTACATTATTAATCCTTTTTCGAGAAAATACATCATTATTGATTATTTTATTTAGTGTCTACATTGTCGATTTGGTGAAATAGGGGCCAGGCGAAGTACCAGTATTCAGGGCCTGCGTACAATCCCACGGTATCCGTAGGATACATCGTTTAACTACTCGCAATAGGTAAATTGTCGTGTTATTGCATAAGTCTCCACATTGAACCTCCGACCCCGTATGACGTATCGTGACCCCTCATGGGGCCTTGGGGGGGTATTGAACCTGCTTGATGAGGCGAGGTCAGTATTGCGTTGGACTAGTTTGATTAGTTGATACTGAATCTAACGATGTACTATCTTGTTCCGAACCAAAGTGACGACTGAGGCTATTAAAAAAAAACCGGACAAGTGCGAGTTCAACCCGCGTGGTGAGGGTTCCGTATATAATCTAAATTTCATAGGTGTTTTTGAATACTCAACCTTCTTATAGGTTTTCCTGTAATCTTTAGGCAAGGAACTATTTTCCATATTTTTTTCAGAATTTTAATCCTAGTAGTTTCGGTGATAAGGGGGGAGGGGGAATGGTCAATTTTCGTCTTTTTTCCTAAATTACTACAAATCTGTTTTTGCTAAAATTATAAAAAAATAGATCTTACATGCTTACAACAACTCCTTTCATTTGATATGTCACACAATACAGTTTGCGAAACTTTTTTTTTTAATTTTTCAGTTTACCCCCCAAAGTGGCCCCCTTGTTCAGAATTCATTAATTTACTTTACGCGTCCATCTTTGGGTCACCAATTTACATATGTGTACCAAATTTCAACTCAATCAATCCAGTAGTTTCGGAGCAAATCGGCTGTGACAGACGGACAGACAGACAACCGAGTGATCCTATAAGGGTTCCGTTTTTTCCTTTTGAGGTATCGCAACCCTAAAAAAAAATAGCTGTAAAAATGACTATCGAAAACTTTTTAAAATTTGTAAAATCCTTTCTGTCACTTAAAGCATAAATATACCTTGTGATTGTTAACAACCACAGCAGTCGGGAGCATGACCTGTGTAGAACTGCACATAAGCATGGTACGAGATCGGTGTCCGCGGGTAAATTTGACGTGCCTAGAATTAATAACTATTTCCGTGGAGGTTGGGACGGATGCTTGTGTGGGACGCTACATGTGTAGACACACTGGCAACGTCTCACCTCCAACGGACTACTTCTAAAGCGGGTGCAGCGGCGGAAAACGCCGAAAAATCTGAAATGTAATAAATATAGAGGCCTCGGCAGAGAGTACGACTTTGTACCCTTTGGCGTCGAGACCCTCGGTCCGTGGGGTCCCAGTGCGCATAAGTTTTGCAGAAATCGCGAAACGTCTGGTCGATGTAACTGGCGACCGAAGAGCTGGCGGCTTTCTCGCGCAACGCATCAGCCTTGCAATTCAGCGAGGAAATGCCGCCAGCGTCCTCGGTACAATGCCTCGAGGGCCTTTTTTAAATTTAACTTAGTTTTAATTCATCTTAGTTAATGTTCATCATAATCTTGTAATTACTTTCAATAAAAAATAAAAAAAATTAAGATTATAACTATTTTGGAGACAGAACATTAAAGAAACGACTACCATATATTGTTAACAGCCTACCTGAAGACATCCGACTCGAGCAAAATGCACGTATATTAAGAGGAAACTTAAAAAACATTTATTGAATACACTACCTTAATTTTAATTAAAATAGAACTTAATTAAGCATAATGTGTATATGTTAACCTAAATTGTATTTATTTTAAAAGCCTTCCTGCAGACAAACTGTATAAAACAGTTTTGCAGGACTTTTGCTTAATGTATAACCTTGTTGTAAGATTAATAAATAAAGTAATAAATAAAATAAAGAAAGACAATGCAAAAGGGATAATAATAATAAATAAATAATAATAAATATCGTGGGACAATTCACACCAATTGATCTTAGTCCCAAACTAGGCAAAGCCTGTACTATGGGTACTAGACAACGGATAAACATACTTATATAGATAAATACATACTTAAATAGATATTAAACATTCAAGACTCGAGAACAAACATTCGTATTCATCATACAAATATCTGCCCCGACCGGGGATCGAACCCGGGACCTCAAGCCTCATTGTCAGGTTCACTAACCACTAGGCTATTCGGTCGTCAGAGATAACGCGAGCTTATGGTTTTATGGCCTCAGTCGTCACTTTGGTTGGGAACAAGTATAGTATAGGTATACGGGTGATATTGGACCGGTAGGCTCATGTTTGCAAGGACTGCAAGGGAATGGATGAAATTTTTAGAAATGCCTGATTTTTTACCTTCCTTAGAACCAGAAAAAAGTTTCAGATTTTTCAGCTGCGTCAATTATTTTTGGAAAATATAAAGTTTCCTCACTTACGTTTTCGGCCAAGGACGGTCAATAGACACTTTCCTTGATCCAACATATTACAAAAAATATCTTAAATATCTGTGGTAAACTGACACTGGTAATGACAAATATTAGCTGTTGCTACTGTCAATATCATTGCCAGTGTCAGTTTACCACGTGTTTAAGATATTTTTTGTTATATGAGACATATCGAGGAAAGTGCCGTCCCTGACCGAAAACGTAAGCGACGAAACTGTTTATATTTAATCTTTTTCGTAACACAATTGTTTATACTTGTTCTTTTACCTTTTTCTTTCTACTTATTTTTTATTTTTGTTTGTTTTATTGTTGTTGCTATCTTATATTTTTCAAAAATAATTGACGCAGCTGAAAAATCTGAAACTTTTTTCTGGTGCTTAGGAAGATCCAATCACCAAAAAAATAACTAGGCATTTCTTAAAATGTCATCCATTCCCAATTAACATGAGATAATTCACTCTGTTCTTATTGATTTTATAATTTTACTACCTTTTGCCCGCGGCTTCGCTCGCGTAGTAAGTGTTATTTGTGAAATAATTGTTGAATTGTTACCTAAATACGCAGGCAACGACCTACTACTACTTACTTCCCCTATGAATAACCCTTCGTCATCAAAATACGAACTTTCAAATTTCTAAGTTTTTAAAAGAAACCTCTTCTCGGTACAACTCCTATTTCACCCCTTTAGGGGACAAGTTAAAAATAATATATATCTGGGTAGATCTACATATCATAAGAGAAACGTGCTGTCTCGCTTTCATGTTTCCAGCCACAGTTTATCATTAAAAATAACACATTATGAACTTTCAACCCCCATCTTAACCCCTTCAAGGGATGAATTAAAAAAAATGCTCTTATCAACATTTTTGACTGACCGAAGTTTTAAACGTCTAACTTTAGAAACGACATGTTTCCCATACAAACTTTCAACTCTATTTTAACCCCCTTAAGGGATGAATTTTTATAATAACGCTAAATCATTTGTTTTGCTTTTTAGTAATGAACCTTCATACAAATATTCAAGTCTATAACTTTCCAAATGAACTATCACCATACAACGGTTCAACCCCTAAAGGGTTGAATTTCGAAAAATGCTTTCTTAGTACACGTAATGTAAAAAATATGTTCCAAATTTCATGCCTATAATATCTTTAGCGGTTTAGGCTGTGCGCAGTCTGTCAATCGGTCAGTAACGCAAGTTTTATAAAATGCATAGATTATTTACGCTGTTAGAAGACAGAAAACAATGACGTCACTAGTCTGTTTTCCCAAAACTTCATACTAACCAAGCATGTTTGACAAATACACCGTATTAGTGGTCAAAACAATAGAAATTTAGATTTTGTACTTGCTACGTAGCTATGACGAATCATCAGAATCCGTTACAATTTGTTGACGTCAATCTGCTATTTTTATCGTACGTGGAATTGTATGTTACTTAAGAGATTGACGTCTCTCAATAGCTAATTCGTTAACAATAATAGTACCTATCTATGTTCCGAGAAAAGGTAAATATTGTAACCGTCAAAGTTTTTAGGGTTTCGTAGGCAAAATGGCAAAAACGGAACCCTTATAGTTTCGTCATGTCCGTCTGTCCGCCTCGCGCCTTAGTCACAGGCATTTAACTTGAAAACTATAAGGTGTTTTTGAATACAATTTTGAGGATAGGTGTATTTTGTTAGCCGCTACATAGTTTTGTAATTAAAATGACAAAAAAAAATGTTTAGGGGTGTACTCCATACATAAAACTAAGAGTCATTTTTTTTTTCATTGTAAGCCCACGTGTGGCATATCAATAGATAGGCCTTTCAAAATAAATATAAGGTTTCTCAACAATTAAGATTCAGAGATAATCGCCCCGAAAGTCACTAAAATTGTGTCCCTAATCTAATTTTTGAACGGTGTATTAAAAAAAAAAACACGGACATAGGGCTTATTAAATTCTTTCACGGAAAATTATTTTGAACAAGATGGGTTAAAAGGTTTTCGAGATATTGCTGAAAACTGCCTTCCTTAAAGGAAAGGACGTAAGTGCCGTAAGATTTCTGTGACGATACGCCCTTTTTAAATGGCATGGAACCCTTTGTTTATCGTGGTCCGACACGCACTTGGCCGGTTTTTTTTAAACTATAACAGTTACGGCGTGCCTGATAGTAAGTAGACACCGTAGGCTATGGACGCTTGCGACTTCAATCAATCAAATAATTTATTTGCAGTAAAACATAGTTAAATGTATGCAAGCGACCTTTACCGGGTCATCAGCTTCTGAGGGGCAATCACGTAACGTTTTGAACGCGCGTTAGGTAGATCCAACTGTCATTCTTCCATATAATAAAAAAACCAGCCAAGTGCGTGTCGGACCACGCAAAACGAAGGGTTCCATGCCTATTAAAAAGGTCGTATCGTCACAGAAATTTTACGGCACTTACGTCCTTTTCTTTGAGGAAGGCAGTTTTTCAGCAATATCTCGAAAACCTCTGAACCGATCTTGTTCAAAACCATTTTCGGTGAATGAAATTAATAAGCCCTATGTCCATGAATTTTTCCATATTTTTAAAATACACCGTTCAAAAATTAGAGGGGGGGGACAGAATTTTAGTGACTTTCGGGGCGATTATCTCCGACCCTATTCACTTAATCAAAAAAAATGCTGAGAAACCTTATATTTATTTTGAAAGGCCTATCGATTGATGTGCCACACGGGGGGTCACAATGAAAAAAAAATTGACTTTTAGTTTTATGTATGGAGTGCACCCCTAAAAAAAATTTTTTTTTGTCATTTTAATTACAAAACTATGTAGCGGCTAACAAAATACACCTATCCTCAAAATTTTATTCAAATACACCTTATAGTTTTCGAGTAAAATGCCTGTGACATACGGACAGGCGGACAGACGGACATGACGAAACTATAAGGGTTCCGTTTTTGCCATTTTGGCTACGGAACCCTAAAAATTGACGTTTAATTAGACCTACCTGTCGCGCGTACAATGCGTTACGCTATCGACCTGCAGGTTGCATTTCTCAACCGATAGTCGTAAAATTTTGGGAGTAGGTCAAAAAATTACCTATTTATAGATTTTGTGTCGGAAAGTTTTTGTATTATCAAAGACTGTTTATGTATCATATATTTGTATATATACCTATGTATGATGATATGTGTATGTATGTTTATTTAAAGAGCTATTTATGTACGTTTATTTTTATAATTATTTTGATTTTTGGTTAATAATAATCTCGGCACCACCTACTGCATAATCTAGTTTTATCTCTTTCTCCGATACCCAAAGGTTGTCGGGAAGAGATCGCTCTTCAGCGATAAGACCGCCTGTTGTCTACATCTACCTACGTGTTATTGTATTGTTTCTCTCTGTAACTCCTTTGTTTGTGTGAGGTGTGCAATAAAGAGTATTTGTATTGTATTGTATTTGGATATTTTTCAAATATATATTTAAAAAATAAATACAGGATACGCCAGTTCTACAGCTCTTAGAGCCACTATTTTTATTTGGTGCCCATATATCGAATACGAAGGTATTCCGAGTTTATTAAAAAAATCTATAGTGCCTAAGGACCAAAGTCGAAGTCCACTTCCTGGTAAACTATAACAAAAAACTTAAAAAAAAACTGTCTCATGGGCAACCCGGCGCAGGCGCAAGAATGTACGCTATCTTATCTATGGCGTGATGTCCACGATTCTGGGTAGTCGTAAGACATTCCTAGACTTATGAATGGGCTGCGGTGACCATGCGGCCTGAGAAAACGGGACTCTTTGAAATTATTTTGCAATTTAAACTTACGTTCATATTTTTAACAGTGTCTACATGGTGTACGCCCGATTGATGGAAAGCTGTTACCGTTGCCTATGGAGGCACGCTACTTCGAGGCACCATGCGTGTCGCTGACCTTTAAAACGACTTGAATCCATCGGCAGAGTATATACTTATGTTTAGAATTCGATTGACAAGTGACTGGTAGAATTTCATTAAAAAAAATTATAGCATTGCTCGCTGGGGCTTCGTTTCCGAAGCTAGCAGTTAAAACTTTACTAGTTTAAACTGGCAACACTGGCGCTTAACGAATAACGATACGAGTGTTGCCGTATAGACTATTAAAAAACCGGACAAGTGCGAGTTCAACTCGCGTGGTGAGGGTTCCGTAAAATTGCTATGCTCTAAACATCAGGCGCTCCATACAAAATACACAAAAATATAGATAATTCTCCTGTTACTTTGAATACTTAAACTTCTTATAGGTTTTTCTGTAATATTTAGGCTAGGACCTATTTTCCAAATTTTTTTTAGAATTGTAAGCCTAGTAATTTCGGAAATATGGTGGGTAATGGTCAATTTTCGTCTTTTTTCCTAAATTACTTTAAATCTGTTTTTGCTAAAAGTATAAAATAAAAATATCTAAGATGCTTACAACAATATATTTCATTTAATATGTCACACAATACAGTTTGCGAAACTTTTTTTTTTAATATTCCAGTTTACTCCCAAAAGTGGCTCCCATTGTTCAGAATTCATTAATTTACTTTACGCGTCCATCTTTGGGTTACCAATTTTACATATGTTTACCAAATATCAACTCAATCGGTCTAGTAGTTTCGGAGCAAATCGGCTCGAGTGATCCTATAAGGGTTACTTGTAGCTTCGTGAAATGCGCTACTTATCTAAAATTCTATAATTATAATATAATTGCGATACGTGTAATCTTATATTAAACATAAATCTATAATCGTCCGATATGTTATCAGTTGGCTTTACCTTGACTCAATCAATCGATTCTAAAGATAAACCCCATTGTTATTGATATAAGTGCAAATTTTTTTTAAGCTTAAACATGTGTAAATGCTTCTGGAATTCCAACCCAATAGATATAGTATACTGCTACGCATCGCGGTGTCAAGATATATTTGTGGTTGTGGGTGAGCTTTGAGGTCAGCTTAAAACAAGTCACGGAATAGCGGGGCTGCCCCTCTATTCTGTGACTTGTTTTATGTAGCTTTTGAGTGAGTTTGTAGTCGCGTTTCGACAGAATCTCTTTGGTCTGTCTGCATGTGTTTATCTTCTCCCAGTATCTTTGGTGTAGGTCTTTGGTGTATTGGTCTAGTTTGTTATATATGTAGCTTTGTGGCAGGGGTAAGATTGGCTCCGGTCCGTATCTCAATAATTCTTGTAAATCACGTCTCGTCTAGGAGACCCGTTTATAATTATTGTGTAGATATGCCCGAAGTCCGAAATAAATAAAATCATTACTTCTATTTTATTTTATTTATGGCGGCTGTGGGGTTGAGTCCTGGCCGTTACCAATGAATATTGCGAAACTTATGTACGGAATATAATTTGATATTTACCGTTAGCTTTTCGGTGAAGAAAAACCTGTTATCACTGCGTAGAAATTCAAAAGGAGGCCTCCTCTCATCCTTGAGGGGAGGCGTGTGCCCAGCAGTGCAAGTATATACGCTGTTTTTTATTTATTATGTCTTCTGAAGACGATTATTTCACTTACACACAAATGTGACAAATTACTAGCATGTTAGAGATAATAATATTAATAAATACAATAGTAGATACACATTTAATGACTTCACAAAGCAGTTATCTGATGAAGATAAAGTAACAATGTTTCTTACAATACAACAAAGCACTTTGGTTTTATGTTCTTTATTGCAGTATCACCATTGTTTAGAATACTGTAAAAGCTGACGCGAGCGTGAAGATGTGATTATCACGAAAGTGCTTTTCACGTGCATTTAATCAGTTAACATGTAAATTTCTAATTATTTGAAGGGGTGAGGGAGGAGAAGTCGAAAGATAACACGAAGTTATAAAATCGTGACATGGAAAAAAAATTATATATATATTCTGAAAAACGGAAAAAAATATGTAGAACCCGCCCACAAAATTTCATGAGAATCTGTTAAGAAATGCGACCTGTAGAAGAGAACAGCCGGACAGACGCCGAACATACGAAAGATTTTTTGCCAAAGCTGAAACGGAGAACTTCGTTCGCGCGTTCAAAAAGACTGAATGTGCGGTGAATTGTGGCAAGTCGGTCGATTGTGTAATTTGTCAGTGTACTTTGGTATAGCACGAGCCACAAACAGCGAGTCACAAACGCGTTGCCGATCCTTTATTGATTTGAATATTCGTGGGGACGTCAGCTAGAGACAAATGCGGGCACCCGTAAGAGCATTTGCGGGCTAGTGCGCGGCCCATACAAAAATGTGATTTCCCCTATTTCCTCCCCAAATCAAACTTTATGCAAATAATTTTTGTTTATTATGAGTTCCATTATGTATCTATGTGCTGATATATTTGATAACTGCTTTTGATAATGAACTAGAGCCGCTAGAAAACCGCAAAAAATACACCAACTTTAGCATCGCTTTTAGACGTCACATGTAAAAAAAGTAAAAAAAAAACTACATAAAAAGTTTGTACATAGTTAAGAGCCTTAATCTAATCTACGATTTAACTTTTTTCAGTTACGTAACGGCACTTACCCATACAATTTATATGGGCTTGGTACCTTTATCTCGCTATATTTAATGTAATCATACTACGCTTCATTTTATTACATTGTAATTAGTATGTCAAACGTATTCATAGGCACGTTACCTTGAACTGAGCAATTTTTTGTACCTTTTATTCATGTTGTTTTTGATTATAAAAACAAGCTGATATGTTTCGTCATTCAAGAATCTTGGAGTTAATGTAACACTATTACGCATTTTAATCTAACGTCAATGTGAATTTAGTATTAAACATTAATTAAAGCCTGCTAACGAAATTTATAATCTTCAAATTAAGTAATTAACTAGGAGCATTAAATTTTTCCTTTAAGTAAAGGAAAAATTGAATGCTCCTAGTTGGATTCAAACCGGCGCCCACAGGCATACATGACCCATCGCTAGGAACCAACTGAGCTATCAGCATTCAGAACCATCCATCTCGGTCACCAAACCCTTCAATCTGTTCCCTCTTACAAACAACGTCATAGGGAACGGGTCGAATTCGCCTCGGAGCATTCAATTTTTTCTTTAATTAGGGTTCCGTACCCAACGGGTAAAAACGGGACCCTATTACTAAGACTTCGCTGTCCGTCCGTCCGTCCGTCCGCGCGTCCGTCCGTCCGTCTGTCTGTCACCAGGCTGTATCTCAAGAACCGTGATAGCTAGAGAGTTGAAATTTTCACAGATTTATGTATTTCTGTTGCTGCTATAACAACAAATAATAAAAACCGGCCAAGTGCGAGTCGGCTCCCATACAACAGACATGATTTTTTTGTCGTTTTCATAGATAATGGTACGGAAACCTTCGTGCGCGAGTCCGACTCGCACTTGGCCGGTTTTTTTTTGAAGTTGATGTGTTTAGTTAGAGTTTGGCTAGTCAAAGTTAGCAATAAATGTTTAAAGCAGAAGCATCCGCTAACAAAATACAAAATTTGGACCAAAGTGGAAAATTTAAATATTATTCGTCACGAGAAGAATTTGAACCCGCGACCTCTGGAATCCGTCCAGTACGTCTAGCACAACCTCGCGCAAGTCGCGTCGCGCGCGACTTAGCAACTCCTGTCTCACTCGAACTGTTGAAACTAGAAAGAGGAGGGTAGATTTTCTCGTCCCGCGTCGTGTCGTGGCGTCAGTTGTGCTAGCCCCGCAGAGTTTTTAAATGTTTCACTTTAATCGCAATTTAGTCAAAGTATAACCTAGTAATTTTTGAAACTGCCTTATTTAGGACAATGTCATTTTAAATAGGCGATTTTACTCTGCAACAGGATTATCCTGGTTCAGGTGCATATAACCAATTCACGTAAAGGTAGTAGTAGTAGCTCTTTAGCGATAAGACTGCCCGTTGTCTATCTCTACCTACATGGTTATTGTATTTTTCCCTCTGTAAATGCTTTATTTGTGTGAGGTATGCAATAAAGAGTATTTTTATCGTATTGTTTTGTATTGTAGCCTAAATTGCTTTAAATTTTTCTTTATCAAAGAAGCCCATACTTCGCTTGGCAACCACAATCAGTTTAGGGGTCTGCGAAATTGGCAACTGTGGTTGCCACAAGCAAGAAAGCAGAATCCAATAATAAATAAAGGTTTAAAAACACTATTCCATTCTATTCTAAGTATATGTACCTGTACCTACCTACATACCTACCTATATACGATTTTTTGAGAATGATTTTTGTACAAACTTCAAACTAACACGCCCAGTCACCCCCACGAAAATTGAAAATATATTATATTATAAATAGCTGTCTAAGTATTACACTAAATATCATAAACAGCAACGATTAAGGAAAGCTGTTATGAAATAAAAAAAAAACTTTGTTTGTGCTATACGTGTGTAAATTTTAAGGACTGTCCCGCGTAGTTTCACCAAGCATGGTCTACCTACCCACAGGAAACACGTGGCTGCCGGTAATCATGACGCAACCGGCAAAAAACATTACCCACCCTTTTGCGGCGGTCGGCAAAAACGGTCAACCGTTCGACTAACGTGAGTTGTGAAATAACTTGGTCGATTTTTACACCAATTAAGTGGTTTTGAAGCAGTTAAAGCTTTTGAGTTGGCATTATAAAATATATTAAAAATATGCCTCTCGGGCGTCTATGAGGTTGTATGTTGGCATGTAGGGGGTCATGTTTGGAACGACTTATTCGATAAAAAAAAACTGGACAAGTGCGAGTCGGACTCGCCCACCGTGGGTTCCGTACAAAATGACAAATTAATAGTTTTCAGAATTTTCCCTTTAAGTTCTTGTAGTTGGACCGGGTTTTTTGAAGGGAGGTGCAGAGAGAGACTTCGTGCGTTTGATTTGTTGCGTATCGCATCGTGTATATTCGAAAATTGATCTAAAATCGACATGCTATGCTAACCTACCTTCATATTTTTATATTTAAAACAACGCCCTCTTCTGGTGACACTGTAAACCAACTAGGCAATTAGCTCGTTACTTAGTCTAATAATCGATTTATCTACCAAGTGCTGTAGGAGTCGGGTTCACCCCTAGATGGTGCTGTTCGAAATATGAACAACCGGTTTGCATTTACTACAAACAAACAAAAGATAACGAAACCACTGAATGCTAATACGAAACTGGGCGTTTAAAAAAAAATGTACATTTACTTTTTTTTTAGATTTCGATTTTTTCGGGTTTTTCTTACTCAAAATCGTTGATACTATCGATCCTCATTCAAGAAAAGAAGTGTCCCAAATATTCCATTCCAGATCGTCCCATTTTTGTATGCAGTCTTTTTTTTTAATATGGTCGTGACGCACTGGGAGAAAAAACTTACATAGTAAAATCTGGGACACTTTTTTTCTTGCATGAGGATCGATAGTCGAAATATGAAAAAAAAGTTCATGTACAGTTTTTTTGAAAAATTCTCTACTAGAACAAAGCCATGCAAAGCGGTCGGTGCCATAGAATTCGGCGTTATCTATACCTACGCCACTACGCCATGCGCGCGCGCTCATTAGCATACTATTGATTTGGGTGAATCTCCGTTTGAAACGTTTTCTAAAGTCATTCGCGATGATCGCTGTAAATATGTATATGTAGCATAACGCCAGAAATTAAGTAGATCAAAATATAACTCAACGCTGCCGTGTCAAGCCTATCTCATTTATCTCAAAAAACATAGTTTTGAGAAAACGTCGTTTGAAGTTTTTTTTGTTGTACAGTATTTAGCCATGATTTAGTATGGTAAAAACAGAGTCACATGAGTTACGTGACAGGCTCGTATAAGGAATTGGTAAGTTAAATAAAAAAACTGAGTATGTAGGTCGATAAAGGCATGGAAAATAAACAGATTTAGACCTGTTACGCGTAACTCGTGTATCTCAAGATACATGAGATAGGATTGACACGACAGAATTGTATTCTTATACATTTTTAACAAAAGTTAATTGGGAATGGATGTAAATTTTAGAAGTGCCTGATTATTTTTGGTAGGAATAGCAACAGAAAAAGTTACAGGTTTTTCAGCTGCGTCAGTTATTTTTGAAAAATATAAACAGTTTCCTCACTTACGTTTTGGGTAAAGGGCGGCACTTTCCTCGATCCGTCTGATATTACAAAATTACATCTTAAATATCTGTGGTAAACTGACACTGGCAATGATATTGACAGTTGCAGCAGTTATATTTGTATTAACTGTGTCAGTTTACCACAGATATTTAAGATATTTTTTTTATAATATGAGGCGGATCAAGAAGTGTCTATTTGACCATTGACCTAAAACGTAAGTGAGGAAACTGTTTTATATTTTTCAAAAATGATCGACGCAGCTGAAAAATCTGAAACTTTTTCTGGTGCTAAGGAAGGTTATTCCTATCACCAAAAAAATAATCAGGCAATTCTGATGTTTTCATCCATTCTCCATTCAGAAGGTCATTTATTTTGACAAGATTTGCTGAGATAATGATTAAAACGCTGCATTTTCACACATTTTTATAAGCCGATATTGCGTGCGTAAACGTGGTCTTACAAAATAAGCAAAAGTATCTCAAACCATAATACTGTTATAATGTTTGGTAAATCCAGCTTTGAATTGCTGATGTCTAAATTTATTTCAAGGAATCATCCTTGAAATAGGCATGTCAATGATGTCTCTTTTGTGACGCAATATACATACATACATACATTAATATCACATCTACCTATGTTTAATAGGACTAATAGAAGGATACGACTAATTAAATGAACACTTTTAACACCCCTATAGACCTTTTAAGGAACCTACGTGCCAAATTTGGAATCTCTAGAACCAGCGGTTTGGGCTGTGCGTTGCTATTAGACCTGCGGCTGAACAAAACTGGGTTTCGATAGCATTAAAGTTTTTTCTTTTTTGATATGTCGTTGGAGGCATGTTAAATAATACTTATGTAAAAATGTAGAAATTTTTAGGTTTAGATTTCGGCTATATTGAAATATTTAAGTTTTTTGCCAAGAACTATGCAAATATAGAATTAGAGTCACAAAAAACTGTAACATATCCAATAACATTTTAATTTCTTTACTATATTCTGTTTTTAGAAGTCTGGAACATCTGCGTTCTGGTGAACGAAAAAATGCTTATAATTCCGAAAATAAAGAATTAGAGTCGCTGATATTGCAAAATTATGATATTATCGATCCACTTCATATACTTGAAAAAAGTTGGAGGTGTAGACAATCGGCTTGTCTAGATATTGATTTCTGGCTAAGCAGTATAACCAATATTGAATTAGAGTTTGTAGAGTTAATAATAAGCAGGTCATGATAATGATCTCTGTTACCAAACAAAAGTTTATAAATATAAAATCACGGCGACACTAAATACTGATACGTAAGCATTCCGGGCCTATATTAATACATTTCAAACTCGCTGTATGCGCGCGCCGCGCTGCGCACTGTGCCACCAGACCCCTATTAGACCTGCGGCTGAACAAAACTGGGTTTCGATAGCATTAAAGTTTTTTCTTTTTTGATATGTCGTTGGAGGCATGTTAAATAATACTTATGTAAAAATGTAGAAATTTTTAGGTTTAGATTTCGGCTATATTGAAATATTTAAGTTTTTTGCCAAGAACTATGCAAATATAGAATTAGAGTCACAAAAAACTGTAACCTATCCAATAACATTTTAATTTCTTTAATATATTCTGTTTTTAGAAGTCTGGAACATCTGCGTTCTGGTGAACGAAAAAATGCTTATAATTCCGAAAATAAAGAATTAGAGTCGCTGATATTGCAAAATTATGATATTATCGATCCACTTCATATACTTGAAAAAAGTTGGAGGTGTAGACAATCGGCTTGTCTAGATATTGATTTCTGGCTAAGCAGTATAACCAATATTGAATTAGAGTTTGTAGAGTTAATAATAAGCAGGTCATGATAATGATCTCTGTTACCAAACAAAAGTTTATAAATATAAAATCACGGCGACACTAAATACTGATACGTAAGCATTCCGGGCCTATATTAATACATTTCAAACTCGCTGTATGCGCGCGCCGCGCTGCGCACTGTGCCACCAGACCCCTATTCCGTAACTGGTTTTAAGTTCACCTCAACGCTCACCAACAAATATATCTTGATACTGCGGTGCATAGTAGCTAAGCGTAGGTAGAGGTCCAGTTTCGTTAGGTGACGCTGTTTTAAGTTCACCTCAACGCTAACCCACAAATATATCTTGACACTGCGGTGCGTAGTAACTAAGCGTAGGTAGAGGTCTAGTTTCGTTAGGTGACGCATGGGGTGAGGCGCATGAGCGCGTAGCGAATAACGGCAGCGATCAGTGGGGGCGGGGTAGTGGCGTGCCCTTGACTCCACGTCAACCTGCGTCCAGATTCCATAAAAAAATCCGCAAAGCGTGTTTTAAACTAATATCAACCGAAAATAGTTAAACTTACCCTAATTTATTAGTATAGGGATTGCCCACGGTTTTGTTCGCGTAGAACTCGTTATCGTGTTATAGAAATAATTGATATGAAAATTATCATACAAATGACCATTCTCTGCAGAAATACCTACTAACAAATGACATACAATGTATTTTTTTTGCGAAGTGGCCAGTAACAGTAAGCTATGGAATAGATGGGTAGTAAAGCGCAATTTACCTACCACATGAAATTGTTTTTGTATATTCAGGATGTAGGGTCGGTTCGCCGGTTATCGACCACCTAATTTAGTGTGCCAGTTTGCGACCACTCAGGTAAATTGGTGAACCGAGAGGATATTTTCTAGTTTTTTCAGTAGATTCCTGCCTAATAACTACATTAACTAGGTACTTAGAGCCTGTTCAAATCTATATATATATATAAAAGAAGATTCTGACTAATTCATACACGCACAGCCGAAACTACTCGGACTAGAAACATGAAATTTACACCCAAACTACCTTTTATAAAGTTTTTTTGGAACAACGGATAAGAAGGGATTTTAAGAAATTCTACCCCTAAAGGGGGTTAAAAAGGGGTGCAACGTTTGTATGAGGGACACTTTTTTTTGAGCTAGAGACTTAAAGTTTTGTAGAAAGATAACTTATTAAAATACAAAAAAGTACTTTCAGCGTTTTGGAAAATTCTATCCCTAAAGGGGTCATAAAGGGGTGCAAGATTTGTATAGGAGAAACATTTTTTTAAGCTATAGACTTAAAACTTTGTAGAAAGATTACTTATTAGAATACTAATAGTGCTTTCAGCGTTTAGGAAAATTCTACCCCTAAGGGGGTTAAAAAGGGGCGCAACGTTTGTATGGGGGAAATTTTCTTTTTTGAGCTATATACTTAAAATGTTGTAGAAAGATTACTTATTAAAATACAAATAAAGCACTTTCAGCATTTTGGAAAATTCTGCCCCTAAGGGGTTAAAAAGGGGTGCAAAGTTTGTATGGAGGAAACTTTTTGTTTTGAGCCAGACTTAAAACTTTGTAAAAAGATTACTTATTAGAATACAAATAAAGTCCTTTCAGTGTTTTGGAAAATTCCGCCCTTAAGGGGTTCAAAAAGGGGTGCAAAATTTGTATGGAGGAAACTTTGTTTTGAGCCAGACTTGAAACTTTGTAGAAAAATTACTAATTAGAATGCAAATAGTCCTTTCAGCGTTTTGGAAAATTCCGCCCCTAAGGGGTTAAAAAGGGGTGCAAAGTTTGTATGGAGGAAACTTTGTGTTTAGAGCC
This sequence comes from Epinotia nisella, assembly GCA_932294315.1. Taxonomy (NCBI): domain Eukaryota; kingdom Metazoa; phylum Arthropoda; class Insecta; order Lepidoptera; family Tortricidae; genus Epinotia; species Epinotia nisella. Next base: position 11,340,881 of record OW028696.1, on the reverse strand, counting down.
AGGGACTTAAAACGTTGTAAAAAGATTACTTATTAGAATACAAATAAAGTCCTTTCAGTGTTTTGGAAAATTCTGCCCCTAAGGGGTTAAAAAGGGGTGCAAAGTTTGTATGGAGGAAACTTTGTTTAGAACCAGAGACTTAAAACTTTGTAAAAAGATTACTTATTAGAATACAAATAGTCCTTTCAGTGTTTTGGAAAATTCTTCCCCTAAGGGGTTAAAAAGGGGTGCAAAGTTTGTATGGAGGAAACTTTTTATTTTGAGCCAGAGACTTAAAACTTTGTAAAAAGATTACTTATTAGAATATAAATAAAGTCCTTTCAGTGTTTTGGAAAATTCCGCCCCTAAGAGGTTAAACAGGGGTGCAAAGTTTGTATGGAGGAAACTTTTTGTTTTGAATCAGAGACTTTAAGCTTTGTAGAAACATTACTTATTAGAATACAAATAAAGTCCTATTAGCGTTTTAGAAAATTCCACTCCTAAGGGGGTTAAATAGGGGGGTAAGCTTTGTATGGGCAACGATTTGTTTGAGCTACAGACTTAAAAGTTAGTAGAATGATTACTTATTAAAATAAAAAAGTGGATTCAGCGTTTAGAAAAATTCAACCCCTAAGGGGTTAAAAAGGGGTGCAAAGTTTGTATGAAGTAAACTTTTTGTTAAAACTTTGTAGAAAGATTACTTATTATAATACAAATAAAGTCCTATTAGCGTTTAAAAAAATTACACTCCTATGGAGGTTAAAAAAGGGAGTAAGCTTTGTATGGGCAACACTTTGTTTGAGCTAGAGACTCAAAAGTTAGTAGAATGATTACTTATTAAAATAAAAAAGTACTTTCAGCGTTTAGAAAAATTCAACCCCTCTAAGGGGGTTAAAAGAAGGTTCAAAGTTTATATGGGGAGCAAGAAATTTTTAAAGTAAAATTTCGGTCTTATCATGTAGTTATGTTAAGACTTCAAAACTAATTTCAGAGTTTTTTTTCAAATTCGTCCCTAAGTGTTAAAAGGGGTTTAAAGTTTGTGTAGAGAGCAACACATTTATAAAGTATGAGATTTGTAACTTTGGTTTTAGACTGTTTGTTTAAAAACTAGAAAAGGAATTTCATTGTTTTTTATATTGATGCAGGCCTGAAATGGAAAGAGGAGCTGGATGCCGTTGAGCATTCCATTTCTTCAGCCTGTTATGCTCTGAGAAGCCTGAGGGAGGAACTCACCAGACAACAACTTAAAGTCATATACTATGCGTTAGTAGAATCTAAGCTTAGGTACAATATCAGGCTCTGGGGAAATAGCTTTAAGTATAACCTTAACAAAGCTTTGGTTGTTCAAAAAAGAGCCATCCGCACTATTGTACGCATTCCTCAATGGATATCTTGTAGAGAACACTTCCTGGAATTGGGCATTCTAACAGTTCCTTGCTTGTATATACTCGTGCGGCTTACTATTTTGTCAAAAATATCTTAAAATATGAATCTATCGAAGAACAAGATTTGCGCCTACAAACACGAACAAAAAACATTACACAAAGTTTTTTCCCGAAGCTCAAAGTGGCGCAGCACAGCACAAAACATCAGGCTGTAATTTTTTTTAACAAACTGCCCCCTGACTTAAAAAATATCACAATTTATAAGGTATTTCATAGACAATTAAAAGCATTTTTATTGAGAGGGTGCTTCTACAGTATTGACGAGATTTTTGTGCGTGATATCTAGTTATAAGAATTAAAGACATGACATGTATTAAGTTAAATAAAATGTACAAATTATAATTAGTTAAGCAATCTTTTTATGTATAATATTTAAGTAATTTTAATTTTAATGTAGATATTTCAAACACAATATTTGTATTGTTACTGAATAACTAATAAAAAAAAAATATATAATATGGGGTTAAAAGAGGGTTCAAAGTTTGAATAGGGAGCAATCATTTTTCTAAGACGATAAAAACTTCTACGCGGACGAAGTCGCGGGCAACAGCTAGTACCATATCTTTAACTAGCTTTTGCCCGCGGCTTCGCCTGCGTACTAAGCGAAATTTTTAACCGTCTACAAAAAAGGAGGTTCTCATGTTGACCCGTATGTTCCGATTGAATTGCAATGTAGCACAAATATTTTCAATAATTTTCATGTCCACAATATTAAATTTCAAAATCGATGCCATTTTCGTAATGAACGTTCAAAAAAGCAATAAAAACGACACCCATATTGATATTTAGATATTTCAACCCCATCGCACCCCAACAGGGGAGATGGTATTTCACGTCCGCCATGTTGGATTTTAAAATCGTTGTTATTTTCGCAATCAGTGACCCGATAAACCATAGAAACGATACCCATATTGATTTTCAGACTGTCACCAAATGTTCCCCTTTTAGGGGTTGAATTTTTTCATCGTAAGCCCACGTGTGGCAATTTAATCGATAGGTCTTTTCAAAATAAATATAAGGTTTCTCAATGTTTTTGATTAAATGAATAGAGGCGGAGCTAAATCGCCCCAAAAGTCACTAAAATTGTGGCCCCCCAGGGATCGGAACCGGTTTTTTCAAAAGTCCCCGAAGTAGTCTAATATTTTGAATTATTTTAGGCTCTTAATGTAGGACTCTTTAGGTAACATTTTCGTATTTTTAGACAGCCTGATCAAAAATGATATTATAAACCAAAGAACGAAATTGAACGAAATAAAACCGGTATTTTTGTATGGTGAAAATACCAGTATCCGATCCCTGTGCCCCCTCCTCTAATTTTTGAACGGTGATTTTAAAAAATATAAAAAAAATCATAAACCTTTAGGGCTATTAGGGCTTATTAAATTTTTTCACCATAAATTATTTTGAACAAGATCGATTCATAGGTTTTCGAGATATTGCTGAAAAACTGCCTTCCCTATAGAAAAGCACGTAAGTGCCGTAAGATTTCTGTGACGATACGACCTTTTTAATAGGCAAGGATCCCTTCGTTTTGCGTAATCCGACACGCACTTGGCCGGTTTTTATAGATAACTAGCTTCTGCCTGCGACTTCGTACGCGTTTAAATTATGGATTTCATGATTATGATTCGTCCTAAAAGGGACGACATAAATTATACCCTATTAAATAATATCAATTAGAATTTTGGTCAAGTGCGAGTCGGATTTTAGTTTTCCCATACATTTTGTGACCCAACTCCTGATGAAGGCAACGAGCAAAAATATTTCGTCTCCATACAAAGTTTCATCCCCTTTTTCGTCCCTAAAAGGGATAAAATTTGACAATAATTATAGCTCTTGTCCTATTCTAATATATAAGGAACATATCTGGAAAGTTTCATGTACACTCATCGGTATATTTTGAAATTACGTGGAACGTACATCCATTCATACATCCAAATTTTTACGTTTATAATATTAGTAGGATGGTACGGAGTCCGACTCGCACTTGGCCGGTTTTTTACTGTTACTAAGTTACTACAAATAGTCAGTCCATATATCAAATTTTTTTTACTCATTTTGAAGTCAATAACTTATTAAATTCACATAATAATAACCGCATGTAATTTACCGTGCACGTAAACAAACAAATGATATGATTTGAAATACAAACGCAGCGCTTGCGCGGCGGAGCGGGGGGCGGGACGAGGTATCACTCTAGGGGCTCGCTCTAGGTTCCCGCGCGCCGGTACGTGGTACCGCGGCGTGGTTATTTATTTCGCGCCTATTTTAATAGATTATACTATTACAAGGCAATCTATACACAGAAATTTCTTACTTTCCATTATATGGCTGCATATATTATTTTATAGTATTAGACTAATCTTTACAGACTCTAATTCAATATTAGACCTTACAGGACAAAAGGCGCTTATAAAAATTCTTATTAATGAAATCTTATCTCTAATTCCTCCAAATTTTTGGCTTTGTCTATTAACTTAAGGATTTAAAGATATTGTTGTGAATTTTTGAAACTTTAATTCAATATCGACAAAATAATAACCGAATTCTGGTTTGACCCAGTCGCTCGTTATTTTTTTTTCTACAAACTTAACAGCATAAAGCATCATACATATTATAAACGATGAAGCTTAAACTTTGCACTCTAATTCAATATTCACAAATCACCAATAAAAAAACATAAATACCTAATTTATACCTAACTCTCGTTCTAACTTTTCGTCATATTTTACAAATATGCTTAAAAATATGTCCCATACCATATAAGCATAACTTTTCCGACTTTAGAATTATCGAAACTTGTAGGGCAAAATTCCGGTCCGGCTACAGGGCTATATTCCGTAACTGGTTTTAAGTTCACCTCAACGCTCACCAACAAATATATCTTGACACTGCGGTGCATAGTAGCTAAGCGTAGGTAGAGGTCCAGTTTCGTTAGGTGACGCTGTTTTAAGTTCACCTCAACGCTAACCCACAAATATATCTTGACACTGCGGTGCGTAGTAACTAAGCGTAGGTAGAGGTCTAGTTTCGTTAGGTGACGCATGGGGTGAGGCGCATGAGCGCGTAGCGAATAACGGCAGCGATCAGTGGGGGCGGGGTAGTGGCGTGCCCTTGACTCCACGTCAACCTGCGTCCAGATTCCATAAAAAAATCCGCAAAGCGTGTTTTAAACTAATATCAACCGAAAATAGTTAAACTTACCCTTATTTATTACTATAGGGATTGCCCACGGTTTCGTTCGCGTAGAACTCGTTATCGTGTTATAGAAATAATTGATATGAAAATTATCATAAAAATGACCATTCTCTGCAGAAATACCTACTAACAAATGACATACAATGTATTTTTTTTGCGAAGTGGCTAGTAACAGTAAGCTATGGAATAGATGGGTAGTAAACCGCAATTTACCTACCACATGAAATTGTTTTTGTATATTCAGGATGTAGGGTCGGTTTGCCGGTTATCGACCACCTAATTTAGTGTGCCAGTTTGCGACCACTCAGGTAAATTGGTGAACCGAAAGGATATTTTCTAGTTTTTTCAGTAGATTCCTGCCTAATAACTACATTAACTAGGTACTTAGAGCCTGTTCAAATCTATATATATAAAAGAAGATTCTGACTAATTCATACACGCACAGCCGAAACTACTCGGACTAGAAACATGAAATTTACACCCAAACTACCTTTTATAAAGTTTTTTTGGAACAATGGATAAGAAGGGATTTTAAGAAATTCCACCCCTAAAGGGGGTTAAAAAGGGGTGCAACGTTTGTATGAGGGACACTTTTTTTTGAGCTAGAGACTTAAAGTTTTGTAGAAAGATAACTTATTAAAATACAAAAAAGTACTTTCAGCGTTTTGGAAAATTCTATCCTTAAAGGGGTCATAAAGGGGTGCAAGATTTGTATAGGAGAAACATTTTTTTAAGCTATAGACTTAAAACTTTGTAGAAAGATTACTTATTAGAATACTAATAAAGTGCTTTCAGCGTTTAGGAAAATTCTACCCTAAAAGAAAAGTTCCCCCATACAAACGTTGCGCCCCTTTTTAACCCCCTTAGTTAAAAAGGGGCGCAACGTTTGTATGGGGGAACTTTTCTTTTTTGAGCTATATACTTAAAATGTTGTAGAAAGATTACTTATTAAAATAAAAATAAAGCACTTTCAGCGTTTTGGAAAATTCTGCCTCTAAGGGGTTAAAAAGGGGTGCAAAGTTTGTATGGAGGAAACTTTTTGTTTTGAGCCAGACTTAAAACTTTGTAAAAAGATTACTTATTAGAATACAAATAAAGTCCTTTCAGTGTTTTGGAAAATTCCGCCCTTAAGGGGTTAAAAAAGGGGTGCAAAATTTGTATGGAGGAAACTTTGTTTTGAGCCAGAGACTTAAAACTTTGTAGAAAAATTACTAATTAGAATGCAAATAGTCCTTTCAGCGTTTTGGAAAATTCCGCCCCTAAGGGGTTAAAAAGGGGTGCAAAGTTTGTATGGAGGAAACTTTGTGTTTAGAGCCAGAGACTTAAAACTTTGTAAAAAGATTACTTATTAGAATACAAATAAAGTCCTTTCAGTGTTTTGGAAAATTCCGCCCTTAAAGGGTTAAAAAAGGGGTGCAAAATTTGTATGGAGGAAACTTAGTTTTGAGCCAGAGACTTAAAACTTTGTAGAAAGATTACTAATTAGAATGCAAATAGTCCTTTCAGCGTTTTGGAAAATTCCGCCTCTAAGGGGTTAAAAAGGGGTGCAAAGTTTGTATGGAGGAAACTTTATGTTTAGAGCCAGAGACTTAAAACTTTGTAAAAAGATTACTTATTAGAATACAAATAGTCCTTTCAGTGTTTTGGAAAATTCTTCCCCTAAGGGGTTAAAAAGGGGTGCAAAGTTTGTATGGAGGAAACTTTTTGTTTTGAGCCAGAGACTTAAAACTTTGTAAAAAGATTACTTATTAGAATATAAATAAAGTCCTTTCAGTGTTTTGGAAAATTCCGCCCCTAAGAGGTTAAAAAGGGGTGCAAAGTTTGTATGGAGGAAACGTTTTGTTTTGAGCCAGAGACTTTAAGCTTTGTAGAAAGATTACTTATTAGAATACAAATAAAGTCCTATTAGCGTTTTAGAAAATTCCACTCCTAAGGGGGTTAAATAGGGGGGTAAGCTTTGTATGGGCAACGATTTGATTGAGCTACAGACTTAAAAGTTAATAGAATGATTACTTATTAAAATAAAAAAGTGGATTCAGCATTTAGAAAAATTCAACCCCTAAGGGGTTAAAAAGGGGTGCAAAGTTTGTATGGAGTAAACTTTTTGTTAAAACTTTGTAGAAAGATTACTTTTTAGAATACAAATAAAGTCCTATTAGCGTTTAAAAAAATTACACTCCTATGGAGGTTAAAAAGGGCAGTAAGCTTTGTATGTATGGGCAACACTTTGTTTGAGCTAGAGACTTAAAAGTTAGTAGAATGATTACTTATTAAAATAAAAAAGTACTTTCAGCGTTTAGAAAAATTCAACCCCTAAGGGGGTTAAAAGAAGGTTTGAGACTGTCACCAAATGTTCCCCTTTTAGGGGTTGAATTTTTTCATCGTAAGCCCACGTGTAGCAATTTAATCGATAGGTCTTTTCAAAATAAATATAAGGTTTCTCAATGTTTTTGATTAAATGAATAGAGGCGGAGATAAATCGCCCCAAAAGTCACTAAAATTGTGGCCCCCCAGGGATCGGAACCGGTTTTCTCATAAGTCCCCGAAGTAGTCTAATATTTTGAATTATTTTAGGCTCTTAATGTAGGACTCTTTAGGTAACATTTTCGTATTTTTAGACAGCCTGATCAAAAATGATATTATAAACCAAAGAACGAAATTGAACGAAATAAAACCGGTATTTTTGTATGGTGAAAATACCAGTATCCGATCCCTGTGCCCCCTCCTCTAATTTTTGAACGGTGTTTTTAAAAAATATAAAAAAAATCATAAACCTATAGGGCTATTAGGGCTTATTAAATTTTAATTCATAGGTTTTCGAGATATTGCTGAAAAACTGCCTTCCCTATAGAAAAGCACGTAAGTGCCGTAAGATTTCTGTGACGATACGACCTTTTTAATAGGCAAGGATCCCTTCGATTTGCGTAATCCGACACGCACTTGGCCGGTTTCTATAGATAACTAGCTTCTGCCTGCGACTTCGTACGCGTTTAAATTATGGATTTCATGATTATGATTCGTCCTAAAAGGGACGACATAAATTATACCCTATTAAATAATATCAATTAGAATTTTGGTCAAGTGCGAGTCGGATTTTAGTTTTCCCATACATTTTGTGACCCAACTCCTGATGAAGGCAACGAGCAAAAATATTTCGTCTCCATACAAAGTTTCATCCCCTTTTTCGTCCCTAAAACGGATAACATTTGACATAATCTAATATATAAGGAACATATCTGGAAAGTTTCATGTACACTCATCGGTATATTTTGATATTACGTGGAACGTACATCCATTCATACATCCAAACTTTTAAGTTTATAATATTAGTAGGATGGTACGGAGTCCGACTCGCACTTCGCCGGTTTTTTACTGTTACTAAGTTACTACAAATAGTCAGTCCATATATCAAATTTTTTTTACTCATTTTGAAGTCAATAACTTATCAAATTCACATAATAATAACCGCATGTAATTTACCGTGCACGTAAACAAATAAATGATATGATTTGAAATACAAACGCAGCGCTTGCGCGGCGGAGCGGGGGGCGGGACGAGGTATCACTCTAGGGGCTCGCTCTAGGTTCCCGCGCGCCGCCGGTACGTGGTACCGCGGCGTGGTTATTTATTTCGCGCCTATTTTAATAGATTATACTATTACAAGGCAAGCTATACACAGAAATTTCTTACTTTCCATTATATGGCTGCATATATTATTTTATAGTATTAGACTAATCTTTACAGACTCTAATTCAATATTAAACCTTACAGGACAAAAAACGCATATAAAAATTCTTATTAATGAAAGCTTATCTCTAATTCCTCCAAATTTTTTGCTTTGTCTATTAACTTAAGGATTTAAAGATATTGTTGTGAATTTTTGAAACTTTAATTCAATATCGACAAAATAATAACCGAATTCTGGTTTGACCCAGTCGCTCGTTATTTTTTTTTCTAAAAACTTAACAGCATAAAGCATCATACATATTATAAACGATGAAGCTTAAACTTTGCACTCTAATTCAATATTCACAAATCACCAATAAAAAAACATAAATACCTAATTTATACTTAACTCTCGTTCTAACTTTTCGTCATATTTTACAAATATGCTTAAAAATATGTCCCATACCATATAAGCATAACTTTTCCGACTTTAGAATTATCGAAACTTGTAGGGCAAAATTCCGGTCCGGCTACAGGGCTATATGTCAGTCAATGGAACGGGACAATTGAGTCACACTTTTTCGTGCGTGCAGCCGGCGTTCATCGATTTATAAGACGTTATCACGTCAACAGATTTCCAAAAACTGGGTTTACAAAAAAAAACTATACATACAATAATAAATATAATATGTAGTTAATTATATAAATATTCTAACCTGCTGACAAAATTTCACGAGAATCGGTTGAGATTGCGACCTGTAGAGGAGAACAGCCGGACACCCGGACATACCTCAAAAGGAAAAAAACGGAACCCTTATAGATCACTCGTGCGTCTGGCTGTCCGTCTGTCACAGCCGATTTTCTCCGAAACTACTGGACCGATTGAGTTGAAATTTGGTACACATATGTAAATTGGTGACCCAAAGATGGACGCGTAAAGTAAATTAATGAATTCTGAACAAGGAGGCCACTTTTGGGGGGTAAGCTGGAAAATTAAAAAAAAAAGTTTCGCAAACTGTATTGTGTGACATATCAAATGAAAGAAGTTGTGGTAAGCATCTCAGATATTTTTTTTTTATAATTTTAGCGAAAACAGATTTGAAGTAATTTAGGAAAAAAGACGAAAATTGACCATTCCCCCCTTATCTCCGAAACTACTAAGCCTTATATTCTGAAAAAAATATGGAAAATTGTTCCTTGTCTAAAGATTACAGGAAAACCTATAAGAAGTTGAGTATTCAAAGTAACGGGAAAATTCTCAATATTTTACGGAACCCTCACCACGCGAGTTGAACTCGCACTTGTCCGGTTTTTCGCTCTTCTTCCTATGACAATAAGGCATAAAAAGATACGTGAATACATTTCTCTTATTGTACATTATAGTTTTAAAATATTATTAAAATTAAAACATGACAAAATCGAATTGAATACAAACTTTGAAAAAGAAAGCGGCGTCGGTCACTACAATAGGTAGACCACTCTTACGTCATCCAAGGTAAAAAAAAATGGGGTGACATTCTATTCTAACCCCCCAACCTGTCCACGGATGATGCAATAGTCGGTTTAAATGCCGTCAGCCGGACCCTTACGTAAAACTGGGTGTTTAAATGTCTATTAGTGGTGCGTGAATATTTTTAATGGGCAACCCGCAACAAAAAAATCCGGACAAGTGCGAGTTCAACTCGCGTGGTGAGGGTTCCGTATATAATCTAAATTTCATAAGTGTTTTTGAATACTCAAACTTCTTATAGGTTTTACTGTAATCTTTAGGCAAGGAACTATTTTCCATATTTTTTTCAGAATCTTAATCTTAGTAGTTTCGGAGATAAGGGAGGGGGGAGGAGGTGTCAATTTTCATCTTTTTTCCTAAATTACTTCAAATCTGTTTTTGCTAAAATTATAAAAAAAAAATATGTCATGCTAACAACAACCCCTTTCATTTGATATGTCACACAATACAGTTTGCGAAACTTTTTTTTTAATATTCCAGTTTACTCCCCAAAAGTGGCCCCCTTGTTCAGAATTCATTAATTTACTTTACGCGTCCATCTTTGGGTCACCAATTTACATACGTGTACCAAATTTCAACTCAATCGGTCCAGTAGTTTCGGAGCAACGGACAGACAGACAACCGAGTGATCCTATAAGGGTTCCGTTTTTTCCTTTTGAGGTATCGGAACCCTAAAAAGAAGCGGGTTGTGTCGGAGATACAACCGTTAATTAAGTTTAAGTGGATACTTCTTTGTTGGCTATGGAACCCTTGTACCCGTAAAATATATCTGAATTACTTCACTAAAATCTGTATAAGTACAGATAAATCGGTATAAATGGCACACACATTGTATTCTTTATTTAAATTGATATTTATAATATACTATCTAATAATTATTCTAACATGCATGTAAAATGTAATATACGGTCTCCTGCGATACAGGCAAAGCCTAGTGCAGGGACTGGTACAGTCAGCATCATAAACATGTATACACTTTTCGACCTTATGTCTAAGTAATAAGGTCATAGAATGTATACATGTTTATGATGCCGACTGTACTTATAATACTACGTGTAAACATGTTTGCTAAATAAATGTCTTATGTCTTATGGCAACATTGACTGACGTAGCTCATTTGACTCGCGATACATCGAAAATGGCGGTCATTTCAGCATTATTTTCATGTCCGCCACATAAACCAAATAACATTTTGTGACTAACAACTAATGGCAAATAAAGAAGGATTAAAACGTGTAACAAACAATAATTTGAAATCAGATTAGGCTCTACTAAAAGTTATTCCGGAAGTCAAGTGATACATTTTGAACTGTATCCCTATACAAGAACGCGAGCAAAGTATCCACTTCAAAAAGTTATGAAAGAGTTCTAGGTATATAATTATAGGCTTGCCTAAAAAGAAACCACCATATCATAGTATTGCTAGTAAAAATAGAAATAAATAGACCGAGTAGAACGTATATTGTATCGCTTAATTTCCAAGTCTCTAATCGCTTACTTTTTGGGTTCCGATACCTCAAAAGGAAAAACGGAACCCTTATAGGATCACTCGGTTGTCTGTCTGTCCGTCTGTCACAGCCGATTTGCTCCGAAACTACTGGACCGATTGAGTTGAAATTTGGTACACATGTTTTTTTTTTTTTTATTTATTTATTTAAGAAAAAAAGAAATCACATTTTATAGTTTTTATATAAACTCGCCAAACTGTGACATTTGATGGCGAGAAACGCTCATGTTCTATACTAGAATAACCTATGTAAATTGGTGACCCAAAGATGGACGCCTAAATAGTCGTCTTATTCCAGTATGGCCTTTTAAAATGAGAATCAAACTACGTTTGTATGGAGAGTTTGTGCTAGGGACTCTTATATTAGTAAAAAATTCAATTCACTCCGTTTCATGACCCCGTTGTTTCCCACCCTGTTCACTCCGGAATTTAAAAAGTTCCACCATAAAACTCCCACGGCTATGACTATCCTATCCCTCATATCGTATCATAATTCTACGTACACGATAATTATCTTAAAAACTCGCCCATTACTAGTTCCTATGGGGAAAAATCCCGCTACAACGACCATCAATCAAAATCCAATCTTAACTACGTTAAAATACGGTCTAAATTCTAAAATATAACATATGCATGAAGACAACTAGTCTGCCTCATAGCTCAAAAGCACAATCATTGAAACTTGAACCTTGTTTTTATTATGATAAAGTACATTCCAAATTGTAGCGTGAATACATGAACGACAGTTTAGACTCAAATTAAGTATTGAACCGTAAATCCTGCGCTTAAGGTTCATTTTTGTATGTAACATTACAATGTATGTTAATTGAAGTGTCGTCGGGCTGTCTGTTCGTGTACAAAGTCACGTAGGTAGTTGTTGGTTAGATGCATTGTTACAAACGTCGTATGCGCCTCTGGAATTTGTATGCGCTTACGTCCTTTTCAAAGTTATTGCGCAGCGCAAAATGTGTCATTCGCTCATTTGACAGATCAAATTGCATGTGATATTGGCAACACGCTGTTGCCCTAGGGTTAACTGGACTATACTGGACTAAGTTCGACTTTGCACCCTGATACATTGTAACAACGGTTTCATATAAGCATACAAGCTTGCGCAAGTGATAAATGACAGAATAATCTTGGCTGAGACCATGGAGGACTTGACTACAATGAGTACTGTGCTAGATGTCCTCAATAAAGCCTCCGAGCGAGTTGGTCTAAGGATGAACATGGATAAGACGAAGATCATGTCAAACGTCCAGGTAGTACCGACTCCCATTTCAATCGGTCACTTTACGCTCGAAGTTGTTGACGATTATAGGTCCAGTTAGGTCGGTCCTACTTTGAGAAAGAGGTCAATCGTCGATTCCGTTTCGCTGGGCTGCATTCGGGAAGCTACGCACATCTTTTCGTCCAATATTCCGCAGTGTCTCAACTCTCAAGACGAGAGTCTTTGACCAGTGTGTGTTGCCAGTGATGACGTATGGCCAGAAAACGTGGTCGCTTACTATGGGCGTCATAAGAAGGCTCAAAGTCACCCAAAGGGCAATGGAGAGGGCTATGTTGGGAGTTTTATTGCGTGATCGCATCAGAAATGAGGCTATCTGCAGCAAAACCAAGTTAACCTATATAGGCCTCCGAATCGCTAAACTTAAGTGGCAGTGGGCGGGGCACATTGCACGTAGAACCGATGGCCGTTGGGGCGGAAAGGTTCTCGAGTGGCGACCACGTACCAGAAGGCGCAGCGTGGGTAGGCCCCCCACAAGATGGACTGATGACCTGGTATAAAGGTCGTGGGAGTCCGCTGGATGCGGGCGGCTAAGGACCGGTCAATTTGGCAATCTTTAGGGGAGGCCTATGTCCAGCAGTGGACGTCTTTCGGCTGATATGATGATGATGATGAGTGAACGAGATACTATACACATGTTATAAACATTCTTATTGTAAATCGTTTTGTGAGCACGCGGTTTATAAATCAGATTCATAATGTTTCGACGGGTCTGTCTCTGTATTATTTCTACTCGTTTAAAAAAAAAGTTTCGATGGGAATTTACGAGAATACATATATATCTTATGTATAGGCAGGGTAAGGGAAGAATAGAATGTGCAGTTTTTTAATAAGGGTACGCATGAATCGTTAGGCAAAGCATTACAAAGAACTCGAACAGATTGTTTTTGTCAAAGTCAAAGTCAAAGTGATTTATTCTTCAATTTGGGCATATTACATGCACCTATGAATGTCTTTTTAGGGTTCCGTAGCCAAAATGGCAAAAACGGAACCCTTATAGTTTCGTCATGTCCATCTGTCCGTCTGTCCGTCTGTCCGTCTGTCCGTCTGTCCATCTGTCCGTCTGTCCGTCTGTCCGTATGTCACAGGCATTTTACTCGAAAACTATAAGGTGTATTTGAATAAAATTTTGAGGATAGGTGTATTTTGTTAGCCGCTACATAGTTTTGTAATTAAAATGACAAAAAAACATTTTTTTAGGGGTGCACTCCATACATAAAACTAAAAGTCAAAATTTTTTTTTTCATTGTGACCCCCCGTGTGGCACATCAATCGATAGGCCTTTCAAAATAAATATAAGGTTTCTTAGCATTTTTTTTGATTAATTGAATAGGGTCGGAGATAATCGCCCCGAAAGTCACTAAAATTCTGTCCCCCCCCTCTAATTTTTGAACGGTGTATTTTAAAAATATGGAAAAATTCATGGACATAGGGCTTATTAATTTCATTCACCGAAAATTGTTTTGAACAAGATCGGTTCAGAGGTTTTCGAGATATTGCTGAAAAACTGCCTTCCTCAAAGAAAAGGACGTAAGTGCCGTAAAATTTCTGTGACGATACGACTATTTTAATAGGCACGGAACCCTTCGTTTTGCGTGGTCCGACACGCACTTGGCCGGTTTTTTGTATCTTGAATACTCGCTCTACGTCGACAGAGTTATCCCATAATATATACTACACTCTAGAGGCTAAACATATCAATTAAATATTACTTATTCGGTTTATAGGAAAGTAGCGACCCGCCCCGGCTTCGCACGGGTAAAATGACAAATTTAATTGAAATGAAAGATCCGTTGGTATCAATAGAATCCGTGGGCCTGTGTGGCGGCCAAGCGGAATTATTTTTTCAGTTGCTTTAACCTTTTAAATTTTCTAAAGTATTAATTAGAAAGATATACTGTAAAAGACAATTATAATCTAAATGTAATGCCCTAGGTTACTATTATATTTTTTTGGATAAGGATCAATACTAAATAAGTGTAAATAGCGTCGCAAATAACACACTTTTTGGTTTCTGTTTTAATGAAAGAAATTATTACTGTGGGCCAACTGCAACAGTTATTTAGGATTATAGAAGAACTACAATTATCTAGTACATTATTTTTATTTATGGTTTAGGCTACGTAAGCCATTGAAGTATTTTTTTTTTTGTAGATCTTTTCACCTAACTAAAGCGAAGAAAACACTGCATGAGAAAGACAAGAGAAATATGTAAAAAAAAGTCCTAAAAAGTCAAAAGACTCGGGACGAGTGAAGAACGTGTAGTGTATGGAAGTTATCGAGCGACGTTTTATAATACAGCTGCGAAAAAATAAGAAAAACAACAAGTAAGGAATTCGAAACTTTTATATTATTAATTCTGTAACATCATTGTAATACAGTTGACAAATAATGAAGTAGTTCAAAAAGAAATATTTTTATCGTTCTATCTGTTTTTTTTTATTGACATAATAATTAATGGTACAATTTGTACAAGAAAAAGTGAAACGCACTAGTTCGCGAAAAACAAACTTTCCGCACGCTTAAACGGCTACGTAAAGTAGCCCTTTTTGAGCGACTGCATTAATATATTATTTTTCTTAAGTTACCATTAGTTACACCCGTTGTGCAACAATGTTGCCATAGGTTGTAAGTTGTGTTTGCCATAAACGTGTTAAAAGCGTTAACTACGCATAACATGAAACAATGCCCTGATACCCCTCATCAAAATGCCTCGGTACCGATTCACGGCTATTCCCGTTCTGAATTCCCATTAACCCGATGTTTTCAAACAGCATACCTCACAATTGCTAGAAACTCGCATACCGTGACTGGCAAACAGACAAACAGCCTATTTATAATTAGTTAATTTTACCCCACAATAGTAATTCAGCATTGTTGGGATTGTGAAGCATTTGCCCATACAATGTGTCAAACGCCGCACACGCAGAAATTTCTTGCGTTCTTATGTGTCGGAGGGCAAGACTCAATGTGGATTTTGGCCTCCGACCCTATAGCCCGCCAACCATACAATAAAAACTTAAAACTCTCCCCACTAGCAATGTACAAGTTATAAAACATTCTCAATATATCAGTAAAGTTCTCAGAAATTTAAATAAAATAAATAAATATAGTGGGACAATTCACACCAATTGATCTAGTCCCAAACTAGGCAAAGCCTGTACTATGGGTACTAGACAACGGATAAACATACTTAAATAGATATTAAGCATCCAAGACTCGAGAACAAACATACGTATTCATCATACAAATATCTGCCCCGACCGGGGATCGAACCCGGGACGTCTAATAGCCTAGTGAATCCTATTTACGGAAACTTACACGATAATTTAAAAATTAGTTTCCTTCAGGAAGTTTCTGCTGGGAATTTTTCATGGATGTATCACTAATTACATAAAAGAAAAAAAGAAAAAGAAAAAAGAAAAGAAGACATGTATACTATAATCTATTATTATTTAAGCAGGCAAATTAAACAGCTTATAACGTATGTGTCGAGAGAGTTTTTGACATGTTTTCAGTGTTTATAAAATTTAAGTTCTGAGAACTTTCCTTATTAGAATTTTCGCTACTTTGGAAACTTCTCCATGCATTGCTACTCAACAAATATCATCATAATCATCATATCAGCCGAAAGACGTCCACTGCTGGACATAGGCCTCCCCCAAAGAGTGCCACAATAACCGGTCCTGCGCCAGCCGCATCCAGCGGACTCCCGCGACCTTGTGGGCAGACTACACACGCTGCTTTGGCAGTCTTTGGGGGAGGCCTGTGTCCTGCAGTGGACGTCTTTCGGCTGATTATGATGGTTTGTTATGTAAGTTTTTTTTCTCAAACTTGCAATGAAATGTTGACATGACTTACTTCAAATTAAGTCCGGAAGTACTACGTATCTGGTGCGATGAGTGAAGATGATATGTAAAGGAATTTCATACAACCTTACACACCTAGGCCTGCAAAGTTATCGTCTTTTGTTTATAAATGTCAAATTGTAATTGTGACACTGACACAACATCTTGGCATTCACCATCAAAAAAAAAAAAAAACTAGAACTATTGTAAATGTCACCGGGTAAAAGGTTACCTCAAACAGGTTTAAAAAAAGTGTGGCGCGTAAATTGAAAAAAGTTTAATGATTATTAAAAATTATAAGTCTGTTTTCTTGTATTGTTGTAGTGCCTCGTCTATATAAGTAGTTAGATATAAGTTCAAGTAACAGTAAACTAATACTTAATTTACGGAATAAGCGGAATAATAGTTAGTAAGAAATGTGGGAGTGGGACACAATTCTAGGTTATGATGTGACTGCACTGACAGCTGTCATTTCCTGCTTGATTGACACTTGTTGTCATTGATAATGTTTTGTTCAGAAACGTTTTATTTAGTTGTGTTAACCTACAAATAAAACAAATTGACTACTTTTTATTTTTATTTCATTGCAAGTTTGAGAAAAGCACAATACAAATCTCGGCGAGAAACGGGGTTGCTGGCCGCGTATCCCTATCCGGTCTATATCTACTTGGCCTGCAACCCTTCGTTTCCCGGCCTCTATAGTAATGTACTATTGAAAAATGGAGTAACCGTTGAAAGTCGCATGTCTTACCTCTCGACTACAGCACAATCTCTTAATAATCATTTAACTTTGCAATACCACGGGAAATATCTAGACGCCACCCACACGACCCCCTGCGTATTTTAGTTAAAAATAAATACCATATCTTCATCAGGCAAACTGCAATCTAAACATTAAACAAGTAGATCGATAGCAGAAATCTTTCGGCGGACATAAACTATTTGCTATAAAATAATAAACGCAGGCATTACAGGCAGCAGGTTAAGATAAACGGGTAACGTGTTTTGGCTAAAAGTCTTGGATAAACACGTGGATGTAGTTTATTGTGGGTTAATGCACTCTCGGGAGATGAGGGGGCAATTCTTGTCAGAGATCATGACATTCTTGAAGTTATGATTGGAAGAAGAAGAAGAAGAAGAAGAAAATAAGTTTATTCATGACGTTTTAAAACTTAGGCTAATACATAGGAGAAGAAACAGTAGTGAACATTTTAAATCGTCATTGAAATGGCCTCCACTCAGCTTTATGTCAAGGCACCTTGTGAGTACCTTGACGCTGGTCTTCCGTGGATACCCTTCCAAGAGAACGCGGCAAACATAACTTATAGTAACAGAAATTAGCTAAATGATAAATAACATTAGACATAGTTTGAGGAGATCCAATACACTAAAACTACATTACAATATACAAGATCAAAAAAGAAATCACAGGCTTACATACTATTTTGGGTGGGTTATATTATTATTAAAAACTAACCATTAAAATTTTATATGCTGATAGTCATAGTCAGAAGTTTTTTATGAAATTGGTACCTAGATCAACATGATTTTTGCAAATTAAAAATATACTTTTTGTATTTAACTTTAAAGGAGGGAACTTTGATAAAATAAATAAACAATAATAAATATTAGTGGACAATCTTACACAAATGGATCCCCGTAGTAAGCTCCAGAAGACTTGCTGTTATGGATAAATCCTACTGATATTATAAACGTGAAAGTTTGGATGTATGGATGGATGAATAGATGGATGTACGTTCCACTTAATCTCAAAAACTACTGGACGATTATTAGCCTACCTTCGCCTACGTATGATTATGTTTTTTTTTTGTAATTTATAACTTACTATGTATATGTAGCTCCCGCCCGCGACTTCGTCTGCGTGGATCCGGGGTAAAAACTATCCTATATTTTAATCCAGGCTATAAACTATCTTCGTGCAAAATTTCATCCAAATCAGTTCAGCCGTTTAAGCGTGATTAAGTAACAAACATCCAAATATCTAAACATCCAAACTTTCGCATTTTTCCAGTGATGACATATTATATCGTCGCTACTTTGAAAAAATCTCGTATCTGATTTTTTTTCCATTTTTTCGTTTATTTACGTATTAAACTTATAAAAATACAGCTCGTATGCTGCACAAACTCCAACCAGAGTCGATAAATCGACGCTGGTTGGATATAGCTTCCGAATCGCTAAACTTAAGTGGCAGTGGGCGGGGCACATTGCACGTAGAGTTTGGGATTATCAATTCGTTAGCATAGTTATCAATAAACATACACAATTTGTATTGAATTAAATTTGTGTGGAGTTTCTCTGCGTGATCGCATCAGAAATGAGGCTATCCGCAGCAGAACCAAGGTAACCGATATAGCCCTCCAAATTGCTAAACTTAAGTGGCAGTGGGCGGGGCACATTGCACGTAGAACCGATGGCCGTTGGGGAGGAAAGGTTCTCGAGTGGCGACCACGTACCGGAAGGCGCGGCGTCGGTAGGCCCCCCACAAGGTGGATCAATAACCTGGTAAAGGTCGCGGGAGACCGCTGGATGCGGGTGGCGCAGGATCGGTCACTTTGGCACTCTTTGGGGAGGCCGTATGTCCAGCAGTGGACGTCTTTCGGCTGATATGATGATGATGATACAACTTATTCATAAATATGTCCCATCGCTCTCATGTGAGTGGATTAAGATGTCGGTATTTTCATGTTTAAATCGATCCTATATATTTTTGCACTAATTGACTGTACATATTTTAATTTTTTCGCCGTATGGCATGACAGATATTATTTATGTCGACCAAATACTTAGAAACAAAGTATCTCACGAATGATAATAGGTCCCAAACTGTATTGAATTAACCTCATTTTTTTCTCAAGTTATGATCTCATCTCATCCAGACATAGTTATTCAATTCATTGAATTTGCAGTTTAGGTGACAAATATGGCGATAAAAGCACGTGAAGGTTTTTTTTAGCAAAGTCAAAAGCAAAGAAAATTTTAACTTTTGTAAATATAACTGGCTGATCGCGCGGCTCACCACACGTCGTATAACGAAGGACGAAGAAGGTGCCTAGAGATAAAATATAGCATATGTCCACCAAGCCGAACCGGTGGTAGTTTATCGACATTCATAGGTGCATGTAATATGCCTAAATTGAAGAATAAATCACTTTGACTTTGACTTTGAGCCGCCACCTCACCACCAGGCGGGTAATCACGTAACGTTCCCAACGCGCGTTAGGGCAATTTAAATAAATAAATAAACCGGACAAGTGCGAGTTTAACTCGCGTGGTGAGGGTGCCGTAAAATATTGAGAATTTTCCCGTCACTTTGAATACTCAAACTTCTTATAGGTTTTCCTGTTATCTTTAGGCAAGGAACTATTTGCCATATTTTTTTCAGAATTTTAAGCCTAGTAGTTTCGGAGATGAGGGGGAGTAAATTTTCATCTTTTTTCCTGAATTACTTCAAATCTGTTTTAGCTAAAATTATAAAAAATATATATCTGAGATGCTCACACATACACATACGTTTTTGGTGGCATAAATGGCCGTATCTTTTTTTAACGTTAACTTAGAAGTGTGATTTCTTTTACAGCCTCAAGGGACTGTAAACCTGAGTATATATGGTTTAAATTTCAACTCGATACCTCCGCGCGTTCCCGAGATAAAGGGTCTTGACAGACATACAGACATAGACGGATTACAAAGTGATCCTATATAATAAGGGTTACGTTTTTTCCTTTTGAGATACGGAACCCTAAAAATGTATAATATAAGGGTGCGATAAAAACTTTATATGTTCCTGTTCCTCCATACCTTTTCCGAGCGCTCACTGCTGTTTTAGCAATTTGCGATCTTTTGTCAATGTCAATACAACGAATCCATAAATCGACGGCTCTACAACGCGCTTATGCGTCCATAGGCTACAATATCTGCTTACTAGCCTCGTATAATTAGTTGTACAAAAATGTATAGTCCAGGCAATGAACTGACAACTTGTATGGAAAAAATGTCAAATTTGGAAATAATTTATAATAGCTAATTTTTTTAATGTAGGTAACGGATATATTATCAATTAAATAGTTAACTAGAGGCAAAATCCAACAAAAAATCAGACATCAAAAAAAATATTTAATTAGCTCCTAAAAAGTCCGGATAAATATTTATATATTTTTTTATCTTTATTTAGGTTCATTTACATTGGCATTTTATAATACTAAACTTTTGTCGTCAAGGAATTCGTCTACCGAGTAATAACAGTGTTCTATTAATATTCAATATAAATAAAATAAAGAAGACAATGAATGTTTAATTTAAATCTATATAATTACTTCCGGGGGGAAAGTTTGTTGGATTCTTGAATAAAGCATCTTAGAATGAAATAAACAAAAAACCCTATTATAAATTAATGTTTTTTGAAACCGTATTAGCCTGGAGTAGTACTAGAATTTTCTTTCCACTAAAAAACCTACAATGATATCGATATCGACTGACCGTTTTAATATGGAATCGATTAGCAGCGATTTAGGATTCGATTGAATGGGAAAACAGAGGCCTCGGGGTGGTTGAATGTCTCAGAACATGATAATCAAAACAAAGAGCCGTATCTCACTCTAAGCGTCATATAAAGATACGACATTTAGAAAGGTAGTTCTCATCAGCGGCTCGCTTAGTAGCGTAAAGGCTTAACTGTAAAACAAAGTTGTTTCAAAGTGGACCGTAATGTTATGTTTATAAGGTAGGAATTATAATGAGTTATTTTGTTTAATACAGCGCTGGCATTTCTGAAGTGCGAAGTGATCTTTGTACTAGGTATTTCTACTGAAAAGGGATACTTATCTTTATAAAGCTAAAGTGACAAAACCTTAAGTCGAGTTACGTAGAGTGAGTTAAGGCGAATAGATGTAAAATCTTGGTTTAGAAGCTTAGCGCGTTTAAATAAACAGACAAAAAAAATCTGAAAAAATATTCACCTGAATATAAAAGTTTCTAGTAACACACTATGTGCAAAAAAAATGTCCATTTCATTATGCTGAGCCAGGGCCTATTCTATGCTACGACCAGGGATCGGAACCGGTTTTTTCAAAAGTCCCCGAAGTAGTCTAATATTTTGAATTATTTTAGGCTCTTAATGTAGGACTCTATTATATTTAGGTAACATTTTCGTATTATTAGACAGCCTGATCAAAAATGATATTATAAACCAAAGAACGAAATTGAACGAATTAAAACCGGTATTTTTGTATGGTGTAAATACCGGTATCCGATCCCTGGCCACGACACATGGTTCTTGTATTTAACTTATATTCTAAGCTGCTCTCTTAGTTGTTCTAACTATTTTTTGTATTTTAATTTTGTACCGTGTTGGGGAAAAGAATTTATGAACTTATGTCAAAATAATTCGTGAAAAGAGACTGCTTTCAACTGAAATTTGCTACTGCGTCAGAAACTACAAGTGGTATTTTTTATTCTTTCCATAATGGTTTGGTTATTCATTTATCTGAATGTTGCTGAATCTGAAATTATCATTCGTTTTTCCATTAAGAATGTTCATATTCATAATTTATTTCAAAAACAAAGTTTTATTTAACCGACTTCAAATCAGCAGCCTTCAAGTTTGCCTATAAACTTTGAAGAGTTACCTCGATTTCTCCAGGATCCCATCATCAGAACTGGATTTTGGTGATAACGGGACCAATCTGGAAGTATGTGCTTTCAAACAGAGCAAGAATTTTTCAAATCGGTTCTTAAATTACCGAGTTATCGCGTAACAAACACACAAAAAAAATACAGTCAGATTGAGAAACTACTTTTTTGAAGTCGGTTAAAAATACAGTCGAATTGAGAACCTCGTCCTTTTTTGAAGTCGGTTAAAAAGTCGAAAGTTGGTCCGTGCGCGGGCGCAGAGTACAGCATATCGAGCTTACATTCAGCGAGCAAGCAAGACACCATTTAGAGGGCTTAGAGCATACATAACTGGAGTAGCCTTTCAGTAACCTGTAAAAAACCTTGCACAATACCTATGCAAAAAATTATACAAAGGCAATTTCACAATCGATCACAAAATCGCCTCGCAAGAGAACACTGATCATAAAAATGCCCGCATGTTGCTGTTAGCACTTGATATTTATTATAAACGACCAACCACTTCAAGCTTTTAATATAAGGTAGAAGTACTAGTGCCCGACGCGGTACTAGTACTCGACGAATATAATTTAACTAGCGAATAATAAACTAAGATTGATCACGACATCATTTTTAAGTTACTAAATGTTAGTGACTTCAATATTTCTTATCACAATTTCAAGACAAATAACTTATTTATAAGTTATGAACATATTTGTTAAAACCAGCTGCCATCAATTGGGACAATGAGTTAAACCTTCAAGTCCCAATAAATGTCAGTCTGTCATTCATGACATTTGTACTGAAATGACATCTATATGGACTGCCAGCATAACCGCCTGCCATTTACTCGTACATTCGGATTGATTACCTAATTCTTATATTATCAGGATTTTTTATAAGATCACCATTTAATTATAAGAACACCAGTAGATTTCGGAGTGCCTCAGGGAAGCGTCCTTGGTCCAACACTTTTCTTGACCTACATAAATGGAATTTGTAACCTCAAATTAGCAAACGCCACAACTATTTCCTTCGCCGACGACACAGCTATTTTGGTACGTGGAAAGGACTGGTCTGAAGTACAAAGAGCTGCAGAATCCAATCTAAAACTAGTAGTTGAATGGCTCGATACTAATTTACTAACATTAAATATCCAAAAAACTAAATATCTATGTTTTTCTATAAATTCTAGAACCCAGCCTGATGACGACTTTAGTATCAAAGTAGGACCCCAGTCTGAGTCTTCGTCGAACTACGCTACAGACAACCAACTTAGCTATATTGAGCGCTCCAGCACAATACGCTACCTTGGCGTAATATTAGATGTTCACCTCACGTGGCGGCAACATATTGCATCAATGAAATGTCGCGTTCGAAAGCTCATGTTTATTTTTCGTACTCTGAGGAATATTGCATACCCTGAACTGCTTAAAACGGTTTATTTTGCTCTCTGTGAATCTGTTTTGGGTTACTGCAACTCGGTTTGGGGAGGAGCGGCTAAGTCGCATTTGATTAGCTTAGAAAGGGCACAGCGGTCGCTTCTCAAGATTATCTTTAAAAAACCGACACGCTTTAGCACCAGGGAGCTTTACAAGATTGCTAATGTTCTTAATGTTCGCCAGCTGTACCTAAGAAAAGTGATCTACAATTATGTCAAACTGCACGACAAGATCTTCTTGGCTGACATAAGACGGCGCCAGCGTTGGAAAACGCCGAAGACGCAGACGAAGTTCGCTCAAAGATTCCACGCTTTTATTTCCCCATTAGCCATGAGAACTCTTAGCAAGCATCATCAAATCACAAGGCTCCCTAGTAAGAACCTGCTGACAAAGTGGCTCATGCAACTTGATTACCACGAGACCGAACTCCTTCTGGTCGTGACAAAGTAATTATTATTATTCTCATAGCGTAGGTATATATTATCAATTTATCATTTATCACACACATTGCTTTATTTTTATTTACTATATCTTAAGCTCATATACATACACCCACACATACACACACACATACACACATACATACACACACCGTAAGTAACTCAAACATACCCAAATGTAAAATCTAATATAAGATATAAAAAGATAACTCCTCTGTATAACTTGCAAACTTTAGTTAAGTGTAAACATTATTGAAACGAAACTGAGTCCTGTAACACAGGGTTTCCTAGCGCAGGACTCAGGGTCGTGATACATTTCTGTAATGATTCTTGTCAAATAAACTTTTTACTTTTTTACTTTTTTTTTTTTACCATATGAAACGAATTCCATATCAGTAACTTGAGTAAATACCTCGTCTCCCAAACCGTATGAAACTGTTTAATACATCTTTATTCAAATAAGTATTTTCTGTTGACATGTCGGGCACTAGTACTTCTACCTTAGTATAATCTATATAATTCCGATTTTGTTAGACATGGAATTGGGGATATCCCTGAAACATGTAGATAATAATCTATAAGTCGAATACAGGCCCAGACTGTTCAAAGATAACTTTTTTCTTCGAGACTTTTTCATTCGAACACTAACACGTTTTGGGACGTTTGGCATTGGCGCCATTGACAACGAACTTCCAGTTGTTAACCCCATAATCTGGTTTAGACCCCTCACAAGATAAGATAAGATAAGGGTATCTTTTACTACGGTGTGGTTGAGTAGACACAATATCCGGGTTTCTTATAATATTGATGCTATTTCACACTCGGGCGCTGTGTGGTGTTAGGTTAAGAGCACCATCTCCTTTCTTCCTATAGGGGTGGTTAGATCAGTTTCCCAAACTCGTTAATTCCGCATAGCAGAATTTCCATTCTTGTTTTTCCATACTTTTTATTATAAGCCATATTATTAACTTGACCTGTTCGTATGTACCTATTTAAGTTGTCCGTCGAAATTTTCAACTCAATTTCGAAGCAGATATCTTTAACTCCTATAGGAGGAGTGGGAGTAAGAGGAGTGGTTAGATCAGTTCCCAAACTCGTTAATTCCGCTTAGCAGAATTTCCATCCTCGTTTTTCCATACTTTTTATTATAAGCTTTATATTAACTTGATCTGATCGTATGCAAGTTGTCTGTCAAAATTTTCAACTCAATTTGAGCTGAAATTTTGTGTAAAGGTACAGTTTGGATGACAAATTAATATTATGGTACCATCGAGCTGATCTGATGATGGAGACAGAAGGCGGCCATGGAAATTCAGTTCTTAACCGACGTAACCCCGTTGAGTTTGGGCTCGTTAGAATTGGGTTGTGTCCTCATGTTAAAATTGATAGCGCAGTGTTGCTAAATTGATAGTAAACCTTCAAATAAATGCAATTAAGTATAAATTACGAAATATAATTAAAATCATAAAAAGATATGGCCCTTGAAAGTGTACAAAAAATATGCATTTTTTTAATTGTCCAAAAGTAAATTTAAAACTACCAATAGAATCCTTACGCTTTTATAGAAACAACATTGTATGACAACTATGGTCTTAATCGCAGTATTTCGCAACCGAAACAGCTATTTACTTGATTTTCCATATAACGACTAGTACAAATATTACCCTGTGACGTCATAATTCAATGTTAATCAGTATGGAACGTTTTCGGCTACCGCCAGCGAGGTCCGTCTTTAACTCAATTTTTTGGGTATTTATGTTCTTTAATTGTACTTACTCCCATACAAATATTTGTTCCACACCAAAAACTGGTTCGAATGGCATCGTAAAAAAAAATTAGGACACAAGCCTATTGTCTCAATGAGTAGTTGATGACGGTATACAGAAAAGTACCGTCGGCAATGAAAGCTTGTACCAAAAATGATTTTTTTGACAGAAACTAAATTATTCTTAGTAGATTTAATTCGTCTACGCAAGTGTTGACAAAGGGATTATATTACTACTGTATTAATGATACTACGCGGAATTAATGAGTTTTAGTGAACCGATCTAACCACTCCTTAAGAGGGCCTAGCGAGTTGAAGTGTTGAGGGCAATGTACTAGCAACTTATAACATTAATATAACATTTACTTCATCTTTAAATCAAAAGTTGCCAGATGTAGGCCTAAAAATAAATGTTATTTTTAATTATTTGTTCATGCTAATCCTCTTTATGCTAAGAATATAACTTCAACTTATAAAAATAAAATAAAAAAATCATTTCAAAGTTCAATATCTGAAAAACGGCTCAACCGATTTTAATCAAACATGGCTAAGAACACTCGGGTTAAAATTATCTATGACACAAAAAACAATCACAATCAAATCGGTCCATCCGTTTGGGAGCTACGATACCACAGACAGATACACAGACACGTTGAACTTATAATAACACCCCTCTCTTTGCGTCGGGTGTTAAAAACAATGCTCCACAAAACTGCATTAACACTTTGACTATGCGAACTCAGTTTCTTGGTAAGGCATTAATGATATCTATGTTACCTAGTATGATATGAATCACTTTGGTAACGGCTACCCGCAACCAAAGGAATTCAGGGTGCTCCCACTGAGCTGCATCATCCGCTTTGTGGAAATGATGGAGCGAGCTTGGGAGTAGCTATAAAGGGGAGGGCAAATGCACAAAAGATCCCACTGGGTCGAAGTGTATCCGAAAGGGCCCTTAACTAGATAAGATAAGATAAGATACCTAGTATCTAAGTAATGCTTCTTTAGGAGTCACTTGAATGAGTGAGCGAAGCGAACGAAGTGTTCTGTTTCAGTTTGGGCCAAAATCCTTTCGTATGTCTGGATGTCCGGCTGTTATCCTCTACAGGTCGAATTTCTCAACTGTTTCTTGTGATTTTTTGTGTCTATTCCAAAAAATATACAGATTTATTATTATTATTATTTTTATTATAAATTGTTATCTTATAAATTAAGTTAAATTAAAATACACAGGTGGGAGCAAGTTCATTGTATTAATTAATGTATTCATTCATGTTGTTCATTGTATTTATGTCAATACATTTTTTCGAAAAAAAAAACAAAAGTAGAAAGGACAGGCCTGCGAGTTCTATAGCTCACAGAGCTACTAGTTTTTTTTATTTCTCTAACCTGTAATGTCTTCAGGCAAACTAGTTGACCAAAGAGCTAACTAAAGCAACTTACCTAATCCAAGAAATCATTTTTGAAGTTTTCACAGTGAAATTCTTTAGGAATTTCCTCGTAAAAATAAATATGTAATTTAAACTACCATTCGTATACATTATATATTTTTAACCGAAAATTATATTAATTTCACACTTAACTATGTAACTTAACCAACTTAAAGTCAGTCCCAAAAAATATAAACGTCCATTACACCAAAGGGTTTAACCGTTGGGAGAAAAATGCATCTTAAATGCAACTGGAGCGAGCAAGCGTGCGATATGCGATTTGAAATTCGAACGAACGAACCAAACCGCTTATAAATAGAGATCGGTTATGGACCAGCCCATTTCGTGCCTACCACCCGAGTGCTCAAGTCACAACATTTAGAAAAAGTTAACGTTCCATTTTTGAATTTGTGCTGTGTTGGTTCTGTGCCGTTCGCGCGTTTTCCAAAGGTATTTTATTTTGCTTATACTTTTTATTTTTTACTTACACTTTTTTCTGATTTTTATTAATTTCTCACTTACCTATAATTTGTGATTAATACAGTTGGGAATGTTGGGATGTGTTCGTTCCTCGATAATTCCGAAATTCTTATCAGTTGACGTGCGTGCGTGTTAGTCAGCGTGCTTTAGGTTCAACTTTGAAGACCTTTATAAATAACTTTATTTTTCATAAAAAAAATGAACATTTTAATTCAAATTCTAAGTTTTTATTTCGAAAAATAGTAATCCATATAAAATGTTAGTATATTTTTAACGTAATAAGCTTGTTAGCGAATATATTATATAAATTGTTGAAACGTGCTTGAAATTATCTAATAAAGTAAAGTACCAAGTTATAATTATTATAATCATTGGAATAAATGAATATGTCATGTGTCACTAACTGCGTGAGAATTTTAAAGACTGATAACGTATTGTCACTGAACACATCATATTTTATCAATAATTTTGTAAATTTGAATGCACTTTCGGTAAAAATCTATTAAAACATAAAAAAAAACAACTAGAATTATAAAGTACGTATCTCTTGACGCATTAAAAAAAATGTTATAAATTATGATATAAGGCATCACAGACTGGCGCGGCCTGTCCGCGGCGGTCAATAGTAAACTTGTAATTAGCTGTCAAATTTACCATTGACCGCCACCGCAGGCCGCGCCAGTGTGCTGCTGGCTTAATACGGCATTTTGACTGATAGTCAAGTCAGCAACTTTTAATAAAATTAAAAGTCAATAACGGTCCATTAGTATGAAGGTATGAAAATATAGACTAGTGACGTCATGGTTTTATATTGTCAAATAGCGTTCGTTTCTTAGTACATATTTATTTGAAAATCTTTAAAATAAGTTGTAGCGTGATAACATCCGAGCATTTTCGTAACTTTTTGTTTGTTCGTGATGTAAAAAAATATTTTTCACTATTGTCAAATGCCGCCTTGTTGGATTTTCAATAATATCCTTAAAGGATATCTTATTATTTTTACCTTTTACTAAACAGACAACATGAGAATAAATTTGTACAGTCAGCATCAAAAGTAACTACGCAATCGAAGACATCAAAAGCAAGAGCTTTTGACATCTAACGAGAATAAGAATTCCCTTTTAATAAAGACTTTATTTATTTATTTATTTATTTATTCATTCCTTAAATTAACACTAACAGACAGGCTATGCATGTTAATTATACAGGAGGGTACTTATGTCTAAAGCGGTAGTAATACAGTAGCTAAGTATCAAGAAATTATGGAACTTGAAGTCGTAATAGACTCCAAATATCGGCTGCTAGTCGAGAGAAATTGAGATTCCGTGCTGTGAAACATATCCAGTTTGCTGTCGCTGTCCAGTACATCATTGAGAAGAGTCAAGGCATGGTCAAGGCAGACTTTTGACGTCTTCGTTTGCGTAGCTACTTTTGATGCTCACTGTACTAATATGTAATTACATAAATAAATATGTCACCATCTAAGATTAAAAGGAAATAAATGTATTATTACTCTTATTATTATTACCTAAGTATGTATATCATGATAACTTTAACTATCTACGACCGAATAGCCTGGTGGTTAGAGAACCTGACTATGAAGCTTGAGGTCCCGGGTTCGATCCCCGGTCGGGGCAGATATTTGTATGATGAATACGAATGTTTATTCTCGAGTCTTGAATGTTTAATATCTATTCAAGTATGTATTTATCTATATAAGTATGTTTGTCCGTTGTCTAGTACTCATAGTACAGGCTTTGCCCAGTTTGGGACTAGATCAGTTGGTTCGAATTGTCCCACGATATAAACATATATATAAATATTTTTTTGAAACATCACCTACGCAACTAAATACCCCTTAGAAACATCATAACGACAGAGAAGATTTTCGGTTTTAAAAAAACCTCTTGAGGGGATCTGGCGACCACACCACCTAAGGACACAGTATCTTTTTTTTTTTTTTTTTTATGGGAGGAAAATCCGTTATGGATACCTCCACGCCACGGGGATAGCGCGGAGGTTATGTCGGACTCGCACCGACTAAAACCCCCCCGATGGTCCTCCTCGACGCATTTCGGACGGCTCTGGGATCTCCGACGGAACGCACCAGTGCCGCCCTAGCGTCATGCCTCAGTGGTATCTACCTTTTTTCCGATTGCAGCCCCCAACTGCAGCCGTGTTCCACCCCGAGGACCCCTTTTAGTCGCCTTGTACGACAGGCAGGGGATACCGTAGCCGAAGGACACAGTACCTACAGAGCAATTAGTGGTGTTATAATGGCCGCAATAAATATTACTGTAGCCGGCAAACTTCTTAAGCATTAGATGACGAGGGGTTGCGCATTCTACAACTTACGATCAAAAAAACCCGGCCGAGTGCGTGTCGGACCACGCCAAACGAAGGGTTCCATGCCTATTAAAAAGGTCGTATCGTCACAGAAATTTTACGGCACTTACGTCCTTTTCTTTGAGGAAGGCAGTTTTTCAGCAATATCTCGAAAACCTCTGAACCGATCTTGTTCAAAACAATTTTCGGTGAATGAAATTAATAAGCCCTATGTCTATGAATCGTTCCATATTTTTAAAATACACTGTTCAAAAATTAGAGGGGGGGGACAGAATTTTAGTGACTTTCGGGGCGATTATCTCCGAGTCTATTCACTTAATCAAAAAAAAAGCTAAGAAGCCTTATATTTATTTTGAAAGGCCTATCTATTGATGAGTCACACGTGGGCTTACAATGAACAATTTTTGATTTAGTTTTATGTATGGAGTGCACCGCTAAAAAAATTTGTCATTTTAATTACAAAACTATGTAGCTGCTAACAAAATAAACCTATCCTCAAAATTTTATTCAAATACACCTTATAGTTTTCGAGTAAAATGCCTGTGACATACGGACAGACGGACAGACGGACAGACGGACATGACGAAACTATAAGGGTTCCGTTTTTGCCATTTTGGCTACGGAACCCTAAAAAGGATCCCGCTTTTATAAACCGGGACGTGCCGCGGTCGCTGCAGGAGACCATCGCATGTGCCGACTTCTGGCCGAAGGGTGTCGTGTTTCGACAGTTCCGGGGCAATCTGCCGAATCCTACACCTGAGATGACGATGCAACGGAGCCACGCCGTTTCGTCGCCAAAATAGTATACCAATGTAATTATGTGTTGTGTTTTATCTTGTTTAGTTTCGTTCCATGACGCATTGGTCTTTTTACTGTAATGTCGTGTTAACATGTTTTTAATAAATAAATAAATAAATAAATAACGGAATGTGGAATGGATGAAAATATCAGAAGTGCCTGATTATTTTTTGGTGACAGGAATAACCTTCGTTAGCACCAGTAAAAAGTTTCAGATTTTTCAGCTACCTACGTCAATTATTTTTGAGAAATATAAACAGTTTCCTCACTTACGATTTGGTCAAGGACGTTCAATGGACACTTTCCTTGATCCGTCTCATATTACAAAAAAATATCTTACATATCTGTGGTAAACTGACACTGGTAATGACAAAAATAACTGCTGCAACAATCAATATCATTGGCAGTGTCAGTTTACCACAGATATTTAAGATATTTTTTTGTAATATGAGACGGATCGAGGAAAGTGCCGTCGTTGACCCAAAACGTAAGTAAGGTAACTGTTGATATTTTTCTAAAATAATTGACGCAGCTGAAAAATCTGAAACATTTATTTAGTGCTAAGGAAGGTTATGACTATCACCAAAAAAAATCAGCCACTTCTAAAATTTTCATGCATTCCCAATTACATTTACTTATTTATTACGGAAGTACATTTACGGATTTACTTTGTATAATAATTTGTATGTGTCATTTTTAACTAATTACTAACTACTCGCTTTGGAAAGAAGAAATAAACATCGTAGACCATTCCTCTAACGGGAAAACTAGACTTTATTGGGATTAAACCGGTTTCCTCACGATGTTTTCCTTTACCGAAAAGCTTCGTTAAATATCAAAGGTCAAATCTGTCGATTTTTTCGCTGACTGTACATTTTTATCAGAAGTCTGTCATCACTTAAAAAGTCAGAAAAGGTCTCCTAAGAGCATTTTCGCGTAGCAGCAAGGGATCTAGTAGCTGCCCTTACTGCCCCATCTCAACTTTCCACCCTGTATATGCTGATGAAATATACTTCTTACAACCTTTATTACAGGCTTAATATTAATTTGACCTGTTCGTATGTAAATATGTAAGTATGTAGTACCTAATAAGGTAATAAGTAAGTTGTCCGTCAAATTTTCCAATCAATTTTTCAGTCACTTGCCGTTATCCGATTGAGCTGAAATTTTGGGTATTAGTATAGTTTGGATGACAATTTAATATTATGGTACCATCGAGCTGATCTGATGGTGGAGACAGAAGGTGGCCATGGGAATTCAGTACTTAACCAACGTACCTAACCCCGTTGAGTTTGGACTCGTTAGAATCGTCTCAATGAGAGTGAGTAGTTGATGACGGTATACAGTAAAGTACAGTCGTCCATAAAAGCTTGTATCAAAAAAAATGACAGAAACTTAATTGAGTCAGATTAGTAGTTTCGGAAATAACATACAACCTTTCGAAGTTACAAAACTTACATCTGAGTATTGTAAAGCACACAGGCAAACCCGCTGAATAAAGTATAGCCTATATCTAACCAGAAAATTCAATCTATACAGTAATACAATTACTTATTTGAGGCGTTTGGGGTCGAAACACTGGGACCATGGGGTCCAGGCGCGCGCCAACTTTATAAGGATTTGTCGGCGCGCCTAATAGACGCCAGCGGTGACCAGAGGGCTGGCCTATATTTTGCTCAAAGAGTGAGCATTGCCATCCAGCGTGGCAATGCTGCCAGCCTTCTGGGCACACTGCCCTCTGACAGCGATTTGGGCCAAATTTTTTATCTTTAAGTTTTAATTTATAGTCTTTTTTTGTCTTTGTAGGTGAAGTTGTAGTTTTTTTGTTTGTTTTTATTATCCTTGTTCTTTTAAATAAACTAATTATCTATACACTGGTGAAAAAATAACATTGAAATCAGATTTCAGTGGTTCCGGAAATTACCCCCAACATAGAAACTTGCAACTTTACAAACTCATAGATTTTTCCTCTTTCAAGATAATATAGTAGTAGTAGGATGTAAGGTATTCATAATATCAGCCGAAAGACGTCCACTGCTGGACATAGGCCTCCCCCAAAGAGTGTCCCAATGGCTGGTCCTGCGCCACCCGCATCCAGCAGACTCCTGCGATATAAATATGATAAACTGTCGTATAAAAACCGGACAACGAACAACTCAGTGCGAGTTCAACTCGCGTGGTGAGGGTTCCGTATATAATACACAAAAATATTGAGAATTTTCCCGTTACTTTGAATACTCAAACTTCTTATAGGTTTTCCTGTAATCTTTAGGCAAGGAATTATTTTCCATATTTATTTCAGAATTGTAAGCCTAGTCGTTTCGGAGATAAAGGAGGGGGGAGGAATGGCCAATTTTCGTCTTTTTTCCTAAATTACTTCAAATCTGTTTTTGCTAAAATTATAAAAATAAACTGTGATGCTTACAACATCCCCTTTTATTTGATATGTCATGTAATACAGTTTGCGAAACTTTTTTTTTTAATTTTCCAGTTTACCCCCCAAAATAGCCTTGTTCAGAATTCATTAATTTACTTTACGCGTCCATCTTTGAGTCACCAATTTACATATGTTTACCAAATTTGAACTCAATCGGTCTAGTAGTTTCGGAGCAAATCGGCTGTGACAGACAGACGCACGAGTGACCCTATGAGGGAAAATGTACCCAAAATCAACAATTGACGACATACCTAATTAAATAAGGCTTTTATTACATTCATAAAACGATAAAGATTGTTTGACTAGGAAAATGCCCGAATTTAATTAAAAACGATGCTTTCAAGACATTTAAATAATTACTTTAGTTGTTACGAGGTTATAAGGTAAAGTAAATAACAAAGTATAATTACTTATTAAATGTCTGAATTCTCGGAAAAGAGAAGATAAGAATATTTGAGATAAGAAATCACTTAGCTATAATAAATCGACTAATATTTAATTAACTTAACCCATTCGAGGCCACGCATCGCTACGTGTGCTACGCCGTAGCATACGTAGCTGTGTAGCGGAAATCGCATGTAGAGGCATGACTCATATGTTGAGTCACTGGCCTTGAATGGGTTAAATGACTTCCTAAGTAGTGTCTAAAATCAGTTTCGTCCGTAAGCGATATGTCCGCTTTGATAAAAGCAATAATTATACATAGTGTAAGTACCTACGCAATAAGATCCGTTTTTTTTTTTATTTAATGAGTAATAATCGCGGAAACTGTATTAAGGGCAAAAAATCAAATGATTCGAAAACGTATATCTGTCGATAAAACTTATACTGTGGCTACTGACGCGGCGAAACGCGAGTCGAGAAAATCTACCCTTCTCTTTCTAATTAGCAATGTGTGAGTGAGACAGACGCTTAGTCGCGCGCCACGCGACTTACCATCAAATTGTGCCATGTCGGTTACTTTTCTAAGAATCTTAACTGAGAGTTCCCTTTCTATATGTATATTTAAAATAATTACCCTTTCACTAATGACCGTTGCGTTTTCTTAAATTACACTAATTTACGGTAGACTTAAAGAAAGTTAACTATTACCAGAGGCAACTACCACCCACCTAAATTATAAAGACTGCCAATTTGCATACAATGTCGCGTTTCGTTTTAAAGAATGAGCTTGCTGTTGTACTTACTTAATAAGGAACACACCCTCACACACACACACTCACATACATACACACTCACATACATACACACTCTCAGGTGGAGGAGTTTCCTTGATCCGATTAGTTTAAATTTATTATTTATTATGTTGTATTAGTTTAATTAAAAGAACAAGGATAATAAAAACAAACAATGAAACAACAACTTAACCTACAAAGACAAAAAAGACTATAAATTAAAACTTAAAGATAAAAAATTTGGCCCAAATCGCTGTCAGAGGGCAGTGTGCCCAGAAGGCTGGCAGCATTAACACGCTGGATGGCAATGCTCACTCTTTGAGCAAAATATAGGCCAGCCCTCTGGTCACCGCGCTGGCGTCTATTAGGCGCGGCGACGAATCCTTATAAAGTCGGCGCGCGCTTTTCTTATTAAAAAAGATTGTATTAAGATCAATGTTTAAATTATTTCACTTGTATGTGTGTATGTCTTATTCTTTGGCACGCCCTGCAGCCTAAACTGTTTGACGGATTTCGACATATGAGGTGTCGTTGGATTCCTCTTAATCGTGGGAGTGACTAAGGCTATAATATTTGTAAAAAAACCGGCCAAGTGCGTGTCGGACCACGCAAAACGAAGGGTTCCGTGCCAATTAAAAAGGTCGTATCGTCACAGAAATTTTACGGCACTTACGTCCTTTTCTTTGAAGAAGGCAGTTTTTCAGCAATATCTCGAAAATCTCTGAACCGATCGTGTTCAAAACAATTTTCGGTGAATGAAATTAATAAGCCCTATGTCCATGAATTTTTCCATATTTTTAAAATACACCGTTCAAAAATTAGAGGGGGGGGGGACAGAATTTTAGTGACTTTCGGGGCGATTATCTCCGACTCTATTCACTTAATCAAAAAAAATGCTAAGAAACCTTATATTTATTTTGAATGGCCTATCGATTGATGTGCCACACGGGGGGTCACAATGAAAAAACTTTTTTTGACTTTTAGTTTTATGTATGGAGTGCACCCCTAAATTTTTTTTTTGTCATTTTAATTACAAAACTATGTAGCGGCTAACAAAATACACCTATCCTCAAATTTTTATTCAAATACACCTTATAGTTTTCGAGTAAAATGCCTGTGACATACGGACAGACGGACAGATGGACAGACGGACATGACGAAACTATAAGGGTTCCGTTTTTGCCATTTTGGCTACGGAACCCTAAAAAGCAGTTGAGTTTTTCGAAAATTCTTTAGATTTTTTTGTCAACCTATAAATGGAAATAATTAAAAAAAAAACTTTTTTTCAATCATACTCGCACGGGGTCTGTAACTCAGAGCTACTTGTTTTTTACTGTTGTCAACTTCCGTATATTTATAATGACATTTGTCCGCAGGTCTCGAATCTACAAAAATGTACGCGCTCCTGATATTCGCTCTGGTAGCGGGGTGCCGCGCTGCGAACGTTAACAAACATATGAGGCTTCTCACCGAGCTGGACAACAACATTGAACCTAATTGTGAGTACCATAAGCATTAAAATCGATTGTACTGTCGATAACTACTAGTTCCTATTGTCTAATGAATTAAAAAAAAAATTTTTGGTTTTTTTTTTTCGTTTATTTATTAAAACTAATATAATTTTAAGTTGGTACCCCACTTATAATAGGCATGATGACTAAGATTTTTTGCACGATGCCATTCGAACCAGTTTTTGGAGAAGAACAAATGTTTGTATGGGAGCAACTACAATTAAACAACATAAATACCCAAAAAAAATGTGACAAAGATTGACCTCGCTTGCGGTATCCCAAACGCTTCATTGATTGATCAACTAATTGATTGAAAAATATGACGTCACGCATATCACAATGTGGGTATAAGTCCACGTGTGGCACATCAAACGATGGACATAGGACGTATTAATTTTTTTCACTGCAAATTATTTTGAACAAGGTCAGTTCAAAGGTTTTCGTAATATTGCTGAAAAACTGCATTCGCTATAGAAAAGGACGTAAGTGCCGTAATATTTCTGTGACATACATCATGGATAGGGATATTTGGCAGCGATAAAATCCTACACTAGAAATCTATCGCAAAATAAATAGGCTTTCTACTGTAGCAATGTAATTTAAAAAATATATAATATACTGATACTGAAATGATAATTATATTGTATACTGTTTTGAAAAAATGACACCTCGTCGAGTTTTTTACGCCGGTTCTTCTCGAGGCAGAGGTTTTCTTTCCGAACCGGTGGTAGTTTATCGACATTCATAGGTGTTTGTCATATGCCTAAATTGAAGAATAAATCACTTTGACTTTGACTTTGCGTGGTCACCCTTCATGGAACACTATCGATACTTTTACTTAACTGATTCAATGTTGACTAATTTGTTATAATAGCATAACCATTATTTGTACTTAAAATTACAATTGGGAATGGATGAAAATTTTAGAAATGTCTGATTATTTTTTGGTGATAGCAACAACCTTCTTTAGCACCAGAAAAAAGTTTCAGATTTGCTGCGTCAATTATTTTTGAAATATATAAACAGTTTCCTCACTTATGTTTT
Organism: Epinotia nisella; assembly: GCA_932294315.1. Classification (NCBI taxonomy): domain Eukaryota; kingdom Metazoa; phylum Arthropoda; class Insecta; order Lepidoptera; family Tortricidae; genus Epinotia; species Epinotia nisella. The sequence continues at coordinate 11,303,941 of OW028696.1, read as the reverse complement.
GGGTCAAGGACGGTCAATAGACAATTTCCTTGATCCGTCGTATATTACAAAAAAATATCTTAAATATCTGTGGTAAACTGACACTGGTAATGACAAATACAGCTGCTGCAACTGTCAATATTACACAGATAGACACACAGATATTTAAGATATTTTTTTGTAATATGAGACCGATCGAGGAAAGTGCCGTCCCTGACCCAAAACGTAAGCGAGGAAACTGTTTATATTTTTCTAAAATGAAATCTAAAACTTTTTTTTGGTGCTAAGGAAGGTTATTCGTATCGCCAAAAAAATAGTCAGTCATTTCTAAAATTTTCATCTATTCCCAATTCTCTAAAAATGTACCTATAAGGGAACAAAATGTTAACATTTAATTTTTATACACTACTACAGGGTTGATTATAATTTACAGATTTTTGTAGGGTTGGTTCCGATCTCCTGCATCACCCTGTATATGTTTCTGAGTTCAAGACTCAGAAACATATACAGAGTATGTTACCCATAACACAAGCCTTACTGAGTTTACCATGGAACTAATTCGATTTGTGTAAGGTTGTCCTCTAATATATGTCTATTTATTGAATTTTTTTGTTCCAGTAATACCCCTCCGCGCGCCCCGCCGCTTCCTAGCTATAACGCGCGCGCCCGCGGCACTGAGCGCGCACCAACCAGGCACCACAGTCTCGCTGAACTGCGAGGCGTTTGGCGCCCCCGCGCCCTCGGTCCGCTGGTTCAAGAATAATCAGCCCATTTATGAGGTTGGTACTTGGTACCAGTCATCAACATAAACGTGTAAAATTCGACTTTATGTCTAAGTAATAAGGTCATAGAATGTATACATGTTTATGATGCTGACTACCAGTCAGTAGCTATGATAGCCTAGTGACCAACCTCCAATCCACCAAAAATCCACCAATCACATTCTCAATCCTCAATCACGCATCTGCTCCTATTGGTCGATTATTTCCTCACTTACTGCTCCGCTACCTCGCTCTAATGGATACTCACTCGATAAAGGAATAAATTTTATTCTCTTCCTTCAATTGGTTTTGATAACCTTTTTTGACGTGATAACGTCTTATAACGTAACACGTCTTAGTTGTATTTAAATAATAGTACATTATTGCCGTGGCCGGGAAGGAGGCAATTGCAGGCTGAGTATTTGTTTAATTATAATACGAAGCCTGCAATTGCCATTCCGGCTAAGGCTAAATAATATAGTGCTTTTCTCAAAAATGGGGGAATAATAAACTTTTCTCAAACATGCAATGAAATGTCGTCCTTACGTGCGTTATAACAGGCTTCAAAGTATCACGTTTCGGGCGGAACAACTCGAGAGAACTGTAAAGGAATTTCATACAAAATTGAAGGCCTAGGCCGGGAAGTATTTTTTTTTTTATTGTCGTGGTGACATGCTCGCGATCCCATGGCGCTCCCATTAACGGCAGAGACGGAAACGCCGGAGTGGTTTTAGTGGGTAGACGCCCTCCCCCTTCTCTTTCAATAGAGTTGGCTGGAGGGTGAGAGTCCCACATACCCCCCTATATAGCTTCCCCAGGCTGAGGGGGGATGCGTAAGTGCATTTCCACTCCGTCAAAAAAAAAAAAAAAAAAGGCCGGGAAGTTTTTTTTTTTTAATTTTAATGTTAACATGGCGTCTCTGTTCATCAACAGGCTAAACAGCTGAATTCAATTTTTTTATTTTTTCTAGTGGCTGAATGGTTATCGGACCAAAAATATCCTCGTTAATGCCTATTACACACGAACCTTTATTAAGAATACAAATCTGTATGATTCAGTGTGTTTGATGAATAAATTAAAAATATTATCTATACGTAAGTCACCAGAGGCCATAGACAATATTTAAAATCCTCTGCATTTATTTTATTCATTATAGAAATTAAGATTCTTATTATCAGGTCATGTATAATGGCCCTAATAGGGTGTATTCGAACGCTACACACGCGAAATACGGACGACTTTCGTAAAAAAAACATTAAGTATGGAGGAATTGGAGGGAAAATTAATGTACTATTTTGAGTGGTGCATTGTTTTATTTCATTGCATATGTTTGAGAAAAGCACTATACATGCCTCGCCGTGAAAAGGGCTTGCCAGCTTCGTATCACTATCCGGCCTCCCTATGGTCGGCCGTCTATACCTACTCACCCGGCAAGCCCTTCTTTCCCGGCGTCTGCAGTAATGTACTATTAAATATCGTTGCACAACGTGAAAAAAAAAAAAAAATCCCGCCGTTTTTCTTTTTAAACCGAATCGCAAGTGTATTTTTCCACCGAAAAACGCGAACTATTTGAGACAGATAGAAAATCGTCACGTTTGCAACAGAAAAATACGAGTTGAATTGGCTGAATACGATCTGTGCCGTCTTTTATATGCCCGGTTTCAACTTTTTTTAAAGTTTGGTACTCGACAAATAAAGGAATTTATATGTAACATTCCAGGCGGCCTGCAATGTTTTTTATTTTTTAATTGTGACTTGACCTGAAACTATACACTTTACCTTGCAATATGTAGCAACTAATGTACACTTTGCGGGCCATTTTGGAGAAAAATGTTATTATTGTATTTGTTTATGCGTCGTGTTTGTACTGTTACGTCCCTTTGGTATTGTTTTTAATATTGTTTCTGAATTCGTCCTGTATCTTGTTGTTGTTATGTTATGTTGTTGTTCATTGTTCATAGTTGCGTGGTAATAATGTTACTTTTCCTTATTATTTTGCTTCTATTATTATTTTGTTATCTTCTGTTTGTTTGTCGTACCGTGTTATCACTCGACGGTTCTATCGGAAGATCAGCGCTGGCAGTAATGCCAGCATTATGCTGAGAGAGAACCGTTTCGTGACAAAAAATTGCTCTCTGACACTCTTTTATGTTTAAATGTAATATGTCACGAATAAATATCTCTTTCTTTCTTTCTTATAAATCAATGAACGCCGGTTGCACGCACGAAAAAGTGTGACTCATTGTCCCTTTCCTGACTGACATATCAACGCACAGCACATTTTCCCCCAATAACCCGTTTTATTTAGATTCCATCAACCAGTAATAGTCCCTATACACCCCAACGGGTGCTGTCTCTGTGCGCGTCCCATGACACGGGCAGCGACAGCATCCGCTCGGTGTACTCCTTGCAGTCCATTAAATTGTCAAGAGAGCCTCTACGTGTCGGTTCAGTTGGTACTTTGTAGGTACCTAGCCCCACGCACGCCTCCCAAAGGTCCGGGACATCATGTCCCGTGAGCGGGCAAGATGTACCAATGTAATTATATGTGTTTTAGTCTTGTTTAGTTTCGTTCCATGACGCATTGGTTTTTACTGTAATGTCGTGTTAACATGTTTTTAATAAATAAATAAATATCTAATATTAGTACATATATGAATAAAGGATATCTAAGTATATAAAAGAAGAAACTGACTGACTGACTGACTGACTGATCTATCAACGCACAGCCCAAACCGCTGGTTCTAGAGATTCCAAATTTGGCACGTAGGTTCCTTATAAGGTGGGTGCACTAAGAAAGGATTTTTCAAAATTCACCCTCTAAAGGGGTGAAATGGGGGTACAGAGTTTGTATGGAGAAACAAGATTAGATCGACTAATTTAATCGAAACTTCACAGGAGTAGTCCTAACGATAAATGAGTATATTATACGTGTTATGCAATTTCCCATCAATGTTTTCTTATGACGGTATCACGTAAAATTATCGTCCGTAAACCGACTTCACAGACAACCATTTTTTTATTTCCAGTACGATCAAGAATCCAATGAGATTTTCGACACGAACCCCACCTCTCTGGCGCGCGTGACGTCAACGCTGCTTGTCGCGCGGACTGTCGCGCGCGACGAATACACGTGCGTGGCTGTCGCGGGCGCGAAGACAGCGCGAGTGAACAGCGTCGTATACAGTATAGGTTAGTACCTACCAGTCATCAATCATCATCATTTCAGCCGAAAGACGTCCACCGGCCTCCCCCACTGCCGCTGGGTGGCCAATTCTTGACTTTCGAGCGTTCGAAAGTTAAATAAAAGTTAATTTTAAATTCAAGGGAAATTTTAAAAATGATCACATAACTTTTCGGCAGACTAGGGCATCGCTACTCCGAGCTTTATAAAGCCACTTTATAACAATACTGTTTCTACTCACCAACAGATGGCAGCACGGACTTAATACCAGACCGGGCCAGGCTCATACCGCTGGCGCCGCAGATCCTCGTCACATACAAAGTGTTCATGGACCTCATCGGGAACAATGTGGTGCTCCCGTGCCACGCGAAGGGGCACCCGCGGCCGCAAATCACGTGGAAGAACAATAAAGGCGCCACGGTGAAGGACCCGAGAATGAAGGTTAGTTCCGCTACTCGACGCTAGATAGCGCTAAGATTTATTTACATTCCGTCTTAATTTACTTAACTTTTTTTCGATGAGTTGTTGCAGAAGAAAGCACAATACATCGTAACATTATGCAACTTCAAGTTTTAAGTGTTACGTTACCAATTTCAGCTCATTCATATTTAAAAAAAAAAAACTTTAAACATGAACACCTCTCTTCTGTTCAAAACAAACTTATTGCTAGTAAGCAATAAGCAGTAGCGTCGTGTTTAAATTAAGGAACGCTTCCTTTTTAGGGTTCCGTAGCCAAAATGGCAAAAACGGAACCCTTATAGTTTCGTCATGTCCGTCTGTCCGTCTGTCCGTCTGTCCGTCTGTCCGTCTGTCCGTCTGTCCGTCTGTCCGTATGTCACAGGCATTTTACTCGAAAACTATAAGGTGTATTTGAATAAAATTTTGAGGATAGGTGTATTTTGTTAGCCGCTACAGTTTTGTAATTAAAATTACTAAAAAAAAATTTTTTAGGGGTGCACTCCATACATAAAACTAAAAGTCAAAATTTTTTTTTTCATTGTGACCCCCCGTGTGGTACATCAATCGATAGGCCTTTCAAAATAAATATAAGGTTTCTTAGCATTTTTTTTTGATTAAGTGAATAGGGTCGGAGATAATCGCCCCGAAAGTCACTAAAATTCTGTCCCCCCCCCCTTTAATTTTTGAACGGTGTATTTTAAAAATATGAAAAAATTCATGGACACAGCGCTTATTAAGTTCATTCACCGAAAATTGTTTTGAACAAGATCGGATGAAAGGTTTCCGAGATATTGCTGAAAAACTGCCTTCCTCAAAGAAAAGGACGTAAGTGCCGTAAGATTTCTATGACGATACGACCTTTTTAATAGGCACGGAACCCTTCGTTTTGCGTGGTCCGACACGCACTTGGCCGGTTTTTTTTAAAGCAGTTAGCAAAATTCAAATGATTGATTCGATTCATATACCTACATATAATTCCTAACAACATTTGTAACTTTTCACACGCAATCAATTTTAAATAATACAATATTATAAGCTACGGCAGCCTAGTGGTTCAGGCATGCGGCTGTCAAGCGGCGGTCGTGGGTTCGAATCCCGGCTCGTACCAATGAGTTTTTCGGGACTTATGTACGGAACGTTTACCGTTAGCTTTACGGTGAAGGAAAACATCGTGAGTTCGTGAGGAAACCGGTCTAATCCCAATAAGGTCTAGTTTTCCCTCTGGGTTGGAAGGTCAGATGGCAGCCGCTTTCGTAAAACTAATGCCTATGCCAAATCTTGGGATTAGGGGGCAAAGCGGGCCCCGGGCTCCTTTGGAGGATTGGAAGGATGATGACAATATTATTGTTATTTCATCCCAATAATTGACTTAAAGATACATTTTGTACGGACCTAAATAGTACAATAAGAAAAAAAAATGTTTCATTTTCAGGTGCTTCGTTCAGGCGAGCTAGTGATCTCGCCTCTCTTGTGGAGCGACATGGGTGACTTCACCTGCCACGTGTCCAACGCGTTCGGCAGCCAGCTGGCGACTACTTTTGTGTATCCTGCAAGCGTCAGTAAGGGTAAGCAATCAAATTCATAGTAGTATTCATGAGAAGAATTGTATTATTAACTAGCTGCTTGCGTGGCTTTGCTTTATTGCAAAGATTGCAGGCAAACCCGCAGGATAAAACGGCCTATGTCCTTTCAAAAAACCCATACCATACACAGGTAAATGAGTTTTGAAATTTATAATTGTCTCTGGACAGTACCTACCCCTATATAGATCAGGGATCGGAACCGGTTTTTTCAAAAGTCCCCGAAGTAGTCTAATATTTTGAATGATTTTCGGCTCTTAATGTAGGACTCTATCATGTATTTAGGTAACATTTTCGTATTATTAGACAGCCTGATCAAAAATGATATTATAAACCAAAGAACGAAATTGAACGAAATAAAACCGGTATTTTTGTATGGTGAAAATACCGGTATCCGATCCCTGATATAGATACGTAAAACTTAAAACCGCACAATCTTTTCCATTTTATAATACTAGTATAGATTCGTGATTTATCACCAGATTTCGATAAGTATCCCTAGTTATAATGATCCTAGAGATTTAACATGCCACAGCTACCGTTTTTTACTTACTGTTATTTATAGATACAATTTCAGTTTGTTATAATTATTATATGCACATTTTTGCATATGATGACAACGTCCAAATACATTAAAGCGGTCACTGATACTTGCGTTTACATTTAGTGACGGTTCGATTATTATTATGCGTATGATTGTTAAAAATCACGCAAAAACGACTGAATGGATTAAGATGAATTTTAGTATACAAATTGAGTTTAGCTTTTCTTTATTCTTTATTCTTTATTATATTGTAGTCATGTTCATAGTACATTGAGGTGTTACAAGTATAGCGTGGTAGGTACATGACACCCTGTAATTTTGTGGTTCTTACATCTAGATTCATAATATAATTAAATGTGTGAAGATTATTTATACTAAAACATATTAAATTAATAAATTACCTAACTAATTCACGTATTAGTAAGCAATTATATTTCTTAGGCCTATAGTTCAAATATTGAGTAGTTTTAGGCCTACAGTTCTAACATTGAGTATTTTTAGGCATTACAGAATACAGAATTTATAGGTAAAATAAGCATTTCACAAGTCACCATTTAAATACAATTATACACCCACTATTTTAACGTTTTTACCATGCAACTTTAATATTATTACAGTCATTTCTTCATTTGATTTCCTTGTAATACGGCGCTGGGTCAATGATCCATCCGTTTATTTGTAAATCTCATCATTGCCATGAATCTAACAGATTATTTTATTTGTTTCAGCCAGGGGGAATAAAGTAAAGCAGTAGACAAACGAACAAACGAAGCATCGTATACTTAACGTGAATGTTCCTGTGTAGTTAAGTACTTGTTTAGCCAGTACGCGAGCGATGCTAAGCGGACCTTCATACAAAAATTATAATTATTAGCTTGTAAAATAAAACAGGGTTTTAAGCAATTATATTTTTTTGTAAAACCTATTTATGACGTATTTTATCTATTAATATGTGATGGTGCCTTTACGCACCCAGGGGTTCTTGCAGACCAGCTTAATACTAGTTTTCTTATTTTATTTTTAACAACGAAATTTAAGCTTATATTACTATAACTAACGATTTGTAACTTTTTGTACTCTGTAAGAAAAAAAAAGGCTTTTTATTTATTTATGTGATGGAAGCGAAAAATGCGTAGTTAAACTCTAATAACCTATAAAAATTATGATTATTGAAACTCATGAATTGTATTAGGTTAAACATATTTATTATTTATTTATCATTGTAAACAGTATAAAATTCCAAAACAAGGTTAATAATACTATCCTACAAAGTAGGCAAAAATCTCGTAAATTAATAATAATTATTATAAAGTACAATTTTTGTTTAACTTATTCATCACGGCTGGACCGTGTCGTATTAAATCGCTCGCGTATTTTTAAATAGATTCTGCCTAATTTTTCTATTTCTTGTATAACAATTTGTGTTTTGTTAACGACGTGGTTTAAAACTTTATAAAGTTTTGTGAAAATACGAAAAAATATTGTACAAAAAAACACAGAGCAGACGATTGGTTTTGAAAAATGAGTTTATTAAAGAACAAGAATGCGGTTTTATCTTAAGAGATAGAATTGTTCTATTCTTGTACTTAATTTGGATACACTAGCGCCATCTAGCGCTGAGTAGAATGAAACTTAAGGCTTCAGTTTACCGCTACTTGTCGCTAGATGTCTTGAATGCTAATTAAATGTTAAAATAATATTTTGTTTTACTTTCTATTTTGTAAACAACATCATTAACAAAAGATCTTAAAAGTAAACCTTAACGAATAAAGCATTATGATTATGATGTTACTGTATTATTTAATTTAATTTTTGTGATTATAACTATTATAATAAAACTGTGATGAAAATAGATGGATATGAATAAAATAACGAACAACTTATTAAGTATTTTCATTCATAAACCACTATAAAATAATCTAAAATTGAGTACTTATCTGTGAACCTGTGATGTTAGCTCTCTCTATGAGACCAATTTCCTTTGGCAATAGGGTATCCTCATGTTAATTTTAATAGCGTAGTGTCAGAAAACCATCAAATTATTGTAATAATGTATACATTACAAAATATAATTAATATGAACCTTGAAAGTTTAATAAAATGTGCATTTTTTTATTAGAAAAATATGCAAATTTCAACTGTCTAACTACCACGGTTCATACAGCCTGGTGACAGGGGGACAGACAGATAGACAGACAGATGGACAGCGGAGTCTTAGTAATAGGGTCCCGATTACTCTAATAAAACGGGCGCCGCAGGGAAAATGACTTGAATTGTATGGAAAAATTACTTGAATTGTATGGGAAAATGACTAGAATTGTATGGGAAAATGACTTGAATTGTATGAAAAAATTACTTGAATTGTATGGGAAAATGACTTGAATCGTATGGAAAAAAGACTTGAATTGTATGGGAAAATGACTAGAATTGTATGCGAAAATAACTTGAATTGTCCTAACGCTCGTTTGAAAAGTTACGTACTCGTATTTACCCCTCAGGAGTACGACAATACATACAAAGCAAGTAGTAAAATAAATAAATAATAAATAAATATTTGGGGACAATCCGTACACAAATCAACCTAGTCCCAAACTAAGTAAAGCTTGTACTATGGGTACTAGACGACGATATACATACTTACATACATAAATACATAGAAAACATCGATGACTCAGGAACATATATTCGTGCTCATCACACAAATAAATGCCCTTGCCGGGATTCGAACCCGGGACCTCCGACTTCGTAGGCAGGGTCACTAGTCACTAACAACTAGGCTACAGAGGTCGTCAAGTCGTCAGGGCTGTTATTCGCTACGCGCTCACGCCTAACGAAACTAGACCTCTACCTACGCTTAGTTACTACGCATCGCGACGTCAAGATATATTTGTGGGTGAGCGCTGAGGTGAGCTTAAAACAAGTTACAGAATATGGGGGCTGTAGTGGTGTTACTATGGCTGCGCCTGCGCTTTTCCAGTAGGCTGCTCCAATGAGAGATGATTTTCCGCTTTACCCTACCTTTAATCCAGATTCCGTTTTTATAGACTCATTCTCGTTCGCTTAACTTAAGCGGCAGTGGGTGGGGCACATTAAACGTAGAACCGATGGCCATTGGGGTGGAAAGGTTCTCGAGTGGCGACCACGTATCGGAAGGCGCAGCGTGGGTAGGCTGCGCCTTCCGATACGTGGCCGGCAAGGTGGACTGATGACCTGAAGGTCGCTGGAGTCCGCTGGATGCGGGCGCAGGACCGGTCATTGTGGCACTCTTTGGGGGAGGCCTATGTCCAGCAGTGGACGTCTTTCGGCTGATATGATGATGATGATGAGACTCGTTCTCATGTACTCGTATGTTAGGCGCGCGTGGTAATGAGCGCAAATATCTGAACGCGTATTGTCGAGGCATCTGATATGTTATTTATTATGTTTCTACTATCGAATAGTATGCTGTGTTGCGTTCCGTGGGTCACTTACGGTGCTGTCTGAAAACCAGCGCTGTAGGTGTCTGTCTGACACCTCGGCACAATGCTGAGACAGCGACCGTTTCACTGCCGCGAAGACACACACAATGTGTCAATTGTATTGTATGTCTACTCCCTTTATATCTATGTGTCTTTTGTGTAGTGAATAAATGTCTTCTTTTCTTTTCTTTTTGATATCTGATGGGGACTGTAGGTACCTCCTCGAAATGATGTGTTACATCGGCACAGCATCACAAAATCTCGAGTGATCAATTTCTCGCAATCTGGACGAGAACGTTGCTCGTGAGGCACGCTGCGCACGAGTTGTGCGACGGCGTAGCGACACGACCACGATGCGCGTACGACATACTCAAGTTAAGGTGACGTAGGTTCATGGTCTTCTCTCCCTCTCACTGAGCATAAGCGTGAGCGAGATGGAAGTGCGTGTTCGGAAGCGCGGATATCATGTTTTTTTATTTTAATTTTTTGTGTGTTTAAATAAATAAAAAAATAATAGCTAAGCTCCCTCAAACATGATGTTGCCGATTTTCAGAACCAATTTTAATATCTTTAGCTTTTGTGCAAATTTTGTTACGAATGTTTTAAGTGTATTTTAGACCTGTGTTCGGGATTTTTTTCTACCAAGCTAAAGTCAAAAACTCAGGATTCGAATAGCGATAGTATCTCGAGAAAGGCCTCAAGATTGCTAATTAAATTTAGGGCAGCCGTATTATGATCCAAAAAAGCGCTACGACTTTTTAGAGATCCGTTTTCTGAACGTTCCTCGCTTTAAGGCTCGACACATGCAGGATGAACACCATTAGGGTACCAACAAATACCGTGCCAAAATAAAACAATAGCGTATCGCAGCACTGGGCGTTTGAGAACAGTTCCCCGTCGCATGGCACTTGCAGAAAAGAACCCGCGTGTCATTGGGCCTACCTACTACGAGCGACTGCCCGCTGATCTTAGACGTTCCATCGTTAGATGAACCATCTGACGAAGAATTCAAGAGAAGAAGAAGACAAACAATCTTTATATGTAATTGTACCTCTGACATGTAATTTATATTACCAATAAATTGATTATAATTATGATCATTATTATTTAGACGCCGCCTGAAAAGCCTTTTATTGGAAAATATATTATACTCAGTGGAGCTACATTAGTGCCATGGAAACTGGGTAGGGCCCTGGTGTGGGATGTAACTTGCGTTGACACTTTCGCCCTGTCCCACATCCAGGGCACGCGTTCACAGGCCGGCGCCGCTGCCGACCAGGCCCAATGTAACAAGCGCCGTAAATACTGCTCCTTATTAAAGAATAACGAGTTTTCGGCGCTTGCTGTGGAAACATTGGGTCCCTGGTCGTCCGCTATGACATCCTTTATGAAGGCCTTGTCTTCGCGGCTGGTCCAAACAACTGGAGACCCCAGAGCTGGCGCTTACCTCTTCCAACGAATTTCCATAGCAATTCAAAGAGGTAATGCCGCCAGCGTTATGGGGTCCATGCCGCAATCCGACCTAGTAGAAGCGGTGTTCTTTTTATAATTCCTATTTTAATTTTACGTAAAAAAAAATTTCACCGTCTCTTGTCTTTATTTTTAGGTACTTAAAGTAAGTAATGATTTAAATTATGTTATACTCAGTTAAAGAGTATATGAATCTTGATTTGACATGAGAAACTATTATTATTACGACCGAATAGCCTAGTGGTTAGAGAACCTGACTATGAAGCTTGAGGCCCCGGGTTCGATTCCCGGTCGGGGCAGATATTTGTATGATGAATACGAATGTTTGTTCTCGAGTCTTGGATGTTTAATATCTATTTAAGTATGTATTTATCTATATAAGTATGTTTATCCGTTGTCTAGTACCCATAGTACAGGCTTTGCCTAGTTTGGGACTAGATCAATTGGTGTGAATTGTTCCACGATATTTATTTATTTAAACTTGTATTGATATGATTGACGATACGACGGTTGACATATTTGCTTTGTGGTTTTGTTTCACTTTTCTATTTCCTGATTATTGTGTACACATTTGTTGACATCGTCCTATTATTGTACATTTATTATTACATGTCAAAAAATTTTTTTGACACGTATGCTTTGTAATGTAATTTTTTATCATGAAATAAATAATCTAATCTTATCCATGGGACAGACGTTAGTTGGTGACAAGGATATATGGAATCAAGAGTATCAAGGCTCATGAGGTCATGAGTCGTGACGTGTCGGTCGTGTCGTAGCCGTCTCGTAGCAACTAAGCCGACCTCCGTTCCGGCTGAATGTATAATGGGGCACGTGGAAAACATTGCGACATATAAGAGAACCCTGCGACATTGATAAAATGCATCGCGTTTAGTAACCCAAATAGTTACTTTAATAGTTCGTAAGCGAGCTTTGATGACAATGTATCAGAAACTAAAGGGTTGCATCAACATAAGCCTCAAGATTGGCGCGGCTGCGGTGGCGGTCGATAGTAACTTTAACAGTTATTAGGGTAGTTTCCACATGTTAAAATCGATAACGCAGTGTTGCTAAATTGAGAGTAAACCATGAAATAAATGTAATTAAGTATAAATTAAGAAATATAATTAAAATTATAAAAAGATATAGACCTTGAAAGTTTAGAATAAATATACATTTTTTTTATTCTCCAAAAGTAAATTTAAAGCTACCAATAGAATCCTTATGCTTTTATAGAAACAAAATTGTATGACAACTATGGTCCTAAACGCAGTATTTCACGACTGAAACACCAATTTACTTGATTTTCAATACAACGATTAGTACAAATATCACCCTGTGACGTCACGATTCAATGTTAATCAGTATGAAACGTTTTCGGCTGCCGCCAGCGAGGTCCGTCTTTAACTCAATTTTTTGGGTATTTATGTTTTTTAATTGTAGTTGCTCCCATACAAACATTTGTTCCTCTCCAAAAACTGGTTCGAATGGCATCGTAAAAAAATTTTAGGACACAACCCAATTGTCAAGTGTACTATTGACCACCACCGCAGGCGCCAGTGTCATTGTCTGGGGGGCGTCGTGGTGGAATGTTCGCGATCCCACGGCGCCCCCTTAACGGTAATGCGGGTGACGCCGGTGTGTTTCTAGTGGGTATGCTCCTCGGATGGCGGCGGGAGGAGAGTCCCACATAACCCCCAAATGGCCTTCCCCGGGTCGGGGGTATGCGTAAAGCATTTTCACACCGTCAAAAAAAAAGGCGCCAGTGTCATTCAAGCCTTACGACTAAGTACGGGAGTTTAAAAAAAATGGCAGTCACGTGTAACCTGTCGGTTTTGTTACTAAACGCATGCGATGAATAAATTAATGAATAAATTGTTTATTTCTGTAAAAATGGTATAAATTGGTGTCACCTAGCACATTGCTAGGTGACACCAATTTATACCATATAATACCGTACAAGTTGCAGAACATTCTCAAAATATCAGGAAAATTCTCAGAAATTCCCGAAAACTTACATGAGAATTTAAAAATAAGTTTCCTTTAGGAAGTTTCTGCTGTATTCTGCATGGATGAATCATTAATTACATGTATAATCTATTATTCTTTAAGCAGGCAAATTAAACAGCTGATAATGTATTGTATCCAGAGAGTTTCTGACATGTTTTCAGTGTTTATAAAATTTAAGTTCCGAGAACTTTCCTTATTAGAATTTTCGCAACTTTGGAAACTTGAATTCTCCGCGGTGCATTGCTAGTGTTACAGTGCTCTAATACCCTTCGACGCCATATATGACGCCAGTGTCATTCCATAGGAACTTGTCGTACATTCAGATATTAACGAACACCACTTACGATTTCAGACCGTTCAACCCACCCTCATTCCGCAAATAAGCCATATGGGCACCTTTACAAGTCAGTTAAGGAGTTGGGCTGGTTTTTTGGGTCTAGAATAAGGGTCCTCCGAAGATGTACGAAGGAGCGCTATTTGACACCTAGCTGTCAAGTGTCAAATATGCTTTCGATCTCTGGTTATTTAATTTTTATCTGGTTATACGTATAGTTTATTTAAATTTTCACCCGCAGGGCAGTGGCCCTGAGGGTGAAAAATTAAATACTGGCCAGCCCTCTGGTCACCAATGGTTTTCAATAGGCGCCTTGCGAATATTCCCAACTATTCCAACCAAGTCAGTACCTACAGTATATTCGTACGCTAGTAATAGATATGGCTCATTTCTCTCGTCGGTTGGGCAACGCATCGTGCGTCTGATGTATCGATTAGTTATCTTAGTTTAGGATATGAGTTACAAGCTCAAGCGATTCAATCTATGCCTATAAAAAAGTCACATTCGCCATTAGATCGAGTCCACTTAAAATGCCTCCGTAAAATCTTAAAGATCAGCTGGCCCGACCGTATACGGAACACCAAAGTTATGCGGAGAGCCAACGTAGGTTATGAGACGACAACTTCACGGGGGCGGCCACGTTTCAAGGATGGTGGCGAATCGAGTGGCAAAGCACATCTTTTATTCAGAACTTGAGGAGGGCAAAGAGAAACCATGGCGGACAACTCCTTAGGTACAAGGATGCTGCATCACATGACAAATTGTGAAATTGCAGTGGGAGAATCAGGCAGCCGATCGACAGAAATGGAGCATCCATCTTGAATCCCGTCGATGTATGGCTAGTAATGCACCGCGGAGAAGTTTCCTAAGTTTACAAACTCTCTGGATACAATACATTATCAGCTGTTTAATTTGCCTTAAATAATAATAGATTATACATGTAATTAATGATTCATCTATGAAAAATTCCCAGCAGAAACTCCCTAAAGGAAACTTATTTTTAAATTCTCATGTAAGTTTCCGGAAATTTCTCAGAATTTTCCTGATATTTTGACATTGTTCTGCAACTTGAACATTGCTGTGTATGGCCCTTAATCTCAAACGGGACGAGCTCAAAGCCCGATCACCTGCGGCGGTCAGCCACAATTATGTGAATGGTGTGCTCACGTGCCCGTTGTGTACTCGGGACTTCGTAAATAAGATCGGGTACGTGAGCCACACAATACATTATTGAACACAAACTGGCGAAGTGCACAGTTATTATGACCGGGCAGTAGGCTTCGTATGTCACTTGTGACTTCGCTTGAGCCTTGCACCACAGTTCGCAGTCTCGTAGGCAATTTGACTTGCGCACGAGTGGCCCATCATCATGTCATACCGCAATGGCCGCCAAATTAGCATTTTTGCAATTCGATCTGATTGGCTACCTGTTGGGTAACGGAGACCCTTTAACTCTAGGGAGCCTTAATTAAAGGGTTTAATAATCTAGAAAGCTTTTCTTCTCTTCTGAATTGAATTGTATTGTATGTCTACTCCCTTTATATCTGTGTGTCTTTTGTGTAGTAAATAAATGTCTTCTTTCTTCTTTCTTTCTTTCTTCTCAGTCGAGCATTCTTGTTACTGTGATCATGGCTATGGACAGTCTTCTTCCATTTTGTATTTTTTTTAATATACCATTTATGACGGTAGCAAACAAGCATACGGTCTGCCTGATGACCGTAGCCTATGGACGTTTGTGATTCCAAAAGGTTCCGGCGTTTGGTAGGTTGGTAGCGGCTTTTGCCGCATTTAGAATAGAATAGAAAAACTTTATTCAACATCACATTGCACTACATTATAATTAAAGATACATGTGAACCTTTAGATTAGACTTAACATATAAATTTAAAATTAATCTTATAAGTAGCTATGATAACTTAATAATGGGATGTTAAAAAGGGGATTTCTCCTCATTTCTCTTTTCGAGACACTTAAATGCGTATAGAAAGCTATTACGTCTCAAATGGTACTTAAACTTTTCAGTGACATTAATCCTGACAGGATTGCAAATTGCACAAACACCTCGCAAATGGGTATGAAAGAGGACGCAACATGCAGGTTCTGCCAGGATTCGAGACACGGGAAACAGCAATGCACATTCCAGAGAATAGGAGCAGACTTGTGCGGACCACTCATGCACAAAGGACTAGGTACCTACATCATGCATCCAGAGGTAACAACATATCACTGCCCAAAGAAGCATGGAAGTTCGCGGAAGCAACGGGCCTTAACGGGTGAAATCTAAAGGCTACTAGGTTGGTCCGGCCTAGCTAGCATAAAATATAAAAATATCACCAATGCCTGTACTATGGGTACTAGACAACGGATAAACATACTTATAATAGATAAATACAGGATAGTCAGGTTCTCTAACCACCAGGCTATTCGGTCGTAGCATGATCGCGTTTATGCCCAAGTGCGTAGCGCAAGGCAATTTTAATTATAGTTTTTGATTTATACTTAATTACATTTATTTGATGGTTTACTATCAATTTAGCAACACTGCGTTATCAATTTTAACATGTGGAAACTACCCAATTAGATTATTCAATGTAAGTAGTTAGTTTCTGTAAACCCATTAGGAAGCAAATTAAACTAACATTACGAATTTCTCACGCGATTCTTTCACAGCGTAAAACAATAATTATCGTTTAAATTACATACAAGGTCACGTATTAACGATATTTTTTATAGCTTAGGTTAGTGTTGCGAAAACTATCGACAATTATCACCCTAACTAGCCTAGCATCGAGTAAAGATCGTTACATACTCCTACGATGTTTTTTTTTTCAGATAAGTTGCTGCGAAAAACATGAATTTTTCGTTTAGGTACTATTTACTTGTTGCAAACGTCAAATTTTACCAGACCAACCTAGACCTAAATGATTGATGATGTAAAAAAACCGGACAAGTGCGAGTTCAACTTACGTGGTGAGGGTTCCGTAAAATATTGAGAATTTTTCCGTTACTTTGAATACTTCTTATAGGTTTTCCTGTAATCTTTAGGCAAGGAACTGTTTTCCATATTTTTTTCAGAATTTTAAGCCTAGTAGTTTCGGAGATAAGCGGGGGGAATGGTCAATTTTTGTTTTTTTTTCCTAAATTACTTCAAATCTGTTTTTGCTAAAATTATTTGTAAAAAAATATCTGAGATGCTTACAACAACCCCTTTCATTCGATATGTCACACAATATTGTTTGCGAAACTTTTTTTTTTAATTTTCCAGTTTACCCCCCAAAAGTGTCCCCCTTGTTCAGAATTCATTAATTTACTCATCGCGTCCATCTTTGGGTCACCAATTTACATAAATATGTTTACCAAATTTCAACTCAATCGGTCCTGTAGTTTCGGAGCAAATCGGCTGTGACAGACGGACAGACAGACCGTAGTGATCATATAAGGTTTCGGTTTTTTTTCTTTTGAGGTACGGAACCCTAAAAAAGATAATTTTGACGCATCGTGTGGTAATAAGTCAACATTCTCTTTCTTAAAACATATAATAAAAGGAGATAAAAGATTCTAGCTTTAAATGGATAAGGCCAATGACATACCTAGCGATTTGTCGCAACAACTTGAATGAGGCCGCAATACTTATTACCTACCATTCTTACTTTAGCAAGTTTTTGTGACAAATTGCTGGATGTGTAATGGCTAACCTAACGAGGTACTTATCTTATCTTGACTTATCTAGTTGAGGGCCCTTTCGGATACACTTCGACCCAGTGGGATCTTTTGTGCATTTGCCCTCCCCTTTATAGCTACTCCCAAGCTCGCTCCATCATTTCCACAAAGCGGATGATGCAGCTTAGTGGGAGCACCTTGAATTCCTTTGGTTGCGGGTAGCCGTTACCAAAGTGATTCATTCTTTGTCTGGCAAGGGCATGACATTCACACAGTAAGTGTTCCATGGTCTCATCCTCCTCGCCACACATTCTACAGTCTGTACTGTTCGATAGTCCCATCTTGGCCAAGAGATCCTTGACGCCGAAGTGACCTGTGAACACCCCAGATATAATCCTGAGTTGCTTCCTCCTGGATTTCCAGAGTTTTTTGGTCCAGTCCGAGTCCACTCCTTCTATGAAGAGCTTTGAGTGTCTTAAACCAAGGTACTTAATAATACTCCAAAAAAAATAGTTAAATCGCAGCTCTTACTTAGTCCAGATAAACATCGATAACAACCCATCACTAACACACAATTACATATAATCGTGTCTAGCGATAATCGAGCAATCGAATATCATAATCGCAATCGGCTCATAATCGCATTCAGATCAGGCCTAGCAAGGTGACACAGACCTTAACTGCAATAAGTCGTACTTATCTTTAAAATGTACGTGAGTTACGATGTTTGGAAAGTAACGCTGCGCAGGCGCATCGCATCGAGTGAATGGGATGAACATTTCACAAGTTAATCACGATTTAGTTTCGAAATCGGGGTTTTTTGAATGGGGGCTTGATGTAGTACTTATTCAATTAAGAGTATTAAATTGTTTACAACCTTGCTCATTGATCTAGTTTGCTAAATATTATAATTTAGTTTTAGATACCTACTTGTTTTAAATATACTACTTGATCTGTAGGGAAATATATGATGTTATTTTCTTGGTGACGAGTTAAGGTCGCCAACTCGCATAACTTGACTCTCTACTCTACTCGCGCGCGTGATAGACTATCTGTCACTTTTTGTCAGCATTAATCAGAAAGTGACGGACAGTCTATCTTGCTAAGCGACCTTAGTAGAGTCAAGTGCTTTTTATTACTTTCTTCTTTTGAGTTCATTCTGATTCCTTGAATAACTTCATATTGTTTTTCGAATTGCACTCCAGGGTCCCAAGATTCAGGCTCAGCCTAGTTTGTATATATGTGTATATATTTTTTTTTGCAGTAAAAGTATTTATTAAAAGTGAATACAAGATTATAATTAACATTAACTAAGATAAATTAAAACTAAGTTATATCTAAAAAAGGCCCTCGAGGCATTGTACCGAGGATGCTGGTGGCATTTCCTCGCTGAATTGCAATGCTGATGCGTTGCGCAAGAAAGCCGCCAGCTCTTCGGTCACCAGTTACATCGACCAGACGTTTCGCGATTTCTGCAAATAACTTATGCGCACTGGGACCCCACGGACCGAGGGTCTCGACGCCAAAGGGTACAAAGTCGTACTCTCTGCCGAGGCCTCTATATTTATTACATTTCAGATTTTCGGCGTTTTCCGCCGCTGCACCCGCTTTAGAAGTAGTCCGTTGGAGGTGAGACGGTGCCAGTGTGTCTACACATGTAGCGTCCCACACAAGCATCCGTCCCAACCTCCATGGAACCAGAGACACACCATCAGGTCTTTTGCCATCATCTCTGACAATGCCAGGCGGCTCAAGAAGAGCAGGCACATTGTATTGTTAAGCAAATGAACGATTTTGATTTGATTTGATTTGAAGTTGTGCTGCAGGGGCAGAGCTGCCGCGGATGCGTTGTGTTAAGTGAGGGATATATAGCCATTGCTCTGAATACATCTTACGCGTAGTTGGAGTATCCAATTATTAATATTTAACGACGGGAATCCTGTAGGCCATTGTTTGCAAAACATGAAATTTTGACATTACCATGTATGTATATTTTTGAAGCAGCTGTTTTTGTAAAAAAATACCCAAATATGTTCAAAAAAGCTAAAGATATAAATCATAGAAACACAAGAAACCCGAACAGACTTGTAATAGATTTTGTTCCCAGTAGTTCTCTTTTCATGAAAAGTAGTTATTATATGTGTATACGAATATTTAATGCTCTTCCAGATAATGTTAAGGATCTCCCTCTCAATTCATTTAAAGCACAACTTTATCGCTGGCTGAAAACTAAGATGTTCTATACTACAGATGACCTGTTTTTCCATGTTAGATGATATCAAGTAGAAGTTAGAAAAGTATTTAGTTAGGTTTAGTTAAGTTGACATTTGCATGCTAAACTAGCAAAATATGTTTTAGTACCTACAGATTATTATATTATCACCACCTCATTGTTACCATGTTTTGAGCAAATAAAGAATATTTCATTTCATTTCATTTCATTGTAAATGACTTTTAGATTTGTAAAAGAGCCCGTGTGAAAAAAAAACATTGTGTCACTCACTCCCTGAAACCGAACAGAGGATAATTTGTAACGGTCAACCACTTCGTTGACTGGTCTACGTACCCCAGTCGGTGAGCCATCAAAGCTGTCAGGTGTGATGTGCTCTCGATGTCACCGCGCAGGCCAAGGATAGCATACCTAAATAATGTGCGGGCCACGGACTAGTGAAGCCAGCGGAGTGGCTAGGGTCGGTTGTATCAAACCGTTAGTAAGGTTAAGGGGTTTGTATCACACTGCCGCCGCATCCTATATCCATCATAGTGTACCTACAATGATGTTAAATAAAAAAGAGGTAAATGAAATGAAATGAAATGAATTTATTTGCTGAGTACAGGTTACATAAATATCGGTGTACATCTGATTGAGATCAGCCATTACTCTGCTTAGGGTAGCATGCACAATTTTCAGTGAGAACTATGCGTAATTAATAAATTTAAATAACTAGGTAGATAGGTTATAAGCGCTCCTAAAGTGGCACACTACAATTGACTCAATTGCACCAAATTGCCTCAGTTTCGAGTCGTCAATGGAAACGTTAGCTGTCAGATTTGGTGGCCATTTTTGAACACGGAATTTCGCATAGACAACGTATCTACAAAAACAAAATATTTTTTTTAAACATAGGTTCATAGGTTTTACAATCATTTATATTAGTGTATCGCTATGTTTTACCATCAGGCATACAAATATTTTAAGTCAAGATGGAGAATACGTAAACAATTATAATTCTTCATCTGTCAAGTATTCCCTGAGTGAATAGTAGGCTTTTTTAACAAGGAATTCTAACAAGCTTTTTTTGTACTCTACCAAGCCTTCTAACTGAGTTATATTTCTTAGCAATTTATTGTATATTTTAGGTGTTAGTTTTATGGGCAATTTACTGTAGGCAATTTATTGTATAGTTAGGCTACCTTTTTATCACATCACTGGGTACCTACCTACAAATTTTGCCGCAAGGATGTGCGGTGCGGTGAGTGGTACCCTGCGGATGTTTTATCCAAACTACTTAATGGTATTTGCATACAACGAGAAAACCGTCGCACCGCACACCGCAGCGGAATGCGGAATTGAAATTTTCACAGATCATGTATTGTTGTTGCCGCTATAACAACAAATACTAAAAAACAGAACAAAATAAATGTTTAAGGGGCTCCAATACAACAAATGTTTTTTTGCTCGTTTTTATAGATAATGGTACGGAACCCTTCGTGCGCGAGTCCGACTCGACAGTTAGCTGGTATTTTTCTATTAGATATCTTACATGCGTAGTATTATATATCCTTAAGGCAATTAATGAGCCTCCTCCATAGAAAACTGACAATGACCGTTCCTGCGGCACCCGCATCGAGCGGACTCCCGTGACCTTTACCAGGGCATCAGTCCTATTTGGGGGAGGCCTATGTCCAGCATCGGACGTTTTTCGGCTGGTATGATGATGATAATGAATTAATGAGTACGCGTGGACAAAGCCGCGAGCAAAAGCTATATTAAATCGTTCACCAACAGTTATTACAAGTTACATACAAAAAGGGCGATCATAATGACTTATCGAATTCTGGATCAGTTAGTCTATTGTTAGGTATAGGTAAGGATCAGTTCTTGTTGAAACTATAAGAACAAACTAATTTCAGAAAATATTTCCAAGCAAATATCACCTCCGCTATTATCCTTGCCTATCTCATGCTCAGCATCTACCTACTCGTACCTAATTATTGTAAGCTGCGCTCCGCACTCAACATTCACTGTACAGTACGCCAAGAAATTGGTCTATCGCTTTTGAACCTTAACGTACTATTAATAGAGTCGAAACCTGGTAGACTTTCTTTGCTTACTGTACATGACCACCAACACGGTTGATTTAAATTTGCGCCTCGCTAGTTTTGAACAACGTACTAGAGATGTGCAAACTTAACTCAGTCGTGTTATCTATCGGTTCTAATGTAATGACTTAATGGCTGAGTTAAGCGCTAGAAAAACTTGACGAAGATTTATGTATCGATAATTAAATTAAAATTGCTTATTTTACATTCGATTCCGGGCTTAATTGTATTAATACTAAGCATCAACTTAAGGATGACTTGCGGTAGAACGGGCCGAGTCTGGCCCGTGTCGTTTTCTAATAATAATGTATGTTAGGAAGAATTTATACAACTACCCAACAAACACTGATAGGCCCAAGGTTACCAGAAGCGCAGGGAAGCTCAAAGCAACTTTTTACAGGCTAGTAAAAGCGAAAAAGTCGTTCTTGGGAAATTGTATAAAATTCTACAATAAAATTCCAAAACACATTACCGAACTTACTGACTCTAAATTCAAATCTGTCGTAAAACGGACACTTATTTCAAAAGCATATTATAAGATAAACGACTACATCATGGATAGGGATATTTGGCAGCGATAAAATCCTGCACTAGAAATCTGTCGTAAAATAAATAGGCTTTCTACTGCAGCAATGTAATTTTAAAAATTTTATAATACTCTGATACTGATATGATATACTGTATACCGTTTTGAAAAAATGACACCTCGCCGAGTTTTTTACGCCGGTTCTTCTCGAGGCAGAGGTTTACTTTCCGAACCGGTGGTAGTTTATCGACATTCATAGGTGCATGTAATATGCCTAAATTGAAGAATAAATCACTTTGACTTTGACTTTAAGAAAGACGACGGCGTTTTTGCGCGGCCGAGCCACGTCCGAGGCTCGGAAGCGGCTCGGTGTCGGCACGGCCCGGCCGTGGCTCGGCCGCGCAAAAACGCCGTCGTCTTATGGTGCCTTTCCACGCTTGCCAAGCTTCGACAAATTTCCACAAGCACAAGCGTGTGAACAGGGGTGTATGGCTTGGCTTGGCTTGGTTTGCAATAGCTTGCGCCGATCCGGACCAGTGTCGGTTTTTGAAAACGGCACGGGCCGCACACGGCCTGTTCTAGCGTGTGTCAACCTTTATAGATAGATAGATAGATAGATAGATAGATCGTTTATTTGCTCGAATCATGGTCATTACAGGTGTTACA
The DNA here is from genome assembly GCA_932294315.1 of Epinotia nisella. NCBI lineage: Eukaryota > Metazoa > Arthropoda > Insecta > Lepidoptera > Tortricidae > Epinotia > Epinotia nisella. The sequence continues at coordinate 11,280,987 of OW028696.1, read as the reverse complement.
TTTGAATTTTTATAGTCCAGCACAATTTTGCCGGATGATGGCGTGCAAATATTACAAAAATTTACATTGTACCCGTGTGGTTTTGGTTTAGAACAGCCCCACCCTCTTGCCAGAGAAGTTATCAGCGCGTTGCTGACCCTTTATCGATTTGAGGATTCGTTGTGTTGCCAGCTGACAAACGCAGGTCACTCTCAACAAAGCACGGGCGTAGACAGGGGGGGAGGTTGGGGATTCAACCCCCCCCCCCCCCCCCCACGCAATGTTCAAAATAGTACATTGACCTGAATAAATGTTAGTGTCATTTTATGCATATTATTTTATTTTCTTGAACCCTTCTCCTGAAATTTCTTGTGCCCCCCCAAGGCAAAACAGCCAGTCTTATGGGCAATTTGCATTGTGGCAGCAATTTGGGAGAAACATGTATATATATATGTAGTTTAGGTTCACATAGTTTAAGTTAGGTTATTAAATTTATTAAAAGTAAATACAAGATTATGATTAACATTAACTAAAATAAATTAAAACAATGCAATTCAGCGAGGAAATGCCGCCAGCATCCTTCGGTACAATGCCTTTTTTAGATGTAACTTATTTTTAATTTATTTTAGTTAAAGTTAGGTTTAGTTAGTTTGTTAGTTTTTAGGGTTCCGTAGCCAAAATGGCAAAAACGGAACCCTTATAGTTTCGTCATGTCCGTCTGTCCGTCTGTCCGTCTGTCCGTCTGTCCGTATGTCACAGGCATTTTACTCGAAAACTATAAGGTGTATTTGAATAAAATTTTGAGGATAGGTGTATTTTGTTAGCCGCTACATAGTTTTGTAATTAAAATGACAAAAAAAAAATTTTTTAGGGGTGCATAAAACTAAGTAAAAAAAAAAATCATTGTGACCCCCCGTGTGGCACATCAATCGATAGGCCTTTCAAAATAAATATAAGGTTTCCTAGCATTTTTTTTTTGATTAAGTGAATAGAGTCGGAGATAATTGCCCCGAAAGTCACTAAAATTCGGTCCCCCCCCTCAAATTTTTGAACAGTGTATTTTAAGCATAAGTGTATTATGAGCACTAATAGACTGAATGTGCGGCCGAGTATTCCTGTAAATGTAGGAGGAACGAGCGACAAGAAGGAGATCGCGAATAAATTTAGGCGTGCCTTTACTGTAAGTCCACTCCTGGGGACGACTACGACAGAGATGTGCAATGCTGAGACGTTCATGGGCGAGAGCTCCGTAACATTCAAGGCAAAAGAAGTGGAGGCCGTAATTAAAAATATGCAGAGGGGCAAATCGCCGGGGCATGATGGTCTCAGTATTGAACATCTCAAACATGCAGGGGTACATGTATCGCGCATTCTAGCAATGTTCTATACACTGTGCCTAAGACACGCATATCTCCCGGAGCAGCTTACGCGCACCATCGTAGTTCCACTTGTGAAAAATAGAACAGGAGATTTATCAGATAAAGGGAACTATAGACCCATCTCACTAGCAACTATAATGGCCAAAGTTCTGGACAGCTTGCTTAATGCACAACTTATTAAGCATATTAAGTTGCACGATGCGCAATTCGGATTTAGGCAGGGCCTGTCGACGGAAAGTGCAATTTTGTGCCTAAAGCAGGCTGTCAGATATTATAAGGACAGGAATACACCCATATATGCGTGTTTCCTGGACTTGTCCAAAGCTTTTGACCTGGTTGTTTACGATATATTGTGGGACAAAGTAGCTGAAACGGGGCTACCGCCAGAGTGTACAGCATTGTTAAAATATTGGTATAACAACCAGGTCAATCAGGTGAGATGGGCAGGGGAATACTCGGATGAGTATAGACTGCAGTGTGGGGTTAGACAGGGGGGGCTATCGTCGCCTATCCTGTTTAACCTTTACGTGAACGGGCTGATTGAGGGGCTCAGCAGCGCACGTGTAGGGTGCCATATCTGGGGGAAACCGTTCAATAATATAAGTTACGCGGACGACATGGTGCTGCTGGGTCCATCAGTGGGCTCTATACGTAGGCTGATCGGGGTATGTGAGGGCTACGCTGCTCGGCATGGTCTTAGGTACAATGCAACCAAAAGTGAGCTTATCATTTTTAAGGCACGGAAGTATAACCCAACAACAGTACCTACAATCATGCTGGGCGGAGCCCCCCTTAAAGTGGTAAGTAACTTTAAGTACCTGGGTCATATGCTCACCGAGGATATGAAGGATGACTTGGATATGGAAAGGGAGAGGAGGCCTATGGCGGTAAGGGGCAATATGCTTGCCCGCAGATTTGCACGTTGTAATAGTCAAGTCAAATTGACACTCTTTAAAGCTTACTGTCAGACATTTTACACGTGCAGTCTGTGGGTGAGTTTTACGCAGAGGTCCTTTGCCGCAATTCGAGTGCAGTATAACAACATACTGAGATTGCTATTGAAGCTGCCGAAACACTGTAGTGCGTCCGGCATGTTTGCCGAGGCGCACACAGATGATTTCTTTGCGATCAGGCGAAAAAGAATAGCGTCGCTACTAAGACGTCTGAGAGGCAGCGGCAATAGCCTTCTGAGTGTGTTGGCGGAGAGGCTCGACTGTCCACTCACCAAATATTGGACTGAGGTGGCTATCGGGAGGGCAAAATAAGCCCAACCCGATATAGTAAATAAGTAGTAGTAGTAAGTTAACCGTCACTAACATAGATCATAAGTCTCTGTAACTAACAAAATATGGATCAATTTAGGTCTGAAATAAAGATATTTTATTTTATTTTATTTTATTTTATTTATTTTAAAAATATGAAAAAAATCATGGACGTAGGGATTATTAAATTCTTTCAGCGAAAATTGTTTTGAACAAGATCGGTTCAGAGGTTTTCGAGATATTGCTGAAAAACTGCCTTCCTCAAAGAAAAGGACGTAAGTGCCGTAAAATTTCTGTGACGATACGACCTTTTTAATAGGCACGGAACCCTTCGTTTTGCGTGGTCCGACACGCACTTGGCCGGTTTTTTTATTTATTTTGTCCTTTTCTTGTTTTCTACACACTAAATAAAACATATTTTTACACTATCAATTCAAATAATTTATTGCGGAAACATGTCCACAGTTGTACAGTCAAGAGCAAAAGTAAGTTATCACTTTTGTACCTTATTCCATTGCGATAAGGTGAAAAAATGATAATCTACTTTTGCTGTTGACTATACGGCAGACCCTTGCCATTTTGATTGCTCTACCCCTTTTCCTCAATGTTATAATGTGTTTAGCACGAAATTTCAGGAAGTCGCCGAATTCGTTCTGTCGTCAGCATCTTGCTTGCGAGACAGTTTGTAGACCACAGCGCCACGATTTGAGAATTTCTCAAATAGTACTTCCATTATGAGAGTAATCCTTTATTTCGCTATACGCTGTTTCTTAGAGATTTACTGCCAAAAATCGCGTTACGCTCGTAGCGGAATCCGTGGTTCTCTCCGTATGTAGCGAAAAGCGCCCCCTAGTCGCTTGGTAATTGGGTCGCTTCCATACAATGATGTAATATAAAAAAGAGGTAGATAGGTTACACGCGCTCGAAAAATGGCACACTAAAACTGAGTCAACTGGCACAGCTTGCCACAGTTTCGAGTAGTCAATGGAAACGTTAGCTGTCAGATTTGGTGGCCATTTTTAAACACGGAATTTCGTTTAAACAACATACCATTGCTTCCATATGTTAAAATTGATAACGCAGTGTTGCTAAATGGATAGTAAACCATCAAATAAATGTAATTAAGTATAAATTACGACATATAATTAAAATCATAAAAGATATGGACCTTGAAAATTTTGAAAAATCTGCATTTTTTAATTGTCCAATAGTAAATTTAAAGCTACCAATAGAATGCTTACGCTTTTATAGAAATAAAATTGTATGGCAGCTATGGTCCTAAACGTAGTGTTTCGCGACCGAAACAGCAATTTACTTGATTTTCCATACAACGATTAGTACAAATATCACACTGTGACGTCATGATTCAATGTTAATCAATATGAAACGTTTTCGGCTGTCGCCAACGAGGTGTCTTTAACTCATTTTTTTGGGTATTTATGTTCTTTAATTGTAGTTGCTGCCATCCAAACATGTGTTCCTCTCCAAAAGCTGGTTCGAATGGCATCGTAAAAAAAATTACACTCACGGGCATAGCAAGGCGGTTTTGGGGGTTCCAATATTACATTAACCTATTTCTGTAATTTTATGCATATTGTTGTTATTTTATTTTCTTGAACCCCTCCCTGAAATTTCTTGATATATAATATCTGTAACAAAATTCCCATGTACTACTTAGTAACATAATTCACATAAACAGCCACTTTCACATCTACAATATTACTAAATATACAAAACCAAAACCGAATCACGACTATTACCCAAGCTTAAGCTTCTCAGTCCAAAACGACGTACAATCATTTGAATCAACGAACGCACAAGCTTTTCTTGTGAAGTAGAACATTGAGCTGCGTAAACCGATGTCAATAGGGTTAAAGCACACTTATCGCCGCCTTCCCGGATCGCCTCCGACACCTACTCGGCCCCAACCCAACGCACGCTCGGTGCATCACCGCCGGCTTGGGGGCGCGGTGACCCCTTGCCGGTATTATTATGTCGTATGGCTTTGTTTTCATAGTAACATTTACAATAAAATATCCAGTCCTATTGCCAGGCAGCGTGACGGTAGGTGGACGAAAACGTTAACGGATTGGTGGCCACTTACAGGAAAAAGAAGCGTCGGTCGTCCACCAGCTCGATGGGTTGACGACGTAAAACAGACGGCGGGTCATTTCTGGATGAGACTAGCACGGGATCGGGATAAGTGGCGTACTCGAAGAGAGGCTTATGCTCAGCAGTGGGCGATTACAGGCTGACAATGATGATGATGATGATCCAGTCCTAGGTACATTTTCAATAAAATATCCAGGTTTGATAGCCAATCCCTGACATTCGCTGTAAGCGCGTATCGCTGAGTTCTCCCGCAAAGCGTCTCTTACGCCTTGGCCACGACTTTGGTCTTAAGCGACCTGCAGCAGCGGTTTTTCTAATTCATTGCGCGTGATCCCAACTAACCACAGAGCGTTGCGCGTCTCGACCGTGCAATGAACAGATAAAACGCTGCCGCAGGTCGCTTAAGACCAAAGTCGTGGCCAAGGCGTTAGGGTACTCCTCCACAATATGAGCGGTGCGGTTTATTTATTTAATCGTATGGCAAACAGGACGAAACAGTAGCAAATACACATAATCAATTATAGATTAATATTAAGGCTAATCAGCCATTTGATGGCTTCGTCGCTAAGGACGATCAGGTCTTCTGGAGGGCCACCGACGTAGCGCGTTAAGGGGCAGTCCTCGATGATGTGCTGGATGGTCTGTACATCGGCACCGGTAATCGGTGCGGTAATTGGTGATTTGTGTGGTAATTGGTCAGAATCTACCTCCTCGCGGTCCACCCCGGGCAGCGGCTTCTCTGAAGACGGCTAAAAGATTCCGACTGTTCCTGGCAAGATGAACTCGCTCCTCCCGAGCCTCCCAGCTGATACTATTTCCATCAATTCCAGTTTTCCCATTGCGTCAACTGGTAGACAGGTTTTTATAATACATTTGCTATGGCTAAGAGGCGACTGCGATGTGACGTTTGCTGAAGTCATAATTTTAGCCGCCTCGGCCGCACTGCAAATACTACTACTACTGCCCTAGCTGGCAGATTGCTGAAAGTGCAGAAGGCATTCACCCGCCGACGGCAAGTCCTCCTGTCGTTAGCTTTTCCCGAGCTGGAGCTGGTTACGGAGTTGATTGATGCATTGCAGTATGGAGTTCATACAAAGAACACTGACTGGCGCGAGCTTCCGGCGCGAACCGAGCTGGTTACGGAGATGATACCTGTGCATTGCAGTATGGAGTTCATACAAAGAACACTAACTGGCGCGAGTTACCGGCGCGAACCGAGCTGGTTACGGAAATGATACCTGTGCATTGCAGTATGGAGTTCATAATATAAAAAATACTGATTAGCGCGAGCTACCGGCGCGAACCGAGCTGGTTACGGAAATGATACTTGTGCATTGCAGTATGGAGTTCATACAAAGAACACTGACTGGCGCGAGCTGCCGGCGCGAACCGAGCTGGTTACGGATATGATACCTGTGCATTGCAGTATGGAGTTCATACAAAGAACACCCACTGGCGCGAGCTGCCGGCGCGAACCGAGCTGGTTACGGAGATGATACCTGTGCATTGCAGTTGAATTTCATACAAAGAACACTGACTGGCGCGAGCTACCGGCGCGAACCGAGCTGGTTACGGAGATGATACCTGTGCATTGCAGTATGGAGTTCATACAAAGAACACTGACTGGCGCGAGCTGCCGGCGCGAACCGAGCTGGTTACGGAGATGATACCTGTGCATTGCAGTATGGAGTTCATACAAAGAACACTGACTGGCGCGAGCTGCCGGCACGAACCGAGCTGGTTACGGAGATGATACCTGTGCATTGCAGTATGGAGTTCATACAAAGAACACTGACTGGCGCGAGCTACCGGCGCGAACCGAGCTGGTTACGGAGATGATACCTGTGCATTGCAGTATGGAGTTCATACAAAGAACACTGACTGGCGCGAGCTGCCGGCACGAACCGAGCTGGTTACGGAGATGATACCTGTGCATTGCAGTATGGAGTTCATACAAAGAACACTGACTGGCGCGAGCTGCCGGCGCGAACCGAGCTGGTTACGGAGATGATACCTGTGCATTGCAGTATGGAGTTCATACAAAGAACACTGACTGGCGCGAGCTGCCGGCGCGAACCGAGCTGGTTACGGAGATGATACCTGTGCATTGCAGTATGGAGTTCATACAAAGAACACTGACTGGCGTGAGCTGCCGGCGCGAACCGAGCTGGTTACGGAGATGATACCTGTGCATTGCAGTATGGAGTTCATACAAAGAACACTGACTGGCGCGAGCTACCGGCGCGAACCGAGCTGGTTACGGAGATGATACCTGTGCATTGCAGTATGGAGTTCATACAAAGAACACTGACTGGTGCGAGCTACCGGCGCAAACCGAGCAGGAGCCGTAGCATGGTTGGCCTTTTCACGCGATAGGTGATAGGATAGAGCGTGCGTCACTGGCTGACACCGTTCGATAGAACGAGACGACGCTCTTATCTTGTCACTTGTCGCGTGATAAGGCCAACCATGCTACGGCTCCTGGTTACGGAGATGATACAAAGAACACTGACTGGCGCGAGCAGCCGGCGCGAACCGAGCTGGTTACGGAGATGATGCACAGGTATAATTTCCGTAACCAACCTCCATACTTGGAGTTCATACAAAGAACACTGACTGGCGTGAGGCTACCTGCGCGAACCGAAAACAATGATAGTTGGCCATCTCCGACAGAGACATACACAAATGAACTCCGTTTTCGTTCCGCGGTAGCCGCTCTGAGGCGGTGACGGTCGGGTGCCAAAGCGTTTTGTACGCGTTAACCTTAACATAGCAGTCATACACGCGTAGGTCGGGTCGTGATGCGCACGCGCTACCGAAACCCTGCGTCAGTGTGAACTAATCAGAGATTCTTTGACTGACTTTGTGAAAGGAGGGCTCTTGACCCTTCACTGCTTGTTAATGTGCGATGTTTAAATGATTATTGTTGTAAGATTCATCATCATCATCATCATCATCAGCCTGTAATCGCCCACTGCTTAGCATAGGCTCTTCGAGTATGTACCCACTCCACTTCTACTGATCCCGAAAGACCCGATGCGGTCTTTTTTGCGTCGGCAATACATCGAGTCCTTATTGGAGTTGTAAGATATTGAAATGAAACGAAATGAAATTAATTAATTTATACTTGACAAAGGAACAATGGAATTACAACTAAAAATACTAAATATAAACTCTAGACTAAGCTGTTTGTCACGAAATGGTCTCGCCTCAGCATAACGCTGACTCGCGAGAGTCGCGAGCCAGCGCTGGTCTTCCGGCGAGACCATTTGTGGGCCGCGTTCCCTGCTGTCCAACACGGCCTTAAAAATTAACTTAAAAATTAAATTAAGTTTACTTCATTCAGCATTCGAGAAAAAAGAGATTAAAATGGACATTATTGACGTGATAACGTCTTATAAATCGATGAACACCGGCATCACGCACGAAAAAGTGTGACTCATTGTCCCGTTCCGTTCGTTGACTGACATATCAACGCACAGCCCAAACCGCTGGTTCTAGAGATTCCAAATTTGGCACGTAAGTTCCTCCAGGGATCGGATACCGGTATTTTCACCATACAAACATACCGGTTTTATTTCGTTCTATTTCGTTCTTTCGTTTATAATATCATTTTTGACCAGGCTGTCTAATAATACGAAAATGTTACCTAAATACATGATAGAGTCCTACATTAAGAGCCTAAAATAATTCAAAATATTATACTACTTCGGGGACTTTTGAAAAAACCGGTTCCGATCCCTGAGTTCCTCATAAGGTTTAGGGGTGCACTAAGAAAGGATTTTTTAAAATTCACCCTCTAAGGGGGTGCAATGGGGGTCCGAAGTATGTATGGGGAAACAAGATTAGATGCACAATCAATGCAGCACAATTTTTTCTCACGTAAAATTATCGTCCGTAAACGGACTTTTTTTATTGTGAATTACTGTTTGACATGTAAAAGTGTCATGCCAATGTATGTTAGCAGTGGACATCTTTCGGCTGATATGATGATGATGATGATGATGTAAAATTAAAAGTGGTCTAGTTAACTTTTGAATGTTTAAAATTTTGTTAGGAAATCGATTCGGTGACAGATGAATACGTACGATTTTTAACGGCATTTTAGCTAAAATGGATTTGTTGAACGTTTATGAATAGGACCATAAGTACTTAATACGAATACATTATCATTAAAAAAGGGGAGTATACATACATAGATAGCAAAAAATGTTAAATCGTTGCGATTGTTTTTCACGCTGCACCATCCGATAACTCATTCGGTCCAAAACAATCGAAATATGACAGTTCCTTGTTCAACCGGGGGTCAATTGGAGTGAACATAGAATTGGAATTGATTTTATATTTTTTGTTTTTTTTTAATGAGTATTAACTTTTATTGTATACATTATTATTTATAAACAAACATAAACATAGAAATTAAAATAAAAAAAGAAAACAACATAGTTTACCCAACTATAAAAAGAATACACCATCCTATTCGTATGATGAGTTCTTTAGTCTACCAATAATACTTTAAAGATAAAAACATAGTATGACATATAAAAATAACAGAATATAATTGACTTATAATATTAAAAACTGTAATTAATCATAGTTAAACACTATTGAAAGTTTATACATACTTACTATATATTGACTTGTAACAATTGTTATTAACAATAAATTTCATTTCATTTCATTTCATTTCATTTCCAAAAGGTCCGCCTGCGGCGTGGTCCCCAATACGCTGGCCGCGTTACCTCTTTGTACCGCTAGAGAAGTAGCAAAAAACAACCTTCAAAATGGTCGACACCTCAGGGGACCCCAGGAGCCGTAGCATGGTTGGCCTTGTCACGCGATAGGTGATAGGATAGAGCGTGCGTCACTGGCTGACACCGTTCGATAGAACGAGACGACGCTGTTATCTTGTCACTTGTCGCGTGATAAGGCCAACCATGCTACGGCACCTGGGGTCCCCTGAGGTGTCGACCATTTTGAAGGTTGTTTGTTGCTACATTATTGGAATTAGTTACAGAGATACAAATGTTGGTAAGAGACACAACTAGCAATGCACCGCGGAGAGGTTTCCGTGTTGCAAAAAATCTTACAAGGAAAGTTCTCAGAACTTAAATTTTATAAACACTGAAAACATGCCAAACCTCGCTCGATACATACATTATCAGCTGTTTAATGTGCCCACCTAAAGGTTACACATGTAATTAATTATACGTCCATGAAAAATTCCCATTAGAAACTTCCCAAATGCAGCTTATTACAAGCTTTTATTTACTTTCACTTGAACGTTGTCTGTAATCAAATCTTGCAAGTTAAATTTGATCCATTTCCCGGTTTCCGATTGAACTGAAATTTTGCATACATGTGTAAAACGCGTGACAATGCAATATTATGATGACATGGTGCTGATCTGACGATGGAGCTGGAAGGTGGCCATAGGAACTTCGCAATGAAACGACACAACCTCATCGAGTTTGGGCTCGTTAGAATCGTCTCAATGAGTAGTTGATGACGGTATACAGAAAAATACAATCGGCAATAATAGCTTGTACTTTGTACCAAAAATGAAATTTTTGACAGAAACTTGTTTTTAAATTCTCATAAAAGTTTCCGGAAATTTCTAAGAACTTTCCTGACATTTTGAGAATGTTCTGCAACTTGTACATTGCTAGCACAACAAATAATATCTAACATCAACGAGAGTGAGAGCCGAAAACAAGCTTCAAAAACCGGCTAAGTGCGAGTCGGACTCGCGCACGAAGGGTTCCGTACCATTATCTATAAAAACGGCAAAAAATCATGTCTGTTGTATGGGAGCCCCAGTCTGACTTGCACTTGGCCGGTTTTTTAGTATTTGTTATTATAGCGGCAACAGAAATACATAATCTGAAAATTTAAACTCTCTAGCTATCACGGTTCTTGAGATACAGCCTGGTGACAGACAGACGGACGGACGGACGGACAGTGAAGTCTTAGTAATAGGGTCCCGTTTTTACCCGTTGGGTACCTACGGAAACCTAAAAATGACGTTTAAATCTACCCAACGCTCCTAATAAAAGTTACGTGATTGACCCATAGACTACGCAGCGCTGAAAACTGCTCGTACCAATTGAGACCTAAATTGGGACGTTACGTCACGAAAAAAGTACATTGCTGTTTTATTCCTGAAATACTGTGTTTTTCTTTTGAAATACAAGAATCCTGATTGAGCTATTAATTTACATTTGGACGTCAATTTTTTTTAAAGATTAATTGTAAAAATATCTGTTTTTAAAATAATTGGATGAATTCCCGTCCTTAAAAATACACCATTTATAAAATTAAACAGGGGGATTGCCAAACCAATTCTAATGCAGTAGATTAATTCAAATATACCCTTGAACGAATCCCACAACAAAAGCGATGCAGTTTAAACTATTGCGCACATCAATCGAATATATTTGTGCATTGAAAAACAATTTACATTTACGTTTGTTAAAAAAATCACACGACGTTGACAATATGACTTAATAGCACATAATAAATAATACCCTGTAGATTATCAGTAAGCAGCAGACGTAGATATGCGGGCCTTGTACTCAAAATGATCTACACACGGACTTTATTATCAAGGGTATATAAGAATCTATTTTGCAAGTTATTCTGCTTAGGTATTTCTGATGCTGACTGTAGAGACTGACGTTATACAATAATTACAATAAAAGTTATTTTTTTAGTAGCTATTTAGAACGAAATTATACTGATTTAATTTGTATGGAGAAAATACCAGTATCCGATCCCTGCTTTGCAGGTTAAGTTGTTGAACTTAACCTACAAAGCAGGGATCGGATACCGGTATTTTCTCCATACAAATTAAATCAGTATAATTTCGTTCTCTGGTTATGATATCATTTATGATCGGGCAGTCTAATACGAAGATGTTACCTAAATACACGATGGAGTCCTACATTAAGAGCCTAAAATAATTCAAAATATTAGACTAGGTACTTCGGGATTTTTTGAAAAAACCGGTTCCGATCCCTGCTACAAAGACAAAAACTATTTAAATTAAATAAATATATATCGTGGGACAATTCACACCAATTGATCTAGTCCCAAACTAGGCAAAGCCTGGACTATGGGTACTAGACAACGGATAAACATACTTATATAGATAAATACATACTTAAATAGATATTAAACATCCAAGAATCGAACCCGGGACCTCAAGCGTCATAGTCAGGTTCTCTAACCACTAGGCTATTTGGTCGGTCAAAGACATTTTCAAGCCAATTCCAGTTTCCCATCGATATTATTATATTAAGCACTTGCAACTCTGGTTTTGGTTTGGTTTTCGCTGGACATAGCGTGGTCTGCACACTGCAATGAAAATATCTCTGTATTGTATACCGTATCCCTTAGCTTAGGTTAATATACTCTTAGATAGGTATGATAGGATAGGTTAGTTTTAGTTTATCGGATCCACTGAAAATCACTTCGCTGCACTCTGTGCTGAGTGGACTCCTTTTTTGAAACAACACTAGATTCCATTTTTTTACCCGACTGCCGAAGAAAAGGAGGATTATGTTTTTTGAGCGTATGTGTGTATGTATGTGTAGGTATATGTCTTATTCTTTGCCACGCCCTACACTACAGCCTAAACCGTTTGACGGATTTCGACATTATGAGTGATATAGGCTATAATATTTATTTGCAAAAAAGCAGTTGGGTTTTTTGAAAATTCTTTTAATTTAGATTTAAGCCTTATGTGATGTATATTTCTGTTGTAGTTTCAAAATAAATTTATTCTATTGTATTCTATTCTATAACGTAGGCAAAATTGAACAAACTGCCACCCTAAATAGGCCAATGTCAGTTTAAATCTACGGCCTCGTTTACACGCTTACCCTGAACTTGAACAAAGTATTGTCTATTCATCCTCATCCATTGTGTGATTTGTGTTGTGTGCACTTCAACTGGTTTAGAATGCTTTTACTGATGCATTACGTCGTGAGCAGTCTTGATTATAGGAACGATTATATTAGACTAGTAATGCAGCGATGGGGATTACATGCGTGTTTTATTTAATTAAAACTAATTGAGTGGATCAACAACAAGTTGCCTTTTTGAAACTGCAATTTTATATGTCTAAATCCAAAGGTGGGTTGTCTTTTTACTTTAACCCCATTTTTAAAGGCCATCTTCTAATGCATGTAAGGGCCTATTTGCGTTTATTAATTAAGCTCGCCGTCGACGTGCGTTTGTGTCAATATACTTTTCATTTGACACAAACGCACGTCGACGGCGCGCTTAATAAACGCAGTCTGCATAGCCCCAAAGAGGTCTATGTTGAAACCGTTTCTCTGGGAAAGTCTCCTCGCTAACTGAATAACAACAAGAAATATTTGATTAGCCTACCTTCAAAACAAAATAAAACGTCTTTTTATCTGATGTCATATATTTCCAGTGCGCTAGTATTTTTTCAAAATTGTAAGAAAGCCCATGAGGCCTGTACTGAAATTGAGTAAAAAGAGCGACCACTACTTACTTGCTTTGTGGATATGTCGTGTTGATATGTCGTGTTAAGGTTGCCAGAATTCTCAACGATGAGCTGGGTTGAGAGGAGACATTTCCTCAAATAAAAGGTGCCAACCCTTACGCTCGATCATATTTCGCCGTCGGGTATAAACAATAACACGCCCAAAAAAGAAGCCTAGAACTGCTTAAAAACATCATTGGATACGAATGGAAATTAAATTATTTTTCCGATCTTCTGTAACTTGGTGTAACTTCACAGACATCCAAACATTGCGTTGCTTTGTTTATTTTTATTTATTTATCTCTTTCTTTTTGATAGTTTGAGTACTTCTTCGTTCTTTTTTTAAATTTGTAGATTCCCCTTGTGCGCGATCGTGTTTCACCAAATGGCCACAGCGGAAGACCAGCGCTGGCCCTGCCAGCGCAGTAACCAATTCGTGACAAATGTGCATGTGTTTATAGATGTGTCTAAAATTTCTTATTGCGTTGTTGTCACGAATACATATTTTCTTTCTTTCTTTCTTTCTTTCTTTATGTATTTGGCAACAAGGCCTATATTTACATATACCTTATAGACTAACCTACATATCAATATGAAAACTTATAACACAATAACACGTTAAGACAATGACTTTGAAATAAATTGCTTTATTACAAAGTTTCTATGGTCACATGACTCACATGTATAATGCAAGATGTCATCACAGTCGAACACTGACTTAACCCAATGAGTCAGACTAAAATAAGTAAGTACTTAGTTGCGGTCGATCTCACAAGGGGTTGGCCACTTTTGTACCGTGTCGCTTTACGGGTGAAAGCAACCAGGTATCAAAGCGATCAGCTACTTATGAGGTTATCTGAATTACTAAAATTTGATTATAGAATAGATAGACATACATATTATAGAATATATATAGGGTGGATGAAATGGAGAGAACTCACGGGTGCACACCTACCTTACTGTGACAGTAAAATCATGCCAGTACGCATCAAGGGAAAAGTATACAAAACAGCGGTACGCCCAGCAATGACGCATGGAGCTGAATGCTGGCCACTTAAAAAACAGCAAGAAAACAAGGTACACTGCGCTGAAATGAAAATGCTTAGATGGGCCGGTGGTATTACGAGGCTTGACCATGTGAGGAACAACCATATAAGAGGCAGTTTCAAGGTAAAGTCTATCCGAGATAAACTCGCAGAAAGCCGATTGAGGTGCGGTCATGTGATGCGACGTCCACCAGAGCACGTGACCAGAAAAGTCCTAGACGTGGCCGTTGCACCCCAAGGGCGAGGCAGACCCCGGTTAACCTGGATGGCAGTAGTGAGAAAAGACATGGAAGCGGGAAATTTAAGACCAGAGACGACCCAGGACCGACCGGCCTGGCGACGCATGATTAGAAGGGCCGACCCCAAGTAAATGGGAAGGAGCCAGGCAAAAGAGAATAGATAGACATACCCTGACACCGGTGTACCGGGGTAACTTACGGGGTACAAGGTACCTATACTTACAGTTGACTACAGACATGCCTATTAGTACCTAGTTCAGGTTACAGCACTCAACAATAGCTTTTCGGTGAAGGAAAACATCGTGAGGAAATCTAATTCCAAACAGCCTAGTTTTCCCTCTGGATTGGAAGATCGCAGTCGCTTTCGTAAAGCTAGTGTCCACGATAAAATCCTGAGATTAGGTGTCCAAGCGGACCCGTTTAGCGTAAAACCACAGAATAAGTAATAGTACTACGTACAGAAGGTTCTCTGCTAACAAATTCCCTGTTTAGGTACGCCACACGTGCCTAAATGTGGGCATTTCTTTCTATCGCATGCAACGCGCTCTTTCGGAGGCGGAGCCTTAGAGCTAGGGTTACCGCCAACTCGCCCTTTTAAACTATAGGTAAGTTAGTATAACAGTGTATTTTACTAAGGATATTACGATTATTCTTTATTTACTTAGGATCACCCAACTACACAAAAGCTGTGTAATTTGCCTGTAGGTTCAATCAAAACTGCCCGTTTCTGCAAAATGTAAGACGAAGACACACAACTCTGGGTAACCTACATACATAAACATAATGTAAAGAAAAATTGTTTTCGACCAATATAAATAGACGACGCGGCATATTTATTTTACGAGGCGAATGACGATGCAGTGCAAAGCGCCAACGCGTGCGTCCCGTAACAGCGCGCAGCAAAGCAACCACTGATGGACCGCCTAAAGGCGGCCGGCCGCCATGTTTTTGTGCGGCGCGACGAAATCAAAGAGTGAACCGCCCCTGGTAAAACGCACGTGGTGGTGGACATAGGCTTTATTTTATCCCGTGATCATGCCTGGGTTCTTTGGATACGCACGCAGTTAGTTAGATTAGAGATATAATATATAGGTGTAACGGGAGCTAGACGACACGGGCTTCTGAATGCTTCATTTTATGTCTTATTTCCGTTTTTTGGTTGTTATTGTAATATATCACACGTGTTACATTTACATACCGTGTCCTCACTGGATGGACCCAACGGAAGATCAGCGCTGGCTGCAATCAATCAATCAATCAATCAATCAATCAATCAATCAATCAATCAATCAATCAATTAACCAATCAATCAATCAACCAATCAATCAATCAATCATTCATTTGCTCCATAACACATCACAATGCGTGCAAATATATTTTAATTATTTATATTTAGAGATAAAAAACACACATTTATAAGTTATACATGAATTAAAAAAAAAACAAGTCATATATGTCAACAAAATAATAATAAAACAAAAAAAGCCAATGGCAGCAAAACAAACAGTCAAAGTAAATAATAATAATAAATTCTCAAATAACGTAATAAAGGCTGCAAAGCCAGCATCATGCTGAGCTGGGCCCATTTCGTGACACGGCACAGATTCACTTTTTTCTTGTGTCTTTGTCTTGTAATAATGTATGTTGTGTTGTGTTACGAATACATGTTTGATTTGATTTGAATGGTGGCCAAGGTTATCAAAACTATCAAAGGGCAGACTACATTCTCGATGGTCAGACGATATCTGCCGGATGGCAAGCAGTGGATAAGATTAGCACAGGACCGAGGAGAGTGGCTTAATAAAGTAGCGGCCTATATTCAGCAGTGGGTAGATACAGGTTGAATAGATGGTTAGGTAGATAAATATCCTACTAATCCTACTAATATTATAAATGCGAAAATTTGGATGTTTAGATGTTTGGATGTTTGTTACTCAATCACGCTGAGACGGCTGAACCGATTTAGATGAAATTTTGCATGAAGATAGTTTATAGCCTGGATTAAAATATAGGATAGTTTTAATCCCGGGTCTACGCGGACGAAGTCGCAGGCGGAAGCTAATAGATAATATAAGTCTTATTTTATCTTATCTAGCTGAGGGCCCTTTCGGAAACACTTCGACCCAGTGCGATCTTTTGTGCATTTGCCCTCTCCTTTATACCTACTATAATATAGGTAAAGTTGTGATCAAAGTTAAGAGAAAACCGTATCAAATATCAATATATTGAAGGACTGTCTTGCTGCACCTGTAAGGACTCGTCACGCGCGCAACTGGAGCGAGTTTGGAGGCGAGTGTACTGGCACGATAGTATGCTCTACTTGCCAATTGTATCTTAGGGTGACAAAAAAGGCGTTGTTGACAATAATTAGGTACACATTTATTCATTTAATGCCTCGGTGACCTTTCTTTAAAAACTTCTATTTGGCATAAATATGTATAGAAGAAAAATCGTGAAGTGGAAAAATCTTCTATGGGCTCAGAATTACATATTGCATCAAAATGTGTTGCTAACTCATTTAGTTTTTTTTTTGAGATCGGTTGGTTTCATTCTAAGGGTGCGATATATATCGTCATCGTTTTTGTCAACGAAGTAACTTTCATTTTTATGACTGTTATGAATTGTTAGAAAACACGAAACTAATTATTTTCACGCACTTTTTGAAGATGCGAAAGATGACGATTGTATAAAATGTTTGTTTGTTTATTGTCATTGTCACAACAACTTAGAAAAGTTGAAAAACCCCCAACATTTTCATTTCAAAGTTCAATACCTCAAAAACGGCTGAACCGATTTTGTTGAAACGCAGCTAAGAACACTCGGATTAAAATTATCTATGACACAAAAAAAGCCGCATTCAAATCGGTGTATCCGTTTGGGAGCTACAATACCACAGACAGATACACAGACAGGTTAAACTTATAACACCCCTCTCTTTGCGTCGGGGGTTAAAAACTAAGATTAAAATCTTGGTCGCACCACCGGGACATCAGGAGCTGCTGCCGAGGTGACGGCGGTCAAAAAGCGGGACAAATATTCCGCGCTGGAGCCGTAGCATGGTTGACCTTGTCACGCGATAGGTGATAGCCTCCTGCCGCCCAATGACCTATCAGAAGGTCTCCGCATGAGTAGTGGTTCCGGCCCAAGCGTAATGACAATTATAACTTTTTAACGCCCGCATACCTTTTAAAAGGACTTCAAATTCATCTTGTCACAAAACTTAAAATTTACCGCGTATTGAATTCGAATGCTTTCTGAACGAATACGTCACATTTGACGTTGACACTAGATGTCAAAATGTGAAACTTCATCTGTCAGTTTTGGCGTAACCTCCATTACAATGGCCCGGCGTCGAGGACAATGTAAGTAAATCTGTGAATTTCTTTGATATCTCGGCAGATTTCGCATGTGTTTTTGTTGTGAGTGTTGCCGAAGATGTTCATCTTAGTTTTACCGTATTTATTTCATGCATTCAATCAATATTATTGTAAATATAACAACTAATAATCGGGAGACCTATTAAAAGGTCTGTGGGCGTATATATTGTTAAAGTTTTTAATAGGTCTACGGGCTGCAACCGCTATGCTATTTTGGTTTGCAATAACAATTATTTGGGTTCATAATATATAGCTTGAGTAATGGATGGATAAACATGAGAAATTATTAATGGGTCAACATGAAAAAGTCCATATACTAATATTACAAATGCGAAAGTGTGTTTGTTTGTTTGTTTGTTTGTTTGTCCCTCATTCACGGCAAAACGGAGCGACGGATTGACGTGATTTTTTAAGTTGAGATAGTTGAAGGGATGGAGAGTGACATAGGCTACTTTTTGTATCTTTCTAACGCGAGCAAAGCCGCGACCAAAAGCTAGTATAAATATGAAACTTTAAAACTATTTATTAGAAAGTCAGAATTCATAAACCTTTCATTGTTGTCTAATCTCGTTTTTAGGGTAGAATCGGGATCCAATTATTAAGACTCCGCTGTCTGTCTGTCTGTCCATCTGTGACCAGACTGTATCTCATGAACCTGAAATTTTCACATATGATTTATTTCTGTCACAGCTGTAACAACAAATACTAAAAAACAGGATAAAATAAATCTTTTAGTGGGTTCCCATACAACAAAAGATTTTGTTATTTTTTAGCCTCTGTAACATTTATATTTTTATTTCTTTTTGTGTTAGCTTATGCATGATTAACTTCTTCTAACAGGTATTACAAACGACAAAGAACTAGAATGTTTTCTGAAGGAAGTACTCGACCAGTCAGATGTAGAGGGCGATGACTTTGGAGACAACGACGATTTAGCAGATGGAGACTTTATTTTAGAAAGCCTACATCGAACTCTGTCTAGTTCTTCAGATTCTCTTTCGTCAGATAACGAATCTGTTCATGCGGAGAGCGAAAGCCAGCGTGATCGTGGTCGGGGTCTAGGAAGAGGCCGCGGGCGTGGACGTGGTCAGAGTCGCGGTCGCAGCCGCGGTCGGGGTCGTCCTCGAGGTAGAAGCACAGGGTCAAGAGCAAGAGGAACAGTTAATGTTGAGAGAAATTCGACTTACCTGGATAGTAGAGAATTGAGTATCGAAAACTCTGCTGACACTGTTGAATTGCCTGAATACGTGGAATGGAAAGAAGGTCATCCAGAGTTAACTGAAACACCGATAATGCAGCCTGCTTATTTGCCTGTAGATCGAAGCTCGTTTGATAAAATTGACTACTTTCAGCAGTATATTGATAATTCCGTCATTGAAAATATGGTCGATAAAACTAACTGGAGCTATTTCTCGCGAAATTTGAAATCTTTAGATTTCACTTTTGAAGAATGCAATATTTATATTGCAGTATCAATGCTGATGTCGTGCATAAACTATCCTTCAATAAGAATGTACTGGTCAAAGGAATTCAGGGTACCTAGTATTGCGAACTGTATATCTAGAAACAGGTTTTTAATGCTCAGAAATTCGCTGAAGGTGGTTCTCGACGAAGACGTACGCAAAGAAGAAAGAGACAAGGATAGATTGTGGAAGGTTAGACCTCTTCTGGATGCTGTGCTAAAAGGTTGCAAAATTCAAGAATGTACTAAAGAAATGTGTTTCAGGGAATTTGCGGACTGAAACAGTTTTGCCCTGGTAAGCCGAATCCAGTTGGTTTGAAGGCGTTTGTGTTAGCGACTCCAGGGGGGCTGGTTAGCAATTTCGTCGTCTATCAGGGAAATACTACGTTTCCAGATTATGAAGAGACACAATTTGGCCTAGCCGAAAAGGCGGTATTATCACTAACTGAAAACTTAGTACCTGGGCATAAATTATATTTTGACCGGTATTTTACATCAGAAAAACTGATTTTAGAACTGAGGAACAGAGGGCTAATGGGCACTGGTACTCTTATGAGAAATCGAATCCCTCATTCTGCTCGAAGTGTTTTAGTAGACGACAAAGCGATAAAGAAGAAACCCAGAGGATATTGGCATACTATCGGTAATGATGAGAAAAAGCTGGTTCTGACTAAGTGGCTTGACAGCAAACCGATATCTTTTTTGTCAAACATAGATGCTGATCAAACTTCAGATAACTGCGATCGCTGGTCGAAATCTATGAAAGAGTATGTCTCAGTTCCAAGACCGCAAGTCGTCAAGGCATACAATACAAACATGGGGGGTGTAGATATGGCAGACCGAATGATGGCAGTGTGTCCATATCGCTACAGAACCTACAAATGGACTCAGAGAGTAATTTCACACTTCATTGACTTAGCTGTCACTAACTCCTGGATATTATATCGTTCCGATGAGCTGAAAAAAGGATCTAGAACAAAAGCTATACCGCAAGTTCGCTCATTTAAAATTGCAAGGCGAAGGCAATTATTAACGCCAATGCCAGCACAGCTTTCCAGAAGAACGGAACAGACTCAAATGATGGTTGTGAGTCTCAGGAAGAAAGTCAAGAGGAGCAACAGCAGATATCCCTCTACAGAAAACGGGCCGCTCCTGCCCCTATCCCGGAAGATATCAAACGTTATAGAGGGGCTGATCATTTGCCTGAAATAAAAGAGACACAAATGAGGTGTCGCCAAGATAAATGTAAAAACAAAACGAAGGTAATTTGTAGTGCCTGCAACATTCATTTATGTTTAACCCAGTCAAGAAACTGCTTTAAGGAGTTTCATAAGAAGAAAAATCAGAATGCGACTACTGAATGCGATGACTAAAGTAATCGATTTTCTTTTTGAAATGCGTAATATAATTTTGATTGGTTTATATTTGTAAGATAAAAGTGTTACTTACTATTGTTTTGATCTCATTTGAAATAATGTACGTTCAAGAATTTAAAATAGTTGTTTAATGAGTAGGTAAAAACCAATGTAAGACTCGTACTGATCTCTTTATTATGTTTATTAGTTATTTGTAAGACAGAAGTGTTTCTATTGTTTTGTTTTGAAAATTTACAATTATAATGTTGTGATTTTATAGAGATATTCTTTGGAGTCTGATTTATTTCGAAGGTTTTGACTTGTTTTGTTGATTTTGATTATTTAGAACTTGCTACTTTAGCGAGTTAGTCTTATGAATAAATTTGCTACTGGTAAACGAAGACTGATTTAGTTTTTGATATGTCTGATCTCTAATAAAAGATATTTTTCAGTCATTCCTTTTTTAATTTGTCC
The DNA here is from genome assembly GCA_932294315.1 of Epinotia nisella. Taxonomy (NCBI): domain Eukaryota; kingdom Metazoa; phylum Arthropoda; class Insecta; order Lepidoptera; family Tortricidae; genus Epinotia; species Epinotia nisella. The sequence continues at coordinate 11,259,787 of OW028696.1, read as the reverse complement.
GTTTGAGACTACTTAAAATCCCAATAATTGGTTTTGCTAATATGTTGAATTAGTGTTGCACTGAAATAAGGTTAGTTATGACCTGATATAGGAGCTTCGGTGCCAAAAATAAATGCAAAGTCGAAATAGCGGTCGATAAATTGATTTACTTATCGATGTTTATTTTATTGCTTACACGCTTGATCGATAATTACTGATTTTTGTACTGATAAATCGGTTATTATTTCATCCTTGCATTTATCCCCGCCATCAAAACTCCGATATCCGGTCATGAAACTATATAGGATTTTAAAAGGTCTACGGGCGGTTACCCCGTTTTAGTAAATAAAAACGACATGGTCAACTTTGGTGCGTAATTGAAGGCTCATTTTCCATTTGATTAATTTTCCAATGTATTATTGGTAATAAATATATACAGTAAACTTACAATCTAAACGCCATGGTTGAAAAATAATCAGGATGTGACCAGGATAAATGATAACATGTGGCAGACGTAGGCATAAAATAATAATAATAACAAAATATATGCAGAGTGTTCGATTTATTGCAATTTAATAAAATAATACTACTGAAGCATAAAAAATTAACATATAGGCATATAATAAATTTAAATTAACTCTTAAACAAACGTTTTAATATTTTTTCATTTTTTTTGGTTGCGGCCCAGAGACCTAAAAAAAAGACATTCGATTTCGGAGTTTTTTCAGTCTGAAAGCCTTTTACACATATGCCTTATGGTACCATAAAAACCACACATTCTTACAACAACGCTTAATCAAGTTATTGTCACCCAAAGGTCTTGGGCCGGAACCATGTGAACCTATAAAAAGGACTCTGGGCTGCAATCTAGTGTTTGGGCAAAAAAATCTGGGCGGCAGGAGGATGATAGAGCGTGCGTCACTGGCTGACACCGTTCGATAGAACGAGACGACGCTCTTATCTTGTCACTTGTCGCGTGATAAGGCCAACCATGCTACGGCTGCTGAACAATTATTCGTTTGTCCCTCTGGCGGTGGAGACGATGGGTTGCTGGTGCTCAGCGGCCAGAACATTCTTGGCGGAAGTTGGGCGCCGTTTGCGACTGAGAGGGCATGACTCCCGTTCCGGGTCATTCCTGTTGCAAAGGTTGTCGATCGCGATTCAACGCGGCAATGCAGCGAGTGTGATGGGCACCTTTGCACCCGGAATGACACTGGGCGTGTTATTTGACTAAGTGTAGTTTTATTGAGGTTTACTATTGAGAGGCATAAAATCATTAATACTAATATGGTTACGCATAATTACTTTACGCCGAAAATAAGATATGCATAAGTCACATTTCGCATAATTATATACGCATAACGTGAAAAAGCATAAAAACTGAAAGCATAATCTTCATGAAGACAATATTACTATGCGAAAGTACTATTATGCCACAAATAATTATGGCAAACCAATTATGCGAAACTGCATTAGTCTAAAAACCATTATACGATCCAAGGGGATACCTTTTATAGACACTGTATTAAATTGTATTTAAACTATATTGTACTATATTTTGACTCGTGAATTGTACCAATTACTATTGGTACAATTCACGAGTCAAAATCTACTGATTAAACGTCAAAATTATTGTTATGATCGTACGAATGTATTTATAGTCCAGGCAATGAACTGACAACTTGTATGGAAAAAATGTCATATTTGGAAATAATTTATAATAGCTAATTTTTTTAATGTAACGGATATATTATCAATTAAATTGTTACCTAGAGGCAAAATCCACCAAAAAATCAGACATCAAAAAAATCAATATTCAATTAGCTCCTAAAAAGTCCGGATAAATATTTTTTTTTATTTTTTATCTTTATTTAGGTTCATTTACATTTGCTTTACAATATTCAATATAAATAAAATAAAAAAGACAATGAATGTTTAATTTATATCTATATAATTACTTCCGGGTGGAAAGTTTGGTGGATTCTTGAATAAAGCATCTCAGAATAATGTTTTAAAATGAAATAAACAAAAAAACGCTATTATAAATTAATGTTTTTCGAAACCGTATTTTGCCTCGGCTATTAGGTAGAGTAATCGTCCATTCAAGTGTCTAGTGGAAGATGCGCCAATCTCCAAGGCACGGCGATGTGCGCAAATCATATAAAAGCCGGCGCCCCCGCACTGCCCAGCATTCGCGCATCCTCTCTACATAGGTTGGTCTACTTATATTAACTTACAAAATAATTTATAAGTAATTAACTTATGAATTGGGATTTATTGGAGATTACTTTAAAGATAAATCGAAGTCATTTTTAAATGAAAATATTAATGAATTCAATGTTATTATTATTAGATATATTTTTAATAAGTACAACTGTTTAGTATAGAAATTGAATTAACAAAAATAAATTATTTATTGACTGTTAATAAAAGTTCAATAAATCATTAATACTAAAATGTAGGGATTTTTTTAACATCGTTCGTTTTTATTAGATAGTTCGCGCCGTTCTAAACACTTTAATGAATTCATGAAATTGATTCATTAAAAATAATACAGGCTTTGCCTAGTTTGGGACTAGATCAATTGGTGTGAATGGTGTGAAATATAGTGGACTATATTTAGTATTATTATTTATTAATTAATCTAAATGTGAAATGGTGCATATATAATTTGCACCGTCAAATTCGTTGATTTTGTGTTTATTGGAGTATATTATTTTGTGAAAAGAGCTTATGAGACCATATCTAAAAATAAAAAAATAACCTAAGTAGTTTCAGTAAAAAAATGTTTAAATAGGTTAACCACACCGGACTAATTGTGTTTAAAAATTGACAGATCGCTGGCAGAATAGCAAAATACCAAAAATGAGGGTAAGTCAACAAGTTAACTAAGTATATATTTAAGTTTATACTGTACTCAAAATTAAATACAACTGGGTAGAAATCCTGTGCAAACTGTATCCGATTTCATTGTATTTCATCTACCTGATTATCACGTGTTATTTTACATTTTATGTACAAAAATATGATAATACTTGTTCATTATCCTGAAAATTGCGGTGAAATTCATTCTTAGGCATAGGTTACCCAAGGCATCGATTCCTTAGATTTTTTTTTTTTAATACTTTCTTCCAAATTTAAATTTCTCTGGGCAAATTTTCGACTTTTTTGTCCCGTGTCTGTAAACTCTATTAGTAAAATGATCACACAATAGATTGTCATTCGTGTAGGTTGAGGCAAAACTTTAACATATCACATATACAGCGTGTGACTTTCATAAGAACATTTATTTTAAGGGCTGAAAGTATAAGCCCTAATGAACGTAAATTGGTAACTCTAGTTTAAAAAAAAACGGTTAATTTTTTTCATACAAATTAATTCGGCCCCCACTAGCTCTGCCTCTCTGAAACGTCAAGTGAATGTTATCTTATCTTATCTTATCTAGTTGAGGGCCCTTTCGGATACACTTCGACCTAGTGGGATCTTTTGTGCATTTGCCCTCCCCTTTATAGCTACTCCCAAGCTCGCTCCATCATTTCCACAAAACGGATGATGCAGCTCAGCGGGAGCACCTAGAATTCCTTTGGTGGCGGATAGCCGTTACCAAAGTGATTCATACTTTGTCTGGCAAGGGCATGACTTCACACAGTAAGTGTTCCATAGTCTCATCCTCCTCGCCACACATTCTACAGTCTGTACTGTTTGACAGTCCCATCTTGGCCAAGAGATCCTTGACGCCGAAGTGACCTGTGAACACCCCAGATATAATCCTGAGTTGCTTCCTGCTGGATTTCCAGAGTTTTTTGGTCCAGCCCGAGTCCACTCCTTCTATGAAGAGCTTTGAGTGCCTTAAACCCGCCTCATTCCAAGTGAATGTTAGCAGTACATTGCTGCTCGAGAAAATTTAAAAAATTAATAACTCTCCATTAGAAAAGGTAATTTTTATATTTTTTCGATAAAACGGTTCACAGCACTGAAAGCTATCGTTCCTTAAAATAAATGTTCTTATGGAAGTCACACGCTGTATACATATAGCATGCATGTTTTACAGTCAGCAGCAGAAGTAGCTAAGCGGGCCGGGTGTTCAATATAACCTACACACGCTCTTAATTTCCTAAGAATAAAGTCGTGTGCAGGTCATTTTGAAAACCCGGCCCGCTTAGCTCCTTCTGCTGCTGACTGTACAGTCAGCATCATAAACATGTATACACTTTCCAACCTTATGTCTAAGTAATAAGGTTACAGAATGTATACATGTTTATGATGCTGACTGTACAAACGGTACTTAATCCTTTAACCGCTTAAAATTTTTCATTGGTCATGCTCGTGTCGCCGCCGATACGAAGATGGTACAGCATCATAAACATGTATACATTCTATGACCTTATTACTTATACATAAGGTCGAAAAGTGTATACATGTTTATGATGCTCACTGTACCACCCAGAGTATAGGGTATGCATTGTCGCTATTAAATTGTTATTGTTTATTTCGGACATCATCCATAGTTGGTTAGTAACATGTTGTCTTACGAACTAGGTTAGTAAATACAAATTATTAACGTAGTATTGCACGTAGAACCGATGGCTGTTGGGGCGGAAAGGTTCTCGAGTGGCGACCACGTACCTGAAGGCGCAGCGTGGGTAGGCCCCCCACAAGGTGGACTGATGACCTGGCAAAGGTTGCGGGAGTCCGCTGGATGCGGGTGGCGCAGGACCGGTCATCGTGGCACTGTGGGGGAGGCCTATGTCCAGCAGTGGACGTCTTTCGGCTGATATGATGATGATGAAAATGATTGTTCAGCCTTACATGCATGGATGTCCAGTGTCTTATCATAGGACAGTCCGTCCTCTCGGCGACCACCTTCAGGAGAGAGGGCTGCCCCTAAAGGGCTGCTGTTATTAAAATATATGAAAAAAAAATGTGTCTTACATATCAGACTGCGGCGATATGAGCTGGATATATTATGTCATATAAGTCAGACTATGCCGGTTAAAAGGTTAATGAGAATTAATTGGGAAAAATACAAATTGCAGTTTTCGTAATTTTTATTGAAAAATTTATAATAAACTGTTCTTCTAATTTCAGATATTTATAGCGTGTGCACTGCTAGTGGTGTCTACATTAGGCGAACCTCCTGTAGACAACAGGTCAGTATTTTACAATACACGCAGGCAAACCCACGGGATGAAATATATACCAGGTCCATCCAGAAAATCACTTCTATAGAAGGGACTACACTTTTTATATATTTGTCATGAGTGCACGTAGAACCGATGGCCATTGGGGCGGAAAGGTTCTCGAATGGCGACCACGTACCGGAAGGCGCGGCGTGGGTAGTCCCCCCACAAGGTAGACCGATGACCTGGTAAAGGTCGCGGGAGTCCGCTGGATGCGGGTGGCGCAGGACCGGTCACTTTGGCACTCTTTAGGGGCGGCCTATGTCCAGCAGTGGACGTCTTTCGGCTGATATGATGATGATGATGATGTCTATCTTGTAAAAAAAAACTAAGAAACTCTATCATAGTCAAGAAATAGTGGATTGACCAATTTAATCTAATGTTTACAGATACCTCCCGCCTCAGCAGGACTTTAATGGCGGCTTCTCTCCGCCATCGCAGAGCTACGGGGCTCCTGGAGGCACCCAGAGGCAAACGGATGCCGTATTTGGGTAAGTAAAATTTTTTGGGCAATATTTCCCACATTCCTTTTCTTGGCAAATTAAACGAAGCGCGTGCCTCGTTTGCAGCTTGCAAAAAACTAAAAGTGCATCAAAAATTGACGGCCGCTTTGGCCTAGTTGGTAGTGACCCTGCCTACGAAGCCGGAGGTCCCGGGTTTGTGTCCCGCCCAACTAAAATTTGGGTAATAGCTAAGGGTATTATTATAACCTTAACCTTTATAAGTGAGTTATAATGTTCTCAGTTGTAACTAATAGTGTTATAAAGGAGTTAAGAAAAATAATTAAGTCCTAAAGCATTATAAGAGTGTTACTCAAAGCAATTACACTTAAGATGTTAAAGCTTTAACCTGTTTTTAACACTTAAACACTTACAAGAGTCCTAGCTACAGGCAGAGACTTTAAAACAGAATTAACTCTCTTGTAAGTATTGAAACTTTTTCTAACGCTTAAGGTGTTAGGCAGATACACTTTAAAGACACTGTAAGAGTGTTGTAAGTCAATAAGCGTTATAGTTGAGTTAACTGACGCCTAAAGCTTTAAGGTAATTCGCCATTGTTTTGGTGGACTCTAACCTACAAATTGATTAGGTTATTCAATATTTGACATCAAGATTCTTCATTATTTATGTTACTCTTGCCATTATATGGATGCCACTTAATTTATCATGCCACTGGCCAAGAAACAAGAATAGAAAATGATAAAAACTTTAGATGTATATTTTAATGTTCATAAGTTTTATTAGAAATCTTTAATAAATCCTGGGCGCGTTAAAATTGAGATGGGAAACATGGTATACACTTACCGTAAAATCACAAGGGCAGATTGTTTTCACTTCATGTCACACACACTTCCAATTTAATGCACTTTCAATTAATACGACTCTATAGCTGTCAAATATTAATACCTATACTAACTATCTGCGCCATTTTGTCGGAAGACTATATTTGTCTCATAATTTTATATGGGTAAAGAAAAGAGTAAGATGCTCACTTTATACTGCTAAGACTCTCAGCTAACACCTTAACCTGTAATTCGTGGGCCTCTTTCGTAGTTATAAGGGTGTTAGAGCACGCTATAAGACCTTTTTTACAGGCATTCTTAACACCTTATTATTTTAACGCTAGTGTGCTAGTTGGGCGGTAAGGGACTCGGGGTACGTTTCCCTGCAGCCGACTGTATCGGTCTCCATTGACTGGGATACAAGTCGTGACCCCCGTCTCCGTATGACGTGCATGATTGCGGGCCCAAACCGCTAATTCCCCGGGTGCTCCACTTTGACGGCTAATCGCTCAATTTTGAAATCTAACAGTTACTTAAACTTGCACAGAAATGCGAGTTCAAAGTTTACATCAACGACTTCTGCCCCCCTATTCTGTAACTTGTTTTGTGCTCACCTCAACGCTCACCCACAAATATATCTTGATGCGTAGCTAAGCGTAGGTAGAGGTCTAGTTTCGTTAGGTGTGACGCATGCGTTGAGGCGCATGAGCGCGTAGCGAATCGCAAAACGCATCGTCGAAGTTTCGAAGGCAACACGTCACTCAATTTAATTTGTTTGCGTTTTTTTCCCGTTCTCTACTCAATTGCTCAAATAACTGGAAGAAATGAAACAAACTAGGGATAAGTTTGCCTTTGTACCTGTGAAACCTGGAGCCGTAGCATGGTTGGCCTTGTCACGCGATAGGTGATAGGATAGAGCGTGCGTCACTGGCTGACACCGTTCGATAGAACGAGACGACGCTCTTATCTTGTCACTTGTCGCGTGATAAGGCCAACCATGCTACGGCTCCTGTTCTACCTTTTTTCTTACCTTTGTCTCGAGTAGGTAGGTACAGTCAAGGGTGAACGAATACGTACATAAATATCTGTACACGCCTTTATGACATTGACAATAGAGTCCTGTATATATATTTATGTCCTTATTTATCTACGTATTCGTCCATCCTTGACTGTAGGTACAGGAAAGGATTAACATATTTATAGTTAGTTACATAGATTGTTTCACGGTATACAACGGACGTACGATTTTTAACGTGATTAAAAAATTGCGTACCTATTATAGCTAAACTTTAAAAAACAAATGAATATTTTTCAGCGTTTGAGGTCCAAGGAAGTAGTCTACCTATATAAAAAAATCCTAACCTAAGAGGAGAAATCATTGCCTTCAGCAGTGGCTAGAAAAAACCAATTGATTAAAAAAAAAATTGTGACTAATGTATGTCTGTATGCATCGATTTGTTGAATGCTCGTTGATTAGTCTTCATACTTTGATCGTATTAACTGAATGATCTCGAGGTCAGCTCGGTCATTATGCAACCAAACTTGAGCCTTGACTTTGCTAGTTCAAAGTACAGTCAGTCACCGAAGCGACTTTTTAATAATACGAGTATGTAGATAATAAAAACTGTTATAGAACAATTCTATTAAATGATTTTGTATATTTTTTTATTAAGAATTATAATGATTTATTTAGGAATGAAAAAAAGAAGGTACCTATTTAAATAACTGAACAGTTCAGATCGAAAACTAGATTCCTACGTAATTATGACGTAGTACCACTACAAAATATTTAAACAATCTAATAAAGATTAGAAACAAAATTAAAATAAACTAAAATCTTGTAAAACAAAAGTTTTTTTTTTTTTATGTCTAGGGGAAACATTTATTTTCTAAAGTAAATACCTATACAAGATGATGATTAATATTAACATTAAGTAATTAAATTAAATCTAAAAAAGGCCCTCGAGGCATTGTAGGTACCGAGAATGCTGGCGGCATTTCCTCACTGAATTGCAATACTGATGCGTTGCGCGAGAAAGCCGCCAGATCTTCGGTCACCAGTTACTTTCCATGTTTCAGATCTGGGGGCCGATTTTTGACTTTCGGGCACTCGAAAATTTATTAAAAGTAAATAATGATTGTAGTGTCAAAATTGCAGGCGGTTACTTTCTAACCATATAATTGAATACGAGTGGTCATTACCTAACCACGAAATTTTTTATACTCGAGCGACAGAAATGGAAATATACGAACGTGGAGATTCGATTTTCGCGGTTGCGTTGCCGGTTCTTTTCCATGATAGCTTCTCATTAAAGACTTTCGTGCTCGACTGTACCGAGTCCATATGTTCGTAACTGTATCACGAGCATCACGATTACTCGCTTTAGCGTAAGTAATGAATGACTGTTGATCGGGCATAATTTTATTCTCATCGCTAAAAAAATCTGACAAGCGCGAGTAGGTTTACACGAGAATTTTGAATTGTGTAATATGTGTGATTAAATAGCTCGTTACAAACTGATATATATACTGATATCTTTTCATAGATGATTTAAACAGCATCCATATTAGAGGCGCGGCACTTACGTACGTAGCTTGTAAGGCCGATACGGGAGCGACAGCCACGACCGCTTAATTGGGAAGTAAATATCCTGCCTGGAGACGAGAGAGGAACAGCAGCGCGTTGGTGTCTTAATTCGCGTCTATAGGATAACAGATCAAACCACGCTTTATCGTGTTCCACCACTCCATTACGTAGGGTCTCCTTCCGATGGTCTCGATCTTGGGAATGTTCTTCCCAAGTTGTGGGGTCGATCCTAAAGGACACCATGTCCCGTTTGGCACTGTCCTTGAAACGCAAAATAGGTCGCCCGACCGGTCGTTATGCGTCTGACGGCAATCAAATACACACATATAAATACCTGGATAGGCGAATTTGTCGTTCGTACCACTTGATTATGGTACCCCTTAACTGACACTAACGGCAAAAAAGACATGGCTATCTGAATAGGAAACTTGCCGTTGGCAACACTTGATTGTTAGAACCCTAAAAATGTTTACCGTTGAAACTGTTGAAACCTAAAGGGGTACCATAGGCATCGTCACGTTGCTAAAGCAGAATTTAATAGAAGTAAGAAAGATTGATGCACGATCTAGATTTTGAAGTGGCTAACTATAATCGCAATCGTAGATCGTAATTATGCCAATAGTAAAAGAAATGATTAATGATATAATATTGTGTGCTGTACCAATTCGCATCATGAAATCCTGATTAATACGTAGATCGTTAAATATATTTCTAATCGAAACCAACAAATCTGTATTAATATGTAAAAAGGAAAGTAAGTTTGTATGTAGGGGGTGGGTCAATCAACTTTTTCTTGTTGTTATTTTGTCCCGGTAAGCCAAGAGACAACAGTGACAGAGTTTCTTAGAAAAAATACTATAAATTGGGCTCCTATCGTGCTAAGGAGATGCCCCACCGTGGAATGGGTTTAACAATATATCAAAAACACGTGTTTAGTGGATTTAAATCCCATAAAATCATAGTTCCAAAGTTTGACCCAGGAGGATGGTCATGTCCATAGCAACGAACAACACTTTTTTTTTATTCAGAAGAAAAGTTTGGTACGATTTACATTTGTTTCAGTTCCGCAAAACATTACGTTTATCGGCGAATAGTGCACTCACTTCCATTTATGTACCAGCGGGTTGACTACGCAACGCTCTGTATATGTATTTGATTGGGTTGGGCCTTGTAATCTCCAAAAATACTCTACCGGTTTGAAATAAATTGTTGACTGTGTATGAAATTTCTGGATTGATATACATAGGTTGTTTTATCCCGTGAGTTTACCCGCGTTCTTTGCAATAATCGGGAGAAGCCGCGCGGGCAAGTCCAAAATAGGCGTACAGTAACTGCCCTGCTAGCATAACTTGACTCTCTACTCTACTCGCGCGCATGATAGACTATCTGTCACTTTTTGACAGCATTAATCAGAAAGTGACGGACAGTCTCGCGCGCGCGAGTAGAGTCGAGAGTCAAGTTATGCTAGCAGGGCTAAAGTCTGTTCTTTCGTTCGTTGTTTAAGTAGGTACAGCCAAAGTCATGGACATTTTCCGCCTTATTACACACAAATAAACATAATATAATAAAGTGTAAACATTATCTTTGACGCCGACTGTAGCTACAGATTCAAATAGAGTTAAGAACTAATGCAACTAACGAAAGTTCAAAATTCAAAATCGCTATAATCAGAGACTAATCAGATTCTCACTAGACTAGAAGTTCGAGAACCGTTCAAAGAAAATGACTCATAATGAGTTGAGGTACGCTACAAAGCTGGAAAATGCTACTACGTGCTGTGGCGTAGCACACGTAGCGTTGCATAGCCTCGAATGGATTTCACATTCAGTGCCAACGGATTGTAGAGGAAATTACCCATGAGCAGACCTAAAGTAATGATCTTTACCCAGTGTTGCAGATATGTAGTGTTAATTATTTATTTCAAATCTTTTATTATTATTATTCTTGTTATTGTTAATTGCTAATGTAAAAATATGGGTTTCTGCCTGAAATATATCAATTTTGTTTTTTATTTTATTTAAAAGTTCCTGGCACTGAAAACGTTAAAAGGAGGTGGTATAAGAAATGACTAGCCTATCTATCTTTAAGGGAGATCTGTGAAAGGAAATGAATCCTAACTTATATTTTTCAGAGGACGCCCGTCATCGACGTATGGTGCTCCAGCCAACTCTCGCTCAAGCTCTCGCCCATCTAACCAATACGGACCCCCACAACAGCCTTCTGACCAATACGGTCCCCCACAAGGCAGGGCTCAGCAACCGTCCAATCAATATGGACCCCCTCAGTCAAGAGCTCAGCAACCTTCCAGCCAATATGGTCCCCCTCAGTCTAGATCTCAGCAACCATCTAATCAATACGGCCCACCTCAATCTGGAGCCCAAGACCAATACAGACCTCAATCTAGAGCTCAACAACCTTCCAACCAATACGGTCCCCCTCAGTCCAGAGCTCAGCAACCTTCCAACCAATATGGACCCCCTCAGTCCAGAGCTCAGCAACCGTCTAATCAATACGGCCCACCTCAATCTGGAGCCCAAGACCAATATAGACCTCAGTCTAGAGCTCAACAACCCTCAAACCAATATGGACCTCCCCAATTCGGGTCTCAGTCCTCCAGAAACTCCCCATCTCAATTCAGACCATCCAACCAAGGCAGACCATCGAACCAGTATATCCCTCCTAGCCAGAATGGGCAGAATGCCAGGCCGTCCGCTGAATACGGAACCCCGAATCAAGGCGCGAGACAGCCTTCTTCTCAATACGGAACCCCTGGATTTGGAAGTCCTTCTCAGGAATATGGCGCTCCTGATGCCGGTGGTAAGTGTTCAGGTGTATTCTGATTTAAATTCTGCGACCGAATGCCGCCACCGAATTCAGCTGGATTGATTCCGCCCACGGCTGCTCCATACAGCCCAGCGGAATACGGCGACGAAAATCGGTCGCGGAATTCAGCCTGTAGGTATGTGGCGATCCTTAAAGTACGGTGGTGGGAAGCAAGCGTAGGGCGGTCAACTTCCTATAGTTTACACCAACGCGTCGTCCAATTCTAGAGGTCACCAATGAGGCATCCATAAAACATGAAGTCGCTGTATTAAGCACACTGCAATGCAAACTATAGTTAGTTCTAACTGTAACGACGTCCCCGTCAGTTGTTCTCTGCCTTACTATGGTGTTATTTTTCTCCAGGCCAGCAATACTCCCAGGGTGGTAATTTCGGAGATGCTCAAAGCAGGCAGTACCTTCCTCCCGATGCCGGCAGAGGATACGGCGGCAGTGACGACGGCAGCAACGGGGTAAGACTAGCTGACTGTGTGGCTCCATCTGCAAAGAACACAAGCAAACCCGCGAGATAATATTTAGCCTGTGTCCATCCGGAAACAATCCAGACGATCTTGTCAAATCTTGAAATAATCTAATAGTAGGTTGTGTTGCGTTCCGTGGGTCACGTAGGGTGCTGTCTGAAAACCAGCGCTGTATGTGTCTGTCTGACACCTCGGCACAATGCTGAGACAGCGACCGTTTCACTGCCGCGAAGACACACACAATGTGTCAATTGTATTGGATGTCTACTCCCTTTATCTCTGTGTGTCTTTTGTGTAGTGAATAAATATCGTATTTATTTCAATATTGGTGTTTTCGATTAAATTTGGTATGTTCTTTGGAGGCCCTGTTTTCGTCTCCCAAAAGTCCGCACGCCGAGACCTTGTATAGAAACGCCGCCATTTTGTGAAAAGTTCGCCATTCGTAAAATATTCGCATTTTGTGCAAAATTTGGCCTAGGGCAACATTAAACCTTGATTTATAGGTATCAAGTTCTATTTGATTAATAATGTCGATAGCGTAGCTTTAGAAAATCAACATCAAACATTTATTCGTGACTCAACAAAACAAACAAAGACAAAAGAAGAACACAATCTGTGCCGTAAAATGAATAAACTTAACCCTTCCCATCTCCAGGAGCCGGCCAACTACAGCTTCGAGTACATGGTGAAGGACGACGCGTCTGGCAACGACTTCGGGCACCGCGAGTCCAGGATGGGAGACAGGGCTGAGGGCCTGTACTACGTGCTGTTGCCTGATGGCAGGAAACAGGTATAACGTTTATAAAAAGTAGTGGCATAGTCTGGGTCATCATCATCATCAGCCGAAAGACGTCCACTGCTGGACGTAGGCCTCCTCCAAAGAGTGCCACAATGACTGGTCACGCGCCACCCACACCACCAGCGGACTCTCGTGACCTTTATTATCATCAGTCCACTTTAGTCTAGGTAGTAGATATGAATGAAGTTAGAGAGGTACAATGGAATAACATCTCGCTCATAAATGGAGCCCAACTGAGGAAGTACCTACCTACGCAGCCATAATAAAAAACATGCTGGTGGTGAGTGAGATCGCGAGAGCTCGTGGGGTTGCCCTGTGTTAAGAGCGAGGGACCTGCATTTGTCTCACAACGAATCCTCAAATCAATAAAAGGCCGATGATGTGTTTGTGATCCTTCTCAAGCTTCAATAGAGGGCACGGTCTTAGTTTTACTAAAAACCTATTTTGTCCTAGACTGTAGAATACGAGGCAGACCAAGACGGCTACAAGCCAAGGATCTCATATGAAGACACCGGCGCCGGAGCCGGTTACAACGCCAACGGCGGCTACGCGGGACAAGATGGCGGCTACAATCAAAATGGCGGATACTAAGTCGATCTAAACTGACTGTTTCTTGCGCGATATTAGCTCTCTATCACGCTCTTATTTGATGTAACAGGATGAGACGGACAGTTGATATCGCGCAAAACAAAATGACGAGGCTACAAGGAAGCGGAGGTAAAAACACTGTAAGTTGTAGGGCATTACTGTTTGATATTCGTTTTTCAGCTAATCTAACTTATTTTTCGATTGAACACTCAGCTCAGCTGATTTTTTCTTTCTTTCTATTTTGTGGTCATTTACTAACTAAAAACCGGAAACCTAGGCACAACTTTCTCATTTACATCGCCCTGAAAACTTCCTAGGGTCCTCAATTGTATATATATATTTTCGTGGTCAGTTTCGTTACAATGCTATACAAGGTAACAAAACTGACGTGAGAACCCTTGATGTTGTATCTTTAAATTACTTAACTAATGCCAATTAAACGCCAATGTTAAATATTAATGCTCATATTTATCTGGAGATGTAGGTAGTGTTGAAGCAGAAAAATTATAATTTAATGATACTAGTTATATTTGTACCTACTAAATATCGACGACTTAAGCTATGTCAAGGGATAATGAGCCATATTACGAGATTTTTAAAGTACAAAATGCTTTAGTGTAGTGGAATAAAAATAATATCGTTATTTATAAGATATATGGAATCAGCGCCAGTCATATTTTATCGTGCTTTACTCTATAAGCTTTATGTTATGTATTGTTTTCTATATCATAAGGAACGCTAAAGCTAATTTATCTATTAGAATGGGCTTAGTGGGCCTTATCATGTATGATATTAAAACTAGGCCACTCTCAGCTATCCAGCTCTTAATAAATTAGGTACCTATTCAAAATCTAACTTCTGTTATTTTTATCTTAGGTATAAGTATGTATTGTCTTCTATGACACTATTTTCTTTTTCAAATGATATAACTTGGTACTTGCTTATATTTAGTTATTAGGATACTGTAATCAAATACTCAATGTAAATAAACGATTTTTATATACACCAATCTTTTTTTATTAGGTACCTTTATTATTACAACATTAAGATATCAACTAAAAGTCGACATTTTTATCTATCTGTGGTAGAATGGGAAATAATTTCCCAGCTTCCTAATAAGGGATAGTCAAAGACGTTATGGATTCCTTTTAAATTCAGCGACCTAAACCATACCTTAAACAGCTGACCAGTTATCAATGCTGCCAACTCAACGGCCTTAACTAAATGTCAAAATCACGAGTCAATGAATGTCAAGTGATTAGATAAAAAAGTAAACAATACGAATTATATCAATTTGCGATATAATAACATTTAAATTTTGTGTGTGCGAACTTAATAACACGTTCTAATAGATTTTGTTAAAACAGAGGAATCTATTTGATTGGTGATTATAGCGTTGTCGTGGTGAAAACATGATATTATTTGACGCGACATTTTAATGAAAATATCGACTAAAATAAAACATGATCCATATAAACGACTTGCCATTGGAATCCTTCCTTGAAGTACTATTAAAAACAGACGGCTGTACTCTAGGAATATGTCGAAGAGTAAGTAGAAATTGGAAGGAAATAATCGATTCCACCGACTTACTATGGCACGAATGTTGTAAAAAAGAGTACAGACATTCATCGATAATAGCCAGAAGAAAGTCCGGAAAAGACACTAGTTGGTACCACATCTATAAGAACCTCAAAATGTGGTCAAATATTTCGAAAATCGAGAATAAGACGCGGGAATTCTACAACTTTTCACTTCACGACAAATGTCATGCTTTAGAGATTGACCACGGAATACTTCCTTTAAAAGACGCCAGAGGAGTCGTGCAATACGATATGAACACATTAAAGAATGTACCGGTTGTAGTTCCTGAGAAAAACTGCCTGAAAGTTGCGCATAACGATTTTGCATCAGCCATCTTAATAAAATCAGGATTACTACTGCAAAGATCAGTCTCCAATTCTAATTTCATGTCTGAAGCATTCTTCAAAGCTGATAATTTTGTGCTAGCAGAGAACGCTATGTATTTCGTCAACAATAGGGTAAGGTAGCCAACAATGAACCAGTAGTACACAATGAACAACCACTTTTATTCGAAAATGCGACGTTGCCAAACCGTAACACGAACATAGATACACTTCAATATCGTCGCGTCCCTCGCTCCCCAGTCGGCGGCGGGCCCGCGTTGAAAACGCACGTGTGGTGGGGTGTTTTGTGTTTCTCATCATCAAAACAAAAAAAAACGTAAGTGTTTCAATGTTTTCTTACCGTAGAATGTTGTCAATATTACTAAATCGAATTAATCGATTGTATTAAGTAGCTATTTGGCTATCGTTTCGCTGTACATGGATGTACCTATCTTCTTAGATTATTTTTTTACCTGACCTAACATGACGGAAGGTCCATATAGCACACAGTGACCCACTAGGCTAGGGTACACGATGATCCAGCTGGTTCATTGAGTACTGTGCTATAACGAGCAGTATACAATGAACCATCGCACTTTTAACAAACAAGGTTCACTGTGTGCTATCCGATATTTTTTTCATATTATTGTGTCTATCTGTATTTTTTTGGTTTATTAACTATTATTTTATTTTTAGAATGGGGAGAACGAAAGCGGAGATAAGGAAAAAAGGTGGCTTCACCAAGGACGATATGCAAATGGCTCTCGCTCTTGTAAAACATGGTGTGAGTATGAGAAAAGCCGCTAAGGATTGCAAATTAGCTTATCCCACGCTAAGGAGGTATGTTATAAAAACCAAAGATAATCCTCAGATCAGATTAGTTCCAAATTATGAGGTGAATGCTGTGTTTTCCCCGGATCAAGAAACAATATTAGTAAAGTATATCGAGGAATGTGCACTAATGTTTTACGGCCTGACTGCGAAAGAAACTCGTCAATTGGCGTATCAGATGGCAGTTGCAAACAGCATAAAATGTCCGGACACTTGGGCTAGGAATGAAATAGCCGGGAAAGATTGGTTGCGGTCATTCAAAAACGACATAATAATATAAGCCTAAAAAAACCGGAAACTTGCAGTATTGCACGTTGAAAAATTTTACAACAATTTGAAAGAAGCATTGCAGCGTCATCCGACGTTTGGTGACGGCACTCGAATTTATAACTTAGATGAAACAGCAACAACGACCGTTCAACGACCGTCTAAAGTCCTGGCACCAAAAGGAAGCAGTATTTGCAAAGTAACAAGTGGTGAAAGGGACGTATTGGTAACTACGTGTTGCATAGTATCCGCAACTGGACATGCTCTGCCTCCAGCAATGGTTTTTCCACGGAAAAATTTCAAAAGTCACATGTTAAATGGTGCTCCTGCTGCAACGCTTGGCTTAGCCACGCCCACGGGTTGGATGAATGCAGACATATTTGTGGAGGTGATCAAGCACTTCGTCAAGCATACTGCCGCCACAAAAGAGAACCCAGCTCTCTTAATAATGGATAATCACGAGAGCCATCTATCTTTAGAAGCACTGAATTTGGCAAAATCATCCGGAGTTACTGTACTTACTTTGCCTCCCCATACTACAGCAAAACTTCAACCGTTAGATGTTGGCTTAAATGGTCCCTTTAAATCATACTATAACTCTGCCATCGATTCTTGGCTACTGCGAAATCCAGGCCAAGCAGTCACTATTTACAACATTGGCGAATTTGTGGGTCAGGCCTATTTAAAAGCGATGACACCTGTCAACATCACAAATGCCTTTAAAAAATGTGGCATCTATCCATTTGACGACTCAATTTTTACGGATGCAGATTTCTTGCCTAGTTCTGTCACAGATAGGCCAGACCCAGACAAGGAAAATACCGAAATGAATATAGAGACGGGGACATCGGAATCGACTCAACCTATTCCTTCAATTTAACATGACGCGGAACCATCACAAGTCATTCACGATCATCCAGTAGTCAACGCTGGTTCACAGCCAATAAAGAGCAGTGAGGCAAATGCCAGCCGACCAGCACCAGACGCAATATTTTCATCTAATCAAGACCCTGATCTGCCTATAAAGAATAGTTAATAACTTCTGTTATGTTTAAAACATATAATTGCTTTTGGTAATTAATTAAACTGATTGTTATATTTTTTCCAGCTACAATAAAAATAATTACGTTAAAAGGATTATTTTGTTGCATTTAATAAGAAAAAGAAAAAGAAAATTTCATGTGATGTGAAATGCTGTGATGATTAACCAAGTTTCCTGCCATTAGTTTGGATAAATATATTTTCCTACATCGTGAATATCATATTTCATTTAATAGCCTAACATTTCCCTTATTTGGTTTGTATACAGATATTTTATTTAAATAAAACCTACCCAAAGATTCATTGTGTACTTAGCTGGATCATTGAATACCTAGCCCCGGTTCAGCGTGTACCAGATATGGTACACAATGAACCATTTCTCTTTTTTTTTTTAAACACGTATATCTCATATTCCATTGCGATTTAGTCAAAAATATTGATGCAAAATTAAAGCCAATTAAGTAAAGAATGATATGGAACAAAAATAAAGTTCATACCTTTATTTAAGACTGACTTATTAAGGTACAAACTTTTGGTGGCTCATTGTTGGCTACCTTACCCTAGAGATATTTTCAAATGCGATTTGAACCACGAAAATCTGTGTTCAAAACATATTTTACATTGCGACTATGATATCAAAGTGGTACAGTATAACAGTAATGTTTTATACATCTTTACGGACTGTGGAAAGATATTAACAATTGAAAATGATCAGCTACGGGACGTCAAGCCTATAGCGGTGCCTCCAGAATGGCTAAAGCAAGTGAAACACATTACAGCTATAAATGACAAGAACTATGTTTGCTATTCCCGCATTTTATTTAAAATCGAAACGGACACATACAAACACTTGTATATAGAATTTCCTCCGATCACCGCTTTATTTTTCTATGGAGATATTGTTCTGATCGGTACGAAGAACAGTGAGATTCTGCTGTATCGTCTGTCAAGTCAAAAGAGGATGGTTACGCCAATATTTGAGAGGCTAGGAGTGCTACCGGATGGGAAGTATGCGGTGCAACTAGACGTCTGTGAGAGGAAAACTGGACCTGTCATTGTTGCTGCCACATTCTTTGAGATATACATATTTGAATATGATTTCTTTCCTAATGTAAGTAAATCTATTTTAAAATATAATATAAGGAAGCGAATATATTAACCAGTCGAACGTCAGTCGAAGTCAAAATACCATCCAAAATTTTACTTTATAAGCATAAAAAGTAGGTTGAAAATCCTATTGGCACACCGCTCAGTGGGTTAAAAACTTTTTGGAAGTTTGTGTGATCTCTGAAGCCAATCAAGCCAATAAAAAAAAAAAATACCAGCATGGACCTGCAGGCTGGACATACATAGTGCTATAGTTTATCCCATGGGTCTTTGTGTTATGCTGGCAGAGAAGCGGGGACAGTTAGTCAGGAATATTCAAGTAACTTGTATAACCTTTACGATTGCTAACATAGGTAGTAGAAAAGGTTAAAAAAATTCTTGGATTCTTTTTCTGTTCTTTTTTGTTTTCTTCATGTAAAGTGGCCAAATAGTTCGGTACACCATACTAAATATATTATATGGTGTACTGAACTACATATTTGACTACTTTGGTTGCTGCTAAGTATTTGATGCTGAGGTACCTCTATGACTTCACTTTTTCAAAACATTTTTATTCAAATTTAATTCGCAAAAATACTGTTTTGGCATACAAAAAAACAATTGTTTGAGTTAATAATAAATATAATAATATAGAACTAACACATTCTTAAAAATCGAATGTAATGTAACAGTAACCTAACTTAACAGTAGCCGTAACTTAACAGTAATCTTAGTATTTTTTTCTTTTTTACTAAGTTATTTCCACAAATCTATTGTTCTTAACTACCCACTGTTCATGTCTACGGGCAACCACTAGGGGCTGCAACACAGTCAAAAATAACGCAGTCTCCATGGCTCCACTTGTAGCAAATGTATTTTTGAACAATAAAGATTTATTTATTTATATAAGTTGTAGTCTGTAAACACCATGTATAATATGTTTCAGGATACCTTGAAGAAAACCTTCACCTCAAACAAGCTGTGCATATACAAGAGGCTGCTCCGCCTGAAGGACAGACTGCAGTGCCAATCCTTTATTTAGAGTCAATGCCGGCAACGCACATTGGCGTTCAGAACACAACTGCACATCTAGGCATTTAATGTTATATTTATTACAAGATTTTTACTAAATGTCAATTTTTACAAAAATTTTATGTAATATGTATATTTAGTTTAAATCTTGTAACTTGCAACTCTTGTGGTCACATTCACAAAGCTACAAGTTAAGTACTTAGGTACAATAGGCTTGTGTACTAAGATTTTTTTTACGATGCCATTCGAACCAGTTTTTGGAGAGGAACAAATGTTTGTATGGGAGCAACTACAATTAAAGAATATTAAATGCCCAAAAATTTGAGACAAAGATTGACTATTGTACCTACACCTGCATTTCATCATACTTACTTTAGACCTGATTTGTAATAGTATTTTATATAATCGTTACACAATAATGGCTGTTAAAGTCGAGTACCGTGTTTAGGCCACGAGGCTTGCCGAGTGTCGGCTCAACGTCGTCGACGTCGGCCGTCGTCTTTTGTACTGTAGCCAATGTGACGTGCCATTGGTCAAATTTATTTTAGTTCAGTAAATGCGCCACGTGATTGGTCGAATTTATTTTACTTGTCTAAGCGTTGTATAATAATTATTTCAGTTGAGTTGAGAGCTCCATAGTAAAAAAAGTATGTTGTTTTAGTTGAGTGTATGAAGTCTTAATACAAACATTAAAGTCGACGCGTATAAACACTTACTTTGCTCTGAATTAACTAATACACCAGTGACCTCTCCTTCCCATTGATTAGGTTTTGTTATGCATAAGTTATAATTAATAAGTTATATTTTAAGATCTGCATCTCTCTCTGGGTGCGCTGAAAACCAGCGCCTTAAGTATATATCGCTGCATGCATATGCCGAGTGGCATCCATTTTGGTGCATTTCAGTTGTATTATACACATCGACTACCGTAGGCTCAAAGGGCGTAAGGGACAAATTGGCGAAAATGAGTTATGAATGCAGTTATAAGTATTCAGTTTTTTTCTCTATCGATTGGCGTAAATAACGTCTCGATAGCTGTAAAAAAGTGTCAGTGAAAAATAAATTAAACATGTCGATTTAATTTATTTGTCACACAAAATTAATATATTTCTTTCTTTCTTTCTTAACTGGCTACACTGAGGTGCTTGACCAATAATGATTAGCCAAACTGTATTCCCTGTTTAGACTTGTAAAATTGTAACTTATAGCTTTGTAAAACAGGATGAAATAGGATGATAGCAAATTTCAAATAAGTACCAATTTGAGATTGTTTTAACCTTTTCAACGCCAAAGACGGATATATCCGGACCACTGGTTCAACGCCAATGACGTATTAATCAGTCAAGGAGTACAGTGCGATATCGAACTTCGTGCATTGACATAAGGTCCCCGCACTAAACGTCATATCACATGGCGTGTGGTGTACAACTTTTCCCTTTGATAAAGCGCTGAAAAGGTTAACTTGTTGTTTGTTATGTGATATGTTGTTATTGTAATGTATTGTTTTTAACTTATTCAAATTATAGTCTTATACAGGGTGTGGCCCGTAATAGGAGCAATAAATTAAACGGTAGATTATTAAGCTTGTGAGCAATTGTTTCTAAGTGGTTTTAATTGAAAAAAAAAATGTTTTTTTTTCTTCAACTTAAGTTTTAGTGTACTTTTTTTACTCTTCTGGAGTGATATAAGTAACTTTTTATTTTAAAAACAAACAGAAAAATGAAAAAAAAATTAAAATATCACAAAAACATTTTTTGAAAACAAAAATGCAAAAACAATTATGACTCACTACATGATGTTACCTCAAAATCTGCATTGACTACTGTGCTATGATCTCGTGGTGCCAAGATAGAGATAACTTTAGATCAATTTTTCTCCGAGTTAAAAAAAAATTGAAAAGAAATGGACAAAAGGGGTTACTACAGATGCTGTAAGGAAGTCTCCTTTTAATTTATTGCTCCTATTACGGGCCACACCCTGTATATGTTAAACGACGGTATAATCGTTGTATCTACGTTGTAAATTTATGAGTGTATAAGTGTCATATTAATGAGTATCAGTATTATGTATTACTTTCGACTTAAAAGTAAAATAGGGTACAAATCACCAACTTCATACTTCACTAATCAACTTCGTAAAAATGCCAAACAGAGCTTGTTTTAGTGTGTTATTAAATTATAACTAATAGAATAAGTCAAGTAAATAATTAAATTATGTTGAGCAGGAATCATCTTTTTTTTTCTTTATTGTAATTAAAAGAGAGATGCAGGATTAATGGAGGTAAAAGTTTTTAGGGGTATCTTTAATCTTTTCGACGCCAACGACGCATATATATATATATATATATGTATATACGCACCGCAGGTTTAACACCAACGACTGATATATACGTCAAGGAGCCCAGCGCGATAGCAACCTTATTGCATCGACATAAGGTTTAACTCCGCACTAAATGTCTTGTTGATTTGGCGTGTGATTGACAACTTTTCTCTTTGACAGAGCGTTGAAAAGGTTAACTTTAATGTTCAGCCGGATTCATACTTACCTGCCGTGATGCTTTGTGGTGCGCTCTGACGCCTGAGCCTACCGCGAAACGAAATTCGTCTTCGTACGTGTATCTACGTCTCTGTCGCACTTGCTAGTTCGAGCGACAGAGACTGAGATACACGAACGAAAACGAATTTCGTTTCGCGGTAGGCCCCAGACACGAGCCGTCGCTTCAGAGCCAGGGACCTATAATACTCAGACCTATAGTATTATAAATATGGAAGTAATAAACGCGATAAAACATTATTTGACGACCGAATAGCCTAGTGGTTAGAGAACCTGACTATGAAGCTTGAGGTCCCGGGTTCGATCCCCGGTCGGGGCAGATATTTGTATGATGAATACGGATATTTGTTCTCGAGTCTTGGATGTTTAATATCTATTTAAGTATATATTTATCTATATAAGTATGTTTATCCGTTGTCTAATACCCATAGTACAGGCTTTGCCTAGTTTGGGACTAGATCAATTGGTGTGAATTTATTTATCTATTAATATAATTAATCGATATTGGAGAGACCTTTGAATTTTTCGAAATTAGCGAATCTAAACCCTTCAGAAACTTTGTGCAATATATTTGATCAAATATAATTTTATTTAGGCTCTATTTTTAAACTCTCGTAACGTTCATATTAAAACTGAACTATAATTATCTACATTAACTTACGTATCCATAAATTTACCTTAACCTAGGACGGTAAAACGAAGAATATCTGAGATCCCTATTTGACACCCGAGCCGAAGTTTTTCAGCAATATCTCGAAAACCTTTCATCCGATCTTGTTCAAAACAAATGTCCATGATTTTTTTTTATATTTTTAAAATATACCGTTCAAAAATTAGAGGGGGGGGGGACAGAATTTTAGTGACTTTCGGGGCGATATAAGGGTTCCGTTTTTGCCATTTTGGCTACGGAACCCTAAAAAAAGGCAGACAAAGACGAAATTCACCTTCAAGGTTTTGATTTTACTTTGGCGACACACTTTAAAAAGCGAATAAATCGTTCTATAAAATTCCAAAACAAATTAATACGGAACTTTAAATCTGTCGTAAAACAGACACTTATTTCAAAAGCATATTATAATAAGATAAACGATTACATCATGGATAAGGATATTCGGCAGCGATAAAATACTGCACTAGAAATCTATCGCAAAATAAATGCTTTCTACTGTAGCAATGTAGGTAATTTTATAATATCTGATACTGAAATTATATATTGTATACTGTTTTGAAAAAATGATACCTCGCCGAGTTTTTTACGCCGGTTCTTCTCGAGGCAGAGGTTTTCTTTCCGAACCGGTGGTAGTTTATCGACATTCACAGGTGCATGTAATATGCCTAAATTGAAGGATAAATCACTGACTTTTGAGCAAACCTTATGTGACGTTCACTACGACGTATAGTATAGGTAAGTCATATATTGTCGCAGAGTGCCGTGGACGCGGTTCTCTAAATCATCTCCGAAAATTTTATGTACGAATATCACATCGCAACCAATTTTTCGCATAATGTCATTTCGCCGAATGATCATATTCCAATTGAATTTTATGGAATTGTTTCATTTCCCAACTAAATGTTTGGCTATTCTATCTTTGGGCTCGGTTTTTAATTGGAACTTTTTGAAATACATATTTTCATGTGGTTTAGGTTTAGTCGGTATAATATATACATTTAGTTAATTAATAATTACCAAATGTGTTTTTTGACGACGAAGACGTTTCCGCTATGTTTTTGTTTATGCACCAACAAAGACAAATGTTTTTAGGATGTAATGTTTGAGTTGTTGATCTTGTATGGAAATGAACATGGTATTAATATGGTGCCAAAAGTATGCGTGTTAGACTTTGAAAAAGCTGTCATACAGAGTATTCGAGCGAATTTTGAAGGAATTACTATACAATGATGCAACTTTCACTTGGGGCAAATTTTATACAGGTAGGTTTTTGTTTTTTAATTACAGAGCTTACACAGTTTTTTTTTATTAATATTTATGAACAATAAAAAGTCGATTCTAAGCAATAAGTGAGGTTTCATAGAACCGACTTTTGACCGATGAGGGGCCGCGATGCCGAGGGAATAAAAAAAACAGTCGGTTCTGGCGCTTCGCCGGCCGCTACCGCGGCACGCTCGCTTCGCTCGCTCGGCTCGCGCGCTGTAGGACACAGTTGAACCTAACACTCCTCCTCGCTTCGCTCGTCGTCGCACCTAACTGGACTCTGTGAAATGGTTTTTTTAACGATAGATAGTACTATTTTGTTTTTTTTTTACCAAATGAGCTTCATATTTGTATTTGTCTAAGGCAAGTACAAGAGCAGTCATAGTTTTAAAGATCCGGTTTTAGTGTGTATCTTTTACATCGTTTAAGTAAAAAGTTGCCTCATATATGAAAAGGGCACTGTTACACTGACGAAACATTATTCGTTTAATAGTTGTTAGGCCTAGTGAATAAATTTACAAATGATCAGTATGCCAAAAGTATTGAGTCATTACAATAATCCGCTTTATAATAATTCTGCCAAATGGAACGTTGCAATACAAAAATTTGCTAATAGTTGGTTGTCAAAGTGAACCATCGGCGAAATGTTGGTTGGCAAATGAAAATCGCACAAAAAAAGTTCGGAGAAAAGGCAGAACACCCGTGGACGCCTTTAATACGTGACAAAGTTAAAAAAAAATGAAACTTGGAAAGTGTCATCGGATCTCGTTCGTTTTTTATCCAACATGGCTTAGGTGTTTTTTTAAATCTCTTAAATATTAGTGATTTACATTGAACTATAGGCCAGAGCTTTGAGGGGAGAATTTTTCCGTTAGTGTAGCATTAAGGCACGGGGGCCAAAATTCTTTTTGATGCCTATAAAAACGTCCCTTGTATATTTTAACCCATATTTTTTTACTAATTCGGATAATCTTCAAAAAACTATTATTTTCTAATTCACAATGACATATTCATACCCGTATGATGATTGATGACCATTATCGAAATATTTGGGCTCGAAATAAAATGTTTGGTAACGCAGTGCACATTATTTTTGAGGGGTCATGGGGACTGGTAACGCTGTGGTAATTTGAGTACTAAATGACTTCTTTGTAATAAAAAACCCAGGGTGGTGGGAAAATTCATCATAAACTATAAGGCCCGGTTGAGAACTAACGTAACACTACTAGGAAAATATTTCGAGACATCTACAATTGTTTATAAGATTTTATCTCTATTTTAGGCACTAAAAAGAATTTTGGCCCATGGATCTCCTCCATAATGAAAACCACGAACAAGCAGACGGCCAGCCTTATAGTTAGCAGACACCAATAGCCTATGGACGACTAGCGCTCATGCGCCTCACCCCACGCGTCACGTCTAACGAAACTAGACCTCTACCTACGCTCAGTTACTACGAATTGCGGCGTCAAGATATATTAGTGGGTGAGCGTTAAGGTGAGCTTAAAACAATTTACAGAATAGGGGGGCTCGGGTCGGCAACTTTTTAACCTTTTGAGAGCTAAAGACGGCTGTGGACGCGGACGAAAACTCGTCCCACTGAAGCCACGGACGGCCACAGCCACGCGTGCACTTTTTCGTTAATTTTATGTAATAAAAACAGGACAAGTGCGAGTTCAACTCGCGTGGTGAGGGTTCCGTATATAACCTAAATTTCACAAGTGTTTTTGAATACTCAAACTTCTTATAGGTTTTCCTGTAATCTGTAGGCAAGGAACTATTTCCCAAATTTTTTTCAGAATTTTAATCCAAGTAGTTTCGGAGAAAAGGGGGGGAATGGTCAATTTTCGTCTTTTTTCCTATATTACTCTAAATCTGTTTTTGCTAAAATTATAAAAAAAAATATCTGTCATGCTTATAACAACCTCTTTCATTTGATATGTCACACAATACAGTTTGGGAAACTTTTTTTTTTAATTTTCCAGTTTACCCCCCAAAAGTGGCCCCCTTCTTCAGAATTCATTAATTTACTTTACGCGTCCATCTTTGGGTCACCAATTTACATATGTGTACCAAATTTCAACTCAATCGGTTTAGTAGTTTCCGAGCAAATCGGCTGTGACCGACGGACAGACAGACAACCGAGTGACCCTATAAGGGTTCCGTTTTTTCCTTTTGAGGTATCGGAACCGGCCTCCTCTTATGGGGAAACTCGGTAGAAGTAGATCGTGCATTTGTAGCTCAGAAAAAATGTATACGAACTATTTGTGGGAAAAAACGAAGAGAATCGTGCCGACCTATTTTTGCTGAGCTTAAACTACTAACGCTCCGAAGCCTGTATATTTATGAGGCAGCTATATTTGTGAAACAAAACTCAGAACTCTTTCCACAATTCAGTAATATATCAAATAGACCAATTAGACAAAACAATATGACACTTCCTCCATGCAAGCTCAACATAAAACGGAAAAGTGCATACTACATGTGTATACGAATATTTAATAAAATTCCATCAACTATTAAGACACTGCCAAATGCCGAGTTCAAATCTAAATTCAAAAATATTTTGTATAACGCATGTTTCTACACTATTGACGAATATTTTAGTTATAAGTTTTAGTTATTACATCACTTTTGACGTTCATGAATTGTACTCTAAATTACCTATCTAATAACAAAGACATTACAAACCCAAATTTCCATGTACCAGTTAATTAATTTATATTCTTAGTATATTAGTATTTTGACATTTATAATTAAGAATACATGCACGCAATTTAATTTTAATTTTGACATGTACCTATGCATTAGTCATGTCATTATAATTATTTTCACATGCCTCAAGGCAGAATATATTAAGGGTCAATAATATAGCTATACCTACTTATAACATCTGCTGTACCATATGTTCTCGTGAATAAACTTTCATTCATTCATTCATTCATTCATTCATTCATTCATTCATTCAACCCTAAAAAGCTTTACAAGTAACTTGACCCATTTTTTAAATAGTTCATGATACGTGAAATAAATTTTGACTTGACAATATTTATCAGAAGTTTCATTATATTCATATTTTGTCTGGCTATTGTTTTTGTCTCCATTGCTTCGACAATAGAGACGTGTTCAGATATTTGTGAGCACTTTGGCCCCTCCGATATATCTGATGGCGACATACAAAACAGCCAGGCTAAGTAAGGGGCTCACGGGCCGCCTATTGCCGACCGCTGGATTAGAGGATTGGTTGTATTGATAGCTAGGTTTAAATCTAGGCCCCGGAACGTCTGTATTTAACTGCATGTAGGAAGTCGCAGGCAAATGCTAGTGTTATATTTATACTGAACTGGGCCAGATCTTTGGGCACTAGCAGTGAGTGCGCGTGCGCCGCCGTGACTGCACGGCGGCGTCCTGACACTGAACTGGTCTAAGGTGAGCTGCAAAATGCTAGGTGAGAAATTTTCTATACGAGTGTTCCACTGGGCAGACGTTCCCGTAATTTTTTTGGGCTTCATCCGGCCAATGAGGGCTACCGTTTTTGCGCTCACCAGTTTTCGCCAGTAAGTCTGGTACAGAAATATAGCTGTTAAAGTTTCTTATTAGGTACTGGCGTAAGACAATTTTAATATTTGTTTATAGCATCTGCCCGCGACTTCATATCATAGCTCCATACAAACTTTCGCTCCCAACTTCGGATCCACCATTGTGGGCACGATGGGCATTGGGCAATGCCCACAACCCTAAATCTAATACACTTGTGTCATTTCAATCGAATTCAAAATTCGTTCATGAGTCATGTCATGATTGTCCATGAGCGAGTTCGTACTCCGACTCGCACTTGGCCGATTTTCAGGTGGCTGTGACAACAACCTTTTTAGGGTTCCGTAGCCAAAATGGCAAAAACGGAACCCTTATAGTTTCGTCATGTCCGTCTGTCCGTCTGTCCGTCTGTCCGTCTGTCCGTATGTCACAGGCATTTTACTCGAAAACTATAAGGTGTATTTGAATAAAATTTTGAGGATAGGTGTATTTTGTTAGCCGCTACATAGTTTTGTAATTAAAATGACAAAAAAAAAATTTTTTAGGGATGCACTCCATACATAAAACTAAAATTCAATTTTTTTTTTTTTATTTGACCCCCCATGTGGCACATCAATCGATAGGCCTTTCAAAATTAATATAAGGTTTCTTAGCATTTTTTTTGATTAAGTGAATAGGGTCGGAGATAATCGCCCCGAAAGTCACTAAAATTCTGTCCCCCCCCCTCTAATTTTTGAACGGTGTATTTTAAAAATATGGAAAAATTCATGGACATAGGGCTTATTAATTTCATTCACCGAAAATTGTTTTGAACAAGATCGGTTCAGAGGTTTTCGAGATATTGCTGAAAAACTGCCTTCCTCAAAGAAAAGGACGTAAGTGCCGTAAAATTTCTGTGACGATACGACCTTTTTAATGGGCACGGAACCCTTCGTTTTGCGTGGTCCGACACGCACTTGGCCGGTTTTTGAATTCTGGATCCGCGCATGTTCGCCCCTCAATTCGCCCCCTTAAGGGACGATTCCCGGATTAAAAAGTATTCTATATGTTAATCCAGGCTATACACTATATGTATACCAAAATTCATCTTAATCCGTTCAGCCGTTTTTGCATGATTGAGTAACAGACACCTGAACATCCAAACTTTCGCATTTATAATATTAGTACGATTTACTTTTAAATGTATTTACACAGCATTACAGATTTACTTAATTTAACACACTGTGAAACGAAACAGCTTAAAAGAGTAAATCAATAATTTAAAATAATAATACTTATTATTATTACCTCCGATTTATTTTTGCACGAGTTTTTCTTAGATTCGCTTTTAAAGCAGTGAGATTCATTGACCCGTAACACACATTTGCCATAATTAATCTCAGCTATCCAAAATATTGTGTGTGTTGTCAGTGATGACATATGGCACTGAAACTTGGTCGCTTACTATGGGTCTCATAAGAAGGCTCAAAGTCACCCAAAGGGCTATGTTAGGAGTTTCTCTGCGTGATCGCATCAGAAATGAGGCTATCCGCAGCAGAACCAAGGTAACCGATATAGCCCTCCGAATCGCTAAACTTAAGTGGCAGCTCGGGGTACATTGCACGTAGAGCCAATGGCCGTTGGGGCGGAAAGTTTCTCGAGTGGCGACCACGTACTGAAAGGCGCGGCGTGGGTAGGCCCCCCACAGGGTGGACTGATGACCTGGTAAAGGTCGCGGGAGTCCGCTGGATGCGGGTGGCGCAGGACCGGTCAATTTGGCACTCTCTGGGGGAGGCCTATGTCCAGCAGTGGACGTCTTTCGGCTGATATGATGATGATCTTCAAAGTTAGGTTAGGTTTATTTTGCAATAATTTTCACAGTTTATCAAGCACTCTCTTGCTCGAGTTAGTTTTAGGCACTATCGCTTACAGAATTCATTCGATTTTGTACGTGAACAATTTTTCAAGGATTTTATTATGTTACAACTCGTGTAGACTGAATACAGGCATTTTGCAATGGAATATTGTATTTTAGGTTGTAAATAGATGAACTACGACAGACATCTATGAAGTTGCCGATGTCTCAGGAACAATAAGGAAAGGGATAGAAAGATAGGTCGGGGGAGTCCGCTGGATACGGGTGGCGCAGGACCGGTCAATTTGGCACTCTCTGGGGGAGGCCTATGTCCAGCAGTGGACGTCTTTCGGCTGATATGATGATGCAAAATATTCACAACATTATTAGGAATTATGAGGAAACCCGCAAAATCCACTCACAAACTATGGCATTTGACATTTTGAAGCCCCGACGCGCCACTAGCGCCCCTAGCGGCGAATTCACTCGCGTTAGCTCTCATTGCCGAAGAATTTTACGGTAAGGCAAAGTGGAGTACGTAAATAGGTGAGTGAACTTGTTAATTTGCTCATACAGCGTGTGACATTCATAAGAACATTTATTTTAATGGCTGAAAGTATAAGCCCTAATGAACGTGAAGTGAACTCTAGTTTAAAAAAACCGGCCAAGTGCGTGTCGGACCACGCAAAACGAAGGGTTCCGTGCCTATTAAAAAGGTCGTATCGTCACAGAAATTTTACGGCACTTACGTCCTTTTCTTTGAGGAAGGCAGTTTTTCAGCAATATCTCGAAAACCTCTGAACCGATCTTGTTCAAAACAATTTTCGGTGAATGAAATTAATAAGCCCTATGTCCATGAATTTTTCCATATTTTTAAAATACACCGTTCAAAAATTAGAGGGGGGGGGGACAGAATTTTAGTGACTTTCGGGGCGATTATCTCCGGCTCTATTCACTTAATCAAAAAAAATGCTAAGAAACCTTATATTTATTTTGAAAGGCCTATCGATTGATGTGCCACACGGGGGGTCACAATGAAAAAAAAAATTTTGAATTTTAGTTTTATATATGGAGTGCACCCCTAAAAAAATTTTTTTTTGTCAATTTAATTACAAAACTATGTAGCGGCTAACAAAATACACCTTTCCTCAAAATTTTATTCAAATACACCTTATAGTTTTCGAGTAAAATGCCTGTGACATACGGACAGACGGACAGACGGACAGACGGACAGACGGACAGACGGACATGACGAAACTATAAGGGTTCCGTTTTTGCCATTTTGGCTACGGAACCCTAAAAAACCGTTTTTTTTTTTCATACAAATTAATTCGGCCCGCAATGTATTGGTAACAAAGCTAACAACTGCCAGTAACTAGCTCTGCCTCTCTGAAACGTCAAGTGAATGTTAGCAGTAAATTGCTGCTCGAGAAAATTAAAAAAAAAATAACTCTCCATTAGAAAAGGTAATTGTTATATTTTTTCGATAAAACGGTTCACAGCACTGAAAGCTATCGTTCCTTAAAATAAATGCTCTTATGAAAGTCGCACGCTGTATACATTTATTTCTTTCCAGATATGGTGCGTCGAAGGCGATGCTACAGCAATTTTGACAGTTGAGTGACGTAAACAGAAAACAAGATGGCGGAAGCGGAAGGAGGAGCGAGCGAGCAGGATGATGTCTCATTCTTGCGTACGGTGAGTAATTTAAGGTACATATGTAATTCTTAATTTTTAGGGTTCCGTACCTCAAAATGAGAAAAACGGAACCCTTATAGGATCACTCGTGCCTCTGTCTGTCCGTCTGTCACAGCCGATTTGCTCCGAAACTACTGGACCGTTTGAGTTGAAATTTGGTACACATATGTAAATTGGTAAGCCAAAATTGACCGTGTAAAGTAAATTAATAAATCGGGGGTAAACTGGAAAATTAAAAAAAAAGTTTCGCAAACTGTATTGTGTGACATATCAAATGAAAGGGGTTTTTGTAAGCATCTCAGATATATATTTTTTATACTTTTAGCAAAAACAGATTGGAAGTAATTAAGGAAAAAAGACGAATTTTGACCATTCCCCCCCTTATCTCCGAAACTAGGTACTAGGCTTAAAATTCTAAAATAAATATGGAAAATAATTCCTTGCCTAAAGATTACAGGAAAACCTATAAGAAGTTTGAGTATTCAAAGTAATGGTAAAATTCTAAATATTTTACGGAACCCTCACCACGCGAGTTGAACTCGCACTTGTTCGGTTTTTTTTTAACATTATTTTTGTATATTGATAAATGGTATACCTACGAGTAGTAAATAATGTACCTAGGTATGTCATTCATTAATAATCTCGATCACACAAAGAAAATGACTGTAACACCTGTGCTTTTACTATAAGTTTAATGTGAATAAAAAACTTGATATTATTACGAATAATACATTCCTAAAATTGGTCCTTCGAACTCTTTTATTGTAGTAATCACTTAAGCTGAACGGACAGTAACGACGTATCATCACCTCATAGGTTAAGTAAGACAATAAATGTTGTGTCCCGGCTTCTGCCCCAGGTCCTGGTCATCTTTAGTTAGTAGCCATTTCCTCATCAATGGGGCCATCGCATTCTGAGCCACTAAATGTCGCTGTGTCTGCCAACACCCAGGCAGTTAAATATAGCAGCTGAGACGCAGGTGAACTGAGGAGTTCAAATCATGTAATAGAGCAGTCGCTATCTAACAAGCTTTTATTAGGTCGACCTGTATGTAACTAACTATGTAATGAAATCTTGCAGGTTAAATTTGACCAACTTCCCGGAGTCCAATCAAGTTGAAATTTTGTACAACTATGTAAGTCGGATGACAATCCAATAATTATGATACCATAAACCTGGTCTGATGATGGAGACGGAAGGTGGCTGTAGGAACTGGTTAATTACACAGGATAAACCGTCGTGTTTGGGGTCGTTACAGTCCTCTCAATGAGCAGTTGATGAGTGTACAGTCGGCAAAAAAATCCAACATGGCGGAACACCCAAGATGGCGGGCTAGTTATTTTTAATGCACTCCTACAATATGGGTGTCAAATCAAAGGGTTTGCTAAGAATAACTCGAAAAATAAAGTGACGTCACTCTAATTTTTTTTAAATCATATATGGCGGACAATATACTGAGAAATCGCGAGATTTAGGTACTACTCGTATATACTCAGGTAAATCTCGCGACAAGCTTTAATATCATCTAAAAATGTGTTATGACGTTATAAGTTGATAGTAAAAGTTTTAAAGGAAAAGTTTATTTTATTATTTTTAGCGCATTTAAATAAATGCTTGTTTTTTAAAAGTTTTTTATTTATTTGTACAATTGAGATTGATTAATAATATCTAAACGGGGTCTTGTCATTTGACCTACTAAATGTTGCCCTAATGTTTCACTAGACATTCATCTTCGAAACAGTGAATTTTTCGGGTTTTCTTTGAATATCTTAAAAGTTAGGTTAGGTTTATTTTGCAATAATCCTGTATAAGAAAAAAAAGCTAATGCAACATTGGGTCAAATGAAGCATTTAGAGCTAAAGTAGTTAAGTCCTACAAGGGAGAACCATCTAAACATTCACTCAAAAGCTTGGTCAAGAAAGAATAAAAGAGAAAGAAGGAAAAATATATATTTGGTCATAAACTACATGAATTTAAATAACTACTACTCCAAGATGGATACCACTCGACATATAATGATTTATTTGCAAATACAATTTATCAACAAGAGTTTACGCCATGGCGTTGGTAAACATAAGTAGGTAGGAACAAATACATCGTAGATTCAACGATCCGGGGCGGTCCTTTTTATTAGTTTAGTACGTATTGCTGATGAAGCCTGTTGCGGATTCTATTCTTTGACTTTGACTTTAACTTTGAATAAATG
Organism: Epinotia nisella; assembly: GCA_932294315.1. Classification (NCBI taxonomy): domain Eukaryota; kingdom Metazoa; phylum Arthropoda; class Insecta; order Lepidoptera; family Tortricidae; genus Epinotia; species Epinotia nisella. Next base: position 11,226,145 of record OW028696.1, on the reverse strand, counting down.
ATTGGGGAAGGGGAACCCTGATGCTGTCTAATTCTGTTTTTTTCTCAACGGTAGGTAGGACTAATACCAATGCTGTGCGATGTGGAATGACTATATTAACTGTAATAGGAAGTGGGCTGGTCAACTTTTTATCGGCACCTAAGTATGATACTATTTATATCGATAAATTTATCGTTTTATAAACAGATTGGTTTATAATTTTGTGCTTCAAAGAAGGGTTTTTAATTTAACTTTAACTTTCGTGAGTGAAATTTAAAATTACACTAATAATTATTCAGTTTAACTTGTTTAATTACAAGCGACCTTTTTCGAACTCTACGAGAGTTCTTTTTTCTTTCCTTATAATCTCGGGATCTGGGCGGAGACCTCCCCCACTTTTTCCAATCTTCGCGGTCATTCTTTAAAAAAGGAGTCCAAGTTATCCCGCCATCGCTGACTAGGTCTACCGCGTCTCCGTTTTAAGTCGTGGGGCTTCCACTCCGTGGTCGTCTCGGCCCACAGCTCATTCGGCGTGGGGCAGACGTGACCAGCCCCGTTCCACTCTAAGCCCGCATCGCACTGGCGCAGCCTGGCCGCGGCGGTCAATAGTAAACTTGTCATTGGCGGTCAAATATACTATCGACCGCCACCGCGGGCCGCGCCAGTCTGTGCGAGGCCTTAACTTTTGGCCGCTTTTCGAGCTTCATCTTTTATTTGGGTTCAGTAGCAGCCGACTGCGTCAGAGCCGAAAGGAAGGCATACTATTTAAGCAGTCGATGTTAATGACTGCTCTGGGACGCCACATGTGTAAGTAATTTTGCTGCTTCGCACATTAGTCGCACCATGCGGGCGCCTGGAGCTGCGGCTGAGCTGGCGGCGGTGCGGAAGCGGGACAAGTACTCAGTACTTGCAAATTACTTGTTTGTTCCGCTTGCCGTGGAGACGACTGGGTGTTGGTGCCTTTTTTAGTGAAGTGGGTCGTCGTCTGCAGGAAAGAGGGCTGGATCCCCGCTCTGGGTCCTTTCTGGTGCAAAGGTTAGCCATAGCTGTTCAGCGCGGCAATGCGGCTAGCGTAATGGGCACCTTTGCACCAGGAGGGACGCGGGGCGGGTTGTTTGATACTTAGTTTTAAGTTTAGTTTAATTAGTTGTAATTATTGTAAATTGGTTTTTTGTACTTGTTTTGTGTATAAATAAATTTTTACGTCTATGTTTGTATTTAGGTGTGTTTTGTATGAATAGAAATATTTTGTCGAAAGGATGCCAAGCAGCCGTTTAGTTCGAACATGCGCACACATGCGCATACCGGGTTAAGAAATTAGTAGGGGGTTCGCCGTCTATGGTTTTTTCGTTCGCTGGTTAGTATATACATTATTTACACATAAATTATCGTTAAACAGTACCCGTCACTTGTGTTAACAGGAAGACATGGTGTGTCTGTCCTGCACGGCGACCGGCGAGCGCGTGTGTCTGGCCGCCGAGGGCTTCGGCAACCGGCACTGCTTCCTCGAGAACATCGCCGACAAGAACATCCCACCCGATCTGTCGCAGTGCGTGTTCGTTATTGAGCAGGTAGGTACGTGAGTTCCGCCACAAACCAACACCGTTGAAGGGTATAATCAAAGCATCACCAATAGGTACTTCTTCCTTGACAACATCACTGATAAGAACACAGCCCGACCTGTCGCAGTGCGTATTCGTTATTGAGCAGGTACGTGAGTTCCGCCACAAACCAACACTGTTGAAGGGTATAATCAAAGCATCACCAATAGGTAGGTACTTCTTCCTTGACAACATCACTGATAAGAACACAGCCCGATCTGTCGCAGTGTGTGTTCTTTATTGAGCAGGTACGTAAGTTCCGCCACAAACCAACACTGTTGAAGGGTATTACTTAACCATCGACCGGTTCAGACGACCGGTTAGCCTAGTGGGTAGTGATGCTGCCTACGAAGCTGAAGGTCCCGAGTTTGAATCCCGGTAAGGGCAAATATTTGTGTGATGAGCATGAATGTTTGTTTCTGAGTCTTGGATGTTTTCTATAATATAAGTATTTATATCTATTAAATATATCGACGTCTAGTAGCCATAACACAAGCTTTATTGAGCTTGCTATGAGGCTAGTTTGATTTGTGTAAGATTGCCCCCCCCCCATTATTTATTTATTTAAACTTTATTGCACAAAATACAAAAAAAAAATGTACATTGGGCTAAACAGAGACTTATAACTGGTGCAAAGAAAAAAGTATGATAGTCTTTATTTATTTATTTAAATTTTATTTATTAAATTCCATCACAAACCAATACTTCCTCGGCTCTGCTTCCTCAAATACATCGTCCATAATAACATCCCTAGCGTTCTGTCGCAGTGCGTGTTCGATATGGAGCAGACCGGTACGTAAGTTCCGCCACAAACCAACACCGTTGAAGGGTATAACCATATCATTAGCAAGAGATACTGCTTCTTTGAGAACATCGCCGATAAGAACACGATCTGTCACAACGAACACTTCGATACTTGAGACTTTGGTGGCCAACAACAGTGCCGAGGGTTTCGGCAAAGGGACTAAATTGAGCATGTGGTACTGTTTTTACGCGCATATTGTGTTTTCTTCATCAAAAATGCCAGATAGTTCAGGAACCAACCACATTGCCGCAGGTTAAGGCAACCGCCACTGTTCTGGAGAAAATCACAGACATAACTATTCCCGGTCTACTAGAGTAGTTTCCATATGGTGGATTTATTTACCGTTGGGTTCTGGAGTTTTGTACGAGTAAAATAGTAATATATCTATTTAAAAAGTACGCTTTTCGGACACGTTTCTATTTCAGATCAGACATTGTTTGTGTGTCTAATAAGTATATAATTTTTTTTTTTTTTTAATCTATATATTGGAATATAATATTTATTGAAATAAAAATACAAGATTATAATTAACATTAACTAAGATAAATTAAAACTAAGGTAATCTAAAAAAGGCCCTCGAGGCATTGTACCGAGGATGCTGGCGGCATTTCCTCGCTGAATTGCAATGTTGATGCGTTGCGCGAGAAAGCCGCCAGCTCTTCGGTCACCAGTTACATCGACCAGACGTTTCGCGATTTCTGCAAATAACTTATGCGCACTGGGACCCCACGGACCGAGGGTCTCGACGCCAAAGGGTACAAAGTCGTACTCTCTGCCGAGGCCTCTATATTTATTACATTTCAGATTTTCGGCGTTTTCCGCCGCTGCACCCGCTTTAGAAGTAGTAGTATATAAATTGCTAGTGAAACATTTGAACATATCGAAGTAACTTTTGAGAGACTTGAACTACGAACTTTTGTGTAAATGATGAAAGTTTCTGCGGTACCGGAACTGTTCTAAATTATGTAAGACTAGTTAATATAAACTTAGTCAAGCGAGAAGTTCCTCTCTCTCACATCCCGAAGTTTAGTGATCTTTTATCTACAATCATCTCCCGGATAACTTTGAATCACTCAAAGCCAACAACTTAAACCGTTGTCGCACGAATTGACTCCTTGTCACTTGGACAGATGTTTTTACAGCGTAAAAATGTATCTCGAGTACAAAATACAGATTTGACATTTGTTAGTAATCCAGTGCCTCTTTATAATATTTATATTTTTAACCCCCGACGCAAAAAGAGGGGTGTTATAAGTTTGACGTATCTGTGTGTCTGCCCGTGGCATCGTAGCTCCTAAACGAATGGACCGATTTTCATGCGGTTTTTTTCCCAAAAGCTGACGTTATCGAGATGGCTCTTAGCTACGTTTCATCAAAATCGGTTTAGCCGTTTTTGAGATATTTGAACTTTGAAATGAAAAATCGGGGGTTCTTCAACTTTTCTTATTTTTTAATTTATTGTCATTTTCTGTATTTTGACATTCTTTTTGGTCATTTTTAAATCAATAACCATATCAATTAGCACGCCTGCATGCAGGCTGGATACACCGAACTTGAAAATATTGTACATCATCTTTAAACTGTATTCAGCAAATAAACGATTGTATTGTATCTATTGACTTTAGTGTGTATCGCGCGCTCGCTCTTACACGTTAGCTGGGCGTGCGGGGAAGCGAGCGCGCGAAACAGATTGAAATGTGATTCGCATCGGAAGTGACCGACTAAAATAGACCTCCAGTAGGTAGTTCAGGAGTTATTCCCCATTTGAGTGCCAATAGTTAATAGGCGTTCAGGTAATATTTTGATATCCTGACATATCCAGGATATGTTTTAATATGGAACTTCTTAAGTTATTAATTTTTATTCCAGGCGCTGTCAGTGCGCGCCCTACAGGAGTTGGTTACCGCAGCAGGCTCAGAAACCGTAAGTGTCCACGCACTTTACCACCCTGTATGTACATTTATTTGTCACATACTCGTTTATAAATTAATACATGTTATAGTACATTGTGTTACAAGTGCGGTAAGATATGAATTACGAACAAGAGTATGTTAGAAGCCTGACGCCGAAGGCGGAGGGCTTTGATGACTCGAGTTTGTAACAATCTTACCGTACGTATCGCAAACAATGTTTTTCATCATAACTACAAAAGACAGAAAATCTATGTTTCATACAACCGCACCAATCAAAAATTGACGAAATTGACAACTTCACTTCCAGATCAGTGCGAGTGCGCAGCTTCAATATTTCATTCAACCAATCATAGAGCAGTACAGTAGTATTATTGCGGCTCGTGCAAACCTAGATTTTTTTTCAACCAATCACAGAGCAGAATTCTTGTGGCGCACGGCCAACGAGATTTGCTTCAGCCAATCAGATCACACTCATTACGCCTTTAATAGAAAACCATTACGCTCTTAGGCGTAATAAAGGCTGTTGTAGCTCTGTATGCCTGCGTGTTATGAAGCCCTTTACGAGCAAGTGTGATTAAAAATAACTTATTCTCCTGAAGTACTGTACTTTAAATAGTTTTAAATAATTGTCATTTAAATAAAGTTGGTATATTCATTATTATCCTTGCGTATCCTTGATTTCAGGGTAAAGGCACCGGTTCCGGGCACAGGACCTTACTTTACGGCAATGCTATATTACTAAGGCATCTTAACAGTGACATGGTAAGTTCAGTTTATAATTTAATATTAACAAAAGACCTTTAGGAACACCATTCCGAAGATTTCCTCCTACAGACGAACTCACAAACGTTGATTTATTTTACCAAACTCCAAGCGTTTTTCCCGGCTGAGCTCTAAAGGAGCCCCTGGGTTAGCTATGACGTCCTATCTCAAGATTTAGCGTAGGCACTAGTTTTACGAAAGCGACTACACTCTGAACTTCCAACCCAGAGGGAAAACTAGACCTTAGACCAGTTTCCACACGATGTTTTCCTTCACCGAAAAGCTACAGTTTACTATCAAAATACTCTTTAATGCTCGCTTCACACAAACGAAGAAGTATCATTAAAAGATATCAATAACATGTAGGCAGAGGCAATCTTTTCCAGACAACCTTTGGGTAGTAAAGAAAAAAAGATATGCATTAAACGCACGAGGGTCGTTCTTCTTTTCGACCGACAATAGCCTGTCCCTCGTCTTATTACGGGATCTCATTTGAGTAATGATGTTTACGGTTTTATAATGTTCGAATGAACGTCCATATTATTTTATTAATTAGTGATGTTTAATATTTCACTTTCTCTAACTAGCATTTTTTTAAATGTTTTTTTTTTTCGTAGAATGCCGTGACAGAGTGGTAAACCAAAATGTTGTCCCCACTGAAAGAGTCCACTTTGTCACATGTTTTGTTTTAGAAACCAACCGTAAATAAATATTTATATTGGCCAGAAAGGAAACTTTAATTAGTTCTAATGAAGAAACCTATGCATTTTTTTTTTAATCGCACTTCAAAACCACAATTTTTGATAGTTCAAAAACCAAAAAAAACAGAAAAACCTCGGATCATTGTCGGTAAAAAAGAAGAACGACCCACGAACCGTTACTTCCTTAGTTTAAAAAATAATCTAGCCAATGTCTCCAGTACTTAGCCTGCCTGTCGACATCATCATCCCAGGACAAGTTGGCCTTTGACGTGGGTCTGCAGGAGCACTCACAGGGTGAGGCCTGCTGGTGGACGCTGCACCCGGCCAGCAAGCAGAGGTAACCATCATGCAGTACCTAGCCTGCCTGTGACGGCATCGTCCCATGACAGCCTAGCCTTCGACGTGGGTCTGCAGGAGCACTCACAGGGCGAGGCCTGCTGGTGGACGCTGCACCCGGCCAGCAATCAGAGGTAACCATCACACAGTACCTAGCCTGCCTGTGACGTCATCATCCCAGTACAAGTTGGCCTTTGACGTGAGTCTGCAGGTGCACTCGCAGGGCGAGGCCTGCTGGTGGACGCTGCACCTGGCCAGCAAGCAGAGGTAATCATCATACAGTACCTAGCCTGCCAGTGACGTCATCGTCCCATGACAGCCTAGCCTGCCTGTGACGTCATCATCCCAGTACAAGTTGGCCTTTGACGTGGGTCTGCAGGAGCATTCGCAGGGCGAGGCCTGCTAGTGGACGCTGCGACCGGCCAGCAAGCAGAGGTAACCATCGTACAGTACCTAGCCTGCCTGTGACGTCATCATCCCAGTACAAGTTGGCCTTTGACGTGGGTCTGCAGGAGCATTCGCAGGGCGAGGCCTGCTGGTGGACGCTGCACCGGCCAGCAAGCAGAGGTAACCATCATACAGTACCTAGCCTGCAGAGGTAACCATCGTACAGTACCTAGCCTGCCTGTGACGTCATCATCCCAGTACAAGTTGGCCTTTGACGTGGGTCTGCAAGAGCATTCGCAGGGCGATGCCTGCTACTGGCCGCTGCGACCGGCCAGCAAGCAGAGGTAACCATCGTACAGTACCTAGCCTGCCTGTGACGTCATCGTCCCAGGACAAGCTCGCCTTCGACGTGGGTCTGCAGGAGCACTCGCAGGGCGAAGCCTGCTGGTGGACGCTGCACCCGGCCAGCAAGCAGAGGTAACCATCATACAGTATCTGGCCTGCCTGTGACGTCATCGTCCCAGGACAAGCTCGCCTTCGATGTGGGTCTGCAGGAGCACTCGCAGGGCGAGGCCTGCTGGTGGACGCTGCACCCGGCCAGCAATCAGTGGTAATCATCATTATAACATCATCCTCATCAGCCACCTGCGACCCGACATATGAAAAAAAAAATCGAATTTGAGCCTAAAAATTCCGCATAGCTACAATGCGGTATTTTATTGCTAGTCAAATCAACAACTTTAAATAAAACGCTCTGAAAGTATGGAATGGAGTTCACCATAGTGACATCTGGTCATAATAGTGACGTCACAGTTTTCAATAGTCAAAAAGCGTCCCTTTTTAGAGTTCCGTACCTCAAAAGGAAAAAAAAACGGAACCCTTATAGGATCACTCGTGCGTCTGTCTGTCCGTCTGTCACAGCCGATTTGCTCCGAAACTACGGGACCGATTGAGTTGAAATTTGGTAAACATATGTAAATTGGTGACCCAAAGATGGACGCGTAAAGTAAATTAATGAATTCTGAACAAGGGGGCCACTTTTGGGGGGTAAACTGGAAAATTAAAAAAAAAAGTTTCGCAAACTGTATTGTGTGACATATCAAATGAAAGGGGTTGTTGTAAGCATCTCAGATTTTTTAAAATAATTTTAGCAAAAATAGATTTGAAATAATTTAGGGAAAAAGACGAAAATTGACCATTCCCCCCCTAATCTCCGAAACTACTAGGCTTAAAATTCTGAAAGAAATATGAAAAAAGTTCTTTGCCTAAAGATTACAGGAAAACCTATAAGAAATTTGAGTATACAAAGTAACGGGAAAATTCTCAATATTTTACGGAACCCTCACCACGGTTTTTGCTATTGAGATTTGAAAAATCATTCATCCCTTCTTGCAGAGTTGATATTACTTCAGCACCTTCTCGTAGCAGTCGCTTTTTGTTAGGTACTTCATGAAGTCTATTTTAACCGATATTCCTGATCCCAATTCTATTTCAATGTATATCGCCCGCCCGCTTCCACGCCTGAGCTTGTAAGTCAGAAAGAGTGCGCGTAACATATTCAAATGCAACCGGGTCCTAAAGTAGATGATTGAAATGGAGGCCTATGTTATTATACTTTGTAATGCCCCGTTTGTATGCCCGCAGGTCTGAGGGTGAGAAAGTGCGAGTTGGTGACGATCTTATCCTCGTGTCTGTTGCCACGGAGAGATATTTGGTGAGTTTGTGTACATTTAAGGCCATACTAATAATGTCTAATGCTGAGCCAGTGTCCGGTTCACTGCCGCAGAGACACACTTTGTTTCATGTTTTATATGTTTCTCTTGTTTATTTTATTGTTTAGTTTCAAGTTTCAAGTTTCTTTATTTGGCCAAGTAACAAAATAACGTTACATCTAGCAAGTCATGATACATAATAATTTTCTCTTATTTTAATCATGCACTTATGAAATACGATTACTTACAATAATGAAAGTTAACATGTCAAAACTTCAAGTATGTTTACATACGATATAACAATTTATAAAAGTGATCTCTCTTGTTTAAATTTTTCTGTAAATTCGTTGATTGTGTAGAATGGGTTACATTGAAACTGTTAATATGTGTGTCCTGTGTGTTTGTGAATAAATGTATCTTTCTTTCTTTCTTTCTTTCTGTACTACATAGTCGGTACTCCCGACGCGGGAATCCGCTCCAAAACCGCAACAGACACAATTTAATATGGAAGTTGTATGCTGCATACCACAATGCGCGGTTTCCCGCCGCCAGAATGATGCAATAGATTGTGTGCAGCCAAAAATGCAGTCTGCTTGGTCTCAGATTGCTGTCCAGCAGCCACCTGAGACGGTGTTGACCAGAGCTCCTGAGATGGAACCCATTAATGATGCAGGTTCCTCTCAAGAAGTTCCACTTAGGAGATCTAATAGAGACGTTAGACCTCCTGGGTATCTCAATGATTATCTCTGTAACTGTTCATAATAAATTTAGTTTATTTTATTTTTATTTGAATAGGAGAGATGTAGCATTATATTGATTTATGGTTTAGCTCTAGGTTGTCTATGCTTGAAGGAAGTAATAAAAACATTCTTAGACCAATCTAGTAATGGTTGTTGTTTCATTTTATACATTATTACATGGCCATCAATATATGCGGGAAACCGCCATCGCGTAGTTCGAAAGAGCGGTTATCCGCAGCGGTTTGACGCCGCATGCGGCGGTCGATTTTCTCCCGCCCGTGAACCGCAGCGGGAAACCGCGCATTGTAGTATGCAGCATACAACTTCCATATGAAATTGTGTCTAGAGCGGTTTTGGAGCGGATTCCCGCGGCGGAAGAACCGCCCGTGTAGTAAGTAGATATGGATGGCCCGGCCCTGACATAATTTGGTAAGGTAATTGACATGTTAAAAGTTTTAATTGTCGAGCATTTATTTTTTATTTAAATTTCGTTGTGAAGTTTAACAGTTTTGATTTAAAGTTTATTAAGGGATAATATTTTCAAAATCAAAATATCTAAAAATTAGATAGGTGTATTAAACTTACTTATACGCATGAAATATTAGGTTGATTAATTATTGATATTTTAAATTAAGCATGTTATTTTTAGAACGTTGGGAAATAAAGGATATTTTTATTTTATTTTATTTTATAAGGGATAATAATTTAATTTTGCTCTTATTTAACTTTTCGTTGCCCTCCATAACTTGCAAAACAGTTTTTATAGCCACTTTTCGGTATCGGATTGAGCTGAAATATGGCATACCGTCATCACTGATCTTAACACATCAAAAATAGTTTTCATTTACAAAAAACTACCTACATAAGATAAACCCATCGTGTTTGAGCTCATTGGAACCCTTTCAACTTAGTAGTTGACGAATGTGCAAAAAAGTACAGTTAGCAAAAAGCTTGTAGCAAAAATCTATTTTTATTCAGAAACTTATTTAACCTGATTGCCATGGAAACGTGAAAAAAATCTTTTTGCATTCGACTGTACATACGCTAACGATAAATACTAGCACGCTTCTATGCCGATGAATCGATCTTATACCAATGATGTAATTGTTGATATTTTTCAGCACACGACAAAGGAAAACGAAGTATCGATAGTAAATGCCTCATTTCACGTGACACACTGGTCGGTGCAGCCTTACGGCACAGGCATCTCCCGCATGAAGGTATGTATTGTGGTCACCCCCTGCCGCCCACCATACAAGAAAAAATGGCAATGCAAATTAGAAATCAACTATAATGGGAAATACAGTAGATTTTCTTTTGTTTTGAATTCGAACAAGACAACACAAATGCAGCACAAATAGTACATTGTTGAAGAGGCTAGAAAGTAAGCAATAGATGGACGAGTTAGTTCGAGGGCCGACGCGTAGCTACGAGTCCAGCTATTGCACTTTCGGCCGAGGCTTAACACAGTGCTTTTCACGCCTACTGCGAGGAAATTGCAAATAATTATAATTTTAATTCAAAATTAAGTATCTAATTGAAGATTATAATACTAAACAGGCTCGCTTGCCTCGCGCCGGCGCGGAGGAGAAGGAACTGGCGCATGCCGGCGCGGTGCCGGTTAATGTACGGCCCGATAATACGCGTCCACGGTCCACTCTATCTCTTTTTAACTTATGCTAAAAAAGAGAGAGAAAGATAGATGGACGCGTATTATCGGGCCGTACATTAACTGGCACCGCCGGCGCGACCGCGCGGTGACCTGTGATTGGTCGATCGCTGTTCAAGTCATAGATGGCCTGTTCGTGCGACGTCCAACTAACCTGAGCTTTGAAGCCTGAATTCTGACCATCTTTTGCCACATTTCCGTGCAGTGGCGTGAAACATTAATAGTAGATTGCGGGCAACAAGGGGCTAAAATAAGCCCGAGCAAAGTGAGGGAAAATTGTTCGAGGGGTAATATGACACTCGACTTTTCACTTCGACTGCGAGAAAATAATTTAAAAAAGTTTGGGCTCGATAGAATTGCCTCAAGTAGTTGACAGTATACAGAAAAGTACAGTCAGCATTAAAAGCTTGTACTAAAAATGAAATTTTTGTCAGAAACTTTTTTATGTTACAGTATAGCAACTGTTTGTTTCTAAAATAAACAACTAAGTACCTAAGTGTTATTTAGAAGAGCGGAATTTTCTGACACTGGTAGATAATACTTACTAGGAAGTGTCGACCTTACTATCCTTTTAGAGTAAAAATTATAAATAAATATTTTGGGCACAATCTAACACAAATCGACCGATATAAGTACATAGAAAACATCCATGACTCGGGAACAAATAAATGTTCTTACCGGGATTCGAAACTATTAACTTGGTAATATTTAATATTTTTTACTACAAAAATGTTATTCCTCTCTGGAAATCAGTCTAAAGGTCAATGTCCGAAATTCTCTCTAACCGCAGCGCTTGGTTTAGCAACTAAGCTGCAGAGATCGTCGTAAGGAAATAAACTATTTTCATTTTCAGTGTGTGGGCTACGTGTTCGGTGGAGACGTGCTGAGATTTTTCCACGGAGGCGATGAATGTCTCACTATACCAAGTACTTGGAGCACGGAGGGTGGACAAAAGTGAGTGACAAGGACCAGAACACCCCTTTTCAGGACAGGTTTAAGCCTCTCGATTTGATAACCGTATCAATGTGGTAACCTTATGATAAAACCTTCATCATCATATCAGCCGAAAGACGTCCACTGCTGGACATAGGCCTCCCCCAAAGAGTGCCAAAGTGACCGGGCCTTTTTTTTTGACGGTGTGAAAATGCTTTACGCATACCCCCGACCCGGGAAACGCCATTTGGGGGTTATGTGGGACTTTCCTCCCGCCACCATCCGAGGAGCATACCCACTAAAACCACACTGGCGTCACCCGCATTGCCGTTAAGGGGGCGCCATGGGATCGCGAACATTCCACCACGACGCCCCCCGTTGGTCCTGGCTCATACTTCTGCCAGGACACCCGCGCCAAAGGAGGGGAAGGTCAGGACGCTTGACTCTCTCCCCAGACATGTAGAGCCGTGCAATGTGGGTTCCCTACCCACTGGCTCTACTGGGGGAAGACGCGATCAGCGGCCGCAAACCGCGCGCGCCTTCTACCCCGCCGTCGTCTGCGCCGTAGTGGGAGCGCGTCCGCACTGTCTTCGCGCGGAGAAGAAGCTTCCCTCTCCGCGGCCTCCTTCTGCGTGATGACTGTTTCGCAAAAGGAGGCCACCCCTTCCCACGATCTCTCGCTGCCCAGCATGGCCGACACGACACGCAGCCTGAGCGCAGCGAGAGATCATCCACCCCGAGGGCCGTCACCATAGTGCGGCGCTCCTCGGCCCACCTGCTGCACCACTCCAGCGTGTGCTGGGCCGAGTCATCCTCAGCGCCGCACTCATGGCAGGCGGGGCTTCCCTCTCTTCCAATTATGTGCAGGTAATGACCGAAACAGCCATGTCCGGTCATCACCTGCGTCAATTGGAACCTTGGGCAAAGCCATGGGCCCTCTCTAGCCTAAACCGCTGAATCGATTTAAATAAAATTCAGTATGGAGACAGACATAAGGATACTTTCTATTCCTGGAATCATCTTACATCTATGCCATCTATAGGTGCTCCACTGTTCCAATTTAATTTATTTGTTACTTGTTATTGTTTTATGTATATTTTAAATTGTTAGTCTAAGTTTCGTGACGCATTGGTGTACACTGTAATGTCATGTAAACGCCCTTATCAATAAATAAATAAATAAAATAAATCTAGTCCAAATAATGGCTACACTGAAAATCAGCGTCATGGAATGTGTCCTCTGGCTCGCTCTATGACATCAAGCTGAGTGTAAGCCTTTTAGTGCAAATCTCTTCAAAAATTATTGCACTCTATGTATACTTTTTGCACTAATAAACTATTTTCTTCTTCTTATTCTCATCTATAAAAACTGACCCAGGCAACTAGAAACAGAAAAAATCTGATCCACCAATTTTGATGTGAATATACCTGTATTAAAATGTACTATTTTCCACAGTATCGTCGTATACGAGGGTGGTTCCGTGATGTCACAAGCCCGCTCTCTATGGCGGCTCGAACTCGCTCGCACCAAGTGGGCGGGTGGTTTCATCAACTGGCTCCATCCGATGCGTATACGGCACATAACTACGGGCCGCTACCTCGGGGTCAACGACCAGAACGAGCTGTATCTTATACAGAGGTATGATGGCACAACTAGTTACTATTGTACGAAGTGGGCAGGGCTTCATCTACGGGCTACTACATCAGATCAACGACCAGAACGAGCTGTATCTTATACAGAGGTATGATGGCACAACTAGTTACTATTGTAGGAAGTGGGCAGGGCTTCATCTACGGGCTACTACATCAGATCAACGACCAGAACGAGCTGTATCTTATACAGAGGTATGATGGCACAACTAGTTACTATTGTAGGAAGTGGGCAGGGCTTCATCTACGGGCTACTACATCAGATCAACGACCAGAACGAGCTGTATCTTATACAGAGGTATGATGGCACAACTAGTTACTATTGTAGGAAGTGGGCAGAGCTTCATCTACGGGCTACTACCTCAGATCAACGACCAGAATGAGCTGTATCTTTTACAGAGGTATGATGGCACAACTAGTTACTATAGTAGGAAGTGGGCAGGGCTTCATCTACGGGCTACTACATCAGATCAACGACCAGAACGAGCTGTATCTTATACAGAGGTATGATGGCACAACTAGTTACTATTGTAGGAAGTGGGCAGGGCTTCATCTACGGGCTACTACCTCAGGTCAACGCCCAGAACGAGCTGTATCTTATACAGAGGTATGATGGCACAATTAGTTACTATTGTAGGAAGTGGGCAGGGCTTCATCTACGGGCTACTACATCAGGTCAACGCCCAGAACGAGCTGTATCTTATACAGATGTATGATGGCACAACTAGTTACTATTGTTAATCACCATTTTGTAAATGTCCATTTTAATATTCTGGGCTGGGCTTTCAGTCGTGTAGTACACAAAACTATGAATTAACTATGAGACTAGTTTTGATTTGTGTAAGATCTCATACCAACATATGATCGCGCCTGTTTTCAAGAGGGGTCGGCAGAGATTCACGGATTGAACTTGCGATGCCTCGTATTATTTTTATCCGGCCTCGCAAGCAATCCCTTATTTCCCGGCCTTTGTATTAATGTACTATTTACTCCATAATTACTTCGATTTTACATGTAAACACTAAACTTATCACTTTCTATGATCTTGACAAACTTTTCATGACATTCTTTATACAATGCTCGTCGGTTAAGGGTATTGATTGACCTTATGATTTAAGTCTATTAAGATCTACATACACTATACTAGCTTCTGCACGCGACTCCGTCTGCGTGGAACTCGTTTATATCGTAGCTCCTTATAAACTTTCACCCGCCATTTCATCCCTTTAGGGGATGATTTCTGGGATAAAAACTATTCTATGTCCTTCCCCGGGATTTGACCTATCTCCATACAACATTTCATCTGAATCGGTTCAGCGGTTTAAGCATGAAGAGGTAACAAACAGACGCACTTTCGCATTTATCATATCATCATCATCAGCCTATATACGTCCCACTGTTGGGCACAGGGCTCCTGTCAAGGATGAGAGGGAATTTGTCATATTAGTATGGATTACAATTTAACGATTTTCACAGAGATGAAGCAACCACGGCCTCCTGCGCGTTCTACCTGCGTCAAGAGAAAGACGATCAGAAGGTGGTGTTAGAAGACAAGGATCTGGAAGTCATCGGGTCTCCGATCATCAAGTATGGTGACTCTACCGTCATCGTACAGCATTCGGAGACCGGACTGTGGCTTTCGTACAAGGTAATTTAATAATTGCTCATTCAATCTTAATGTGATTTGTATTTGAAGAGAATATGGGACATATGCATTACAAGCTTACTGGTTACACGTAGACGTGTGTTCAGGCTTCAGTTCTCCCCGGCCTCTTTTCAGTCATACGAAACAAAGAAGAAAGGCGTAGGCAAAGTAGAAGAGAAGCAAGCCATACTACACGAAGAAGGGAAGATGGACGACGGTCTTGACTTCTCCCGTTCGCAAGAAGAAGAGTCGCGCACAGCGAGAGTCATTAGGAAGTGTTCGTCGCTGTTCACTAAGTTTATCAAGTGAGTCTCAACCTTATTACTAATAAACGAAGGTACTTTATCTATCTATACGATCTGTCTGGCTTGCAAGAACAGTCGTAACAGCAAGAGATGTTAGGAATTGTACGTCGCTCTTCACCAAGTTTATCACGTGACATTCAACCTTGTTACTACTAGGCAAAGGTAATTTATGGATCGACACGAGGACTAGACTTCCTGCTTGCTAGAAAAGCCGCGCACAGTCAGTTATTAGGAAGTGTTTTAAAGAAGTGGCGCCATCTCTGTTCCTAAGGGGTGAAACTTCCGCTGCTGCAGGTCAAATTACTCAGTTTGGTCCCTACTATCACTGTGCAAAGCGGCTTGCTTTCATCACAAAGTGCAGCAATCGACCAAAAAATCGCCATAACAAGTATACATAAAGACAGGTTTCCTCACGATGTTTTCCTTCACCGAAATGTAAATAAAATAGCTGACAACGACCTGTTTCATGAAGTTACAAGTTTAAACTGGGAACACAGGTCATATGGTCAGTCGTTATTGGTCAAGCTCCTCAGGGTAGCTGCTGGGCAAAGGCCTCCCTTCTAGGATCGTCCCGGTTTTGAGCAATCTCTGGCCAATCTTTACAAAATGCGTCTAGGTAGTTCTGCCATCTCCATCTCAGTCTGCCACGTCGTCCCCGCCTATCATGTGGCACCCACTCCATGGCTATTTTAGCCCACTTCTGCGGAATGAAACGGGCCACAGATCTGAGATTGGCAAGACGATAATTCGCAGATATTTATTTATTTATTAAGAGTGGAAGGACAAGTTGGAAGGGGAAGACTAAGGCGAACTTTCTCCGATCAAATTGGAGAAATCTTACAAAAAAGCCAGGTCAAAATTTGAAAATATTATTTGTAAATAAAGTATAGATGGACAAAAAAGTTAACAAAACTCATAACTGTAAGAACTCAAAATAACACACACACACACACACACACACACACACACACACACACACACACACACACACACACACACACACACACACACACACACACGCACGCACGCACGCACGCACGCACGCACGCACACACATAAATAGAATAGTTTATAACTTTAAAATCATCTTAATCATTGTTTTTTCGGCAACACTAGTATTGTAAAACTGTTATCTGGAAGAGCGAGGCCTCCTGACACAGGTAGATAATACCTACTAGGAGGACTCGACCAAATTGTATGTACCAAGTATGTACCACCTAAGGTTGAACGAAAATAAACATTATTATTATTATGTATGTCTTTCCCGCTCACGGGACATGATGTCCCGGACCTTTGGGAGGCGTGTGTGGGGCTAGGTACCTACAAAGTACCAACTGAGCCAGCACGTAGAGGCCCTTTTGACAATTTAATGGAATGCAAGGAGTACACCTCGCGGATGCTGTCCCTGCCCGTGTCATGGGACGCACACAGAGACAGCACCCGCTGGGGTGTATAGGGACTATTACTGGTTGATGGAATCTAAATAAAACGGGTTATTGGGTGAAAATGATGGACTAGTGACTGGGCTATTGGTGAAACATCGGACGCCTGCCTAATAAAACTGTTTCACTTTTTATCTCTTTATTATTATTATTATTATATTATATTATTAAAATTACCCTAAACCGACGAGCATGTATGAGAAATGTTATGAAGGTGAGTGAAGCGAAAGTGGTTTGTCAGGATCGTAGCAAATGGAGATCCGTGATCTCTGCCTACCCCTCTGGGAAAGAGGCGTGATTATATGTATGTATGTATGTATTTATTTAAAAAAATCCTGTTTCCAGTGGCCTTGAGACCCTGCAAGAGAACCGTCGGCACTCGATGTTCTTCGCGTCGGTGAACCTCGGCGAAATGGTCATGTGCCTCGAAGACCTCATCAACTACTTCGCGCAGCCTGATGAGGAAATGGGTAAGAATTCATTATTACTATTATTGATTTAAATCTAAACGATTTCCACATATTATTTTACCAAACGGGACACCTTAGACCGGCCATATACTGGCTGATTAGAGCAGTCAGTGCCAACAGCTTCAAGCGGCCGCAGTTGGGTGACCTGCAGTTTCAATAAAAAAATGTCATTCGCAATACACGAAACGCTCAAGCAGTTGCAACCGCTTCGGGCGGTTGGCAGCACGGTGAAATTTCATCATGCGGTCAAGCAGCTCTGACTGCAAGAGCGGTCCGTGTATGGCGGCTCATTGAACAGCTATACTCAAGCTGCGGCCTGCCGAGCTTTTGCGAGTGGCCCTCCATCCATCATGCGATAAAAACCATAAATTGTTACCTGTTTTCCAGAACACGAAGAGAAACAGAACAAGTTCCGCGCCCTCCGCAACCGGCAGGACCTGTTCCAAGAGGAGGGCATCCTCAACCTGATCCTGGAGGCCATAGACAAGATCAACGTCATCACGTCTCAGGGCTTCCTGGCTGGTTTCCTGGCGGGAGACGAGTCGGGGCAGAGTTGGGAGATGATCTCTGGATACCTCTACCAGCTGCTGGGTAAGATTGTACATTGATATATTTCAGCAACTTATCATCAGGGTCAGTGTGGCACTCTATGGCCAGCAGTGGACGTCTTTTGGCTGATATGATGATGATGATTTTTACTTATTCTAAACATAAGTTATGTCTACTTAGACTTTCAACATCATCATATCAGCCGAATGACGTCCACTGCTGGACATAGGCCTTCCCCAAAGACTGCCAAAGTGACCGGTCCTGCGCCACCCGCATCCAGCGGACTCCCGTGACCTTTACCAGGCCACCAGTCCACCTTTTCGGGGGTCTACCCACGCTGCGTCTTCCTGTACGTGGTCGCCACTCGAGAACCTTTCCGCCCCAACGGCCATCGGTTCTACGTGCAATGTGTGCTGCATACTTACATTAAACAAGTCAATTCTGATTTCTGGTTTAGTTTCCTTGGAAGTCCAAATGTCTGGTGCACTCGCAAAAAATAATGCCTTGCTGGGATATTCCAAATTCCCTTGAAACAGAAAAGTGATTGATTTTAGAAGAATGATATATGGTTATCGATGGATGTATGTGTGCAGTGAATGTCTGCAGCGCTTCTGTGAGGAGATGGATGACAGGTAATCAACTGTGCCAATATTTTAGTCTTGTTTAGTCTCGTTCCATGACGCATTGGTGTTACTGTAATGTCATGTTAACATGTTTATAATAAATAAATAAATCATAGTAATAATAACGACCCAATTACGCAATACATTTTTTCCACAGCCGCCATCATACAGGGCAACCACACAAACTGTGCGCAATTCGCGAACTCCAACCGTCTCAACTGGCTGTTCTCGCGTCTCGGCTCGCAAGCGTCGGGGGAGGGCACGGGCATGCTGGACGTGTTACATTGCGTGCTCATCGACTCACCTGAAGCGCTGAACATGATGAGAGTGAGTAATGGATAACGAATGTTTTCAAAGATACGCTGACTGATGGATGTCAGAGTGGGTGGTGCTTTACCGGGTTTCGGGAGAGGATATACATGCGGGACGTGTTACATTGCGCGCTCATCGACCCGCATGAGGCGCTGAATATGATGAGAGTGAGTAATGAACAGAAAAAGTTTGAAGAATTCGAATGATTAAAAAAAAAGTAAAAGTGCAATTTTGCAAAACATGATTCTTTATATTTTAAGAGCCACAAAACCGCTATACTTGACGATAGCGATTCCCATAGCAATCGAATTGTCATTCTCCATCTTGCTCCACGCATTCTCATCACCTCTGTTATTCTGATTCATTCACTAACCCCCCAGGACGAGCACATCAAAGTGATAATCTCCCTGCTGGAGAAGCACGGGCGCGACCCGAAGGTGCTGGACGTGCTGTGCTCGCTGTGCGTGGGCAACGGCGTCGCCGTGCGCTCGTCGCAGAACAACATATGCGACTACTTGCTGCCCGGCAAGAACCTCCTGCTGCAGACCGCGCTGGTGGACCACGTGTCGAGGTGAGGGGACTGTGCGTGGGCAACGGCGTCGCCGTGCGCTCGTCGCAGAACAACATATGCGACTACTTGCTGCCCGGCAAGAACCTCCTGCTGCAGACCGCGCTGGTGGACCACGTGTCGAGGTGAGGGGACTGTGCGTGGGCAACGGCGTCGCCGTGCGCTCGTCGCAGAACAACATATGCGACTACTTGCTGCCCGGCAAGAACCTCCTGCTGCAGACCGCGCTGGTGGACCACGTGTCGAGGTGAGGGGACTGTGCGTGGGCAACGGCGTCGCCGTGCGCTCGTCGCAGAACAACATATGCGACTACTTGCTGCCCGGCAAGAACCTCCTGCTGCAGACCGCGCTGGTGGACCACGTGTCGAGGTGAGGGGACTGTGCGTGGGCAACGGCGTCGCCGTGCGCTCGTCGCAGAACAACATATGCGACTACTTGCTGCCCGGCAAGAACCTCCTGCTGCAGACCGCGCTGGTGGACCACGTGTCGAGGTGAGGGGACTGTGCGTGGGCAACGGCGTCGCCGTGCGCTCGTCGCAGAACAACATATGCGACTACTTGCTGCCCGGCAAGAACCTCCTGCTGCAGACCGCGCTGGTGGACCACGTGTCGAGGTGAGGGGACTGTGCGTGGGTAACGGCGTCGCCGTGCGCTCGTCGCAGAACAACATATGCGACTACTTGCTGCCCGGCAAGAACCTCCTGCTGCAGACCGCGCTGGTGGACCACGTGTCGAGGTGAGGGGACTGTGCGTGGGCAACGGCGTCGCCGTGCGCTCGTCGCAGAACAACATATGCGACTACTTGCTGCCCGGCAAGAACCTCCTGCTGCAGACCGCGCTGGTGGACCACGTGTCGAGGTGAGGGGACTGTGCGTGGGCAACGGCGTCGCCGTGCGCTCGTCGCAGAACAACATATGCGACTACTTGCTGCCCGGCAAGAACCTCCTGCTGCAGACCGCGCTGGTGGACCACGTGTCGAGGTGAGGGGACTGTGGGGTCAGTTGTATGAACAACATATGCGATTGATTTTAGGTTAATTTTATTCTTAAGGCCCCTCTTGGGAGTCGCGCCGCGCGAAGTTTAGGTTTTTAGCGCTACTCTCACAACGATCGAGGCTCGCGCACCGCACACGCACACATGTACGTATGCACAGTGGGTCGTCGGACTTTGACTCGCCAACAAAATTGTAACTTTGGATTTTGTTACTAAATATAAACATTGTGAGTGTAATGTAATTGTTATGTCATCTTAATGACAATATACCTACTAACTGCTGTGTACACGACTTTGTTTACGTCGACACGTTTTTCCGTAAGAATAGGTGGGAATATTTTCCCGCGGTTAAATGTGGTACATTTTGTTGCACATTTGATATAACTCAAACACAATATCCACAGGGAGCTCTTTCAAAATAAATAATAATAATAAATAATCCATACTAATATTTTACCCTCTTTAGGGTTCCGTACCCAAAGGGTGAAAACGGTATTACTAAGACTTCGCTGTCCGTCCGTCCGTCCGTCCGTCTGTCTGTCACCAGGCTGTATCTCAAGAACCGTGATAGTTAGAGAGTTGAAATTTTCACAGATTATGTATTTCTGTTGCCGCTATAACAACAAATACTACAAAACCGGCCAAGTGCGAGTCGGACTGGGGCTCCTATACAACAGACATGATTTTTTGCCATTTTTATAGATAATGGTACGGAACCCTTCGTGCGCGAGTCCGACTCGCACTTGGCCGGTTTTTTACTTAACTGTTTAGTGTCTTTGTGCGCTCATAACATTTTTTTTTAAAATAATGGTGTTTATCTCATGTAAGTGAATTGTACAATTCTTTATGAGATTAAATAGTCTTAAACCTTAAACCTTTATATTATAAATGGGAAAGTGTATGTGTATTTTTGTTTGTTTGTTTGTCCGTCTTTCACGGCAAAACGGGGCGACGAATTGACGTGATTTTTTAAGTGGAGATAGTTGAAGAGATGGAGAGTGTCATAGGCTACTTTTTGTCTCTTTCTAACCCCCCACTTCCCTCAAATGGGGGGTGGAAGTTTGTATGGAGCATTCCGCAATTTTCAAGGTAGAAAGCTAAAAATTGGTATGCGGAAACAAAACAAGTAAAACTATTACATTCGAAACTTCACAGAAGTATTCCTAGCAATCAATGAGTAAATACGTGTTTCAGGTTTTTTGGAAATTCAACCCCTAAAAGGGGGAAATGTGACAATGTCTGAAAATCAACATGGGTATTGTCAAAACAAAAAAAATGAGACCAAACTCGAGGGGTATACAAGTAGCCATTGAGGAGTTCCACTATCCACCTCCTGACTCCATCATCAGACCATCGTCACCGAGTGTAATGAATAGAACTCGTCAAAACAAAAAAAATGAGACCAAACTCGAGGGGTATACAAGTAGCCATTGAGGAGTTCCACTATCCACCTCCTGACTCCATCATCAGACCATCGTCATCGAATGTAACGTATAGAACTCGTCAAAACAAAAAAAATGAGACCAAACTCGAGGGGTATACAAATTGCCATTGAGGAGTTCCACTATCCACCTCCTGACTCCATCATCAGACCATCGTCACCGAGAGTAATGTATAGAACTCGTCAAAACAAAAAAAATGAGACCAAACTCGAGGGGTATACAAGTAGCCATTGAGGAGTTCCACTACCCGCCTCCTGACTCCATCATCAGACCATCGTCATCGAATGTAACGTATAGAACTCGTCAAAACAAAAAAAATGAGACCAAACTCGAGGGGTATACAAGTTGCCATTGAGGAGTTCCACTATCCACCTCCTGACTCCATCATCAGACCATCGTCACCGAGAGTAATGTATAGAACTCGTCAAAAGAAAAAAAATGAGACCAAACTCGAGGGGTATACAAGTAGCCATTGAGGAGTTCCACTACCCGCCTCCTGACTCCATCATCAGACCATCGTCACCAAGTGTAATTTATAGAACTCGTCAAAACAAAAAAAATGAGACCAAACTCGAGGGGTATACAAGTAGCCATTGAGGAGTTCCACTATCCACCTCCTGACCCCATCATTAGACCATCGTCACCAAGTGTAATTTATAGAAGTACATTCATATTCATTGAACATTATTTAAAGTAAAAAATCATGATTAGATTTGTTATTATCAGAATAAGTTAACTTTATTCAATTTTCTCACAAGAAATATTCACGGCGAAATTATTCAATAATATATAATAATATATTTTATTCTTGAATGCCCAACTCTGTCTGTATCTATATCTAGTATCTACACATTATAGCGATTATTGTTATTTTTTATGCTTAATATTAGCGGTAAATAGGAATGGCAAGTGATGTAAACAAGTATTTCATCTTATAACTATTTAATTTTAAGAACTATACCTACTAACTACTTTCTACTTACCTAACTATTACCACTATGCAATGGTTTTGTGCATGTACACGGTTCGATCGCGATCGGTGAATGCGGCGCAAAGCGGCGTGCTCTCACTTCGAAGGCGCGTGGCCGAATGAACCAAGACTGATTGCCGCGAGCGGTCGCACTCGTAGTGCGCCGCTCCATAGTAAATTGTATGAAGATTTTGAGCGTAAAAATTGGGCAACTTTGTGATTCTTTTACACAAAATAAGAGTATATTTATTAAGAAATGAAGATTTCATGGCATTGTTTATAGTTTTAACTTTATTATTTCATAAAATTCATTTAATAATTATTGATACTTCCGACTCAGTTTAGTCAATACGGGAGTGCGATTTACACGTTTTTAGTGATTTTCTGTTTTTTTTTTTTACACTGAACTATAAGCATTATCTTAAATTCGAATGTTTCAAGGTATAGTAACGTTCATTGGCTAGCTGTATGAATTTTTTCAAGGTTGTTGAACGTCGTTTTCTGTATAATTCTCTTACATTCCCGACCCTCGATTGCAGTAGAAGACCCTTAAGGCAATATATATTTCTTACAGCGTCCGTCCGAATATCTTCGTGGGCCGCGTGGATGGTTCAGCGGTGTACCAGAAGTGGTATTTTGAGGTCACCATGGACCACATTGAGAAGACCACACACATGATACCTCATCTGAGGATAGGATGGGCGAATGTGACTGGGTAAATATCCATATTTTATTATTTTATTACCCATACGAAAGTAACTCTGTCTTCGACTTTCTTTTCATTGCATCGTTTTATATCATCTCGTATGAATCCACACGTCATACTTGGAATGAATCACACACATTAAATTAACACCTATAGGGTGTCCTAAAAGTCAAGTAGTACTTGCTGAATTAGAAAGAAAACACAGTTTCTGTTTTAGTTTGTTGTTGAATCATAAAGTACATAGTATAGGATTATGTTTGCAGAAGCATGTGGGGCAAATGGTGCTAACGGCTTTTCTGGGATGTATATTTTTTATCAAATTTTTCTACGACATTTAAAAAAATATATTTAAAAAAATATATACTAATATATACCGTCTATACCTACTCACCCGGCAAGCTCTTCTTTCCCGGCGACTGCGGTAATGTACCATTTCATCACACTTACTCGTCAATGGCGTAATTACTTGCGAGCGTACGTAGCAGTTATAGCACTTTTACCTCCCACGGGCAGTTAAGTTTAGTTTTAAAATATAGAACCCTCTGATTGGCTTAAGCAAATCTGGTTGCTCTGTGATTGGTTGAAAAAAAATCTAGTTGGCCAAGCCGCCCCGCCCCGTAAGAATCTGTTCTGTGATTGGTTGAAATATTGAAGCTGCGCGCTCCACTAGCACTGATCTGGAAGTGAAGTTGTCAATTTTTGATTGGTGCTGCTGTATGAAATTTAGATTTTTCTGTCTTTTGTAGTTATTTATTTCCTCGCAAATGTGATGGATGAAAAACATTGTGTATAACACGGGCGTAAGAATATTGCAAACTCGAGTCATCAAAAGCCCTCCGCCTTTGGCGTCGGGCTTCTGATAGACTCTCGTTAGCAATATTCCACTTACGCCCTTCGTTAAACAATGTACCATTGTCATTCTTCAGCTACGTCCCGTACCCCGGCGGAGGCGAGAAGTGGGGCGGCAACGGCGTCGGCGACGATCTCTACTCGTTCGGCTTCGACGGCGCACATCTCTGGTCCGGAGGCAGGAAGATTGCCGTTAACAGGAACTATACCGACGAGCCCTATATTAGAAAAGGTAGGCTCTATATTCAAACTAGGTATTCCAATCCTGCTTTCCTGCTTTCCAATACTGCTTTCCGAGGTAGTTTCAGGTTTGCGGCGTCTAAGTGCTGGAATGATATCCCTCCCCCTATCCAAGGGGCGCTTAGCAGATACACCTTTAAGCGTAAGCTTAAAGGCTATTTGTTGACGCTCCAAAAATAGATACCTTAATCCAGCACTGTTACAGCAAAAAATATGCCAATTGTTCATTTGTTTTTTTATTTTTTTATTTTATCTAGTTGTTGTTTCATTTCCATAAGAACTTACATTTTAATGTAAGTATTATTGTTTTGATTAATGCTGCATGTAGGTAGTGCCGAACAATACATCTCACTTCGTATTTATGTTTATTTCTCTCTCGCCTATCCTAATAATATATTAGTATGTAGTTAATATATTAAAATTGTATGACGTTTCCGTGAGTCACCAACGGTACTGGCTGAAAATCAGCGCTGTAGGTGTCTGACACCTCAGCATAATGCTGAGCCAGTGTCCGGTTCACTGCCGCAGAGACACACTTTGTTTCATGTTTTATTTTATGTTTCTCTTGTTTACTTTATTGTATAATATGTGTGTCCTGTGTGTTTGTGAATAAATGTATTTTCTTTCTTCTTTCTTTCAATCCCGGGATTTATTACTACTAAAATACTAAGGTATTTTTTAAAGTCAAATAAAATCCAAAAATAATTTTAGATTTGAAATTAAGCAAGGAACAATAAAAAGAAAAAAATATAATAACATCTCCAACGTTTTGAGAAAAAAAATTCTATAGGTACCTATTTTTCACAAATAACATTTTTTTCCAGATTTCTTGTTTTGATTGGTTGTTTATTGTTATTGATAATCAATAACCTGCCCATAGTGATTACCCTGCATTGTTTTTAAATTTATGACCATCTAGATAAAAAGTTATACCGTCTCAATTAGGTGTACTACAAAAAAAAAAAAAGTTTAAACATCTGACAAAATAAAATCAAAAAAAAATCAGTTTCACTGACAAAATGAGTTGAAATTTCACCCCTTTTTAATATGTACAGTTTATCGAGAACCACCCTGTTTTTTTATTTGATTAAAATTATAATAGGTAAATGGAATTTATTTACTAAATACAAGATGATGATTAACATTAACTAAATTAAATTAAAACCCTGTATTAAATGACTAATATCTTTAATGTCCCATTCTCACCAATATTATCCACATGTGTTTCTAGGTGACGTAATCGGCTGCGCTCTGGACCTTACCGTGCCGATTATCAACTTTATGTTCAACGGCGTAAGGGTCACCGGCTCCTTCACCAACTTTAACTTGGAGGGCATGTTCTTCCCGGTCATCAGTTGTTCCAGTAAACTCAGGTAAATTAGGGACCCCCGGGACTCAAACTATCAGTGTACCAAATTTCATCTAAATCGGTTCAGCGATTTAAGCGTGAAGATAACAGACAGACAGACAGAAATACAGACATACAGATAGACACACTTTCGCATTTATAATATTAGTATGGTATGGCGCGGCGTTGGTAGGCCTCCCACAAGGTACTGATAACCTGGTGAAGGTCGCGGGAGTCCGCTGGATGCGGGTGGCGCAGGACCGGTCACTTTGGCACTCTTTGGGGGAGGCCTATGTCCAGCAGTGGACGTCTTTCGGCGAATATGATGGATGATGGATGGATTAGTGCTAACAATATTATCTTCCCCCAGTTGCCGTTTCCTCCTCGGCGGCGAGCACGGCCGCCTGCGCTACGCGGCGCCGGAGGGCTACTCCCCGCTCGTGGAGTCCCTCAACCCTCAGCAGGTGCTCTCGCTGGAGCCCTGCTTCTACTTCGGGAACCTCGCCAAGAGGGCGCTAGCGGGCCCTCCACTGTTGCAGGACGATACGGCGTTCGTGCCTACCCCTGTCGACACAACTTTGGTAAGTTCAGACCGGAGTTGATATCAACGCCATCTATCAGAGCTAGACGTAAACACTTTAAATTGTGCCAGTTATGAAGGTAGATTATTCATAATGATTTATTTTCTTTTACAGATCACATTGCCATCTTACGTAGAGCAAATAAGAGATAAATTAGCAGAAAATATTCACGAAATGTGGGCGATGAACAAGGTACTTATTTTAACCGACTTTTAATAATTTAATCCAAATTTGGTATTTTTTAGACGAGTTGATAAACGTCTTAAGGTATAGATAATGTTTTATTGGAAAATATTATTATAAACTGTCTGTGAGCTAAATGTCATCTAAATCTATTTAGTCGTTTTGCGTGATTGAGTAACAAACATCCAAACATATCACTTTAGTTTTTATAATGTTAGTAGGACGAATGATATTCAAAAGTAAACTTTATACTTATGTTCATAAAACTGTTTTCAGATCGAAGCCGGCTGGATGTACGGCGACCAACGCGAAGACTTACACAAGATCCATCCGTGCTTGGTTCCGTTCGAGCGACTACCGGCCGCGGAGAAGAGATACGATATACAGCTCGCTGTGCAGACGCTCAAGTGAGTTTAGACCTTATCAGGATTAGAATAAGGTCGAATATTGTGAACTTAAAAAATGTTGCTGCAGTAGTAAAATACGACATATACAAATCGCTGTGCTGACGCTCACACTCAAGTGAGTTTAGACCTAATTAATACGGGATTAAGGTTTAACATTGTATGTGTGAAATTTGTCGCTCTGGTGGCAGACATTCTGCTTAGTGGCTCAAGTGAGCATGGACTTTATGTATGTTGGTGTATGTGTATATTGCGGCCTCTGTAAGATCCATCCATGCTTGGTTCCTTTCGAGCGACTACCGGCCGCGGAGAAGAGCGACTCGCTGTGCAGACGCTCAAGTGAGTTTAGACCTTATCAGGGTAGGAATAAGGTCGAATATTGTAAGCTTAAAAAATGTTGCTGAAGTAATAATGATACGACATACGACTAGCTGTGCTGACGCTCAAGTGAGTTTAGACCTTATTCGCATCGTTATAAGATTTAACATTGTAAGTGTGAAATATGTCACGTCTTGCAGGGAATCAGCTCAGTGGCCCAATTGGACCTGAATAATAACGGCGTTTAGTTTAATATCAAGTTAATATATTACTACTGTCGTATCATATTATAAAGAAAGTAGACATATTCACTACACAAAAGATACATAGAGACAAAGGGAGTAGAGTTATCGTTTTTTATTGTACAGATTTTTACACCATTTTTTCCATGTGGTCTTCAAATAGTACCTACAATTGTTGTGAACGAATATTTCATTCAGATGACCGGAAATTGTATTAAACCCGACCACTGTCTACTCCACATCTCTTACCTTCCCGATGTCCTTTGTGGAGGACAATTCTGGCGCTCGGCTTCTTCATCGGCCTGGCCAAGTCCCCGGTATTGTTTATCCTATCACTGTCTACAACACACCTCTTAACGTCCCGATGTCCTGTCTGCAGGACAATTCTGGCGCTCGGCTACTACATCAGCCTGGACAAGCCCCCGGCGCGCATCCGCAACGTCAGGCTCCCCAACGAGCCATTCATGCAGGTAAATATATTTTTTTTAATTTTTATTTATTTAAATCTATTTTCAGAAACATTTATACATATAGAAAGAAAGAAAGAAAGAAAATACATTTATTCACAAACACACAGGACACACATATTACACATACATATATATTATATATACGTATAAATATATGTATAAGCAATAGTTTGCAAAATCCCGCGGTTAATCCCGCGTTTCATAAATTAGCTCAATAAATTGTCTTTATATTACAATTACCTACTAATATTTAAATGCAAATCAAAATAGTAAATGTTTCGTAAACAGTTCAACTCGCGTCAAGTAAAACCTAGCGCATGCCTCCTCTCATTCATGAGAAGAAACCTGTGCCCAACAGTGGGACGTATATAGGCTGATGATGATGATGATATAATTTTATCCCCAGTCGAACGGCTACAAACCAACACCTCTAGATCTGAGCGCTGTCACCCTGACACCGAAGATGGACGAACTTGTCGACCAGCTCGCGGAGAACACGCATAACCTGTGGGCCAGGGAGCGCATACAGCAAGGCTGGACTTATGGACTCAACGAGGTATGTTTTACTTGTCATCCTGACAGTGTCAAATGTGGGAAGGGAATATCGTGAAAGAATTAATAAGTGTACATATATGACGACTTCCATTACATTTTACAACGTAAGATTCTTGTTGCGTCGGGCTCAAATTACATCAGTCCATATTTATCATCTAAGGTGAACAATGAAGGCAATTAACATGTCCACATTATTTGTTTCTTGAGACATTCGTTTTTAATGAAGTCGTTCGTTTTCAATGTACGTTTTGTCGCCCAAATCACCTGTAAACTAATTATATGCAGGCTAGGTACATAATTTGTCCAATGTCCTTTATAAAGAACATCTGAATAAATGTGTTTTTTGTATTTTTTCATAAATAAAATCGTGTTATGTTGTATGATATATTTATTCAAATGACTTAGGGATTATTATTCAGAATTCTTTCTAGAAAAGTAAAGATACAAGACGATCTGAAATTTGGTGGCTGGGACAGTCACACTTAGTATCGATTGAGTACTACTAGGTGTGAGGGTCACAGCACACTGAGTTTATAGATTTCTACAATGGAAGAAAGAAGATTCATCGAAGATGCTACGGAATATAAGATACGGCATAGAAGAAATCCCATCGAAACTTATTAAAATATGTGTATCCGAACTCATCCCACCGTTTATGCTGCTTGTGAACCAGTCCTTTTCAGAAGGCGTGTTCCCAGACTTACTAAAAACATCAAAATAATGCCTGCTTTTAAATCAGGAGGTGAAAAAACAGACCCGTATCAGTATAGGCCTATAGCTTTGTTACCATGTATTTCTAAGATGGTTTGCTTGGTTGGCGTAGTTACTGTACCTGAGTTTTTTTTGAATTTTGACGTCAAATATAATTTGGTATTTAAAAAATCTGTAATGACTTTACTTAAATACATTTGCAATTGCTTACGCTTCATCTATCCTGATTTGACCTTTAAAATGTATCAATAACGTGTTTGCTTATTCTAAGACAGAATACCCATGGCCGGTGTTATGAAATATATCTCAAATTGCCTTTTGTTCTTTATTAAACACACCTTTAATTGCATCCGTTGTCTCAGGACCCGGACATGCATCGGTCTCCTCACCTCGTGCCGTACCCGAAAGTGGACGAAGGCATCAAGAAGGCCAACCGAGACACCGCCTCAGAGACCGTGAGGACGCTGCTGGTGTATGGATACATGTTAGACCCGCCTACTGGAGAGCAGCATGAAGGTAAGAAGATAATGATAAGTGATAACCAATATACGGAGCAAATTGCACGTAGAACCGATGGCCATTGGGGTGGAAAGGTTCTCGAGTAGCGACCACGTACCGGAAGGCGCAGCGTGGGTAGGCCCCCCACAAGGTGGACTGATGACCTGGTAAAGGTCGCTGGAGTCCGCTGGATGCGGGTGGCGCAGGACCGGTCATTGTGGCACTCTTTGGGGGAGGCATATGTCCAGCAGTGGATGTCTTTCGGCTGATATGATGAATCAATATATATTATACTATGGTAACAAATTAGGATAGATAAAAGCTATTTGAACATTATTCTAGTTCCACTATGAGCAATATATTAGAAAATGACATCATATTGCCACGGTACGCTTTGTCTCTTGTGGTTGATGAGTATCTCGTACCCGACAACATATTCATTTAATTTAATTTCATTCAATTTTTGTTTACCTATCGTTAATTTTAAGATTAACAATAATCGTCCCGATAGCCGTTTCGGCGAACGGTTTAATAGCGAAGAGTCTCGACCGACGGTCACCTTAATTTTCTCGCTAGATGGCTAGATCGAGGGTCAGATACAGAAGGCGGTACTTCTGGACACGGCGCGGATAGTCAGGAGGTTCCTCTCTCTGTCGCCCTGACCCTCGGTAGTTTAAGCCCCGCCTCACTGCCGGCGGCACCCTAGGTTAGGTTTTTATAATGATTTTATATTTTGTATACTTATATAGTTTTATATTTAAGAGCATAAGAATGAAAATGAATTAAGATAACAATAATACATTTTTATTGTTTCACAGCTCTACTGTTGGAGGCTTCGAAGCAGAAGCAAGCTGATTTCCGCACATATCGCGCCGAGAAGAATTACGCAGTTAGCTCTGGGAAGTGGTATTTCGAGTTTGAGATACTCACCACTGGGCCCATGCGAGTAAGTATTGTCTAAAATTTTAAAAACATTGAAATATTAACAAAATTCGCGTTATGGTTGTTGTCTCAACCTATAAAATGGTTGTGAAGCTGATGCATAGGAAATTGAATTGATATTATTATTTTAGTTTTGTACATTTAACATTATTATTTTAAACTTTTATATTCAAACACAATGTATACATTCTTGAAATTTGGTGATTCGTTCGTTTAATTTTTTTAACATTCTATGTTATCATTAACGATAACTCTGGCCTCATACGTATTTTTCAGGTGGGTTGGGCGCACGCAGATATGCCCCCTGGCATGATGCTGGGTCAAGATGAAAACTCCTGGGCCTTTGACGGATATAATGTAAGTGTCAAAGTTTTACTCCTTTATAAATTACATCATGTTATTTTAATGATACATTCTTCGTTACTTCGATTTAAGAAGTGTAGAAGTTAGAAACGAGATTTTTACGAGATGTGGAAGATGTTCATATTTCATATAATTCCGTAATTCTATTTAACGTTATAGTGATTAGACGTAAGATAATACAATTTCGTAGATGTAAAATGGCCTTCACCTGCTTTCGGTTCCTTTGTTTCTCGTCCCAATTCCTATCACTCGTTCTCGCACGTTAGTTTAGCGTGCGTAGGAGCGAGTGCACAATACACGTTGAACACAAATAGATCTCCTTATAATCCGCAAAATATTTATTTATTTATTTATTTCTTTATAATGTTAATTGTTGAAGTGATCGGAAGTGAGACATTGAAATATACCTTTATATAATGTTGATTATTGAACGCAGTGCGTTAAAGTGCACGCCGGTTCAAACGACAGTTTCGGAGCGCAGTTCAAAGTCGGCGACATCGTCGGCTGCTTCCTAGACGTTGTCGACCAAACTATTAGTGAGTGGCGAATATGCCGACGGTGTTTCTCTGATATCATACGATCTGGTTGTTTTATTAGGCAACGATAACTCAAAAATATATTTAACAGTATGAAGACAAATTTCACTAGTACTTATTAAGGGTATTGGTTCAATGTCCTGTTTAAAGGACATGAGTCAAAAATAAAGGTATTTTGCCATCAGAGAAACATCACTATTAAATGTGTAACGTGTGGTAACAATACTTGTATTTTAATAAAAACAAAATGTTCAACACATCCCTTTATATGTATTTGTGTTGGTTTCTATCCTTTATGAACGGTAAATATTATATTTGCTAGCTTTTGTAGTTGCTGTCAAATTAATGACAGTGTTAGTGGTTATGTTAAAGAACCTTTTAGATTAGATGTCAGTGAAATGTGGACTTAATATTCCTAGCATATTTATTTATTACCATCCAAATTCCATTTAAAATTTTCATAGATTTTTAGGTATCTCTTACTGTTATGTTAATTTTAGTTACGCGTCTGACAGTATTTATCTGGTATTCACGCGTCTGGTTGTAAGTCGTGTTGGATTAGAATGAGCATTTATCTGATGTATGTAAATGACGAATAATTACATTAATTTTAGAGGAAAATCGATTGAAAATTGGGTTTTGATTATGAAGAAGCCAAAAAATTACATGACCTGTTGAATTTATACAAAGCCACGAAATTTTATTTGTATGCCTTTACTGTGACGATACCTTATACATGAATCTAGAAGTTGTGATCATATCTTATTTTATGTTATTTGATATTTCAAGGAGGAAAAAGTGTACAGCGGTAGTTCAGAATCGTTTGGCAAGCAATGGACGGTGGGTGACGTAGTTGGAGTGTTCCTAGATCTGATCGATAAGACGATAAGTACGTTTTAAGCCATGAATGGAATGGTTATTGTACGGAGTTGGCGGGGAAACTTTAGGGATATCCTTTTTAAAGTACATTTTGGTGTCATTTAGTGATTGAATTTAATGTTTTACAGTAACTGTAATTTTTGTAGTTTAGAGAAAATGTAGCGGATATTTGTGAGGATAGTTTCGGAATCCAGAAACACAATCATTTAAATAATAGCCTTTTAGTCAGCAAAACTTTTCTCGGCACCTCCTTTTCCTCTCAAGTGGAATAGGAAAGAACAACATGCGTTTAATTGGTCTGTTTTTAAATCAAATTAAAATATCATTCTCCTTTTAATGGTTAGTAACTTACTTAATTATAACATTTAAGGAAAGTTTTCTCACCAGCTTCGTACAAACACCTGCTTCAAACTCGCTTCCAAATTTAATTTCGGAATTCGCTTTTTTCTAATAAATACCACCACATTACTTGCAATAACAGGAGTTTCCCGCAAAAAATTTACACATTTACAGTTAAAACCTCATTTGTCCATTATAAAGGACAAATAATTTTGTTCTTGTGCCTTGTCTAGTCCGATATGTTTGACTCTAACTGTATAATCATGTAGAAATCCAATGACATAATGAATCACAGCACGAGTAGAAGTATCATCGCTAAAGCACTTTCAAAACAGTGTTCTGTAGAACTTGAGTAAGTAGATGTACGAAAATGTAAATATTCATTAGATCTTTCGGTAGTGGTAAAAACTAGAAAACGTACTCATTTTCTAACAGGTTTTATTATTATTTACGTTCGTTACTTTGCCTCTTAAGATAAAATAAACATTAAAATCATTTCACATTATTACCCGTATGGTCCTTAACATTGTAATTAATTATCTACTAACCATGTGTGCTAATTTAGTAACTCTATTAAACTTAAATATAGCCCTGCTCGAGGTTGCCACTCACTTTTAAACAATGTGAATTACTTTTCTCTTACAAGTATACTTTTCACGTACAGTATATAGTATTTAGAAACTGCTTTTTTATTTTAATCACTTAGAGCAATTTTTTTTATTAGAGACGTTAAGGTAACTTATAAGTAGTATTTTTTACACTACTAGAAACTATTCCCTATTGTTAATAGTAATACTTTGATGTTACTTGATATCATAAGTATATTTGAAAAAAAAAAAAAAACGAATTTCATATTATATTATTTATTCAATTATTGAATTTGAAAAAAAGACTTACCGATAATAGCTTAAAGGTATCGCTCCTGTCAAGACAATTTGTTCTCCTAAAATCACAAAATTACAAATAATTTGTGTAACCAGGCTTCTCGCTGAACGGCGAGCTTTTAATGGATGCCCTGGGAGGCGAAACCACTTTTGCTGACGTGCAGGGCGATAACTTTGTGCCGGCTTGCACGCTTGGAGTTGGACAGAAAGCCAGGTAATACATACATTTGCAACGATATGATCAATAAAGGCTTATTTAATGTACATACAAACTTATATGCAGTGGGGGTCATGTTTCTCTGTAGCTAGCTTTACTTTAAAAAGGACAACATCCTAGAATCCGATGTCCTTTGTAAAGTACATGTTTGTAAAATGTTTGTTTGCTTGAGTATAGTAAAAATATTTACAGTACTGTTATGTACGACCCAAAGTTTTTGTTTATGTTCTCTGGGAATGATTTGAGTTTAATTTCGTATTGCAGTATTTATGTACCTTTAATGTACTTTCAGACTGACGTACGGACAAGATGTTAACACGTTGAAATTTTTCACAATGTGCGGTCTGCAAGAAGGCTACGAACCATTCTGCGTGTAAGTACAGTTGACTGCAAAAAAAACCTATCTATCCATGTTTTCACCTTATCATAACGCAATAAGGTGAAACAACATAATATACTTAAATAAATGATATATCAGAATCAGAATCAGAATTTTATTGGTAAACCACATTATTTTACATGTCAGGCAGGATATTAAGTAGGTAGGTACATACGTTTTTATTACATGTAAGGGTAATTTTCATTATAATAATCATTGTTTTATAAGTAGGGGATAATCAACAATTCTAGTAATTTTGTCCCATAACCAGGGGCCCATTGCATAACAATTTACATCTTATAATACAAGCGGAAGTCTCTTTTCCACTCCTCGCATTAGAAAGAGACTTCCGCTTGTATTATAAGTTGTAAATTGTTATGCAATGGGCCCCAGGAGACAATTATGACAGTTTCGCTTTTTGTATGAAAATTTACAGGTTCACAATATTCTTAACAAACACAATCGAAACGAAACGCAAGTTGCAATAGACATTGAGATTGCCGCTCGACATGATCTCTATCATGCCCCCGAATAAGACATTTTGCTGTCTTCGAGAGTTTGGTGAGATTTTTCCATAGAGATTACGTCAATAGAGATCATCACTTTTAGACATCATATCGAACGGCCCGAGAATTGGCCTCCAGATCCTTCTCAATTCATCATCATCATCATATCAGCCGAAAGACGTCCACTGCTGGACATTGGCCTCCCCCAAAGAGTGCCACAATGACCGGTCCTGCGCCACCCGCATCCAGCGGGCTCCAGCGACCTTTACCAGGTCATCAGTCCATCTTGTGGGGGGCCTACCCACGCTGTGCCTTCTGGTACGTGGTCGCCACTCGATAACCTTTCCACCTCAATGGCCATCGGTTCTACGTGCAATGTGCCCCGCCCACTGCCACTTAAGTTTAGCTATTCGCCTTCTCAATTAATTCAGTTTAATTTATCACCTTCCTTTTTGGACATTCGCTAGGGACTACATCTATTAAATCCTCTATCTACGGCGAGGCCTTACCGTCAATACCTTCTGTGTTGCCTAGTAATAATAGTTTAAGTGATTGTACATAATGAGATACCTTAAATCACGAGTGTTTTAAGGCCTAATTACGTACAGTAGTTGCTTTTACACTACTTTATCTACACACATATCATAAATCCTCAATGATGTGTTCGGGAACCATTAGAACAACCGCCATTGCACCGCCATGGCCGAATAGATTTCAAATCATGACCAACTATATTTCCATCGAACAGTATCGAAAGCTCTAACCTCTGGGCCACGCTTCGAAATTTGAAAATACGTACAAAATAACCTACGTCCAGAGACAATTTAATTATTTTTATAAATCTTATTGATATAATCATTTTATATTTCGCAGCAACATGAAGCGAGACGTGACGCACTGGTACACGAAGGACCAGCCCATCTTCGAGAACACGGACGAGATGATCGACACGAGGATCGACGTCACCAGGATACCGGCTGGCTCGGGTATGTCATCCTTTACTAGCTTATGCCCACGACTTCGTCTGCCTGGAACTCTACATCGTATCTCCATACAAACTTCCGCCCCCTATTTCACCACCTTAGAGGATTATTTTTGAGATAAAAGCTATCTATCGATATTTATTAAAAGTGAATACAAGATTATAATTAACATTAACTAAGATAAATTAAAACTAAGTTAAATCTAAAATTGTACCGAGGATGCTGGCGGCATTTCCTCGCTGAATTGCAATACTGATGCGTTGCGCGAGAAAGCCACCAGCTCTTCGGTAACCAGTTAGATCGACCAGACGTTTCGCTATCTTATGTCCGTCTCTGGAACACAATCTATCTCTATGCCAAATCTCCTACGGAACGCACCAGTGCCGCCCTAGCGTCATGCCTCGGTGGGTCCTACCTTTTTAGGGTTCCGTAGCCAAAATGGCAAAAACGGAACCCTTATAGTTTCGTCATGTCCGTCTGTCCATCTGTCCGTCTGTCCGTCTGTCCGTCTGTCCGTCTGTCCGTCTGTCCGTATGTCACAGGCATTTTACTCGAAAACTATAAGTTTTATATGAATAAAATTTTGAGGACAGGTGTATTTTGTTAGCCGCTACATAGTTTTGTAATTAAAATGACAAAAAACAATTTTTTTAGGGGTGCACTCCATACATAAAACTAAAAGTCAAAAAAATTTTTTTCATTGTGTCCTCCCGAGTGGCACATCAATCGATAGGCCTTTCAAAATAAATATAAGGTTTCTTAGCACTTTTTTTGATTAAGTGAATAGGGTCGGAGATAATCGCCCCGAAAGTCACCAAAATTCTGTCCCCCCCCCTCTAATTTTTGAACGGTGTATTTTAAAAATATGGAAAAATTTATGGACATAGGGCTTATTAATTTCATTCACCGAAAATTGTTTTGAACAAGATCGGTTCAGAGGTT
The DNA here is from genome assembly GCA_932294315.1 of Epinotia nisella. Taxonomy (NCBI): domain Eukaryota; kingdom Metazoa; phylum Arthropoda; class Insecta; order Lepidoptera; family Tortricidae; genus Epinotia; species Epinotia nisella. Next base: position 11,189,565 of record OW028696.1, on the reverse strand, counting down.
TTCGAGATATTGCTGAAAAACTGCCTTCCTCAAAGAAAAGGACGTAAGTGCCGTAAAATTTCTGTGACGATACGACCTTTTTAATAGGCACGGAACCCTTCGTTTTGCGTGGTCCGACACGCACTTGGCCGGTTTTATTATCTACGATTGCAGCCCCCACCCCCAATTGCAACCGTGTACCTCCCCGAGGACCCCTTTTAGTCACCTTGCACGACAAGCAGGGAATAGCCGTAGCCGTATTCTAAATGCCCGGTTTACAGGGCGCCAGAGGAGAAACCTAGACCTTGTTGGGTTTAGATTAGACCAGTTTCCTCATGGTGCTATATATACAAATAGTAAAATAAGTAAAAATAAGTTGCAGCAGCCCCAAGTGAAAGACAGGAAGAAAACATTTATTCGTGACAAAAAAATACATAATAAGAAACTGTAGACACATACGCACGTACACATTTGCCACGAAATGGTCACAACTCAGCGTAATGCTGGCCGCGCCAGCGCTGGTCTTCCGTTGTGACCTTTAGGTGAAACACGGAACAATGACGCCACGATCACACACAAGGACAATTTACAAAAGAAACATTTATAATGCCGGCGCGCACTGTGTCGTGCAGGAACTCCCCTCTGCCTCGCGCTCTCTCACAGCTGAATGCGCTCCTGGCATCGACACCGGGATGCGACTTGTTTGCGTGGCGATGGACGGCTGTGTCTAGTGAATGCTTGAGATTTTGTGAGGCGATGGATGATAGGTGCTCAACTGTTCCAATTTCATTTATTTGTTACTTGTTATTGTGTTATGTATATTTTAAATTGTTAGTCTAAGTTTCGTGACGCATTGGTATACACTGTAATGTCATGTAAACGTATTTATCAATAAATAAATAAATAATAAAGATTGATGAGCATGTAAATTTGTTTCTGAGGTTTCTTGGATGTTTTCTATGTATTTAAGTATTTATGTCTAATATATATATCGTCGTCTAGTACCCATAACACAAGCCTTATTAAGCTTACTATGGGGCTACTTCGATTTGTGCGTGAGATTATCCCCTAATATTTATTTATTTATTTATTATATCTTTAGGTACTTGTTTTCAGATACACCGCCATGTTTAAAAATATCTCACAACACGTTCGAGACGATGGAGAAGGCCAACTGGGAGTTCCTGAGGCTCTCGCTGCCTGTTATATGCCACGCGCAGTTTATTGAGTAAGTTGTATGCCACGCGCAGTTTATTGATTAAGTTGTTATATGCCACGCGCAGTTTATTGAGTAAGTTGTTATATGCCTCGCGTAGTTTATTGAGTAAGTTTTTATATGCTACGCGCAGTTTATTGAGTAAGTTGTTATGCCACGCGCAGTTTATTGAGTAAGTTGTTATATGCCACGCGCAGTTTATTGAGTAAGTTGTTATATGCCACGCGCAGTTTATTGAGTAAGTTGATATACGTTAAGCGCAGTTTATTGAGTAAGTTGTTATTTTTACTAGCTTCTGCCCGTGACTCCGTCCGCGTGGAACTCGTTTATATCGTAGCTCCATATAAACTTTCACCTCTATTTTACCATCTCAGGGGAAGATTTGCGGGATAAAAACTATTATATGTCCTCCCCCGGGACTGAAACTATCTCTACCAAATTTTATCTAAATGGGTTCAGCGGTTTAAGCGTGAAGAGGTAACAGACGGACAGACACACTTTCGCATTTATTATGTTATAATATGGATATATCCTAATCCTAATATATTTTGTACGAAAGTTTGGATGTTTAGATGTTTGTTACTCAATCACGCTTAAACGGCTCAACCGATTTGGATGAAATCTTGCACGAAGATAGTTTATAGCTTGGATTTTAATCCACATACAAACATAGAGTTTTTATCCCGGGTCCACGCAGACGAAGTCGTGGGCGGAAGCTAGTTACTACATAAATCCCTAGTTATAAAATGAGAAAATTCAAGCACAACCTAAAATAAGCAAACCTAAAATACAATGTATCTATGTTCGAATAGTATTTAATGATAGAAAATTATCGAAATAAATAAAATAAGTTGGTTAACTACGAGTACCTGTACCTATTATTCCTCTTTTATATCCTAGATGTTCTAGATAAACGAAGAAACTCAGACGAAATTGTCCGATAAAACTTAAAATTCTAATGATTTGGAAGGAGGTATAAATTATTTCATTTAACTTGAAGATTTTTGTTTTATTGTTTCTTTTTACCATATATCTGTAATGATTCATGTGTGATTAGGTACTTGATTAGATCAAGTTATTTCACGATGAACTTGCATTAGTGTGAACATGATTAGAACTAAATGACAGGAGATGCTCTGCAACAAATGTATTTCGCCTACTTTCACTCGCTGTTATCATACGGCACTGTCATGTGATGTGGGGTTAACTGATGTTCCACTGGCTTTAATATTCCATTGAGCGTAAATAGACAACTAACCTGGAACGAGTGTATTTCGCTTACTTTCACTCTCTCATTTCATAGGGCACTTTTATTTGGGGTAACTAAACAGATCTTGATATTCCAGTGAGCAAGAAAAAGCCCGTCGTTGGGTGGAGATCAAGGAACGTCAACAGATGCTGATGAAAGCGACTGCTGATGCGCAGATGCCGGCGCACATCGATCAGATCATGCGCAGTGGGTTCACTGTAAGCGACGCTAAAGGTAAGAAAGAGAGAACAAAAGATCTCTTTAGCCCTTTTACGAATTGGAATCCGTTTGATAATGGCTGGAATGCGATGTAAGAATAATTTAAGTACTTTAAATACAAAGTTTTTAACCGACTTCAAATCAGTAGCCAAATTGCTTCAAGTTTGCCTATAAAATTTGAAGAGTTCCCTCGATTTCTCTAGGATCCCATCATCAGAACTGGATTTTGGTGACAACGGGACCAATCTGGAAGTATATGCTTTTACCGAGTTATCGCGTAACAAACACACAAAAAAAACAGTCGAATTGAGAATCTCCTCCTTTTTTTAAAGTCGGTCAAAAAAATCTTCGGGTACCAAAACTCACTGAATGCAGAAAAAGAATTTAAGAAATATCAACTGTGTTGAAGTAGTCATAAGGTTGATTTATCTTTTACCCTTCTCTATCTTCACTTATAATAATAATAATAATTTATTTCGACCAATTAGGATCATACAAGAGACATATTATAAATCAAAAATATAAAATTTGAAGGATTATAAAATTACAAAATTAGAATTACACAAGTGGCATCAAAAGATTTTTCAAAAAACCCAACTGCTTTGTTGCATAAAATTATGTATTGTAATTATGGCACTCATATGTCGAAATCCGTCAAACGGATTAGGCTGCAGGGCGTGCCAAAGAATAAGAAATACACACATACATATGCTCGGAAAACATAACCCTCCTCTCCTTCGGCAGTCAGGTAAAAAGTGACATCTGCGACCCATATCACGAAGGTACCTACAAGTTAAAATTTTACAAGTCTAATCTGTCAACAACGATCAATTGGACAGTCGTTCTCGGCCAAGCTTACGCCTTTGGTCTTAAGCGACCTGCGGCAGCGTTTTATCTGTTCATTGCGCGGTCGAGACGCGCAACGCACTGTGGTTAGTTGGGATCACGCGCAATGAATTAGAAAAACCGCTGCCGCAGGTCGCTTGAGACCAAAGTCGTGGCCAAGGCGTTAGTGTTGCCAATTCCTTCGTAAAAAGGGGCCCCTTGACAATTTAATTCATAAACGTTTACTTTATCTCTCCTAACTTTAAATACATTTCCACGTAATCAGCCATTATTTAATGTGACTGTGTCTAGTAAAAGGGACCACTTTGAGGATTTTAGTTTCCGAGTTACGTACCTATATGCATTTTTAAAAATGAGTCGCAATTTACGTAGGACGGGTTTTTAATACTAATCGGTTATTAATACCTTAAATATCATAAATCTTTGACGATAGGAGATTAATTCATCATTCCATAACTTCCTGGTAGAAGTGTATTTTTCACGAGCATAAACTTTAAAATCTTTTTTTTTCAATTCGTACTGCATGTTTAAAAATTTATAAAAAAATAATGATTGCACCTAGGAAAATGATTCTTTTTTCACTGAATAGCTAATTTCACCTAGTTTTAGGAGATATTAATAACTTTATACCACAGTCACAAATATGCAACTTAACGTATTTACTTCCGGCAACGCACAAGTAAAGGTCGCTGGAGGCCGCTGGATGCGGGTGGCGCAGGACCAGTCATTGTGGCACTCTGTGGGGGACGCCTATATCCAGCAGTGGACGTCTTTCGGCTGCTATTGATGAACGCACGTGTGCGTTTGCCTACATACAAATTTGTTCCTAGGGGGCGTGGCTGGCAGCGAATGCGTTAAGCGCTTGTGCTAAAGTTAGTTTCTTGCAGGTCAAGTGAACGGGATGCATCGAACAACGAGCGAGGCTGAGATGTCGAAATATGAGCTGGGTGTTCAAAGTGCGCCCGATGACAAGAAGGATAAAAGGGGACGGTCGCCTTTCAAGTGAGTACATAGCTTGTCATAAAGTGATATCATGAAAGAGGTATGATGTCATGAAAGTATACATCACACCTGGTCATAAAGTGGCAATTACCGAGCCGGAAATCCCACTAGTCAGAAGGAGACGTGAGATTTTAACTCACAACGGGCGGTAGTCAAGGAAGCCTCCAGCATATTTTATCGGCCTTGCCTTCGGCTCAGATGTCACATTCCTGCGATGTGATACGTTCTTTGTTTTACCACCCTAGTAGGTATTTTTTTTTTACTGTATTTAATAGTACATTGTTTATCGAGGGGCGTAAGTGGAATATTTCAAACAAGAGTCTATCAGAAGCCCGACGCTTTGAAGCTCACAGCCAAAACAAATTGCAGGTGCAGTGTACAATTAATTGTCTCCGTATAATAATTTTCCTGGCTCGTCGTGTTGCGATTAACCATTCAATTTTGAACTCTATCCCTTCCCCGTTAAGGTTCTTCAAAAGCAAGCGCGGCGAGAGCGGCGACCGCGCCAAATCGCACAAATCGAAAACTCCTGACCCCTTCAGCGACGGTGAACTCTCTCCAGAGAGGTCTGACACGAGGAGACCGAATCCGCAGATACGGGTGTCGCAGGTGAGCCTTGTGGCTACGGGATAAGGTTGAGTTTTGAGTGGACATTGACAGTTTGTTGTTTGAATAATTACGTGTGGATTGGATGGACCTTGTGGGTAAGAGATAAGGTTGAGTTTGTTTGAGAGGAATCATTTTCAGTTATATCAAATTGACTGTGATATAAATGTCGTGGTGTAAAAGCGGAAAACATATTATGCTTGTTTGCCACTATAATTTGTACTAATATTATAACTACAAAATACAGAAGGCAAAAAACATGCCTAACTAGCTTCCGCCCGCGCATTCGTCTACATGAATCCGGGATAAAAACTATCCTATATTTAAAAAAAAAATAGCTACGTGCAAAATTTCATCCTAATCGGTTAAGGCGTTTAAGCGTGATTGAGTAACAAACATCCAAATTTCGCTTTTATAATATTATTAGGATTAGTAGTATGACGAAAATCCCATTCAAATATCACAAAAAATTAGAAAGCTACAACCGTTTTAATGTTGCTAGGTGCGATTCTCTGGCATCTTAGTACCTATATGTCAATCTTTTCATATGAAGGTACGTTTTGCGGTTGCATTTTGTTTTATCGCTGTAAGTGTCTCTGCATACAGAAGGTTAAGAGGAAAAGTCTGTGGCATTGTAGCTCTGTAAGAGTCTAGGCGGAAATCTTGAGAACCACTTTTCCTACATATGTCCATCCACTTTCTGGATGGACTTTGACCTACAACTCTACCTAGATTATCACTTGCCCCTTTCCAAACTATAATAAACCTACATTGCAGACGAACATCAGCAACCTCCAAGCGCCCACGCCCCAACAAGAACGCAAGCAGATGACCACGAGCACCCTGGCGGCTGCGAAGACGGAGATGGTCGGCAACGAGATCTTCGACTCCGAGTGTCTGAAGCTTATCAACGAGTACTTCTACGGAGTCAGGTTAGCTTATTTCTAGACACTGCATCCACATTATCCAGTTTTTTTTTCAAATTCCTAATTCATTAGATTCCTGATTAACCACATTGCTGATTCATTAGATGCGTGATTTACCAGATTCCTGATTAACCTCATTCCCGATTCAACAGATTCCCGATTTACTAGATTGAACAATCTCATAATAGCAGTCACTGGTAGTTGCGTGTTTTAGCCTAGCCGCTAGTATTAAACGACCTGGTAATATATGTGTGCTACGAACATCTGAAATGACCACGACCACTCTGTCAAGAGTGAAAATGACGAAGAAAAATGGACGTAAAAATCGAAACAATCTACAAATACCCACGCCCAACAAGTCCGCAGGCAGATGACCACAAGCACCCTGGAAGCAGCCCAGACGGAGATGGTTGGCATCGATATCTTCGGCTCCGAGTGTCCGAAGCTCGATCATCAACGAGTACTTCTACGGCGTCCAGTCAGCTTCTACACTCTAGAGTTGATTATTCAGTCATTCTCTGCTTCTGCGGACCACACAACCACAACGAAGTATCTACTTAGAGGCTGCAACCATTTACAATCAAGAAAGAATAGTTCTAGAAATCCGGAGCATTTTACACTGCTCCTTTGATCAGGAGACACAGAATGTACCTAAAAGATTCTTGATTGATTCCTCCTAATTTTACACATCGACAGATTCCTATTCACCAGATTCCTGCTTCGTCAATTCCACATTTGCCTTTCTGATATACCAAATTCCATATAATACTATATTCATATTCCATATAGTATAACCACCATCATCGAAATTCAAAGTTCGGGTATCTCCATTTCTATCGCACTTATAATACTCGAGTGACAGAGTTGCAAATACACGAACTTCGAGTTTCGATTTTCGTAGTACCTAGCGCAGCAGTTTCCTGATTTGCATTTGCTGACGAGACATGGAGGAGTCAGATTGATCCCGCAATATGATGTATTTTATCCATCACCGGAAGACTCAAACAAATGTTTTATTCCAGGGTATACCCCGGCCAGGACCCAACTCACGTCTACGTCGGCTGGGTGACCACCCAGTACCACCTGCACTCCAAGGACTTCAACCAGAACAAGGTCATGAAGTCTTCCGTCATCATCACGGATAACTACGATCGAGTTATTGAGAGGTGAGTTTTGCGTAATTAAGTTTCCTAATGATGTTTGTTTGGCTAGGAGACTCATTAGATCTCATTGAATCCTGTTTTTCAAACGGGGTACATGAAATGTAATTTTTAGTAGCACTTCTACCAGAACCACCATCTTTAAACTTCTACCAGGTTTAAAGATGAAGAAAATGTGTCATTGTACTCGTACAGATGGACACCGTGTGATTTTTGTAAGAATAAATATTGAGCTACATGATGGGCCAACAGCCTCATATGTAGGTACGATATTTGGTCGGTATTCCAGACTATCTACAATTAATACCTTATACCGAGTTTGTAAAGTTTTGTGGATGGGGCCTGTCGGGGCGTCTAATCTCCGCACAGACAGACAAATACCTATGACTAAGACTGGCCGACTACTTGACAGACCACTTTGGAATGACAGACTTTTAAAATTGGACAAAAGGAGCGGAAAAACAGACGACGGACAGTTAGTTGTCAACCGACAGCGACACAGAACAGACCTCAAGACAACTTAAGTGTGCAGACCGTACATGGCCTATCCCCTAGGCTGGTCATAGCAGCGTTCTCTGAACTCAGCTAGTGATTTCTACTGGCTCTTTTAGGCCTCACACAGACTGGAGCGGCCTGGTCGCGGCAGTCAATATTATACTTGCCATTAGCTGTCAAATTTACTATTGACCTCCACCGCAGGCCGCGTCAGTGTTATTTCACTATTCAGGCCTTATACGTCTGTGCGTAAGAGCCACAATTATTGCCATAGAAAACTTCTGTGTGTGGTTGATTGTTCCACTTTTTTCCTTCGGACAAAAAAACTTTTCCTTCCCGACCTTTATGACAGAGCAGTATGTACGCGCGGGGCGCCGCCGCCGCCCGCTGTTCGCCGCGCCGGCGGCGGCGGGGCCGCGCACGCGTCGCGCGAGTAACGCGCCCGGCGTTCGTGCGTCCGCGCTGCTCAATGAGCTTGTGCTGAGGCAGGATGCCGACGTGTTTGCAGATAATTGGCAGAGCCTACTTACCAAAATAACTGCTTTGTGTGATATGTATTGTTAGTGCTATTTTTTATGTGTTTGTATATGTTTAAGTCCTAACATTATAGGCGCTTTGGTCTTACTGTAAGCCTATTATGTATATTATTGAATAAATAAATAAATAAATAAATAGACATAAGATAAGGTAATTTTTATTGTCAGGAATCTGTACGTGTATATGGATTTTACCTGTCCCGTGGAAAAAGGTTAGGTAGGTGTGGGCAATGATGTAATCTAAAAAAGAGATAGATATGATTTTACGTGTTTAAAAATGGCCACCAAATCTGACAGCTAACGTTTCTATTGACGACTCGAACCTGAGGCAAGTTGTGTGAAATGACACAGTTTTAGTGTGCCACTTTCGGAGCGCACTATCAACCTCTTTTTATATCACGTAAGCTGTAGGTATACTATAAAATTCCGAAGTCATTTGTCCGTAAGCATTATTCCTATTGCTACACCTGTGACTTGGGTTTTACAATTACCATGTGAATTTATACTGTTTAGTGTGGAACGCCAATCCTGCTACATGGTGCGAGCTGATGAGCTCTACAACGAAGTGATGGCCGAAGCGGCCGGCGCCAAAGGTGCCTCGCAGGGCATGTTCATCGGCTGCTCTGTGGACGCTTCTACAGGCGTCATGACGTGGACTTGTGAGGGGAAGGACACGAGCTTTAAATACAAGGTGAGGTTCAGCTTAAAATCCTAATGTAGGGTTTCTGACAGAATAGCAATCGATAGTCCAAATTCAATTTGACGCTCGGTCGCTTCTAAGACTTGTTCATAAAAAAAGTAAAGTAAGTAAAATAGCCACTGTTGGGTAATTCAGGTTTTCAATATGAAATGACATTTTTTTAAATTAAAAATAAGGTTTCTTCACCTATCGTTTTGAATGGCGTTATGGATATTTATATCAGCTGCGCTATCCATTTTTGGGCTAACTTTCGATATCTCTGGATAGTAGTCTTAGATTTTGTAATTTTCACGTGTGGGTCATAGATGTTCTATTTTAGGGTTCGGTACCTCAAAAGGAAAAAAAAACGGAATCCTTATAGGATCACTCGTGCGTCTGTCTGTCCGTCTGTCACAGCTGATTTGCTCCGAAACTACTGGACCGATTGAGTTGAAATTTGGTAAACATATAGAAATTGTTGACCCTAAGATGGACGCGTAAAATAAATTATTGAATTCTGAACAAGGGGGCCACTTTTGGGGGATAATCTGGAAAATTAAAAAAAAAAGTTTCACAAACTGTATTGTGTGACATATCAAATGAAAGGGGCTATTATAAGCATCTCAGACATATTTTTTCTATAATTTTAGCAAAAACAGATTTGAAGTAATTTAGGAAGAAAAATGAAAATTGATCCATACACCATTTTCCACAGATGGAGCCAGAAATCAAGCTGTTCCCAGCCATCTTCGTCGAAGCCACGTCCAAGGAAATCCTCCAAATCGAGCTCGGCCGCTCGACCACCAGCCTCCCTCTCAGCGCCGCCGTGCTGCCCACGAGCGACAAGCACGTCATACCGCAGTTCCCGCCGAGACTGAAGATACAGTGCTTGAAGCCGCATCAGTGGGCTAGGGTGAGTGATAGATTAAGGTGTTTTAGGCAAACCATTCGCTCAAAAATCCTTACTGGTTCGAACTCGGCTCGTCCAGCACCCTCCCTCTCAGCGCCGCCGTGCTGCCCACGAGCGACAAGCACGTCATACCGCAGTTCCCGCCGAGACTGAAGATACAGTGCTTGAAGCCGCATCAGTGGGCTAGGGTGAGTGATAAATTGAGGTGTTTTAGACAAGCCCTTTACTCAAAAATTCTTACTGAATCGAACTCGGCTCGTCCACCGGCCTCCCTCTCAGCGCCGCTGTGCTGCCCATGAGCGACAATCACGTCATATCCCGCCAAGACTGAAGATACAGTGCTTGAAGCCGTAAGGGTGAGTGATGTTTAAAGTATTGTAGCTAAGTTGAAAACTTAAGGCACCAGAGCGCTCAACTGGTCACCAATTGCAAGTCAAAACTGTAAGGATCCAATCCACGACTGTACCAGAAGAGCAACAGTACGGGAGGATTTTTATCACGAGTGTTTTAGGGCCTAATTATGTACAGTGGCATACACTACTTGGATTGGCGACGGATTGTGAAGTTTACCGCCACTCCTGACGAGATGATCACACCTGGACAGGTGTGATCTCTTGGCAGAGACCAAGAGTGTGTGGTGTTGACTTGGTGATAAAGAAAACTACCGCACTGCAATGAAGCCAGTTTATTACTGGTTTGACGTGTGATATATATATATCATCTCTCCACCATTAGACCATTAGTATGGGAACCTGGGAATTAAATTTTGTTTTTAAGTTATAATTGTGATACACAGAATATCATTTGTGATTCAATATTCTGTCTAACTGTTATGTAAATTTATCGAAATAGTAAAAAAAAAACATGATTTCAATGTGACATAAAATATACGTATGTATATCCTCATCGATTCAGTGCAATTTATTCAAAATTGAAGTTCCATGCATATCCCTTCTTGTCCGGGCGCAAGCTTGCTTGATGTTATAAAACGAAGTGTTTGACAGCTGACTCAGTTTATGGAACCTGTTATCCCCTTCCCAGGTCCCGAACCTGTCGCTGCAAGTCCACGCGCTGAAGCTGTCAGACATCCGTGGCTGGTCGATGCTGTGCGAGGACGCCATCTCCATGCTGGCGCTGCACATCCCCGGTACTCATTATTATATCTAGCTGACTCAGCCCCGCTTCCCAGGTCCCGAACCTGTGGCTGCAGGTCCACGCGCTGAAGCTGTCGGACATCCGCGGCTGGTCGATGCTGTGCGAGGACGCCATCTCCATGCTGGCGCTGCACATCCCCGGTACTCATTATTATATCTAGCTGACTCAGCCCCGCTTCCCAGGTCCCGAACCTGTCGCTGCAGGTCCACGCGCTGAAGCTGTCGGACATCCGCGGCTGGTCGATGCTGTGCGAGGACGCCATCTCCATGCTGGCGCTGCACATCCCCGGTACTCATTATTATATCTAGCTGACTCAGCCCCGCTTCCCAGGTCCCGAACCTGTCGCTGCAGGTCCACGCGCTGAAGCTGTCGGACATCCGCGGCTGGTCGATGCTGTGCGAGGACGCCATCTCCATGCTGGCGCTGCACATCCCCGGTACTCATTATTATATCTAGCTGACTCAGCCCCGCTTCCCAGGTCCCGAACCTGTCGCTGCAGGTCCACGCGCTGAAGCTGTCGGACATCCGCGGCTGGTCGATGCTGTGCGAGGACGCCATCTCCATGCTGGCGCTGCACATCCCCGGTACTCATTATTATATCTAGCTGACTCAGCCCCGCTTCCCAGGTCCCGAACCTGTCGCTGCAGGTCCACGCGCTGAAGCTGTCGGACATCCGCGGCTGGTCGATGCTGTGCGAGGACGCCATCTCCATGCTGGCGCTGCACATCCCCGGTACTCATTATTATATCTAGCTGACTCAGCCCCGCTTCCCAGGTCCCGAACCAGTCGCTGCAGGTCCACGCGCTGAAGCTGTCGGACATCCGCGGCTGGTCGATGCTGTGCGAGGACGCCATCTCCATGCTGGCGCTGCACATCCCCGGTACTCATTATTATATCTAGCTGACTCAGCCCCGCTTCCCAGGTCCCGAACCTGTCGCTGCAGGTCCACGCGCTGAAGCTGTCGGACATCCGCAGCTGGTCGATGCTGTGCGAGGACGCCATCTCCATGCTGGCGCTGCACATCCCCGGTACTCATTATTATATCTAGCTGACTCAGCCCCGCTTCCCAGGTCCCGAACCTGTCGCTGCAGGTCCACGCGCTGAAGCTGTCGGACATCCGCGGCTGGTCGATGCTGTGCGAGGACGCCATCTCCATGCTGGCGCTGCACATCCCCGGTACTCATTATTATATCTAGCTGACTCAGCCCCGCTTCCCAGGTCCCGAACCTGTCGCTGCAGGTCCACGCGCTGAAGCTGTCGGACATCCGCGGCTGGTCGATGCTGTGCGAGGACGCCATCTCCATGCTGGCGCTGCACATCCCCGGTACTCATTATTATATCTAGCTGACTCAGCCCCGCTTCCCAGGTCCCGAACCAGTCGCTGCAGGTCCACGCGCTGAAGTTGTCGGACATCCGCGGCTGGTCGATGCTGTGCGAGGACGCCATCTCCATGCTGGCGCTGCACATCCCCGGTACTCATTATTATATCTAGCTGACTCAGCCCCGCTTCCCAGGTCCCGAACCTGTCGCTGCAGGTCCACGCGCTGAAGCTGTCGGACATCCGCGGCTGGTCGATGCTGTGCGAGGACGCCATCTCCATGCTGGCGCTGCACATCCCCGGTACTCATTATTATATCTAGCTGACTCAGCCCCGCTTCCCAGGTCCCGAACCTGTCGCTGCAGGTCCACGCGCTGAAGCTGTCAGACATCCGCGGCTGGTCGATGCTGTGCGAGGACGCCATCTCCATGCTGGCGCTGCACATCCCCGGTACTCATTATTATATCTAGCTGACTCAGCCCCGCTTCCCAGGTCCCGAACCTGTCGCTGCAGGTCCACGCGCTGAAGCTGTCGGACATCCGCGGCTGGTCGATGCTGTGCGAGGACGCCATCTCCATGCTGGCGCTGCACATCCCCGGTACTCATTATTATATCTAGCTGACTCAGCCCCGCTTCCCAGGTCCCGAACCTGTCGCTGCAGGTCCACGCGCTGAAGCTGTCGGACATCCGCGGCTGGTCGATGCTGTGCGAGGAAGCCATCTCCATGCTGGCGCTGCACATCCCCGGTACTCATTATTATATCTAGCTGACTCAGCCCCGCTTCCCAGGTCCCGAACCTGTCGCTGCAGGTCCACGCGCTGAAGCTGTCGGACATCCGCGGCTGGTCGATGCTGTGCGAGGACGCCATCTCCATGCTGGCGCTGCACATCCCCGGTACTCATTATTATATCTAGCTGACTCAGCCCCGCTTCCCAGGTCCCGAACCTGTCGCTGCAGGTCCACGCGCTGAAGCTGTCGGACATCCGCGGCTGGTCGATGCTGTGCGAGGACGCCATCTCCATGCTGGCGCTGCACATCCCCGGTACTCATTATTATATCTAGCTGACTCAGCCCCGCTTCCCAGGTCCCGAACCTGTCGCTGCAGGTCCACGCGCTGAAGCTGTCGGACATCCGCGGCTGGTCGATGCTGTGCGAGGACGCCATCTCCATGCTGGCGCTGCACATCCCCGGTACTCATTATTATATCTAGCTGACTCAGCCCCGCTTCCCAGGTCCCGAACCTGTCGCTGCAGGTCCACGCGCTGAAGCTGTCGGACATCCGCGGCTGGTCGATGCTGTGCGAGGACGCCATCTCCATGCTGGCGCTGCACATCCCCGGTACTCATTATTATATCTAGCTGACTCAGCCCCGCTTCCCAGGTCCCGAACCTGTCGCTGCAGGTCCACGCGCTGAAGCTGTCGGACATCCGCGGCTGGTCGATGCTGTGCGAGGACGCCATCTCCATGCTGGCGCTGCACATCCCCGGTACTCATTATTATATCTAGCTGACTCAGCCCCGCTTCCCAGGTCCCGAACCTGTCGCTGCAGGTCCACGCGCTGAAGCTGTCGGACATCCGCGGCTGGTCGATGCTGTGCGAGGACGCCATCTCCATGCTGGCGCTGCACATCCCCGGTACTCATTATTATATCTAGCTGACTCAGCCCCGCTTCCCAGGTCCCGAACCTGTCGCTGCAGGTCCACGCGCTGAAGCTGTCGGACATCCGCGGCTGGTCGATGCTGTGCGAGGACGCCATCTCCATGCTGGCGCTGCACATCCCCGGTACTCATTATTATATCCAGCTGACTCAGCCCCGCTTCCCAGGTCCCGAACCTGTCGCTGCAGGTCCACGCGCTGAAGCTGTCGGACATCCGCGGCTGGTCGATGCTGTGCGAGGACGCCATCTCCATGCTGGCGCTGCACATCCCCGGTACTTATTATTATAGTTTTTATGATGCTTTTATCCCGGGTTTTGATTAGTTAATCAATCAACAACATTCCAGTTTACCCCCTAAAAGTGGCCCCCTTATTCAGAATTCATTAATTTACTTTACGCGTCCATCTTTGGATCACCAATTTACATATGTTTATCAAATTTCAACTCAATCGGTCCACTAGTTTCGGAGCAAATCGCCTGTGACAGACGGACAGGCAGACGCACAAGTGGTTCTATAAGGGTTCCGTTTTTTTCCTTTTGAGTTGCGGAACCCTAAAAACATATAATTTTGTTTGTCAGAACTTCACCTCCTGTTTCTATTTCAGAGGAGGACCGGTGCATAGACATCCTAGAGTTGATCGAGATGGACAAACTGCTAAGCTTCCACGCTCACACGCTCACATTGTATGCGGCGTTGTGCTACCAGAGTAATTACAGGTAAGCAAAACCGAATTAAACTGTATCTGTTAAGGGGACCTGTCATTGGCTCCAAAATTGTAATCTAGTTGCTAAAACTGTTGGTCTTTTAATAAAATAACATTTCATACAAAGCGTGGATAAACCTGATGAAAATAATAAATCTTTATTGTATCTACAATATATATAGATGAAGTCAAGCCCTAGTTGTCAAACAAGGTTTCCTTGTATCTCGAGACTCAGTTCCTCGTCAAATTCAGACACAACAGTTACAATATTAGACTTTGTTATATTTATTTACTGTGTCTATAACGTATGAAAAAGACCAATAATTGATGATGAAGTTAGCGGGGTCCCAAAAATTATTTTGGTGGCCCATGAAGGGGACTATTTTCAACAGTGAACATACTTCACTGATAAGGTTAGGACCAGGGCAAGAACCCACAAGTTACAATATTGCAAGTCTAAGCTGACAAGACTGAAGCGCTTGACCAATAACGACTGGCCGATTGACCTGTAACCTGTAGCTTCATGCGGCCGGCCACTGGTGAGGACAAATGGTTTAATTAGTTTATTGTTCGTGTATATTCCAGGGCGGCGCACGCGCTGTGTCAGCACGTGGACCAGAAGCAGCTGCTGTACGCGATCCAGTCGCAGTACATGTCGGGCCCGCTGCGGCAAGGGTTCTACGACTTACTCATAGCGCTGCATCTGGAGTCGCACGCCACTACCATGTAAGTATTATGTGTAGGTCACTTTTCGACCTTATGTCTAGGTCAAAGAAAGTATACAAGTTTATAATGCTGACTGTAATATCAACTAGTACGTAATAGTTTTAATTTAAAACTTACGTTATCTTGTCTTTTTACAAGTTTTTATTTAACGTGCACTGTATGTGAGTGCAGTAAATATAAATGATATCACAAATAAAATAAAAAGGCTAAAATGGAGATGGGTGGGATAGTAAATATTTAGAGACAAAGAGATAAATGGACAAATCAATTATCAGAATGGTACCCAAGAGAAGAAAAACCGAACAAGTGCGAGTTCAACTCGCGTGGTGAGAGTTCAGTATATAATCTAAATTTATTTTTTTAATCGGACCCAAATTTGCTATGCTCTAAGCATCAGGTGCCCCATACTAAAGACACAAAAATATTGAGAATTTTCCCGTTACTTTGAATACTCAAACTTCTTATAGGTTTTCCTGTAATATTAAGGCATGGAACTATTTTCCATATTTTTTCAGAATTTTAAGCCAAGTAGTTTCGGAGATAAGGGGGGGGGGGTGGTCAATTTCCGTCTTTTTTCCTAAATTACTTCCAATCTGTTTTTGCTAAAATTATAAAAAAAAAATATACCTGCGATGCTTACAACAACCCCTTTCATTTGATATGTCACACAATACAGTTTGCGAAACTTTTTTTTAAATTTTCCGGTTTATTCCCCAAAAGTGGCCCCTTGTTCAGAATTCGTTACTTTACTTTACGCGTCCATCATTGGGTCACTAATTTACATATGCTTACCAAATTTCAACTCAATCGGTCCAATAGTTTCGGAGCAAATCGGCTGTGACAGACGGACAGGCAGACGCACGAGTGATCCTATAAGGGTTCCGTTTTTCCTTTTGAGGTACGGAACCCTAAAAAAGGAAAAGACGTAGACAGGTACGGAGATGGGAGGATGACTTTAGAATAATATGAGGAAACATTGCAGAAGAACAGCAACAGACAGAAAAGAATAGAAATCTTTACAGTTGCCTTCTCAGTGTCTAATTGTCTAATACACCTAGTTAAATAAGACTTTTTTATGTAAAAGGTCGTAAAATAAAGACTTATATTATTACTATTAATTATTATGTATGGAGTAAGTTTGTTGATATCATGTAAAATAACAAAAGCCTGTAAAATTTGCGAATCGTCTTTCAGCCGAAAGCTTATTAACCTTTTCTATATAATTGACACTATTCTGAAATAAGAATAGACTTGCATTTGTTTTGTTTCGTTCGATTTTAAAACAAGACAATTCTACTCTATTTCCTATTACAGTTAATTCAAAATTTATTGCTAATTTTTCTTCTATGGTGGGAGGCTACATAAAAAAAAACTTCATTGATCCCTTACAAAAAATATAAATCGTTTTTGGGTAGTTAATTTACATAATTATGTTAGTATATTTAGTATGTTTCTTAAAATTATTTGTTTTATCTTTATTTGTTAGGTCTAAGAGCCGCCTTCTGCGGTAAAAGCCTCCTCCAAATCATGCCAAAGTTTTCTATCTTGGGTCAATCATGGCCAAAGTACTCCAGCTAATTCTGCGATGTCGTCACTCCATCTTTTCAGTGGTCTGTCTCGCCTCCTGTTTTTGTAAATTGGGTACCAATTTGTAACGGTTTGCGACCATCTACCATGGTGGAAGGCTAGAGGATATTTTATTTATTAATTGATGATTTGATTCAGGTAAACTAAACATATTATCAATTCACAGTATTCAACGTCAATTTGTTGTTCTCTAGGGAAACATGTAAGAACGAGTTCGTGATCCCACTGGGACCCGAACTCAAGTCGTTGTACGAGGATGCCGACATGCAGCACAGCCTGCGCTCGCTGCAGTGCGAGAGCGTGCGGCCGCAGATGAAGATGACGGACATCGCGTGAGTATTAGATCGGTAGGACCTGACCCCACTGGGACCCGAACTCAAGTCATTGTAAGAGGATGAAGATGACGGATATCGCGTGAGTATTAGATCGGTAGGACCCTGATCCCACTGGGACCCGAACTCAAGTCGTTGTACGATGCAGTGCGAGAGCGTGCGGCCGCAGATGAAGATGACGGATATCGTGTGAGTATTAGATCGGTAGGACCCTGATCCCACTGGGATCCGAACTCAAGTCGTTGTACGAGGACCCCGACATGCAGCACAGCCTGCGCTCGCTGCAGTGCGAAACCGTGCGGCCGCAGATGAAGATAACGAATATCGCGTGAGTATTAGATCGGTAGGACCCTGATCCCACTGGGACCCGAACTCAAGTCGTTGTACGATGCAGTGCGAGAGCGTGCGGCCGCAGATGAAGATGACGGATATCGCGTGAGTATTAGATCGGTAGGACCCTGATCCCACTAGGACCCGAACTCAAGTCCCCGTGCAGCACAGCCTGCGCTCGCTGCAGTCACGCAGTAACTAAGACCTGCAGTGCTAATTGCATGCAGTATACTTATATCCATTTGTTTTCTTTTTTCAGAGAGAACATCTCCGAAATCAGCAACCTGTATTCTCCCAACTTCCCATTAGAAGTGGTCCGGGAGTTCGTAATGCAAGCGCTGGCCGAGGCTGTAGAGACGAACCAAGTCCACAACCGGGACCCGGTCGGCGGCAGCAACGAGAATCTCTTCTTGTAAGTGGCAACATCGAAACCTTATTCCCATGATAGTAGGCTGAGCAGTGCAGAGTTTCATGAAAATCGAGGCATTACAAACTTACATTGGAAGAAAACAACGCTGGTATGAACTGTTATAGTCAGTGAACCGATGGCAATAACCTAAGAACCCCCTTTTTAGGGTTCCGTAGCCAAATGGAAAAAAAAACAGAACCCTTATGGATTCGTCATGCCTGTCGGCCTGTCTGTCACAGGCATTTTACTCGAAAACTATAACGTGTATTTGAATAAAATTTTGAGGATAGGTGTATTTTGTTATGCGCTACATAAATTTTGTAATTAAATTACTAAAAAAAAATTTTTTAGGGGTTTCCTTCTTCTCGTGTCGATGGTTTCCTATTTCCTTGGTTTAGATTGTGTGCTAAAGCCCTATCTGTCGCGTCACGGAGGTCTTGTCCAGAGCATGTGTACGGGCACGCGGGACAAGACAGCATATGTGCCATAGTTTGGGGAGTCGTCCCGCACACACACCGGGCGTCTGCCGTTCAGGATACCCCATTTTATTAAGTAGGTACCTTTTTAGGGGTGCACTCCATACATAAAACTGAAAATCAATTTTTTTTTTCATTGTAAGCCCGCGTATGGCACATTAATCGATAGGCCTTTCAAAATAAATATAAGGTTTCGCAGCAACTTTTTTGATTAAGTGAATAGAGTCGGAGGTAATCGCCCCGAAAGTCACTAAAATTGAGTCCCCCCCTCTAATTTATGAATCGTGTATTTTAAAAATATGAAAAAAATCATGGACATAGGGCTTATTAAATTCTTGCAGCGAAAATTGTTTTGAACAAGAATGGTTCAAAGGTTTTCGAGATATTTCTAAAAAACTGCCTTCCTTAAAGAAAAGGACGTAAGTGCCATAAGATTTCAGTAACGATACGGCCTTTTTAATAGGCACGGAACCCTTCGTTTGCCTGATCTGATACTCACTTGGCCGCTTTGTTGTATATATCTCAAAGGACGCCGTTGATCGTTGTCCAAATACAAATTTGTGGGATACAAAAAACTTTTTAGTTACTGAAACGATGTCATTCCTGTGAATCGTGTTGCATATTGGAAACCTCCGTTAACTTATCTCGTTCCCGGTTGTGCCCTAAAGGAGCCCGGGGTCCAGTTGGCGCCTAATCTCAAGGTTTCGCATGGGCACTAGTTTTACGAAAGCGACTGCCATCCTATCATATTTCCTTTCAGACCCCTCATCAAGCTGGTGGACCGTCTCCTGCTGGTCGGCATGATGCGTGATGAAGACGTGGGGAAGCTCCTCATCATGATCAACCCTGAGACCTGGGATCCCACCTTTGACAAAGGTAGGTTTACTATTCCACAATAGAAGTGCTTTTATTTTATTTTTTTATTAAAAATAATACAAGTTATACCTAGTTACTCCGCTGGTTCAGCGATCCGAATTGATCTTGGCCTCCGATACGAGATGAGTAGTTGTTATAGGTGGTAGGTAAAATTGTATCCGTCTGTGAGTAAGGACCTTCATAGGATTGCACATGCTCTATGTAGTACAAAGACTTCGCTGTCCGTCCGTCCGTCCGTCCGTCTGTCTGTCACCAGGCCGTATCTCAAGAACCGTATTAGCTAGAGAGTTGAAAATTTTCACAGATTATAAATTTCTGTTGCCGCTAAAACAACAAATACTAAAAAACCGGCCAAGTGTGAATCGGACTGGGGCTCCCATACAACAGACATGATTTTTTTGCCGTTTTTATAGATAATGGTACGGAACCCTTCGTGCGCGAGTCCAACTCGCACTTGGCCGGTTTTTATAATTGTCATATTAACTTGGAATCCTTATAAAATTAATGGTGTTATTATCATGAACTTAATGAAATCAGGA
Organism: Epinotia nisella; assembly: GCA_932294315.1. Classification (NCBI taxonomy): domain Eukaryota; kingdom Metazoa; phylum Arthropoda; class Insecta; order Lepidoptera; family Tortricidae; genus Epinotia; species Epinotia nisella. Next base: position 11,169,633 of record OW028696.1, on the reverse strand, counting down.
AAAAAGAAAATAACAAATATTGTAGAAGGGGGCAACAGTAACAAATAAAGCAATGGATTTTTCCTAGTACCAAGACGCTTGGAAGATTCAGCTAGATGATTGCTTAAAGCGTGCACTGCATCGTTCTTTTTCCCTACTAGTGAAGAAATACAATGAGTAGATGCGCTGCTCCGGGCGTAATGATTCTACGGGTAACAAACTTTAACGATAGCGCGATTTGTTTCGATGACGGCGCCATCTATTGAAAAGCGGCGTAAGTGGAGCGATGCGGTACTACTAACGCCATCTAGCGGCAAATGGTGTTACAATATGAGTTTTTTAAATCATCATTGAAATGGTCTCCATCTCAAATAGAATCTTACTAAATACAACATATCTAAACGTTACGTTTGTGTTGACAGAGGGCAAAGACGAGCACCGCAAAGGCCTCCTCCACATGAAGATGGCGGAGGGCGCGAAGCTGCAGATGTGCTACCTGCTGCAGCACCTCAACGACGTGCAGCTGCGGCATCGCGTGGAAGCCATCATCGCCTTCGCGCATGATTTCGTTGGCGACTTGCAGAGTGATCAACTCAGGTTAATACTATCGAGTTAACAACTTTACAGATCTCCTTCTGGAACAGTAACTGGCAGTTAATAAGTTTGAATTTGGAATAGTGTAGTGTGGAACTTTTTTTTTCTTTTTTTTTTCAGTAGCCACGTCCCTTAGCCCGCAATTTTTATAAAAAAGAACGGATAAGAGGGGGGCAAAATTCAAAGTCTAATTAGTAGGCCAAGTGGGGTATCATATGAAAGGAAATTGTACATTCAATTACATTTCTACTAATCTAAACAGACCTCAATGTATAAACCCTATTAATAAATTACATTTCTACTAGTCTAAACAGTCCTGACTGTATATTTAAACCCTATTAATAAGTTACATTTTCACTATAGTCTAAATAGTCCTGACTGTATAAACCTATTAATAAGCTACATTTATACTAGTCTGAATAGTCCTGACTGTATAAACCCTATTAATAAGTAAAATTTCTACTAGTCTAAACAGTCCTGACTGAATAAACCCTATTAATAAGTTACATTTCTACTAGTCTAAACAGGCCTGACTGTATAAACAGTATTAATAAGTTACATTTCTACTAGTCTAAACAGTCCTGACTATATAAACCCTATTAATAAGTTACATTTCTACTAGTCTATACAGTCCTGACTGTATAAACACTATTAATAAGTTACATTTCTACTAGTCTATACAGTCCTGACTGTATAAACACTATTAATAAGTTACATTTCTACTACTCTAAATAATCCTGACTGTATAAACACTATTAATAAGTCCTGATTACAGACGTTACGTCGAGATCAAGGCGTCGGATCTGCCGAGCGCCGTCGCCGCGAAGAAGACGAGAGAGTACCGCTGCCCGCCGCGGGAACAGATGAACGCTATACTTAGTAAGTCTAGCAATCTATATTTATACTCTGATCACGAACAGATAGACGGAGCATTACAGACAACCTGGTGAAGCCACTTTAAGTATGCCTGGTTTTAGTGTGATACTGATCGTTGGCGCCGAGAAATTAGGTACTTATTCAAATTAAAAAAGGTGACTAAAAAATGTGCACAGGATCCTGACCATACGAAAACGAAAGGCTAGTAGCCATAACACAAGCCTTATTTTGTTACAAGCTTGACCTTGACCTTCGTTTGTTAGTGTGAGATAAATCTTGGAACTGAATTTTGAACCAGCCTCAACTGATTGAGCTGTAGGTATAAGTATAGTTTGGATGACAATTCAATATTATGGTACTATCGAGCTGATCTGATGATGGAGATAGAAGGTGGCCATGGGAATTCAATTCGTAACCGACGTAACCCCTTTGAGTTTGGGCTCGTTAGAATCGTACATTTAGCAATATAGGTTGTACCAAAAATGTTTTTTTAAAAGACTTATATATACGGCCAGGTCGCTTTGTGCACGATTGTTTTTTAAATATTTGAAGAAAAAGATTTTTTTTTCCCTTTTTTCTGCTTTATTTATTTGGGTAACCAAATAGTTGGTATAATTTAGAAAATATATCGAGATCAGCGGGAATGAGCTGTAAGTTCCGTCATTGATTTTGTGAAAGAGAGCGAGGTCGCCGTTTTACCGACCGAGTTTACCCGGTCGGTAGAACAGCGCGGCCAATGCCGTGGCGCCACCTGCCGGTGGCGAGGCAAATCACTGTATTACTCGATATCGTAGCCTCGCCTTTGCGCCAGTAGATGTCGCCATGCGACAATATTTATTTATATTTATCCAGGTTTCAAGCACATGGACCTTGAAGACGAGTCAGAGAGGGACAACTACCCGTGTGGTGAAGATCTAATCACGCGCATGATGGAGTTCCATCAGGGGCTGATGGCGCATGTGTCTCTGAACGCACTGCAGGAGCCTGAAGCGCCGGTGAGTGTCAGTGCTCGTTTCTTAATAACTTGAAGCAACCTCTAGCGCTCTAGGCTATCCGCAGCAGAACCAAGGTAACCGATATGGCCCTCCGAATTGCTAAACTTAAGTGGCATGTTCAGGTAATAATGGTCGAGATCACTTGAGGACTTTTTAACTCGTGCATAAGTCATAAATACCTATAGATTAAACATCATTATCCCAGGATAAGCCTGTGAATGGAGCACATTGCTTGTAGAACCGTTGCCCGTTGGAGCGGAAAGGTTCTCGAGTGGCGACCACGTACCGGAAGGCGCAGCGTGGGCAGGCCCCCACAAGGTGGACTGATGACCTGGTAAAGGTCGCGGGAGTCCGCTGGATGCGGGCGGCGCAGGACCGGTCATTGTGGCACTCTTTGGAGGAGGTCTATGTCCAGCAGTGGACGTCTTTCGACTGATATGATGATGATGATGATGACACAATACAAAGCGTACATACAATTTAACATACAACATAAACTAACACACAGAGGACATACACTGACTTAATATATTTCAAGGTAGATTTGACCTGTCCAATCCAATACCGAAGTATTGGACCGTCAAACCTACCAGTCAACATTGATGCTCTTAGAACTTTTCCCCACTCGAGCTATCAGGGATGAAATTTTATTTCGCATAATCGCATGAAAGTCAACAATCATTCGTGCCTCTGCGAACATCCCCGAGGCACTACACCATTTGGTCATTGAAACACCCGTTAATGCGTCGTCTGAATTGTGTCCTATATACAGGAAACAACTGAACCGGAGGCAAAGCCTGGAGCTATTGGCAAGATTCGTAACATCATCAACACCGTTAAAGAACTAGAGGAAGAACCTAAGGTAAACACTTCATTTATTTTCTATACCTAGTAAATACAATATGATGATTACCATTAACTAAATTAAACTAAAGCTAATTTAAATCTAAAAAAGCCCTTGAGGCATTATACCGAGGATGCTGGCGACAATTCTTCGCTGGATTGCAATGCTGAGGCGTTGCGCGAGAAAGCCGCCAGCTCTACATTTAATTTTGTAGTCGAAACGTCTATCTGCTTTTTGTTGTTGCTACATACTTAATCGCATTCAGGCTCGCTTACTTGACTTCAAGGCTTGCTACATAATAGGCTGAATTCCGCTGGACTGATGCATACAAATCTATGATTCGCTTGTCTGAGGAAGGGCCATAGATTTTGTATGGAGTATCTGCAACCCAGCGGAATTCAGCGACGTAATTCAGCCTATGGTCAAGTCATATTAGCATGCCTATCAAAAATAGCTTAAATATATCGTCGTCTAGTACGTAACACAAAACTTATTGAGCTTACTATGTAGGCGGCTAGTTTGATTTGTGTAACTTTTTTATTTTCCTTTTTTATTTACTTCTGTTTGCGTAGCCCGTGGAGGAACCCCCCCGCAAGTCTCCCGAGGAGAAGTTCCGCAAGGTGCTGATCCACACCATCGTGTCCTGGGCCGAGGAGGCGCAGATCGAGACCCCCAAGCTGGTCCGGGAGATGTTCAGGTAATAATGGTCGAGATCACTTGAGGACTTTTTAACTCAAGCATAAGTCATAAATGAAGAAGTGAGTGATGAATGTTTGAGGTTCTGCGAGAAGATGGATGTCTCTCTTCTGTCTGACATCTGTATTGTTATATATTTGTAGAACCGATGGCCATAGGGACGGAAAGGTTCTCGAGTGGCGACCACGTACCGGAAGGCGCAGCGAGGGTTAGGTACCGTACAAGGTGAACTGATGACCGGGTAAAGGTCGCTGGAGTCCGCTCGATGCGGGTGGCGCAGTACCGGTCATTGTGGCACTCTTTGGGGAAGGCCTATGTCCAGCAGTGGTCATCTTTCGGCTGATATGATGATGACGGTGATGATTTGTATTGTTGTTTCTGTTAGACTTAGACCACCACTGCTTAACACAATGGAACTTTGAACTCAATGAAAAAATTCCTAATGCAGTCGCCATCAGATATATCGGAGCGGTCAAAGGGCTCATAAATATCTGAACACGTCTCAATTGTCGAGGCATTATAGACGCGTTCAGATATTTTGTGAGCATTTTGGTCGCTCCGACATATCTGATGACAACTGTACAATGAGCCAACGTGTTAAGCACTCGCCCACACAGCTAGCTGACCATCCGTGCACTTTATGTGCATTGTAATAAGGTTCAATATAAATACAGGATGGTCAGTTAACCATGTTGGCGTTTGTACAGAGAGTCCAATGAATGAATGGTGATGGGGAATGAGTGGTAATGAGTGGTACACTAGTAAAACTAGCTTCAGCAGGCTTTTAAAGGGACGCGACATTGAAAGTAAGTAATCATTTATTTGCAGAAGAATGGTAGGTTTACATGCCTTGTCTGGTAGACATTGGCAGTCTTTATAATTTACAAAACTCGTGTAAAATTACTTCGTGTACATAAACTTGAAAGTTTCGTCTTCTTTCAGTCTCCTAGTCCGTCAGTACGACTCAATCGGAGAGCTGATACGCGCCCTGGAGAAGACATACGTCATCAACGCTAAGACCAAGCTGGACGTGGCTGAGATGTGGGTGGGGCTGAGTCAGATACGAGCGCTGCTGCCTGTGCAGATGAGCCAGGAGGAGGAGGAACTTATGAGGAAACGCTTGTGGTGAGTACATCAATCATTGTCATCTTTCTTCTTTTGTCAATGTGACCACGTCAGGATCAATTTTGGTCTAATATTTGTTTGGAGACTTGCAGACTCATCTTGCAGGTATGCGCATTGTAGCAAAGGCAATAGAGATATAGATCTAAGGTTCGACATTGTTGCTGTAGATCTCAGTGGACCGGGCAGGGTTTATAAATGTAAATGTGGTTGAACGGTGTCATAGATCTCTAGTAAAGGACTTTGTAGCAATGAACTTGGAGACTTGGACGTTGGTCGTGGCTGAGATGTGGTTGGGGTTGAGTCAGGTACGAGCCCTGCCTGGCAAGGTCGCCATGAAGTTAGGTTCGATATGGAGTGAAATAATATGGACGAAAGACGGGAAATGAATAATCACTTTATTTGGAAATACAAGGGTTTTCATCTGTAGCTGTGTGCGTGCACTTGTGACGTAGGATGCAGCTGCATGCAATAAAATAGGATCGTTAAATTATACATTAGGTTAAGCAAATTAAGGTCAAGTGTGTACTCGTGCGTGAGACTACACACACCTCACTGTGCAGATGAGCCAAGAAGAGGAAGAACTTGTGAAGAAACGATTGTGGTGAGTCGAGTCGTATATACGCCCATAGGCCCTCTGAGTGGTCTATTATGTAGACTTGAGGCTCAATGACGGATACCTACAGATGTGCAAGTTGCGGTAAGTTTTCGAAAAAAATTGGAGTTTTTTTTTTATTAAAAGACTGTCCAGCGATTGACCCTGGTCTCATCGTTCGGTAGTTCTCAGGAAATACAAACGAAGGGATTTCATTTTAGGAATTTTTAGAGAAATTACCAAGGTATTTCCACTGGGGAAGCTTTGCAGTTTTGGAAGCTTTCCATTTGGTATGTTAGTAATCAAATCACGAGAGGGCTACCGATTTTCTGTTTCATTAATTATGTTATTTGTTACAGGAAACTGGTGAACAATCACACGTTTTTCCAGCACCCAGATTTGATCCGGTAAGTCTATTTTCTTAAATTCATTTCTACGATAATCTAGATTGTTTACCATCACAATTTTCAAGTGTTAGAGTGGAATACTCTACTAATAGGCTTGTTTTCTAAGAGTTTTTACGATGCCATTCAAACCAGATTGTGGAAAGGAACAAATGTTTGTATGGGAGCAACTACAAATCAAAGAACATAAATACCCAAAAATTTTAATCAAAGACGCAAATCGCCGAAACAGTTCGTATAACACGTTGTATATAAGATCAAGTAAATTTTGACATACAATTTTGTTGCTATAAAAGCGTAAATATTCTATTGGTAGCTTTATATTTACTCTTGGACAATAACATTATATTTTATATAGCGTTGTGCATTAGGGCTTGGCTGAGCCGTAAACACTCGAGCCGTCGAGGCTAAAGCGAGTGTTCTGAGCAGTACGCTAGCTAGCCAACGGCTAGAATTTTGAAGGCTCGTTTTGACACGGCTCTTTAACAGATTTTTATTGGTATGTGCAGTATACTTCGTGTGCACGAAAACGTGATGGCAGTAATGATGAACACCCTGGGCCGCCGCGCGCAGGCGCAGTCGGACGCGGCGCCCGCCTCGCCGCCCGCCGCCGAGGACAAGGCGAAGGTAACCGACTAGCTCTAGTTCATTCACAGCCATACTTCGTCCTTCACCTTGCAATGCAGACTTTAGGATTACAGGTCACTGGACCATCAGCAGACAATAAAGGTCGATCTTAGAGCCACATATAACACGGCTAGCACAAGATCGTGATCTGTCTCGTGCGTGAAAATTTCTGTCTGATTTTCTCCCTTCCTTACTTCCTTTTATTTTAATTTCTAATAACAGGTGACCGTTAGAAAATTTCACAAGTAATGGTCTTAACGTTGAATATGTATCCAGGACACCTCCCACGAGATGGTGGTGGCCTGCTGCCGGTTCCTGTGCTACTTCTGCCGCACGGGCCGCCAGAACCAGAAGGCCATGTTCGACCACTTCGACTTCCTGCTGGAGAACTCCAACATCCTGCTGTCCAGACCCTCTCTGAGAGGATCCACTCCGCTGGATGTGGCGTACTCTAGTTTGATGGAAAATACTGAGCTGGCGCTGGCTTTAAGGTGAGGCATTTGTTAAACATGACGTTAAAGCGATATGGTACAAAGGAGTTCAGTTCAGCCCGTTGTGAGGACGACCGTACGAGTCTCTTTAGTCGTTCGCTTTTGACAGAGTGGTCGTGGTTTCATGATGAATAAAAAACTGTGGATAAAGCAGTCCTCGCGACGGTGTGCCACTTTTTACAGGCTTCAGCGTTACGGGAACATTGGACTGTGGTGGTTTGTGTCGCAGCTTCTATCAAATCTGTCCAACGCACAGTATATCTACGAGTAGATAAAACCTATTCACTGATGACTTGAAAAAAAAAACATATCGATGTAACATTAACCATGGTATATTAAAATATGCTCGACATGTTACACGATTCTTAGAGTACTGATACCGGTGTGTTTAGCACTATGGGCCTGATACTTTCGGCTGGTTAGGGCGGCAGCCGGGGGTAGCGAAAATATACCCTGGTTTTCTTCAGCATTGTTTATTATATTTTAATGCCTGGAACTTGCAGAAGTTTTCTATATAACATTGTCTCTGATGTTCCCAGAGAGCACTACCTCGAGAAGATCGCCATCTACCTGTCCCGCTGTGGGCTGCAGAGCAACTCGGAGCTGATCGAGAAGGGCTACCCGGACCTCGGCTGGGACCCGGTGGAGGGCGAGCGGTACCTGGACTTCTTGCGGTTCTGTGTGTGGGTGAGTTACACTGAATACATCTACTTGTCCCGCTGTGGGCTGCAAAGCAACTCGGAGCTGATCAAGAAAGGCTACCCGGACCTCGGCTGGGACCCGGTGGGACCCAGTGTCACGAGCCGGGGTTCGAACCCGGATCCTACAGATTGAAGTTTGAGCTTAACGCTCGGTTGTAGTGGCTTATACAGTATTGAATTACACTCTATTTCCAGGTGAACGGTGAGAGCGTAGAAGAGAACGCCAACCTCGTGATCCGCCTCCTGATCCGGCGGCCGGAGTGCCTCGGGCCGGCGCTCCGCGGCGAGGGCGAGGGCTTGCTGAAGGCGATCGTCGACGCCAACAAGATGAGCGAGCGCATCGCGGACAGGCGGAAACTGAGGGAGATCGAGATGGAGGGAGATAACACGGTGAGTCCTCCGACTTGTAAATACTAGGTGAACGATGGAAGCGTACAAGAGAACACCAACCTCGTGTCCCATGATATATAGGCAAATGGTCGCCGCCCTCCGACATGCACATGGCACTTGAAGAAGCCATATCCTGTCTCTGATAACATTAAATTATTAATGGTATTTGTCCACAGTTCAGCCACCCGCTGCCCGAGTCGGACGAGGACGAGGACTACATAGACACGGGCGCGGCCATCTTGAACTTCTACTGCACGCTCGTGGACCTGCTGGGTCGCTGCGCGCCTGACGCTGGTGTTATCGCCTTGGTATGCGTTTACAGTTTGCTCATTTCTTTTAATCACACTCGCTCGTAAAGGGCTTCATAACGCGCATGCATACAGAACCTTTATTACGCCTACGCGCGTAATGGGTGTGATCTGATTGGTTTAAGCAAATCTAGATGGCCGCGCACCACAAGAATTCTGCTCTGTGATTGGTTGAATGAAATATTGAAGCTGCGCGCTCCACTCGCACTGATCTGGAAGTGAAGTTGTCAATTTCGTCAATTTTTGATTGGTGCGGTTGTCTTTTGTAGTTATTTATTTCCTCGCAAATGTGATGATGCGACACGTACAGTGAGACTCGAGTCATCAAAGCCCTCCGCCTTCGGCTTCGGGCTTCTAACAGACTCTCGTTCATAATTCATATCTAACCGTACTTGTAACACAATGTAGTATTATTTAGCGTGCTCCGGTTCCAATAGAAAATTAAAATAATGTAATGTAGTATAATTTTATTATATGTATATATAATAAGGTAAGGACTTGCATTTGTTTTAATTCCTTTGACTTTAAGACAAATGAGCATCTGTTATCTGAACCGCTTGGTTTTGATTCCATTTTATGCGGTCTCAGGAGGTTACAAGTACCTCTCCGTGAGGTTCCACAGAACGTAAGCGAAACGGCGCTATAAAATAGAACTCATGCCCATCCCGAAGGACCATTCTATGGTGAAAGAATTTTTGTAATCGGACGAGTAGTTCCGGACCTCTACATTCAAACTTTAATAACTCTCAAAGCTTCCTCTTGGTTGTATCCTCATGATTCACGGACGTGCCGTTTATGAGTGCCTCTCCAGACCACTGCTCTCAAGGCCGTTCGATCTTGAGCCTGTTGTATAGTTGCCTGGAGTGTAGACCCAGTAATTTTTCGACTGTCCATCTTCTAGGCCCACATCCTCTTTATTTTCATCCTTATAACTTTACGTCTTTATTATATTTATTTGTTGCAGGGAAAGAACGAGTCTCTCCGAGCGCGCGCCATCTTGCGATCACTGGTGCCGCTAGAAGACCTGCAAGGCGTGTTGAGCTTGCGTTTCACCATACACAACCCGGCCGCCGGCGAGGAACGACCCAAGTCTGGTGAGCATATATTAGGGTACTTTGTATGCCTGGACGCCTTCGAAATGTGATGCTGGCAAAGGATGTTACGCATACCGCAAAGAAAACAAATTTTATCCTAGCCCAATTAAGAGTTAAGACCAGACTTTCCACAATCTGCCATCAACGGATCCTTGGGCCACATAGCTGGGTGACAGCCAGAGATAGTGTTGACAAACTGGTCGTATTTGGCAAGGTGGACAGAAGGAGCCTACGTGGGCGATCACTTACCCGCTGGTCTGACTGTACAGAGGTGAGGAGGCTTGGAAGCTGCTCGTCAACTCCTCCACCAAAGTTTTCCAGAACAGGCTCGAACTTCAGAAATGAAGACTACGACTTGAAAGAGTATGCTTAGACCTAGCGAAACTGCACTGTGACAGATAATGTAATGACTAAATTGTGCTAATTTCTGTCTAACCTGCAATCTGTGATCTGTGGACTGTCTCTCTCTCTCCCTGTCTGATCGGTCCTCAATGTCTGAAGTCCGGGGTCATGGTGGGCTCCAAGTCTGGAACGGACGAACTATCTCCATCGGCTCCTGCCTTCTGCATTGTTAGTGACAGTGTAAAATTTTGGTGTGTCTGGACATTTTAATTAATCCGTGTGTGGGCAGAATCTCTTTATAATATTATAATCTCTGAAATTTCTTTGTCTGCAGACATGCCATCCGGCCTCATCCCTGGCCACAAGCAGAGCGTGGTCCTCTTCCTCGAGCGGGTCTACGGCATCGAGACCCAAGAGCTGTTCTATCGGTTGCTGGAGGAGGCTTTCTTACCTGACCTGCGTGCAGCTACTATGCTGGATAGGGTAAATGAATAGAATGATTCATTCATTATACTAGAATAACTCCCACGTATGCATCTACGCCGCTGTCACCGCCATCCGAGCTCGCTAACTAGGTACTTACTTATAGTGGAATTTCATCAAGTAACGTTTGATTCTATTACGTAATTACTTACGGTAAAAGCGTCTGTATCAAGGTCACTAATTGGTGTGGTTTGCTAAATGCATTGAGTTATATAGTCAGAGCAGACATCCCCTTTGCGCATGTAACTCTAGCGGGAGTATACCTTTGCATAGTCTGTGGCGGGCGCTTAGTACATTCCAAGATGGTGGCCTGATGGAAGATCCAGTATATACATACTAATATTAAATCTATTAATAAATGTATACCTGCCACTATCTCTTGGCAATTGGATACTTTCCTGGGTAAAAAAAATCTATTTAGTCCATCAGTTAGGTTATCATAAAATATTGGACACGTATTTATTATTTTGTCAACCAAACAAAAAATGATGAATTCAGTATGTGGTCCATCGAAAAGCAAAAAAAAATACGCAAAAAATGGGTAAAAATTCTGCACGAGTTGTATCCGTTTTAGTAGCTTTTGAGTGATTCAGATTCTGATTCAGTGACTGTATTCCATTCTATTGAGGCCTACCTGATATTCTTTATAGCCTACCTTACACAAATTAACCAACTCGTAGATTCATATTTAAATTTGCATTAAACAAACCATACAATTGAGATAGCTGCAATTACCTCATTTATTACTTACTATGTTTATTTTAGATGGCTTGGCTACGTATGATCAGATTTTACTGACAGTTTTCACGAAAATCTTTAAACCTATACAAACCTATGTAAATGATAGCACGTGACAATGAAAAATAAGTGTCATGTGCTCTGCATATCTGTTTCACAGAAATGATTGTTTTCAAGTTCAAGTTTAATTAATTAATTAATTTATGTAGTAAGCTTCATCATTATCAGTTCAGTTTATATCCGTCCACTGGGAATAGGCCTCCCGTGTTTTATGAGAGAGAACACGAGTAATGCTCCACCTCCCTGATGTATATCTGGGTTCCGACAGAACGACGGCTGCGAGTCGGACATGGCGCTGTCCATGAACCGCTACATCGGCAACTCGATCCTACCGCTGCTCATCAAGCACGCCAACTTCTACAACGAGGCCGAGAACTACGCCAGTCTGCTCGACGCCACGCTGCACACTGTATACAGGCGAGTACCTTACCGCTGCTCATCAAGCACGCCAACTTCTACAACGAGGCCGAGAACTACGCCAGTCTGCTCGACGCCACGCTGCACACTGTATACAGGCGAGTACCTTACCGCTGCTCATCAAGCACGCCAACTTCTACAACGAGGCCGAGAACTACGCCAGTCTGCTCGACGCCACGCTGCACACTGTATACAGGCGAGTACCTTACCGCTGCTCATCAAGCACGCCAACTTCTACAACGAGGCCGAGAACTACGCCAGTCTGCTCGACGCCACGCTGCACACTGTATACAGGCGAGTACCTTACCGCTGCTCATCAAGCACGCCAACTTCTACAACGAGGCCGAGAACTACGCCAGTCTGCTCGACGCCACGCTGCACACTGTATACAGGCGAGTACCTTATCGCTGCTCATCAAGCACGCCAACTTCTACAACGAGGCCGAGAACTACGCCAGTCTGCTCGACGCCACGCTGCACACTGTATACAGCCGAGTACCTTACCGCTGCTCATCAAGCACGCCAACTTCTACAACGAGGCCGAGAACTACGCCAGTCTGCTCGACGCCACGCTGCACACTGTATACAGGCGAGTACCTTACCGCTGCTCATCAAGCACGCCAACTTCTACAACGAGGCCGAGAACTACGCCAGTCTGCTCGACGCCACGCTGCACACTGTATACAGACGAGTACCTTACCGCTGCTCATCAAGCACGCCAACTTCTACAACGAGGCCGAGAACTACGCCAGTCTGCTCGACGCCACGCTGCACACTGTATACAGACGAGTACCTTACCGCTGCTCATCAAGCACGCCAACTTCTACAACGAGGCCGAGAACTACGCCAGTCTGCTCGACGCCACGCTGCACACTGTATACAGGCGAGTACCTTACCGCTGCTCATCAAGCACGCCAACTTCTACAACGAGGCCGAGAACTACGCCAGTCTGCTCGACGCCACGCTGCACACTGTATACAGGCGAGTACACTGATTTTAGATGCTACTTAGATAGATACTCGGTGAAGGAAAACATCGCGAGAAAACCGGTCCATTCCCAAGTAGATCTAGTTTTCGCCAAATCTTGGGATTATATAGTTAGGTAGGTACATTGCACGTAGAACCGATGGCCGTTCGGGCGGAAAAGTTCTCGAGTGGCGACCACGTTCCGGAAGGCGCGGCGTGGGTAGGCCCCCGCAAGGTGGACTGATGACCTGGTAAAGGTCCGGTCATTTTGGCACTCTTTGGGGGAGGTCTATGTCAGCAGTGGACATCTTTCGGCTGATATCATGATGATGATGATGAAATATTAAGGGGATAGATATATTAGGGGGTAGGCCCCCCACAAGGTGGACTGATGACCTGGTAAGGGTCGCTGGAGTCCGCTGGATGCGGGTGGCGCTGGACCGGTCATTGTGGCACTCTTTGGGGGAGGCCTATGTTCAGCAGTGGACGTCTTTTGGCTGATATGATGATGATGATGATGAGATTTTTATTTGTTTTGTCTCGTTCTAAATTGCAACATATGAACATTCATAACTGATTGTATTTTTTTCGCATGAATTTATAATTTTTACACTTACAGACTGTCCAAAAACCGAATGCTGACCAAGGGTCAGCGCGAGGCCGTGTCGGATTTCCTGGTGGCGCTGACCTCGGCCATGCAGCCCTCCATGCTGCTGAAGCTGCTGCGGAAGCTCACCGTCGACGTGTCGCGGCTCTCGGAGTACACCACCGTCGCGCTGCGGGTACGTGCCCCCCCCCCCCCCCCCCCCGCGACCCGCGCCGAGCGGGACATGCACCTCCCCGCGGACCCGCGCCGAGCGGGACACGCACCTCCCCGCGGACCCGCGCCGAGCGGGACACGCACCTCCCCGCGGACCCGCGCCGAGCGGGACACGCAGGACCTGCGACCACGAACCTCTGAGGTTTATTCGGCAGAAGCACGGTCTGTCAGATTTGAGGGATTGGTCACTAAAGTCATTGACCACCTGAGGTAAGGTAGATAGTAGAGTATCTGACTTCCTTCAAGGTTCTGACACTTTTATTGCTTTTAACTCATAGGCAACCTAATAGCGTTTCAGTTGATAAATTTCGTTGGACGATTATTTTGTCGAGGAACTCTTCATTTGTATGTTGATTCCGATTATTTGGTGGAAGTATCTTCAGTCGACTGAAATGTCTCGAGAGAAATTAGGCGGCTGAAACGCTCTGCTATTCACCACCCTTAGACTCCACAGCTCACTCCTTTTCAGCACATGTAGCACAGGCCTGACCGTTCCTTTATAATGAGAACGCTTAGAAATAGACCGATAGTTATCACGCGCGCGAGACAGCCCGCGTGCGGTCTTGCGCTTGCCATGCTAGTCTATGACCAACAGAACAGCTCCAGGATCCAGTACACCTAATGCTTCATGTGCAATGATGTGGTTTCCCGCAGCTGCTGACGCTGCACTACGAGCGCTGCGCCAAGTACTACGGCAGCTCGGGCGCGGGCGGCTCCTCGGACGAGGAGAAGCGGCTCACCATGATGCTGTTCAGCAACATCTTCGACTCCCTCAGCCAGATGGACTACGACCCGGAAATGTTCGGGAAGGCGCTCCCTTGTCTAATAGCCATTGGTGAGTCGTTCACTTAGTAACCAGCTAAGAATTGAGTTTTTTTTTAATAACTGGCTGCAAAGTATTCGCTTTGGGTTGTGGCGAGCCGAGAGGTCTACATTGGAATATAAAAATACAAAATTGAAGGTGACCTTCTTTGGTTTCAATTATAATTTGTGGCAAAACGTAACGTTTAGCCATTACAAAAAAAACATTTTTTTTTTATATCAGCGTGAAAAGGAATATTTCTTGGCCGGCAATCTGTTTCCCGGCTTCTGTAGTTATGTACTTAATATTATAGTCTCGATGGAAAGATGTGTTAAACATTTGCGGGTGGTTGGTTAGTAATAATCGATACCAAAATGACGATTTATATTCGTAACCCATGATTACTATAAAAGGTTACCTGAGCGAAAATGTAACACGATATTTCGTACCTTATTTTCAAGGTCAAGGTCACCTTATCTTAGTAACCCGGTTACCGGAGACAGGCGCACAAGAGCGGAACACAACACACCTAAACCAGCGTGAAAAAAATGGCCCCCCGGTCTCTTTATCTATTGTACAGACACATCAGAATGTCATATCACTCATATTTGGAGTAGCCCAACTGGGGAAGTACCTCCAGCGTGTTTTTGCAACCATCGTAGTGTACAAAAAAGTCATCGCCAGCGTCTCTGTAGTCATTAGTCAAGTGGGCTTTCTAGGCTAGACGGGCGTGCATTCTTTATTACGTGGAGAAAACCTGCCAACCCCAAGGTAATGTGGTATTTCTATCCACTAAAAACTCCACGGCGGACGCCATTTGAGCTCTCAAGCGGGGGACTACATGATCTCATATATATCGCACTGGAGCCCCCTTCGCACCTCGCCACATTTGGCTCGACATTAAGCGAAAAAGGTGTTCATCGTCTTCTCTGGGGTTTTTAGGGTTCCGTACCTCAAAAGAAAAAAACGGAACCCTTATAAGGATCATCACAGCCGATTTGCTCCAAAAATACTGGACCGATTGAGTTGAAATTTGGTAAACATATGTAAATTGGTGACCCAAAGATGGACGCGTATAGTAAATTAATGAATTCTGAACAAAGGGGGCCACTTTTGGGAGGTAAACTGGAAAATTTTAAAAAAAGTTTCGCAAACTGTATTGTGTGACATATCAAATGAAAGGCGTTGTTGTAAGCATCTCAAATATATATTTTTTATAATTTTAGCAAAAACAGATTTGAAGTAATTTAGGAAAAAAAACGAAAAATTACTATTCTCCCTCCGAAATAAGTTCCTTGCCTAAAGATTACAGGAACACCTATAAGAAGTTTGAGTGTTTAAGGTAAAGGGAAAATTCTCAATATTTTTGTGTATTATATGTACGGAACCCTCACCACGCGAGTTGAACTCGCACTTGTACGGTTTTATTTTAAGCGAGTGTCCCGGCCACCGCCAGAATCAATGCGACCCCGATGACCCCCTATAGTCGCCTTCTACAGGCATGGGAAACCGTAGACCTATTCTTAACTCAGCCTACACGGTTTGCCTTCTACGCCCTGGATTTGACCTTGACCTTGAAGATGTTAATTTCGTTGTGTTCCAGGTTGTGCCCTGCCGCCGGACTACTCGCTTGTCAAGAACTACGACGACGAGTTCTACGGCAAAGAACAACAGTCTTCCGGTAAGAGTCGTTTTAACCAAGTTGAAGTAATTTTGACTTCTGACTTCTGTAACACAGGCACCAGCCAAGCTCAGAAGTCAGAGGCTTCACAAATACAGGTACACCATTTTTGTAAATAAACGGTATTAGTATTATTCTCTTTATTCATCTTCTTCTCTTTATTTTTCTTTCTTCTTTAGTCTTAGGCTAGGTTTTTACAATAATTACTTATATAAAAAGTAAAATATAAAACTTACATACAAAACATAACATTATTAAAAGTAGCACATGATTGTGTTCTTATATTAAATACCTACCTATTATCTTATTTTTTATGAACTTATTAGATGTAAGTTCATTTACTGCATCAGCTAAATATTAGACGCGTAAAGTAAATTAATGAATTCTGAACAAGGGGGCCACTTTTGGGGTGTAAAGTGGAAAATTAAAAAAAAAAGTTTCAAACTGTATTGTGTGACATATCAAATGAAAGGGGTTTCGTAAGCATCTCAGTTTTCTTTTTTTTTTAATTTTAGCAAAACAGATTTGAAGTAATTTAGGAAAGAAAACGAAAATTGACCATTTCCCCTCTTATCTCCGAAACTACTAGGCTTAAAATTCTGAAAAAATATGGAAAATAGTTTCTTGCCTAAATATTGCAGGAAAACCTATAAGAAGTTTGAGTATTCAAAGTAACGGGAAAAATCTCAATATTTTTGTGTATTTTGTATGGAGCGCCTGATGCTTAGAGCATAGCAATTTTATGGAACCCTCACCACGCGAATTTAACTCGCACTCTGGTTATTGTTTTATGGTTATTATGTTGGTACCATAAGGTCTTGTATTTTTTGGTGGTCTTGTTTATGGTATTGTATTATTATATCATGGGATTTTTTTATAATAATATGGTCTTGTGGTTATTGATCACCCTTATGAATGAGGTTTATGATAAATTATAGTTCATAAATCAGGTAGTGCCTCCGTTATTTAAAACATTGTGATTGGTGTGTCTCACGTTATTAAGGTAGAATTCGTCTCTATGTTGTTATGCTTGCTTTCATTGCTATTTTAACCTCGCGAGGCCTCAAAAAAATTAACACCGTATAATTTTAACCAAGTGGTTCTTTACCATTTGCAATAGGGAATATGCATCTTTATTTTTTATTGCGAAAATCAAAAGTATAATCCAGAGGAATATCAACTGTAGCATTAAAACTTTCTTAGGATTTTTTTTTCTGATGTTATTGGCATTTGATATCAGCGCGCGCCGGCACCCACCGATAACGCTCTATATTAAAGGGGCATAGACTATGACGTCACAATCCATATTCTCGGCGCGTTTACTATGGAGTTAGTCATTCTTTTGTAATTATCTCCTTAAAATTTGCGTTTAAATATATACTTGTCATACAAAATATCACTTCTAATTCAATATTATGTCTTACTGTTATGTAATTTTATCGAAAAATTAAAAAAACAAATTGAGTGATTTTAACGTGAGATAACAATACAATAGTTTTTTTTAAATATATATTTCTGTTGTATGATATTTCTACGTATATCCGCATCGATTAAGTGCAATTTATTCAAAATTGAAGTTCCATGCATATTCCCTATTGTTTTATAATCGAACGATGAATAGGGGTGTAGACTGTAAATTTATTATAACTTCAAAAGAAAGAAGCCAAAAAATATGCCTAATGACGACAATCCCATTCAAATATCTCAAAAAATTACGACGCTACAACCGTTTTAATATTACTTGTTAGAGAGAGAAAACGCTCGTAGATTCTGACGTCACGACCATCGAGCGTCATAGTAAATGACAATCGTTTCATATGAAGGTGCGTTTTGCGGAAAAGGGACAGGACAGGACATATCCTCTCTTAAAACTTTGGACACTTTTTTTTCCACTTGACTACATTTTAATCCTTTTTCGAGAAAATACAACATTATTGGTTGTTTTATGTAGTGTCTACAACACCCCTATTACATTAGTTTTGAACCATTTGGTTATTTGTTAGGAACCTGGGACTCGGAAAGTTATGTGTGACATCCACAGGAGTTATTTTTCCAATTACAGCACAATGCTTATTTATTATGCGTGGCATCCAGGTGGGCCGGACAACCCGCAGTACGACCCGCAACCAATCAACACGTCGTCGGTCGCGCTCAACAACGACCTCAACACCATCGTGCAGAAGTTCTCCGAGCACTACCACGACGCCTGGGCTTCCAGGTGACCATTACATACGCTACAAGCACTTACGCTACAAGGACGCGCTCAAACGACATCTGAAGCGCCATCGATCCTCCGTATTGGGAGGAGCTAGCTGCAATCAGGTCATCTTGGCGATCTTACAATCTTTAGTAAGGTTAAGTCTTTTGAACCCCTTGACAACATTAGACACAAAACGCCAATTGCGAAAAGAGAGGCCTAAACCTTCCTACGTGTACATCTATAACACAACTGCCCAACTCTATTGTCCCCCATGCAATAGAGTTTTGAGTTTTTAAAAGTACCTAAGTTTGGCCTAGCCAGCCACATAAGAACTCACAATAGGGCAAATCCATTATGGCTAGGGTCGCCGTCATCGAAATCTATAAGGGGGACTGTATAATATATATAACCATTACATCAATAAATAGTTCAAGTAATGGATATACGCCATAATAACACATACCATACTATAGTGTACATTTTGACAATCAGTTAGCCTAGTGGGTAGTTTTTTGGGAAGAGACACCCTTGTGAATTTTTCAGCTTACAAAGCAACTATTCTTTTGTTATTATACCAATAGTTATTATAAAATCAAAGTCAAAAGTCAAAGTGATTTATTCTTCAATTTAGGCATATTACATGCACCTATGAATGTCGATAAACTACCACCGGTTCGGAAAGTAAACCTCTGCCTCGAGAAGAACCGGCGTAATAAACTCGGCGAGGTGTCATTTTTTCAAAACAGTATACAATATATCATATCAGTATCAGAGTATTATAAAATTTTAAAATTACATTGCTACAGTAGAAAGCCTATTTATTTTACGACAGGTAAGTGCAGGATTTTATCGCTGCCAAATATCCCTATCCATGATGTAGTCGTTTATCTTATAGTATGCTTTTGAAATGAGTGTCCGTTTTACGACAGATTTGAATTTAGAGTCAGTAAGTTCGGTAATGTGTTTTGGAATTTTATTGTAGAATTTTATACAATTTCCCAAGAACGACTTTTTCGCTTTTACTAGCCTGTAAAAAGTTGTTTTGAGCTTCCCTGTGCTTCTGGTAACCTTGGGCCTATCAGTGTTTGTTGGGTAGTTGTATAAATTCTTCCTAACATACATTATTATTTCAAATACGTATAGCGACGGCTGTGTTAGAATATCTGTTTCCTTGAAAAATTCTCTTAATGACTCACGCGACCCGAGGTTATAAATTGCTCTAACAGCCCTTTTTTGTAAAATAAATACAGTCTCAATATCTGCCGCTGATCCCCATAAAATAAGACCATAAGTAATTATACTGTTAAAGTAAGCGAAGTAAACTAACCGTGCCGTTGCTACATTGGTAAGCTGCCTTATTCTCCTGACTGCAAAAGCAGCGGAGCTCAACCTACTTCCTATCGCAGTTATGTGGGAACCCCACTGCAGTTTAGAGTCTAACATAATACCTAAGAATACAGTTGACTTTACAAATTCTATGGTTTCACCATTAAGTTTAATATTTGAGGCTAAGTTTACATTTGAGTTCGCTAGTGTGAATTTTATACATTTCGTTTTTTTCGGATTCAACACTAAGTTATTGGCAGCAAACCAGTCAGATATCATGGACAGGGTGTTATTTGGTTCAATGAGTTCAGTATCTTTCCTATTAACCTTGAACAGTAACGAGGTGTCATCGGCGAACATGACAATGCCTGATCTTCGGCTTACCATATATGGTAGATCATTTACATAAACAAGGAACAGGAATGGCCCTAAAATAGATCCTTGAGGTACTCCCATCTCCACCACTGTCTCTGACGAAATGGCCCCATTTATCGCTACCTTTTGATTCCTTTGTGTTAAATATGACTCAATGAGATGTAATGCATGTCCTCTAATGCCATAAAATTTAAGTTTACAAATTAAGGTACTATGATCTACACAATCAAATGCCTTGGAAAGGTCACAGAAGACTCCAATGGCGTCCTGCGACTCTTCCCAAGACTGCAGAATGAATTTAATTAAACTTGCACCAGCATCAGTAGTTGACCTACCCTTTGTGAAGCCGAACTGCTGTGCGTGCAAAATCTTGTTATAATTAAAGTGAGAAATCAATTGCGTTAGCATTATTTTTTCAAATATTTTGCTAAACGCGGGTAGGATAGATACGGGACGATAATCAGAAGGATTATCTCTATGGCCTGATTTGAAAATAGGAACTACTTTACTACATTTCATTAAATCTGGAAAAATGCCATTGTCTATACAACTATTAAAAATAAGAGCTAGAGTAGGTGCAACAACCTCCAGAATGGCTTCCAGTACCTTGACTGACACGCCCCATTAGTCCTCCGTGCTCTTTATTTTTATCAATTTAAAAGATTTCAGTATATCTAGAGGAGAAACATGATGAAAACTGAAAATA
This sequence comes from Epinotia nisella, assembly GCA_932294315.1. Classification (NCBI taxonomy): domain Eukaryota; kingdom Metazoa; phylum Arthropoda; class Insecta; order Lepidoptera; family Tortricidae; genus Epinotia; species Epinotia nisella. The sequence continues at coordinate 11,149,002 of OW028696.1, read as the reverse complement.
TCTACGTTCTCTAACTTTACATTCTCACTCAGAAAGGATTCAGCTAATGTACTAGACGACTGCAAACTTTTTGTTGTCTGAAACGGAATTTTGGAAAAGAAATTGTTAAATTCATCGGCTACTTTTCCTGCGTCAGTTACTAATGCATTCTCTATCTTCAAAGAAATGGTGGAATCGCTTTTATTTTTCTGCCCAGTCTCTGTGTTTATTATTTTCCAGACTGTCTTGGCCTTGTTATCGGAGGACTTTATTTTATTATTTAGGTGCACTGCTTTAGCTTTCGTGCACACAATTTTAAACAATTTGGAATAATCCCTAACATACTGATGGAAGCGCTCGTCAGTGGTATAAGACCTCCTCTCATAAAGTTGGTAGAAGTTAGAGATTAGAGAATGATAAATATATCTTATATAGGTATAAAATAATGCTTCCGACACGCCACTCGTTGCAGGACATTTGTTCCAATCCAAATGGAAAGTTGCTGGTGATCTTTGTAAACCAAAAGGCAGTCTATTCAATTGATGTAACTTTCGTTTGATAATGTGAAAGCAGTGCTTTCTGCTAAATTAAAAGAGGCCCTTATTTCATGTTGAAATAAAATTGGCTTGTTAAAGACTAAGAGATTGCTCTTTCACACTTTAGTAAAAAAATAGAGATAGATAATGTATCACGTGACAAAGATCAGTGGTGTTCAAGCATGAATATTTATAAATGTGTCTCCCAACAGGAAAATCGAGAACGGTTGGGTGTACGGAGAATCGCGGTCGGAGAGCCAGAAAGTCCATTCACGTCTCAAGCCGTACAACATGCTCAACGACTATGTAAGTGTCATTTTCTCATAACATCCTCAAGATCGTACACAAATGTTTGGGTGTTTCTTAGGCCTCGTGTCGACTTAGGCCTTCCCCAAAGAGTGCCACAATGACCGGTCCTGCGCCACCCGCATCCAGCGGACTCCAGCGACCTTTACCAGGTCATCAGTCCACCTTGTGGGGGCCTACCCACGCTGCGCCTTCCGGTACGTGGTTGGATGTTTAGATGTTTGTTACTCAATCACGCTTAAACGGCTCAACCGATTTGGATGAAATTTTGCACGAAGATAGTTTATAGCCTGGATTGAAATAAAGAATAGTTTTTTCCGGGTCCACACAGACGAAGTCGCGGGCGGAAGCTAGTGTAAATATACAAGTTGTAACTGCTTTTGTTATGCTGATTCTAACATGTCATGCATTCCGTTAATGAAGTCTTCTAAGATTTCTTCCGATAAACTTACATACGCATCGATCACCACAAAAACCGTATATTGCTCTCTCAATATGCCCTTTCCCTCATCAATCTAGTTCGTTATGTAAGAAAGAAAGAAGTCCACACATCATTCATCCGTTAACCTAAAATTCTCTGGATCACTCTTTACCGGTGAGACCGGATGTTGTCTACCATGGATTATAACTAAGTTACGGTATTTTAGATTCTCCATAGATGAATTGTTTTTATTGGTTTAAACGTTACATCAATTCATGTTTTCTAAAGTAAATACAAGATGATGATTAACATTAACTAAATAAAATTAAAACTATGTTAAATATAAAAAAGGCCCTCGAGGCACTGTACCGAGGATGCTGGCGGCATTTCCTCGCTGAATTGCAATGCTGATGCGTTGCGCGAGAACGCCGCCAGCTCTTCGGTCACCAGTTACATCGACCAGACGTTTTGCGATTTCTGCAAATAACTTATGCGCACTAGGACCCCACGGACCGAGGGTCTCGATGCCAAAGGGTACAAAGTCGTACTCTCTGCCGAGGCCTCTATATTTATTATTTATTTTCCGCTCCACCATCTTAAGCTTCATGAACGTGTTGTTTTCTTGGTGAGCAATTGTGTTTGTACGGTATTATTGTTTTATATACAGGAGAAGGAACGCTACAAGGAACCAGTGCGCGAATCGCTAAAGGCGTTGCTGGCTCTGGGCTGGTCGGTGGAGCATACTGAAGCCGACATTCCAAGCACCAATCGCAGCTCTATGCGACGACAGTCCAAGTCTGGAGGCGTGAGTATATACACTCATCATCATTGTCATCATATCAGCCGAAAGACGTCCACTGCCGGACATAGGCCTCCCCCAAAGAGTGCCAAAGTGACCGTTCCTGCGCCGCCCGCATCCAGCGGACTCGCGCGACCTGTACCAGGGCATCAGTCTACCTTGTGTTATACACTCGCGCTCAAAAATCTCGGATAACCCTAAATTAGATAACTGCAATAGGTTTTTATTTTTATTTAACACTAGTTTCATTTACATAATATACTATTATTTATAATGCCCAACTGTATTAAAGCAATTTCCGGAATCCTATCATAAAAATATCAATATCCAAAAATGACGATTTTTGCGATATCTCGCTCCGTAAATGTTGTTTTTTCATGAGTTTTTACGAATTCGATTTAAACCTGGTTACGTTATTGTTTATACTGTTAGCTTTGCAGTTTAGATGTAAAATTAAATAAAGATCGTGACAGGATTAAAAAACCGGACAAGTGCGAGTTCAACTCGCGTAGTGAGGGTTCCGTAAAATATTGAGAATTTTCCCGTTACTTTGAATACTCGATTTTTATACGTTTTCCAGTCATCTTTAGGCAAGAAACTATTTTCCATATTTTTTTCAGAATGTTAAGCCCAGTAGTTTCGGAGATATTTTTTATTTAATATTTCCAGTTTACCCCCCAAAAGTGGCCCCCTTGTTCAGAATTCATTAATTTATTTTACCCGTCCATCTTTGGGTCACCAATTTACATATCAGTCCAGTAGTTTCGAAGCAAATCGGCTGTGACAGACGCACGAGTGATCTTATAAGGGTTCCGTTTTTTTTTTCCTTTTGAGGTACGGAACCCTAAAAACTGTAGAACCTTGCACTATTTTATGAAATATGACGGTATTTTACCGACCCGTATTCTTTGTCCGAGAGTGAATCAGTTATTACTAATAATCATGTTCTATTATCACGCAGACGGACTCAGCAACGCCGTTCAACTACAACCCGCATCCAGTGGACATGACCAACCTGACACTGTCCCGAGAGATGCAGAACATGGCCGAGAGGCTGGCCGACAATGCCCATGACATCTGGGCTAAGAAGAAGAAGGAAGAGCTTATTACTAATGGAGGTATTATTATTTACGTCGCATCTGACATTCATCATTGGCCACGGCATCTATGTCAGATGATTGTTGCAGTGCTTAGGGGCCTATGGGTTGCCGCATCTAAGTTAGTGGCTATAAAGTCCTATAACAGCGCGACATTTCTTGCCACATCGATTGCAGACGAAATGTGAGTCTGTAGGAGGTGATAAAGCACGACCAAGTATTTTCTGCTTGAGGTTCACGAGCCAATCTTCGTCGTGTTTTGTTGTCCCGACTTTGATATCATGGCGCCGTTCAGGTCTCATGTTGGCGCGTTTTTCCCATCCTTCTCTCCTAATCCTAAAACTGATCATATCTCGCTTGCAAGAGTCCCTGGGTCTTAATACTGGACGCCCAACAGGTCTTTTTACTTCCACCCTCTGCCCCAGCATGACTGGTCGAGGTAGTCTCTCCAGGTCCATGCGATGTACTTGACCAAGCCAACGAAGTCTCCTTTGCTTTAACAGCGCAGTTATATTTTATTGCGCAGTTATCTGGCATAAAGGTGGCAATTACCGCCCGCCACGCGGCCTTCAGCTCGGCCGTCAAATACAGATCTTAAGACATTCTTTGTTTTACGCCGTAGGTGAGTATCAAAGTCCCTTCCAAAAGCATCTTGGTTCTAACTAATATCCAGATCCACCACTAGAAACAACTGTCTTTTTCTGTATTGCCAACTCTGCTGACATTGTCGGAAGAAATGCAGAACATGGCCGACAACGCGTATGTCATCTGGGCTCAGAAGAAGAAGGTAGAACGTACTACAAATGGAGGTACTATTATTTTCATCACATTTGCTGGTAAATGGCTTCATAACCGCAGGCATACAGAGCTATAATAGCCTTTATTACGCCTACGCCCAAGGGCGTAATGGGTGTGATCTGAAACTTATTTGATGGAATGTGGCCGGAACGTAATAGAGGCACACGCACAGCCGGGCTGTTCAAAATACGTATGTACAGCGCATTATAACTTTAATAACACGTGCTTATCAACAGGTGCCATCCACCCCCAACTCGTCCCGTACGACCTCCTAACGGACAAAGAAAAGAAGAAGGACCGAGAACGATCCCAGGAGTTCCTCAAATACCTCCAATACCAGGGCTACAAGCTGCACCGACCCAGCAAGGCGCAGCAGAGCGACACCGAACAGACCACTACGGGCGTAGCAATAGAGCTCAGATTCGCGTACTCGCTGCTCGAGAAACTTATACAGTATATTGACCGGGCGACGATCAATATGAAGCTGTTGAAACCGTCGACCACGTTCAGTAGGAGGACCAGTTTTAAGACTAGTACGAGGGACATTAAGTTCGTTTCAAAGGTGAGTAATAGAGGGTATTCGCTAGTGTCCGACCGGAACATGTTTTTTTACCGAAACCGAAGGTTCGGCTTTGGCTCTAGTCTAGTTGGTTGGTACCGGAACTTTTGTAGACTTGTTAAAATCGTTGAAAAATTAGGTAAAACCGCTTTTAAATATACACATATTACACATCTTAAGGTGGTTTGGGCATGTAGAGAGGATGAATGAAAGAAGATTAACGAAGAGAGTGTATATAAAAAGAGTGGAAGGGCAAGTTGAAAGGGGAAGACCTAGGCGAACTTTCTCCGATCAAATTGAAGAAATGTTACAAAAAGGCCAGGTCAAAGGTACCCTAAACCGACGAGCATGTATGAGAAATGTTATGAAGGTGAGTGAAGCGAAAGTGGTTTGTCAGGATCGTAGCAAATGGAGATCCGTGATCTCTGCCTCTGGGAAAAAGGCGTGATTATATGTATGTATGTATTAATTAGTGATTAAACGAACTTACCAAGTGAAGTTCTATCATAATTATACGAGTGATTCGTCTGAAGAGATTAATAACCTGAAAATAAAATCTGAACAATATACTGATGTAGTTACGCATAGTAGCTACCACTACCTACACTATGTTGAGAGAAAAAAAAATGTGGGTAAATACGTAAAACGTAAGATTGTGCTCAAAATTTGAGGGTAATCTGAGTTTTACCTCTGCTCACCCTGAGGCGCCCAGAGGCCGGGCTGGTTCTTCATATGTTTGGAGTTCTTGATGAAACCCAGAAACCTATATTCGGGTTGAGGGAGGGAGGGGGTTATTAATCTCTTCAGACGAATCACTCGTATAATTATGATAGAACTTCACTTGGTAAGTTCGTTTAATCACTAATTATACTTCGTGATTCGTCTTTCTAGATTAATAACCTGAAAATAAAATCTGAACAATATACTGATGTAGACCTTGAGAGTGGTTATTGGGTTTCATCAGTAAATATTATTATGATTAAATAAGCAAAACCACTCATACCGGATCATCATTTATTAAGTAACGAGTAGTATGAACACATATACATTTATATATGTTGCGTATGCTTAAATCATTGTACACAAGAAAAATCACACATTCCAAGTTTACCAAAAATAATTCACAGTATCTAACGTGACATATTCCTTGATTCTCATAAATCAATGGTTTATAATCGCACTAGCAAAAGATGCCTCATTTGTGTCAAGTATTGTTCTATTGTAGAACTTAAGCGAACGTACCAATACTATACTAATACTTTCGCTCCATCCTGCTGTTTTGCGGATGAGATCGATGTTGACCCCGCATGAGTACGCGCGCGAGGTAGATGCGTGGCGTGTACTGTGCGCCGAAAACATTGAAACATCGATACTGGTTTATAAGGTTTTTTAAAACTAACAAAAAGCGTTTCAGAACTTCTAAAGCTGCAGTTTTATTGATACGAGTCGATGTTATTAATCTTAATTTTCGATAATGTCTGCATTCTGTGGACAGTAACCAGGGATAATAATGTGCAACATTTGTAGAAAGCGCTTCTAGTGTTAAATCTTTATTTGGGATTTGCATTTTTAGGTGATCTAGAGCGCAACTTGTGTCCCAAGTAATGTCGTATTTTGGTTTAGGAAATCGAAGGCGAAATACGCCCTTAAAAAACCTGTGTGTCATCCGCGATGATGTCGGGTCCTAAACCGTAGGCACAGGGCTGCTCTGCAGCTGTTGAGAGATCCATATCCATACTGACTTACACTTGAATCATTTTCTGAGAGAAATTCTAGAATTTTTGAGATTGGAGCTTCATAAAGATTTACTGAATTTAGCAAACAGAAGGTGTGCCATTTTTTGAAATATACATTGTACTGTTTCATAGAATTTGGAGAAATAGAAGATAGCATTATTTCTATTGAGGAAGGCGGTGCCGCCTCTTCGTAGTAGCGCCGCCCCGACAATATCGCGGCCGAAAGGGTAAGGTTCGACTGTATCTTCCGGTTGACTCTGTAATGAGAAGAGGTCATGTGGTTTACTTGCTTTAAAATATATGTCGTTTGATGCCGTCAGGCGAGTGAAAACGGGATACCACGGCTGGGTAGGCCATACTGGCACTACTATTGTGGCTCTGTCGTTAACTATCTTTTTCAGGGTTTTTTGTTATAATTGAGAAACATTGGAAAGCGTAAAAGTCCAGTGAAGGCATTGATCACAAAAGCGTCAGGATATCTATGCCACGATGTATATTTGGTGCATTTATTATTAAGGCGACTAGCAAATAGGTCGATATGGGGAGTTCAGAATTTGTCAACTATTTGGTTACAGGTCGAATCTGACAGTTTCCATTCAACGTCAGGGTATACACGTTGAGATTCAGGGTCTGCGATTACATTATCTATAGATTTAATGTAGGATGCAAAAATGTATATTTTACGGCGTTCGCACCATTGCCAGATGTCTTTGGCTAATTGGGTAAGATGCGGATACTGGACACCTCCCAAACGGTTGATGTAGGAGATAACTGTGGAGTTGTCGATCATGAGCAATATTTGACAGTTGGTCAGATTTTTAGCAAATATTTTTAGAGCATATAAAGGCGGCGAGGAGTTCTAAGAAATTAAAGTGACGAGTACGCTCATTGTGCGACCACTGCCCGCTGGCTGTTTCCTCATCACATGACGCACCCCACCCAGTCGTTGAGGCGCTAGAAAATATTACAGTGGCGTAATCGTCACTTCATATGTTTTTTGCTGAGTTTTGAATTGCATTAAGTTTTGAATTTAATTAAGGTAACAATGAACTGGAGATGTTCATGTATGTGTTATAATTATCGTCATCATTATTGGTTAAGGTTTAGGAACTTGCTACATTTTAGTTCTTTTGTATAGAGTAGGCCATACTCTACTGCCGCGCATGTTGAGACCAATAACCATCATGCGCAAATGTTCGTATTTTCTGCTGCTAGGGTGAATATTTATAAAGAAGTATGCGTCCTTCAGGTCCAGTGTCGCCATGTAGCAATGTTTTGAGACCAATTTCACGGCTGTTCTCAGGTCTTCTAGTTTGAAATGCTGACTACTAATAAACTTATTTATTTCTTTCAGATTTAATATGAAGCGCATTTTCCCGTTCGGTTTTGGTCGCAAAGAGAAACTTGATATAAACTAGTCTTCACGTGGCAGACATTCGGACCCCGCCCCTGAAGATAGCAATTCAGTTATAGCAGTGTCTATATGAATCGATTCTGAACTACAGAAGTTAGGAGTTCCAGGGAAGGTTCCGGTCTGACGTTAGGAGGGCCAACTGCTTATGGTAATGTGCAAGCTGGCCAGCAGTCTTTACCTCGTCTAGCGGCGGCGGGTCGTCCCGAAGCGTCTCGGCGATTGTTTCGATGAGCTCGGTGGCTGCCTGGGCGTTGTAGACTCGCGGCTCCGTTGTGGTTCCTGTGGCCTGCGAAATGGGGCCGGAGTCTTCCAGTTAAAATTTTTATTTTGATTTTTAGGAGCCGGTGTGAATTTTTTGAAAGTTGATGCCGTACTAACTTTCAAATCTGTTCCAGATTTGCACACAGACTTAGCCGTCTTCAGTGCATCTGATAGATTTTCACCAAATAGGTATTTATCTATTTTTGTATTGAAAAGATGTTCTTTCAGGTCCTTTTTCAGTGCGTACAACGCGAAGTTTCGACGGGTAACTGATTCTGCATGTTGGATGTCACAGAGCAACCGACCCGTGTCCATTAACTTCTTTAGTAAGTCCTGATTTTTGTTAGTGGTGCTAAGCTCGTCCGATATAGCTGAACCTAAGGACGAAATTGCTTTAGCAAGAAGTTTTTGCCGGGCCTCAATGGCCTTGTCTCTTTTCACAAGGTTCTCAGGCAACGCTGCCTTAATTTCTGCGTTTAATATCGGCGCTCCAATTCGGACGCAGTTTGACGGTACAAGGTACTTCTCGCTGAGCTCCTTACAGGCCTCTTTGGTGAGTCCGTTTGAGGCAAAATAATCAAAGCGGCTTGCGAGCTGATCATTGATTTCTTTGCCATATTCGGCTGTCGCAGTCGGATCATCTCCTAAGATATCCAAAATCATGCTGTCGAGAGCCGAGTCTGAAACGGAGTTTATCTCGGGTGTGGAGTCAATCTGAGGATTGTCCACTTTCTCCGCGTCTGTACAATCATTCAATACTTGTGTGATGTCATCTTGGGTATGCTCCAGCGCATTTGTCTCCGTTGGTGGGTCAATTTGAGATTCCACGGAATCCAACATGTCTCCGTCTGAAAAGCGGAAATAGTACCGTTATAGTAATGTATATAGTACTCTCGCAATATATTGCGTAACTGTACGTATATATATTCTCGATAACGGTTGGTAAGGTTGAGGTCCCAAAGAACAAAACACAAACCGTTTTAATCAAATGCAGCGAGTCAGTCCCATAAACTAAACTACTCAGGGTGCATTCTATAGATTTCGTCAGGACCCGCACCCTGTCATAAATTTGCAAAAACTTGTTAAATAAATGCGGCGAGACAGTCCCATAAACTGCTCAGGTGCATTTTTATAAGTAAATCATGGCCCACGTGCAACACACGACCAAATGCGTGTTTTATTTAACGCGGTGAGACAGTCCCATAAACTGCTCAGGTGCATTTTTATAAGTAAATCATGGCCCACGTGCAACACACGACCAAATGCGTGTTTTATTTAATGCGGCGAGACAGTCCCATAAACTGCTCAGGTGCATTTTTATAAGTAGATCAAGGGTCCACGTGCAACACACGTCCAAAGGCGTGTTTTATTTAATGCGGCGAGACAGTCCCATAGACTGCTCATGTGCATTTTAAAAATAGACCAAGGTCCGTATGTTACAATCTCTTAAAAAAGGTGCACTTTATCAAATACGGCGAGACAGTCCCATAGACTGCTCAGAGTGTATTTTAAAAGTAGGTCACGTCTTACACAAAAACAACCGGCGCGCTGTATGGGTGCGGCGAGACAGTCCCATAAACTGCTCAGTAAGCACCTACCAGACTCATGATCCATATATTACACTTATGAGAAACGTGATTTTTTATAAGAAAGTAAACTTTACATAGAAGCTCAAAATTATACCTTGTATGTTCTCCGGAGTTGGTGATGGATCCCGGGATGCTTCCGACGACGAAGATGAGTCCTCGATAACACGAATGCGGCGACGAGCACTTTTATTTTTGAGTTTTTCTTCTAGTGATTTTAATCTCTTTTTTAAATATTTTAAATCTTCAAAATCTGAATTTTTGCGTTTAGGCATTGTAAAACGCGGTACTGTATTTGACGATCTAAAACGGAGTACACAAGGGAATGGATTGAATGAATTTCAAATATTTTATATAAAACCGTTAACTTTAACTTTAATTGTATTTAAGATGTGTTGAGTGGTGAAGCACTAAAATGCGAATGAAGAACCAGCCCGGCCTCTGGGCGCCTCAGGGTGAGCAGAGGTAAAACTCAGATTACCCTCAAATTTTGAGCACAATCTTACGTTTTACGTATTTACCCACATTTTTTTTTCTCTCAACATAGTGTAGGTAGTGGTAGCTACTATGCGTAACTACATCAGTATATTGTTCAGATTTTATTTTCAGGTTATTAATCTAGAAAGACGAATCACGAAGTATAATTACAATGTAACACCTGAAACTAGTGAAGGTAGTATAAAATAAAACAAGGTTTACTACAAGACAAAATTTAATAAGTTAGCCGAAGAATAACAACACGAATACAAAAAAAACTGCAAAAGTAAAAACCGGCCAATTGCGTGTCGGACCACGCACAACGAAGGCTTCCGTGTCTATTAAAAAGGTCGTATCGTCACAGAAATCTTACGGCACTTACGTCCTTTTCTATAGGGAAGGCAGTTTTTCAGCAATATCACGATAACCTTTTTTTCAAAATAATTTTCGGTGAAAGAATTTAATAAGCCATATTTTTTAAATACACCGTTCAAAAATTAGACAGGGGGGACACACAATTTTGTGACTTTCGGGGCGATTATCTCCGACTCTATTCACTTAGAAAAATTGCTAGGAGTCTTATATTTATTTTCAAAGGCCTATCGATTAATGTGCCATACTCGTACATTCTTTTTTGTCGTTTTAGGCTTTAGGCTAACAAAATACCCCTATCCTCAAAATTTTATTGGAATACACCTTATAATTTTCGAGTAAAATGCCTGTGACATACGGATAGACGGACATGACGAAACTATAAGACTATAAGACGACCGAATAGCCTAGTGGTTAGAGAACCTGACTATGAAGCTTGAGGTTCCGGGTTCGATTCCCGGTCGGGGCAGATATTTGTATGATGAATACGAATGTTTGTTCTCGAGTCTTGGATGTTTAATATCTATTTAAGTATGTATTTATCTATATAAATATGTTTATCCGTTGTCTAGTACCCATAGTACAGGCTTTGCCTAGTTTAGGACTAAAAAGATCAATTGGTGTGAATTGTTCCACGATATTTATTATTATTAATTATTATTTATTATAAGGGTTCCACAAATAAATCTAATGCCAGGTTGAAATACTAAACACCACAATTAAATTGGTTGTAGCTTTCCAAAAACACTATCATGTAGGTACATCATTCTCTAATCAAGTCTTAATCATTCCTTCTCCATCCAGGTGGTCCTCCCCCTGATGGAGAAGTACTTCTCCACGCACCGCAACTACTTCATCGCAGTCGCGACGGCCACCAACAACGTCGGCGCCGCCAGTTTGAAAGAGAAGGAGATGGTGGCGGCGTTGTTCTGCAAACTCGCTAGCTTGCTGCGGTCCAGGTAGGTTCATTAGGTGCACCATATACAAACTGCTTAGAGCAGTCGAGACCCGCCATGGACGGACTGCTTAGAGCAGTCGTGACCCGCCATGGACGGACTGCTTAGAGCAGTCGAGACCCGCCATGGACGGACTGCTTAGAGCAGTCGAGACCCGCTAAAGTCGGACTGCTTAGAGCAGTCGAGACCTGCCATGGACGGACTGCTTAGAGCAGTCGAGACCCGCCATGGACGGACTGCTTAGAGCAGTCGAGACCTGCCATGGACGGACTGCTTAGAGCAGTCGAGACCCGCCATGGACGGACTGCTTAGAGCAGTCGAGACCCGCCATGGACGGACTGCTTAGAGCAGTCGAGACCCGCTAAAGTCGGACTGCTTAGAGCAGTCGAGACCTGCCATGGACGGACTGCTTAGAGCAGTCGAGACCCGCCATGGACGGACTGCTTAGAGCAGTCGAGACCTGCCATGGACGGACTGCTTAGAGCAGTCGAGACCCGCCATGGACGGACTGCTTAGAGCAGTCGAGACCCGCCATGGACGGACTGCTTAGAGCAGTCGAGACCCGCTAAAGTCGGACTGCTTAGAGCAGTCGAGACCTGCCATGGACGGACTGCTTAGAGCAGTCGAGACCCGCCATGGACGGACTGCTTAGAGCAGTCGAGACCCGCCATGGACGGACTGCTTAGAGCAGTCGAGACCCGCTAAAGTCGGACTGCTTAGAGCAGTCGAGACCTGCCATGGACGGACTGCTTAGAGCAGTCGAGACCCGCCATAGTCGGACTGCTTAGAGCAGTCGAGACCCGCCATAGACGGACTGCTTACAGCAGTCGAGAACTCATGCAATATGACGACTGCTCTCGTGCCGTTGGTCTCGACTGCTCTAACCAGTTCGTCTATGGCGGGTCTTCAGCTACTGCACGGAATCTGATAAGAATTTTTAGCTAAACTCAATTCTTAAAAACCTTGCGCCATTTTTGTAAAAATCATAATATTTCAGACTAGCAGCATTCGGGCCAGACGTGCGGATCACCGTCCGCTGCCTCCAGGTCCTCGTGAAGGGCATCGACGCCAAATCCCTGGTCAAGAACTGTCCAGAGTTCATCCGGACTTCTATGTTGACCTTCTTCAACAATGTAGCTGACGATCTTGGGCACACCATACTCAATCTACAAGATGTGAGCGGTTTTAGTCATCACCTTTGCGCGCTTTGAAGCAGACGTCCAGCATTCTACCATTGCTGTGCACTGCTCGCCGAGATGGTAGGGCGTTCAATTCAATTCAATTCAATAATTTAACAATAAAATACTAAATTGTACATGTCAAATTGCTTATACTATAACTTAACTTACGTATTCTAGTTATATTAAGGTTACATAACACTTTAAACTCTCGCGCTTTGCACAAAATCGGATTTAATTTGTGTCAAAAATAAATACATATCGCGTTAGACCCGTGTAAAACAGTAATTTAAATATACACAGTGGGTAGGAGTATACTGATAGAGTTTAACCATGGATTCCTGGTGGTATTACGAGTACTTCCTTGTGAATAAAACCTTAGTCAATGTTCAAAAAGTGTATAAGAAAACTTGACACTTCACGAACGTCATATTATTAAGGCGTGTTCCTTTTGTTTTTTCAACTTGTGAACTTACTGAAATAATTGCACCGTTGTACTATCGCCCAAGGGTACGGGTTCACACTTTCTGTTCAAAATCGTCTGCACATGCATAGCGAACGCTCGAAAATGACCCCAGAGGTACCGTAAAGAGGTATACCCGTACCCTTGGGCGATAGTACGTCAATCCTTCGTGCGAAAGACGATTTATAAAATCACTAGAATCGTCTTCTGTGATTGCTTCACTACTGACATACCTCATCTTCACAGGGCAAATACGCTCACCTCCGAGGCACACACCTGAAGACATCTACGTCGCTCGGCTACATCAACGGAGTAATTCTTCCTGTGCTGACCGCCATGTTTGATCACCTCGCCAACTGCGAGTATGGAACCGATTTGCTATGTGAGTGTTCAACACGTTTCATTCATGCATTAAGTATTTTAATCAAAAAACTTGTTTGTTGTAGAAGCTTTTTTGCTGACTGTAATTTTGTGCACAGTTACTTGGAATTTATGGGCTTTAGGGGAGGTCTATGTCCAGCAGTGGAAGTCTATCGACTGATGTGAAGAACAATCAATGAATAAATATGATTTTTCGCAGTGGACGAGATCCAAGTGGCCTCGTACAAGATCCTGGGCTCCCTGTACACGCTGGGCACCGACGCTACTCTGACGCATGACAGGAAATACCTCAAGACTGAGATCGACAGGCATAAGCCCGCTTTGGTGAGTTTACTCTGACATTTTATGAATGAATGAATGAATGAATGAATGATGTTTTATTTGAAACATACACAACAACAACATTACAACTTGCTTAAAACTAGAGAAAAATAAAATAAAAAGTAATACGTTGTTGAGTGCTAGTAGGGCAGAGTGCTCGAACAAATTGTCGTAAATGTGGACACGCTGGACAAAAGCACCAATTTTTTTCAGGTATTTGTGTAGGAATCAACTCCTCCCGCGGCCATTTTGAATTATAGTTAATTATTCATATCTCGAGTTCTAAATCACTTAGAATCACAAACTTGGTGTGTAAATATAAAACGCAGTATTTCGCGACCGAATCAGCTATTTACTTGATTTTTCCCTACTATGATTAGTTCAAATAGCAACGTGTGACGTCATACTTTTGAGTCAATCAGTATGAAGCGGTTTGGGCTGCCGCCAGCGAGGTCATTCTTTGTCTCAATTTTTTGGGTATTTATGTACTTTAATTGTAGTTGCTCCCATACAAACATTTGTTCCTCTCCAAAAACTGGTTCAAATGGCATCGTCAGAAAACTTAAGTCATCATGCCTATTGTCGATATATTTTGTAAGGTGGGTAGAGGGTATCTATATGAGGAGGGCAAGCGAAAGCATGGCGGACAACTCCTTAGGTACAAGGATGTGCTTAAGCGTCACATGAAAAATTGTGAAATTGACCCATTGCAGTGGGAGAAGCAGGCAGCCAACCGCCAGAAATGGAGATCTTCAGTGAGAATGAAGACATCCACTTTTGAATCCCGTCGATGTATGGCTCTTGATTGCAAACGGGACGAGCTGAAGGCCCGACCACCTGCGGCGGTCAGCTATAATTTTGTAAATGGTGTGTACTCGGGTCTTCGTAAATAAGATCGGGTACGTGAGCCACACCAGAGCACATGTACGACATCAGCGCCAGAGTTGAAGCAGTCGCCGTGGCCGAAACCGGTCAGGAGAGCATAGAGGGTATCTAATGTTGTATGTGTTATCTAGGGCTCCTGTCTCGGCGCGTTCAGCTCCACATTCCCTGTGGCGTTCCTGGAGCCCCACCTCAACAAACACAACCAGTTCTCGTTGCTCAACCGGATTGCGGACCACTCGCTGGAGGCGCAAGGTAATACTGAGGACTGGGAAAGTTTCTGTCAAATTTTTTGGTACGAGCTTTTATTGCCGACAGAACTTTTTTGCTCAGTCATCAACTAGGTACTTTGAGGATTCCAATGAGCTCAAATACGACGGGTTTATGTACAGTCAGCATCATAAACATGTTTACATTCTATGACCTTATTACTTAGACATAAGGTCGAAAAGTGTATACATGTTTATGATGCTGACTGTACTTGAGGAGTTCCTATGGCCACCTCGTCACCAGACCGGCTTTATTGTAATTTTACAAAAAAAATACTTCGATTATTCTATTAGGTCAACTTAAATTTTAAAAGCATTTTTTTTTTGCAAGGTTGTCTGCAAGAGATCGCTCTTCAGCGATAAGACCGCCTGTTGTCTACCTCTACCTACATGTTATTGAATTGTTTCTCTCTGTAACTGCTTTGTTTGTATGAGGTGTGCAATAAAGAGTATTTGTATTGTATTGTGTATTTTAACGTACTTACATACAAACAGGGTAAGTTAAATAAAGCTTGTCAAAATGCAGACCTACTTTATAAAAAGAAAGAAAAAATATATTAGGTAAAAAACAGTAGCATGTCGTAAGAATATTTCAAAGCAAGGGGCAGTTTTAATATTTATCGTTGGTCACAAAGAATACATATCTGATATTGTGTTAACTATACATTTTCTATTGTGATAATACCAAGATAACGTAGTTCCTATTCCACAGACATAATGGCGAAAATGGAACAGTCCATGCCAACCCTAGAGACTATCCTGGGCGAAGTAGACCAGTTCGTCGAGTCGGACAAGACACACTTGGAAGCGCCGCATATCATCGATGTGGTGCTGCCTTTACTGTGCTCTTACCTGCCCTTCTGGTGGGCGCAGGGTCCTGACAACGTCACACCATCTCAGGGGTAAGACATTGACGCCACAGAGACTGAGACATCACCATGTTATCCACTTGGAGCTTCCTCCGCTATGCTACTTCCTTTCAGTTGGTTGGGGTCTGACAACGCGTCGGGTGACTCCAATCCAGGTGTAAGAAACCACTAAGAAACCAAAGTTCAAGTACCAATATAGTTCTTTAATAGATTTGCTCCTTCGAACCCTTCTGTTGTATGGAGTCCGAAAACGGCATTAAGAAACAGAACATCCGAATAGGTTCCAGTAAAGATTTGCACGTAGAACCGATAGCCATTGGGGCGGAAAGGTTCTCGAGTGGCGACCACGTACCGGAAGGCGCGGCGTGGGTAGGCCCTCCACAAGGTGGACTGATGACCTGGTAAAGGTCGCGGGAGTCCGCTGGATGCGGGTGGCGCAGGACCGGTCATTGTGGCACTCTTTGGGGGAGGCCTATGTTCAGCAGTGGACGTCATTCGGCTGATGTGGTGATGATGATGATGAAAGATTTGAGCGACCTGAGATTTTTAGGAGCATGAAAATTCGACTCCATTATTCAATAGATTATTTCTCTACCTAGCTATCCACATGGTGGTAGGGTTAGCTTATTTTAACTTCCTTCTCCACTTCGGTCTGTCCTCGACATCGATTTTGGATGCCATGCACTCTATCGTGTATCTAAGCGTTACATCTTTCCATCTTGTTCTGGGCCTGCTCCTGGATGAGAGTCGTAGTGCTAAGTTACCAACTTAATTTGATGGCTCTTCACGTGTCAATACCATTGCGGTCATTTCTATTGGATCTTATCGGCGGTATCAAGGCCCAGGTCAATTCAAAATACTTTTTTTTTGTTCCAGCAACCACGTAACCATGGTAACGGCGGAGCATATGAACCAGCTCCTCAAGAACGTGCTGAAGCTCATCAAGAAGAACATTGGCAACGAGAACGCGCCGTGGATGACGCGCATCGCCACCTACACGCAGCAGATCATCATCAACAGGTGTGTTACAGCCACCACGTAACCATGGTAACGGCGGAGATGAACCAGCTCGTCGAGAAGAACATCGGCAACGAGAACGCGCCGTGGATGACGCGCATCGCCACCTACACGCAGCAGATCATCATCAACAGGTGTGTTACAGCCACCACGTAACCATGGTAACGGCGGAGATGAACCAGCTCGTCGAGAAGAACATCGGCAACGAGAACGCGCCGTGGATGACACGCATCGCCACCTACACGCAGCAGATCATCTTCAACAGGTGTGTTACAGCCACCACGTAACCATGGTAACGGCGGAGATGAACCAGCTCGTCGAGAAGAACATCGGCAACGAAAACGCGCAGTGCATGACGCGCATCGCCACCTACACGCAGCAGATCATCTTCAACAGGTGTGTTACAGCCACCACGTAACCATGGTAACGGCGGAGATGAACCAGCTCGTCGAGAAGAACATCGGCAACGAGAACGCGCCGTGGATGACGCGCATCGCCACCTACACGCAGCAGATCATCATCAACAGGTGTGTTACAGCCACCACGTAACCATGGTAACGGCGGAGATGAACCAGCTCGTCGAGAAGAACATCGGCAACGAGAACGCGCCGTGGATGACGCGCATCGCCACCTACACGCAGCAGATCATCATCAACAGGTGTGTTACAGCCACCACGTAACCATGGTAACGGCGGAGATGAACCAGCTCGTCGAGAAGAACATCGGCAACGAAAACGCGCAGTGCATGACGCGCATCGCCACCTACACGCAGCAGATCATCTTCAACAGGTGTGTTACAGCCACCACGTAACCATGGTAACGGCGGAGATGAACCAGCTCGTCGAGAAGAACATCGGCAACGAGAACGCGCCGTGGATGACGCCCACCTACACGCAGCAAGCAAAAGGTTCTCAATTAGAAAGTTTTTTCCTCAAAACTCCTTCAAATGGAAAAAAATACAATATGAATAATTAAATACATTACTAAACAAATTCAATGTCCTCCTAGCATTTTCATGGTTTTACCAAAAAGGAGCCCGGAATCCGCTTTGGCACCTAATCCCAATTTAGTATTAGACCGGTTTCCTCACAATTTCCTTCACCAAGAACCTACTGTCAAAGAGCAATATCCAATGCCAGTTCGTAGATAAGTTTAGTCAGCATCGAATATCCATCTCCATATTAAAAGTTGCGGGCCTTTTTGAAGCTTCACTAATGTTGTTTTTTTACTTCAACAGCTCCGAAGAGCTGCTGCGAGACGTGTTCCTTCCACTGGCGGAGAGGGTCCGAAAACGCACGGACACCATGTTCCACAAGGAAGAGAGTTTACGAGGCTTCATTAAGGTGAGTCTTAACCCTGATAACCAATAAAACACACCTAGCTGGTTTGATATCTTCTATGTGTTAGTCTTCGCCCATTTGTTGAATATCTTTTCACTCCCGTGTGTCGTGTGGCTGAATATTTGCCGGTAAAATGTGTTACGCTAGTCACCTGTAACCATATATCTTCACAGACGCCATGGTCTAAATCTGCCAGGATAATATGATAATTATATTAAACTGAACACATGACCTGTTCGTATGTAAGTATACGTGTAAAAGTATGTAAGTTGTCCGTCAAAAATTTGCAATCCATTTTTCAGTCACTTGCGGTTATCCGATTGAGCTGAAATTTCGGGTATTGGTTATAGTTTGGATGACAATTCAATATTATCGTACCATCTAGCTGATCTGATGATGGAGACACGAAGGTGGCCATGGGAATTCAGTATTTAACCGGCGTGACCCCGTTGAGTTTGGGCTCGTTAGAATCGTCCCAATGAGTAGATGATGATGGTATACAGAAAAGTACAGTCGGCAATAGAAGCTTGTACCAAAAATGAAATTTTTGACAGAAACTTATTATACTTAGGAAACGATTGAGATAAGTCATGTTGTTAAAGGAATGATTACGTGAGCGTCATCACAGCTATGATTATTGACTTTTTGTATCACTTCCAGTCTTCCACGGACGACACTTCGCAAGTGGAGTCCCAGATCCAGGAAGACTGGCAGCTCCTAGTCCGGGATATCTACTCGTTCTATCCGTTACTCATCAAATATGTGGATCTGCAGAGGAACCACTGGCTGAGGAACAATGTCAACGGTATGTCATCATCAACATCATCATATCAGCCGATAGACGTCCACTGCTGGACATAGGCCTCCCCCAAGAGTGCCACAATGACCGGTCCTGCGCCACCCGCATCCAGCGGACTCCCGCGACCTTTACCAGGTCATCAGTCCACCTTGTGGGGGGCCTACCCGCGCCGCGCCGCGGCGGTACGTGGTCACCACTCGAAAACCTTCCCGCCCCAATGTCCATCGGTTCTACGTGCAATGTGCCCCGCCCACTGCCACTTAGGTTTAGCGATTCGGAGGGCTATATCGGTTACCTTGGTTCTGCTGCGGATAGCCAACGGTATGTATCTCATTGTATTTTGAACTTCGAAGCCTGTCCCTCTGACCACTTAGGAATGACTGACTCCCGCACACCTCGGAGGTGCAAATTCACCCGACCGCGGCTGAGAGCGCCGGCGCTTGCACATACAATGCCAGTGTCAATTAGACGAAAGGGCACGTGCTATGTTTTAGCAGCCAAACATTGTTTTTTTTATACAGGGTATATTATTCAAACGGTGCAGTGAGGGAAAATCCGAAACTACAAGAGACACGGAAATTTGCCCTAGGAGTCACGAGAACGATTTTAGAAAAAAAACTGCATTCGAACCTTTTCAAAAATAAACCCTCGTACATGGCCGGGAATCGAACGCGATCAAATATGTCTTAAAATCGAAATTCGTTTTTTTTTTGCGTAAATTAATAGTAGACATAAAATACAATAGGGGTGTAGTGTAGGTAGGCACTAAATAAAATAATTAATGATGTTGTGTTTTCTCGAAAAATGATTAAAAATGTAGTCAAATGGAGAAAAAAGCAACGCAAGAGGTTAAATAAGCACAAATTTATAAGTGTCCAAGTTTTAAGAGGGGGTATGTTTTGTCGCTTTTCCGCAAAACGCACCTGAGTCGTTCTTCTTTTCGACCGACAATAGCCTGTCCTTCGTCTTATTACGGCATCTCATTTGAGTAATGATGTTTACGTTTTTATAATGTTCGAATGAACGTCCATATTATTTTATTAATTAGTGATATTTAATATTTCACTTTCTCTAACTAGCATTTTTTTAAATGTTTGTTTTTTTCGTAGAATGCCGTGACAGAGTGGTAAACCAAAATGTTGTCCCCACTGAAAGAGTCCACTTTGTCACATGTTTTTTTTTAGAAACCGACCGTAAATAAATATTTATATTGGCCAGAAAGTAAACTTTAATTAGTTCTAATGAAGAAACCTATGCATTTTTTTTTAAATCGCACTTCAAAACCACAATTTTCGATAGTTCAAAAACCAAAAAAACAGAAAAACCTCGATTCATTGTCGGTAAAAAAGAAGAACGACCCACCTTCATATGAAACGATTGTCATTTACTATGACGCTCGAGGATCGTGACGTCACGATCCTCGAGCGTTTTCTTTCTCTAACAAACAACAATTAACGGTTGAAGCTTCGTAACTTTTTGAGATATTTGAATGGGATTATCGTCATTAGGCATATTTTTTTGCCTTCTTTAAACTTATAATAAATTTTGAGTCTACACCCCTATCAAACCCTGTATCTGGGTGATTCCATGAGCGTTCCAACCGTCGTCAGTCCGCTGATCGCATTATTGTCAAAGTTCTTGCAGTTTTGGATCCCCTTTTCCAATAATTGTGTAGGAGTCCTGGACATGTAAAAAATACCTGAACATGCCGCGCCAGTTTGCCTGTACATTGACAATAATGCGATCAGCGGACTGACGGCGGTTGGAACGCTCGTGGAATCACCCATCTACAATCACAGGAAAATGCTGTATTTCATAGTTTTAGTTACTGAAAGGGTTCTCGTTATAAGTACTAAGTCATGCCGGTTAGTATGGGGGGATGTGCCGTCTGAAACTAGACGAAATAGATAAAATAGTTGTTTATACAGGGAGGAACATTTCCTTGGACTAAGCTGAAAGGACAATGTTATATAAGTGACGTACAACGGATCTATTATAATTGTTAAGCTGGATTTGAAAGGAAAAAAAAACATAAAAATCGAAATATTTAAATCTTAGTGACAACCCTAATACTATAGTTATTATTTAAATTTGAAATTGACACATGTCACAAGTCATACCATCACATACAGTGAACTAATTATTCTTAAACCTTATTGCAATGACATAAGGTCTGTCAACGGTCAGTTCATAATGTTGCTGTTTGTAATTTAGATACTTGATCTTGCTGACGTCATTGAATCTACTGGACAGGGTTGAAAGATACAGTTTTTTTCACCAAAGTTTAACAAGTTGTATCTCGGTAACTGTTAGAAATATTAATATGGTTACTAGGTGAGAAGTAAAGTACTAAACCTGATCTATATCCTATTTGCTTTAAAGTCCATCGATCTGTTCCACCCAGTATAATACGTGATTCAACAACTTTTTTGGAAAACGCCCTAGAACATATTTGTTAACAATATAACTACAACTTAGAAAAGTTGAAAAACCCCCGACAGTTCAATATCTCAAAAACGGCTGAACCGATTTTATTGAAACGTAGCTACGAACACTCGGGTTAAAATTATCTATGACACGAAAAAACCAGATTCAAATCGGTCCATCCGTTTGGGAGCTACGATACCACAGACAAATACACAGATACACAGACACGTTAAACTTATCCACCCTTCTCTTTCCAACACCTCTCTCTTTGCGTAGGGGGTTAAAAATAGGAAATGACAAACGGTGAAAAATTGATTTTGGCGATATATTTTTGTTTATAACTATCTTTTTTTGTGTGTGCAGAGGCCGAGGAGCTGTATAACCACGTGGCAGAAATATTCAACATCTGGTCCAAGAGTCAGTACTTCTTGAAGGAAGAACAGAACTTCATCTCGGCCAACGAGATTGATAACATGGTAAGAGGAACTTAGAAGTGACGTCACCAAGTCTTCCCGATTGGTTTTATTAGTCAAAGTCAAATTAGTACATGGAAATCGTGCTCTAAAAGGGGGGTTGCCTTGCATCAAATCGGGTAGTTCTGATTTTTTTATATGTTGTATGTGTTGAAGTGGATATGGCAAATCCAAGTTTTCGTACTCGGAAACCCTCCGGATCATTGTCAAATTTTTGAAAAACCAATAATTTTTCAGACTTTTTTCAGTTTCTACCAATTTTTACCAACAGGGACCTATTTTACGGCAAATGTCACTATGTACACTTTAAAGAAGATTAAATTTTCAACAAAATAAAAGTAATTTGGTTAAGTTAGACCAAATAGTTTCTAAAATACAGCTATTCAAATGTTAGCAAAATTTCCTAAAAAATGAAAAATTTGAGGTTAGTGGTGCCTGTTCAACATTTTTTCTACTGAAGGTGTGTTCCTTTTAACTTTTATGTAAAAGGTATTTACTATTTATAATAACAGAAAAAACAAAACCCTGTATCATAGGTTTTATATTCAAACCACAATACATTTCGGCTTTGCCGTAGATATAATCGACTCATTGGCGGCCTATACCACAGAATAAGTAATACTACTACGTACAGAAGGTTCTCTGTTAACAAATTCCCTGTTTAGGTACGCCAAACGTGCCTACATGTGGCCATTTCTTTCTATTGCATGCAACGCGATCTTTCGGAGGCGGAGCCTTGGGTTACCGTCAGCTCGACCTATTAAATTATAGGTACGTTGGTATAATAGTGTATTTTACTAACGATATTACGATTATTCCTTATTTACTTAGGATCACTCAACTACACAAAAGCTGTGTAATTTGCCTTTAGGTTATGATATCAAAACTGCCTGTTTCTGCAAAATGTAAGACGAAGACACAACTCTGGGTTACCTACATACATAAACGTAATGTAAAGAAAAAATATTTTCAATCAATGACGACGACGACTACGCGTCATATTTATTTTACGAGGCGAATGACGATGCAATGCAAAGCGCTAACGCGTGCGTCCCGTAACAGCGCGCGGCAACCACTATAGACCGCCTAAAGGCGGCCGGCCGGCATGTTTTTGTGCGGCGCGACGAAATCAAAGAGTGAACTGCCGGTTTTCCTAAGCCCCAATGGTGACACCTGAGCAGGTCACCAAATCAGGAGAGAGCTTCCTCGTTTCACCGTATGGAGGCAACAGTGAATCCCAAAATCTCAACGACCTTCGCTACCAAATGTTTACGAGGGCGGCAGCTAAGATCTTAGCTGCCGCCCTCGTAAACATTTGGTAGCGAAGGTCGTTGAGATTTTGGGTCGACCGTATGAATCTCGCCAGGTTGCCTCCAACTCGGGATACTGCAAAATTTCACTCTTGGCGAACATACCAGCAGGTAAAAGTTGTATTATTTTGCCAGTAATAATTACATTCCTGCTTCAAATTATATTATTCATAACATGTTGAAAAGTTACGTTATTAATTTTGTTGTTCGTTTTGTTTTAGATACAGATTTGGCTGGGCAACCAGAAGAACCCCCTCAATTGGGGCTGGATGCGGAGCACTCGAGGCCTCATTCCTCAACTGATGACGAAACCACCAGCTCCTCAACCCCTGCTAAAAATGATTTCCTGCAACTGCAAAAAAGGTTGTATCAGCACTTGTAGTTGCAGAAAAGTAGGACTCAAATGCTCGGCTGTTTGCAAACACTGCAGCGGCCAGTCGTGCAAGAACAAACCAGACATGATACATGACGACATTGACGAACCATTAATCAATGACCCACCATTAGATGACGATTTCGAGCTGCCTGAGCCGGTCGATGAAGAAATGCTACCGAAGCAAGCTCTCCCCAAAAGGAGTGCTGTAGATTTAGAAGATCAGCCTGGTCCATCAAAGATGTACAAGAAAAAGTAATAATAATACTTCCTTCCAGTACTGCATACAAGGAGGTTATTACTACTATGTTTTTTTTTGTAAATTATAATGCTTCTTTCTTATGTCGCATTTAATTTTACAAACCCTTCTATTATTTTGTTTACTCACCTCAGCAACTTGGAACAGCTGTATCTAAAGAACTATCAAGTCTTAATAGACCAAATTGGTCTCGTTTTGTTGCGAATGGTGTGTACTTTAATAACTTATATGGACGTATGACGTAAAATAGGTCCATAGTTCACCACATTGACGAAAACTTAAAAAAATGTCTAAATTTATAATTTTTTGGAAATTTTGCAAATTTTTGAACAACTGTATCTTAGAAACTATTTAGTTTATCGCCATCTCACTTTAATCTACTTTGTTGAAAATTTAGTCTTCTTTAAAGTGTACATAGTGACATTTGCCGTAAACTAGGTCCCTGTTGGTAAAAATTGGTAGAAACTGAAAAAAGTCTGAAAATTTAGTGGTTTTTCAAAAAAAAAACAATGATCCGGAGGGTTTCCGAGTACGAAAACTTGGATTTGCCATAACCACTTCAACACATACAACATATAAAAAAATCAGAACTACCCGATTTGATGCAAGGCAAAATGTACCAATTCCATGAACTAAATACTTCAAATTGAAATGCGTTGAAATGTTTGTCACATTTTTTTGGGTATTTATGTTCTTTAATTGTAGTTGCTCCCATACAAACATTTGTTCCTCTCCAAAAACTGGTTCGAAAGGCATCGTCATAAAAATTTAGTCATCATGCCTATTATACTGATCACAATTCATCTCTCTCACAGGTGTTAATTATGCCCACGGCAACCAGGAGGGTGACCACGGTCGTCGAGGGTGCACCACAAGGCGGTGGCAAGGTAACATTTCCAATGTTAAAAATTGCCCGATCAATAATTATATTCACCATCATCATCATCATCATCATATCAGCCGAAAGACGTCCACTGCTGGACATAGGCCTCCCCCAGAGTGTGCCAAATTGACCGGTCCTGCGCCACCCGCATCCAGCGGACTCCCGCGACCTTTACCAGGTCATCAGTCCACCTTGTGGGGGCCTACCCACGCCGCGCCGCGCCGGTATGTGGTCGCCACTCGAGAACCTTTCCGCCCCAACGGCCATCGGTTCTACGTGCAAAAAATAATGATATTATAACTAAAGAACGAAATAATACCGGTTTAATTTGTATGGAGATAATACCGGTATCCGATCCCTGGTTAAAACATAAAATTTCTCTCAAGATGTATCTAGTTTGGGCGTGACGGATACTTTTATTTGTTTGTTAAAAATGTGCATGCAGAACCTAGGTATAACTCACTCGGATGTAACGCTGTTATGGTAAAAATAATTTTGTATTTTTTGTATCTTGTATAAAAACTACATTTCTCTTTTAAATAACACCAGTACCTGCCCTATGCCTTTACAAATTTGAGTTGCGTTTGACGTTGTCATATCAGCGATTATTGCAACGGACTATACGATAAATCCTATATCTTTGACTCGCGTCTCAACGCTCCGGTCTTAGGTTCAAATCCCGGTTAAGGCGTTGTGCGCGATGAAAACGAATATTTTGTTCCTTAAAAAAAATTGTTTATTTCGGACCGGGATCCAAGAAAGTGTTAGTAACAGTTGGGACTTACAAGGTGTTAGTATTAACTTAAGTTAGGTACGTAATAATAAATAATAAGTGGTAATATGCCGAAAGGCAGGAGCAAGTAGTGAATGTAGTGATAATGTGATCACTTCATTCCCTTCTTGGCCCTACCAATGACATTTTCCACCCATTACTTGGTGAGTAGGCAGTCAAGGCGCTCTGCCAACACCCTCAGCATACTGTCTGAATTTGAAATCATTTATTGCGTATCACATAGCAGGTACAGGTGTTCTTAAATATAAACTCTTCATGTGACGCCCTGTTAGGGCATGGCAACATAGTTCCACATTGGGCAACATACTTATCAATACTTATCTAATCTAAAATTGTACATGTCTGTTGTGTCCTTAGTCTGTTATTTTTTGCATGTATTATAGTACATTGTTTAACGAGGGGCGTAAGTGGAATATTGCTAACGAGAGTCTATCACAAGCCCGACGCCGAAGGCGGAGTGCTTTTGATGAGTCGAGTTTGCAATATTCTTACGCCCGTTTTATACACAATGTTTTTCATCACATTTGCGAGGAAATAAATAACTACAAAAGACAGAAAAATCTAAGTTTCATATAGCCGCACCAATCACAAATTGACAACTTCACTTCCAGATCAGTGCTAGTGGAGTTCAATATTTCAACCAATCACAGAGCAGTATTCTTGCGGGGCGGGGCCGGCTTGACCAACTATATTTTTTTTTTCAACCAATCACAGAGCAACCAGATTTGCTTAAGCCAATCAGAGGGTTCTATTATTTTAAAACTAAACTTAACTGCCCGTGGGAGGTAAAACGGCTATAACTGCTCTGTACGCTCGCAAGTAACGCCATAAACGAGCAAGTGTGATGAAAAAATATTAATTTATCTATAATAATATAAGTATCGTGTCCTCTTATCCTCCTCTCTACCTGTCTCCTTTAACGTCCTCTTATTCAGTTTTTTCTTTTGCTTGTTTAATTGTGTAATTTGTGACGTTAAATAAACGTATTTTCTTTCTTCTTTTTTCCTCTTTCTTGTCGTCTAGTACTCGTAGCGCAAGCTTCGCTTAGTTTAAGCCTAGGTCGATTTGTGTATGATTGTCCCTCTACTTTAATATTTTTTTACAGAAAAAGAAGAAACATCGCGACAAGAAGCGTGACAAGGACAAGGAGGTCCAGGCCTCCCTGATGGTGGCCTGTCTGAAACGTCTGCTGCCGGTCGGCCTCAACTTGTTCGCGGGCAGAGAGCAGGAGTTGGTGCAGCACTGCAAGGACCGCTTCCTCAAGGTAAGAGAAGCCGCTAGAAGCAAGACGAGGACGCGGTAACTTTGCTGTGTTGACCTATCAATGTTTATGGAAATCTCTATGAGGGTGGTTAGGCCTTGGTCATTTTCACCCGCCACCCGCGGCGGGCAGCGGCCCGTCGCCCGCGGCGACTATATGCTGTGTTCGTAAAGTTCGGGAGCGGTCGTTCTCGCCCGCCGTGTGCAACTGTGCAACGTCCACTCGCCGCCCGCGACCGCCGCTCGCTGCCCGCGGCTTTCTCATTTGTTTTATGCATTAGGACGGGTGGACGCTCAAAAATATGAAGATATTTAGCTGAATTTGTCAAATGCAACTCCATATTAGACACCTAAAATGACAAAAAGTTTAAAAAAACTGTTTAATATAAAGTGTGGATTTTGTATTTCGTACACAGGTCTCTTCGCAAACCTAAACCGAAGTAAACTGAATTCCGTCAATTTAAATCTTTATACGAACTTGAATAATTGCATCTCTTACAGAAAATGTCGGAGCAAGATGTGGCTGAATTCGCCAAGATTCAGTTAACTTTGCCTGACAAAATCGACCCGGCGGACGAGATGTCCTGGCAACACTACCTGTATAGGTAAGCAGTTGACAATAATATCACTATTTTCTCGTCATGTGGGGTGTACATATATACACTACCGTCAAAAGGTTTAAGACCAAATAAACAATGTTTAGTTTCATTGTTATAAATTCTTCTAAAAAAAAACTAATTAAATTTGCAATCAATAGAAAACAACGTAAACTTTTCATTACATTTGTAAAGAACATTTATGGGATGAACTCGACCGTAGAGTCCGAAGACAATGTCCGACATCTGCAACAGTTCTTTTTTTAATTAATTTATTCAGAAAAAAGTATGGTACGATTTACATTTTGTTTAATTTTCGCCAAACATTACGTTTATCTGCGATTTATGTACCAGCGGGTTGACTACGCAACACTCTGTACGCGCGCCAATCAGATCTAAGGGAGATACTGCAATATGAGTGGAAATCCATTAGTCAAGAAACGCTACACAAACTTGTAGAAATAATGCCAAGAATCTGCTCCGAAGTGAAAAAGCGTCGAGGAGGATTTTTCGATGAGAAAAACGTATTAACTTTTTTAAATTATTATGTTCCCTTTTTAAATAAAATTTCTATGGAATACATTGTTACACGCTTTATTTGCCCGATTGTAGGTACTGGAAAGTAATATTTTCATAGGAACTTCGTAAGATGTTGATTATTTGCATATTCTGTGTTTGGTCTTAAACTTCTTGACGGGTGGTGTAAGTGTTTTTTTCTCAGTCCTTTATAACTGTTCAATAGATACACATATTTGCTTACTATCTACAGTAAACTAGGGTCCAAAAGCAAGGCAGCCGTCGCCGACAACACGGCGGAGGCGAAAGCTAAAATCATCGACGACACAGTTGAACGAATCGTCGCGATGAGCAAAGTGCTCTTCGGGCTACATATGGTGAGTTATTCACTTGTTGTTGCACATTTAACAGAGGGTATGGTACCTACAGCGGAATGTTATCTTCACAGAACACTAAATACTATAGAAGGGGTATCAAGCGCGGTTTCTATCGCCTCATCCCCTCCACGTCGCCCTTTAGTGAATACATAATTTTGTTTACAATTGGGTTGTGTCCTCATGTTAAAATTGATAGCGCAGTGTTGCTAAATTGATAGTAAACCTTCAAATAAATGCAATTAAGTATAAATTACGAAATATAATTAAAATCATAAAAAGATAATGGCCCTTGAAAGTTTACAAAAAATATGCATTTTGTTTATTGTCCAAAAGTAAATTTAAAGCTACCAATAGAATCCTTACGCTTTTATAGAAACAATATTGTATGACAACTATGGTCCTAAACGCAGTATTTCACAACCGAAACAGCAATTTACTTGATTTTCCATATAACGACTAGTACAAATATTACCCTGTGACGTCATGATTCAATGTTAATCAGTATGGAACGTTTTCGGCTACCGCCAGCGAGGTCCGTCTTTAACTCAATTTTTTGGGTATTTATGTTCTTTAATTGTACTTACTCCCGTACAAACATTTGTTCCACACCAAAAACTGGCTCGAATGGCATCGTAAAAAAAATTTAGGACACAAGCCTATTACGTGACTGCTAAAAAAGAGCCATGTTTTACTTGGACTTCCCTGACGCTCGGTCTAGGTATATTCAAAGTCATCATTTGCGTATTAGTAATGGGTTACCTCAGTTTTATGTACTTATTTTATGTTTATATATTTCACCTACCACTAGATCGACCACCCCCAACAAATGAGCAAGAACGTATACCGCTCCGTGGTGTCAATACAGCGCAAGCGCGCCGTCATCGCCTGCTTCCGATGCCTACCCCTGCACTCTCTGACAAGGTTCAACCGTGTGCTCCTAGCAATAAGATACATTATTGTGTGCATTAGCATGAGGTCGTGTTTCGTGTGTTTTTTACAAGCTTTATAAAACGGGGAATGGTCAATTTTCTTCTTTTTTCCTAAATTACTTCAAATCTGTTTTTGCTAAAATTATAAAAAAAAAAATCTGAAATGCTTACAACAACCTCTTTCATTTGATATGTCACACAATACAGTTTGCGAAACTTTTTTTTATATTTTCAGTTTACCCCCAAAAGTGACCCCCTTGTTCAGAATTCATTAATTTACTTTAAGCGTCCATCTTTGGGTTATCAATTTACATATGTGTACCAAATTTCAACTCAATCGTTCCAGTAGTTTCGGAGCAAATCGGCTGTGACAGACGGACAGACAGACGTACGAGTGATCCTATAAGGGTTCCGTTTTTTTTCCTTTTGAGGTACGGGACCCTAAAAAGGAGTCAGCAATACAAAACAGTAATTTCATGTCAGTTGGCAATAAATGCTGGTAGGTACTTTATTTACACTCTGACTTGGAACATTCGTCTCGCCTGTTTACTGGATTCGGGCGCCATTGTTACAGCTATAAGGCCATGTTTTTATATGGCGTCTCTTAAGCATTCCATGTTAATACCTATTGCCTAAAACTCTCTTTCACTGTGTTGTTTCCTTTCTAATGTCATATAAAAACAACAAGAAAAAGTCTATTGACTTATTTAACGTTTGTTATAACATAAAATTATAAATTTTTCTCATTAATAGAATGTTCCTAACGGTTTGGTTTTGCACGCTGCTCTGGATTAATCATTAACAGGCGACGAAGCCGCCAAGGTGTAATAACTGGAAGAGATTGCTTGTGCGGCGAGGAAACGGGCTTGTATGTAAATATCCGGATCTGGATCCGCGGATCCGGATATTTCCATACAAGTCGGATCCGGATTGCAAACCCTACCCGCGGTCTGTGCATCTTTATCGGATCAGCTGGTGCGTACAGAACTAGTTAATCAATTTCTCATTAAACCGATCAATCTGTAACTTAGTCTAGCGGTCATTGGCAAGTCCTTCAACCAATGAATCTATAGCTCAAGTACAATACGCGTAATGCTCTTTGTAAGACCTCATGTAACACATGATTATTAACGCAATAAAATTATGAATTAAATATTATGAATTACGTGCCAGGTTCCGAAGTTAGCCTTAAGTTACACCCATTGAATCCCTATGACACCTTTGTGACGAAACTTCATAGTAGCTAACATATGTGTTCAGTCAGCCAATCAATCAGGCAATAAGCTAATGATAGCTCAATCAATCAATAACTTGGCTAGTTAGTAAGTTCTGAGCCCATTAATCAATCAATCAATTACTTAAGACCGTATATAAGATCAAAAGAGATGTAATAGTGTGTTTAGACCAAGAAATCGAACACGAATTCTAACATGATCTGTAAACTTTTCATGTAGAAAGCTCTTTCGTTATTTTATTCTTAATCCATCCTAAAGAGTCTCCAGCGTCAAAATAAAAGAAAAGTAAATAAAATAATGGAGACGCAAAGATTTTAATGTTGTGGTTTTAACAGGCATCGAGCATGTAACATACTCGCGAGAACCTACTATGAGCTTTGGTTGGAGGAAGAAAACGTCGGTCAAGAGGTCATGATAGAAGACTTGACGGTAAGCTTTCTGAACTACTAGTTCGATCATTTGACGACGTTTAGTGACCCCGCCTGCTAAGCTGTTGGTCCTGGGCTTGAATCCCGGTGTGTTGATGAGCATGAATGTTTGTTTCTGAGTCTTGGATGTATTCTACGTATGTACAAGACCTCCGTGACGCGACAGGCTTTAGCCATTGCCAATTTCTGGTCCCACATAATCTAAACCTTAATTAGAAAACCATCGACACGAGAAGAAGAAGACGTATGTATGTATATATTAAAAAATCGTCGATTTTTTTGTAAATTGTCTTTTTGAGCGATCGTGGCTTCATCGTTCGTGTTTCACCTAATGGTCACAACGGAAGACCAGCGCTGGCGCTGCCAGCATCCCGCAGAGTTGTGACCATTTCGTGGCAAATTTGTTTGTGTGTATTGTGTCTACAGTTTGTTTTATGTATTTTTGTCGCGAATAAATGTTTTTTCTTCCTTTTTTTCATCTAGTGCCTATACGACACAAACCTTATTGATTACTATGGGAGTAGTTTGATTTATGTAAGATGGTACTCTAAAATTACTGAAAAACAAGCAAGCAGTTGATTTAAAACAACCGCAATATAAACCTAACGTCGCTTAACATGAAGTATATGTTCCAGCAATCGTTTGAAGACTCTGAGTTGAAAAAGAGCGATGTGGTAGAAGAGGAGGCAAAACCAGATCCTCTGACCCAACTGGTCACCACCTTTTGCCGAGGGGCCATGACTGAGAGGTCCGGCGCTTTACAGGTAAGACTTTCGACAAAAGTGCAATACAGTACAAATTATGTACTTACCTACCTACTCATTATTTCTCACTTAGAAAACAGATAAGTAATAGGACGTAAGAACCGTGACTTTTGAATCATGGTAAAGAGCGTTGACAACATGAGCTAAAAACTAAAATAATGTAAAGTCTTTTCGTCTCCTTAATTTTCCTGCCAAATTATTTTTGTTTAGTAAATTTTTCTACCAAGTTCTTTTTGTTTTTAGTTGTCCGACTAAATTCTTTTCATCTCCTTAAATTTTTCTACTAAATTCATTTTGTTTCGTTAACTTTCCTACCAAATTATTTTCATCTCCTTAATTTTCCTACCAAATTATTTTCGTCTGCTTAATTTTCCTTCAAAACTCTTTTCGTCTTTTTTAATTTTCCTAATAAATCAGTTTCGTCTCCTTAATTTTTCAACCTAATTCTTTTTGTCTCGTTAATTCTCCTAACAAATTGTACGATATTCCGATCAATGATACTTGAATACTTGAATTATACAAACACCGGATTGTTCCAAACGTTCCTATCATCATTTTTCAGGAGGATCCCCTATACATGTCCTATGCGTACATCATAGCGAAGTCATGCGGGGAGGAAGAGGAGGAAGAGGGAGGCGAGGAGGAAGAGGGGGGAGGGGAAGCCGAAGCGGCAGGGGAAGAGGAGAGAAAAGCCAGTATACACGTGAGTTTATAGAGTACTAACTCTAGGACACTAGGTCCTTGAGATTTCTTATACAGCCTATAAATTTCATACGGGCGTAATCCGTACGTCGAAAGCGCAGCGTTCCATTTCGATGGACGCTGTGATTTCGTCTTTCGCGTCGGTGAGTGTGTGCCTAGGACCCAGTGCGGCCTCTAATCAGTGAACGCCGAGTAACGACAGAGGGGGGAGGGTTGGGAACGTAGTCAACATCCTTCCTATTTAACGGATTCCTATGGTGGGGAGCGTTGTCAAAATATCATCTGGCAGCCTGCTAACTAGAAATGGCCTAAGATCGCTCGAAAATAGAAATGGCCTAAAATAGAGCCCTGAGGTACTCCTAACGCAGCTCCACTAGACTGGGTTCCATTTACAACAACTGTTTGTGTCCTATGGCTAAGACATAATGCTGTAGTTTCTAAAAGAGCGTTCCATGATCCACGCAATTTCTGATAGACAAGAACTGCTTCTTTATTGGAAAATGTATATTTCAGGAGCAAGAAATGGAAAAGCAGAAGCTCCTGTTCCACCAAGCGCGCCTCGCGGACCGCGGCGTGGCGGAGATGGTGCTGCTGCACATATCGGCCTCCAAGGGCATCCCCAGCGACATGGTCATGAAGACGCTCCAGCTGGGCATCTCCATCCTGCGCGGGGGCAACATAGACATACAGATGGTGAGTGTACCAAAACCGGACAAGCGCGCCTCGCGGACCGCGGCGTGGCGGAGATGGTGCTGCTGCACATATCGGCCTCCAAGGGCATCCCCAGCGACATGGTCATGAAGACGCTCCAGCTGGGCATCTCCATCCTGCGCGGGGGCAACATAGACATACAGATGGTGAGTGTACCAAAACCGGACAAGCGCGCCTCGCGGACCGCGGCGTGGCGGAGATGGTGCTGCTGCACATATCGGCCTCCAAGGGCATCCCCAGCGACATGGTCATGAAGACGCTCCAGCTGGGCATCTCCATCCTGCGCGGAGGCAACATAGACATACAGATGGTGAGTGTACCAAAACCGGACAAGCGCGCCTCGCGGACCGCGGCGTGGCGGAGATGGTGCTGCTGCACATATCGGCCTCCAAGGGCATCCCCAGCGACATGGTCATGAAGACGCTCCAGCTGGGCATCTCCATCCTGCGCGGGGGCAACATAGACATACAGATGGTGAGTGTACCAAAACCGGACAAGCGCGCCTCGCGGACCGCGGCGTGGCGGAGATGGTGCTGCTGCACATATCGGCCTCCAAGGGCATCCCCAGCGACATGGTCATGAAGACGCTCCAGCTGGGCATCTCCATCCTGCGCGGGGGCAACATAGACATACAGATGGTGAGTGTACCAAAACCGGACAAGCGCGCCTCGCGGACCGCGGCGTGGCGGAGATGGTGCTGCTGCACATATCGGCCTCCAAGGGCATCCCCAGCGACATGGTCATGAAGACGCTCCAGCTGGGCATCTCCATCCTGCGCGGGGGCAACATAGACATACAGATGGTAAGTTCACATAACCATTACTTATCAACTCATTTCAGTCTCATTATCTACGAGTTATTTTAGTGTCTACGGGGCTGGCATAACTTACACCTAAGTCTAGGAAATATATCCTCGTCTTTCTAATGTGCGAAGTGCGACGCGACTTGGCAGTAAGATATCCTAGACGTGCTCGTGGCGATATATAGGTTAGGTGTACGCGGGCTGGTTTCCGCAACTCGACGTCATAAATTTGCCTATTTTGCGTGTGGGTTGGCACTACTATTATTCGTGCCAACCCAGTTCCACCAGGAAGCCTAGCAGACCCTTTATGTTGCCGACGGCCTCCGGCAGTGACCCCGGTGTTCCGAGGTGCTTTGCCCGGTAATCTGCCACCCCAGGGCATGTCAGGATGACGTGGGCGGCTGTCTCGTCCTCTTCCAAGCAGGCTCTGCAGAGAGGACTGTCTGTAACACCTAGGGTGAAAATGTTTGTTTAATAGTGCATGACCAGTTATGGCTCCCGTCAGAAGACGGAGTGCCGGCCTCTTTCTTCACAATCCGGGGTTGATTGATGGCGTGGCGATAGGTACGTCATAGTTAGTGGCGTTACCACGCTGAATGTCAACGAAATTTTGAACCAAGTACGATCCGGAACGAGTCTTCATCCCGATTTGACTTCCATGTGACTATTGAAGTGGATATATAAAGGTATTCGTCGCTCTGCTATCGTCAATTCATTTCGGCATTCACAAACTGTCAAATAAACAAGTCACCTAAAAGCAGCTACGTCATAACAAGGCTACATGCTTCTTAACAGTCGGAGTGATCGTATGGTTATGGGATGTCTTCTTTCAGTTTGGTTGCGGCTTTTGTGAGATTTCTCTATATCTCTCTATTTGTGGCACTGCGTGCACATTCTGTTAAAGGACATAAGGTGATGTCACTGGTTATCTCGCAATGTTTTAAACACAGAACGATTATATATTTACTAGCCCGGCAGCACGATAAGTTTTATGGTCAGTTTTACGGCCTAAATGTACGTCACCATAAAATATAACATGTGCATGCGGAAAGTAGATAATTCCCAACGAGTGACGATGACCAAAAACACGACCGTTAGGGAGCACGTGTATCATACAACATTTTATAATGTATCATGCAAGGAAAAAAAAAAAAAAGGTGAAATTTTAACTGTCATGAAATCTCATTCTCGCACGTGACCAAAATCCACGGCCCCGTGC
Organism: Epinotia nisella; assembly: GCA_932294315.1. Classification (NCBI taxonomy): domain Eukaryota; kingdom Metazoa; phylum Arthropoda; class Insecta; order Lepidoptera; family Tortricidae; genus Epinotia; species Epinotia nisella. Next base: position 11,114,129 of record OW028696.1, on the reverse strand, counting down.
TTATACCGCTCCGCCATGCGGGCATAGAAGACTTACCATGTTAATGTTGTCCCATATAAAGGCGCACTTTCAGAGCATGTGCATTGTAAAACATATTATGCTACTAGGCCAGGTTACAATTAATGTGATTTATTCCAGGGCATGCTGAACCACCTGAAAGACAAGAAGGACGTCGGTTTCTTCACGTCCATCGCTGGTCTCATGAACTCATGCTCCGTGCTCGACCTGGACGCCTTCGAGAGGAATACTAAGGCAGAAGGTACTACACAAAAAATGGAAGCAAAATGTCCCGTTTGTCGATGTCAATGAGATCGAATTTAAATTACACTATTATGGAAATAGCCTTTGCTTTTATTTATGAATGGGGGCGTCATATTTTGTCAGAATGGTCGATTAGTTATTTTCTTGTTTAATCGATAATTTCCTTGTTTCTAACATTAAATAACTGTAACCGGCTATAACCGATTTGAGGATATTTTTTCACCATAACCGAAATCCCGGTTGTGAAATATGACCAGTTATTACAATCCCTAGTTTCTGAGGCCCTCGTCATCATCATCATACCAGCCGAAAGACGTCCACTGCTGGACATAGGCCTCTCCTAGAGAGTGCCAAATTGACCGGTCCTGCGCCACCCGCATCCAGCGGACTCCCGCCTGAAGCCCTAGTCCTTGTCAAATAACCTTTTCCACCCTTGCGGTAATAATCTGGTGAAAATCTTCACTTTCTTCTACATTTCGAATGTGTTGCGCGCAGGTCTGGGTGTGGGTCTGGAGGGGGCAGCGGGAGAGAAGAACATGCATGACGCAGAGTTCACGTGCGCGCTGTTCCGATTCATACAGCTCACCTGCGAGGGACACAACTTGGGTAAGTACAGTTTTATTAATTGTCAGGTTTAAATAGCTGTACAACGTGCAAGTATAATTCTCCAAAGTCACGTAAGATAAAAACCGGCCAAGTGCGAGTCAGACTCGCGCACGAAGGGTTCCGTACCATTATCGATAAAAACGGCAAAAAAATCATGTCTGTTGTATGGGAGCCCCAGTCCGACTCGCACTTGGCCGGTTTTTAAGCAACAGAAATACGTAATCTGTGAAAATTTCAACTCTCTAGCTATCACGGTTCTTGAGATACAGCTTGGTGACAGACAGACAGACGGACGGACGGACAGCGAAGTCTTAGTAATAGGGTCCCGTTTTCGCCCTTTGGGTAGGACCCTAAAAATTGTAAAGACGTCAGTGTATTTTTAGGGTTCCGTACCTCAAAAGGAAAAAACAGAACCCTTATAGGATCACTCGTGCGTCTGTCTGTCCGTCTGTCACAGCCGATTTGCTCCGAAACTACTGGACCGGTTGAGTTGAAATTTAGTACACATATGTAAATTGGTGACCCAAAGATGGACGCGTAAAGTAAATTAATAAATTCTGAACAAGGGGGCCACTTTTGGGGGGTAAACTGGAAAATTAAAAAAAAAAGTTTCGCAAACAAAGCATTTCAGATTTTTTTAATAATTTTAGCAAAAACAGATTTGAAGTAATTTAGGAAAAAAGACGAAAATTGACCATTCCCCCCTTATCTCCGAAACTACTAGGCTAAAATTTCTGAAAAAATATGGAAAATAGTTCCTTGCCTCGATTACAGGAAAACTTATAAGAAGTTTAAATATTCAAATTAACGGGAAAATTCTCAATATTTTTGTGTATATGTGGAACCCTCACCGCGCGAGTTGAACTCGCACTTGTCCGGTTTTTTTGTTTAATCTTAAATAGCACAGTATAGGGCTAAGGGCTAAGTATGGATTAGCACATGGGCCAAATAACTTCCGCGACGTTTCTGGAACGTATGCACTCTTTTGTCAAAAAATCCATGTCTATTCGTACAAGTTTCAGTTTTTTTAAATTAGGTACTAACTTTTGGTTGTTTCTGCTATTTTAAGGATTTTTATATACATACCCAAAAAAGGCCGCTCTAACCATATAAAATCTAGACGTCCCTGTTTTCCATTTCCTTACAAACTGCATACTGACAGAGCGTTTTTGAGCGCTTCATAAAAAGTGGCTGATTTGACTATCACTAAAATACCATTGCATGATCTGGAGAAGCAAATAATTCTAGGCCAAACGGAAGATAGGTGACCCCTGGTTAGGGCACCAACGAGGTCTGACTCCGTCAAGAAGGCGGCAGGCCGCAGTGTACAACTTGCGGTCCACACGGCCTATGACCGCACCCTTTGGAGACGAGGAAGGGAATGCGGAAGAAGAAGAAGAAAATACCACAATGAGATGTATTCTTGGAGCATACATAACTGGAGTAGCCTTTCAGTAACACTCCTCTGTAGAAAACCTTGCACAATGTACAAAAAATCATACAAACACAATTTCACAATCGATTAGTGGTCATTCACAAAATCGCCTCGCAAGAGAACACTGATTATAAAAACGCCCGTATGCTGCTGTAAGCACTTGATATTATTATAAACGTTCAAGCACTTTACTTTACTTTTGATTTTCAATATCCTATTAAGATGCTCCCCCTGCAAAATTCGGCAGACATTTTTGTACGCAAATACGACATGGGCATTTCTCCGAGCGTTTCGACCGCTGTGATTTCGGTGGTCGCATTATTGAAGACGATTTTTTGAGCTTTTGTGGAGAAGGCGCGGGAAGTGCTATCATTGTTTTCTAAATAGACCACAAAAACCTAAGGACATTGTCAATAATGCGACCACCGAAATCACAGCGGTCGAAACGCTCGGAGAAATGCCCACATAAGGCTACTCCAGTTATGTATGCTCTAAGGATGTATTGTTTTCGTACAGAATGGCAGAACTACCTCCGTACGCAGGCGGGCAACACGACTACGGTCAACGTAGTCATCTGCACCGTCGATTACCTTCTGCGATTACAAGAGTCCATCATGGACTTCTACTGGCACTACTCCAGCAAGGTTCGCTATTTAGGTTTTTTGCGTTCTAGACTATTTTCGATTTTTCAGAAACGGAGGGTTTTGATTTAGCGCTCGGCTGAACCTCGTAGACTACTACTTGTTTTAAAATGGAACGGAACAAAACAAATGCATCTCCGTTCCAGTTTATTTTATATAACCATCATCATCATCATCATATCAGCCGAAAGACGTCCACTGCTGGACATAGGCCTCCCCTAGAGAGAGCCAAATTGACCGGTCCTGCGCCACCCGCATCCAGCGGATTCCCGCGATCTTTACCAGGTCATCAGTCCACCTTGGTTGCCTACCCACGCCGCGCCTTCCGGTACGTGGTCGCCATGAGAGAACCGCACCGCCCCAACGGCCATCGGTTCTACGTGCAATGTGCCCCGCCCACTGCCACTTAAGTTTCGCAATTCGGATTTTATTTGTATCAGGCAATAAAGGCCCATATTTAAATATACCTTACAGACATACATAAATACTACATAAATAAAACACACTATACTACGCAATTTCGTGGTGTCAGATATCCAACCGCGAAAACGCCGGATCTTGGCTTCCTTCGGGCAACATTCTTCCTTAGTGAAGGTTGACATATTATGTTCTGTTGGAATTCTCACAATACAATACAATACAATACAAATACTCTTTATTGCACACCTCACACAAACAAAGCAGTTACAGAGAGAAACAATACAATAACATTCACAAATTAATATTCACGTTTTAGAACACGGTTCAGTTTAGAATGGTATAAATTCCTTTGAAGAGAGGGGTGCCTTTTAATGTGCCTTTGGGCGCTAGAGGATAAAAAGTATCCATTAAAAATATATCCTTCTAATATCCTACTTATATTATAAATGCGAAAGTTTGGATGTTTAGACATTTGGATGTTTGGAAGTTTAGAGGTTTGTTACTCAATCACGCTTAAACGGCTCAACCGATTTGAATGAAATTTTGGACGAAGATAGATTATGGCCTGGATTAAAATATAGGATAGTTTTTATTCCGGGGACAATCTTTCACAAATCGAACTAGCCATAGGAAGCTCAATAAATCTTGTGTTATGGGTACTAGACGATGATATATTTAATAGATATAAATACTTAAATACATAGGCATAACATGCAAGACTCGGAAACTAATATGTATGCTCATCACACAAATATTTTCCCTAACTGGGATTCGAACCCAGAACCTTCAGCTTCGTAGACAGTATGACTACCCATTAGACTAACCGGCCGTCAAATTTTGGATCCTCGTATAACTAAACATGTTTTAGTAATTTTGGACGTTGATAATAATGATTATGGTCTGGTGTTTAGGAACTCATCGACCCGGCGGGCAAGGCTAACTTCTTCAAAGCCATCGGGGTGGCGTCTCAAGTGTTCAACACCCTCACTGAGGTCATCCAGGGACCCTGCACGCAGAATCAGCAGGCGCTCGCTCATTCCAGGTATGGTATTGTCATCATCATCCTGGCCGATTTTGACCACGGCGACTGGAAAAAAGACAAGAATTCTAGCTAACTGGAGCGACGTTCGTGAGCTCTCAGGTGACTGGCGTAGCCTATCTTTGCAGAGAACGCGCGACCATTCCCTACAGGTCAGCACCCCTGCGACAAAATTGTAGTGTATGGCCGCAGGTGGTCGAGCCTTCAACTCCTCGCGCTTAGCATCGAGTTCGTTACGTTTCCTTCTTCGAAGGCTTACACATTAACTTTCACTGTATGTCTCCACTTCGACCGATCTTGAGCCAAAATCTCCCAGCGCGATGGGTCAATATCACACCTCCGCATGTGGCGCTTCAGCACATTTTCTTTATTTCCAGGTATACTTAACCTAATAAATAAATATCGTGGGACAATTCACACCAATTGATCTAGTCCCAAACTAGGCAAAGCCTGTACTATGGGTACTAGACAACAATGAATATTTATCCTATGATTTATCATAGCATTTTGATATGTCTTATACTGAAATACCCGATACTTTGTTATTATTGAATCAAATTACAAAACTAGCGGGACTTGTATACCCACATACAATAATAAGCAATAAAATTATGTGTGATTTCCTGAATTCACATACCGCTAGGTCGGCATACACGACACTCAAGTAAATCCACATTTAGCATCTACTATTAGCCTAAATTTTAAAGCGGCATAAGTAAACGTATTATACTTTCTAAACTTATCATAAGAAGACTAAACTATTGTGTCTCACCTATGGGTGAGCAGTAACATCCTCCGTTCTCTTCCAGATTATGGGACGCCGTGGGCGGTTTCCTGTTCTTATTCTCTCACATGCAGGACAAGCTGTCGAAGCACTCCTCGCAAGTGGATCTGCTCAAGGAACTCCTCAACCTGCAGAAAGACATGATAACCATGATGCTGTCTATGCTTGAAGGGAACGTCGTCAACGGTAAGTAAACTGGGGTTAGTTTAGGAAAAAATAACTACTTTGATAATTTAGAATGTAGTATAAAAGCAGAACTATTCGAAATGAAGAAGATTTAATCGAGTATATAGCAAGATAGAATACTAATAAATATATTCACTGCCACAGTTCACCCACAAGTAAATACAATGGTTTCGGAGAAAAACCTATTTGATCAATGTCGCCCCCGAATCAAAGTAACCTGAACCCTGGTACAGCCGGTACACTTTGCGTCGAACTTCTATGCAAATTGACCCGGTTTCATGACTCTTTTAGTTATTGATAGATGTGTATACAGTTCTTCTTTTGCTGCAGGAACGATCGGCAAGCAGATGGTAGACACACTCGTAGAAAGCGCCAGCAACGTCGAGCTGATCCTGAAATACTTCGACATGTTCCTGAAGCTGAAGGATCTGACGTCCAGCGCCAGCTTCCTGGAGATCGATGCCAACAGCGACGGCTGGGTGCTGCCCAAGGACTTCAAGGAGAAGATGGAGCAGCAGAAGAGTTACACGCCGTAAGGAGCTTTAGAGCGCCAGTAACTATTATAGTAGTCATGGCGTGTATAGTAGTCATGACGTCAGTTTAAAGTGTTCATGACGTCTATAGTGGTTACTACGCTGCGGTGTGTGTAAACACGACGAGTAAACACTTGATTCGCTTTATCTAATGTATAATTTAACGATCCTATTTTATTGCATGCAGCTGCATCCCACGTCACAAGTGCACGCACACAGTCACAGATGAAAACCCTTTATATACCCAACAATTAAAAGTTCTAACCATCACATGCACCGACCTAACTGGTTTCCAAGAATCAAACTTTGCTTACCGAAAACCGTCTCTACAGCGAGGAGATAGAGTTCCTCCTGGCGTGCTGCGAGACCAACCACGACGGCAAGCTGGACTACATCGGGTTCTGCGACCGCTTCCACGAGCCGGCGAAGGAGATAGGCTTCAACCTGGCCGTGCTGCTCACCAACTTGTCCGAACATATGCCCAATGAGCCTAGGTAAGTCTATGTCCTAAGTCTATCCATAGATAAAATTTTGGGTGAATAAACTGTTTTAATGTCGCCAACAAAAAGAAAAATTGTTTATCACCTTCGCAGTATGAAATAAAATATGGATCATCAAGGATTTCTTGTTATGTAAGTAGTGCCGTTAACCAGGGGACAACGTGACAGAGTTTTTTTTTAATGTTACTATACGGACTGCTAACATGGTTAAAACCAGTGAACGAAAAAACCGTAGAAGGCGAACTCTCTACAAATTTCTACCCAAAGACGTGCCTAAAACCCGGTATGCGCATGTGTGCGCATGTTCGAACTAAACGGCTGCTTGGCATCCTTTTGCCACCCGCCCCCACGTCCGCATAATGGCAATGTGCATACTTATTTTGGGGCCACATTTCGCCGCTAGTTAGACTTCTATTGCTTTTTCTTTCGCTGGCCCATAAAAAAAGGGGTTTTAATGTCAACAAAACACTACATACACACGGTTTTTAAAAGTGACTCAGGAGTCCTTGGGACCAGGGGACCTTGAGAACAAGCGTCAGAAAAAAATTGATTCGCCCAGACATTTTATGAATAGCGCGGACCACAGACAAAATACAACGGTGTTGTCCCCAGACTGGCCCGGTTCCTGGAAACGGCTGGCTCCGTCCTCAACTACTTCGAGCCGTTCCTGGGCCGCATCGAGATCATGGGCGGCACCAAGCGCATAGAGAGGGTGTACTTCGAGATCAAGGAGGAGAACATCGAGCAGTGGGAGAAGCCGCAGATTAAGGTCAGTTTATTAATTATCATCATGTCAGCCGAGAGACGTCCACTGCTGAACATAAACCTCTCCCAAAAGGTGCCAAAATATCCACCCGCATTCAGCGGACTCCGTCTACGAAAAAACAAGGACAAGTGCGAGTTCTTGATATCTGACGGTGGCGAATCCAACCACGCGAGAACGTGCCGCCCTCCGTGAGCCCCTGTCCTGCACCAAGGACTTCACCACGCCACAGACAGGCCAACGACATCCCCCACAACGCCCTCTCGAGCATTAGCTTGTCTTACATATATTGGTTGCGCGATTTAAGCGTGAAAAGTTAAGCATCATAGTCGCATTTTCTTTCAGGAATCCAAACGCGCCTTCTTCTACAGCATAGTAACGGAGGGCGGCGACAAGGAGAAACTCGAAGCGTTCGTCAACTTCTGCGAAGACGCCATCTTTGAAATGACGCATGCGTCAGGATTGATGGCGGCTTCTGAAGAGCAGGGCGGCGGCCCCAAGAGCAGGGAGGCCGCGTATATGTACCTCGGGGATGATGACGATGACAAGTGAGTACTTCGTTACTTACTAACTAGCTTACAAAAATACAAAGTAAGTGAGTAGTTAGTTTAAGTACAAAATAAATAGTTAATATTGTCATCGGTTTCCGCTGTTACTTCGCATTAAATGAACAAATTAAATATTAAGAGCACGGTCGACTCAAGTCCACTCTCCATATAAACGTAGTTCATAAAATGTATGTATCATAAAATGTTTTTATTTCTATTATTTTTCTTTTCAGCCGCGGCAAGGACCCATTCCGCCGCGGCCTCCAGTCAATAAAGGACGGCTTCGCCACGGCATTCTCGTCCCTATCAGCGGCGAACATAAAGTCGAAAATCGCGGACATGCAACAAAAGTCACCAGCCGAACTGGCAGTCGGATTCTTCAAGATGTTCTTCTATTTGTTCTACTACATGGGCTATGGAGTCTTAGTCGTTTTCAGGTAAATTTGGACCTTATTTTAATGTTTATAAGGGTGATTCAGTGCTGAATTTAAAATAAACTACATCACTCTTTGCGAACATAGACCGTAATGATAGTACGCCCGGTGTTCTGCTAGTAGTCCTGTAAGTACTCAGGGAAGGACTCAAGTTTTTAGTAGTAGCTCCTTCACTGATTATTTCGCGATTAGTGGGTAAGATTACACTCGGCGACTAAACAGACAGACCACAGACACCTGCAGCGCGGCGCCCCGCCAACACCCAGGGGAACCTTGGAGGAACCACTGACACAATCCTCTCCAACAACGCCGGATGATCCACTTTGTGATAGACAACAGATAGACAATGGACTTAAAGCAGTGCTATGTAGTGTATCTGGTCCAACCATACCTAAAACGAAGATAGAGGGGTACACAGAAATGGGTAGTACCATCGCCAACACAGTGAACTGACCATCCGTGCACTTTATGTGCATTGTAATAAGGTTTAATATAAATACAGGATGGTCAATTAACTGTGTTGGCGTTTGTACCCATAGGCTTCTTTTATACATCCATTATATATAGATATACAAATATTGTAGTTTTGACGTGTATGGACGGCTACGGATACTAATTTAATATGCATTACAATAATTTTACTACTAATAAATGAACTAAATTGATATGAATAAGGCCGTGGAGAACTTTTTCCCCGCTTCACAGAATTCATCCATAAATCTTAGAATAGAAAACGCAATATTAGGTATAGTTAACGAAATATCATTTGCACCGATTCGCCATACAAGTTGTTCAAGGAATCGGTGCAAAATGATATTTCGTCAACTCTACTAAAAAGAGCGGAATGCTTTATCTCGACATCTTCGCGCGGTATATTATGGAGAGTTAAACCTCCTTATGGCTTTCCGTTACTATTGTTTTTCTAACAGACCTGTCTATTTTGAATTTGTCATCGAATAAACGTAAACTTTTATATGGTAGCAGAGCGTGGTTGTTCATTGTTGTTCATAAACGTGTATCTAACTCCTTTTTAACCGCAGGTACATATTCGGAGTCCTCCTCGGGCTGATGCGAGGGCCTCAGACGGAGGAACCTCCCCCAGAACCGACGGAGGAGGAGAAAATAGGTCAGTTGGGGCATAGGTTGCTCGCAGAAAGTCAAAGTAAGAGGTCCGCAGTATGTACGGCTGGCTTCTGGCTTTGCGTTCGGTCACTGGGGTATCAAGCATTAGGAAATTCCTAGTAAAAAAAACAAAATACATAGGTACTATCGCCCAAAGGTACGGGTTCACACCTCTAGGATAATTTTCGAGCGTTCGCTATGCATGTGCAGACGATTTTGAACAGAAAGTGTGAACCCGTACCCTTGGGCGATAGTAAAGTCACGGACTTTAATTGTTGAGCCATTTAGAACTCACTTTATACTGGACAACTCATAGCTTCATAGAAAAACCAACATTGGTTGGTAAATGGCTCAACAATTAAAGTCCTTGACCGTACCGTATAAGGCCGTAATATACTAATAGTCCTGTACAAGTTACTAATGATGAAAAAAACCACAACCAACGTCTAGCCCCCCTCCAACTAAAATCCTGGATACTGATTATTCATAAAATAAATAAAATAAAATAAACTTTATTTCAGAACATTCCATACCATAAAAAATTACATTAAGTTACATTAAAATTAAAATTATCATTGCCGTAAACGCGGGTTATTTTGACTCGGGAGGGTAACTTTGGCACTCGCTGATTACTATGTCCACCATACCATATTAGATATTTATGTATTTGTACAGGGTCAAATCACCATGTTGTTAGCTAACGGCTCACGTTGGTACTGACGTATGTGACACACAGGAATCTGAGGTTTTGATGTGGGCCAAAATAACCCTCCATAGGGTCAAAGTAACTTTATGGTATTTGATATTGACAGATAGTGGCAGATAATCTCAAACATGTAACATTATCTGCCACATCAGGTCCGTCAAGGATGCTACCTGCGTTACCGGCGGCAGATGACACGGGACAGTTGCAGGTTTCGGCTGTTGGTCTGGATGTATCTAAAGAAGACAATGGGCAGTAAGTACTAGTTTAAATGCACAGATATAGATCGTTTATTCACGAAGACGCTCACTTTTATGAATGGGCAAAATATGTACGCAATGAGAAGTCGAGTGTGGCGCTTCTTAGTTGGTTTAATGATCTATCAGGCCTGTCAAAGCAACAACCTGATCTGTCCATCGATAGCAGACCGGCCACGCAATTGCTTGCCGTCCACCTTTCCGACTACTACTAACTTCTCCAGGTTGTTCGGTTCTGTGTGGACTATGTGGCCAATGTACCTAAGAGCTCCTTGATATCATGCAGTGGACAGTCTAATTCGTACCGGAAGTTGATGATAGATCTATACTTGACAATAATTTACAGAATGCATGCATAATTTATGAACAAGAAAAGAAGACCAGGAATATTGCCCGACTGTCTCAATAGGCACCTTCAACCTTAATGCATAGTGGGTGTTAAACATCGGGACGTTTACGATAGTGTATTGTGAGAAAAAGTTAGATCCAATTTCAAAATATATCATAATTCAGGAAGATGTTATAGGTAATTTAACGAGAGTTGAGGCCACGCACACAACAACACTGTCATGTAATGACAGCGAAGTTTTGACATTACTGTTCTATTATTGTACCGATAGCAAGTTCAACAGTGAATGGCAAGAAAGACCAAAAAGTTCCTATAAACTATTTTGTTAAGTATTAATATATTTCTACCAATTCATCGACTTTATACAAAACAGAAAGCATTTTAATTAATTTTATTTACACCAATTCAAATAAAGGTCACATATGCGTAGGTATATACATGAATATATATAATATTAACCGTAGAAACGAAAGAGAATAAGTAGGTAACAAATTGCATTGTCTTTATTTATTTAGCTATTAAAATTGTATTCACATATATGTTCATTACTTTGTTATCTCGTTATCAAACCTCTTTAAAGATGATTGAAGTAACTGGCACTCGTTACATCGTTGTCATACTTATTGACAACCGGATTTTCCAAGAGACAAGAAAACCTACAGGTTTTTATTCTACGGAAACATGGCTGAAACTGGTCGTGGGAAAACTTTAAACAGACAAAGTCGGGAAATTATATTTAACGTGTTCTGTCATTTTAGACAGAACTAATGACGGTCAACATTTACCTGCGACAGAACAGTTCACATTCAATAGCGTCATAAGGAAATTAAACGAAGAAATTGAAGCACTTGACAAAGAGACGTTTCAGAATATTTTCAGAAAAACCCAAGAAAATGAAGAAAGATACAGAATAAAGGAACCTAAGGTTGATGAACTAACCGAAAACCATAAACTTGTAATAATCAATCTTGACGATTCAGATATGCTAAGTGACGATACTTTATAAAAATATTTTTTTTTTACTGTTGGTTATACCTATTCTTATTAAAATATATGTATATGAATATATATGAGCGTTTTTATTTACATTCACTCACTCATTTCATTCATTCACTTTTTTTGCAATCAGTACTTTATGTAGCTGTGTGTGTAATCATTCACCTCAACTCTCGTGAAATTACCTATATTTAATATTACTTTTTCTCATCAGATTATTGTAGTTAAAGTTTTTGGCAAGTGAGAATATTTTTACGTGTCAAAGTTTTTGTGGTATTAACGTACGGTTTAAGTGCATACCTTCTTTCAGAGTCCAAGTGAAACCCCACGAGTCCCCGAGCGCATCCACGCCATCTTCAGGCGAGGAGGCCGAAGCCTCCCCCGACGACACAGGCGAGCACTCTGAGGAACAACAACCACCTTCGCTGATCGACTTGCTTGGGTAAATAAATATTTGTCGATTGCATGGACGTTGTCAACTGAGAGATGCAATATCACATTTCAAAAGGATATCTATCTCGTATTGAATCTAAAGGAGCCCTCGGTAAATTTGCGGGAGATTTGCTTGCTTTAGGCGCTTGTTGTGAATTCTGGTCACGGCACCGAATTGTAACGCAAACTACAACTTGGGTTTAATATTTGTTGATATGTAGTTTTCTTTAGGCACGCGGTTTTAAGATTGGTGGTCGTGGGGTCGACCACAGGGTTTTACATATAAAAAAGAACTTATTTATTTACGAGTATATCATTTAACAGCTTTTAGGTGAAGTTGTTTAAGTAAAGAAATTTTCTTTGCTCCATCCATTACATACGCCGGTCCATAAATAAAGTCATAAAGTAGTAGGTACTTATAAGATTATTTATTTCGATATATTCAGTGGAGAGCAAGCCAAGCAGCAAGCGCAAGAGCGATTGGAAGCGCAGGCCGTGCAACAGGCCGCCATGTCCGCCATCGAAGCTGAAACCAAAAAGGTACATTATCTGCACTACAACAGATTCGTATGTATTATCGTTAATATCATTACTCATAGGTATATCTGTTTGTCTCGAAGGTCCCAATGAAAAGAGTCGGGTCTCCAAAATAGCTACTTTTCAGGAGAAGCCGTCAAAGTTTTCGAAAATAAAAATTGTATGGTAGATATCGTTAATTAATGAAATATCGTTGCCACACTTCTTAGTATTGGGTGGCGCATCGTTACTGACGATAAATATTATCTCAAGGTAATTTGAGACGTTAGTAGTGCCGTTTAAGTAGCTCGAATCTTATTGGTACTATCGCGTAATCAATAATATATCACTACAATCGCGTAATACTGGTTGAAAAATTCGTTGAACCGAGCACGGTTCCGACAGCTCAGTTCGTTAGAGCGTCTGGCCACGTATGCCCGAAGGTCACTCGCTCGGAGCTTTTTTCCTTTAATTAACAACATTTCATTTTTCTGACTCCTTAGTTTTGTTTAGGCATTTAATAATATTAGAAAAGTTATAACCCCCTTAGTTTGAGTGTTTTAAACTACCACGTTCGAAAAGGGCATAAGTACATTTAAAGGACGAATAAGATTAGTACTGTGGTCAATTTATTAAATTAAAAAGTAAATAGCATGCTGTGTCTGTGACAGTGACATTTGACATTGACAATGACAAGATAGAAGAAGGCAAATAACTGTCAAAGTCACAACAATTTTTTTCTTACAATGGCTTCTTCAAAGTAATTTCCAGTTTTCTCAGGAACTAGCGAATATAAAAATCCATTATTTTTTATATTTACTCATCAAGCCCAAATCTCTGAATGGTTTTTAGTTTGAGCCGCTATGAAAAAATGAAATGTTATCAATTTGAAACTTTGTACTTGACGGACAAAAGTTTTTTTCTTGGCTTAGCCCTGTGTAGTATATACATATACATACAGCCATGTATAACTTTTCACAGGCGGTGCAAGCCCCAGCTCCCTCAGCGGTCTCCCAGGTGGACTTCTCTCAGTACACCAAGCGAGTGGTTTCCTTCCTAGCGAGGAACTTCTACAACTTGAAGTATTGCGCGCTCGTCTTGGCGTTCGGTATTAACTTCATTTTGCTGTTCTACAAGGTAAGAGTGGTGTATAATGCATAGCAAAAATAATACACACAATAACATAGGCTTGTGACCTAAGATTTTTTTATGATGCCATTCGATTAGTTTTTGGAGAGGAACAAATGTTTGTATGGGAGCAACTACAATTGAAGAACATAAATACCCAAAACATTGAGTTGAAAATGTACCTCGCTGGCAGCAGCCGAAACGCTTCGTAGATGATTGATTCAAAAGTATGATGTCCTACTTTGCTATTTGAACTAATCATTGTAGGGACAACCAAGTAAATTGCTATTTCGGTCGCGAAATACTGAGAGAGAGAAATGGGTCGTTCTTCTTTTTTACCGACAATGAACCGAGGTTTTCCTTTTTTTTTGGTTTTTGAACTATCGAAAATTGTGATTTTGAAGTGCGATTTAGAAAAAAATGCATTGGTTTCTTCATTAACACTAATTAAAGTTTCCTTTCCGGCCAATATACATATTTGTTCACGGTTGGTTTTAAAAAAAAATATGTGACAAAGTGGACTCTTTCAGTGGGGACTACATTTTGGTTTACCACTCTGTCACGGACTTCTAAGATAATAATACGTTTAAAAAAAATGCTAGTTAGAGAAACTAAAATATTAAATAATACTAATTAATAAAATAATATGGACGTTCATTTTCGAACATTATAAAACCGTAAAATCATTACTCAAATGAGATGCCGTAGTAAGACGAAGGACAGGCTATTGTCGGTCGAAAAGAAGAACGACCCAAATACGATTTACTAAGGACAATTTTTTCATATTCACGTATTTGTAAGTGCAAAAACAAGTTGAAGTGATATGTTATCATATGGCTTCCCTTGCATTCTTTTTAATAGAGCCTCAGGAACACATTTTGTTAAATAAAGTTTTAACCTAGGCACATATTACAGGTATCGACGCTAGAAACCGAGGAAGGTTCAGGTCTTGGTGATATCATCAGCGGTTCTGGCTCAGGAAGTGGCTCCGGCAGTGGTGACGGTAAGGAACCAGTTTAAAATACCGGACCGGATAGCCTAGTGGGTAGTGACGCTGCCTACGAAGCTGAAGGTCCTGGGTTCGAATCCCGGTAAGGGCAAATATTTGTGTGATGAGCATGGATATTTGTTTCTGAGTCTGGGATGTTTTCTATGTATTTAAGTATTTATATCTATTATACAGGGTGGAATTTCATAAACTGTACATAATAAAAGGAGAAAAATTTCAGCCAATTTCATCGGTGAAACGGTGTTTTTTTTTTTCTAGTCATTAGTTTTTTTTTTACAGAATTTTGAAATTTTTTGTAAAAACTCGGGTAATACAACTAATTCAGACGGTATAACTTTTGATCCAATGGTCCTAAAATGAAAATAAAAAATGCAGAGTATTACCAAGGGACAGGTTAATAATTCTTAATAACAATAGAAAACCAACTAGAAGAGAAAATCCGCAAACGTATCATAACAATCCGTACGTAATTTGTTATTTCCACCTAAAACCCGATAACACCCTTCAACTACCTGTGAACAAACGGTCATTAAGGATTTTAAGAGGATTAAAATTAATAAAATTATGGTTTGATTTACGTACCCATTTGCGTGGTATTTTTCAAAGTCTGAGACAGTTTAAAAACGGTTTTAGAATCGGCATTAAGTGAGAATTAATACTAAGCAAAAAAAATGGTAACTAAATCTGCGTTTTTTTTAGAAAATTGTGTTTTTCTTTTAAAATTCGTAATTTTTGTAGCCATTTTTCAAAGACAATAATTTTTTTTGCGGATTTTCTCTTCTAGTTGGTTTTTTATTGTTATTAAGAATTATTAACCTGTCCCTTGGTAATACTCTGCATTTTTTATTTTCATTTTAGGACCATTGGATCAAAAGTTATACCGTCTGAATTAGGTGTATTACCCGAGTTTTTACAAAAATTTTCAGAATTCTGTAAAAAAAAAACTAATGACTAGAAAAAAAAAAAAACACCGTTTCACCGATGAAATTGGCTGAAATTTTTCTCCTTTTATTATGTACAGTTTATGAAATTCCATCCTGTATATATCGTCGTCTAGTACTTATAACACAAGCCATATTGAGTTTACTATAGGCCTAGTTCGATTAGTGTAACCCAGTTAGCGAAGTACTTCCTATTAGCTCATGGGTGTCCACTTACATAAGTGATGGTGGTGATGTGGTAGGTAGGTAGGTGGGTTTCTTTTATGGTAAAACTTCTAACCTTTCGATCTTTCGCTACAGGAAGCGGCGAATCGGATGAAGACGAAGATCCAACAGAGATGGTGCATATAGACGAAGATTTCTACTACATGGAACATGTGATGCGGTTCGCCGCATTACTGCACTCGGTCGTTTCGCTCGCTATACTCATAGGATACTACCATCTTAAGGTAAATAATAACTATCATCATATTAGCCGAAAGACGTCCACTGGCTGGACATAGGTCTCCCCCAAAGAGTGCCACGATGACCGGGCCTGCGCCACCCGCATCCAACCACACCTTGTGTGGGGTTTACGCACGCTGCGTCAGTCGGTACATGGTCGCCACGCGTGAACAAAGGGAACGAAGGGTTCCGTACCATTATCTGTAAAAATAAGCAATAAGATCACGTTTGTTGTATGGGAACCCCCTTAAATATTTCTTTTATTCTGTTTGTTTTTTGGTATTTTTTGATATAGGGGACACAGAAATACATCATCTGTGAAAATTTTAACTGTCTAACTATCATGTTTCATGAGATACAGCCTGGTGACAGACGGACAGACAGACAAACGGACGGATAGCGAAGTCTTAGTAATAGGGTCCCGTTTTTACCCTTTGAGTACGGAATCCTAAAAAGTGAGCCTAACTTTAGGGCCTCAGAAACACTCGTTTAAGATTATTTGGAATCCTCACAGGGCATCGTGTATATTCCAGCTCGGCGTTTTAAAATGAGCGCCAAACTATGTTTGTATGGGGAGCCGACTTATGTAGAGATACCTGGGTACTCTTAAGAAAAACGAGGCAAATACAATGTTAGTAAATCCTACTAACCCTATTAATATTATAAATACGAAAGTTTGAATGTATAGATGTTTGGATGTTTGTTACTCAATCTGGATGGGATTTGGATGAAAACTTGCACGAATATAGTATATAGCCTGGATTAAAATATAGGATAGTTTTTATCCCGGGTCCACGCAGACGAAGTCGCGGGCGGAAGCTAGTAAATAAAATAGATGGCAGTTATTTTGGCACCGTTACGTAAGGATGCATTCGCTCCCCGGGCCTGGACGCCCCGTGAAGGAACGGGGAAGGTGGAATTTCGTCGCACTGTTTCTAAGCACACTCCTTAACGTATTAGTTGTTGTTATTGTTGTTGTGAAAAAGCCTTCTGTACCTGTGCAGTTACCCGCAATAATATATGATTGATCAAGGCGCTCAAAAATAACTGACTAAACTCTTTCTCTAGAGCCATAAGGGCACAGCTGTTGCCCTTTATATTGATGCAGGTGAGTGTACGTAAGTACAAATGTATCCAATGTAATATTAATATATCCGTCTCAGGTGCCGCTAGCCATTTTCAAGCGCGAGAAGGAGATAGCGCGACGGCTCGAGTTCGACGGACTGTACATCGCGGAGCAGCCCGAAGACGACGACTTTAAGAGTCACTGGGACAAGCTGGTCATCTCTGCCAAGTAAGTGCACATTTGTGCCATTAAGGTATTCGAGTATTCTATCGAATTCGGGTGATACTGAGTAACTAACAGAGCTTTGCGAGGCACCGAAGCGGTGTGCGAGGTAAAAATCCGGACAAGTGCAAGTCGGACTAGCCCACCGAGGGTTCCGTACAAAATTACAAATGTATAGTTTTCAGATTTTTCCCTGTACTTCCCTATAAATTTTGATTCCGTTGAGAGCGTCGAATACTCGTGATACTCGTGATTTAAGGCCTCTCATTATGTGCAGTAACATAAACTATTATTATTACATTCTATTATATTAATATGCACCGTATTTCCAGATCGTTCCCCGTCAACTACTGGGATAAGTTCGTGAAGAAGAAAGTGCGCGCCAAGTACTCCGAGTCGTATGACTTCGACACCATCTCGAACATGCTCGGAATGGAGAAGACTTCGTTCGCATCTCATGAGGAAACTGAGAATAAGGGCTTCTTTCAATAGTGAGTTTTTTTTTTTGCAGTCTATGGCAGAGCTGAAAGGAGGGGATATGGTTTTAGCATGTTTCTATTTTTATCTGTAGGTATCAGGGATCGGATACCCGTCTTTTCTCCATACAAATTAAACCGGTATTATTTCGTTCTTTGTTTATGATATCATTTTTGATGGAGCAGTCTAATAATACGAATATGTTACCTAAATACACGATCGGGTATGTTTCAAAAAACCGGTTAAGATCCTTGGTAGGTATATACATTGTATCTGTCAACACGTGTACCTAATCACTTTGTAACATCTTCCGGCTCCCAAGATACAGGCTCGGCCTAGTTTGGGATCCATTGCCACTATGCGATTTTTGTGATGTGTTGTCCTCAATAAACTATTCATTTCATTTCATTTTCATTTTTTTAATTTACGTATGTTCCGCTGTAGCGTTTAAAATACTCAATCGATTTTGTTAATCGATTCGAAATTATGCTCTGGGTGACATAGGCTACCTTTCGTATCAAAAATAAAACGGACTGAAAAGAAACTAGCGTTCTCCCTTCTAATTAACGACCTTCCGAATGATGTAGATATCGCCGATACCTTTATGTACGCGGACGGTGTGGCAGCTGTTGTCACCGCTGAGGATCTGGATAAACTAGAATCACTACGCAATGATATTCACTATCAATTCAAATAAATGTTTACTTAAATACTACACTTAAATAAATTGAAGACATTGTAAAATTCCAAATGTAAAATACACAATAAAACAATGAATAATCAAATAATAATAATATAATGTACATAATGCAATTTAATAATCTTATTAATGTAATTTGCAAATTAATGTACGAGCGTACATTCATAATGACCTTATCACCAATAAAATATGTCTAATGTCTATTTATTTATGTTTATTATTGATAAACTAATAATGAAAACGTGGTTTCTAGCTGTGTAAATCTTTAATAAAATGAAATGAATAAAACTGAGAAAAAAGAAAAGAGTGGTTTCTGCAATACCTATGGCGGATGCTACACGCTCGATATTTATCGTGATATTTAGATCGTAATCCAGGATCACGATGTTTATCGAGTGTGTAGTATAGGCGGATGCTACACGCTCGATATTTGTCGTGATATTTAGATCGTAATCCAGGATAGTGGATTTTTAGAATTCTAGAAATCCAGCGATCCGTATCACGATACGTAATACGCCTATACTACACACTCGATAAACATCGTGATCCTGGATTACGATCTAAATATCACGATAAATATCGAGCGTGTAGCATCCGCCTATCACAGATCATAGATAAAGATATTAATTTTAAGGTAGCGTTCAGAAGGCGTGACATTTTATAAAATATTTAACAATTAAGAATGGATGAAAATTTTAGAAATGCCTAAGTTTGTTATTGGTGATAGGAATTACCTTCCTTAGCACCAGAAAAAAGTTGGAGACTGTTCAGCTGCGTCATTTCTTTTTTGAAATATAAACATTTTCTTCACTTACGTTTTGGGTTTAGGACGGCGAATAAGACACTTTCCTCGATCCGTCTCATATTACAAAAAATATTTTAAATATCTGACCTTGGCATCGACAAATATAGCTGCTGCAGCTGTCAATATCATTGCTAGTGTCAGTTTACCACGCATATTTAAGATATTTTTTTGTAATATGAGACCGATCGAGGAAGGTGCCGTAACTGGCCCAAAACGTAAGGGAGGAAACTGTTTATATTTTTCAAAAAAAATTGACGGAGCTGAAAAATCTGATTTTTTTTTCTGGTGCTAAGAAAGTTTATTCCTATCACCAAAAAAATAATCAGGCATTTCTAAAAAAAACATTATTGTATTCCCAATCATTCCAGCATACTAAACGAGGACTGGCGCTACCAGCTGTGGAAGGCCGGCGTCACGTTCACGGACAACTCGTTCCTGTACTCGCTGTGGTACTTCAGCTTCTCGGTGATGGGCAACTTCAACAACTTCTTCTTCGCGGCGCACCTCCTCGACGTGGCGGTCGGCTTCAAGACGCTGCGGACCATCCTGCAGTCCGTCACGCACAACGGGAAACAGGTACGTGCGGGCAGACGGGCGGGCAGACACGGAGACAGGCATACGCCCGCTTATTCGGCAATGGACAACATACAGACTAGCAGACAGGCTGAGAGACAAATAAGACAGCTGTGGGGTACGTATAAACAAACAGACTGACAAACAGAGAAACAGATAGAGAGACATAAAGGAAAACATATAGGCAAATAGAAGCACAAGAGACTGGCAGAATAGAACCAACGGACGTACGAAAAGTCACACTGGATTCAGATGTTTATTTGCTTAATGTACAAGTACATGCAAATATAGGAATATAGCACAATTTACAAGTTACAGTGGTAGAAATAATAATAAGAAAGTCACTTAAATTATTCACAAATGTCGTTATAAATAGCAAAGTAAGATGCATTATACATTAAAAATTATATAAAATACAAATATTTATTGAAAGTGAATACAAGATTATAATTAACATTAACTAAGATAAATTAAAACTAAGTTAAATCTAAAAAAGGCCCTCGAGGCATTGTACCGAGGATGCTGGCGGCATTTCCTCGCTGAATTGCAATGCTGATGCGTTGCGCGAGAAAGCCGCCAGCTCTTCGGTCACCTTCTTAAATACAAATTATTTATAAATGTTAATTAGTTATAAAATAAATAGTCATTACAATTAAATCAGTCAAGTGCATTGGCAAAAAATTCATTGATTGTATAATAGGGTCTATCTATAAAATATCCTGTCGGTCTGGCTGAAAGATAACGTCACACTGAATTAAAGAAAAAGTCACACTGGCTCAAAACCAGTCCTCTATGGATTTAGTCACCGATCCTAAAAATTGTTGCTACAAATAATGTGTCTCTAAATTGTTTTGCTCTATTAGGCTTGTGACCTCATGTTAAATTGATAACGTAGTCTTGGTAAATGGATAGAAAAGCATCAAATTATTGTAATACAGTATAAAGTACAACATATTTGAAATGAAAATCATAAGTGTCATTTTTTTATTGTCCAATAGTAAATTTAAAGCTACCAATTGAATCCTTATGCTTTTATAGAAACTTGTACGACAACTATGGACCTAATCGCAGTATTTCGCGACCAAATCAGCAATTTACTTGATTTTTCTTAGACTGATTAGTTCAATTCACATAGCAAAGTGTGACGTCATACTTTTGAGTCAATCAGTGTGAAACGTTTCGGTTGCCACCAGCGAGGTCCGTCTTTAACATTTTTTTTTGGATATTTATGTTCTTTAATTGAAGTTGCTCCCATACAAAACTTTGATCATCTCCAAAATCTTAGGTCACAAGCCTATTTATATACTAATTTATAATATTTACTTGCAGCTCGTGTTAACCGTATTCCTCCTCGTTATCATAGTGTACATATACACCGTGATAGCGTTCAATTTCTTCCGCAAGTTCTACGTTCAGGAAGAAGACGACGAAGTCAACAAGAACTGTCATGACATGTTGTCGGTGAGTGATATTGGGTAGTATTATAGTTAGTGTTCATTGGATTATCAACTCTATCGCCATAGACAATACCTAAATAGGTAAATAACCTAACGACTCGACGGTTATTTGTACCAGCATAAATTCTCACTGACTCATTTACGTCAAATGTAATGGCTCTTATAATATGTCTGGGCGCAACATAAATAAGTCAACTTCATCAACTTCCTACAGGTACTTCAACTCGTCTTTGCTTTGTTTGTATGTGTGCGTGCGCTTGTAACTGCAGCTGTGTGTGTGCGTGCGCCTGTCACGATGACAGTCGCGTCACTGTCACACAAATCAATCCTGCATACAAGCGCACGCACACATACGATCAGATGCGCGCAAAGATGATTTGAACTAACTGTACCATTATATTTTTATTTATTTATTTGTAAAATTGTATAAGTCATGTACATTTATTTCAATAAAGGTGTTACAAGTATAATAAGGGCACACAATGAAACTTAAAATAAGGTTAAGTATAAATAATCATTAAAACAGAATTAAAATTTCAAATTGACATTAACAGTTTTAAAATTTACAATTTATCATCCAAGAATTACTACAATAACATTAATACACATTTAAATATTACATTTTATCATCATTTAAGACTTCGTCAATAGAATAATAACATTTGTCAATTAGTATTTTTTTTAAAGTTTATTTTTAAATATAATGTCACGAGTTTCCCGTTTAATCGATTCTGGGATCTTGTTAGTAATTAAAATACATTTATAATGAGGACATTTTATATACATCGCTAAATTCGTTGTTGTTAGTAATAACTTATTTTTATATTGCGTTCGTATTGTCTTCTATATAATCCTTTATGTCAATAGGTTGATATCCAAAAACAAATATGATTTTTCTTGACAGTACAAAATCTATAATCAATTGTTGCGTTTGCAGTGCTTCGTATTCAACATTTACAAAGGAGTGCGCGCGGGCGGTGGCATCGGTGACGAACTGGAACCGCCCGACGGGGATGACTCCGAAGTGTGGCGCATCATCTTCGACGTGTCATTCTTCTTCTTCATCATCATTATCCTGCTCGCCATCATCCAGGGTGAGTGACAAACATACATTAGTGATCAGTGGCAGATCTAGAATTTTAGTTCGCATGCTATGAATAATTACATACCTTTTTATTTTCACGGTAACAATGATTTCCATAAGGCAACACGCCAAGAACTTGCAAGTCGATAAGTACCTATGATGCTACATCGTACAGTCAACAAGATGTTAAACGGTCCTATGGACGCAAAAGTTTTTTTTTTCTAACGTAAATACAAGACGATGATTAACATTAACTAAATTAAATTAAAACTAAGTTAAATCTAAAAAAGGCCCTCGAGGCATTGTACCGAGGATGCTGGCGGCATTCCCTCGCTGAATTGCAATGCTGATGCGTTGCGCGAGAAAGCCGCCAGCTCTTCGGTCACCAGTTATATCGACCAGACGCTTCGCGATTTCTGCAAATAACGTATATGCGCACTGGGACCCCACGGACTGAGGGTCTCGACGCCAAAGGGTACAAAGTCTTTCTCTCTGCCGAGGCCTCTATATTTATTATATTCCAGCTTTTCGGCGTTTTCCGCCGCTGCACCCGCTTTAGAAGTAGTCCGTTGTAGGTGAGACGGTGCCAGTGTAAAACCAGAGACACGCCATCAGGTCTTTTGCCATCATCTCTGACAATGCCAGGCGGCTTAAGAAGAGCAGGCGGAGTTTTAATTATGTATATAAAATTTATATTAAATATGTTTCCTAAGACGTCCCAGATCCGTCATTTGAGAGGGTGACACCACGGACGATCGGATGTAGCCGTTTTCGAGTCGTTCCACGCCGTCGTCGTGACGTCACATCTGTCTCCGCTAGCCTGCGAATACCAGAACCAGCGCCCGCTCTCCAGGTCTCTGAACGCACCGCTTTGTTTCAGGTTTGATTATCGACGCGTTCGGAGAGCTGCGCGACCAGCTGGAGTCAGTGAAGGAAGACATGGAGTCCAACTGTTTCATATGCGGGATGGGGAAGGACTATCTAGATCTGGTGCGTACCTAATTAGAACTTTGTCGGTTATATTTTACTAGAGAATGCAATGATTACAAGAAGCACAAGGTCGGTGGGGGTAGTCAGGATATACTTACCCAATGCGGCAGAGATATAGAAACAAAGATCAGGAATTAAATTAGGTGTATTTCCAGTATTATCCGCAGCAGAACCAAGGTAACCGATATAGTCCTCCGAATCGCTAAACTTAAGCGGCAGTGGGCGGGGCACATTGCACGTAGAACCGATGGACATTGGGGCGGAAAGGTTGTCGAGCGGCGACCACGTACCGGCGCGGCGCAGCGTGGGTAGGACCCCCACAAGGTGGACTGATGACCTGGTAAAGGTCACTACATACCTGTAGTAGTTAGGCGATAAATTTTTAATGTGTCCACTCTTGGCAGAGTGGTCGTGGGCGTCACATCAGTGGTGACAAGCTTTACAATCCGTCATTCCTAACGCACTAAAGTTCTTCTTGTGCATTCCTCTATGCCGTCTATGCCTATGAGCCTATGGGAAGTCAACTAAATATATTTATTGCCAATACAGGTCCCGCACGGTTTCGACACGCACGTGCTACGAGAACATAACCTCGCCAACTACATGTTTTTCCTCATGCATCTCATCAATAAGCCGGACACGGAATACACAGGTCGGTATAGGACTACAAATTTTTGGCCTAAGTTTTATTTCTCACTAGCGTACGCGCGGTACAGTCACGGACTTTAATCGTTGAGCCATTTTAGGTGTCAACTAATTTTGGTTTTCTATGAAGCTATGAACAGTATAAAGTGAGCTCTAAATGGCTCAAATTAAAGTCCGTGACTGTACCTTCCTTTTAATACAGAGAACCCAGGCGAAGTTGCGAGATAAAATATACCTTATACCACACGGACGAGCCATTTATGTCCTACTGATGAAAGAATTTTTGATTTGTACAAAGGTTTCTCCTAAGTCCTGATTTCCATTTTTTGGCCACAGGTCAAGAAACATACGTGTGGAACATGTACACCCAACGGTGTTGGGACTTCTTCCCAGTGGGTGACTGCTTCAGGAAACAGAACGAAGTCGAAATGGCAGAATAAATGAACAAGTACATCGTCTTACAGTATACAATACATTTTATATTACATAGTCAGCAGCAAACGTAGCTTTCGCGAAGAAACACGCTCAAAATGACCTACACAGACCTTATTCATGTCATGGATGTTTTCTATGTATTTAAGTATTTATTTATCTATATAAGTATGTATATCGTCGTCTAGTACCCATAGTACAAGCTTTGCTTAGTTTGGGACTACGTCGTTGTGTGAGATTGTCCACAAATATGATTATATATAAATAAATATAATTAGGGGACATTCTTACACAAATCGAACTAGGCCTATAGTCAGTTCAATAAGGCTTGTGTTTTAGGTACTAGACGACGATATATATAATAGATATAAATACTTAAATACATAGAAAACATCCAAGACTCAGAAACAAATATTCATGCTCATCACACAAATATTTGCCCTTACCGGGATTCGAACCCAGGACCTTCAGCTTCGTAGGCAGCGTCACTACCCACTAGGCTAACCGTTCGTCAAATTATATTTAATAATTATTCTCTTTTTGAAGTCGTGTGCAGGTATTTTGAGCACTTGGTCCGCGTAGCTACTTTTTCAGCTGACTGAACATCCGGTTCGAAGGACCAGCTTATATATTTACCCACGCAGTGTACTAGATATAGAGTCAGATGATTTTCAACTTTAGCTCTTTATGATAAACTCCAAAGTCAATAAAAATACGGGGGTACCTACTCATTGCCTGGATAATTGTTGACCACGGTATTTTAAATGCGTCGATGTGAACGTCGACGACCAACGGCTTTGCTCAAAAGTGGCGCCAAAGTAAAAACAAAACTTGAAGTGAATTTCATCTTTTCTTGTGCATTTCTTTACCTGATTATCAATATCAATGTGATGTTCTGCGTCAGTTATTAATTAAAACATTAAACTCACGTAGTTACTGGGCCATTTTTTTTGCTACCCATGCCAATGGGTTACGTCTTTCTTTCTATAAAAGTATGATTTTATAGCGTTCAATCGCCTTCGCCTTCGGCTTGGGTGTCAAACACCTGTTATGTGAGACATTCTTTGTTGTACCGCCCTAGGTCAGTAATGTATGGATACGTCAGTGTAGGTAATTATAATTCAGTTTATAACATGATGTACGAGAGTTAAATTTTAATAGAGATATATTTACCTAAATCAATATTTAATCAATTATTGCTCAAAGTTTCTGAAGTATCGATATAACATAGATAAATGAAGAAAATGTTTTTAACGCGTTTCTTACTTCCATATTTAATAATATAAGGTAGCCTTTTCAAGTTATATTTTTTAAAGTTTATAAATGAGATAATGTAAAGTAAATGTTAATTTAATAAATGATCATTTATTGCCGATTGTGTTTTATTTTCATCGTAAAGCCGGGTTCATACTTCTGACGTCCTCTGACGTGTCATGTCGTGACGCGACATATTTGTTTCATACATTTAGTACGGTTAGAATCACACTCGTCTGATGCGTTCTGACGTGACAGTTCCTGTTGTGGCAGGCGTCAGAGTGTATCAGAGAGCATCGCGTCAGATAAGTATGATCATGGTTAAAGATACCCCTAATGTAATGATGTTCATTGTCTAGGTCAATTTAACAGTTGTCAAAAATAATATTTGATAGTGCATTTCGGAACGGTTCTAAAATAAATATGTTTGTGTCATAAAATATTTTTTGTTACAAGATTTTATTGCCAACTGTACTTTTCTGTATACCGTCTTCAACTACTCGTACTCATCAACTTCAATCCTTTGAAAGTAAGTTTGAAGCATGTTTACTTATGCAATACTTGTATAGTTTTAATGAGGTAATTGAACTAACAATGACTATTTAATTGATTAATATAAAATCTAAAATTGTATCCAATTAGTTACGTGTTTATGCGTACGAAATGTTTTGTTCTATTTCAAATTGTAATTGTTTAACAAAACATCTTATCTTATCATGGAGACGACTTATTCAAAATCAAGACTACGCTAGACGCCCTCGCTCTTCTTGCCGACAAAATGATGGAGCACATGCCATCATCCACGTCACCCCCTGTTCTGTCTTCTGCGAGAAGCGGAGGTGCGGAACGCGATTGCAGCAGGGAGGTTGGAGTTAAAGTAGCAAGGCTGATGGCGAAACAGCAATTAAGTGAGTCCTCTTGATTAACTTAAGTTCAGAGATACTATTAATTTAATTAATCAGAAATGAGCCTATCCGCAGCAGAACCAAGGTAACCAATTATAGCCCTCCAAATCACTAAACTTAAGTGGCAGTGGGCGGGGCACATTGCACGTAGAACCGATGGCTGTTGGGGCGGATAGGTTCTCGAGTACCACGCACCGGAAGGCGCAGCGTGGGTATGACTCCCTGCAAGGTGGACTGATGACCTGGTAAAGGTCGCTGGAGTCCGCTAGATGCGGGTGGCGCAGGACCGGTCATTATGGCACTCTTTGGGGGAGGCCTATGTCCAGCAGTGGATGTCTTTCGGCTGATATAATGATGATGATAATGTTACTTGACATTGTCATTCCTTTTAGGTGCTTTTAGTTTTGGTTAAAGTATTCCATTAGTATGTATCGTCCAGCAGTGCGGACAACTTACAGCTGAATTGATGATGCAGAACAGTAGATGTTGAGTTCGAGTCTCAATTCTCTGAAACAAGGCTTACTCCTTCAGTCCCACCTCGCAGCCAGATTTGGTAGCTAGCTTCGAATTGGGAGAAATAATCCCAATACGGAGCTGGATACGAAGCGGGAATCCTCTAGTCCCAGCTCATAGCCAGATTTGGTAGCTAGCTTCGAAATGAGAAATGTGGTTTCCCGTCTCGCAGCCAGCTTCGAATCGGGAACGATTTTCCCATATCGTAGCCAAAATTGGTAGCTAGCTGGCTACGAGATGGGCCTAAAAGATTCTCGTTTCGCAGCCAGCTTCGAAGTGGAAATTATTTCTCCCACTTCTAAGCTTGCTACCAAATCTGGCAACCAGATGGGAAAATCGTTGCCATTTCGTACCTGGCTATGAGACGGGAAACTGCAATTCCCATTTCGAAGCTAGCTACCAAATCTGGCTATGAGATGGGACTAAAGGGACTTCTTTTACTATTTGATTAATTCAAAACTATAGCTTTCATTTGTTCTTATTTTGTTAAAATTCAGTGGTAGATGTTGTAGAGAACTAGATGGGTAGAAATATATTTATTAAAAGTGAATACAAGATTATAATTAACATTAACTAAGAAAATTAAAACTAAGTTAAATCTAAAAAAGGCCCTCGAGGCATTGTACCGAGGATGCTGGCGGCATTTCCTCGCTGAATTGCAATGCTGATGCGTTGCGCGAGAAAGCCGCCAGCTCTTCGGTCACCAGTTACATCGACCAGACGTTTCGCGATTTCTGCAAATAACTTATGCGCACTGGGACCCCACAGACCGAGGGTCTCGACGCCAAAGGGTACAAAGTCGTACTCTCTGCCGAGGCCTCTATATTTATTACATTTCAGATTTTCGGCGTTTTCCGCCGCTGCACCCGCTTTAGAAGTAGTCCGTTGGAGGTGAGACGGTGCCAGTGTGTCTACACATGTAGCGCCGCACACAAGCATCCGTCCCAACCTCCATGGAACCAGAGACACACCATCAGGTCTTTTGCCATCATCTCTGACAATGCCAGGCGGCTCAAGAAGAGCAGGCACATTGATGCTGGCAAGAGACCGGCGGATTATGTCATTTAAGTGACGCATGTCTTGAAAAGCGGCCAGAACTAGATTAGTTTCTGTGTATTTTTTATTAATCTTTTTTCTATGTATACACACTTCACGCTGGGGCTAGATTTGATCCTCTAGTTTGATAGGAATATGGTTCGACGGCAAATAATAATTCCATTTGTATTTAACGTAAATAAAACAGAGGTCGAGTCTACAGAAGGACTAACGCTGACAACAAGGCTTGGGGTGTATTTCAGGAAGTGATCATTTATTTCGAAAGTGATTGTAAGTCAGATGACACAGGTATATACGTACGCGTATATATCTAGGGCAGTTTAGTATACTAAGTTAAGCCAGATCGGCACAGATTTTTGTATTGTACGAGGTAGGCGGTGCTGTATTGGTGAGTGTTTTTATGATTTTTACATTATCGAATGGATGCTAGAAGAATCAAGACTACGAAAAAAGACAAATGAATAATTATAAAGAAAAAGTCCAATAATGTTTTGTAATCTTTTATTGCTATGAAACATGATGACAGAAAGTATAACTTCAGAATTCAGGCAATAAGGGTTATGTCATTATTATTTTGATATTTATTTGTGTCATTCTGCCCTAGGAATTGGATCTACAAATTGATTGTTATATTGTGTGATATTTTTTTCCTAGGTATTCGGGCATCTTCAAGATGTGAATTTGATTGTGTGTGTGTGTGTGTGTGTGTGTGTTTCCTTAGGTATAGGAAGAAGATATTGTTTTGTGTTGTTATTCATGGATGATTTTATAACTGTGCATTGAAGTTAAATGAAGACGTTTTTTTAATAATTTCGTTATTTTCTTTAAGGACATTTTATGTGTGTAATTTCAGGGATGTTAATATTTTCTCTCATCCATTTCGAGGACATCAGGAGGATGAGTAGTTAAATTGTAGGATTTTGAGTTTAAATAAACTTATTAGATCTTCCTGTCACTTATGCACTCCTATTTTTTTAACTGGATTATTTCAGAATATGAATATAAAATGTGTTAAAAATGGACAAATAGAGTCATTGAGCCGAAGGTGGTCCGGGAGGGAAACAATATAAACATTCATTAAAAACTTTGCTGGGATCCAACACAGCGCTAATGGGGAGCGGAATCTTGGGAATGGCACCGAACGTTTTCAATACAATTCCAGATATAATAAATACATTGGACATTAATAAATTTAAAAGGCAATTGACTTTATATTTGATAGAGAAATGTTATTATACCAAGATTACTTAAACGACGCTACTACATGACATGTTTCCTTTTATTATTTATTTATTAAAAACATGTTAACACGACATTACAGTAAAAAAACCAATGCGTCATGGAACGAAACGAAACTAAAGAAGACAAAACACATTTATAATTATTTGACCAGGCATTATTTATAATTTATGGAATTTATTTTTTGTACATACCTACCTAATTAAACTAATTAATGTACTTACCTATGATGATGATGATGCTGTCTTGACCGATCTCAGCCACTGCGACTGCGTGTTCTGGATTTGATGTATCTAGTATAGTATAAGTAAGTCATGCTGACTAAATGAAAATTAATATTTTGTACACCTACGCTGTGGGTAAAACATAGAGGTCTTATAGTTTTGCACTTACCAACCATGTAACCTGTGTTTAACAAAATAAATAAATTGAAAATTGAAATAAAAATTGTATGACGTTTCCGTGAGTCACCAACGGTACTGGCTGAAAATCAGCGCTGTAGGTGTCTGCACCTGCACAATGCTGAGCCAGTGTCCGGTTCACTGCCGCAGAGACACACTTTGTTTCATGTTTTATATGTTTCTCTTGTTTATTTTATTGTTTAATATGTGTCCTGTGTGTTTGTGTATAAATGTATCTTTCTTTCTTTCTTTCTAAATTGAATTGAATCTTTGAAGTGCACAACATTTGAACCCTGCATTTGAACCCGCGTTACAGCGGGTTCAATGAAAAAATTCGACCTGCCACATGGACAGCAGCAAGTGCTGTTACTGCATTGTGCTGTGTGTTAGAAAAGGGTTACAAAGAGAATCGCCTTCACATCTTGCTGGCCCCTATTTCACCAAATCGACAATTGTCGCCTGACAATGACAATTCGACTTACATGGCTGCGTCAAGGGGTTAAGGTGGTTGCTGAACAGCTTATTAACCCAGCAATGTACGTGGAATTGTCATTGTCAGGTGACAATTGTCAAGATGGTGAAATAGGGCACAGGTGGAATTTGGTTCGGCTTCGAAATAGAAAAAAAAATCAAGCTGCCATCCGCATGCGATCCGAACATAATTTTTTTTTTTCATTTTGAATTTCCACGCAAATGACCACTAATGAAATAGTCATTGTTTGGAAAAAAGTTTAATTGGACCAAAATTTAGTTCGAGGTTATTTTTGAATTTTTCTCAAATTTTACATTTTATTGGTTGATTTTGGTTATATCAAAATGTCGTCCATAATAAAGGGTACATTTTGAAATATTTTCTTTTGTGTTGAGTATCAATATTGTGATTGTTGACTAGTATACATTGTAATAACAATGACACTATTATTACTAGACCAAAGGTGATACGTTTTTCTTCGTTCAATTTGATACTCTTATTAAAATATATAGGGTTTCATAAAACTATGCGATCCGCCATTTTGTGGCGGCGGCCATCTTGGTTTTACAATAATACTGAAAATAATTAATTGTATCGTCATGTTACGAAGGAAAGTAAAAGTTGTCCTTCCTCCTCCTTCCTTGATCTTAAGCCGGATTCATATTTATCTGACGTGATGCTCTCTGATGCGCTCTGTCTGTCACAACAGGGGCCGTCACGTCAGAGCGCGTCAGAGTGTGAATCTAACCGTACTAAATGAAACCGATATAATTCTGTCACGTCAGATAAGTATGAATCCGGTTTTACAGTTGAAATAAAACACAATCGGCAATAAATTATCATTTATTTAATTAACAGTTATTATCTTACATAAACTAAACTAGGTATATCGAAACTTTTAAAAAATATAACTTGGAAAGGCCACCTTATATTATTAAATATGGAAATTGTAAGAAAGGCGATAAAAACATATTCTTCATTTATATATATTGAGGAAATTTTGAACTTTTCGAAATTAGCTAAACTAGACATTCAGAAACTTTGTGCAATATTTGATTAAATCTCATTTTATTTAGGTATATATATCTATTTTTAAACTCTCATAACATTCACGTTACAACTGAATTATAATTACATTAACTCACGTATCACTACTGACCTAGGGCGGTAAAACAAAGAATGTGTCAGATCGCAAGTGGAAATCCCTTATCTCTGCCTATCCTTCAGGAAAATAGGCGTGATTATGTATGTATGTTATGACTCAAATCGCATGTACTTGACACTCAAGCCGAAGGCGATTCCAACCCCATAACATCATAGTTTCAAATAAAAGAATAGAGAGAGAAGTTTTTTTTAAGTAGCCATGACAACAGCCGATAAAAAAGTTAGTTGGCTCAGTTAATACGTGAGCTAAACAATAATTATAAATCAGTATATCTATGTTCATTAAAAGTTTAACTACATAATTGACTCTGAACATCATTTTGATACTGATGCTAATCACTCTAATCAGGTAAAGAAATGCACAGAAAAAGATGAAATTTGCCTTCAAGGTTTAGATTTTACTTTGGCGCCACTTTTGAGCAAAGCCTTTAGGACGTTCACTACGACATATATAAGTCATGTATTTTCACAGAGTGCCGTGGACGCCTTTATACACAAGTTAAACCATTATTAGACACTTGGAAGTGTCAACGGATCTCATTAGTTCTTTTAATCCTAGAGACGAACCAAGATGGTCCTTCGAACCGGATGTTAGTTTATTGTATTATAAAACGTGTTTTATACTGTGGACGATGTATTATTTGTTGTTACTCTGCCATTTCGACTTCGTTCTGTTTCCTGAAGCAGTCACCCACTGGAAAGAAGTCCCAGCATCGTTGGGTGTACATGTTCCACACGTATGTTTCTTGACCTGTGGACAAACAAAATGGTAACTATGAAAAATACTATACAGTTCTAAAATGTCTGCCTCTGGTTTGACTCTTAAACTGGATTCATATTTATTCTGACGTGACACTCTCTCTGATGGACATTGACACCTGACTCAAAAGGTAACGTTATTTCATTCAAATACGTATAGCGACGTCAGTGTTAGAATATCTGTTTCCTTGAAAAATTCTCTTAATAACTCAAGCGACCCCAGGTTACAAACTGCTCTAACTCTAACTGTCCTTTTTTTCTAAAATAAATACAGTCTCCAATATCTGCCGCTGATCCCCTGACTAAAACTGACCTGTGTATTCTGTGTCCGGTTTGTTGATGAGATGCATGAGGAAGAACATGTAGTTAGCGAGGTTATGCTCTCGTTGCACGTGCGTGTCGAAACCGTGCGGGACCTGCAACGAACAATACGTTTAGTGGACATAGCATTTGGGACCGGAAAACCCACAGAACACTATAGTACATTGTTTTAGAGGCTGAAAGTAAGCAATAGATGGACGAGTTAGTTCGTCCGCTACGCGTCGGTCCTCGAAAGTACGAGTCCAGCTGTTGCACTTTCGGCCGAGGCTTAACATAGTGCTTTTCACGCCTACTGCAAGGAAATTGCAATTTTAAATCAAAATTAAAGATCGTAATATTGAACAGGCTCGCTTGCCTCGCGCCCGGCGCGGAGCAGGAGGAGCACAGGCAGCGCACGCCGGCGCGAGCGCGCGCGGAGCCCTGTGATTGGTCGATCGCTGTTCAAACTGTCCAACAATAACATTGTTGGAAAGTTTGAAGTCATAGATTGCCTGTTCGTGCGACCTCCAACGAACCCCAGCTTTGAAGCCTGAATTCTGACCATCTTTTGCCACATTTCCGAGCAGTGGCGTGAAAAATACTATAGAAGGGCTATTAAGCGCGGTTTGTATCGGGAGCGGTGTCGCCTCATCCCCTCCACGTCGCCTACAACTGTGTGAGCGACTGCACGACGATCAGCCCTGCTAGCATAACTTGACTCTCTAGTCTACTCGCGCGCGTGATAGACTATCTGTCACTTTTTGACAGCATTAATCAGAAAGTGACGGACAGTCTATCTCGCGCGCGAGTAGAGTTGAGAGTCAAGTTATGCTAGCAGGGCTGGTGACGTTGGCGCGAAAGCTAACAGCGCATGCTCAAACTAGTGGCGCGCGTGCTACGCCCACGTCGCCTTTCTATAGTATTTAGTGTTCTGTGGGATGGGTTTCCCTTCATTTGACCCTATACTTGGCAAAAAAATATGAATATTGCTCGTCAAGGCCCAGTTGAGCCCAAAAACATTCTAGAAAAAATGCAAGGTGACACAAAATGTACCTACGCATTTAAAGATACTGCCAAGAATTTGGCAAAAATATCGATTATTTTCGTAGATGTTAAAGTATCTTCTTCACGTCCTAAAAACACTTTATCTTATCAAGCAAGCAATCGTTCATACTATGCGGCAGGCCGTATTTTGGTTGGCTACCGTTGTGGCATGTGGTAAAAACGAGATTCGTATTTGTAATCACGTTCTCGAAACGGGCCACAGTGTTTTAAAAACGCCAAAAAGTGGTTTTTTTTTAAATCGCCTCGAAACGGGTTCTTAACGATTTCGATGAGATTTGCAATATAGGAGTTTACGGGGGCATAACTTAATCTAGCTAGGTCTCATACCTGGGTATATTCGTTTACTCCATTTACACCCGAGCAGAGACCGGTCACCTACTATAGTTCTGCTTTGAACTTATTTAGTGAAACTTAGTACTGTACTTGATACTTAGTAAAAAAAAAACGCAACGCAATAGTCGTACGCCGAAAGGCAAAACATGAAGGACATTATTTTAACAATGACAGCTGTATGTACTTTTACTCATGTTTGGACAAATAAATTATCTTATCTTATCTTAAGTCAGACTAGTTTGTACGCCGAAAGGCAAAACGTGAAGGACATTATTTTGACGACGACAGCTGTATGTACTCAAGTTTAGAAAAAATAATTATCTTATGTTATCTTATGTTATCTTATCTTATCTTAAGTCAGACTACTAAACTTACCAGATCTAGATAGTCCTTGCCCATGCCGCATATGAAGCAGTTGGACTCCATATCCTCCTTCACGGACTCCAGCTGGTCACGGAGCTCTCCGAAAGCATCGATGATCAAACCTGCAACAATGTGTGACAGAAGAATAGAACTTAGATATTTATTCATTGCAAGCCAAAATAACACCACATCACAAACGTTCTTAATAAGAAAACACAATATAAAATAAAATAAAATAAAAATAAAATAAAATAAATATTAGAGGACATTCTTACACAAATCGAACTAGCCCTATAGTAAGCTCAATAAGGCTTGTATTATAGGTAATAGACGACGATATATATAATAGATATAAATACTTAAATACATAGAAAACATCCAAGACTCAGAAACAAATATTCATGCTCATCACACAAATATTTGCCCTTACCGGGATTCGAACCCAGGACCTTCAGCTTCGTAGGCAGCGTCACTACCCACTAGGCTAACCGGTCGTCAAATATAGAGTGTATATAAAAGCCCGTGGAGCCAGAAGCTCGCGAAGGAGGTCGCCGAAGGGCCGACGAAGCGAGTTTCTGGCGGGAGCCCGGGCGGAGGGCGGGAAACTGACTCCCAGAAACGAAAGCGGGGCTCCGTCGACTTCTTGGCAGTCATTGTTGTATGAAAACGCAATTATTTTAAATAATATGTATGTTAAACATATTTATCTCATAAATGCGTTATATAAAAGTAAAATTATGCCTATTGTAAATTAAGTCAATCGATAATTAGAGTAAAGCAAAATATAGCAAAAAACATTATATCAAACGTGACACTATATTAAGTAAATTGAGATACTATTTATTGAAATAAAAATACAAGATTATAATTAACTAAGATAAATTAAAACTAAGTTAAATCTAAAAAAGGCCCTCGAGGCATTGTACCGAGGATGCTGGCGGCATTTCCTCGCTGAATTGCAATGCTGATGCGTTGCGCGAGAAAGCCGCCAGCTCTTCGGTCACCAGTTACATCGACCAGACGTTTCGCGATTTCTGCAAATAACTTATGCGCACTGGGACCCCACGGACCGAGGATCTCGACGCCAAAGGGTACAAAATAAGTAAATTTATGTCAATATATTGTATATCAAGTGTATGCTAGTTTTCCTGACATTATATGAAACATTACGGATCCATTATCAACAACAACAACAAATCAACATTTATTCGTAACACAACACAACATACTTTATTACAAGATGAAGACACAAGAAAAATTGAGAATCTCTGCCGTGTCACGAAATGGGCCCAACTCAGCATGATGCTGGCTTTGCAGCCAGCGCTGATTTTCCTTTGGGTCCATCCAGTGAGTATTATCAGTGTACTGCCACTCACCCTGGAGGATGGCGAGCAGGATAATGATGATGAAGAAGAAGAATGACACGTCGAAGATGATGCGCCACACTTCGGAGTCATCCCCGTCGGGCGGTTCCAGTTCGTCACCGATGCCGCCGCCCGCGCGCACTCCTTTGTAGATGTTGAATACGAAGCACTGCAAACGCAACAATTGATTATAGATTTTGTACTGTCAGGAAAAATTATATGCGTATGATTCTGGATATCGACGTATTGAAATAAAGAGTTATAAATAAACTCATCTTTGCGCGCATTTGTTCGTATGTGTGACCGTATGTGTGCGTGCGCTTGTATGTAACTATGCAGGGTTGATTTGTGTGGTTCATGTTGAATTGATTATACATTTTGATAGCATAGATTATAATTAGCAGTCATGTTTATTCATATTTTAATTCAATTATATATTAGTTGAGCTCATTGTCTTGGCTCCAATATATGTAGATTAAAAAAGAAATGGTAAATTTTACAAGCCTTTTACAAACCAGCAACTACAACGTGTCACATAATTCACCATGAAAAAAAATATAGGTATTTATTTAACCAAAAAAAAGTGCCAACCCTAATAACCTGGACGTCAATCAAACTGAATGTTCATTGATTATGTTAACAGAAGACTAACTGTGTATCATTTGTACCTAGTTTTATAATAATTAAACCGTTTTACTCTGAAAAGGTTTTCAATCGCAATGAATGGAAATCAAACCGCTTTAAAAAGACGTGTTAATTACATGACACCATATTTTTTCTTGCTGCTGAAGGTCCTGAGTTTGAATCCCGGTAAGGACAAATATTAGATGAACATAAATATTTGTTTCTGACTCTTGGATGTTTTCTTTGTATTTAAGTATTATCTTTTTATCGTCGTCTAGTACCCATAACACAAACCTTATTGAGCTTACTATGGGACTAGTTCGATTTGTATAAGATTGTTCCTATAATATTTATTTATTACAAGCCATCTCAAAATCTTCATCAACGTATTACATCTAAAAGACTATTTCGTGTTCTTCTCTCCAATTCGTCATAAATTTAGAAACATGAGCATGTAAATACTCTAACCCGGTTAAATTGGTTGTTGTCATTTACCTCTAAGAAGAAATTAGTTAAAAATGTACATAGCTTTCTGGGATTACTCTTTTAGCTTTAGTTTTTCAGGGTTGCGTTTGAATGATGATTATTTTATGTTTTATCCAAATTCTTTTTTCTGTGGATAGCTTTTTTTGTGGACTGCAGTTTTCAAATATTACCAATAGACTCTAACAATGGACCTTTTAACCCCCTTTCGGCTATAGTGGTATCTTTGTAACACTGTATATCAGTCAATATCACTCACCGACAACATGTCATGACAGTTCTTGTTGACCTCGTCGTCTTCTTCCTGAACGTAGAACTTGCGGAAGAAATTGAACGCTATCACGGTGTATATGTACACTATGATGATTAGGAGGATCACAGTTAACACCAACTGGAATAGAATATACAAATCAATGTTAGAATCATTAAATGTATTAGCAACGTCGTAAATATACTACGCGGGACTAATAAGTCCCGCTGTCTCTTTGTCTTTATATGCCTCGTATCTGTCCCTTTATCTGCTTCCCTGTCTCTCATCTGTCACTCTATATGTTTCCCTATCTGTCTCCCTGTTTGTCTCTATATCTTTAACTGTCTCACTGTCTAAAACTCTATCTGTCTCCCTATGTGTCTCTAACTGTTTCTTAACTGCCTCTCTACCAATCTATCTGTCTACCTGTCTGCCCGCACGTACCTGTTTCCCGTTGTGCGTGACGGACTGCAGGATGGTCCGCAGCGTCTTGAAGCCGACCGCCACGTCGAGGAGGTGCGCCGCGAAGAAGAAGTTGTTGAAGTTGCCCATCACCGAGAAGCTGAAGTACCACAGCGAGTACAGGAACGAGTTGTCCGTGAACGTGACGCCGGCCTTCCACAGCTGGTAGCGCCAGTCGACATTTAGAATGCTGGAATATTAAACATAAATAAATAAATATACGGAAAGAATGGACCAAAAATTGGACTGAAAAACTGGACAAGTGCAATACCACGACAATATATTTAATGGCCTAAATTAGACACCCAAGACTTCAGAGACAAATATGACAAATAGAACGACAGGCCGCTTATGCCTGTATGTAGCAGATTCTATTTTATTTGCACTAATCTGAGGTGTCATAATTTCATATCCCATATTTTTTAGATTCCATAAACATTTAATATTTATAATAACTATTTTCCATAATTAAAAATAATATAAGCCCAATTATTGCCATAATTATTTGTATGCCAAATAACTCGTTTTATCTAATTACGACTGCCATAATAAACTTTTGCCATAAAAGGAAAAAATGAAAATGTTCGGTTCTAGCGCTTCGCTGGTCTCTGCTGCGGCATGCTCGCTTCGCTCGCTCGGCTCGCGCGCTGTAGGGTAGTGGTTCTATCTAACACTCCTCCTCGCTTCGCTCGTCATCGTACCTAAACGGAGACCTGCCATAGGGTACATGCAGGCATTATCAGATTTATAATTTCTATTGATTATTTATGACTTGAATTTATGACAAATTATATTATTTCATTTGATATAATGTTAAATTTTGATTATGTCATTTGTCTAATTATGGCATGTACTACTTACGACTTATAATGTTATAAACAAAAATTGCCATAAGGCAAGTGAAAATTATTGCAAGTAAAATTATGGAAAAAGAAAACGATACCTACCCCCGAGGATACACAGTGCTGAGAATGAGGTATTGTTTTTATCTGTTGATACAATTAACCCTCGACTCATGGACCTATAATACTCAGGACAAGCTATTCGTGTTGCCACAATAAGGGACGTGAAGGATATTTATGCAGCTAAACTAAGAACTGATCTCAATGGCAGGATGCCTTACCATAAACAACCTACTTAATTTGGGCGGGTAATGCTTTGCCACAACCTCATACTAAATCAGTTGTGGCAAACAAAAAGAAGTGGAACTATGACAAAGACTTTTTTATTATTCTTAAATCTTTTTTATGATTTTATTGTATAGGTTTGAGACGCGTTTATTTATTTTAGTTAATATTGTTTTATTATTTATGAATACTTAAATTCAAGAAAATCAATAAAAAAATATTCAAAGCTATATCCGCAGGCAAATGGAAAAATAACTGGGTGAGCCTTCACCTAGACATGTAAATGTATCTGGACGGTATGTCGGATACCAGGACTGTCCATACATAAGGATATAAAAACCAAACATTCCTGCAACGCTTGCGGCAAGCCCAAAATGTTTGGAGCATGCAAAATTTAAAAAATTCCGGATCTCAATGATAGTAATTAGTTATGTTTTTTACTTAAAAAATGTAATTATACTATTTTAAGAAGAAAATCTCAGTATCTCTCAGTTTAAAGTTGATTTATATTATAAAAAGTTATTTTTATTGTTTTATTGTTGATTTTTTTAAACCCCTAAATTTTTGTTCCTATAATTACATAGTATAAGAAAAACATGAATAAATAAAAATAATTTAATAATTAAAACTTTTTTTCGATTTAATTCCATTAACGAATTAGTTATTTAACTATACATTATCAAGAAAATAAAATAACATTAATAACAACTATATTATGGGGCATAAAATTTTGGGTATGTCATACCCTGCCACATGCTTGATGTAACTTTTTTTCACATCATGCTCGCCGGGTTAATAAAACAAGTTTTTGTGACTCAATCTCATGTCCTCCGCCCGGGCTCCCACCAGAAACTCG
The DNA here is from genome assembly GCA_932294315.1 of Epinotia nisella. Lineage (NCBI taxonomy): Eukaryota > Metazoa > Arthropoda > Insecta > Lepidoptera > Tortricidae > Epinotia > Epinotia nisella. The sequence goes on along the minus strand of OW028696.1, from coordinate 11,074,641 downwards.
CTTCTGGCTCCGCGGGCTTTTATATACACTCAAGGGGTAGGACAGACAAGACCACGTGGAAGTGGGGTGCGCTGAGGTTTTGGTAGCTATTTTCACCTTTCGATCGCTATATACTAGGAATAATTTGCTTATGATGGAGACAGAAGGTGGTCATGGGAATTCAATACTTTACTGACGTAACCCCGTTGAGTTTGGGCTCGTTAGAATCGTCTGAATGAGTAGTTGATGACGGTATACAAAAAAAGTACAGTCAGCATTAGAAGCGTGTACCAAAAATAAAATGTTTGACAGAAACTTATTAATCATTTATTTTTATCGAAATTTATTTATAGCAAAATCAATTTTATCTTCTGAAAATTATAGCATTGAAGAATTATGTCATATTTGAAATTATAAACACGTTATACCAGGTAATAAATATAATAAATGTTCATTATACTAAATGTAATTATAGCCTTAAACCATTATATAAATAATAATAAATAAATATCGTTGGACAATCCACACCAATTGATCTAGTCCCAAACTAGGCAAAGCCTGTACTATGGGTGTACTGTGGGTGTATATCACTTGTTACATGAGATAATTTAAAAATTATCTGAAACAATTTTATACCATCCGTTACATTATACAAAGCAATGGTATATGAAACCAAAATAGATTAAGTGAAATTATATAAAACGTCGCTCACCCATTATTACCATATGTCATGAGTATTATAAGGTCAATCAAATAAAATCAAAAGTGATTAACACTGTCGTAAATTAAAAAAAAAACTCACTATTGGAAGAAGCCCTTATTCCCAGTTTCCTCATGAGATGCGAACGAAGTCTTCTCCATTCCGAGCATGTTCGAGATGGTGTCGAAGTCATACGACTCGGAGTACTTGGCGCGCACTTTCTTCTTCACGAACTTATCCCAGTAGTTGACTGGGAACGATCTGGAAAGAAACAAGACATTGGTACAGTAAGGGAAATTTCGATTCGATAGAATACTCGAATACCTTAATGGCACAAATGAACACTTACTTGGCAGAGATGACCAGCTTGTCCCAGTGACTCTTAAAGTCGTCGTCTTCGGGCTGCTCCGCGATGTACAGTCCGTCGAACTCGAGCCGTCGCGCTATCTCCTTCTCGCGCTTGAAGATTGCTAGCGGCACCTGAGAAGGAGATATCAATTATTAATATCACATTGGCTACATTTGTTCTAAAAGTGGCAATAATTACTGAAACACCTTTGTAGCCGCAGATATAGATTTGTTCACGCCACTGCTCGGAAATGAGGCAAAAGATGGTCAGAATACAGTTTTGAAAACTGGGGTTAGTTGGACGTCGCACGAACAGGCCAACTATGAAGTCAAACTGTCCAACAATGTTATTGTAGTCCAGTTGGAACAGCGAAGCCGCGGTCTTTTGTTTAGTATTATGATCTTTAAGAAGGTCTTTAATTCTGATTTATATTTATAATTTTTTGCAATTTCCTTGCAGTAGTCGTGAAAAGCACTGTGTTAAGTCTCGGCCGAAAGTCGCTACGCGTCGGCCCTCGATCTAACTCGTCCATCTACTACTTGCTTGCTTACTTTCTAGCCTCTACAACAATGTACTATGACTTTGAATAGGGCCAATCACTCTTAAGTCTGCCAGTCAGTATAAATAAATAAATATTAAAATAAAAATACAAATACAATATATTTATTTTCAGATTCTTTAGATCCATAGATTGTTAGTTACAAAACACTTATAAAACTACATTTAGTAAACTAATATTAAGAGGCAACATTAACATAAACTATACTTATTTTGCCGCTGTCGTCGCTTTTCCGAGTCCGCTGGATGCGGGTGGCGCAGGACCGGTCATTGTGGCACTCTTTGGGGGAGGCCTATGTCCAGCAGTGGACGTCTTTGGGCTGATATGATGATGATGATGATGATACTTATTTTTTTGGACGTAAGACATGAAGGTCGGTGTAGCGGCGGAGAATATCCGAGTCCCACCTCTCTGCTATCATTCTCAGGATGCTGTTTGAGCTATACTAGGTCAGTCTTTGGTAAAAATAAAGCTTAGGAGCATATACCTTAAGATGGTAGTATCCGATGAGTATAGCGAGCGATACGATTGAGTGCAGTAATGCGGCGAACGTCATCACATGTTCCATGTAGTAGAAATCTTCGTCTATATGCACTATTTCTATGGGATCTATTTCTTCAGCCGATTCGCCGCTGCCTGTAGAAGATCAAAGGGTTAACAGTTTTATACCATAAGGGTGTGTCTATCACAACTCAACTGTGGGAGTTAGCGGAGCGGTGAGTAGTGTTTGCAATCCGGATCCGACTTGTATGGAAATATCCGGATGGAATACAAACAACACAACAGTTTTATACCATAAGGGTGAGTATCTACCACAGCTGTGTGAGTTAGCGGAGCGGTGAGTAGTGTTTTCAATCCGGATCCGACTTGTATGGAAATATCCTGATGGAACACAAACAACACAACAGTTTTATACCATAAGGGTGAGTATCTACCACAGCTGTGTGAGTTAGCGGAGCGGTGAGTAGTGTTTGCAATCCGGATCCGACTTGTATGGAAATATCCGAATGGAACACAAACAACACAACAGTTTTATACCATAAGGGTGAGTATCTACCACAGCTGTGCGAGTTAGCGGAGCGGTGAGTAGTGTTTGCAATCCGGATCCGACTTGTATGGAAATTTCCGGATGGAACGTAAACAACACAACAGTTTTATACCATAAGGGTGAGTATCTACCACAGCTGTGCGAGTTAGCGGAGCGGTGAGTAGTGTTTGCAATCCGGATCCGACTTGTATGGAAATTTCCGGATGGAACGTAAACAACACAACAGTTTTATACCATAAGGGTGAGTATCTACCACAGCTGTGCGAGTTAGCGGAGCGGTGAGTAGTGTTTGCAATCCGGATCCGACTTGTATGCAAATATCCGGATGGAACACAAACAACAGTTTTATACCATAAGGGTGAGTATCTACCACAGCTGTGCGAGTTAGCGGAGCGGTGACTAGTGTTTGCAATCCGGATCCGACTTGCATGGAAATATCCGGATGGAACACAAACAACAACACATACCTACAGAGCAAGTATTTAGTAGTAATACTTTAGAATATATAGGAATACCAGAGCAAGTAGTAGTTTAGCATATACAGGGTTTTTGGTAGCTAGGTGCAAAGCTTTAAGGGGGTGATAGTCGGGGTATTTTTGAGCAACTTTTAATATGGGAGCAACCATGAATTCGCAAAAATAAAAATCAGCTCTCCATACAATTTGGTCGAATAGAGTATTTGAACTTTAGCATGGGACAAAAAATATCCCGATTATCACCCCTTTAAAGCTTTGCACCTAGCTACCAAACACCCTGTATATGAGGCTTCATGGGATGAAGTATGTCGTATACTAGGGTAGTCCTGTTGTATGTTTAATATAGAATAAGTACAGTCAAGAGCAAAAATATGTATCGAATTAATCCTCTCATAAAATATGTACCGTAACCTTAATCAACTGACATTTATGAGAGCGATGGTAGATATTTATGAGTATTATTATTATTATTCTGGTATTGGCTATTGTATCACTGCGACTATTGCTGATCTATTGTGATCGCCACTTACTACAATTCTTGGTCAAGTCCTGCGAACTCGAAGAATTGCAGGATTTTGTTGAACTCGAGAAACTTGATCTCCTCCGGGCACATGAGGTGTTTGCCCAGAATGGAGTTACGGCTGCGCATAAGACAAGGGCAATCGGTTAGGATGTGTGTAGGCGTGTCCTCTGCTTCAAGGCAGAGTCTGCACTGCCTTGTGTCACACAGCCCCAACACTTGCATGTGCTTGTTTATTTTTATTTATTATTTATGAGTAAGTTATATGCACCCATATTATTGCACTTGACTACACAAACACATCATTCGATTGACGCAAAAAGAGGGGTGTTATAAGTTTGACGTGTCTGTGTGTCTGTCTGTGGCATCGTAGCTCCTAAACGAATGGACCAATTTGAATGCGTCCTATTTTGTCCGAAAGCTGACGTGATCGAGATGGTTATTAGCTACATTCTAACAAAATCAGTTCAGCCGTTTTTGAGATATTGAACTTTGAAATGAAAATGTCGGCGGTTTTTCAACTTTTCTAAGTTGTTGTTATATACCTAAACCGGTTAGGTTACTTACCGTCGCCACTGCCGGAGCCACTTCCGGAGCCAGAACCGCTGACGATGTCACCAACACCTGAACCCTCCTCGTTTTCAAGCGTCGATACCTGATAACGTAACAATATGTACCTAGGTTAATTTATTTTACAATGAAAGAAAGAAAGAAAAATCATTTATTCGTGACACAATTACAAAACTACAATAGAAAATAAAGTATAATAAATAATGTAAAGAAAAACAAAAAAAAAAAAGTTTAAAAAGTTACTGACTTGACTGTTGAATGGAACACAGGGAATAATTTCCTGCAGTATAATTGAACGAGCTTGGGGTAAAATTATTTTTTATTTCCCGCCTCTGTCCGGCTGTTCTACTCTAGAACTCGCGAGCGTAACTTTTCACAAATTATTTTGTAATGTATGTGTACAAATTTGTAATGTAAGTACATTACAAATTTACATTAAAAATTACATTAAAAACATTAAAAATTACATTAGATTATTTATTTCATATTTTTTTTAAAACCTTGAAATAACTAATCTAATCTAATTTTTTCCCAAGATGAAACGGAGAACTTCGTTCGCTTTGCTCGTTCATTCAAATACAGGCGTGAGTCTTATTTCTGCTGTACTTTTTTTTATAGGCTGATGATGATGGTTACCTTATAGAACAGCAGCACGAAGTTGATACCGAACGCCAGGATGAGGGCGGAATACTTCAAGTTGTAGAAGTTCCGCGCTAGGAAGGAAACCGCCCGCTTGGTGTACTGAGAGATGTCCACCTGGGAGACCATAGGCTGATGATGATGATGATAATGATGATGATTATACAGTACTCTTACCTTATAGAACAGCAGCACAAAGTTGATACCGAACGCCATGATGAGGGCGCAATACTTCAAGTTGTAGAAGTTCCTCGCTAGGAAGGAAACCGCCCGCTTGGTGTACTGAGAGATGTCCACCTGGGAGACCGCCGAGGGGGCTGGCGTTTGCACCGCCTGTGAAGATACGGTTATATACAGGTCTAGAGTCTGCTTGGTCTAGACTCTATACCAAGTAGATGCGCCCAAAGGGTCTACAGCTAAGCGTCATACAAATTAGATAGCACAGAGACTTCGCTCTGCTACACGCGACATCTACAACAGACATCTACGACAGTGTTCTTGCAGTATTCGCATTATTCGTCCATGACTGGGTAAACTTAAGATGACATAATGTTTAGAGATGCAACGGATATCCGACCACTATCCGGTATCCGGCCGTGGCATACCGAATAGTGGCTTATTATCCGGCCCGATCAAGGATGGTAATTTAACACAGACGAACATTGGTAAGGCCGTAAAAAGGGTAGGTAAAAGAAGGGAGGATAAAGTCAAAGTCAAAGTGATTTATTCTTCAATTTAGGCATATTACATGCACCTATGAATGTCGATAAACTACCACCGGTTTGGAAAGTAAACCTCTGCCTCGAGAAGAACCGGCGTAAAAAACTCGGCGAGGTGTCATTTTTTCAAAACAGTATACAATATATCATTATACAATACATATTAAGGTCAGTTTAAAAAGTAGCGCATGTTTCTATCAAAACCTACCTACAGCGAGTAAAGCCGCCTGGGTTGGCTCAATACACATTGGGCCAACGTTGGCATGTGAGCAGGATGCAGCAATGTGTTAGAGAGAGAGTGCTATAATTCGATCTCATTCGTTTATACAGCTGCATCCTGCTCACGCGCCAACGTTGGCCCAATGTGTACAACCGGCTTAACAAGTGGCAACCTGCACAGAGCGTTACGCGGGCCGGATAGCGGATATCCGGCCCGCTGAACCGCCGGATATTCGGTATCCGATATCCGGCCAAACCACTATCCGTTGCATCTCTAATAATGTTTATGAAAATAGCAACATTACCTTCTTGCTACGAAAACATCTTCTTTTAGATCCTTGCTGCGTTGAAGCAAATAATAATGTTAACTATACTAAATGCTACTCTAAATTAATGACTTAAGCAAAATGCAGTTTCAAGAAAGTTGTTAGTCATTCGGAAACCTTTAGCCATAGGCCTATTAAAACTCATCTTCAATTGAATCATACCATTTAAAATTGGAATAGGTGCATTTTTGTCAGTCGTACTGACTACTTAGAACTGGAGTAGCCTTATGTCAAATTTGCGTACAAAAAAGTCTGCCGAATTTTGCGGGGGCGGGGGGGAGCATCTTAATAGGATATTGAAACTCAATTATATATTAAAAGCTTGAAGTGGTTGAACGTTTATAATATCAAGTGCTGACAGCAACATGCGGGCATTTTTATGATCAGTGTTCTCTTGCGAGGCGATTTTGTAATCGATTGTGGAATGGTCTTTGTATGATTTTTTGCACATTGTGCAAGGTTTTTTACAGAGGGGTAAATTACTGAAAGGTTACTCCAGTTATGTATGCACTAAGACTGACTAATGAGAGCTACACTGGGTCCGAATGACTATCATTTTTTATACTAGTTGGCAATGAAATGGTTGAAAACTTCCTAGTACTTACACATTACCCAAGCACTATACCACGAAACTTAAAACGAATAATAATATATACCTGGATTTCAAGTTCACTATGTTACAGCTTGAAAAGGTTAGCTACTTTTGAGCCTTCACGGCATTGATAAGAAAGTCGAAAATTGACGAAACTTCTCATTCTTTGTCTATACAATTTTTTATCGATTTATTCACTTGTAAAGTTTCAAGTGATTTACCAGTTGAAATATTATCTCTCGTAGTACAAATGAAGTGGGCCAAGCCTCGTTGAAAGCCATTCCTACCGAGCTGGTCTGAGTTTACAGACAAATGACAATCCGATGTACAGTAAGGGAAAATGTATTCACGTACCACCGTACAACCCTATCGCAATATGGTGACATATCACTCGAGTTTGAGTGGCGGCGGGCTGTCAATTGCGACAGGGTTCTATGATGGTACGTGAATCTAAGGAAAATACATACAAGTCAAGTACAGATGCAGTACCTTTTTGGTCTCGGCTTCGATGGCGGACATGGCGGCCTGCTGCACAGCCTGCGCTTCCAATCGCTCTTGTGCTTGCTTCTTGGCTTGCTCTCCACTGGAAAAAAAAAAAAAACATAAGCACTGCTTTGGTATTTTTATGGCTGTTTCACGAAGCTAAAATTTCGGCAAGGGCTACAGGGGACATCAGCGTATATATATATATATATATATATATATATATATATATATATATATATATATACATAGGTATGTTTTTATTTTCTGTCTTTTGGACACTGTATAAGTTTGCCTGTCTCGTTCTACTGTCTTTCCTCTCAATTGCCCAAAGGTTAGCTGGAAGAGATCCCTTATATTAATAAGTTCGCCTTTGTACTTTGATCTATTGTGTGTCGTGTATATTCCTTAACCCGTTATTGTGTACAATAAAGTGCTTACATACATACTTACCAAATTCCCATCATATCTTTTTTTACACACAGTATACAAAATATTACGACTATACTTTTCCACTCAAAACTATACATTAACAAACACAAAAAAGTTGTACTTCATATTACAATTTGGTGCCGTGACCAGGATACCCAACAAGTGCCTAAATCAAACAAGTTACTCGCAATCTGACCAGGGAGCCCCTTTAGTTTCTTAAGTCATCATCCTCCTAGCGTTATTCCCGTATTTAACACCTAATCCCGAGATTTAGCATAGGCACTAGTTTTACGAAAGCGACTGCCATCTGACCTTCAAACCCAGAGGGAAAACTAGACCTTTTTGGGTTGGGATTAGACCGGTTTCCTCACGATGTTTTCCTTCACCAAAAAGCTAACGGTCCGTACATGAGTTCCGAAAAACTCATTGGTACGAGCCGTGATTCAAACCCACGACCGCCGCTTGACAGCCGCATGCCTGAACCACTAGGCTACCGTAACTTCCCGTAGCTTTAGTTTCTTAAGTACGGGACAGTTATCTGTTTCAAAATGCGTTATTGCTTCTCAAATAACGTCCATGCAATAGACTAATATTTAAATAGATAGATGCACGTATAATTTTAAGATGATTAGTTATTTGTCTTTGAAGTGTATGATTTTAATTTATTACGAGAACAATATTCCTTTGCTATTCCGCTAAAAAACTTCAGACTGTGCAATAGTAAGGAGAAAGTGGAAAGCGCCAAAAAGTCTGGAGTCTACAAGCTTGCCTGTGATGAGTGCAATAAAGTTTATGTGGGACAAACATGCCGTAGTTTTCACACGAGGTATAAAGAACATATTGCTTCGTATCGGCATAATCACCCGGACAAGTCTAATTTCGCAAAACATTTATTAGAGGAAAACCATGCGTTGTCTGACAATCATTCTTTCAACATCTTGCATGTTTGCGGAAAAGGACTGCGTTTAAGTGTTCTAGAACAATTAGAAATAATTAGGTACAACAATAGAGGCATGATTATTAACGAACAGTTGAATGTTGCGTCATCACCGCTGTTACGTATTCTTCCGTCTCATTCGCGCATGCATGGTAGTATGGGGGGTCAGACTATAAATAGGGCTGACGGTTCTAGACGGCTCATTAGTCATTTGCTCAGTGGACGTGGCGCAAGCAACATCTCCTGCCAGCATCTCCTGATGATGCCTCGTAGAGAGGCGAAACACGTGTCGAGGTTTTTTCATTATTGGTGGTGGTTAGCTGTAATTATTTGCATGTTTATACGCAAATAGTTGCATTTGATCTCTGCTGATCGACCTGCACGTTTTTTAGCGGAATAGCAAAGGAATATTGTTCTCGTAATATATCATGAATTTCCGAAAAGTAACGCATGATTCAATAAATTATTTGATTTTAATTTGTTTAATTGTTTGCCAATTCGTAGTATATCTCTTTGCCTGATACAGGATAATCCTGGTTCAGGCGCATTTAATCAATTTACCTAACATGTAACAGTGCAAGCACTATGTACAATTAGCAATAAGATTTTTTCAATAAATTATTCTTATTCTATTCTATTTACCCGAGCAAGTCGATCAGCGAAGGCGGTTGTTGTTCCTCAGAGTGCTCGCCTGTGTCGTCGGGGGAGGCTTCGGCCTCCTCGCCCGAGGATGGCGTGGATGTGCTCGGAGACTCGTGGGGTTTCACTTGGATTCTGGAAAAAAGGTATGCAGTGTCAAGTCAAGCGAAATTAAACCTCTTCTGTTAATAAGTTGAATAGCCTAGTGGTTAGAGAACCCGACTATGAAGCGTTCAGCGACCATTCTCAGGATGCTGTTAGGACTGGCCCGGATCCTGCGGATCAGGGATGAACACCGTTTATGTTTTCTGATAGGCCTCACTCACAGTCACAGCAGTTGAGAGCAGTTCTGTTGATGACGGGAGTCGCTGAAAGTTTCAACATTTCCGTCTTTCCAAGACTTTCAGCAATGAACATCACGACCATTGATGATGATACTGATAGATAGTTAAATCAACGAGGAAGCGTCGCACGCGGCTTGCCATTCGTTACATATTTTTACAAATGATTTTTTTACAGAAACTTATTAGGTACAGGTACATATGTAATATACTGTGCATGTAAAATGGTACTCACTGGCCATTGTCTTCTTTAGATATATCCAGACCGAAAGCGGAGACCTGCAACTGTCCCGTGTCATCCGCCGCCGGTAACGCAGGTAGCATCCTTGACGGACCTGATGTGGCAGATAATGTTAGCGACATGTTCGAGATAATTTGCGATCGTTGTGACTACCAAATGATATATCATGATTTGATGACATCAGTGTAGGAATATACATACTATACGTTTTAGGCCAGGACCAGTGGACATACAATTCAAGACATTTTGGAATCAGATCGTTTTCTCCGTATTTTCACACGAGCTCTCGCCCAGGGACTATATTGGCACTCTTTGGGGGAGGTATATGTCCAGCAGTGGACTGGTTATTGATCTTTCGGCTGATATGATGATGATATATATATATATATGCAATCACGTTCACGGAAACGGCTCTGACGATTTAGATGAAATTTGTAATATGAAGTTTACGGGGGTGAAAAATCGATAGTCTCATGTCTGGGAAAATTAGTTTTCTCCGTATATTCACCCGAGCAGAGCTCGGTCGCCCAGGGACTATAAAATGATGCATCAAAATTGTCTGGAAGCAACCGGCCCTATGTAGTACCTAAACTTTAAAAGTCTGCGATCTGGAAACCTTTGTAAGATTGAACAATGATGGTCAATGGCGTCATATGGACATAACTTCGATTGTCATGTCTGTCTATCGATATGACAAGGTTATATTACTGTTAATAAGTGTTCCAAACCCACGCCCATCCATCACAAATGGAATGAGATATAGTAATGTAAATTATTATTAAACTTAATTACACCCAAAAGACACAAAAAAATATACATACATGGAAAAACAAACGAAGATCCTGTTAACGCTCAAAAGCAGATTTATTTTGGTTATAAAAATAGATTTAATAATTGTTATGAATTAATAGTTGCCGAATTAATGTGTGTTAAGAATTTGGAAGAAATAACAATTATATTAGACTGTTAAACCTGCGTTTGGCGATTTAGTACGGTTTTTTGAACATGTTCGGTCACTGTACCCCCATACCTGGCGATCTACTATACTTCGTAGGATTAAATTGACGTCACGACTTTAGACGTAATTATAATAGTAACGGAAAGAGTTGCCAACAACGCGCAACTCTAAACTGATTGCGGCAACTGTGGTTACCAAGCGAAGTATGGACTGCTTTGATAAAAACAGGCAACTTAGGCTACCTTTATTAAAATCCGAAATGTAGTGAGCGGCTAAAAACTAGATATATGTCCTTTTTGTTAATGACGACTGGGCAACACTACTAAAAAAATACAGAAAAAATTGAAAGTATAGTAGAAAAAAATTGAACACAAATTATTATTTTATGAAATATATACAGTTTTTTTTTTACTGCCCGTATTTGGTCTTGCCAACAATATCAGAGTTCGTAATATGTAAAATTTATAATTTATATTGTCTCTGGTTTCCATTAATGAGTATTAATATCACAGTACTTATGTTTGCAATAATACCCTGAATAATTTAAATGCTAAATGTTTAAATGTTAAATGCTGTATATCCATGTCACTCAATGATACCATTGTAAGTGTATGTGTCAGCTCTGACATGAAAAAGAGCTCTTGAGGCCTTCTTGCAGAATAAATATTAAAATGAATAATCCTTCCGGAAATATCTTCCCTTTAGCAAGTTTTCTGTCAGTAATTCTGTGATATCCTTATACAAATATATATATATATATATATATATATATATACAGGGTGATTTCGGGGTCGTGATCCCAACCATTTTTTTCTGACTCAGTAAATGATTGCGATGCTACCTGTATTTATTTTAATTGAAACAAAGATGATTCGTTATTTACGTATTTTTATTTAAAAATTATTATTGACTCAAAATGCGTGGTCACCCTACTTTTAATATTACATACATAACAACCTTACTGCAACGATTGTTAAGTCCATGCACTTGACATAAGTTTTCTTGGGAAATAGTAGGGTGACCATGATCTCGAATTATCGCAGTTTTTTTTTTGCTGACTAAAATAAGTCGCTGGTGTACTGTTAGTCCTAACCTATCGTGATCCTTAGGAGAAAGTAAGTTAAATGCTTCTTTCTTACTCCACGACCCCGTAATCACCCTGTATATATATATATATATAAATTAAGAAACAAACAGTCTCATACGGTAACATTGATACAGTAAAAGGTAGTAAATTGTGGACTTAAAGTTTCCTCAATTCGAGTATTAGAGATTAGTAAACCTAAACATTCAAAAATGATGAAACTGGTTGCTACCCTATTTCACCAACTTAACAATTTGTCACCTGAAATTTTCATTGTCAGGTGACAATAGGGGCCTGACCGGTTGTTGTAAGACCCTAGCATGGCCTATGCCTATCCCACCAGAGTGACCGAACGCAAAGCGAGAAGCCACCCGTACATACTGTGGACCTCTTACTTTGACTCTGTGCGAGCAACCTGTGCCTCAACTGACCAATTTTCTCCTCCTCCGTCGGTTCTGGGGGATGTTCCTCCATCTGAGGCCCTCGCATCAGCCCGAGGAGGACTCCGAATATGTACCTGCGGTTAAAAAGGAGTTAGATATACATTTATGAACAACAATGAACAACCACGCTCTGCTACCATAATAAAGTTTACGTATTTTATTCAATTGGTAATTTCAAATAGACAGCTCTGTTAGAAAAACAATAGTAACGGAAGCCTTCTTAATATATCAGGCGAAAATGTCAAGATAAATAATTCCGCTCTTTTTAGTATCATGATCATCATCATATCAGCCGAAAGACGTCCACTGCTGGATATACTGATGACCTGGTAAAGGTTGCTGGAGTCCGCTGTATGCGGGTGGCGCAGGACCGGTCATTGAGGCACTCTTCGGGGAGGCCTAAGCCCAGCAGTGGACGTCTTTCTTTCTTTTTCCTTGAACAACTTGTATGGCGAATCGGTGCAAATGATATTTCGTCAAACATAACGAATATTGCTTTTTCTGATCTAAGATATATTGATGAATTCTCTAAAGCGGGTTAAAAACACTCCACGGCCTTATTCATTTTAATTTAGTTTATTTATTGATAGTAAAAATATTGTAATGCATATTCAACTAGTATCCATACCCGTCCATACAGGTTAAAACATAATATTATATGGAAAAAAAGTGAAAAGGTGCCTAGAAAAATTATAATGAAAAGTGATTTTAAGTTTAGGAATCGTGATGAAGTCAAAAGTTGTGTAAAGGGCAAAATAAAGTACATTAACTCACAAATATCTACATTATATATCCAATTCCAATCATAAAATATAAGTTTACCCTTTTCTCAATTTAATTTGATACAACACATTTTGGAGTCTAATACACTATTATTTACTAATTTATCTCCTCCAATCTAGATTTTTTTTTGTCACATAATTTTTTCTCTAGAATAATCTAAATTTACTTTTAAAAAGCACCAAAGAATCTAAACTTAAACATGCTAAACTATCAAGTTTGCCGAAATCAAGAAAACATCAGCTACGCTCTTGATCCTAACAAGAACAAGACAAAGCTTTGTAACCTGGTCATTTTATAATGGTCAGTGATTTGAGATACTTATTCAACGATGATATAACTTTTTCATGACGTCACTCACTCATCATACATTATGGATAGTAAACCATCACAATAAATTGGAAATTCACGTCATGACAAGTCCATATCCCGATTCAATCTCACAATGACTCAATCCATCATAAAACTACCAAAGTACCAATAGACGAAGGTGTTTTACTTTAGTATCTATACACTAACAAGGAGACATACAAACAAGTACTTATTTACATATATCTATACGCAAGGCATACCAATGACTGTGCATCAAAAAGTTGCGTGAAAACATGACAGTCAGTAAATATCGTTGAAAAATATATTATGTAAAACAGAAAAATAAAGAGGACTGCCAATATCTATTACAATGTCACGATCCTTTGAGGCGAATGTAATCAATTATAGTCCAGGCAATGAACTGACAACTTGTATGGAAAAAATGTCAAATTTGGAAATAATTTATAATAGCTAATTTTTTTTATGTAACGGATATATTCTTAATTAAATAGGCAAAATCCAATAAAAAAAGACATCAAAAAAAATATTATTTAATTAGCTCCTAAAAAGTACGGATAAATATAAATATTTTTTATCTTCGTTTAGGCTCATTTACATTTGCTTTAAAATATTCAATATAAATAAAATAAAACAGACAATGAATGTTTAATTTAAATCTATAATTATAATTACTTCCGGGTCGAAAGTTTGTTGGATTCTTGAATAAAGCATCTTAGAATAACGTATTAGAATGAAATAAACAAAAAAAAAACGAAATTGTATTTTGCCTGGAGTATTATTGTCTCGTTCTCTCGCTAATGTTATCTCGATACGCTGTCCTCTTTACCCACGCTTGGAAATATACAAAAATCAGTACAAAAGTTGTATTTTGCCAAACCGGATCATTACTTATTACTTATCATCAAAAAGCAAAAGTGATCAATGATGTTTTGGATTACTTTTCCGAAAGAGCTATCAAAATATCAAATACAGTTTAGAAGTGAATATGAACTTGGGAAATGGCTAATAAAATGAAAATTAATCCATAAAATTTAATTAATTTCATTACTATATAATGGTTAAACATACCTATACAGGGTGAAATAGGGGTCGTGGAGCAAGAAGACCAAAAGCGAATAAGATGGTCATACTGAACTTTTCCCATGGGACCAACCACGAAATCTTAAAAAAATAAGAGCCAATTAAGAGTTAACTGGGAGTTAACTGTGAGTTAATTGAGAGTTAATGTATGGAACAGCTGTTTTTTTTGCGATTTCGTGGTTGGTCCCATGGGAAAAGTTGTTCAGTATGACCATCTTATTCGCTTTTGGTCTTCTTGCTCCACGACCCCTATTTCACCCTGTATATATTATGTTCGGACATTTTGCACGACCCAACATAAAATACGCCTTAAAATAATAATTTGTAATCAGTTTCACTACAGACAAGTTCTCTGTACCATTAATTTCGTGAGGCACTATTGCGCCATATTTTGTAGTTACCCTTTTTGAAATTTGTTTATCTCTTCTAAATCTATAGTAAAACTAGGTACAGCAGGCTATTATTATAGGAACGCAACATTGTATAGACATTGGCAGTCCTCTTGCTTTCTTCGTCCATGGTAAGGCAATTGGGAATGGATAAAAAATGTAGAAGTGCCTGATCATTTTTTTAGTAATAGGAATAACCTTCCTTAGCACCAGAAAAATGTAGCTGATTTTTTAGCTGTGTCAATTATTTTTGAAAAATATAAACAGTTTACTCACTTTCGTTTTGAATCAAGGGCGGCACTTCCCTCGATTCGTCTCATATAAAAAAAATATCTTAAATATCTGTGGTAAACTTACACTGGCAATGATATTGATAGTTGCAGCAGCTATATTTGTCATTACCAGTGTCAATATCCAGTGTAATTGAGGAAAGTGTCTATTGACCACCGTCCTTGACCCAAAACGTAAGTGAGGAAACTGTATATATTTTTCAAAAATAATTGACGCTGCTGATATATCTGAAACTTTTTTTGGTGCTTAAGGAAGGTTATTCCTATCACCAAAAAAATAATCAGGCACTTCTGATATTTTCATCCATTCCCCATTAAATTCATAATATTAAAGACATAATGATAGACCGCCCGATATCTGTTCTACGCAATTTTGTATGTGTGTAAACCCTTCATTGTATATACTACAAAAATATAGACAGAACAGGTTATGCAGCTTTTTCTTTTGGTAATTTATCTCTGTAAGGGATTTCTTGGCATTACATAAAATTATCTAACAAAGTGTTATCACCAAAACTTACGTCTTTCCTGAAGAACATGTCTACTAGCAGGACACCGGGCGACCTATCATTAAAGTCTACATTGGCAGAGTGATATTGACAACTTTTTAATTTATTATTATATAATAAGGTTCAATTTTACCTGACAACGACCAAGACTCCATAGCCCATGTAGTAGAACAGATAGAAGAACATCTTGAAGAATCCGACTGCCAGTTCGGCTGGTGACATTTGTTGCATGTCCGCGATTTTCGACTTTATGTTCGCCGGTGATAGGGACGAGAATGCCGTGGCGAAGCCGTCCTTTATTGACTGGAGGCCGCGACGGAATGGATCCTTGCCTCGGCTGCAAGGATAAAGAATAGAAATATATATACATGAATAAAATAATTAAGATATATAGAAAGATTCTTTGAACCTGAAGGATATTCTTAGGGGTGAAATAAATGAACTGTATTCAAGTAACGAACATCATCATCATTATCATATCAGCCGAAAGACGTCCACTGCTGGACATAGGCCTCCCCCAAAGAGTTCCAAAGTGACCGGTCCTGCGCCACCCGCATCCAGCGGACTCTCTTTACCAGGTCATCAGTCCACCTTGTGGGGGGCCTACCCACGCCGCGCCGCGCCGGTACGTGGTCGCCATGTACCGCACCGCCCCAACGGCCATCGGTTCTACGTGCAATGTGCCCCGCCCACTGCCACTTAATTTTAGCGATTCGGAGGGCTATATCGGTTACCTTGGTTCTGCTGCGGATAGCCTCATTTCTGATGCGATCACGCAGAGATACTCCCAGCATAGCCCTCTCCATTGCCCTTTGGGTGACTTTTAGCCTTCTTATGAGGCCCATAGTAAGCGCCCACGTTTTAGTGCCATATGTCATCACAGTAACGAACATGGACCTATGATACTCAGGACAAGCTATGG
This sequence comes from Epinotia nisella, assembly GCA_932294315.1. NCBI lineage: Eukaryota > Metazoa > Arthropoda > Insecta > Lepidoptera > Tortricidae > Epinotia > Epinotia nisella. The sequence goes on along the minus strand of OW028696.1, from coordinate 11,058,084 downwards.
TAATAATAATACCACGTCCGAGAGAGATGATACCATACCAATCTCGATAAGTGTGACAGAAAGGGAAATGTCATTCGAAGTAAGTAACGAAGTACTCACTTGTCATCGTCATCGTCCCCGAGGTACATATACGCGGCCTCCCTGCTCTTGGGGCCGCCGCCCTGCTCTTCAGAAGCCGCCATCAATCCTGACGCATGCGTCATTTCAAAGATGGCGTCTTCGCAGAAGTTGACGAACGCTTCGAGTTTCTCCTTGTCGCCGCCCTCCGTTACTATGCTGTAGAAGAAGGCGCGTTTGGATTCCTGAAACAATACAGTATTGATATGATCATTATTAGTAAGTCGATTAACAACAATGACTCAGTCTTTTTATATAGAAAACTCCCGTGAGAATCAGACATATAAAATTTAACCCACCGATGACCGAATAGCCTAGTGGTTAAGAGAACCTGACTATGAAGCTTGATGTCCCGGGTTCGATCCCCGGTCAGGGCAGATATTTGTATGATGAAAACGAATGTTTGCTCTCGAATCTTTTTTTTTTTTAATCTCATTTATTTTATAAGCCATACAAAGTGCTCTCGAATCTTGAATGTTTAATATCTATTTAAGTATGTATCTATCTATACAAGTATGTTTATCCGTTGTCTAGTACCCATAGTACAGGCTTTGCCTAGTTTGGGACTAGATCAATTGGTGTGAATTGTCTTACTATATTTATTTATAATGAAAACGAATATCGCTCGACATGTTTCGAACCGATTCGCGGTTCTTAATCATGAGCACCCTTGTTGCCGGCGCGTTTAGCACTGCGGGCCCGCGCCCTGCTCACTCGGCTGGTTTGCGCCGGCGCAGGCGCAGGCGGGGGCAACGCGTGTGCTCATGATTACGAACCGCGAATCGGTTCGAAACATGTCGAGCGATATTCGACATTATATACGTGAGTGACCCATTTTCATTATATTTAATATATTTAAGGACTCAGCCCTTTGCTGAACCAATCATGACCATTCAAGACCAATCATGGATTTCACGATGATGATGAAGGTAGGATTATTATCATTCCTTTAATGTGCTTAAAGTTCATGGCTTCCTTAGACAATAGATAAGGTTAGTACTGATCGAATATAAGTGGCAGAGGTGATGTCTGGGAGTGGCGGAGGATTGTGGATTGGAGGGAGCCTGACTTAGTTTTTTTTTTGGGGGGGGGAGCTTGTGCAAGCTGAGGGTAGATTATAGTAAGGACTCAGATGGTTTAGAAGAGGGTTAAGTCCTCTGTTTTATTAATAAGGGATCCAATGGTTCTGGGCTTGAGCTTAAATTCAAATCATTTATTTCGAGTAAATTAAACTCTTAATACATTTTTTTTTAATCCGTACTCATCATCATCATCATCATATCAGCCGAAAGACGTTCGCTGCTGGACATAGACCTCCCCCAAAGAGTGCCACAATGACCGATCTTGCGCCCCCCGCATCCAGCGGACTCCAGCGACCTTTACCAGGTCATCAGTCCACCTTGTGGGGCCTACCTACGCCGTACTACTTAACTAAAAATTAAAAACTCAATATAATGTCAAATAAATTTAATTTAATTTTTAAAAAAATTACATAATTAAAATTAGGTACTGCGACGATATTATGCGTACGATTTATCTTGCTGGGACATGTCGGTCACAACAATGCCGGATGTATGGGCAATCCAATTTGTCGGCTATCATAGATAGAACGCGATGTTTTCTCGCAGCACTGCGCGCGCGCATGCTCGCGGGGAGGCCGCCACGCGCGCGCGCGAACTTGCCCGACGCGCGTTATTCGACTCCGCTAGCGCCCTCTGGTGTCGATGTCTATGACTGCTTTGATGTTTGTTAGCTGACTTGTCCAAGTAGTCTGTAGTATGCTAGAAACTACTGTAAATGAAGGAACTGACCTTAATCTGCGGCTTCTCCCACTGCTCGATGTTCTCCTCCTTGATCTCGAAGTACACCCTCTCTATGCGCTTGGTGCCGCCCATGATCTCGATGCGGCCCAGGAACGGCTCGAAGTAGTTGAGGACGGAGCCAGCCGTTTCCAGGAACCGGGCCAGTCTGGAGACAAGACAATCTTGTGTTACTTTTGAAAACGCTGGGTTTGTCTTTGGTCCGCGCTTTAGATATAACATCCAATCATCTTTTTCTGATGCTAAGAGCTTTTATGTGTGACGCTGTGATTTTATGTGTCTTAATGTAAAAATGCCAACAAAACACTTCTAACTTGCTTAGAATATGGCCCATTAAAGAGGTGTTCAAAATGTCAAAAATAAATTATTAGTACAAGCTTTTATTGCCGACTGTATTTCTCCGTATACCGTCATCAATTACATATTGAGACGATACTAACGAGCCCAAATTCAACGGGGTTACGTCGGTTAAGTACTGAATTCCCATGGCCACCTTCTGCATCATCAGATCAGCTCGATGGCACCATAATATTGAATTGTCATCCAAAACCAAACCCACCCACCTTTACCCAAATTTTCAGCTCAATTGGTTGAAGATATTCAGAATTAAGTTGCAAGATTCCATCCGAACAAACATAGTTACATACATTGCAAGTTAATAAAATTAAAATAGGAACTAGAGGAGGCTTCTAAAATAGAAACAGAACAAAGGTGATTAATCCTTTTTAAAAATGGATTAGATAGACTTACCTAGGCTCATTGGGCATATGTTCGGACAAGTTGGTGAGCAGCACGGCCAGGTTGAAGCCTATCTCCTTCGCCGGCTCGTGGAAGCGGTCGCAGAACCCGATGTAGTCCAGCTTGCCGTCGTGGTTGGTCTCGCAGCACGCCAGGAGGAACTCTATCTCCTCGCTGTAGAGACGGTTTTCGGTAAGCAAAGTTTGATTCTTGGAAACCAGTTAGGTCGGTGCATGTGATGGTTAGAACTTTTAATTGTTGGGTATATAAAGGGTTTTCATCTGTGACTGTGTGCGTGCACTTGTGACGTGGGATGCAGCTGCATGCAATAAAATAGGATCGTTAAATTATACATTAGATAAAGCGAGTCAAGTACTACTACTGCTAAGAAAATACGAACACAGTACAAAAATCTTTTATATAAACCAGCCTGTCACACAGATATTTATAAGAAAAATGCCTACAATATGAGTATAAAGATATACAATCAGCTCCCAGACGATTTAAAAACAGTAGAAGGCAAGCAGTTCAAAACAAAATTGACAAAATGGCTTTTGACTCACTGTTTCTATAGTGTAAATGAATATCTGACTTTTAAGAATGAATGAATAGCAGATGAGCAAAACGTATAATGATAATAGATTAATTATTTGACATTTATAATTCAACATTTTTATATAACTTTAAATCATTCATTAGCTATTAAGGTGACATATCTCTGGGATGCAATTCAATTTAATTTAATTTAATTTGATATGACAAATTTTAAAGCCGGCTATACTTTTTGCGATTTAAGTAAGTGACTCTTTTTGTCTATAATGCGATGTAATGTAAGTACTCACCTAACGATAGCTCAGTTAAATGGCATACCTCTACTCGTAATTTTGCATGTCGGATGTTCGACTGAATACTGAGACACATTTATGTAGCAAGTAAGACCCTTTGTAAACGTATTCTGGCAAATAAACCATTCTTATTCTTATATTCTTATTCTTATTCAAGTGTTTACTCGTGCGTGAAGATCACACACACCGCAGGGTAGTTACCACTATAGACGTCATGAACACTTTAAACTGACGTCATGACTATTATACACGCCATGACCACTATATTAGTCATTGGCCCTCTAAAGCTCCTTACGGCGTGTAACTCTTCTGCTGCTCCATCTTCTCCTTGAAGTCCTTGGGCAGCACCCAGCCGTCGCTGTTGGCGTCGATCTCCAGGAAGCTGGCGCTGGACGTCAGGTCCTTCAGCTTCAGGAACATGTCGAAGTATTTCAGGATCAGTTCGACGTTGCCGGCGCTTTCTACGAGTGTGTCTACCATCTGCTTGCCAATCGTTCCTGTAGAAGATAAGGGAAACAATTTTGGTAGCTCGTTGCCCTTACCATGACTAAGTTCCTGGAAAACTAATAAAACGATGATTTTTTGAAAGTTAAAATCCGTCAAACATCGGGGGTTTTAGTTTGGAGGGGGCTACAACAATTTGGGGGGACGGATTCTACTAAAATTCGTTTTAAGCTGAAAGTAAGATTTATCACGGAAGGACTGGGATGCTTTGGAGCGGGCCTTGAGCCTCCTAGCCTTGTGGTGATCATGTATTTATGAAGATTAAGCCGTTTCTTCAGCAGGTCCACTTGCGAAGAGTGCTTCGACAGCTTGTACTGCATGTCAGAGACCAGGAAAAGGACACCACTCACGCCATCCCATAATCTATATACGCACCACGACCACTATGATGCCACGACCACTATAGATGCCATGACCACTATAGACGCCATGGCCACTATGGACGCCATGACCACTATAGACGCCATGACCACTATAGGCGTCACGTCCATAAAACAACTTACCGTTCACGTTTCCTTCAAGCATAGACAACATCATGGTAATCATGTCTTTCTGCAGGTCCACTTGCGAGGAGTGCTTCGACAGCTTGTCCTGCATGTGAGAGAATAAGAACAGGAAACCGCCCACGGCGTCCCATAATCTATATACGCACCACGACCACCATAGACGCCATGACCACTATAGACGCTATGACCACTATAGTTATTTGTTATTTGATTTTTTCCTTGTGTAACTAACCTAGCTCGTAAGATTTCAAATGTACTAAAAAAACTATGGACTAAGGTCCGAAATAAATGATTTTTATTTTTATTTATTTATTTATAGACGCCATATCCACTATAGACGCCATGACCACTATAAACGCCATGACCACTATAGGCGTCACGCCCATAAAACAACTTACCGTTGACGACGTTTCCTTCAAGCATAGACAACATCATGGTAATCATGTCTTTCTGCAGGTTGAGGAGTTCCTTCAGCAGATCCACTTGCGAGGAGTGCTTCGACAGCTTGTCCTGCATGTGAGAGAATAAGAACAGGAAACCGCCCACGGCGTCCCATAATCTGGAAGAGGATTGAGGGTGTTACAAAATACAATACAAATTGTCTTTACGTCATACCTGGCCGTAAAGCAGAAATTACCGCACGCTACGCTTGCGGAAAATCCCATTTCCTAGGCCGGGAAGCTTTTTTATTTTATTTTAATGTAAACAAGGCGTGTGTGTTCATGAACAGGCTGAACAGCTGACTTATATATTTTTTTTTTCATTGCATATGCTCGAGAAAAGCACTATACATGCCTGGCCGTGTAAAGGGCTTGCCGGCTTCGTATCACTATACCTACTCACCCGGCAAGCTCTTCTTTCCCGGCGTCTGCAATAATGTTTTAAACCCACTTTACACAAATACTACTACAAAACTTTTTTTTTTTGGTTCATAACAATGTCTGCACCACCTACTGCATAATCTAGTTTTATCACTTTCTCCGATACCCAAAGGTTGTCTGGAAGAGATCGCTCTTCAGCGATAAGACCGCCCGTTGTCTACCTCTACCTACATGTTATTGTATTGTTTCTCTCTGTAACTGCTTTGTTTGTGTGAGGTGTGCAATAATAGTACATTGTTTAACGAGGGCCGTAAGTGGAATATTGCTAACGAGAGTGTATCAGAAGCCCGACGCCGAAGGCGGAGGGCTTTTGATGACTCGAGTTTGCAATATTCTTACGCCCGTGTTATACACAATGTTTTTCATCACATTTGCGAGGAAATAAATAACAACAAAAGACAGAAAAATGTAAGTTTCATACAGCAGCACCAATCAAAAATTGACAACTTCACTTCCAGATCAGTGCTAGTAGAGCGCGCAGTTCAATATTTCAACCAATCACAGAGCAGTATTCTTGCGGGGCGGGGCGTCGTGACCAACTAGATTTTTTTATTCAACCAATCACACAGCAACCAGATTTGCTTAAGCCAATCAGAGGTTTCTATTATTTAAAAAAAAAAACCATAACGCCCATGGGCGTAATATAGCCCATTACAGCTCAGTACGCTTGCGTATAATAACACCATTTTCGAGCAAGTGTGATGAAAAGAGTATTTGTATTGTATTGTATACCTGGAATGAGCGAGCGCCTGCTGATTCTGCGTGCAGGGTCCCTGGATGACCTCAGTGAGGGTGTTGAACACTTGAGACGCCACCCCGATGGCTTTGAAGAAGTTAGCTTTACCCGCCAGATCGATTAGTTCCTAAACACCAAACCATAATCATTAATATCAACATCCAAAATGTTTACTTTTACGAGGATCCAAAGTACAGTAAGAGAAATGTATTCACGTACCACCGTAGAGCCCTGTCGCAATTTACAGGTCGCCGTCACTCAAACTCGAGTGATAGGTTACCTTATTGCGATAGGGTTCTACGGTGGTATGTACGTGAATACGTTTCCCTTACTGTACTTCGACCTCCGAAGCGCTAAACTTAAGTGTGGCGGGGCACATTGCACGTAGAACAGATGGTCATTGTGTGTGTGAGTGGCGACCACGCATCGGCGCGGCGTGGGTAGGCCCCCCACAAGGTGGACTGATGACCTGGTAAAGGTCGCGGGAGTCCGCTGGATGCGGGTGGCGCAGGACCGGGCACTGTGGCACTCTGTGGGGGAGGCCTATGTCCAGCAGTGGACGTCTTTCGGCTGATATGATGATGTATATCAGCAATGCATAATGCTAGTCTTAGCTTTAACGGCTCGGCTGACTGTTAAATCACAACACTTCGGAAAAAACGTAAATAGTTTAGAACGTGAAAACGTACCTTGCTGGAATAATGCCAGTAGAAGTCCATGATGGACTCTTGTAATCGCAGCAGGTAGTCGACGGTGCAGATGACTACGTTCACCGTAGTCGTGTTGCCCGCCTGCGTACGGAGGTAGTTCTGCCATTCTGCACAAAAACACATCACAATACGGTATTTGACAGATGTCAAATCAGCACAATTTTATAAAGCGCTCTGTTAGCATGCAGTTCGCTGAGATATATAGACTAGTTACGTCACCATTGTCTATGATCAAAACACATCCTTTTTAGGGTTCCGTACCCAAAGGGTGAAAACGGGACCCTATTACTAAGACTTCGCTATCCATCCGTCCGTCCGTCTGTCTGTCACCAGGCTGTATCTCAAGAACCGTGATAGCTAGAGAAATTTTCACAGATTATGTATTTCTGTTGCCGCTATAACAACAAATACTAAAAGTCTCACTAACTAGCCGATTCCGTGGTTTTCCTCGTATGTAGCGGAAAGCGACTACGGCGTAGGGACGCATACGTGTCGTCACGGGCCTTGAATGGGTTAAGAGCCCGTCCTGACGCGATTTACGAGTAATATTGCGTCCTGATGCCGCGTTTTACGCACGTTTCTACACGGGAGGGACTTAGCCAGTTATTAAGTTCCGTGTCGGAGTTCTATTTTGAACCAAATACATCCACTTGCCACGGACTCGCACGTATTACTGGACGCGCGAGTTAGGAAACGCGCGGCAGCATCTGGCTCAGCCACGGAACATACTATAGAAGGGGTATCAATCGCGGCTTGTATCGGGAGCGGTGTCGCCTCATCCCCTCCGCGTCGCCTACAACTGTGTGAGCGACTGCACGGCGATCAGGTGACGTTGGTGCGACAGCTAACAGCGCATGCTCAAAGTAGTGGCGCGCGTGCCACGCCCACATCGCCTTTCTATAGTATTTAGTGTTCTGTGTCTAGTACCTTGGGAATCGGGTGGAGTTTTTTCCTAATTTTTGTAAGTAATGAAAAAAAAAATAAAAATGGTCATGGAAACGTTTGACAAAAGACTGCGTTCATACATCCCAGGAAATCCGTGGAGGCCATGAGCACATATCTCTATACTGTGTACTTTATGGATTATTACTAAAAGTGTTTTCTTCATAATGGGGAATGGATGAAAATTTTAGAAGTGCCTGATTATTTTTTTGGTGATAGGAATAACCTACCTTAGCACCATAAAAAAGTTTCAGATTTTTCAGCTGCGACAATTATTTTTGAAAAATGTAAACAGTTTCCTCATTTACGTTTTGGGTCAAGAACGGTAAATAGACACTTTCCTTGATCTGTCTCATATTACAAAAAACTATCTTCAATATCTGTGGTAAACTGACACTGGTAATGATCAATATAGCTGCTGCAAGTGTCAATATCATTGCCAGTGTCAGTTTACCACACATATTTCATATATTTTTTTGTAATATGAGACCGATCGAGGAAGGTGCCGTAACTGACCCAAATGAAACGTAAGTGAGGAAATTGTTTATATTTTTCAAAAAAAATTGACGCAGCTGAAAAATCTGAAACTTTTTTCTGGTGCTAAGGAAGGTTATTCCTATCACCAAAAAAATAATCAGGCATTTCTAAAATTTTCATCCATTCCCAATTATAATCCTGCTTGACTTCTAAGACACCTATCAGAATCAGAAATTTTATTCGTATAAACAAGAGTACAAAATGATGTTACATAAATGATTATAGCCAATCTTGTTTTACCATGACATGGTGTACAAATATTTAAATGTGTTGTCATGCATGCAGTTTTTAAAGGAGATTAACAAAACAGGTACATGCGAGCACCTAGTTATATACTTGTACGTTTTACATCTCTTTTTCCCCTGAAACAAATGAAATTGTACTTACCCAAGTTGTGCCCCTCGCAGGTGAGCTGTATGAATCGGAACAGCGCGCACGTGAACTCTGCGTCATGCATGTTCTTCTCTCCTGCTGCCCCCTCCAGACCCACGCCCAGACCTAGATGGAAAACATTTATAGTAATATATATCTTGACAGTGATCATTAAAATCAAAAAGAAATCAATGCCACACCATGTGTTTGACAATGTTCTGCAAACCATACGGTATTTAAGGTTACGAATAAAAGTCCACAGATGAAACTGAATGCGAAGATATCTCGGCATATTGTGACCATACCTACAGACATTGAGCGGGAACATAGTCTGTGCAAGCTAATACTATTATCGTCGCTCGCAGGTTTGCTGGATGGTGGAGACAAGTCAAGGTCGAGGCTCTTTAGGGAGCTATTGCACGTCTTTATGTGGTTGCGACAATATACTTAAAGGTACTACACAAGTACACAACATCGCAGTGTCGAGTAGCCGGCCGCGAAAACGAAGGACCTTGAATTCCTTCGGCCAAAATTCTTCGTTTGCAATTTGAAATCGTCATAAACAAAGACAAAATGTGCCATTTCACATTTGTCTCATACCTTCTGCCTCCAGACTCCCGCGACCTTTACCAGGTCATCAGTCCACCTTGTGGGGGGCCTACCCCCGCCGCGCCTTCCTGTACGTGGACACTCGAGAACCGGTCCGCCCCAACGGCCATCGGCCCCGCCCACTGCCACTTAAATTGCCTGGTAATGGTAGCGGGAGTCCGCTGGATGCGGACGCAGGACCGGTCATTTTCGCACTCTTAAGGGGAGACCTATGTCCAGCAGTGGACGTCTTACGGCTGATATGATAATGATGATACCTTCTGCCTTGGTATTCCTCTCGAAGGCATCTAGGTCGAGCACGGAGCATGAGTTCATGAGACCAGCGATGGACGTGAAGAAACCGACGTCCTTCTTGTCTTTCAGGTGGTTCAGCATGCCCTAGAACAAATCACATTTATTTTAACCTGGCCTAGTGGCATAATATGCTATATGGTTACATTTTACGTGACGTTTCAGTACATTTAGGCCGTAAAACGTGACCATAAAACCTATCGTGGTAGCTGGCCTCGTAAATTTATAACCCGGCGCGCATGAGGCAGGGTATCTCATACCCTGGTAGTATTAAAAAGTATTGGTATTATTTTTCTCAGGAACGCGTAGAGGTATCAAGTTAAAATATATATCAAATACTCAGGTCTACTGTCCTTTGGAGCTGTGAAAAAATCAAACTTCTAAGCCAACGCAAACAAAAGATACAGCCGTTTATGCCGCAAATTACCGAAAATTTTCGAAACTAGCAAGGGAATCAAAATCTACAGAGTACTTTCCGTGAACTCAGAATCTTGAAATTTGGCACGAACCAACGTCTTATAGCACAGATAAAGGAAAAGTTGCGAAAACTACATTTTTAGTTACATCATCTAATAAAAATATTTTTAATAATTTACTTTGTAATGATGTTAATTCAAAGGGTTCACGGATAATGAAAGATATCTTCCTCAAAAGCAAGTACATTTATGTGAAAGAAAAACAAACATGGAAAAAAGTAAAATTAACAAAATTCATAAACAAAATAAAATTAAAGAAAAGAATAATAAAAACAACAAATTAAGCTAACATAAACAACACAAAAAAAATACAAAAAGATATCTGTAAGCTGGCGTTTTACAACGGTGCTACGGCCGCTATGTTAATTGCTCCGAAATAAAGCCCCGCTTTGGACCCGCCACTCGCGAACAAAGTATCAATAAAACTATTTCGGTGACCACGTCGCAGCTGTGCCCATAGAATGATACAGTATCGAGATCACTATTCCCTCGGGCGTAATACTAAAGGGCGTTCCCACAGGCTGTGGACAAAATAACCCGTTAATAACGTGACCCGTACATCTCCCGTATAAACAACTTGATTATATTCTTTTAATGCTAGACTTACCCCGTGTCCCCTATATACCTACAGGTTTGTGTGGAACCCTCGGTGCGCGAGTCCGACTTGGCCGGTTTTGTTACACTCACCATCTGTATGTCTATGTTGCCCCCGCGCAGGATGGAGATGCCCAGCTGGAGCGTCTTCATGACCATGTCGCTGGGGATGCCCTTGGAGGCCGATATGTGCAGCAGCACCATCTCCGCCACGCCGCGGTCCGCGAGGCGCGCTTGTCCGGTTTTGGTACACTCACCATCTGTATGTCTATGTTGCCCCCGCGCAGGATGGAGATGCCCAGCTGGAGCGTCTTCATGACCATGTCGCTGGGGATGCCCTTGGAGGCCGATATGTGCAGCAGCACCATCTCCGCCACGCCGCGGTCCGCGAGGCGCGCTTGTCCGGTTTTGGTACACTCACCATCTGTATGTCTATGTTGCCCCCGCGCAGGATGGAGATGCCCAGCTGGAGCGTCTTCATGACCATGTCGCTGGGGATGCCCTTGGAGGCCGATATGTGCAGCAGCACCATCTCCGCCACGCCGCGGTCCGCGAGGCGCGCTTGTCCGGTTTTGGTACACTCACCATCTGTATGTCTATGTTGCCCCCGCGCAGGATGGAGATGCCCAGCTGGAGCGTCTTCATGACCATGTCGCTGGGGATGCCCTTGGAGGCCGATATGTGCAGCAGCACCATCTCCGCCACGCCGCGGTCCGCGAGGCGCGCTTGTCCGGTTTTGGTACACTCACCATCTGTATGTCTATGTTGCCCCCGCGCAGGATGGAGATGCCCAGCTGGAGCGTCTTCATGACCATGTCGCTGGGGATGCCCTTGGAGGCCGATATGTGCAGCAGCACCATCTCCGCCACGCCGCGGTCCGCGAGGCGCGCTTGTCAGGTTTTGGTACACTCACCATCTGTATGTCTATGTTGCCCCCGCGCAGGATGGAGATGCCCAGCTGGAGCGTCTTCATGACCATGTCGCTGGGGATGCCCTTGGAGGCCGATATGTGCAGCAGCACCATCTCCGCCACGCCGCGGTCCGCGAGGCGCGCTTGTCCGGTTTTGGTACACTCACCATCTGTATGTCTATGTTGCCCCCGCGCAGGATGGAGATGCCCAGCTGGAGCGTCTTCATGACCATGTCGCTGGGGATGCCCTTGGAGGCCGATATGTGCAGCAGCACCATCTCCGCCACGCCGCGGTCCGCGAGGCGCGCTTGTCCGGTTTTGGTACACTCACCATCTGTATGTCTATGTTGCCCCCGCGCAGGATGGAGATGCCCAGCTGGAGCGTCTTCATGACCATGTCGCTGGGGATGCCCTTGGAGGCCGATATGTGCAGCAGCACCATCTCCGCCACGCCGCGGTCCGCGAGGCGCGCTTGTCCGGTTTTGTTACACTCACCATCTGTATGTCTATGTTGCCCCCGCGCAGGATGGAGATGCCCAGCTGGAGCGTCTTCATGACCATGTCGCTGGGGATGCCCTTGGAGGCCGATATGTGCAGCAGCACCATCTCCGCCACGCCGCGGTCCGCGAGGCGCGCTTGTCCGGTTTGGTACACTCACCATCTGTATGTCTATGTTGCCCCCGCGCAGGATGGAGATGCCCAGCTGGAGCGTCTTCATGACCATGTCGCTGGGGATGCCCTTGGAGGCCGATATGTGCAGCAGCACCATCTCCGCCACGCCGCGGTCCGCGAGGCGCGCTTGTCCGGTTTTGGTACACTCACCATCTGTATGTCTATGTTGCCCCCGCGCAGGATGGAGATGCCCAGCTGGAGCGTCTTCATGACCATGTCGCTGGGGATGCCCTTGGAGGCCGATATGTGCAGCAGCACCATCTCCGCCACGCCGCGGTCCGCGAGGCGCGCTTGTCCGGTTTTGGTACACTCACCATCTGTATGTCTATGTTGCCCCCGCGCAGGATGGAGATGCCCAGCTGGAGCGTCTTCATGACCATGTCGCTGGGGATGCCCTTGGAGGCCGATATGTGCAGCAGCACCATCTCCGCCACGCCGCGGTCCGCGAGGCGCGCTTGTCCGGTTTTGGTACACTCACCATCTGTATGTCTATGTTGCCCCCGCGCAGGATGGAGATGCCCAGCTGGAGCGTCTTCATGACCATGTCGCTGGGGATGCCCTTGGAGGCCGATATGTGCAGCAGCACCATCTCCGCCACGCCGCGGTCCGCGAGGCGCGCTTGGTGGAACAGGAGCTTCTGCTTTTCCATTTCTTGCTCCTGCAACAACATTCTCGTTGAACGATTGTAGATCGAATGCCGAGCGTAACGAGGGATTCAAGTGTATACGCCCAAGACGGCAATCATCTTGCGAGTGGTTACCGACGTGCCTTACTGTTTTTCACACCTTCTATGAGGGAAACTGAAATTAAATTGGAGATATCAGGGAAGAAAATACAACTTTGATGCCTCAGTTGAGGGTAACAATTAATTTTCTGATTAGCAGGTGTGAAATAACATTTTTGCTGAGACATTTATGTTATGTATGTGTGTGTGAGCGCACCGCTCCTACTTACAATAAATCAGTGTGTCTATAACCCTTGGTTGTTTCACTCGTGCCTCCCCACTCAAATACAACATTGGCGGCGATCCACCCACAAGTGCAGAAAAAAAAAGCAAGATGTCTACAGCACATTTCGGAATTTTGCCCACGTTTGACCACAATTCGCAGATGTGGAAAACGTATAAAGCGCGTTTAACTCAGTGGTTTGTGGCAAATAAAATAAATGTGACGACTGACGCGGGAGGACAACAAAGGCGAGCGATACTTCTCAGCACACTCAGTGACGGTACTTATAAACTCGCAGCGGATCTAGCGCTGCCGAAGAAAATAGAAGAAGTACCGTATGAAGACGTAGTGAACCTACTGGAAAATCACTTTGTCCCAAAGGTATTCGGATTTACGGAACGGTATAAATTTTACTCAGCCGTTCAAGAACACGGAGAGACACATACTCAGTGGGCGGCAAGACTACGGGGTCTGACCGCAGAATGCGAGTTTACAAACTTAGAAGAAGTTCTGCGTGACAGATTTATGATGGGCATGTTGCCGGGACCGGAACGGGACAAACTGTTTTCGCAGGATCTCGCGATGCTCACGCTCACCAAAGCGGTGGAGCTAGCGAGCGCGGTGCGCTGCGCGCGCGAGGTGTCAGCGGGCGCCGCCGGCTCAGCGCGCTCGTCGAGCGATCAGCTGTTCAAGATAGCCAGCGCAAACAGGGAGCCGAGCCGTGACCGTGAAAGATGTTCTGTATGCGGGTATTTCAATCACAAGACGGCCGATTGTCGTTTCTCTAATTATAAGTGCAAAAAATGCCACGGTAAAGGCCACTTAAAAAGGATGTGCAAGAGTGTTAAGTGCATTATGGCAAATGACGTGAGCGAGGGAGACGATGGTAAGTTGTTCAATATTCGTTCTGTAAATGGGGAACCCATGTCAGAGTGGGTCACCATTTTTGGCGTGTCTTTGAAGTTTGAGATTGACAGTGGGTCATCAATCACGGCGATGTCACAGCAATTGTTTAACAAACATTTTTCTAAGGTGACCATTAGCGCACCTACAAAAAAACTCGTGTCATACACTGGTGATAACATCGAGTGCATAGGTAAGGCACAGTTGCCGGTTATGTACGAGGGCCGCACACAGCTGATTGATGTTTACATTGTTCGCAACGGCGGGCCGCCGATATTAGGTCGTGATTTCATTTCCTTATTTAAGTTAGAAATCACATCTATCCAGTATTGTGAACAAAAGCGGAGCGAACTGGAGGAGCTGCAAACGAATTATCCGACAGTATTTTCAGATAATTTAGGCCTATTTAATAAGTATAAGGTAGATTTGCAGCTTAAACCAGATGCGAAACCGGTTATTTTCAAGGCGCGCCCGCTAGCGTTTGCGTTAAAAGAAAAAGTAGATGCAGAATTAGACCGCCTAGTTAATTTAGGAGTGTTAAGGTCTGTCGAATATTCAGAATACGCATCTCCGATAGTTCCAGTGCTGAAAAATAATGGGAGTATACGTATTTGTGCAGATTACTCGGTCGGTATAAATAAACAGCTATGTGTAGAACAATACCCGTTGCCGACAGTTAAAGAATTGTTTACGAAATTGCACGGGGGACAAACGTTTACAAAATTAGATCTCTCGTCTGCTTACACCCAGCTAGAACTGAAGCCGGAGTCACAATATCTTACTTGTGTAAATACACATAGAGGTTTATTTGTTTATAGGCGGTTATCATTTGGCTTGAGCAGCGCCCCAGCCATCTTTCAGCGTGCTATTGATAATTTACTTAGTGGAATGGAGGGGGTACTGTGTTTACTCGACGATATTTTGATAACGGGCAAGGACAAAACCGAACATATGCAGCGGCTAAATGCAGTTTTAAAAAGGTTAGAAGACGCGGGATTAACCTTACAAAAAGAGAAATGTGTTTTCTTCCAAGAACAAGTGCAATACTTAGGCTACATAATCGATAAAAACGGTCTTCACAAGTCACCGGACAAGGTGAAAGCGATCCTGGAAGCGCCGGTACCGACCAATGTAAACAAATTGCAATCGTTTTTAGGATTAGTAAACTACTACCGCAGTTTTGTAGAAGGGGCTTCCACGATTCTTTCACCTCTGTATGATTTATTAAGGAAAGGAGTTAAATGGACTTGGGAAGAGGCACATAACCAAGCATTTGAAAAAATAAAAAATTGTTTAGGTTCGGAGCAGGTTTTGGCCCATTTTGACCCAAATGCGAAAACAATTTTGACGGTAGATGCATCACCTTATGGCCTTGGTGCGATTTTATCGCAGATACAGCCAGATAATAGCGAACGACCAATCTCATTTGCTTCCCGTACCCTTAACGCGGCGGAAAAAAATTGCTCGCAAATACAGAAAGAGGCGACGGCGATTATATTCGGGGTAAAACGGTACCACCAATATTTATTCGGTTTATTTAATCGTATGGCATTTACAAGAAATAGGCATTCAGTAAAAATTACAATGTCATAACATGTTAGATTAGATGTCAACATTCAGGGTGTTGAGCCACGCAGAAGCGCCAGGTGTTAGGCGCAGCAGGTCTTCCGGCGGTCCCGAGTACGAATGCAAAGGGCATCGCTGAATTATGTGTTCCATAGTCTGTACTTCTTCACCACACTCGCACATTGCAGACTCTTTCCATCCCCATTTGTGTAAGAGGTAATTGCAGCGACCGTGACCCGTTCTGAGTCTATTTAAGCGACACCATTGTCTGCGGGGGAGGTCGGATCCTAATAAATTGCAGGTTGGGTCTATGGCTGCCATATGAGAACCTGCAGTAGCGGCGGTCCATTCGGCTTTCCAAGCCTCGATCATATTAAAACTATTGAGGCTCTGAGCAGTAGCATACGCAGGATTTCGGGACTTTAGACGTTGGGGCGGGGGGTAGAAAAACTCATTGTGTATTGGCAGTGTTGTTTTAGCTTTGATCTTCTCAGCTTCTCTTTTGAGTGCGTGTTTTCTCCTCAGATGTGGGGGTGCTATGTGGCATAGTGTTGGCAGCCAATGGGAAGGGGTGGACTTAACTGTTCCTGATATGCACCGCATAGTCTCGTTTAATTTGGTATCCACCTTCGCCACATGTGCGCTTTCTAACCACACTGGGGCACAGTACTCCGCCGCCGAATATACCAGAGCGATACCAGTAGTGCGCAGGCACTCGGCGGATGCTCCCCAGGAGGTTCCACATAGCCTATGCAGGATATTGTTACGCGTTGATAATTTCTGGGAGAGCTTCGTAAGATGTTCCCTATACGTGAGAGATCTGTCCAGAGTGATTCCGAGGTATTTTGGGCATTGGTTATATTTGAGCTTTTCCCCGTTGAAAAAGACCGTTGGTTGGTAGTTAGCCATTTGATTACTTAGATGGAAACATGATACTTCAGTCTTGCTTGCACTAGGTATTTATTCGGTAGATCTGTGCCTTTCATATTACGAACCGACCATAAGCCCCTCATTTCTATTTTCGGACCCCATAAAGGCATACCCGAAGTCTCGGC
This sequence comes from Epinotia nisella, assembly GCA_932294315.1. NCBI lineage: Eukaryota > Metazoa > Arthropoda > Insecta > Lepidoptera > Tortricidae > Epinotia > Epinotia nisella. Next base: position 11,041,353 of record OW028696.1, on the reverse strand, counting down.
TAATCGCTTACAACGATACGCTATTTTTCTAAACGCATACAATTATCAAATAGAATATATTCGTAGTGCCGCGAATAGCGCAGATTATCTTTCTCGAGCTTGTTTACCAGATGACGGCTGCAGCGACGTGTCGCCGCGGGGGCGCGGGGAGGGGCCGGACCGGTCATTCATCGATGATCGCGCGGCATACGTGAATTTTGTTATCGAAGGATGTTTACCTATAACGAGGGACGAATTGCGTAACGAAACAGAAAAAGATCCGGTTTTAATGCAGGTAATTAATTATGTTTGTAAAGGGTGGCCAAAAAGGTGTCATATTACTGAATTAAAACCGTATTTTTACTGTAGGTTGCAGTTGTCTTGTGAAAGCGGTTGTTTGATGAGAGGACACAAGGTCGTTATTCCGGTGGCACTGCAGTCGCGCGCATTAACCGAGTTGCATAATTCTCACTTAGGTATCGTGAAAACCAAGGCTGAGGCGCGTTCAAAATTTTGGTTTCCGAAGGTCGATGAGAAGATCGAACAGATGATTAGTTCGTGTGATACCTGCATTAAATTGAGACCCCTACCAGGCCGCGCACCCCTGGCTCCTTGGAAATACCCCTCGGATCCTTTCACGAGGATCCATTTGGATTTTCTGGGACCAATCAACGGCAATACGTATTTAGTTATTGTAGACGCTCATAGTAAATGGGTGGAGGTTTACAGGATGAGAAACGGCACTAACACAACGGCAGTGTGTGAAAAGTTATACGAATTTATGGCTAGATTCGGGTTACCAAAAGTGATAGGAAGCGATAACGGAGCTGCATTTACATCACGGGAATTCAAGAATTTTTGTTTGTTGAACGGTATCGTTGCTGTGACGTCACCGGCTTACCATCCGGCGAGCAACGGACAGGCAGAGAGCTCCGTGAAGGTAGTCAAAAAGGGAATTAAGTCCTGCTTATTAAACAGTAAAAGCCTCATAGAATGTAATAATAAGTTACAGAAATTTCTTTTTGACTACAGGAATTCAGTGCATTCCACAACGGGGCAATCTCCTGCCGAGTTAGTATTCGGTCGCAAACTTCGAACACGCCTGGACTTAATTAATCCACTGACTCCGACCCCCTCGCCTACGTCATTGGATAATTATGTTAAAAATCAACAGTGTTTACAGAGTAACGCGTATAGTGGCAAAAATAAACAATGCTTTGAGATAGGACAGAAAGTGATATACAAAAAGAACTTTAATAACAATAGATTTACGTGGTGTAAGGGTATAGTTGTAGGTAAGTTAGGCAAAGTTGTGTACTTGATAAAAGATTGTAACGATGTAAGTGACAGTGTACTTAAGAGACATAAAAATCAATTAATACTATACAAAGGTCAATTGGAAGACGGTTCGTTTATGGATAATGAGATACATCTGGAAGATTTGTTCTCGTCGGACGAAAGACCATCATCAATATCGAACGAGATCCACAGGGCAGAACAAAATACTAGCGAGGGAGAAGGTGACCAAATCGTCGATCACGATCAACAAAGCGCCGGAACACCCTCTCACTCAGCGCTTCCCGAAGACGACCCGCAGGAGGAGTTCGAGGACGCTCAGTCGGACGAAATCCCAGTAGAAGGGCCCGGCGACCCACGTGACCCTTTACCCGACATGAATAATGAGAGAAGTAAACGAAACCGTCCTAAAGTTGACTATAAACCATATTTTAAGTAAATTCAGTAAGTAACTGTTTATTCCCATTTAAATAATTAGGCTAGTTGTAACTAAGGGGAGGATTGTTATGTATGTGTGTGTGAGCGCACCGCTCCTACTTACAATAAATCAGTGTGTCTATAACCCTTGGTTGTTTCACTCGTGCCTCCCCACTCAAATACAACAATTTATATCTACCCCGAGCTACCGGCGAGGGTGGGTAGTTACGTCGAGGGATAAAATGGCTGGATGGGGAAAGAGAGTCGAGTATTATGGCGCAACATGATGTAGGCCTACGTTCAGCGGTGGACGGACTAAGGCTGATGATTGAGCCCTACTAAAATTATAAATGCGAAAGTTTGGATGTTTCTAGATGTTTGGATGTTTAGATGTTTGTTACTCAATCACGCTTAAACGGCTCAACAGATTTGGGTGAATTTTTGTACAGTCAGCATCATAAACATGTATACACTTTTCGACCTTATGTCTAAGTAATATGAAAGAGAGTCATAGAATGCATACATGTTTATGATGCTGACTGTACAAAGATAGTTTATAGCCTGGATTCAAATATAGGATAGTTTTTATCCCGAGTACACGCAGACGAAATCGCGGGCGGAAGCTAGTTGGTCAATATTATGCTCTTACAGTTTTAATCAACATCCAAAACAAATTAAAAGGATCACCTTGCCTTAGCGCTGCCAGCTGGTGATTTATAAATTATAATAGAAAACCCTCATTCGACGGTTGAAACTACTAAAATATAATCAGTTACTTAAATACATACCATTAAAGCATCCATTGTAGTCTGCATGAAATAATATAAAATGGTACAGTTTTGTACACAAATATAAATAATACTCCCATTAATTAGAAAATATATACGTGCAAAAGTTCGTTTACGTAATTAATTGTGTCTATAATTAAAAAAATTATACTCGTCAATTTTACTGTTTGAATTAAGACTTCGTACACTAAGCTTAAACCACAAACTTTTTCCTATGGAGTGAACTCAACTATAATAATTATAAGAAAACGCTTTAGACAACTAAAATAAATTCGACCAATCACGTGGCGCCTTTACTGAACTATAATGAATTTGGCCAATAGGACGTCCCGTTGATTCCAATACAAAAGACATCAACGAGCCAGCGCACCTCTGACTTGCACTTCGTTTCAGCAGGGCTTAGATATTTTATATTAGATACCAAGTCTGTTTAATTATTTCTGTTGACTCGTATAAAAAGTATTGTATACAATAGTTACACAATTAGCTCTTAAATTCTCGTACCTTACTTAGGCCACTCGGCAAGCCTCGTCGTGGCCTAAACACGGTTTCGACTTTAAGAGCCCTTATTGTATAACGATTATATAAATTACCATTTTTAACAGCCGACATTTGACAACCGTTTCTTTAATCACTTTTTAGTTAAAATAACTGTTTTGAATTTAATACGATTTAAAGTTGGCTTAACAAAAAAATTTTGGTGAGCTGCATCTCGGTAACTATTAAACCTACAGAGCTGGTTCTAGTCACAAATTGTAGCAATTTAAGCCGACTTAAAAAACGTACAGATTTTTATTTACAAAACAGCAGTTAAGGACTTATCTTATATTGACAATACCTACCAAAAAGAAGCGAAAATTTCGTGGTTTTTCAAGTGCTGCAAAGTTGTAAGTCTTTCGAAGCTGCAAACTTGCATATTTATTATTTATTTATTAAAAATTAAATTAAATTAAATTTGAACTGTTTATTTCATTAAAAAATACATGTTAACACGACATTACAGTAAAAGAAACCAATGCGTCATGGAACGAAACTAAACCAGACAAAACAAATATAATTACATTGGTACACTATTTAGGCGATAAAACGGTACTGGTAGTGTTTCTAACAACATATTAAAGAAGCAGAACTAGCCGTTAGCTTGCAACTTTACTGGTCAAATATGACTGTCCTATCTAGAAATAAATAAATAAATATTAGGGGACATTCTTACACAAATCGAACTAGGCCTTTTATATAGTAAGCTTAATAAGGATCATGGATAGGGATATTTGGCAGCGATAAAATCCTGCACTAGAAATCTGTCGTAAAATAAATAGGCTTTCTACTGTAGCAATGTAATTTTAAAATTTTATAATACTCTGATACTGAAATTATATATTGTATACTGTTTTGAAAAAATGACACCTCGTCGAGTTTTTTACGCCGGTTCTTCTCGAGGCAGAGGTTTTCTTTCCGAACCGGTGATAGTTTATCGACATTCATAGGTGCATGTAATATGTCTAAATTGAAGAATAAATAACTTTGACTTTGAAGGCTTATGTTATAGATACTAGACGAAGATATAAATACTTAAATACGAGTACATAGAAAACATCCAAGACTCAGAAACAAATATTCATGCTCATCACACAAATATTTGCCCTTACCGGGATTCGAACCCAGGACCTTCAGCTTCGTCGGCAGCGTCACTACTCACTAGGCTAACCGGTCGTCCGGTCTATTATATTTCGTCGTTTCATTCTTCAGATATAATACATAACCAGGTAGTCCTTTAAACCTACAGGCGACTCTGCACGATATTTAAGAGACATTCAATTGACTATTAAACGATATTTAGTTCATTCATTCGTTCACCCTACCCTTCCTGTCAATCCCACCTTCACGTTCGCTCATTCTTTTTTCGTGCACGGCGACGAGCGCACGCGCCTCTTCTCTCGTTACGCGCCATCATGTCGAAACGCAAGGCGCAAGAGAAGATACATATTTATGAAGAAAAGATTAAAAAACTTCAAGACTATCGTAGACGATGTTCGAGAATAATTTACACATCGTCGTCATCGGAAGATGAAGGTAAGTTAATTTATTTTATAAATTATGATGAGAAGTGGTTATAATGAGCCGACATAGGGATTGACCGCGAGTCATTAACTATGATCAAATACACATCGGGGTTGACTGCGAGTCTCCAACGATGTTAAAAAAGCAGAACATACGTGCATTCTTCAGTAGAAATACATGTTTCTCTGCGACACAAATATTTTCTGAAATCTACCCTCAAGTGAAAATATTTTTTCCGTTAATTACATAACCACTTCTTTATTGTTTTAGATGACGAAATTGAACAAAATGTACATTGTTCATCACCGGCTCATGACCCTATAATACCGGAATCGCAATTAAACAGCGAAATTCCGGCGCCTGAACATCCCAGCGACGTACCGGCGCCAGAATTGGATAACGATGTTTCCGTCGCTGAAAATCAGACGACAACGGCGGTTCAGCCTGAACTCGACCCAGACATGTTACTAGCACTTGGGGAATCGACAGACGATACCCCAGAGTTTGGCGAAAAGATCCACGACAATCTAACCAAACTTTGGTTACCACTGCTAAAAAAAGGTATACTTAAGGAAACTAAAGATAAACTCCAAAAGGAATATCTCGTTCCAGATAATTGCCGCTTATTACAAGCACCAAAATTGAACGTGGAGATATCAGCGGCTGTTCCCGATATGGTTCGTAACCGAGACAAGAATCTAGCAGCTTCGCAGCAGCAGCTAGGCTGTGGGATCTCGGCCATTAATAGGGCCATGAATATTCTCATAAGAGGAGACGATGCCGATAAAGTCCAAGCTATGAAACATCTCAGCAACAGCTGTCGTATATTGTGCGATCTTCATGCGTCATCCACTCAGAGTCGCATAAAGCTCATCACACCTAGCCTGGACAAAACGTTCTTGCAGGTAATTGAAGACGCAGAACGTGACGAAACAGTATTCGGTAATAAACTGTCCGAAAAAATTAAGGCTGCGAAGACCATAGAAAAACAAGGCCTTCAAATCAAGAAAACAGTCCCCAAGAACATTACTGCGGTACAACCGACGAGCAGTCGAGCGTCCTATTCGGGAAACTGGTCAGCGCCCCCTCGTTACACGTCGAACAGGGGGGGGCGAGGGAGTGCTCGTTTCAAGGCAACAGCGAGGAACTATACCCGCCGGACGTTCCCAGCACCACAAACGGCCAAGACCTCCACCACAACGAAGACACGTGCCCAGGCACCGTGAGCCAGGTACATGCTTGTCTAATCTCAAAATTTTATGATTGCTGGCTAAAAATTACTTCAAATCGTGTAGTCTTGGATTGGGTCAGATATGGCTTTCCAATCCCATTTACTACAGAAGTAAAACAAACATCTGTTCCAAAAAATACCTTTTCACACAGCTATTCAAAAATTAGTGGATTTAGGATCCGTATCTGAGTGTGCCCAAACCAAAACACATTACATATCTGAAAAAAAAAAAAAAAAAAATCTAGTACCAAAAGCTAATAGGGGAAAGCGCGAGATTTTTTAAATTTAAAATAAATCCTAAATTTAAAAAATCTCAATATGTTTATTGCACTTTGTCATTTTAAGATGGAGGATCATCGCACAGCCTCAAAACTCATTCCAAAAAATGGTTATCTAACCACAATAGACTTAAAAGAAGCCTATCTTCTTATACCTATTAACACATGTGACAGAGAGTTTATCCATAGCTCCTAGAGTATTCACTAAGATAATGAAAGAAGTGATATCTAATTTGAGATCCAGGGGTCTCAAATCTGTCATTTATTTGGATGACATTTTATGCATAGGAGATAGTTTCCAGGAATGTCTTCATAATGTTAATGAAACCCTAAAACTTTTGCTATGTTTAGGGTTTATTGTCAATTACGACAAAAGTTCATTACACCCAGAGGCAGACTTGCAAATTTTTAGGCTTTAATTTTAACACTTAAAATTTGACTCTGGGTTTACCCGAGGAAAAACGACATAAAAATGCACAGCTGGTCCACAAATTTCTACATCTCCCTAGATGTACCATTCGGGAATTTGCACAACATTGGTGTTTAGTGTCAGCTTGCCCCGCAGTAAAATATGGTTGGGTTTATACAAGAACCTTAGAAAAACAAAAATATCTCGAGCTGCTAAATAATGATAACAATTATTAAGCAAAAATTAAACCTTCAAAAGTTGTACTTGAAGATCTTAACTGGTGGATAAACCATGTTTACACATCAAATAATTGTATGAGATATCCTTGTTTCCAGTGGAAACAAGGATATCTCATACAATTATGGAAATTCCAGCTCGAGATTTACAGTGACGCGTCCAACTCAGGTTGCGTCGCAGCACGTCCAACGTAGCCGTCTGCGGAGGCAATAAAGTTAACGGCATGTGGAAATCTTCAGAACGGGAAAATCACATTAATTATTTGGAATTACTGGCCGTTTTCCTAGGTTTAAAGAGTTTTGGCCGAAATAGGACCAACTGTGCAATTTTGTTGCGTGTAGATAACAGCCATAAGCTACGTGAATCGCATGGGGAGTATACAGTTTCCACACTTTAATAATCTGGCTCGTTCAATTTGGCAATGGTGCGAGGAGCGAAATATATGGATATTTGCCTCCTACATCAATACAAAAGAAAACATTGCGGACGCAGAATCCAGGAGAGTATTAAACTCCGACACACAATGGGAATTATCAGTCGGAGCATTTGAAGCCATATTAAAACGGTTTGGAGAACCCGTAATAGATCTATTCGCTTCTCGTTCCAACGCAAAATGTTAAAATTTCATATCTTGGAAACCTGATCCCGATGCCATAGCCGTAGATGCATTTACAATCAGCTGGCGCACTAAGTATTTCTACGCTTTTCCACCATTTTCTTTAATATTGAAATGCCTCAGGAAAATCATAGACAATCAAGCACAAGGAATCGTAGTGTTTCCCTATTGGCCATCGCAGCCGTGGTTCCCGTTACTGCAAAGCTTGATTAAATTGGAAATTATGTTCCTCAATCCCAATAAAACTCTTCTCCACTCCCATTTCAGGGACTTCCATCCCCTACACAAAGGACTTACCCTGGGTGTCGCGAGGCTCTGCAGCAGTCCTTCAGTCGAAGAGGCTCACCACCAGAAGCAATGACCCTTATGCTGGGATCGCTTTCGGATAGTACGATTAAACAGTACGATGTCACGTATAAGCTTTGGTGGCAATTCTGCAGCTCAAAAGCCATAGACATCTATAATCCTTGTAAAACAACAGTTTTGTCTTTTTTAACCGAACAGTTTAGTAAAAATTGCGCTTATGGTACACTTAACAGTCACCGCTCAGCTTTGTCCTTGTTATTGGGAAACAATGTTGGTTCGGACGATTGCGTAAAACGCCTACTCAAAGGAGCGTACAAACAAAAACCCAGTGGCCCTAAGTACATTCATACTTGGGATCCACAGATCGTTTTAAATCACATTTCCCATTGGTATCCCAATACAAGTTTAACGCTGGAAAAAATTACTAAAAAATTCGTTACTTTACTGGCCATATGTACGGCCCATAGAGTCCAGACATTAGCGCTTATTAAGATCGAAAACATTGTCACTTCCGATTCTGGTATCGAAATTGGCATTACAAATATCATTAAAACATCCGCCGCAGGACGAGAACAACCCGTTCTCTTTCTACCATTCTTTAGGGAAAACGTAGCTATATGTCCTGCTACAGCTCTCAGAGATTATATTTTTGTAACAAAAAATAAGAGAGCTGATAGTGTAGGAAATCTTTTATTGACATACAGACCACCTCACAGAGCTGCAACCTCTCAAACCATCAGCAGATGGATAAAACAAGTTATGTCGGAAAGTGGCATAGACGTCGCGGTATTTAGCGCGCATAGCGCGCGACACGCCGCCACGTCGGCCGCCAGCCGCGCCGGCGTGAGTGTCGACACCATCCGGCGCACAGCAGGCTGGACAACGACGTCTACATCGTTTGCCCGTTTTTATAATCGGCCAATATCAGAGGAAGGACTTTTTGCAAGGTCCGTTTGCTTACAGACAAATGATTAATTAATTAAGCAAGGCTGATTATCGTTACTTATCCAATAGTTAAGTTAACTAATGTTGATTATTGTACCTCAATTGAAATAGAAAATAAACATATTTCCTTATTTAACTTCTGTTTCAATCCACTTAACGCAAAACTTTAAAACTCTGAACATCTACCTGGTTATGTATTATATCTGAAGAATGAAACGACGAAATATAATAGATGATCAAACGAACTTCTCGAGCGAAGTTCGATCATTATTATATGAGTCGTTTCATTCGAAGATATAAGAACCCTCCCACCCAAGTATAACCCTATATATTAAAGTTTTGCATTTTCTCTGAACATAATGAGCGAACGTGAAGGTGGGATTGACAGGAAGGGTAGGGTGAACGAATGAATGAACTAAATATCGTTTAATAGTCAATTGAATGTCTCTTAAATATCGTGCAGAGTCGCCTGTAGGTTTAAAGGACTACCTGGTTATGTATTATATCTTCGAATGAAACGACTCATATAATAATGATCGAACTTCGCTCGAGAAGTTCGTTTGATCATCTATTATTTACTACGTTTCAGATTTTCGGCGTTTTCCGCCGCTGCACCCGCTTTAGAAGTAGTCCGTTGGAGGTGGGACGATGCCAGTCTGTCTTTTCCCCTATAATTTCAAATTTACATTCCACAAACTAAACACTCACGTGTATACTGGCTTTCCCCTCCTCCTCTCCTGCCGCTTCGGCCTCCCCTCCCCCCTCTTCCTCCTCCCCTCCCTCTTCCTCCTCTTCCTCCCCGCACGACTTCGCTATGATGTACGCGTAAGACATGTATAGGGGATCCTCCTGAAATACATAGTATAGTTAAGTTTACAATGGGGACAAAAACAAAATATTAAAGAACAAGAAATGTAACTTAGAAAAGTTGAAAAATCCCCGACATTTTCATTTCAAAGTTCTATATCTCAAAAACGGCTGAACTGATTTTGTTGAAACGTAGCTAAGAACCATCTCGATCACGTCATCTTTCGGACAATAAAACCGCATTAAAATCGGTCCATTCGTTTCGGACCTACGATGCCACAGACAAACACACAGACATACAGACACATAGACACGTCAAACTTATAACACCCCTCTTTTTGCGTCGGGGGTTAAAAATGGGTTTGTGAAAACGTACAGGCGTATCAGGTATATAGCTAATTACGTTCTCGAAATGAAAATCGAAATGAATCTCGTGGATCATAAGAATATGAATTTTTTATACTCGTCGACTTTAATGTTTGAATTAAGACTTCGTAAACTAAACTAAACCACATACTTTTTTTCTATGGGACTCCCAACTCAACTATAATAATTATAAGACAACGCTTTAGACAACTAAAATAAATTCGACCAATCATGTGGCGCCTTTACTGAATTATCATGAATTCGACCAATAGGACGTCACGTTGACTCCAATACAAAAGACATCAACGACGTTGAGCCACACCTCTGACTTGCACTTCGTTTCAGCAGGGCATAGATTTTCATTAGATAACAAGTATGTTTAATTATTTCTCTTGACTCGTGTAAAAAATATTGTGTACAATAGTTACACGATTAGCTCTTAAATTCTCGTACCTTACTAAGGCCACACACACGGTACTCGACTTTAAGAGCCCTTATTATGTAACGATAAAATACTATTAAATGTTGATCACCAATTTTCTATCGACAGACTTACCTGCAAAGCGCCGGACCTCTCAGTCATGGCTCCTCGGCAGAAGGTGGTGACCAGCTGGGTCAGAGGATCTGGTTTTCCCTCCTCTTCCACAACATCGCTCTTTTTCAGCTCCGAGTCTTCGAATGATTGCTGGAATATATACTTTATGTTAAGCGGCGTTAGATTCATATTACAGAAAAAAACTTGAACGATATAGAATTTAGAAAGAAAGAAAAGAAAGAAAGAAGACATTTATTCACTACACAAAAGACACACAGATATAAAGGGAGTAGACATAAAATACAATTGACACATTGTGTGTGTCTTCGCGGCAGTGAATCGGTCGCTGTCTCAGCATTGTGCCGAGGTGTCAGACAGACACCCACAGCGCTGGTTTTCAGACAGCACCGTAAGTGACCCACGGAACGCAACACAGCACACATTTAGGGAGACCGTCGATATATTGTATGAAGCAGATATCATTGCATCTTGAATTCATTATATTGATAAATTAATATGATTCGCTTCGCAAAATTCTGCTTCATTCGAGATAATGTAACAACCTTCTAATTAATTTATTGGTTTCAATTTCAAATTCAGTCACTTTTTCTCGTACGAAAGGCAACTACATAATAACATACACCACAAAAGTCAGCATTTACTATTGACCGCCACCGCAGGCCGCGCCAATGTGATGCAGGCCTTAAGTAAAAAAAACCGGACAAGTGCGAGTTCAACTCGCGTGGTGAGGGTTCCGTAAAATATTGAGATTTTTCCCGTTACTTTGAGTAAGTACTCAAACTTCTTATAGGTTTTCCTGTAATCTTTAGGCAAGGAACTATTTTCCATATTTTGTTCAGAATTTTAAGCCTAGTCGTTTCGGAGATAAGGGGGGAGGGATGGTCAAAATTCGTCTTTTTTCCTAAATTACTTGGAATCTGTTTTTGCTAAAATTATAAAAAAAAATATCTGAGATGCTTACAACAACCTATTTCATTTGATATGTCACACAATACAGTTTGCGAAACTTTTTTTTCAATTTACCAGTTTACCTCCCAAAAGTGGCCTCCTTGTTCATAATTCATTAATTTACTTTACGCGTCCATCTTTGGGTCACCAATTTACACATGTGTACCAAATTGCAACTCAATCTGTCCAGTAGTTTCGGAGCAAATCGCCTGTGACAGACGCACAGACAGTCTCACGAGTGATCCTATAAGGGTTCCGTTTTTTTTCCTTTTGAGGTACGGAACTCTAAAAAGTGACCCAGGCGACGTAACCATGGCAACTAGTGACAGAAAATAGTTGATCCACCCAAGAAAGCTTACCGTCAAGTCTTCTATCATGACCTCTTGACCGACGTTTTCTTCCTCCAACCAAAGCTCATAGTAGGTCCTCGCAAATATGTTGCATGCCCGATGCCTGTTACGAAAAAAAAACAGTTTTTTTTTAGTACAACGTTTTTTTTGCCGGCTGTAAAAAAAATTCACACTTATCAACTTTTGAGAGGGTTCCAATGAGGCTATCCGCAGCAGAACCAAGGATTCTACTGCCGATTCTGCTGGCTTTTATTGCCGACTGTACTTTTCTGTATACCCTCATCAACTACTCGTTGAGACGATTCTAACGAGCCCAAACTCAACGGGGTTACGTCGGTTAAGTAGTGAATTGCCATGGCCACCTTCTGTCTCCATCATCAGATCACCTTGATGGTACCATAATATTGAATTGTCATCCAAACTATAGGTACCTTTACCCAAAATTTCGGCTCAATCGGTTGAACATATCTGATCAAAATTTAGTTGCAAGATTCCACCCGAAAAAATACATGCATACTCGTACATTGCAAGTTAAATTAAAGCTTGTAGTATAGTTAAAATTTCCTTACATCCAATATTTGACAGCTGTCATCATATGTCATCATTGACGTTTATTGTACCGGGATGACGACTGTCAAATATCGGCTGTTAAAAAATCTAATTATAAGAGCGGTTATCCACGTGGCGTTTTTTTGCAACGCTGCAAAAGCGATAACGTATCGATACAAAAAACGGTAATTTTGACAGGCAGTCTAACTCTATTAGCCGCATATGCACTTGAGGCAGCCTCGGGCCGAGCGCCTGCCTCGGCCCGAGGCAGCGCAAGTGGATATGATGGCTTGACAACTTTGACAGAACGTTGAAAATGTTAACTTGTTGTTCATCAATAGAAATGTTAGTAGCTTGACTGATTGATTTACTAAAATTAATCATAGATCCATGTAAAACCTACCGGCTGATCTTGTAAAGATGCACGGACCGCAGACAAGCAACGGCGGCCCTTTTCCTCGCCGCACAAAGCCATCTCTTCCAGTTATTACACCTTGGGGGCGGCTTCGTCGCCTGTTAGTGGTTAGTCCGTGGCAGCGTGCGAAAGAGGAGTCACAAGCGCGTTGTCAAACATTTATCGATTCAGCATTCGGAGAGAAACTGCCCTAAACCGTGTATGCAATGGTTTATGCTATAATTCTTAATTGATTTGGCGGACAGTTTTAAGCGTGTAGGTACTTAAGGTACACGGATCTACACGGCTACACGTGACTTAATTGGGTACCTTAAGTTTTTTTAAGTGGTCCATATTATATTCTGACACTTCTGACAGTTAATATTGCGTCAGAAGTGTCAGACGTCAACGGTTTTGAGGTTTTTTTTTTTAATCGGAAGTCATATCGTAGACCTAGGCACGACTTCTATTCATATCACCAACTGTGTTCATCTGTCAAATGAGATATTCAAAAAAATATTTGTAAAAAACAGAAACGAGCAAAAAAAAACTAGCTACAGCTATGAACTCCATTAACCGTATACTTACTACAAAAAATATTACACGTAGCCGAATTTCACGCGCCGAACGGGTCATAAAACCGTTGCGTGTAACACGAAAACGGGCGCACGGCTACGGGTAGGTACACGAAACACGAGTGATCGCATCTTTACTCTCAAAGTGTAATGTTCTCGTAGGTACTAACAAAATCATTGATGTCAAAACTTTAACATCAATGATTTCGTATGTACGAGTTGTAAGTACTGTTTCCAACATGTCTAAGTGTTAATAAAAGTTTCTGACAAAAATGTCATTTCTGGTACAAGCCGACTGTACTTTTCTGTATACCGTCATCAACAACTCATTGAGACGATTCTAACGAGCCCAAACTCGATGAGGTTGTGTCGTTTCATTGCCAAATTCCAATGGCCACTTTACATCTCCATCATCAGATCAGCACCATGTCATCATAATATTGCATTGTCACGCGTTCTACACATGTATGCAGAATTTCAGCTCAATCGGTTGTCGGGGATTGATGAAATTTAATTTGCAAGATTTGATGACAAACATCGGGACAGGTGAAACTAAATAAAAGCTTGTAAAAAGCACACGAAACACGACCTTATTACATAATGTTAGCGCACACGATAATGTCTCTTTTTGCTAAGAACACACGGTCGAATCTTGCCAGAGAGTGTAGATATAGGCATCGAAAGCAGACAATGAAAAATAGCGCATCGCAATAAATGAAAAAAACTGTCCGAATTAATCTTATATTATGTTTTTCAACATATCTAAGAGTTAAGAAGCACACGAAACACGACCTTATTACACAATGTTAGTGCACACGATAATGCCTCTTATTGCTAAGAGCACACGGTTGAACCTTGTGAGCGAGTGCAGGGATAGGCATCGGAAGCAGGCGATGACGGCGCGTTTACGTTGTATTGATACCACGGAGCGGTATACGTTCTTGCTCATTTGTTGAGGGTGGTCGATCTATATAAATAAAATTAAACGTAATAAAATAAAATAAATATTGCACGCATAACCTGCGCTATGCAAAATATGAATGACTAAGCGTCTTCGTGGATAAAACGATCAAAGAGTATATTAGCGAAACGATGGATTTGAATTCACTATGACCGAGTGCTTGTAAAATATAATCACTACAAAATAAACAAGCTATCGTTGACAATACTACTAATAAATCCACGGTTAAACTAACGTATAGTGACATTACGTGTAGTATTTTAGACGTGTCTCACGAAAGTTTAAATTCGACTATCGTAAACAAGTTACGGATATTTTGGGATTGGTTGATCCATTAATAGGTTTAATAAATTGAAAAATAAGCAAAAATTAACTGAACAAAAATCTTCATCTGTATTTAAGAGCTTAGCTCTCATCGATGGAGTAGTCTACAGTAAAAAAATAAAGAAAATGTACCGTAAACCGGGGTTACTTTAGGAAAAAATGGGGTTACTTTGATAATTTAGAATGTAGTATAAAAGCAGAACTATTTGAAATTAAGAATATTTAATCGAGTATACAGCAAGATAGAATACTAATAAATTCACTTGCAAGTAAAACAATGATTTCAGAGAAAAACCCCAAAGTCAAAGTCGCCCCCCAAATCAAACCCCACCCCATTCCACCGTAAATAAAATTAACTTAAACAATGTATTTTGGATAGTGTTGGTAGTATCTATGGCAATGATATTGACACTTGCAGCAGCTATATTTGTCATTACGAGTGTCAGTTTACCACAGATGATATTTTTTTGTAATATGAGACGGATCAAGGAAAGTGTCTATTGACCGTCCTAGGCCCAAAACGTAAGTGAGGAAACTGTTTCTATTTTTCAAAAATAATTGACGCAGCTGTAAAATCTGCAACTTTTTACTGGTGCTTAGGAAGGTTATTCCTATCACCAAAAAATAATCAGGCACTTCTGAAATTTTCAACTATTCCCCATTTCGCTGCCGGTCAATATAACTCACCATATGTAGTCCGAAGAGCACTTTACTCATCGCGACAATTCGTTCAACTGTGTCGTCGATGATTTTGGTTTTCGCCTCCGCCGTGTTGTCGGCGACGGCTGCCTTGCTTTTGGACCCTAGTTTACTGTGGAAAGAGAATAGTACATTGTTGTAGAGGCTAGAAAGTAGTTTCAAGTTTCTTTATTTGGCCAAGTAACAAAATAACGTTACATCTAGCAAGTCATGATACATAATAATTTTCTCATAAGATCAGGGCATAAAATAAAGCGAGATAGACAGTAGTCTATCTCGCTCAATCTCATAGCTTATGCCCTGATGCAGTCTTAAAGCATACATAACTGGAGTAGCCTTATGTCGCGTTTGCGTACAAAAAAGCCTGCTGAATTTTGCAAGGGCGGGGGGGAGCATCTTAATAGGATATTGAAACTTATATTAAAAGCTTGAAGTGGTTGAACGTATATAATATCAAGTGCTGACAGCAACGTGCGGGCATTTTTATGATCAGTGTTCTCTTGCGAGGCGATTTTGTGATCGATCGTGAAATTATCTTTGTATGATTTTTTGCACATTGTGCAAGGTTTTTTACAGAGAGGTAAGTTAGTGAAAGGCTACTCCAATTATGTATGCTCTAAGGATGCAGTTAACCACGCTTGAACGTTCGGACGCGGCTATTGGCGGTCAGAGGAGTATATTTTTTTTAATGATAGTGCATTAGTGAATTAAAATGAAACCTAATGTTTGAAATGAATTCTGTTTCCTGATTGGTCGATTTTAATATCTAGCTGTATTCTGGTTAGTTGATAGCAAATACAAATGTTATTTTAAAGAGTTGTGATTGGTGGATTTAATACTGTGAAGTGTTTTGATTGGTCAAATTAAAAATGTTTTAAATATCATACATATGTATACATATTTTTCCTAAGGGCTAAATGTATTACTTTAGCCCCGCTTGCTAAGCCTGCAGACCTCTCACAGACTGGCGCGGCCTGGCCCCTATTTCACCAACTTGACAATTGTCACCTGACTCTGACAATTCGCCATACATTGATTGTTCTAGAAGTTAAAGTGGTCGCTAGGTTACCTGTGGAACCAGCAATGTACGGAGAATTGTCGTTGACAGGTGACAATTGTCAAGTTGGTGAAATAGGGGCCAGGCCGCGGCGGACAATAGTACTACACTTGTCATTCATCATCAATTTAAGAGCTAGGCTCTTGTCGGTGGAGTAACCGCCACTGATTTTTGTCCTCTGCCAGCCACTTGTCATTAGCTGTCAAATTTACTATGACCGCCACCGCAGGCCGCGCCAGTGTGATGCAGGCCTAATATGACACACTTTCCGAGCATGAGAAGTGAAAACATCATTGCTTACCTATACAGGTAGTGTTGCCAGGACATCTCGTCCGCCGGATCGATTTTGTCAGGCAAAGTCAACTGAATCTTGGCGAACTCGGCCACGTCTTGCTCCGACATTTTCTGTAAGAGATGCGACCGTGACAGTTTAATTTGTAAAGAGAGGAACTTGACTCTCTACTCTACTCGCGCGCGTGATAGACTATCTGTCACTTTTTGACAGCATTGATCAGAAAGTGACGGACAGTCTATCTCGCGCGCGAGTAGAGTCGAGAGTCAAGTTATGCTAGCAGGGCTGGGTTTTTAAACACTTATGTAGGGTCAGTAGGCAAGTGCGCAACCGGGGTAAGTGCTCCTTTTATCAAAACAACATTATACATCTATGCAAAAACGATGACAATCATAAAAAAATATGACAGTTGCAGACCTTACTTTAAGAAATTGAACATTTTAACCTTACCATCCCTATATATTTTAGAAGTTTGTAAATTTGTACGTAAGTATCCATCTTTATATTCAAAAGCCAAAGACAATATATACAATACACGAGCAGACGAGCACCATGAACCTAGTAACCTGCAAATGAGTAACTAGAGCCCCCATATGACCACAATAAGAATATATAATAATCTCCCTAAAGAAATTAGCGAAGAACTGAAATACCCAAAATTTGTTGACAATTTGATAAAATACCTAGCATGTAACAGTTTCTATACATTACAAGAATTCTTTGATATAAATAAATATTATAAATAGTGTAAAGATTGAAATTCACAGAGATTTAGCCTATATAAAATGTATTACTTAGGCGTATTATTTTTAGATTAAACTCTTTTGTTACCTCCTACTAGGTATATTACTTTAGTTATAAGTTTTAGATTTTAAGACTTGCAATACCCTTACAGGGTCCCATGTTGTAAGAAAAATTTGTAATAACACCTGTATACCAACATGAAAGCAATAAAGTTATTCTATTCTATTCTATTCACGCTATAGGTTAGCATTGCCAACTAATAGCAAATTGGTACTTAGGAATAAAAGCGCTTACTGTATGTGTATTAATATATTTAATAAAATACCAGCTGAAATAAAGACATTGCCTATTAACGAGTTCAAAAAGACATTGTATAAAATACTAGTTGACAATTGTTTCTACAGCATAAACGAATTCTTATTCCATAAGTTTTAATTGTTAATTGACATCTGAAGAACTTATTTGTATAATTATCCTATATATAGATTTTTTTAATTGTGATTTAAATATTTTCATTCTTTTAAATTTAAAATTTGAATAATTGATGTCAAATTACATTTAATCTACTAAATCTAATTATTATTATAATGACCGAGTGATCCAATCACTGACAACTATTTTCACACGTCTACCTAGACTGAATATATCATGGGAAACAATGCTTGTAATTTAAGATCTTATGTTACCATATGTTCATTGTGAATAAACGATTTCATTCATTCATTCATTCATTCATTCATTTCATTCATTCATTCATGATCCATGCAATAAACTTGTTTATACTTGGTTCCCTATGGATCCAACATCCATATGTAAGAGGTTGTTAGTTGTGTAATATCTGTAGATTTTGATATTTTCGATGAAAATCGAACTTACCCCGGTGGCGCACTTGCTCCTGCTGACCAAAATGTCATTTGATTAGCAGTTTTTCGGTGAAGAAAAGCATAGTGAGGAAATCGGTTTAATCCCAACAAGGTGAAGTTTTCCCTCTGGGTTGAAAGGTTAGTGCCTACGCCAAATCTTGGGATTAGGTGGCAAGCGGACCCCATTAGGTTCCTTTAGGGCACAACCGGGAATAACGCTAGATAAGAGGACGATGAACCGCTTCGGCAACTGATGTGGAATGTGGTGCGGATTTGGTCTGTCAAACGCATTGAGCTCCTTGCATTTCGCTTTCTCTTCTTCGGTGCACTTACTACGTCACAGTCATGAACACACACACACACACACATACACACACACACACACACACACATACACACACGCGAAATTTAGCATATATAGATAAGTAATTGTATAGATACGAAACTGGGTTCTGTAACACAGGGTTTCTTAGCTCAGGACTCAGGGTCGTGATTCATATTGTAATGCTGCCCTTGTTCAATAAACTTTTTTAATTTTTTTTTTCATCCTGGGCGGTTTTGGGACTTTTTTTTATAGTGGGACAATTCACACCAATTGATCTAGTCCCAAACTAGGCAAAGCCTGTACTATGGGTACTAGACAACGGATAAACATACTTATATAGATAAATACATACTTAAATAGATATTAAACATCCAAGACTCGAGAACAAACATTCGTATTCATTGCTTTGTTGACCAAGTTTATAGGAATACTCGGAACTAAGTCGTAAGTAGCTTCTATGTTTAGAGTTCATGCCTAGAAGGTTCTAAACACAGAACACTAAATACTATAGAAGGGGTATCAAGCGCGGTTTGTATCGGGAGCGGTGTCGCCTCATCCCCTCCACGTCGCCTGCGACTGTGTGCGCGACTGCACGCCGATCAGGTGACGTTGGCGCGAAAGCTAACAGCGCATGCTCAATCGAGTGGCGTTTGTAATCGTTGGGGAGCACATCAAAGTTGCTGCGTCCTGGTCTCGACGACCGACGACAGCGGCTTCTCTTACCTTGAGGAAGCGGTCCTTGCAGTGCTGCACCAACTCCTGCTCTCTGCCCGCGAACAAGTTGAGACCGACTGGCAGCAGACGCTTCAGACAGGCCACCATCAGGGAGGCCTGGACCTCCTTGTCCTTGTCACGCTTCTTGTCGCGATGTTTCTTCTTTTTCTGTAATATAAAACACCATAAATATTGCGGAACCAGGGGCGGTCCTACCTATAATGCAGGGGGTGCAGTGCACCCGCGCGCACGGTCCTAAAGGGCACCCGAGCAGCTAGCGCGCACTAGGGGGGGGTGCTGCTAGAGGGCGCTAGGGGGGGTGCTGCTAGAGGGCGCTAGGGGTGCTGCTGCTAGAGGGCGCTAGGGGGGGGGGGTGCTACTAGAGGGCGCTAGGGGGGGTCGCTGCTAAAGGGGGGTGGCGCTAGGGGGGGTTGCTGCTAGAGGGGGGTGCTGCTAGAGGGCGCCAGGCGACAATCTTGCACAAATCGACCCAGTGCCAAACTAAGCGGAGCTTGCGCTTTGACGATACACATATACTGGTATACATAAATAATAGTTATTTGATACAACTGCGGAAAATAGGTAATTCCCAACGAGTGACGATGACCAAAAACACGCCCCGAAGGTCGTGTTTTGATCGACACGAGCTGGGAATTGCCTATCCGCAAGTGTATTTTACAACATTTTGCAATGCATCATGCAAGGAAATAAAAAAATATACATAAAAGGTGAAATTTTAACTGTTATCAAATCACATTCTCGCACTTGTGTGGGAATATTGTCCCGGAAATCATTCCCCCCCCCGCGGGCATACATGAGTTCCCGTGTTTATGTTGAACCCTATAAAGGCGCACTTTCAGAGATGTAACAGAATGAGGAACAAATATTCGCGGGATTTGAACCAAAGACCGGCGCGTTGAGACGCGAGTCAAAGATATAGGATATATCGTATAGTCCGTTGCAATAATCGCTGATATGACAAGGTCAAACACGACTTAAATTTGTAGAGGCATAAGGCAGGTACATACTAGTATAACACTAACTTAACTTAACTTAACTTTTTCTTTTAAATAACTTAAAAGAAAAAACCGGCCAAGTGCGAGTCGGACTCGCGCACAGAGGGTTCCGTACAAACCTGTAGGTATATAAGTAAAAGTTCAGCCATCACGACAATCGAGTCATAGTTATTGGTATTTTTAATAAAATTATAAAAAATATTTTTATTATATTATGTATGATGTAGCTAAAAATGTACGGTTTTCGCAATTTTTCCTTTATCTGTGCTATAAGACGTTGCTTCGTACCAAATTTCAAGATTCTGAGTTCACGGCAAGTACCCTGTAGGTTTTAATTCCCCTGCGAGTTTCGAAAATTTGCGACAATTAGCGGCATAAACGGCTGTATCTTTTGATTGCGTTGGCTTAGAAGTTTGATTTTTTCACAGCTCTAAGTGACAGTAGACTTGAGTATTTGATATAAATTTTAGCTTGATCCTCCACGCGTTACTGAGAAAAAGGGTCTTGACAGACGGACAACAAAGTGACCCTATAAAGGTTCCGTTTTTCCTTTCGAGGTACGGAACCCTAAAAAGTGCAGTTTTAATTATATAACATTGGAAGTGTTACCTTGCCACCGCCTTGTGGTGCACCCTCGACGACCGTGGTCACCCTTCTGGTTGCCGTGGGCATAATCAACACCTGTGAGAGAAATTAACTGTGATCAATACCTAATTGTGATGTGATGGTCATTTGGGTTTATTGGAGCTGAGCTTTAAGCTATACTTGCCCTCAACCAAAGTGACTACTGGGGCCATAAAGAAAGACAATGAAAGACAATGCAAAAGAGATAACGCGAGCCTATGGTTTTATGGCCTCAGTCGTCACTTTGGTTGAGGGCAAGTATACCAACGGGGTCACAGGTGACGGATAGTGACACCATCAGTTTTTTTATAAATAAACAAATATTAGGGGACATTCTTACACAAATCGAACTAGACCTATAGTAAGCTCAATAAGGCTTTTGTTATAGGTACTAGACGACGATATATATAATAGATATAAATACTTAAATAGATAGAAAACATCCAAGACTCAGAAACAAATATTCATGCTCATCACACACATATTTGCCCTTACCGGGATTCAAACCCAGGACCTTCAGCTTCGTAGGCAGCGTCACTAACCACTAGGCTAACCGGTCGTTAGATATGGTTTGATATATCGAATAAACAGCCCCCAACCAAGAAGCGGCAGGGTCATCAGGGCGTAGTGGTTTGAACGGTGGGACGGGCTTTTCTATAAAAGCTACATTAACCTGATAATAACTTTGTGACCTGTTGATAAAAGACATACATATATTGCACATCCTTTTATTTTGGCACAGCGAAATAGAGAGAAAGAGCAGCCCAGACGTGTGATAAGAGAAGTGACAAACAGATGTACATTCACCGGCGGAAATATCGGAGCGGCCAAAGTGCTCACAAATATCTGAACAGGTCTCTATTCTCAAGGCATTAGAGACCTGTTCAGATATTTGTCAGCACTTCGGCCGCTCCGATATACCTGATGGCGACTGTACCAGCCCTCGGAAAGACACAACTAGAGAATTATCTTCTCTCCGCTTTAGCAGATATTAATTTGAGCTCACTCCGAAATCTTGTGGCATGTTTACAGAATAGCTCTGTAGCTAGAAACAATGACAAAGAGAAACTAAATGTAAACATTATGAAGATTATTTTGAGTGGATGAGAGACAAATTAAAACAACCAATCGTGTTGATTTGTTGACGCCACTGATTCTAAGTTCCTCTTACCATGTTATCAATCTCGTTGGCCGAGATGAAGTTCTGTTCTTCCTTCAAGAAGTACTGACTCTTGGACCAGATGTTGAATATTTCCGACACGTGGTTGTACAACTCCTCAGCCTCTGTTCGGAAAAGAAAATGTTCTTAATATAATCAATACAGTACATATTTTATCTACACACATACTATAAACCCGCTAAAATGCGTTCAGAAACTGGCAGTAATGACCAGCATTATATCAATAAGATTTATAAAAAAAAATAACTTGTCTCTGGCCGTAGATGATTTTGTACGTATTTTCAGTAAGATATCGATATTGATAAAGTAATGACTTTCAAATTACGAAGCGTGGCCCAGAGGTCAGAGATTTTGTTATGGACATCTAGTTGGTCACGATTTCAAATCTAGTCGGCCATGGCGGTGCGATGGCGGTTATTCTAATGGTTCCCGAACACATCATTGAGGATTTATTATATATGTGTAGATAAAGTAGTGTATGCAAACGTGCATAATTAGGCCTTAAAACACTCGTGTGTTTTATAAAACTCGCTAACACTCGTTTCATAAAACCACACTCGTCATTTAAGGTATCTCATTATATACAGTATACAGTCACATAATATTACAAGCTTTCATTTAACTGGCACTGTTAAGTAAGTTGTCCTTCAAAATTCGTAAACCTTCTTTTAGCTACTTGCTGGTATCCGATTGAACTGAAAGGCACACTTATGTAAGTTTGGTGACAATGGAATATTAAGGCACCACCGAGCTGATCTGATGACGGATGCAAAAGGTGGCCATCATCATCATCATCATCATCATATCAGCGGAAAGACGTCCACTGCTGAAAAAGGCCATAGCAACACCCAAATAACACACAACTAACCTGTCGTGTCTTGGGCTCATCACCCTACAATAGTTAAGTACGTAGGTAATTCTCAACGAGTGACGATGACCTATCCACACGTGTACCATACAACATTTTACAATGCATCATGCAAGGAAATAAAAAAAATACATAAAAGGTGAAATTTTAACTGTCATGAAATCTCATTCTCGCACGTGTGTGGGAATATTGGCCCGAAATCCGTTCCCGCACGGCCCCGTCCCGCCTCCCTCCGCTGTGCGGGCTTAAAGGAATTCCCGTGTTTATGTTGAACCATATAAAGCCGCACTTTCAGAGCAAGTGTATTGTATAGTTGATTTTTTTTGAACTGAGCCGATCTACTTATTTTCAAAACAATAGCATTCAAGTTAAACAATACGATTGTGTGGTCGACGCGTGCCAACAAACAATGAAGGAAAATTTCTTGTTTACACCTGGCTCGCTGTGAGCGGGGTTTTTTTATTATCTTTTAGTCCATTTTGAATCTATTGAATAAGACGATAGAGTTCATTATTCAATGAACATCTTATGTGGCGGTAACCTCTTTTTTGCAGTCTGGCACGACACGCCAACTACACAATCGTATTGTTTAACTTGAATGCTATTTATTTATTTATTTAAACTTTATTGCACAAAATACAAAAAAAATATGTACAAACGGCGAGCTTAATGCCAGATGGCATTCTCTACCAGCTAACCATTGCTATTGTTTTGAAGATAAGCTCAGTTCAAAAAAATTCAACTATAAAAGTCCTTAAAATATGGATGGTAAACCCGAAAGAGTGAGTGTTGTGTGACGATAAATAAAAAAATGGACGGGTAGGTAGTCAATTATTTTATGCTTCGTCTGGGGCACGGCACACAACACTCACAGTATCACAGCGCACAGATCCGATAATAGATCCCGTCATTTCATTTTCAAGTGAATGAAAGCATGCCAAAAGCTAGGATATCCGCCGTACTAACCGTTGACGTTGTTCCTCATCCAGTGATTCCTCTGCAAGTCCACATACTTGATGAGTAACGGATAGAACGAGTAGATGTCCCGGACTAGGAGCTGCCAGTCTTCCTGGATCTGGGACTCCACTTGCGAAGTGTCGTCCGTGGAAGACTGGAAGTGATACAAAAAAATGTTAATAAGTGGACTATAGGTATTTTAAAAACGAAAACGAGATCTAGAATAAGTTTCACCACCGACAACGATATGGAGCCTTGAGGTCACAGACTAAGAGGACACTCACCTTTACCAGGAGCCGCTGGGACGCTCCTCCGTCAGGTGCAGGACCCCGAGACCTGGCTTGAACTGTACAGACTCACCCGATCCCAAGGTTACCTGGCACCTGAGTCTACCCGGCTGATGAGGTGTCCTTTGTTTCCCCAAGGCACTTGCGGATTTAAAACTGCTCTAAATAATAGCTCACACTAACTACTGTGACTATTTGTGTGGAACTCAATTCTGTAGAACCGTACTTCGAAACGACAAATCATGGTTTTAATGATGCTTACGTAATCATTCCTTAGAGTAGCCTTATGTCGTAGGCGGGGGAGAGCATTTTAATAGGATATTGAAACTCAATTATATATTAAAAGCGTGAAGTTGAACGTTTATAATATCAAGTGCTTACAGCAACTTGCGGGCATTTTTACGATCAGTGTTTTTTTGCGAGGCGTTTTTGTGATCGATTGTGAAATTGTCTTCGTATGATTTTTTGCACATTGTGCAAGGTTTTTTACAGAGGGGTAATTTACTGAAAGGCTACTCCAGTTATGTATGCTCTAAGAATCATTCCTTCGACAATATGACTTCTCAATCGTTTTGAAAATATAGAAAGGTTAGAAGTTAAAAATCGAATTATCATATAAAAAAATAAAAAATAAAAATTTGAACTGTTTATTTGGGTCGTTCTTCTTTTCGACCGACAATAGCCTGTCCTTCGTCTTATTACGGCATCTCATTTAATGATGTTTACGGTTTTATAATGTTCGAATGAACGTCCATATTATTTTATTAATTAGTGATATCTAATATTTCACTTTCTCTAACTAGCATTTTTTTAAATGTTCTTTTTTTTTGTAGAATGCCGTGACAGAGTGGTAAACCAAAATGTTGTCCCCACTGAAAGAGTCCACTTTGTCACATGTTTTTTTTTAGAAACCAACCGTAAATAAATATTTATATTGGCCAGAAAGGAAACTTTAATTAGTTCTAATGAAGAAACCTATGCATTTTTTTTAAATCGCACTTCAAAACCACAATTTTCAATAGTTCAAAAACCAAAAAAACAGAAAAACCTCGGTTCATTGTCGGTAAAAAAGAAGAACGACCCATTTCATATTTTCGGCCACTGGAGAAAAATATGCTTGCTTGTGACTAGCGTTGCTAGTTTTTGTGATAAATGCTCGACCACACAGGAGTGCCAGGATAAGCATCCCACAGTAGAGCGAATACTAACTCGAAGATATCAAACCAGCAAGCTCCACTTGATTCGTTTCCAGCGTTAAGACTCACCTTGATGAAGCCTCGTAAACTCTCCTCCTTGTGGAACATGGTGTCCGTGCGTTTTCTGACCCTCTCCGCCAGTGGAAGGAACACGTCTCGCAGCAGCTCTTCGGAGCTGTTGAAGCAAACAATAAAAAAAACATAAGTACACCCAGCGATCGCTCAACGCAATGCGCGTCCAGTATAACGATGCGTTCAGGGTACTGTTGCGGCTGCCGCGACACTGTAGCGCGTCCGGTATGTTCGCGGACGCTCAAGTGGATGGTTTCCACGCGACACTGCGCAAGCGCTGCGCCGCGACGCTCCGCAGAGTGCGCGCCAGCCGCCACAGTCTCCTGCACGCGGTGGCCGACAGATGGGACGGTAGCCTACTGAGGCACTGGTCCTCCCTACATTTAAGTTTAAGTCCTAACATAGTTATATAAGTCCTGTAGTACTAACAATCTATGGATCATAGTTGTCCGAAATAAATGCATTTTATTTAATTTTTTATTTTATTTTTATATAAAAAAAGACGCTACTGTAACCGTGCGGTAAGACACACGATTTTCAATGTAGAGGTCGAACCTCGGCTCGTAACGTCTCTTCGTCCACGGCGCGTTCTCGTTGCCAATGTTCTTCTCGACGAGCTGGTTCATCTCCGCCGTTACCATGGTTACGTGGTGGCTGTAACACACCTGTTGATGATGATCTGCTGCGTGTAGGTGGCGATGCGCGTCATCCACGGCGCGTTCTCGTTGCCGATGTTCTTCTCGACGAGCTGGTTCATCTCCGCCGTTACCATGGTTACGTGGTGGCTGTAACACACCTGTTGATGATGATCTGCTGCGTGTAGGTGGCGATGCGCGTCATCCACGGCGCGTTCTCGTTGCCGATGTTCTTCTCGACGAGCTGGTTCATCTCCGCCGTTACCATGGTTACGTGGTGGCTGTAACACACCTGTTGATGATGATCTGCTGCGTGTAGGTGGCGATGCGCGTCATCCACGGCGCGTTCGCGTTGCCGATGTTCTTCTCGACGAGCTGGTTCATCTCCGCCGTTACCATGGTTACGTGGTGGCTGTAACACACCTGTTGATGATGATCTGCTGCGTGTAGGTGGCGATGCGCGTCATCCACGGCGCGTTCGCGTTGCCGATGTTCTTCTCGACGAGCTGGTTCATCTCCGCCGTTACCATGGTTACGCGGTGGCTGTAACACACCTGTTGATGATGATCTGCTGCGTGTAGGTGGCGATGCGCGTCATCCACGGCGCGTTCTCGTTGCCGATGTTCTTCTCGACGAGCTGGTTCATCTCCGCCGTTACCATGGTTACGTGGTGGATGTAACACACCTGTTGATGATGATCTGCTGCGTGTAGGTGGCGATGCGCGTCATCCACGGCGCGTTCTCGTTGCCGATGTTCTTCTCGACGAGCTGGTTCATCTCCGCCGTTACCATGGTTACGCGGTGGCTGTAACACACCTGTTGATGATGATCTGCTGCGTGTAGGTGGCGATGCGCGTCATCCACGGCGCGTTCTCGTTGCCGATGTTCTTCTTGATGAGCTTCAGCACGTTCTTGAGGAGCTGGTTCATGTGCTCCGCCGTTACCATGGTTACGTGGTTGCTGAAAAAAGATATAACATTTAGTCTGTTGAATTGGCATGGGCGCGACATCGCCGATAATATCCAAAAGAGCTGGTGGCAATAGCTACCACGTGAATAGCTACCAAAGTACGTTGGTAACTTAGCAATAGAACTCTCCGTCTTTGGTCGAAGATCCAGGGGCAGTCAAAAAACATAATACTTATAGCTCGTAAGCTCTCTTACTCAGCCCATGACGAACAACAGAACATGTAGAGCGATATTCGACCTCAAAGACGTGACTTTGAGGTCGAATATCGCTCGACATGTTTCGAAACAATACGTGGTCCTAAATCGTGGGTGACCTGTTTCATAATATTTTAATATGTCAGACAGTCAGTTTTCTATACAAGAAGAATATTGTCTATGGTATCTTGCCCACGGTTGTAGTGACGTTGTCAAGCATTTGCGAACACTAACAAGACAGAGACATCACATATTAGCCAAGTAGATAATATGCGATGTCTCCACTCTTAATCTAGTCATGTCATGGCTCTTACTGACGGCATCAGCCCTCTCTTTCGTATCAGAAAGGAAGTAGCATAGCGGAGAAAGCTCTAAGTAGAAAATATGTTATGTCCCACAATTGTCTCTTACCCTTGGATTGGTGTAAAGTTGTAAGACCACCAAAAAGGCAAATAATAATTTACTTTAATTAAAAAAAAAAAAAAAAAAAAAAAGTTTTATTGCCACTTTAAAAACAAAGTTTTAGCCGACTCCAAATCAGTACACAAATCGCTTCGAGTGTACCTGTAAAATTTGAAGAGTTCCCTCGATTTCTCCGGGATCCCATCATCAGATCTTGACCTGATGACCATGGGACCACACGGGATGGATACCTTTTCAAACTAAAAAGGAATTTTCCTAATCGGTCCAGGTGTCTTCGAGTAATCGGGGAACATACATAACAAGTCCCCAGCGAAATGGAAGCCTCCTTTTTTAGGGTTCCGTAGCCAAAATGGCAAAAACGGAACCCTTATAGTTTCGTCATGTCCGTCTATCCGTCTGTCCGTCTGTCCGTATGTCACAGGCATTTTACTCGAAAACTATAAGGTGTATTTGAATAAAATTTTGAGGATAGGTGTATTTTGTTAGCCGCTACATAGTTTTGTAATTAAAATGACAAAAAAAAAATTTTAGGGGTGCACTCCATAGGTACATAAAACTAAAAGTCAAAAAAAATTTTTTCATTGTGACCCCCCGTATGGCACATCAATCAATAGGTCTTACAAAATAAATATAAGGTTTCTTGGCATTTTTTTTGATTAAGTGAATAGGGTCGGAGATAATCGCCCCGAAAGTCACTAAAATCCTGTCCCCCCCCCCCCTCTAATTTTTGAACGGTGTATTTTAAAAATATGGAAAAATTCATGGACATAGGGCTTATTAATTTTATTCACCGAAAATTGTTTTGAACAAGATCGGTTCAGAGGTTTTCGAGATATTGCTGAAAAACTGCCTTCCACAAAGAAAAGGACGTAAGTGCCGTAAAATTTCTGTGACGATACGACCTTTTTGATAGGCACGGAACCCTTCGTTTTGCGTGGTCCGACACGCACTTGGCCGGTTTTTTTTAAGTCAGTTAATAAGAGCACAGTAACGGCAACACGACGTCCATGATATACGGGGCTTCCAAGGTCTTGTTCAGGTACTGCAGCAGCTAGTCTCCTGGTCTTAGGGTGAGTATGAGTATCCACTAGAGCTGATCAAGGCAGTGGAGCGTGCGAGGATAACATCGACCAATAGGAGATGCGTGAGCGTGGCTCGAAGAGTTAGTTACCACAACCGGAAGAATAGGCATGATGACTCATGTTAAAATTGATAACATAATGTTGCTCAATGGATAGTAAACCATCATATTATTGTAATAAAGTATAAATAAAAAATCGGACAAGTGCGAGTTCAACTCGCGTGGTGAGGGTTCCGTATATAATCTAAATTTCATAAGTGTTTTTGAATACTCAAACATCTTATAGGTTTTCCTGTAATCTTTAGGCAAGGAACAATTTGCCATATTTTTTCAGAATTTTAATCCTAGTAGTTTCGGAGATAAGGCCGGTAATGGTCAATTTTCGTCTTTTTTCCTAAATTACTTCAAATCTGTTTTTGCTAAAATTATAAAAAAAATATATCTGACATGCTTACAACAACCTCTTTTTAATTTGATATGTCACACAATACAGTATGCGAAACTTTATTTTTAATTGTCCATTTTACCCCCCAAAAGTGGCCCCCTTGTTCAGAATTAATTAATTTTCTTTACGCGTCCATCTTTGGGTCCCCAATTTGCATATGTGTACCAAATTTCAACTCAATCGGTTCAGTAGTTTCAGAGCAAATCGTCTGTGACAGACAGACAACCGAGTGATCCTATAAGGGTACCGTTTTTTCCTTTTGAGGTGTCGGAACCCTAAAAATATAATTAATATCATAAAAAGATATGACCCTTGAAAATTTAAAAAATAAATGCATTTTTTTTATTGTCCAAGTGTAAATTTAAAGCTACCAATAGAATCCTTACGCTTTTATGGAAACAAAATTGTATAACATCTATGGACCTAAACGCTGTATTTCACGACCGAAACAGCAATTTACTTGATTTAATAAGTACGGTGGACCAGGGTTACTTTGAATCGGGGGGTGACTTTGATCAAATAGGGTTTTCTCCGAAATCATTACTTTTACTTGCGAGTGAACTGTGGCAGTGGATATTTTAGTATTCTATCTTGATGTATACTCGATTAAATCTTCTTAATTTCAAATAGGTCTGCTTTTATACTACATTCAAAATTATCAAAGTAACCCCGTAAAGTATTTTTTCCTAAAGTAACCCCGGTTTTCGGTATGTATATCAGTTGTCTAGTACCCATAGTACAGGCTTTGCCTAGTTTGGGACTAGATCAATTGGTGTGAATTGTCCCACGATATTTATTTATTTCCCCTACAATGATTAGTTCAAATACCTAAGTGTGACGTCATACTTTTGAGTCAATCAGTAGGTCCGTCTTTAACTCATTTTTTTGGGTATTTATGTTCTTTTATTGCAGTTATCCCATACAAACATTTGTTCCTTTCCAAAAACTGGTTCGAATAGCATCGGGATTTTTTTTAGTCATCATGCCAATTAGTAGGACCATATAGAAGAACGATTGTATAGGATATGCTCTCTACTAAACACATTCTACTGGACTGTAAGCAGGTAGAAGTATACAGGAAAAAGCACCTAGGGTCTCCGGACACACTACGGAACGCAGACAGTAATACCAAGGCACTCTTAAACTTTTTAGAGGAGCTGGGGTGGTTAGAGTAGCGCCACCCTGCCGTTTCACGCAAAATAGGCACACTGGATGTCGACTTGCGGACAATGCCCAGTAAAACTAACTAACTAACTAAGGATATGCTCTCTTACCCCTGGGTTGGTGTGACGTTGTCAGGTCCCTGCGCCCACCAGAAAGGCAGGTAAGAGCACAGTAAAGGCAGCACCACATCGATGATATGCGGCGCTTCCAAGTGTGTCTTGTCCGACTCGACGAACTGGTCTACTTCGCCCAGGATAGTCTCCAGGGTTGGCATGAACTGTTCCATTTTCGCCATTATGTCTGTGGAACAGGAACTACGTTATCATTGCAACTTGGTGTTCGTTATTACAAGTTCTTGTTTAACTTTTACTCTTAACTATGTAAGAATGTAAATGGGTGCAACTTTTTTGCTGCCGCTAAATAGTACAGTTACCATGCTTGCAATCCATCAAATGCAAGGTTTTCTTGACGATTTTCACCCCTTTTTTCTCTGACTCTCTATGAAGCATGCTATAGAAGTCCAAATCGTAACATTTTTTCCAAAACACTCTGTTATCAGTAGGGGCATTCCACGAGAATATCGCTTACGTAAATGTTTGCATTGTATGACAGCGACCTAAACTGATGTGCCGACGGAAAGTTTCCTATATTGAGAATTTTTTCTGCAATTTAACATAGGAAAATTTCGGAAATTTTTCTCATTTTTGTATGGGAATTGAAACTTTCCATTCCCAACATGGAAATTTCCTTAATTCCTTGTGAAACTTTCTAGAAATTTCCGAGAACTTTTCCAACTTTTTGGAGACTTTCCGCAACTTGCACATCACTACCTCAAGATAATCCATAAAGCGCGAGAAAATACAGCCAAGAACCAAGTCATGAAAAATTATCAAACCAAATATCGGCTTCCTAGCATTAGCAGAAGTATTATTGTTCTAACGGAACAGACTAACAAAACTAAGTTGATTGACCCAAATATATGTAATTTTATAATACTCTGATACTGAAAATATATATATTGTATACTGTTTTGAAAAAATGATACCTCGCCGAGTTTTTTACACCGGTTCACCTCGAGGCAGAGGTTTTCTTTCCGAACCGGTGGTAGTTTATCGACATTCATAGGTGCATGCAATATGCCTAAATTGAAGAATAAATCACTTTGACTTTGGCCCTTAAAAACAAACCATTTTTATTTTTGCCATCCGTTTTTCCCAGGTTTAATCAGTATTACCTTGCGCCTCCAGCGAGTGGTCCGCAATCCGGTTGAGCAACGAGAACTGGTTGTGTTTGTTGAGGTGGGGCTCCAGGAACGCCACAGGGAATGTGGAGCTGAACGCGCCGAGACAGGAGCCCTGGATAACACAAGGACAAAACACTTGTCATAGACCAAACGATACAAAAGATGACTCGAATAATGTAAGCTCCTAAGACCTATATTTTTGGATCATTTTCAATTGGAATAGAATTGCATTAGTTTTGCTCCGGTCGTTTAAAAATAAAAATCAGTTCTATATCTAACACTAAATTTGTATAATTTCAATATCTATTTGTGTTTTATCGGGGGCCCGTTAATTGGGCGTCTTGAGAATTGAATTTTTATTGCAAAAAAAATAATATGTCAATGTCATTAAAACAGACAGAGAAAAGGAGCGAGGAAAGAGAAGCATCGTTTCAGAAAAGAGAACTAACATCATGATGTTTACATGTCAATCTGGACACTTGTCTAAATTATTTTATTGGCCGTATTGCGAGAAAACTACACTGGCACGTAATAGTATTTTATACAATCGTTACACAATAAAGGCTCTTAAAGTCGAGTCCGTGATTAGGCCACGAGGCTTGCCGAATGGCCTTAGTAAGGTACGAGAATTTAAGAGCTAATTGTGTAACTATTGTATACAATACTTTTTCTACGAGTCAACTGAAATAACTAAACAAACTTGGTATCTATTGAAAATCTAAGCCCTGCTGAAACGAAGCGCAGCTTGGTCAAATTCATTATAGTTTAGTAAAGGCACCACGTGATTGGTAAAATTCATTATAGTTGTCTAAACAGTTCTATAATAATTTATTTTAGTTGAGTTGGGAGCTCCATTCAAAAAGTATGTGATTATAGTTTAGTGTATGAAGTCTTCAAACATTAAACTCGACCTATAGAAGTAATTTTGACTTTTTTGTTTATGCAAAAACCATATCGTTACCCTCCCTTTTCTGCCAAGACGCTTCCTGTCCGCACATACTTTACTATTAGTACCATAATGTTCACCATTTAAAAAAAAACTCACCAAAGCGGGCTTGTGCCTCTCGATCTCAGTCTTGAGGTATTTCCTGTCGTGCGTCAGGGTAGCGTCGGTGCCCAGCGTGTACAGTGAGCCCAGGATCTTGTACGACGCCACTTGGATCTCGTCCACTGCGGGTAGAATACAATAGAACAAACATTTAGGCAGAGTATGAGTACTGGTAGTATTCTCTGCTCCTGCGGACCACTCATGCACATGCACAAAAGAAGTACCTACCTAGGGCGAGAGGTCATTTTTAATACAGTTGCTCAAAAAGTGCTACTTTACGTAGCTGTTTAGCGTGCGGAAAGTTGGTTTTCGGGAACTAGTGCTTTTCACTTTTCCTTGTACAAATTGTTTCATTAATTATTATTACAATATAAAATAAATAAGATAGAACTGGCCCCGTAGCATGGTTGGCCTTGTCACGCGATAGGTGATACGATAGAGCGTGCGTCACTGGCTGACACCGTTCGATAGAACGAGACGACGCTCCTATCTTATCACTTGTCGCGTGATAAGGCCAACCATGCTACGGCTCCTGATTAAACTGTATTTAAACTTTATTAAACTTCATTATTTTTCAACTGTATTACAATGATACAATACAATACAAATACTCTTTATTGCACACCTCACTCAAACAAAGCAGTTACAGAGAGAAACAATACAATAACATGTAGGTAGAGGTAGACAACAGGCGGTCTTATCGCTGAAGAGCGATCTCTTCCAGACAACCTTTGGGTATCGGAGAAAGAGATAAAACTTGGTTATGCAGTAGGTGGTGTAGAGATTATTATTAATCAAAAATCAAAATAATTATAAAAATGATGTTAAAGGATCAATAATATAAAAGTTTGTTGTTTTTCTTATTTTTTTGCAACTGTATTAAAAAACGTCGTTCGACACACGTGCGTAAATGTACTATTATGATACAAGTGCGGAAAGTAGGTAATTCCCAACAAGCGACGATGACCAAAAACACGTCCGTGAGGGAGTGTTTTTGGTCGACATGAGTTGGGAATTACTCGTACCTATCCGCACGTGTATCATAATACAACATTTTACAATGTCAAGCAAGGAGAAAAAAAACATAAAAGGTGAAAGGAGTTCCCGTGTTTATGTTGAACCATATAAAGGCGAGTCAATCAACTTTTTCTTGTTGGTATTCTGTCCCGGTAAGCCAAGAGACAACAGTGACAGAGTTTTTTAGAATGTTATAAATTGGGTTCCTAGTAAGGAGTTGCCCCACCGTGGAATGGGTTTACCAATTCAACAAAAATACATGTTTAGTGGATGTAAGCCCCATAAAATCATAGTTTTAAAGAGTGACCCAGGAGATGTAACCATGGCAACGAGCAACAAAAAATAGTTGATTGGCCCAGGCGCACTTTCAGAGCAAGTGCATTGTAAAACTATGTGTGTTCGGATGGAATCATTCAATATTATGGTACCATCGAGCTGATCTGATGATGGAGACAGAAGGTGGCCATGGGAATTCAGTACTTAACCGACGTAACCCCGTTGAGTTTGGGCTCGTTAGAATCGTCTCAACGAGTAGTTGATGACGGTATACAAAAAAGTACAGTCGGCAATAAAAACTTGTACCAAAAATGATTTTTTGACAGAAACTTATTGCTTAAAATACTTGTTGTATGTATGAATGATTGTATTGAAAACTCACGTAGCAAATCCGCTCCATACTCGCAGTTGGCGAGGTGATCAAACATGGCGGTCAGCACAGGAAGAATTACTCCGTTGATGTAGCCGAGCGACGTAGATGTCTTCAGGTGTGTGCCTCGGAGGTGAGCGTATTTGCCCTGGGCAAGATAAAAAAACATTGCAGACAATCTTACACGAATGGACCTCGTTGAGTTGTTGTTTGACGACCGGTTAGCCTAGTGGGTGGGTGCTTATCACACAAATATTTGCCCTTCGAACCCAGGACATCTAGCTTCGTAGGCAGGGTCACTACCAACTAACTAGGCTAAATCGGTCGTCAAATAACAAATGATGAGGTAATCTTAAGTCTAATTTGTACACTATATGTTTAACATTTGATGCTGAATAAAGATTTTCTATGTCTATGTCTATGTAAGGTATAACATTAGTGAAATAATCATAGGAGCCGATGGTAGTGTGATTATTTCTGCCGTTAGAAGGAAAAAAGACGTCTCTGCCATTTTTTCCAAAATTGAGTTACATATTTATTCAGAATCAGTAAAAAAAGGCGCATCTACGGGTATTTTTAATTTTGCTTAAAAACGAGCACAAGTGTTTTACCCACCGCAGTCTTCAAGTGTCGTCTTTCAAATTCACGTCATCCCATAATCCATACTAATATTATAAATGCGAAAGTGTGCCTGTCTTTCTGTCTGTTATCTCTTCACGCTCAAACCGCTGAACCGATTGGGATGAAATTTGGTATGGAAATAGTTTTAATCCCGGGGAATGACATAGGGTAGTTTTTACCCCAAAAATCTTCGCCTATGGGGGTGAAATTGGGGCAAAAAATTGTATGGGGCATAAACGAATACCGCGCGGATGAAGTCTTGGACAAAAGCTAGTGGATAATAAATTAAAGACATGGTTTGTCTTCTTCAAAGGGCGCCGAAAATGGTAAGGGTGAAGAGAACCACTTACATCCTGCAAATTGAGTATGGTGTGCCCAAGATCGTCAGCCACGTTGTTGAAGAAGGTCAACATAGAAGTCCGGATGAACTCCGGACAGTTCTTGACCAGGGATTTAGCGTCGATGCCCTTCACGAGGACCTGGAGGCAGCGGACGGTGATCCGCACGTCTGGGCCGAATGCTGCTAGTCTGAAAAAGGAGGTTTTTGTAAGAGAAGATGAGGATTCGTGCCAATCAAGTGACGTCATATTTTTCAGTCAATTAGTATGAAGCGTTTGGGATGCCGCCAGTGAGGTTAATCTTTGTCACAATTTGTGTTCTTTAATTGTAGTTGTTCCCATACAAACATTTGTTCCTCTCCAAAAACTGGTTCGAATGGTATCGGGACAAAATCTTAGTCATCATGCCTATTCTAGGACCTAGCAATTTACCTGGAGCGTAGAAGGCTAGCCAATTTGCAGAACAGAGCCGCCACCATCTCTTTCTCTTTCAAACTGGCGGCGCCGACGTTGTTGGTGGCCGTCGCGACCGCGATGAAGTAGTTGCGGTGCGTGGAGAAGTACTTCTCCATTAGGGGGAGGACCACCTGGATGGAGAAGGAATATATTTATTATACCTACATATTTATTTGGTTAAATTTTACAGGTTTGTAACACGTAAGGTTGGGACGTTCTTGTAAGTAAGCATGTACAGGATGTGTTTTATGAGTATCTAAATTTTTTTCCAGGCATTAGGCATCATTTATAGATTTAATTTATAAAAAAACAACAACATATTTTTCTTCAAAAATAATAATGTCACCTAGTCGAATGTGAACAAACCAGAGGCACAAAATGTGTTGTAATGAGGGACTCATTTACATCAGGCTGGCCGCCCGATCAGCAACTTGTGTTACTCGTATCAATTTGACGCGGCGGCGGGGTGCCGGGGCGGGGGAGGGCGCCCGTGCGTGACTCACGGTTGTTATGACTGGTGGGGAGGGCGCGGGGTGCGCAGCGAACATTGACAACAAACTTGGTCTTGTTTGAGACAACTTTGATGTGCCCTAACTGAATATTTTAGTATCGAGGGATACTAAAAGAAAAAACACGTAAATTATAATTTTGTATAAGGATGGTCTCATGGTAAGGATCTTGGTCTTTGACAACAGTTCAGAAATCTCCCCTAAAGGTTTGCCAGAGAGCCATGGAACGCAGTATTTTGGGCGTGAAATTAACGGATCGCATTAAAAATACAATACTGCGTTCCAAAACTCAGATAGCTGACGTAGCTCACACAGCCGCGAAACTTAAATGGGACTGGGCCGGGCACGTCTCCTGCATGCCAGAAGCGTTATGGGCTACAATTACCACCAAGTGGGTTCCACAGAATAGAACACGGCGTCGCGGTAGACCACGTAGGAGATGGCGAGACGAGCTTGACGACATCCATCAAGACAGGTGGGAGGCTGCCCAGGACAGGGATATGTGTAAGAAAAGGAGGGAGGCCTTTGCCCAGCAGTGGGACACTTAAGGCTCTTAATAAATAATAATAATAAATATATTTTATAATGATTTTATATTTTGTATGTATAGTTTTATATTTTACTTTTTATATTAATATTGTAAACACCTAACTTAAGATAAAATATAAATAAAGAAATAATAATAAATAATAAGGATAAACATACTTCAATTTGGATACTCATAAAAAATCCACCATGTATAACAGACCAGGAGGATCCGCTCTTGCTCTCTTAAATACACTTAATTTTGGGTACCTAAGGGTACGTACTACGAGCTGATAAGAGTATGCCCAAGATACTTTTTCCAAGCGTCACTGTCAATTTCATTTCGGTGGTTAATATTACAGCCTGGTACGGCCATCAGATATAAAGGAGCGAACAAGGTGCTCTGAGGGTATTCTAATTCATCCCTTTAAGGGGTTAAGATGGGGGTTGAAAGTTTACATAAGTTATCTGTGATTTTTAATGATAAACTGTGGCTAGAAACATGAAAGCAGGACAGCAGGTTTCTTTTATAATATCTAGATCAATCCAGAAATATATTTTTTAAACTTGCCCCCTAAAGGGGTGAACCGTAGAAATTTGAAAGTTCGCATATGACGACGAAGGGTTATTCATAGGGGAAGTAAATAGTAGTAGGCCGTTGCCGGCGTAACAATTCAACAATTATTGCAAAAATTACACTTAATACGCGGGCGAAGCCAAGCTAGTAATCTATAAAAAGAGTAGGTAATCTCAGGGACCAGTAATCCCATTTCAAAAATTCTTTAACTTGTGTATAGTATGGACTTTCTGAATGTACATAGGCTATATTATATGAACTGAAAGTTCAGGTGTTGTGGAGTGATAATGTTAGGTAAGCTGCAATGAACATGCAATCAATTTAATGCATTTGATGGTGTAAAGTGAGTGTATCATGTGAAGCAATCGGAGGCACAACAGTACCTTCTTGAAATACTTATGTTCCATTTTGTTTTGCTTGAAAGGAATAAAACATGTAAACATCACAGCACACAGTCAATACGAATTTTAACAAATTGAATAATCCAAGTAGGATAGTAAGAAAGAAGGAATGAAATATATTTATTTAGTGTAATATAAAGGACATGAATTAAAAGAACGACTACAGAAATACAACAAAATGGATGCCACTCAGCATATTATGCCAATAACAATAT
Organism: Epinotia nisella; assembly: GCA_932294315.1. Taxonomy (NCBI): domain Eukaryota; kingdom Metazoa; phylum Arthropoda; class Insecta; order Lepidoptera; family Tortricidae; genus Epinotia; species Epinotia nisella. Next base: position 11,003,559 of record OW028696.1, on the reverse strand, counting down.
ATGCTAAAGGCGCTGGTTTTCACGGCACCCTATAATCATTAAAGGTAAGTATGTAACCTAAATAAGGCTTGTATTGTGAGTACATTATATACATACATACATACAATCACGCCTCTTTCCCAGAGGGGTAGGCAGAGATCACGGATCTCCATTTGCTGCATTCGCTTCACTCACCTTCATAACATTTCTCATACATGCTCGTCGGTTTAGGGTACAATAAACGTCCTCAATTTAATCTCCAAAGTGAATTCTAGCGACTACCCTTTGTAACTCACCTTAGAAAAGAACTTAATGTCCCTCGTACTAGTCTTAAAACTGGTCCTCCTACTGAACGTGGTCGACGGTTTCAACAGCTTCATATTGATCGTCGCCCGGTCAATATACTGTATAAGTTTCTCGAGCAGCGAGTACGCGAATCTGAGCTCTATTGCTACGCCCGTAGTGGTCTGTTCCGTGTCGCTCTGCTGCGCCTTGCTGGGGCGGTGCAGCTTGTAGCCCTGGTATTGGAGGTATTTGAGGAACTCCTGGGATCGTTCTCGGTCCTTCTTCTTTTCTTTGTCGGTTAGGAGGTCGTAGGGGACGAGTTGGGGGTGGATGCCGCCTGTGTAAGAAGATGCATGTACAGTCAGCAGCAGAAGTAGCTAAGCGGGCCTAGTGCTCAAATTGATCTGCACACGGACTCTAATGTCAAGAGAATAAGGTTCTGTGCAGATCATTCTGAGCATGTTAAAGTGCTTAGCTACTTCTGCTGCTGACTGTACTATTAAAATATAATGATGACCACTTTAGCCTAGTTGGTGTATTGGTAATACACCAACGAAGCTAGGTGGTCCTCGGTTCCAATCCTAGTATGAGCAAATATTTAATAATAGATAAGTTGGACGCTGGTGGCGCAGGACCAGTCATTGTGGCACTCTTTGGGGAAGGCCTCCAGCAGTGGACGTCTTTCGGCTGATATGATGATGATGATTATGACATAAGGAATACATCGGAACGGCATATCGCTCATATATTGAGTGCCCCAACTGGGGAAGTATCTCCTTGCAGAAGACCGAAGCTATAATGGCACTACCACTTGATCTTTGGGTGGTGCGCTCCAGTCCTAGTGAGTAAGGTTGCCAGAGCTTCAAAGGGTGCGCGGTGTTGAGACTGAGGGAACTGCATTCATCTTTAGTGCCGACAAAACCAGTCTTTCAAGTGTGAATGTTTTTATAAGTATAGGATGTATACCTCCATTAGTAGTAAGCTCTTCCTACTTCTTCTTACCCCAGATGTCATGCGCGTTGTCGGCCAGCCTCTCGGCCATGTTCTGCATTTTTTCCGACAATGTCAGCAGACTTGTCAATACAGAAGAAGACACAGGCACCACAGTTGTTTCAAGTGGCGCATCTGGATTTTACTTAGAACCAAGATGCTTCTGGAAGGGACTTTATTGATACTAACCTACGGCGTAAAACAAAGAATGTCTAAGATCGCAGGCATTTGACGCCCGAGCGAAAGGCCGCGTGGCGGGCGGTAATTGCCACCTTAATGCCAGATAACTGCGCAATAAAATATAACTGCGCTGTTAAAGCAAAGGAGACTTCGTTGGCTTGGTCACGTACATCGCATGGACCCGGAGAGGCTACCTCGTCAAGTCATGGTGGGGCAGATGGCGGAAGTTAAAATACCTGTTGGGCGTCCAGTCTTAAGATTCAGGGACTCTTGCAAGCGAGATATGATCAGTTTTGGGGATTAGGACAGAGGGATGGGAAAAACGCGCAAACATGAGACCCGAATGGCGCCATGATATCAAAGTCGGGACAACAAAACACGACGAAGATTGGCTCATGAACCTCTCAGACTCACATTTCGTCTGCAATCGATGTGGCAAGAAATGTCACGCTGCTATAGGACTTTATAGCCACCAACGTAGATGCGGCAACCCATAGGCTCCTAAGCGCTGCAAAAATCATCTGGCATAGATGCTGTGGCCAATGATGAATGCCAGATGTGACGTAAATAATATTACCTCCATTAGTAGTAAGCTCTTCCTTCTTCTTCTTAGCCCAGATGTCATGGGCATTGTCGGCCAGCCTCTCGGCCATGTTCTGCATCTCTCGGGACAGTGTCAGGTTGGTCATGTCCACTGGATGCGGGTTGTAGTTGAACGGCGTTGCTGAGTCCGTCTGCGTAGTAATAAAACATGATAATTACAGATTCGCATGAAGCGCTTTGCTTCTAGATTTTTCAAGAGGAGAACTCATGCAGTTCGGGCAAACCTTTTCCCAACTACTTGTATCTTTTCATGACCAGAGTGAAGAGGCACTATCTGCTCGTAGGTATGTATGTCACACCCTCGACCTTATTACTTATCTTCAAGTGAGATAAGATAATGGATGCGTAAGTACCTATTTTTATAAAAAAAGCAATCCTCAGAGCAGCTACCCTATGTGTTATGGTCATATTTTACAGGACGTTTTGGGCCATTTACAAAACCAATCGTGCTCACTGAGGTGATAATCTGATAATGCTAGTTTCTTCTCTGGGTTGGAAGCCAGGTAGCTGTTGTTACCGCAAAATCTAGTGCCGGTGGCAATTCTTGGGGTAAGATAGAAAGCATATCTGTCTCTCAGGCTGCAATTGAGATAACGCGAAGATGAGGTGGACAATTATTCTACTATACTCTAAAGGTTGATTTATACAGCAGGAACGGAACACTGTTGTACCTACCTACTTACCTCGTTGAATTTCGCAACTAAAACTTGACTAATTTTGCTAGAATGCGCATTCATTGGCTTTATTATGTCAACCTGCGTATATGCATAAGTAGAACAATATAAAAAAGTGTTGTTTTTTCCTTTATCACAATTAAAATGACTTTCCACCCGACGAAGATTATAAAAGAAAGTTTATTTTTTCCTCCATTATGAACGTAGTCGCGTTCAAGTATAATATTATATACAAAGCTAGCAAAAATCAGAAATGTTTGTGTCACAGTTATGAATATAACTTCTAGTACGAATACAGTACGTTATGGTGAATGCTTCAAAACAATACTGGATGTCTTGTTAATGCCAATTACAGTTCTCCAAAGCTTAGCATTGTTTTTGACGCATCCATTCTTACATTAAGTGGAGTACTTACCACAACATCGGCCGGACGCTGCGACGGGATATGAAAACAACATACAGGTTAACACGGAGCAAACAGGATATTTTGGTTAATATTATGTAACCCTAGTGCACTAATGTCCATTATGTTAAACACGGTATTAATACTTATAATGTAGGTACTTGTAGAAAAATAGCACCAGTAAGCGAGAAAGTCCGAAAAACGTCTCCGCTGGTATGGTCACGTAATGCGGAGGCCAGACACGCACATGGTCAAGGTGGCGTTAGGCCTAGACACCAAAAAGAAAGGACCCGGAAGACCCCCAACTACTTGGTCGACGAGGATTCGCAAGGATCTGAACAATCATAACCTGACTGAAGCCACAGCGCTAAACAGACCCATCTACAGAAGGATGACCAGAAGGGCCGACCCCAAGTGGAGATGGGAGAAGGTCACGAAAGAAGAAGAAGAAGAAGAGGTACGTGTGGAATTGCTGGGACATTAAATGCAATTTTACAGTGTCATTAAATGAATAGACATTTATATGAATGGGCAAGAGTTTTCAGGCGCATATTTATAGAATGAGGCTAACTAATTTGGAATATGACTTTTTTTATGTGGCTGACTTAACGCAAGGGTAATAGGATTTGTTGTTTTAACCACATTCTAGTATTATTTGCCGACGATAATTTATTTTGAAAGAAAATAACATGTTTGACTTAAATTAGTTATAACAACATACTCTAGTTATAGTAAAATGATCATGCATTTTTTTACATAGGAGAAGGGAAAATCCAGTATTTTACAGGGGATACATTCGTACATAGTTTGACGGATCGTAAAACATTAACTGAACACAACATTATCCTGTAAGATCTAGTTTAGGATATAAGCTTCCACAGAATTTATAAAAAAGGGAACTAACTAACTATGCCTTTTGTGCTCTTAGGAATACCTACATATTATAATATAACAACTCTTAAAACCAATATAGCTGAGTTTTTTAACAACTTAAAAGTCAAATAAAGTGAAGATCATTGTTTTGTATTAGATAGTAGATAGGGGTAGTTTATACTACAGTGAAAATGCCCTTACATTCAATATTTGACAGCTGTCATCCCAGTACAATTTAAGTCGTCATGTGTCATCATTGACGTTTATTGTAACAGGATGACGGCTGTCAAATATCGGCTGTCAAAAAAAATATAATTATAACGATAATTAGGGTGGGTTTCTGCTAGGCCGTTTAGTTTGCAAATATACGCACTACACATCACACGCTGTCTTTTGTTTATCAGTGGCGACGAGGGTCGAAAGTCGGTAAAAACTACCGTGCATATGCATAACACACATAAAGTGCTGTATAGGAAACTAAAAAGAATACCGTTTCTTTTTCCTTCTCACTCTCTCCTTCCTGGCGGCACGAGTAAAGAAATGAATGCTTAATTTTATTTAATTCAAAGGCTTTTCAATCTTTTAAAATTCTATAGTCAGCTGCTATGTGTATTTAATTAAGTATGTAGTGGACTGATGAATGAAAACATGAAGGAACCGGGCTTAATCCAAACAAGGTGTAGGTTTTCCTCTGAATTGTAAGGTCAGCTCTGCTGGCACTCGCTATCGTAAAACCAACGCTAAATCTTGAAACTAGGTGCCCAAGCGGTGCCCGGGCATTAGAATACGGCTACGATATCCCCTGCCTGTCGTACAAGGCGACTAAAAGGGGCCCTCGGGGTGCACGGTTGCAGTTGCGGGCTGCAATCGAAAAATGTAGGAATCACTGAGGCAGGACGCTAGGGCGGCACTGGTACGTTCCGTAGGAGGTCCCAGAGCCGTCCGAAATGCATAGAGGAGAACCATCGGGGGGTTTTTAATCGGTGCGAGTCCGACATAACCTCCGCGCTATCCCCGTGGCGCGGAGGTATCCATGACCTTAGAGCATACATAACTGGAGTAGCCTTTCAGTAACTTACCCCTCTGTAAAAAAACCTTGCACAATGTGCAAAAATCATACAAAGACAATTTTACGATCGACCACAAAATTGCCTCGCAAGAGAACACTGATCATAAAAAGGCCCGCATGTTGCTGTAAGCACTTGATATTATAAACGTTCGACCACTTCAAGCTTTTGATATATAATTGAGTTTCAATATCCTATTAAAATTCTCCCCCCCCCCCCCCCGTGCAAAATTCAGCAGACTTTTTTGTCCGCAAACACGACATACTAGTTATGTATGCTCTAAGTGCATAACGGATTTTCCTCCCATTAAAAAAAGGTATCCAAGCGGACCCCGGGCTTAACGTGATGATGATGTATTCCTGTTATCCCTCATCAGGGACATAAGGCTCGCAGAAGAGTTCTCCATTTTACACGATCTTAGGGTACAACGGGGAAACTCTAGATGATGAGGTGGTATACTCACGCCCCCAGACTTGGACTGTCGCCGCATAGAGCTGCGATTGGTGCTTGGAATGTCGACTTCAGAATGCTCCACCGACCAGCCCAGTGCCAGCAACGCCTTTAACGATTCGCGCACTGGTTCCTTGTAGCGTTCTTTCTCCTGCAAAGAGAACAATACAATATAATACATATACTCTTTATTGCTTACCAAGAAAACCGGTACAGTCATTAATATCTGCAATACAAAGCGGGCAAAAATATCTGACACGTCCTAACGGCCCTAGATATATTCTCGTGTCAGATATTTAGGCGTGCTTTCTTGTGGCACATGTTAATGCTGGACATGGAGTGTAACCAAGATGGAAACTGTGGTAGACAACAGGCGGTCTCACCGCTAAAGAGTGATCTTTTCCAGACAATTTTCGCGTAGCGGAGATCCCAGAGCCGTCCAAAATGTGTCGAGGAGGACCATCGGGGGATATTTAGTCGACGCGAGTCCGACATAACCTCCGCGCTATCCCCGTGGCGCGGAGGTATCCATAACGGATTTTCTTCCCATAAAAAAAAGGTTCGGTTGAGGAAAATAAAGATTTGGCACATTTCAACTCTATTTGAATGACGTTGAGGTCCAAATTGCTAAACATTCAATTTCCTCGACTCGTACATAACTAACTGGGGGAGGTCATATTGATAGAGCCCTAAGCGGGTGTTGTAGAAATCGAAGCCTATGAAAGTTTGTCGTAAGAATTATCAAGACTTCAATAGAATAATGCGAACACGCGATGAAGCTCTGTTTAGTACAAATAAGGTGAGAGAATAGGGAAAGTTTAAAACAGTAAACATAATGCAAGACGCGTTAAAATCGTCATGTGGCAAAAGCAGCTATAATTTGTATGATTTACATAAAAAAAGTTTAGGTTTACGTCTACGTCACAGCGTCAGGACCAGTCATGTTCTCGAAGCATTTTTATGAAATAATGCCGATTCTTATATGTATGAGATAATGACACTTACATAGTCGTTGAGCATGTTGTACGGCTTGAGACGTGAATGGACTTTCTGGCTCTCCGACCGCGACTCGCCGTACACCCAACAGTTCTCGATTTTCCTGTTGAGAGACAAATTTAAATATTCATGATTGAACACCACTGATCTTTGTCACGTCAAACATTGTCTATGTCTGTTTGTTTACTAAGGTGTTAAAGAGTAATCTCTTTACTAAGCCTTTAACTAGTCAATTTTATTTTAACAAGAACTGTTTTCACAGTTCCCAACGAAGGTTACTTCAATTAAATAGAACGCCTTTTGGTTAATAAGAAGCACCAGCAACACAATTTTCCCTTTGGAACAAATGTCCTGCAGCGAGCGTCGTGTCGGCAGCGCATTATTTTATACCTATACAAGATATATTAGTTGCTTTGTAAGCTGGAATATTTGCAAGGGTGTCTTCTTCCCAAAAAACTACCCAATAGGCTAACTGATTGTCAAAATGTACACTAACTATAATATGTGTTATGGAGTATATCCTTGGATTGAACTATTTATTGATGTAATGGTTATATATAATATAATATATACCGTCCTCCTCATCGATTCGGCGACCCTAGCAATTATGGATTTGCCCTATTGTGAGTTCTGATGGTCTGGCTAGGCCAAACTTACTGTTAAAAACTCAGAACTCTATTGCATGAGAGACAGTAGAGTTGGCCAGTTGTGTTATAGTTGTACACGTAGGAAGTTTTAGGCCTCTCTTTTCGCAATTGGCGTTTTGTGTCTAATGTTGTCAAGCGGTTCTCTTCAAAAGACTTAACCTCACTAAAGATTGTAGATCGCCAAGATGACCTGATTGCAGCTAGCTCCTCCCAATATAAATATATCGATAGCGCAGGCGTTCAGATGTCGTTTGAGCGCGTCCTTGCAGCGTAAGTGGTTGTAGCGTATGTAATGGTCACCTGGAAGCCCAGGCGTCGTGGTAGTGCTCGGAGAACTTCTGCACGATGGTGTTGAGGTCGTTGTTGAGCGCGACCGACGACGTGTTGATTGGTTGCGGGTCGTACTGCGGGTTGTCCGGCCCACCTGGATGCCACGCATAATAAATAAGCTCGCGGTGCAGTTGGCACAAACACAAAACCCTAAGCTCTGAAAGCGCAAGGTTATCGGATTGCTGTCAGTGCGCCCCGCCCACCGCGAGATACGACGGATCGCCTCTCGCGTTCGCTTCGCTCGCGACATATTTTGTACGCGTTCGCATCGCATCCCACAATTCCACCGTTGTAAAGATCTATATTTAATACATCGTGTTTGTTATATATTCAGCCATTCATATGTGCATACATTCATTCATTCATTCATTCTGGCAGTTCGCTCTCTTACTCCCTGTCTCGATTAGTAAACATCTAAGTCGTGCATTTAATCGTATAATAAAGAAATAAGTGTGTTTCCGAAAGTGCAGTGTTATTAATTAATTACCACCCACAACGGGACATCTGAAGATATAATAATTGGCGACGAGGATGGGATACGAACCCACGCGTGCAAATATATAATAGTGTTATACAGTTCGCTATTAATGATAATACATAATAATACTATGATTAAAGATTATTATATGTAAGGGTCTAACTGAAAACCAGCGTTGCGGTGTAGGTATACCTATACCTACTCACTGCAACATTATGCTGAGTCTAGCCCCTTTTTAGCATCACACATTGTTATGCCTCGTATGTACGGTACTGTTTAGATTTTAAGTCTAATCTTAAGTCTAATTTGTACACTAGATGTTTAACATGTGATGCTGAATAAAGATTTTCTATGTCTAAGCTGAAGGTCCTGGGTTCGAATCCCGGTAAGGGCAAATATTTGTGTGATGAGCATGAATATTTGTTTCTGAGTCTTGGATGTTTTCTATGTATTTAAGTATTTATATCTATTATATATATCGTCGTCTAGTACCTATAACACAAGCCTTATTGAGCTTACTATAGGCCTAGTTCGATTTGTGTAAGAATGTCCCCTAATATTTATTATTTATTTATTATTATGTCTATTATTTCTCTTCAATTAGCTAGACCAACATAAGTATTTAATTGGAAAAAGAACTCCTGTGTATGACACGTTACCTTCCGAGCCTCAGGTTTCTAACAAATAACAAAATGGTTGAAACGAATGTAATCCATCGTTCGATTATAGAACAATTGGAAATCGTAAAGAACCACTCGGTTAAAATTAGACGGTGTTCATTTTTTTTTTGAGGCTTCACGAGGTTAAAATAGCAATGAAAGCAAGGATAACAATATCGAGACGTATTCAAACCTCACGTGAGAGAAACACCAATCACAATGTTTTAAATAACGGAGGCAAAACTGCCTTGAAATTACGTGGATCGATTTGTGAACTATACTTTATCATAAAACTATTTAAGTATATTTAATAAATTAAGAAGTAGAATACGCGAGAAATGTAGTAAAGTTACAAAATTCTAATAATTATAAGGAGTCAGGTACAGCGCGGCGGTACTCCTGGACACGGCGCGGATGTCATGTCAGGAGGTTTCGTGACCGATGACCCCGCCTCGCTGCCGGCGGCACCCTAGGTTAGGTTTTTATAATGATTTTATGTTTTGTATGTAAGTTTACATTTTACTTTTTATATAATTATTGTAAAAACCTAGCTTAAGACTAAATATAAATAAAGAAAATAATAAAAATAAAGTTTATTTTCAAAAATAGTACAGCTGTATTTGTGAAACCTTTGACTTCTGAGCCAGGCAAAATTACTTTAAATGAAGTTAAAACGACTCTTACCGGAAGACTGTTGTTCTTTGCCGTAGAACTCGTCGTCGTAGTTCTTGACAAGCGAGTAGTCCGGCGGCAGGGCACAACCTGGAACACAATGAAATTAACATCTTCAAGGTCAAGGTCAAATTCAGGGCGTAGAAGGCAAACCGTGTAGGCTGAGTTAAGAATAGGTCTACGGTCTCCCCCGCCTGTAGAAGGTGACTATAGAGGGTCATCGGGGTCGCAGTGTTTCTGGCGGAGGTCGGGACACTCGCCTAGTAACCCCATGGAAGACGACGAACACCTTTTTCGCTCAATGTCGAGCCAAATGTAGCGAGGCGCGGAGGGGGCTCCAATGTGATAAGTATGAGATCATGTAGTCCCCCGCATGAGAGCGCAAATGGCGTCCACCGTGGAGTTTTTAGTGGATAGAAATACCACATAACCTTGGGGTATCTGGTTCGCAGGTTTTCTCCATGTAATTAAGAAAAGGTCATGCTCGTTTAGCCTAGAAAGCACACTTGACTAATGACTACAGAGACGCTGACGATGGATTTTTTGTAAACTACGATGGTTGCAAGCAAACACAGTGGATGGAGGTACTTCCCCAGTGATATGACATTCTGCTGTGCCTGTACAATAGATAAAGAGGCAGAGGGGCCATATTTTTATTTTCCGCAGGCTTAGGTGTGTTCTGCTCTTGCGGACCTGTCTGCGGTAACCGGGTTACTAAGATAATGTGACCTTGACCTTGAAAATAAGGTACGAAATATCGTGTCACATTTTTGCTCTAGTAATGGGTTACGAATATAAATCGACATTTTGGCATCGATTATTACTAACCCACCAACCGCAAATGTTTAACACTTATTAAAGATAGTATTCTTTTCTGTTTCTTGACTTTTACCATTTTTCTAACGAGACTATAATATTAAATAACTAAGAGGTCGGGACACAAAGGATTGCCGGCCAAGAAGAATTTCTTTTCACGCTGATGTAAAAAAACTCCGAGATTTTTTTGTAATGGCTAAACGTTACATCTTGCCATAAATTGTAATTGAAACCAAATATTATTTTGAAGGTCTTTGATGACCTTCAATTTTATACAATTATATTCCATTATAGAACTGTCAACTCGCCACAATCAAAAGCTAATATTTTGCAGCCAGTTATAAGAACAAGAATTTCTCAATTCTTAGCAGGTAACTATAGTACATTGTTGAAGAGGCTAGAAAGTAAGCAATAGTTAGATGGACGAGTTAGTTCCAGTTATTGCACTTTCGGCCGAGGCTTAACACAGTGCTTTTCACGTCTACTACAAGGAAATTGCAAATAATTATAATTTAAAGTCAAAATTAAGTATCTAATTAAAGATTATAATACTAAACAGGCTCGCTTGCCTCGCGCCCGGCGCGGAGAAGGAGTTATTGTTGGACAGTTTGACGTCATAGATGGCCTGTTCGTTTGACGTCCAACTAACCCCAGCTTTGAAGCCTGAATTCTGACCATCTTTTGCCACATTTCCGAGCAGTGGCGTGAAAAGTATATGAAGTACTCACCAATGGCTATCAGACAAGGGAGCGCCTTCCCGAACAGTTCCGGGTCGTAGTCCATTTTGCTGAGGGAGTCGAAGATGTTGCTGAACAGCATCATGGTGAGCCGCTTCTCCTCGTCCGAGGAGCCGCCCGCGCCCGAGCTGCCGTAGTACTTGGCGCAGCGCTCGTAGTGCAGCGTCAGCAGCTGAGGGAAACCACATCATTGCACATCAAGCATTAGGTGTACTGGATCCTGGAGCTGTTCTGTTGGTCATAGACTAGCATGGCAAGCGCAAAACCGCGCGCGGGCTGTCTCGCGCGCGAGATAACTATCGGTCTATTTCTAAGCGTTCTCATTATAATAAAACGGTCAGTCTTGTACTGCACGTGCTGAAAAGAAGCGAGCTGTGGAGTCTAAGGGTGGTGAATAGCAGAACGTTTCAGCCGCCTAATTTCTCTTGAGACATTTCAGTCGACTGAAGAGACTTCCACCAAATAGTCGGAATCAACATACAAATGAAGAGTACCTCGACAAAATAATAGTCCAACGAAATCAATCAACTGAAACGCTATTAGGTTGCCTATAAGTTAAAAGCAATACAAGGGTCAGAACCTTGAAGGAAGTCAGATACTCTACGATCTACCTTACCTCAGGTGGTCAATGACTTTAGTGACTAATCCCTCAAATCTGACAGACCGTGCTTCTGCCGAATAAACCTCAGAGGTTCGTGGTCGCAGGTCCTGCATGTCCCGCTCGGCGCGGGTCCGCGGGGAGGTGCATGTCCCGCTCGGCGCGGGTCCGCGGGGAGGTGCATGTCCCGCTCGGCGCGGGTCCGCGGGGAGGTGCATGTCCCGCTCGGCGCGGGTCGCGGGGGGGGGGGGGGGGGGGGCACGTACCCGCAGCGCGACGGTGGTGTACTCCGACAGCCGCGACACGTCGACGGTGAGCTTCCGCAGCAGCTTCAGCAGCATGGAGGGCTGCATGGCCGAGGTCAGCGCCACCAGGAAATCCGACACGGCCTCGCGCTGGCCCTTGGTCAGCATTCGGTTTTTGGATAGCCTGTAAGTGTAAAAATTATAAATTAATCTCATAGAAACATGAATCTTCATTTGTTGTAATTTCGAATGAGACAAAACAAATGAAAATCTATCCCCTTAATATTTCGTCATCATATCAGCCGAAAGACATCCACCGCTGGACATAGGTCTCCCCCAAAGAGTGCCAAAGTGACCGGTCCTGCGCCACCCGCATCCAGCGGACTCTCGCTACCTTTACCAGGTCAACAGTCCACCTTGTGGGGGACCCACGCCGCGCCTTCCGGTACGTGGTCCCATTCGAGAACCGCACATCCCCAACGGTTCTACGTGCAATGTGCCTACCTAACTATATAATCCCAAGATCTAGCGAAAACTAGGTCTAGTTGGGAATGGAGCGGTCTCCTCGCGATGTTTTCCTTCTAAGTAGCATCTGAAATCGGTGTATACAGTGTGCAGCGTGGCGTCGAGCAGACTGGCGTAGTTCTCGGCCTCGTTGTAGAAGTTGGCGTGCTTGATGAGCAGCGGTAAGGTACTCGCCTGTATACAGTGTGCAGCGTGGCGTCGAGCAGACTGGCGTAGTTCTCGGCCTCGTTTAGAAGTTGGCGCGCTTGATGAGCACCGGTAAGGTACTCGCCTGTATACAGTGTGCAGCGTGGCGTCGAGCAGACTGGCGTAGTTCTCGGCCTCGTTTAGAAGTTGGCGTGCTTGATGAGCAGCGGTAAGGTACTCGCCTGTATACAGTGTGCAGCGTGGCGTCGAGCAGACTGGCGTAATTCTCGGCCTCGTTGTAGAAGTTGGCGTGCTTGATGAGCAGCGGTAAGGTACTCGCCTGTATACAGTGTGCAGCGTGGCGTCGAGCAGACTGGCGTAGTTCTCGGCCTCGTTGTAGAAGTTGGCGTGCTTGATGAGCAGCGGTAAGGTACTCGCCTGTATACAGTGTGCAGCGTGGCGTCGAGCAGACTGACGTAGTTCTCGGCCTCGTTGTAGAAGTTGGCGTGCTTGATGAGCAGCGGTAAGGTACTCGCCTGTATACAGTGTGCAGCGTGGCGTCGAGCAGACTGGCGTAGTTCTCGGCCTCGTTGTAGAAGTTGGCGTGCTTGATGAGCAGCGGTAAGGTACTCGCCTGTATACAGTGTGCAGCGTGGCGTCGAGCAGACTGGCGTAGTTCTCGGCCTCGTTTAGAAGTTGGCGCGCTTGATGAGCACCGGTAAGGTACTCGCCTGTATACAGTGTGCAGCGTGGCGTCGAGCAGACTGGCGTAGTTCTCGGCCTCGTTTAGAAGTTGGCGTGCTTGATGAGCAGCGGTAAGGTACTCGCCTGTATACAGTGTGCAGCGTGGCGTCGAGCAGACTGGCGTAATTCTCGGCCTCGTTGTAGAAGTTGGCGTGCTTGATGAGCAGCGGTAAGGTACTCGCCTGTATACAGTGTGCAGCGTGGCGTCGAGCAGACTGGCGTAGTTCTCGGCCTCGTTGTAGAAGTTGGCGTGCTTGATGAGCAGCGGTAAGGTACTCGCCTGTATACAGTGTGCAGCGTGGCGTCGAGCAGACTGGCGTAGTTCTCGGCCTCGTTGTAGAAGTTGGCGTGCTTGATGAGCAGCGGTAAGGTACTCGCCTGTATACAGTGTGCAGCGTGGCGTCGAGCAGACTGGCGTAGTTCTCGGCCTCGTTGTAGAAGTTGGCGTGCTTGATGAGCAGCGGTAAGGTACTCGCCTGTATACAGTGTGCAGCGTGGCGTCGAGCAGACTGGCGTAATTCTCGGCCTCGTTGTAGAAGTTGGCGTGCTTGATGAGCAGCGGTAAGGTACTCGCCTGTATACAGTGTGCAGCGTGGCGTCGAGCAGACTGGCGTAATTCTCGGCCTCGTTGTAGAAGTTGGCGTGCTTGATGAGCAGCGGTAAGGTACTCGCCTGTATACAGTGTGCAGCGTGGCGTCGAGCAGACTGGCGTAGTTCTCGGCCTCGTTTAGAAGTTGGCGCGCTTGATGAGCACCGGTAAGGTACTCGCCTGTATACAGTGTGCAGCGTGGCGTCGAGCAGACTGGCGTAGTTCTCGGCCTCGTTTAGAAGTTGGCGTGCTTGATGAGCAGCGGTAAGGTACTCGCCTGTATACAGTGTGCAGCGTGGCGTCGAGCAGACTGGCGTAATTCTCGGCCTCGTTGTAGAAGTTGGCGTGCTTGATGAGCAGCGGTAAGGTACTCGCCTGTATACAGTGTGCAGCGTGGCGTCGAGCAGACTGGCGTAGTTCTCGGCCTCGTTGTAGAAGTTGGCGTGCTTGATGAGCAGCGGTAAGGTACTCGCCTGTATACAGTGTGCAGCGTGGCGTCGAGCAGACTGGCGTAGTTCTCGGCCTCGTTGTAGAAGTTGGCGTGCTTGATGAGCAGCGGTAAGGTACTCGCCTGTATACAGTGTGCAGCGTGGCGTCGAGCAGACTGGCGTAGTTCTCGGCCTCGTTGTAGAAGTTGGCGTGCTTGATGAGCAGCGGTAAGGTACTCGCCTGTATACAGTGTGCAGCGTGGCGTCGAGCAGACTGGCGTAATTCTCGGCCTCGTTGTAGAAGTTGGCGTGCTTGATGAGCAGCGGTAAGGTACTCGCCTGTATACAGTGTGCAGCGTGGCGTCGAGCAGACTGGCGTAATTCTCGGCCTCGTTGTAGAAGTTGGCGTGCTTGATGAGCAGCGGTAAGGTACTCGCCTGTATACAGTGTGCAGCGTGGCGTCGAGCAGACTGGCGTAATTCTCGGCCTCGTTGTAGAAGTTGGCGTGCTTGATGAGCAGCGGTAGGATCGAGTTGCCGATGTAGCGGTTCATGGACAACGCCATGTCCGACTCGCAGCCGTCATTCTGTCGGAACCCAGTTATGCATCAGGCAAGTGGAGCATTACTCGTGTTCTCTCTCATAAAACACGGGAGGCCTATTCCCAGTGGGACGGATATAAACTGAACTGATAATGATGAAGCATACTACATTCATTAACTCTTGAACTTGAACACAATAATTTCTGTAAAACAGATATAAACTTACGCCTGTTTTCGAATGCAGAGCGGTTCCCCTTGTTTTGGCATATTTTTTTAGTAATAATTCTATATGGCATAAACTATGTAGCCATAAATGACTTTACGCATAAACTGTTTTGGCAGAATCGAGATTCGCATAGTTCGATTACGTCGAATTTCAATAGTCCGAATATCATTTGTGTACAATATCATGTATTTTCTCCATACAAATTAAACCGGTATTATTTCGTTCTTTGTTTATGATATAATTTTTGATCGGGCAGTCTAATAATACGAATATGTTAGCTAAATACACTATAGAGTCCTACATTAAGAGCCTAAAATAATTCAAAATATTAGACTACTTCGGGGATATTTGAAAAAACCGGTTCCGATCCCTGATTTTGATACTCCAAATGTCCACGCATAAAATACACCGTGGGCGTTAATAACCCGAAAGATTTAAACCACGTATTTTTGACGACAGTACGAGTAAATAATGTTATATCAACATGGGTCCAATTATGTGTCTTAATTAAATTACTTTTTCAGTACAAATTAAATCATATTAATTGACCGCTTCTTTGTGAACAAACCTTTACTCCAGAGAGTGAGCGAGTTTAATTAATCTCAAGTTGAGAAACAGAGAGCGAGCATGACACTTCACGAATCACTCCGATATCATACGATCCACGGCGAATGCAGTGACTTGTGTTCCATGACAAGAAGTGTCATGTCTAGCATGATGTTTACGTTGAAATTATTTCAATTTATTGGCACCACAAAATACCACAAATTGTAGGTATCCAAATTTTAGTAGTTACCACAACATTACAGTGCAGTTATTATTGTTGATACTTTGCGTTGATATCTTTTCCTTTGACTGACGTAACCAAAACCATTAACCATGATTATATCCGAAAGAAATCATACCTATTATTGTTTTACCTCATACTATAGCTGGAAAGAGATGATTACCTACTTTGTTATAATATCGATCATGCTAATCAGTACGTATTTTAAATTCTCGATGTGTTGATTTATACTAAGCAAAATAAAGTAAACAACTATGTTAAACAATTACGCATTTTTATTAATTTAATGTATTAGGTTTTCAAAGTGTGTACCACCGTTTTCAGCACAAAGATTTAATCTTAAACGGATTTCATTATTTAGGTTCACAAAAGTGTTCTTTATCTCTTCTGATGCCGTTCCAATTCTTCATAATAATTCTTCTCTAGAGTTCACTGGTGTTGAGTATACCTTATCTTTCAGAGTTCCCCATAGAAAAAAATCCAATGGAGTTAAGTCGGGTGACCGGGCGGGCTAGGATTGACATAATTACACACATTAACATTGACTAGTCGTGCTACAGCTCTTGACGATAACGTTGGATCTTCTGTAATCAAATTCATTATTCGATTATCTGTTCGTACATCTAGATTTATCGCGCTTTCCCTTGGAGTCTTTCTAAGCCCTTTTTCCCGAAACTGTCGGTGGATATCCACAAAAGTAGAATGATGAGGTAGACGACGATCTGGGCATCTTCGGTATTCGGCGACTGCCTGGAGCGAGTTGCCATCCGCTAAATAAGCCGAAGGATAATGCGGCATGGCGAATTTATTTATTACAGTCAATCAAATTTTCAACGTGATTTTATCTTGCGTGACAATCAGTAATCATTTAAAATATGTCATTTTAGTGACATCAATTTCAAACTATCAGTGAAGGTAAATAGTTTGCACTCTCGCGATTGAGGACAGAACAAAAGTAGAAAAGACTAGATTTCTAGTCTTAGCGATAAGAGAAAAGAGGAAAGCTACTTGTGTGATATCATAATAATTATTATTTAAAGCACTACGCTGTATTTTAGTTGCAAGTCACATCCTTTTATCACGACGAAAATTTTTCGCTAATGAAACCTTTTTGTAGGACAGATACCAAACTTAATTAAGTAAAACTGGCTAACAACCATGCAGTTCGTGCGTCTGCGTGTAAAAGTAGTAGGTGGCTACCTCACGCCCTTAGGGTGTGTTACAATTGAGATTTTGTAACTTGTGATTTGTTTTAAATAATTAATATCTCTTAAATTATGGGTTTTTGGACTATATGTTACATAACTTTAAATACTCTAATTAGGCTCTAAAATCGTTGGTTTAAATCTTTCGGGTTGTTAACGCCCACGGTGTATATGAGCATAATTTTTTTTTGTCGAAAACTATCGTATAGCGTAATTGCCTACAATTATTTTAATAGCAATGCCTCATAATCATCATTGTATCAGCCGAAAGACTTCCATTGCTGGACATAGGACTCCCCCAAAGAGTGCCAAAGTGACCGGTCCCGCGCCACCCGCAATAGCAATGCCTATTTTAACCTAACCTAAACCTAACCTAACTGCCAGCGCGTCTATTTCCGCTCTAAGGGACACAAGCTAACCATAACATAACCTATTAATAATACCATTGTTAGGATTATTTGTTAGTTTTTACTGCGGGGGGCTTTGCCCCCCCGAGTCCCCCTTGTGGGGGGGGCGTCGCCCCCTTTTCCTAGCTGCCCTAACATAAAGTGCCTTCGTTAGCTCTTGCCACTTGTTCCCATCTTCAGCCACGCTTCTGGTCGCTCCAGCTCAGGCCGACTCGTAGCTCAGAAGTATGCCAAGTAAGTATTGGACAATCGATAAAATTATGCTAAACAAAATTATGCGTAAATATAATCGACCGTAACAATAGTATACAAATTTAAATTCAGACTAACGCATTTTTGGAATTTTAGAAATTCTATTGGGTAAGATTTCTGCCACATTAACATTCGGCGAAAACCGAATATGCCAAGTTTGTTATGCGAAAAGCGTTTCGGACAATCAAAGTTATGCCAAATAGAGGGAACCTATGCAGAGCACACGGAACTTATTCTTCATTGCCACATACTAGCATTTGTAGGTTTGAAGATTTTCCAAATAAACATAGTAAGTAATAAATGAGGTAATTGCAGATATCTCAATTGTATGGTTTGTTTGGTGCAAATTTAAACATAATTCTGCGAGTAGGTTAATTTGTTGTGAGGTAGGCAATAAAGAGTATCGGGTAGGCCTCACATAGAACGGAATACTCAGAATCAGAATAATAATCAGAATCTGAATCACACAAGAGCTACTAAAACAGATACAACGTGCAATTTTTTTACCCAAGTGTGTATTTTTTTTTACTTAGGTAAGACCCAATTGCCAAAAGATAAATAGTGTCCGACATTTAGCTAAATACTTACTATTAGTACATATAGACTGGCTACTTAGGACACTTTTATTGACGTCTTCCATCAGGTCATCGTCTTGGAATGTACTAAGCGCTCATCACGGACTATGCAAAGGTACTCCCGCTAGAGAAGGTAACATGCGCGTACTTATGCTAGACTATGTAACTCAATGCATTTAGTAAACCACACAAAATAGTGACCTTGATACAGACACTTTTGCCGTACGTAATTACCTAAAATCAAACGTTACTTGATGAAATTCCACGATAAGTAAGTACCTACTTAGCGAGCTTGGATGGCGGAGACAGCGGCCTAAGTGCATACGTGGGAGTTATTCTAGTACGAGTATAAGTAATGAATCGTTCTATTCACTTACTCTATCCAGCATAGTAGCTGCACGCAGGTCAGGTAAGAAAGCCTCCTCCAGCAACCGATAGAACAGCTCTTGGGTCTCGATGCCGTAGACCCGCTCGAGGAAGAGAACAACACTCTGCTTGTGGCCAGGGATGAGGCCGGATGGCATGTCTGCAGACAAAGAAAATTCAGAGATTATAATATTACAAAGAGCTTCAGCCCACACACGGAGCAATTAAAATATCAAGACACACCAAAATTTTACACTGTCACTAACAATGCAGGAGGCAGGAGTCGACGGGGACAGGTGACCACGGTATTCAGACATTGAGGACCGATCAGACAGGGAGAGAGAGAGAGAGACAGTCCACAGGTGCAGCACAGATTGCAAGTTAGAGAGAAATTAGCACAGTTATTTGTCACAGTTGGTAGGTCTTCGAGCCCGTCCTGGAAAACTTTGGTGGACGAGTTGACGAGCAGCTTCCAAGCTTCCTCACCTCTGTACAGACGCAGACCAGCGGGTAAGTGATCGCCCTCGCAGGCTCCTGTTCATCTTGCCAAATACAACCAGTTTGTCAAGACTATCTCTGGCTGTCACCCAGCTATGTGGCCCAAGGATCCGTTGATAGCAGATTGTGGAGTCTGGTCTTAACTCTTACTTGGGTTAGGATAAATTTATTTGTTTTCTTTGCTGTCCACTGAATGCCTAACATCCTTCGCCAGCATCACATTTCGAAGGCGTCTAGGCATACACAGTACCCTAACATTTATTTATTTATTCAAACAATTATTACACAGTATTACAGTTACAAAACTAATGCACTGTGAATCTTAGAATTAACATTCCTTGATCACTTAATATACTACCGAGGACCGTCGGTTATCCATCGCCCCGCAGAACCTCAAGCATTCACAACAGACTTTTACCCAACTACTAGCAAAAACATCCAGTCAGATGCAGATGCGAGAAGTACATTGAGGTAGTGCAGAGCTCGAATAAGCGGCGACTTACTATGTGCCACAGTTCGCGTCTCCGGAGGAGTAAGCAGTGGTCGGAAGATGTATCCGAGATTGCAACGGAATGTGCAGCCTCACTATCCGCTCGACCAGTTCAGGGCAGTCAGAAACACCGCGTAAAATTTTACGCATATGCTCACCAGACTTGGGTCGCTCCTCGCCGGCGGCCGGGTTGTGCAGGGTGAAGCGCAAGCTCAGCACACCCTGAAGATCTTCTAGTGGTACCAGTGAGCGCAAGATGGCGCGCGCTCGGAGAGACTCGTTCTTGCCCTGCAACAAATGAATATAATAATGACGTAAAGTTATAAGGATTAACATAAAGAGGACGTGGGCCCAGAAGATGGACAGTTGAAAAGTTACTGGGTCCACACTCCAGGCAACTATACAAAAGGCTCAAGATGGAACAGCCTTGATTGCAGTGGGCCAGAGAAGCACTCATAAACGGCACGTCCGTCAGTACGACCAAAAAGAAGCTTTGAGAGTTAGTTAAGTTTGAATGTAGAGGTTCGAGACTACTCGTCCGATTACAAAAATTCTTCAACCATATAATGGACCTTCGGGATGGGCATGAGTTATATTTTATTCCGCGGCTTCGCTTGCGTTCTGTGGAATCTCACGGAGAGGTACTTCTAACCTCCTGAAACCGCATACAATGGAATCAAAACCAAGCGGTTCAGATAATAGATCTGCTGAATTCTCACATGTCCTAAAATCAAAGGAATTAAAACAAATTAAAGTCCTTACCTTATATATACTACATTATATTGTTTTATTTTTCTATAGGAACCGGAGCAAGCTAAATAATTGTACATTACACGCCCAGGACGGTGAATTCGTGAAAGCTGAATCGCAGGTGTTTGCTGCCCAAACCGAAGCTGATGAAGGCCATAAATATGCGATCTGGGGCTTTACGAGTTACCGCCCGTGGTCTGTCTAAAGTTTTACGTCTTGCCTTGGCCAGGAAGTGAGATTTTCTCCTCGCGTAGCGGGCATAAAATGCCGCTTACGGCCTAGGGTGACGTAAAGGAATGAACAAAATGCAAACACATACCAAGGCGATAACACCAGCTTCAGGCGCGCAGCGACCCAGCAGGTCCACGAGCGTGCAGTAGAAGTTCAAGATGGCCGCGCCCGTGTCTATGTAGTCCTCGTCCTCGTCCGACTCGGGCAGCGGGTGGCTGAACTGTGGACAAATACCATAAATAATTTAATGTTATCAGAGACAGGATATCGCTTCTTCAAGTGCCATGTGCATGTCGGAGGGCGGCGACCATTTGCCTATAGATCATGGGACACGAGGTTGGCGTTCTCTTGTACGCTTTCACCGTTCACCTAGTATTTACAAGTGTGAGGAGTCACCGTGTTATCTCCCTCCATCTCGATCTCCCTCAGTTTCCGCCTGTCCGCGATGCGCTCGCTCATCTTGTTGGCGTCGACGATCGCCTTCAGCAAGCCCTCGCCCTCGCCGCGGAGCGCCGGCCCGAGGCACTCCGGCCGCCGGATCAGGAGGCGGATCACGAGGTTGGCGTTCTCTTCTACGCTCTCACCGTTCACCTGGAAATAGAGTATAATTCAATACTATAACCGAGCGTTAGGCACTTGTCCCACCGCCGGCGATGAGCGATGAGCTATCGGCGATTTTCTCGCCCAAGAAACGAACAAAAGATAATCGCTCCCGTGTAAATAAAAGAGAGAGATATAGTACATCGCGGTGTGAACAGCCAGCGATGAACTATAAATATATATCTCTCTTTTATTTACACGGGAGCGATTATCTTTTGTTCGTTTCTTGGGCGAGAAAATCGCCGATAGCTCATCGCTTACTCGCCAGCGGTGGGACAAGTGCCTTAAGCTCAAACTTCAATATGTAGGACCTGGGTGCGAACCCCGGCTCGTGACACTGGGTCCCACCGGGTCCCGGCCGAGGTCCGGGTAGCCCTTCTCGATCAGCTCCGAGTTGCTCTGCAGCCCGCAGCGGGACAGGTAGATGTATTCAGTGTAACTCACCCACACACAGAACCGCAGGAAGTCCAGGTAGCGCTCGCCCTCCACCGGGTCCCAGCCGAGGTCCGGGTAGCCCTTCTCGATCAGCTCCGAGTTGCTCTGCAGCCCGCAGCGGGACAGGTAGATGTATTCAGTGTAACTCACCCACACACAGAACCGCAGGAAGTCCAGGTAGCGCTCGCCCTCCACCGGGTCCCAGCCGAGGTCCGGGTAGCCCTTCTCGATCAGCTCCGAGTTGCTCTGCAGCCCGCAGCGGGACAGGTAGATGTATTCAGTGTAACTCACCCACACACAGAACCGCAGGAAGTCCAGGTAGCGCTCGCCCTCCACCGGGTCCCGGCCGAGGTCCGGGTAGCCCTTCTCGATCAGCTCCGAGTTGCTCTGCAGCCCGCAGCGGGACAGGTAGATGTATTCAGTGTAACTCACCCACACACAGAACCGCAGGAAGTCCAGGTAGCGCTCGCCCTCCACCGGGTCCCAGCCGAGGTCCGGGTAGCCCTTCTCGATCAGCTCCGAGTTGCTCTGCAGCCCGCAGCGGGACAGGTAGATGTATTCAGTGTAACTCACCCACACACAGAACCGCAGGAAGTCCAGGTAGCGCTCGCCCTCCACCGGGTCCCGGCCGAGGTCCGGGTAGCCCTTCTCGATCAGCTCCGAGTTGCTCTGCAGCCCGCAGCGGGACAGGTAGATGTATTCAGTGTAACTCACCCACACACAGAACCGCAGGAAGTCCAGGTAGCGCTCGCCCTCCACCGGGTCCCGGCCGAGGTCCGGGTAGCCCTTCTCGATCAGCTCCGAGTTGCTCTGCAGCCCGCAGCGGGACAGGTAGATGTATTCAGTGTAACTCACCCACACACAGAACCGCAGGAAGTCCAGGTAGCGCTCGCCCTCCACCGGGTCCCAGCCGAGGTCCGGGTAGCCCTTCTCGATCAGCTCCGAGTTGCTCTGCAGCCCGCAGCGGGACAGGTAGATGTATTCAGTGTAACTCACCCACACACAGAACCGCAGGAAGTCCAGGTAGCGCTCGCCCTCCACCGGGTCCCAGCCGAGGTCCGGGTAGCCCTTCTCGATCAGCTCCGAGTTGCTCTGCAGCCCGCAGCGGGACAGGTAGATGTATTCAGTGTAACTCACCCACACACAGAACCGCAGGAAGTCCAGGTAGCGCTCGCCCTCCACCGGGTCCCAGCCGAGGTCCGGGTAGCCCTTCTCGATCAGCTCCGAGTTGCTCTGCAGCCCGCAGCGGGACAGGTAGATGTATTCAGTGTAACTCACCCACACACAGAACCGCAGGAAGTCCAGGTAGCGCTCGCCCTCCACCGGGTCCCGGCCGAGGTCCGGGTAGCCCTTCTCGATCAGCTCCGAGTTGCTCTGCAGCCCGCAGCGGGACAGGTAGATGTATTCAGTGTAACTCACCCACACACAGAACCGCAGGAAGTCCAGGTAGCGCTCGCCCTCCACCGGGTCCCGGCCGAGGTCCGGGTAGCCCTTCTCGATCAGCTCCGAGTTGCTCTGCAGCCCGCAGCGGGACAGGTAGATGTATTCAGTGTAACTCACCCACACACAGAACCGCAGGAAGTCCAGGTACCGCTCGCCCTCCACCGGGTCCCAGCCGAGGTCCGGGTAGCCCTTCTCGATCAGCTCCGAGTTGCTCTGCAGCCCGCAGCGGGACAGGTAGACGGCGATCTTCTCGAGATAGTGCTCTCTGGAGAAAGATAAATTAATGTAACATTGGTAAAAACCAGGGAACGAAAAAACCATAGCAGGCGATCTCCTTACACTACACAAGCACGTGCCCAAAACCCGGTATGCGCATGTGTGCGCATGTTCGAACTAAACGGCTGCTTGGCATTCTTCTGACACCCCGCTCCCACGTACGCATAATGGCAGTGTGCATGCTTTTTGTGGGGCCACTTTTCGGCACTAGTTAGACTTCTATGGTTTTTTCGTTCGCTGTAGAAACACTCCCAACACAAACATTGCTAAGAATCTCAACATTCAAGACTTTCGATTTAAAAAAAACTACTTCAGTTACGGTTCATCCGTTTAGGATTGGCACTTGGCTTCTCGTTTTGACGGGGGATAAAAATAAAAGTAACGATCGGGAGGCATTAAATTGTTCTTATCCGACGTGATAAACCATCAGTGTTGCTGATGTTTGTACCAAGTGATGTTAGAAAGAGCTAAAACACAATAAAATACAATACAATACAAATACTCTTTATTGCACACCTCACACAAACAAAGCTGTTACAGAGAGAAACAATACAATAACACGTAGGTAGAGGTAGACAACAGGCGGTCTTATCGCTGAAGAGCGATCTCTTCCAGACAACCTTTGTGTATCGGAGAAAGAGATAAAACTAGATTATGCAGTAGGTGGTGCAGATATTATTATTAAACAAAAATCAAAATAATTATAAAAATAAACGTACATAAATATATCTTTATATAAACATACATACACAATCATACATATATATACAAATACAAATATATCATACATAAACAGTCAGCCAAAAAATATAATCAGGGTTAGGGGACACCTTATATTGTCTCACATGAAAAAAAAATCTTTTGGTTTTCATTTTTACTTTATTTGCAATGTATTTGAATTGTTATTTGATAGGGGTGTTACTTCCTGAAAATAAAGCTTTCATTATTATTAGGTCTTAAGCATACATTATATCTGAACCTATGTGTTTGTCTGTGGACGCCCCATAGTACTGACGCGCGCAGCGCTCATTGAATGTCAAACTTCGACAGAGTAGCACGGCAAGCGGCGGATAAAGTTTGCTACGTCGGGAATTTAATTCGGATCTAGCCTCATTATCACCCGATATTAAGTCTAACTTATCTTATCTAGTTGAGGGCCCTTTCGGATACGCTTCGACCCAGTGGGATCTTTTGTGCAAATGCCCTCCCCTTTATAGCTACTCCCAAGCTCGCTCCATCATTTCCACAAAGCGGATGATGCAGCTCAGTGGGAGCACCTTGAATTCCTTTGGTTGCGGGTAGCCGTTACCAAAGAGATTCATTCTTTGTCTGGCAAGGGCATGACATTCACACTGTAAGTCTAACTTACCCAATGAGTTGAAAACCTCAAAGCCAACGTTACCGTTACCACAAACTTCCAAAGAATTAACAATCTTTATCCTTCTAATATTATAAATGCGAAAGTTTAGATGTTTGGATGTTTAGATGTTTGGATGTTTGTTAGTCAATCACGCAAAAATGGCTAAACGGATTAAGATGAATTTTGGTATACATATAGTGTATAGCCTGGATTAACATATAGAATACTTTTTATCCCGGGAATCATCCCCTAAGGGGGCGAAATGAGGGGCGAAAGTTTGTACGGAGCCACGATTTAAATGAATTCCACGCGGACGAAGTCCCGGGCAGAAGCTAGTATTAAAATATAATGAAAACGAGTAACTCACGTACTTAATGTCGAATATCGCTCGACATGCCTCAAACCGATCCGCGGATCTTAGTCATGAGCACACGCGTCGCCGGCGCGTTTAGAACTGCGGGCCCGCGTCCTGCTCGCTCGGCTGGTGTGGGTCGGCTGATTACTTACGTTTTCATTATATTTGAATATATTTGATTCTCACGAGTTCTCTATTTTTTATATTAGCTAATTTTGTGTCCCACTGCTGGGCAAAGGCCTCCCCTTTTTTATACAGATAGTTTTATATAGGGAGTTTTCTATGTACCTACAATAAAAAAATTACCTCAAAGCCAGCGCCAGCTCAGTATTTTCCATCAAACTAGAGTACGCCACATCCAGCGGAGTGGATCCTCTCAGAGAGGGTCTGGACAGCAGGATGTTGGAGTTCTCCAGCAGGAAGTCGAAGTGGTCGAACATGGCCTTCTGGTTCTGGCGGCCCGTGCGGCAGAAGTAGCACAGGAACCGGCAGCAGGCCACCACCATCTCGTGGGAGGTGTCCTGGATACATATGCAACGTTAAGACATTTAAGACTTGTGAAATTTTCTAACGGTCACCTGTTGTTAGAAATTAAAATAAAAGGAAGTAAGGAAGGGAGAAAACCAGATCGAAATTTTCATGCACGAGACAGATCACGATCTTGTGCTAGCCGTTGTATATGTGGCTCTAAGATCGTCCTTCATTGTCTGCTGGTGGTCTAGACCTGTAATCCTAAAGTCTGCATTGCAAGGTGAAGGACGAACTATGTAATGACCAAGGCTCGGATTTTTCATCGCACGGTAAAACGTAAGAGAACTATGGACTCGATATCACAACAATATAGTATATATAACTAGGTACGTCAATCTGGCACTCTTTGGGGGAGGCTTATGTCCAGCAGTGGACGTCTTTCGGCTGATATGATGATGACGATGATGACGGACTAGGTACGTAACTAAAGCGGCCTTTAGACCTGTCTAAATGCAGTGCACTAACTGCACTCACACTCACTGATTAGTTAGAGTGAGATGGTTTATCATCCCTCCATTCCCTCCCCCAGTTAGTGCACTGCATTTAGCCAGGTCTAAAGCCGCCTAAGAAAATAAGTGAGTATGAGTAAAGTTTTCATGTTAATATCGACTCCATAGTCTTCTTTCGTCTTACCGTGCAATGAAAAATCCGAGCCCTGGAATGAACTAGTCGAGACTGTGAATGAACTAGAGCTAGTCGGTTACCTTCGCCTTGTCCTCGGCGGCGGGCGGCGAGGCGGGCGCCGCGTCCGACTGCGCCTGCGCGCGGCGGCCCAGGGTGTTCATCATTACTGCCATCACGTTTTCGTGCACACGAAGTATACTGCGCATACCAATAAAAATCTGTTAAAGAGCCGTGTCAAAACGAGCCTTCAAAATTCTAGCCGTTGGCTAGCTAGCGTACTGCTCAGAACACTCGCTTTAGCCATGACGGCTCGAGTGTAAGCACGAGCTGCATGAATCGTTTCGGCTGCCGCCAACAATTTTGAAGCGTAATTTCTGTCTTAAGAACAAGATAGAGCAGCATTGCACTAGGAACCAGGCAGTAACAATTTTTAATAAACTTCCCACTAACTTAAAAATCATTACAGACGGTCTCGAGTTCAGTAAACAATTGAAAGCATATTTGTTGAGGGGGTGCTTCTATAGTATTGAAGAAATATTTGCACAAGATTAAAAAAACTAGTTTTTGCTAAATATCGGTCAAAATGATGTACGTGATCCTAGTTATAGTATTTACTTCTATTATTAAATGTATGTACAAATTTCAAACACAATCATTGTATTGTACATGAATAAGTCTTTGATTTAAATAAATTATTCCAGTTTAACACGTATGAAAATCGTAAAGGTAAAAATCTAGATTATTATAGAAATAAATTTGAGAAAATAGACTTACCGGATCAAATCTGGATGCTGGAAGAACGTGTGATTGTTCACCAGTTTCCTGTAATAAATAATATTATTAATGAAACAGAAAATCGGTAACCGATAGCCCTGCTCGTGATTATATACTAACGTACCAAATGGAAAGCTTCCAAAACTGCAATATCTTGGTAATTTCTCAAGTTACCTAAAATGGAATTCGCTCCCTTCATCTGTATTTCCCGAGAACTACCGAACGATGAGACTAGCGCCAATCGCTGGACAGTTGAGTCTTTCATAAAAAAAAAAACTGTCGTTATATTTTTCGAAAAACTTTTCGCAAATTGCACATCTGTCTTAGAGCATACATAACTGGAGTAGTATTACCCCTCTGTAAAAAACCTTGCACAATGTGCATAAAATCACACAAAGGCAATTTCACGATCGATCACAAAATCGCCTCGCAAGAGAACACTGATCATAAAAATGCCCGCATGTTGTTGTAAGCACTTGATATTATAAACGTTCAACCACTTCAAGCTTTTAATATATAATTGAGTTTCAATATCCTATTAAGATGCTCCCCCCCGCCCCCGCAAAATTCGGCAGACTTTCTTGTACGCAAACACGACATAATATATATCCATACTAATATCTCCAGTTATAGTTGAAATTTTCTAAACTAAGCTGATCTACTTATCTTCAGAACAATAGCATTCAAGTCCAACAATACGATTGTGTAGTCGGACGCGTGCCTTTTTTTGCAAGAAAAAGGTTAGCGCCACATAAAATGTTAATTGAATAATGAACTCTTATCACCTTAATCAATAGATTCAAAATGGACTAAAAGATAAAAAAACCCGCTTGCAGCGAGCCAGGTATAAACAAGAAATGGCACGCTGTGTGTGGTATTTTATTTGAAATCTATTGCAAAAGAAGATAGAGTTCATTATTCAATGAACATTTTAAGTTTTTCTTGCAAAAAAAGGCACACGTCCGACCACACATTCGTATTGTTGGACTTGAATGCTATTGTTCTGAAGATAAGTAGATCAGCTAAGTTTAGAAAATTTCAACTATATATACATATATGCTCTAAGGTAGGTAGTTACCCGACATTGACCCTCAAGTCTACATAATAGACCAGTCAGAGGGCGTATGGGCCTATATAAGACTTGACTCACCACAAGCGTTTCCTCATAAGTTCCTCCTCCTCCTGGCTCATCTGCACAGGCAGCAGCGCTCGTATCTGACTCAGCCCCACCAACATCTCAGCCACGGCCAACGTCAAAGTCTCCAAGTTCATTGCTACAAAGTCCTGTTACCAGAGATCTATGACACCGTTCAACCACATTTATAGACACCGTGCCCGGTCCACTGAGATCTACGACAACAATGTTGAACCTTGGATCTATATCTCTAATGCCTTTGCTACAATGCGCATACCTGCAAGATGAGTCTGCAAGTCTCCAAACAAATATTAGACCAAAATTGATCCTGACGTGGCACATTGACAAAAGAAAAAAGATGACAATGGTTGATGTACTCACCACAATCGTTTCCTCATAAGTTCCTCCTCCTCCTGGCTCATCTGCACAGGCAGCAGCGCTCGTATCTGACTCAGCCCCACCCACATCTCAGCCACGTCCAGCTTGGTCTTAGCGTTGATGACATACGTCTTCTCTAGGGCGCGTATCAGCTCTCCCACTGAGTCGTACTGACGGACCAGGAGACTGAAAGACGATTGAAGATCCTTAATTGTTATATAGTTCAGACGACCGCTTTAGCCTAGTTCGTAGTGACCCTGCCTACGAAGCAAGAGGTCCTGGGTTCGAAGCCCGGTAAGGGCATTTATTTGTGTGATGATGAGCACGAACATTTGTTCCTGAGTCATGGATGTTTTCTATGTATTTAAGTATGTATTTATCTATATAAGTATGTTTATCGTCGTCTAGTACCCATAGTACAAGCTTTGCTTAGTTTGGGACTAGGTCGATTTGTAAGATTGTTCGCAAATATTTATTTTATTTATTTAATTTTTAAGGCCGTGTCGGACAGCAGGGAATGTGGCCCGGCCCACAAATGGTCTCGCCGGAAGACCAAGGCTGGCTCGCGATTATGCTGAGGCGAGACCATTTCGGGACAAACTGCTTATATAGTATTTTTAGTTGTAATTTCATTGTTAATCTATGTCACGAATAAATTATTTCATTTCATTTCATTTCCAATGATTTAGTTGAATGATATAGTGAACTAGCCTCTGCCCGCGACACCGTCCGCATGGAACTCGTTTATACCGTAGCTCCATAGAAACTTTCACCCCCTTAGGGTAAGATTTTCGGTGAAGGAAAACATCGTGAGGAAACCTGCATACATCGGAGTAGAAATTCAAAAGAGGTATGTGAAGTCCCCGCACTGGGCCAGCGTGGGGACTAAAAAAGAAAAGAAAAGAAAAGAAGACATTTATTCACTACACAAAAGACACACAGATATAAAGGGAGTAGACATACAATACAATTGACACATTGTGTGTGTCTTCGCGGCAGTGAAACGGTCGCTGTCTCGGCATTGTGCCGAGGTGTCAGACATACACCTACAGCGCTGGTTTTCAGACAGCACCGTAAGTGACCCACGGAACGCAACACAGCATACTATTCGATAGTAGAAACATAATAAATAAATAATTAATGTAATAAATGTGTTTTTTTTAATATAAAACAGTACCACAACGGGATGAAAAATACAAAGCATAAAAGACGACACGGTTGGGACTACTGCCCGTTCCCTCTCATTCATGAGAGGAGGCCTGTGCCCAGCAGTGGGACGTACATAGGCTGATGATGATGATGATGATGATGATGTCCTTTCTAGTGACTCAAACTATCTCTATACAAAATTTAATCTAAATCCGTTTAACGGTTTAAGCGTGAAGAGGTAACAGACAGACAATTTTCACATTTATAATATTACTAGCTTTTGCCGACGACTCCGGCCGCGTGGAGCACGTTTATATCGTAGCTCTATACAAACTTTCACCCCCATTTCACCCCCTTATAGGGTAAGATTTCCGGGACAATCTATCTCTATACCAAATTTCATCTTAATCGGTTGAGAGTTTAAGCGTGAAGAGGTAACAGACAGACAGACACACTTTCGCATTTATAATATTAGTAAGGATAAGTTTCTTGCGAAAAAACAATTTCGGTACAAGCTTTTTGCCGACTGGACTTTTCGCACACACATCAACTACCCGTTGACAGGTTTCCATTGGGCACAAACACGATGTGTTAAATTTTCGTAGTTTAAAAGTTGCTAAGGTCAGCTTCCGTCGTAATTATTAAATCAGCACTGCTAGCATAACTTGACTCTCGACTCTACTCGCGCGCGAGATAGACTGTCCGTCACTTTCTGATTAATGCTGTCAAAAAGTGACAGATAGTCTATCACGCGCGCGAGTAGAGTAGAGTCAAGTTATGCTAGCAGGGCAGTTCGTCGGTAATACCATAATTTTGCGTTATCACCGAATTTACATAAATATGTAAAATTTCAACTCAATCTAATACTCGCAAGAGGCTGAAAATGGTTTGTTTGTATGCCACTTTTCTACAATTTTAAACCACCTCACCTTTTACAACATATTAAAGTGTACAGACATACAAACATTCAAAAACATAACCATAAATAAGCCGCAGTAAATGCTCTCACTGTTTTGCCGTGGAGTCTTGTGTAGATCAGCGTTGACCTACACAATATCATCTATTAGGTGTGTTAGCCGTTTCGGCAGAATGAAATCTACCGACATCTTCTTTGAGTAAGTATGTGATGTTATTATTTTGTTTTTAGGGTTCCGTAGCCAAAATGGCAAAAACGGAACCCTTATAGTTTCGTCATGTCCGTCTGTCCGTCTGTCCGTCTGTCCGTATGTCACAGGCATTTTACTCGAAAACTATAAGGTGTATTTGAATAAAATTTTGAGGATAGGTGTATTTTGTTAGCCGCTACATAGTTTTGTAATTAAAATGACAAAAAAAAATGTTTTTAGGGGTGCACTCCATACATAAAACTAAAAGTCAAAAATTTTTTTTTCATTGTGACCCCCCGTGTGGCACATCAATCGATAGGCCTTTCAAAATAAATATAAGGTTTCTTAGCATTTTTTTTGATTAAGTGAAGATAATCGCCCCGAAAGTCACTAAAATTCTGTCCCACCCCTCTAATTTTTGAACGGTGTATTTTAAAAATATGGAAAAATTCATGGACATAGGGCTTATTAATTTCATTCACCGAAAATTGTTTTGAACAAGATCGGTTCAGAGGTTTTCGAGATATTGCTGAAAAACTGCCTTCCTCAAAGAAAAGGACGTAAGTGCCGTAAAATTTCTGTGACGATACGACCTTTTTAATAGGCACGGAACCCTTCGTTTTGCGTGGTCCGACACGCACTTGGCCGGTTTTTTTTTTACTTCTCCCGAATATCGATCACTCTTATCTAGTCTATTGTTCATACAATTGGCTACTTTCCTAAAAAAAATCTATTTAGTCCGATTGTTACATTATCAAAAAATATTGGACACGTATTTTGTGTTTTGTCAATCAAACAAAAAATGATGAAGATATAGCCCGTTAAAGTTGACCAGGCCGACAATGAGATTGCAGTTTTCTTCGAAATACAAATTTATTGAAGACTAACACGCAATTTAAATATAATGAGAAAAAAATAAGTCAGCTCGACATGCGCTACATGCTGGTATCCCTCGCCGACTGGCGGTGCGCGGGCGCCGCCGCCCATGGACCTAAGATACTCAGGACCAGGGATCGGATACCGGTATTTTCTCCATACAAATTAAACCGGTATTATTTCGTTCTTTGGTTATGATACTTATGATATCATTTTCGATCGGGAAGTCTAATAATACGAATATGTTACCTAACTACACGATAGAGTCCTACATTAAGAGCCTAAAATAATTCAATATATTAGACTACTTCGGGGATTAAAAAAAAAAAAACTGCCTCCGATTCCTGCTCAAGACACGCTATGGTAATAATAATACCACGTCCGAGCGAGATGGTAGCATACAAATCTCGATAAGCGTGACAGAAAGGGAAATATCATTCGTTGTCCTTGTCATAGTTCCGCTTTTTTTCTGTTTGCCACAACTGATTTAGTATGAAGTTGTGACCAATAAACCACTACCCACCCAAATTAAGTAGGTTGTTTAAGATGCTTACCTTAAGGCACTTGTCCCACCGCTGGCGAGTAAGCGATGAGCTATCGGCGATTTTCTCGCCCAAGAAACGAACAAAAGATAATCGCTCCCGTGTAAATAAAAGAGAGATATATATTTATAGTTCATCGCTGGCTGTTCACACCGCCATGAACTATATCTCTCTCTTTTATTTACACGGGAGCGATTATCTTTTGTTCGTTTCTTGGGCGAGAAAATCGCCGATAGCTCATCGCTCATCGCCGGCGGTGGGACAAGTGCCTAAACAACCTAAGACCACTTCTTAATTTAGCTGCATAGAAGCCGTTCCGTCCCTCATTGTGGCATCACGTATAGCCTGTCCCGAGTAACTTAGGTCCATGGCCGCCCGATCTGCGCCCACCCCGCGCGTACAAAGTTCCGTGTGACGTCACATTACGGTACGCTTTTCAGCACTAACTGTATCCTTACCTGAACATCTCCCGGACCAGCTTGGGGGTCTCGATCTGCGCCTCCTCGGCCCAGGACACGATGGTGTGGATCAGCACCTTGCGGAACTTCTCTTCGGGAGACTTGCGGGGGGGCTCCTCCACGGGCTACACAAACAGAAGGTGTTCAAGGAATGGTTGTCTGTAAAGTCGGTTTACGGACGATAATTTTACGTGATAACGTCACAATTAGCCGATCTAACCTTGTTTCCTCATACAAACTTTGGACCCCCATTTCACCCCCTTAGAGGGTGAATTTTGAAAAATCCTTTCTAAGTGCACCCTTAGAGAAGGAACCTACGTGCCAAATTTGGAATCTCTAGAACCAGTGGTTTGGCTGTGCGTTGATATGTCAGTCAACGGAACAGGACAATGAGTAACATCTGTGTGTTCCACTGTAACGTTTGAAATACTGAACCGATTTTGATTAACGGGGTGTCAATCGATTCGAAATTATGCTCCTGGTGACATAGGCTACCTTTTGTATGAAAAAAAAATGTGATGGATCATACAAATAAGTGACTGACTTTGACAAAATAGTACATTATGCCACCAGTAAGGTAAGATATGATTTACGAACGAGAATCTATTAGAAGCCCGACGCCGAAGGCGGCGAGCTTTGATGACTCGAGTTTGTAACATTCCGTACGTCGCATACAATTTTTTTCATCTAATTTGCGAGGAAATAAATACCTAACTACAAAAGTCAGAAAAATCTATGTTTCATACAACCGCACCAATCAAAAAATGACGAAATTGACAACTTCACTTCCAGATCAGTGCGAGTGGAGCGCGCAGCTTCAATATTTCATTCAACCAATCACGGAGCAGTACAGTAGTATTCTGGCTAGATTTTTTCAACCAATCACTGAGCAGAATTCTTGTGGTAGCAACACAGTAGTAGATTTGATGGAATTTAATTATGGTTCCAGATATGGGTAATAATTTTTTTGCGTATTCTATTTTTCTTGTGATTTCAGTGCATTTACTCTGAAATCATCAGGCTTCAACGAAAGATGCAACAGAAATGGGCCTGCCATGAATGCGCTTTAGTACTGACAATAAACAGGCAGACATTTTTGCTACAAGTGTAATAATTACCTTAGGTTCTTCCTCTAGTTCTTTAACGGTGTTGATGATGTTGTAAATCTTGCCAATGGCTCCAGGCTTCGCTTCCGGTTCAGTTGTTTCCTGTAAAATAGTAAATAAGAACAAAAATTAGACGACGCTTTTCATGTGTTATGTGACTCATAATAGCATGTTAACTTCTATGCCCAAAGGTCTTTTCAAAGGCCTCGTGAGTCGTGTTCAATGGATTTTATATCATTCTAAATTGGAAAACTGTTGCCACGTGGCTGTGGCGGGGTTTCTTGAAGGGAGGCGCAGAGAGAGACATTGTGCGTTTGGTATCGTGTGTATTAGAAAAGTGATCTACATGCTAAGTTTAACAATCCATCTCTATATTTATAACAGCGCCCTCTTCCGGTTGCACTGTGAACCAACTAGGTATTTAGCTCTTTACAAGACGATCGATCGATTTGTAAACCTATCAAGCGATCTAGGATTCGGGTTCATCCCTAATCACCTAGATGGCGCTTGTTCTACGTTTGAACTAACAATGCTGCAGTTTTCGTCCTATGTCTAGCAGCGACGTCCACTGCTAGGCATAGGCCTCCCCCAAAGAGTGCCACAATGACCGGTCCTGTGCTATCCGCAACCAGCGGACTCCCGCGTCCTTTACCAGGTCATCAGTACAACTTGCAGCTTGTGACATCATACTTTTATGTCAATGAGTATGAAGCGTTTCGCCAGCCGCCAGCGAAGTCAATCATGGACAAATTTTTATGGGTATTTATATACTTTAATTGTAGTTACTCCCATACAAACATTTGTTCCTCTCCAAAAACTGGTTCAAAGTCAAAGTCAAAGTGATTTATTCTTCAATTTAGGCATATTACATGCACCTATGAATGTCGATAAGCTACCACCGGTTCGGAAAGAAAATCTCTGCCTCGAGAAGAACTGGCGTAAAAAACTCGGCTAGGTATCAATTTTTCGAAACAGTATACAATATATCATTTCAGTATCAGAGTATTACAACATTATAATATAAAATTACATTGCTACAGTAGAAAGCCTGCGCCCTGTAGCCCGGACATTAGAATATGGCTACGGTATCCCCTGCCTGTCGTACAAGGCGACTAAAAGGGGCCCTCGTGGTACACGGTTGCAGTTGGGGGCTGCAATCGGAAAAAGGTAGATACCACTGAGGCATGACGATAGGGCGGCACTGGTGCGTTCCGTAGGAGATCCCATGAGTAGGAGATCAGTTTTTAGTCGGTGCGAGTCCGACATAACCTCCGCGCTATCCCCGTGGCGCGGAGGTATCCATAACGGATTTTCATCCCATAAAAAAAGGTCACACCCCTATTTGCACCTCTGAGTCGAAGTGGCAATAGGGACCTTGGAACTCACCGGTCCTTCCGGCTCCTGCAGTGCGTTGAGAGAGACGTGGGACATCAGCCCCTGGTGGAAGTGCATCATGCGGGAGATGAGGTCTTCGCCGCACGGGAAGTTGTCCTTCTCTGACTCCTCCTCAAGGTCCATGTGTTTGAAGCCTGGAAAAACATCAATAAATATTAGGGAACATCATTGTGATGTTTCACCTTTGGGGGTCTCTCAAAACGTGATGAAATAAACGCGAAAGTTTGGATGGATGGATGGATGTCAAATCAAAAACTGCTGGTCGAATTTATATGCAACTTTTCAGTTATGTAACTTCTATATCAGAATAGGACATGGGCTATGATTAATTTCAAATATCATCCCTTTTAGGGACGAAAAAGGAAATGAAACTTTGTATAGAGGCCAAATGTCGTTGACTTCATCAGGCGCTGGGTCTCAAAATGTATGGGAAAACTAAAATCCGACTCGCACTTGACCACAATTCTATATCTATTCTATTGATATTAGGTATTTAATAAAACTTGACTTGACTTTTAAATGACAAATTATGTCTGACCACGTGTCCCGTTTTCTCGCCTAAATGGCTATATTGATTTATGAGGATGAACGTTAAGATAGTTCTTATACCAAAACTCACATTTTAAGGAGATGAACTAGGAAATTAAAGCCTGTATGAGGAACCGTATTATACGCAGACGAAGTCGCGGGCGGAAAGCTAGTACAGGTATAAAGAAGACAACCATTGAGTGCTACTAGACGCACAGACGCGAATTTTAGAAGATCTTTGAATGCAGTTTCGTTTCTTTAAAAAAATAAAGGAATGTTTCCTTTCAGTAACATAAGCTAACTAAAGGATTTAAGGTAGTTCCACTCCAGAATCCTTAATTTTTTCCACCCTGTATAGATTGCTAGACTTATCTTCTTATCTTATCTAGTTGAGGGCCCTTTCGAATACACTTCGACCCAGTGGGATCTTTTGTGCATTTGCCCTCCCCTTTATAGCTACTCCCAAGGTTGCTCCATCATTCGATTGCTAGACTTACTGAGTATAGCGTTCATCTGTTCCCGCGGCGGGCAGCGGTACTCTCTCGTCTTCTTCGCGGCGACGGCGCTCGGCAGGTCCGACGCCTTGATCTCGACGTAACGTCTGTAGTCAAGACTTATAGTGTTAATATATATCGTCCTAAATCTCTATTTCATATCAGCTTTGCCCGCAAAAATTACTCTCGCTCGGCATACTTTTAGGGTACGGAACCCTTATAGGATCACTCGTGCATCTGTCACATCCGATTTGCTCCGAAACTACTGGACCAATTGAGTTGAAATTTGGTAAACATATGTAAATCGGTGACCCAAAGATGGACGCATAAAGTAAATTATTGAATTCTGAAAAAGGGAAGTTAACTTACTTTTTTTTAAGTTTCGCAAACTGTATTATTGACATATCAAATGAAAGGGGTTGTTGGAAAAAAACGAAAATGTACTATTCCCTTATTTCCGAAACTACTAGGCTTAAAATTCTGAAATAAATATGGAAAAAAGTTCTTAAGGATTACAGGAAAACCTATAAGAAGTTTGAGTATTCAAAGTAACGGGAAAATTCTCAATAATTTTGGGTATTTTGTATGGAGCGCCTGATGCTTAGAGCGTAGCAATTTTTACTCTTGCACTTGCTTCTGAAATTACGTAGGCGCCATAATAAAACTTTAGATTATATACGGAACCCTCACCACGCGAGTTGAACTCGCACTTGTCCGGTTTTTTGATATCGATTGCCTTTATATCGTGACGTTTCTTAGTTACCTATCAATATGTTACTAACTCATACAATGTGTACTAACCTGAGCTGATCGGTCTGCAAGTCGCCAACGAAATCATGCGCGAAGGCGATGATGGCTTCCACGCGATGCCGCAGCTGCACGTCGTTGAGGTGCTGCAGCAGGTAGCACATCTGCAGCTTCGCGCCCTCCGCCATCTTCATGTGGAGGAGACCTTTGCGGTGCTCGTCTTTGCCCTCTGAGAACATCGATATCATCACCATATCAGCCGAAAGACGGCCACTGCTGGAAGCCTCCCCAAAGAGTGCCAAATTGACCAGTCCTGCGCCACCCGCTTCCAGCGGACTCCCGATAATATTAAAGCTATGTATTTATTAAATGTAATCTATAGAATTTTTATGGAGGTGTCATTGGAATCGGAATCTCCTGCCTTGGACGGTGGGTTTGCTCTTGAATTTATATTTTTGATGCGGGGTCGGCTTACTCAAATAATCTCAAGTACCTGTATTGTTCGCTATCTAACTTACCATAAAAAATTAACATATCGCATATTACCTATACATTACTTAAGTATATCTGTTAATACCTATTGATGTTGGCTGACGAATCTTACTTCACCGTGATACGGTTTATAACTAGTACGGGAAGTAAAGGACTTCATTCTGCACCAATTTTCTGCGCGAGGTCCGTCTTTAAGTTAATTTTTTGGGTATTTATGTATATTAATTGTAGTTGCTCCCATACAAACATTTGTCCCTCTCCAAAAACTGGTTCGAATGGTGTCGTAAAAAAATTAGGACACAAGACATGTGAAGTTTATTTCATTTAATTTCATAAAATTGAAAATAGTAACCTTTTAAAACGGGCCGATATATCAGCCTCAATAAGTAGGATCCTACTATGGTATACTATTATCAACCTCCCTTAAAACCCACCTTTATCAAAGGTGGGATCCCAGGTCTCAGGGTTGATCATGATGAGGAGCTTCTCCACGTCTTCATCACGCATCATGCCGACCAGCAGAAGACGGTCCACCAGCTTGATGAGGGGTCTGAAAGGAAATATGATCAGATGGCGGTCGCTTAAACTAGTGCCTACGCCAAATCTTGGGATTAGGTGAGAGGGAGGGCAGCAGGGGTTCAGTGGTAGGCACTTTGAGACGGAGGGGTCAGTGAGAACGTATGAAGAGTGCAGCTTGCCAGTGCTCAGAACCAGCGTGGCGAGCGAGTGCTCAGATCCAGGGTGGCGAGCGTGTAAAGAGAGAGAGAGAGAGAGAGAGAGAGAGAGAGTCTGGCTTGCTGCGGATCGGGCGTCAGTCAGGATCTTCAGAGTTGCGCTTTATGTCCACTGTCGGAGGTCACCAATGTAGGAGACACCGCAATAGAGAGATCTCCCTAGGGTCCGAAGTCCAATGAGAGTAGTTTAGATGTTATATTTATGCAACTGATTTAAGAAACATCGATAGCGCGATGCACAACACGTCACATTTGACAGCTGACAGGAGTGACGCCACAACGGACCCCGGGAACCCTAGCCCTAATAGGAATTAGGAATAGGATACAACCGGGAAAACGCTCGGAGGATGATTATGAGATAGGTTAACGGTGCTCTCCAATTAACACAAGATTAGTATGAAACTAGTGCCTATGCCAAATCTTGGGATTACGTGCCAAAGCGGACCCCGGGCTACTTTAGGGCACAACCGGGAACTTACTAGAAGGATGCTGATGAGATAAGTTAGCGGAGGTTGAAAATTTGCACAATTATTACAGTAACTTTAGTTCAAAATAGCAGCCAATTTTTGTATCCTAAAAAATCGTACGTGGATAGACAAAGAGTGCAAAACTGCTGCGGTGTCTGTACGCACGAGTAAACACTTGACCTTAAATAATTCACTTTATCTAATGTATAATTTAATTATCCTTTTTATTGCATGCAGCTGCATCTCACGTCACAAGTGCACGCACGCAGCCACAGATGAAATCCCTTTATAT
Organism: Epinotia nisella; assembly: GCA_932294315.1. Taxonomy (NCBI): domain Eukaryota; kingdom Metazoa; phylum Arthropoda; class Insecta; order Lepidoptera; family Tortricidae; genus Epinotia; species Epinotia nisella. The sequence continues at coordinate 10,964,840 of OW028696.1, read as the reverse complement.
ACCCATGTATTTCATAATAAAGTGTTCATTCATTTCCCGACACTCTTCTTTATTATTTCACTCCATATCAAACCTTACTTCACTACAAAATCTGTGATATTATCTCTGGATTTAAAATTACGGGCTCACAGGTGATTGCTATTGGATCACTAACTATAACAGTTCAACGTAGCGTAACGTACCTTTTTTCAATGTTAGTTTCTAAGAAACTGCACAATTAGTGTTTTCCTCGAATGGGAAGATGGTACCGACACAAGCTCAAAAAATCGAATGAAACTGGACATTTTGGATTTGCAGTATTTTAGGAAACTATTTCTGAACTCTAAATGTTCGCAATTTCTGCCTTCATATTAAGGGGCTCCCCGCGCTTTATGTCGAGTTTTGAGTTGAAACTCCTACGTCAAAATTATAGATATATTTATAGCACAAACGCTTATCGGTTCTTCAATACTTTACCTACATTTGCATCTGAGTTTTTTTGAAAATAATTAATGTTGTTTTTTTATGATTTATTCAAATATGGTCCAAAAAAGCTCTGTTTTCGATATAAGTATGTTGTTTATGCACTTTTATATATGAAATCTACATGCTACTGTTCCTTATCTATAACAACCCATCAGAGATTTTTATTTTTAATTCATTTTCACAAAAGTTACGTCCATAAAACTGGTTTTTTGGCCTAAATTTGCTAAAGTTTTTTGCCATATTATATCGAAAACTGTGAGTTCTGAAGTAAATATGGGATACTATTTTGGTAAACCTTCTTGTTGTTAATGCCATAAGCCATAAAAAAACATGAAAAAACGGACAGTTACAGATCGAAGATCATTGGGAGCTGGGAGCCCCTTAAATTAAATGCCTTGGCTCTACGCAACGGTAACCACTTACAAGAAGAGATTCTCGTTGCTGCCGCCGACCGGGTCCCGGTTGTGGACTTGGTTTGTCTCTACAGCCTCGGCCAGCGCTTGCATTACGAACTCCCGGACCACTTCTAATGGGAAGTTAGGAGAATACAGGTTGGTGATCTCTGAGATGTTCTCTCTGAAAAAAGAAAACAAATGGATAAGTATACTGCATGCAATTAGCACTGCAGGTCTTAGTTACTGCGTGACTGCAGCGAGCGCAGGCTGTGCTGCACGGGGACTTGAGTTCGGGTTCTAGTGGGATCAGGGTCCTACCGATCTAATACTCACGCGATATCCGTCATCTTCATCTGCGTCCGCACGCTCTCGCACTGCAGCGAGCGCAGGCTGTGCTGCATGTCGGGGTCCTCGTACAACGACTTGAGTTCGGGTCCTAGTGGGATAAGGGTCCTACCGATCTAATACTCACTCGATATCCGTCATCTTCATCTGCGGCCGCACGCTCTCGCACTGCAGCGAGCGCAGGCTGTGCTGCATGTCGGGGTCCTCGTACAACGACTTGAGTTCGGGTCCTAGTGGGATAAGGGTCCTACCGATCTAATACTCACGCGATATCCGTCATCTTCATCTGCGGCCGCACGCTCTCGCACTGCAGCGAGCGCAGGCTGTGCTGCATTTCGGCATCCTCGTACAACGACTTGAGTTCGGGTCCCAGTGGGATAAGAGTCCTACCGATCTAATACTCACGCGATATCCGTCATTTTCATCTGCGGCCGCACGCTCTCGCACTGCAGCGAGCGCAGGCTGTGCTGCATTTCAGCATCCTCGTACAACGACTTGAGTTCGGGTCCCAGTGGGATCAGGTCCTACCGATCTAATACTCACGCGATATCCGTCATCTTCATCTGCGGCCGCACGCTCTCGCACTGCAGCGAGCGCAGGCTGTGTTGCATGTCGGGGTCGTCGTACAACGACTTGAGTTCGGGTCCTAGTGGGATAAGGGTCCTACCGATCTAATACTCACGCGATATCCGTCATCTTCATCTGCGGCCGCACGCTCTCGCACTGCAGCGAGCGCAGGCTGTGCTGCATGTCGGGGTCGTCGTACAACGACTTGAGTTCGGGTCCTAGTGGGATCACGAACTCGTTCTTACAGGTTTCCCTGGAGGACAATAAACTCATGTTGAATACTATAAATACTGTGTTATGTTATATAAATGGTATTGTCACGTAGCGCCATCTGGCGACGCTACGTGGAACTAAGTTTATAGCGCCATCCGGCGGTGCTGCGTAGAAATACGCCGTTACTGTTCGGAGTGTTGCAAAGGAAATTTTTAGATTGTTTAAAAAAAACAAGTCATCTAGAAAGTTCCAAATACATCTTTAATTTCTCATATACAAATAAAGCTTCTCACGAGAAGTACATAATTTTTGGTATAAATGATAGTTTAGTCTATAAGGAATATGGAAATAAATAAATAATAATGTACTTTAAAAACATAGTCTAAACCAACTTCAATTCAGTACTTCGTCAAGCCACATAGGTACATGAAGGATTCCACATTGTATTTCCAATTTACTACATGAACTGCTTTCCGAGAGCATAATGCGTTGATTATTACAGAAAAAATCCAAGTCGCTATATGTGGGCTGATAATATTTTGAGGAGTTCCGTCGATTCCTCAAGGATCTCAGAATTGACACTTGATTAATTGTTACTTCAACGGAATCATGTCAGAATCTTTGACGTACTTTACATCCTCGAGGAGTTCCAGAAGTCATCTGTGGTCTTCATCATTAGTTCCACTTCACAAAAGATTGCGATTTCCGAGGTATACACGAGTTATAGCAGAAAATACCGAAATCACTACACGCGTTCCTATATATCCGATTGAGCAAAAATTTGTCAAACTGCTGTTAATTCGAGGAAAACGCAATATTATAACACAACCGAGCTGATCTAATGATCGAGAAGAAGGAAGTCGTTGAAGACAACCGGGAGAGAATCTCTGAGGCGCCAGGCACTTGCTAACATGCTAGAGTAAGTCCGCAACAAATAATATTGCAACACTACTAATTGTGTCATATTTCTATGGAAATTTTATGGTTAAGGTTGTGTTGCCAAATAATTTCAATGATAATGCTATGCTATCAGAGTCCTACATCACACCATACTCACATGGTAGTGGCGTGCGACTCCAGATGCAGCGCTATGAGTAAGTCGTAGAACCCTTGCCGCAGCGGGCCCGACATGTACTGCGACTGGATCGCGTACAGCAGCTGCTTCTGGTCCACGTGCTGACACAGCGCGTGCGCCGCCCTGGAATAAACACGAACAATAAACTAATTAAACCATTTGTCCTCACCAGTGGCCGGCCGCATGAAGCTACACGTTACAGGTCAATCGGCCAGTCGTTATTGGTCAAAGGCTTCAGTCTTGTCAGTTTAGACTTGTAATATTGTAACTTGTAGGTTCTTGCTCCAGTCCTGACCTTATCAGTGAAGTATGTTCACTAATGGAAATAGTCCCGCATGGGCCACCGAAACTATTTTTGAATTTATTATTTAATAATCCCCCCTCATGGGCCACCAAAATGATTTTTTGGACCCAGCTAACTTCATCATCAATTAATGGTCTTTCTCGTAGGTAATATACACTAGTACATAAACAGTAAATAAATATAACAAGTTGTTACTGTTATGCCTGTATTTGATGAGGAACTGAGTCTCGAGATACAGGGAAACCTTGTTTGAGAAGCAAGGCTTGACCTTAATCTATCTTGTAAGTAGTTACAATAAAGATTTATTATTTTCATCAGGTTTATCCACGCTATGTATGAAATGTTATTTTATTAAAATACATACATTAAATGTTTACAAATAGATTACAATTTTGGAGGCATTGACAGGTCCCCTTAACAGATACAGTTTAATTCGGTTTTGCTTACCTGTAATTACTCTGGTAGCACAACGCCGCATACAACGTGAGCGTGTGAGCATGGAAGCTTAGCAGTTTGTCCATCTCTATCAACTCCAGGATGTCTATGCATCGGTCCTCCTCTGGAATAGAAACAGGAGGTGAAGTTCTGGCAAACCGAATTATATTTTTTTTAAATAAAAGACCGACTAGTGGTTTAACCTGGTCTCACCTGATGGTAAGCGACGACAAAACCTAAAATGAAGCCCACTTGTTCAGTTAGTACAACAATGCAAGTCTGCATGAAAGTCTAAATGTATTACGTTTACATACATACATACATATAATCACGCCTCTTTCCCAGAGGGGTAGGCAGAGACCACGTATTTCCATTTGCTATTATCCTGACAAACCATTTTCACTCACCTTCATAACATAAATATCGTAAACGACAGCGACGTTTTAATCAACTACAATAGGAAATAGAGTAGATTGTTTTTTTTTAATCGAACGAAACAAAACAAAAGCAAACACTTTCCAATTTAGAATATAAATTCCATAGTAAAGGAGGATGCCTTTTAATAGACATTCGGGTGGCTAGAGGATATATACGACCGTTTCTTTTATATGCAATAAAGGATTATAAAACTAATAAAAGCCCGGGATAAAAGCATCATCAAAACTATAATAATGAGTACCGGGGATGTGCAGCGCCAGCATGGAGATGGCGTCCTCGCACAGCATCGACCAGCCGCGGATGTCCGACAGCTTCAGCGCGTGGACCTGCAGCGACTGGTTCGGGACCTGGGAAGGGGATAATAGGTTCCATAAACTGAAGCCAAGTACGTGAGAGGTGACCTTGAACAGTTCCCGACGCGTGGTTACTCACACAATTACAACTTCAGGCGACGCGGCGACCTGCGCCCACCCGCCACACGTCTCGCAAAGGCCAACAAATGTCTCCACTCGATAGGCCCCAAGATATACAACAAGTTGCCCCAAGATGTAAAAAACGCGCCGAGTATGAGGTGTTTTGTGAATAAACTTAAAATTAAACTAGCATCCGATGTATACTATTGCATAGACGAATCCCTGAATTATGTACACTGATGGCATAACATCTTTTCAACTGGCTCGCTACCCAAGCAATCGATACTGTGATGTTTAAGGGCCTACGATAGTATAATATTAACTGTTCTCCTAGAAACACGACCATTTATAAATGTACCTAGGTACTAAATAATAATCAAATCGTATTGACCAGCGTGCTGCGTAACTTAAGACATAACTGTTATAAATCAAATGATATTATTTACCTAATGTTATTTAAGGATGACCTAAACTTTAAAAATATATATATACTGACATGTAATACTATGTTTTATCAAGGAATAAATGAATGAATGAATAAATAAATTAAGCTATCAAACACTTCGTTTTGTAACACCAATCAAGCCTGCGTCCGGACAACAGACAACAGAAATAGAGAGAACAACAAACAACAAAAATATTTGAAAAAAAAAACAACTATTGTATTACCTAGTTTTATCTCACATTAAAATCATGTTTTTTTTTGACAGACATAATATTGAATTAGAATAGTTATTTATGATACAAGAGCGGAAAGTATTTAATTCCCAACGAGTGACGATGAACAAAAACACGACCGTGAGGGAGTGTTTTTGTTCGACACGAGTTGGGAATTACCTATCCGCACAGGGCCTGATTTACCCACAGGCTATGCAGTGATCGGTTTTTTGGATTCGACATGGGGTGAACGACCTCAATCATTATGTTAGTATGGATATGCCCCGGGAATCCGGGCTTTACGATACTTATACGATAACCTGTGACCTAATATTATAGTATAAATTATACAGCTAATACCTATTTATTTATGCAATCCTTAGAAGCAAATAATTAGAACTGAAATCTAGAGAAAATAATGAAATGTCAATGTCAAGATTTTGAAGTATTTTTTCCATCATGACAGATATATAAGCTAATACTTTGTGGAGGTTTTAATATATTTTGCTTAAAATAAAGTGTAGAGATAAGGAAAAGAATAGAAGTTTTTGTCTCAACTGGTTGCCATGTAAGAGTTTCTTAGAGATAATTTAAATTGGTTTATTTTTGTAAGGTTTGTACGGTATCGCGGGAAACTGTCGTATCTATATTAACTTTTCTACTTGATATCCCGCGAGGGAGAATCCAAATAACCGATCACTGCTAATAAGGCTAGAGCCTAGGGTGCAAGGACCAAGAGGGGCGGCGGGCGCGGCGCCGAGTTGAGACTTCATCATCATCATCATCATATCAGCCGAAAGACGTCCACTGCTGGCCATAGGCCTCCCCCAAAGAGTGCCAAATTAACCGCTCTTGCGCCAGATGAGACTTATTTACATAATAGAAGAAGAAGAAGAAGAAGAAAAACATTTATTCATGACAGTTAAAAAAAGTAAAATTAAAATAAAACAAAACAAAATTAACACAAATGTCACGAAAAGGTCTCGCCTCAGCATAATGCCGACTCGAGAGCCGGCGCTGATCTTCCGGCGAGACCCAAAGTGAAGTGTCACGGTGCTTGTGGTACGCATGGCCTCCGGGGTCTGCTTGTGGTACTCATGACCGGCTATGAGTACCACAAGCAGACCCCAATAAATTTTATAACATAACAATGAGAATTAAAAATAAGTAAAAGTAAAACAACAGAATAATATTAGCACATTTCATAGTTAGCCTAGGGCGGTCCGAACTCTATATCAGGCACTGTATCCGCACGTGTATCATACAACATTTAACAACGCATCACGCAAGGAAATAAAAATATGTAAATAAAGGGTGAAATTTTAACTGTCATGAAATCTCATTCTCGCGCGTGTGTGGGAAATATTGGCATGAAATCCATTCCCGCACGGCCCCGCCCCGCCTGCACCGCCGCGCAGGCATAGAGGACTTCCCGTGTTAATGTTGCCCCATATAAAAGCGCACATTCAAAGCGAGTGCATTGTAAATGATATTGTGTATCACAGTTATAGACTTAAAAATTTAATTCCCAGGTTCCCAAATGAATGGTGGAGAGATGATATATATGTGAGCGCGTTACCGACGTCAAAACACGTTCAACCAATCTCACTGGAGCGCAAACTCAGAGTATTCCAGTGTTGTACCCCCCGCGTGGTCGTGCCGGAGAGTTCCCCCTGGATTTTCCCCAGGATACTCTCCAACCATGCAGTTCGACAGCTATATTGGGTCCGTCCTATTCTAGCAACAGACAGGTCCAAAAAAAAAAACCGGCCAAGTGCGTGTCGGACCACGCAAAGCGAAGGGTTCCGTGCCTATTAAAAAGGTCGTATCACCACAGAAATTTTACGGCACTTACGTCCTTTTCTTTGAGGAAGGCAGTTTTTCAGCAATATCTCGAAAACCTCTGAACCGATCTTGTTCAAAACAATTTTCGGTGAATGAAATTAATAAGCCCTATGTCCATGAATTTTTCCATATTTTTAAAATACACCGTTCAAAAATTAGAGGGGGGGGGACAGAATTTTAGTGACTTTCGGGGCGATTATCTCCGACCCTGTTCACTTAATCAAAAAAAATGCTAAGAAACCTTATATTTATTTTGAAAGGCCTATCGATTGATGTGCCACACGGGGAGTCACAATCAAAAAAAAAATTTTGACTTTTAGTTTTATGTATGGAGTGCACCCCTAAAAAATTTTTTTTGTCATTTTAATTACAAAACTATGTAGCGGCTAACAAAATACACCTATCCTCAAAATTTTATTCAAATACACCTTATAGTTTTCGAGTAAAATGCCTGTGACATACGGACAGACGGACATGTCGAAACTATAAGGGTTCCGTTTTTCCCATTTTGGCTACGGAACCCTAAAAAGACATCAAAACAGAAATAAACTAGCTTCATTGCAGTGCGGTTGTTTTCCTTAACACCCAGTCACCACACTTTCTTGGCCTCTGCCACGTCAGGGAAGCCGGCAAGCTTCACAATCCGTCGCCAAACCTATCGTACTGTTGCTCTTCTGCTACATTCGTGGATTGGATCCTTACAGTTTTGACTTGCAATTGGTGACGAGTTGCGCGCTCTTGTGCCTTAAGTTTTTAGCTTGGCTACAATACTTTAAACATCACTCACCCTGGCCCACTGATGCGGCTTCAGGCACTGTATCTTCAGTCTCGGCGGGAACTGCGGTATGACGTGCTTGTCGCTCGTGGGCAGCACAGCGGCGCTGAGAGGGAGGCTGCTGGACGAGCCGAGTTCGATCCAGTAAGAATTTTTGAGCAAATTGCTTGTCAATTTATCACTCACCCTAGCCCACTGATGCGGCTTCAGGCACTGTATCTTCAGTCTCGGCGGGAACTGCGGTATGATGTGCTTGTCGCTCGTGGGCAGCACGGCGGCGCTGAGAGGGAGGCTGCTGGACGAGCCGAGTTCGAACCAGTAAGGATTTTTGAGCGAATGGTTTGCCTAAAACACCTTAATTTATCACTCACCCTAGCCCACTGATGCGGCTTCAAGCACTGTATCTTCAGTCTTGGCGGGAACTGCGGTATGACGTGCTTGTCGCTCGTGGGCAGCACGGCGGCGCTGAGAGGGAGGCTGCTGGCCGAGCCGAGTTCGAACCAGTAAGGATTTTTGAGCGAATGGTTTGCCTAAAACACCTTAATTTATCACTCACCCTAGCCCACTGATGCGGCTTCAAGCACTGTATCTTCAGTCTCGGCGGGAACTGCGGTATGACGTGCTTGTCGCTCGTGGGCAGCACGGCGGCGCTGAGAGGGAGGCTGCTGGACGAGCCGAGTTCGAACCAGTAAGGATTTTTGAGCGAATGGTTTGCCTAAAACACCTCAATTTATCACTCACCCTAGCCCACTGATGCGGCTTCAAGCACTGTATCTTCAGTCTTGGCGGGAACTGCGGTATGACGTGCTTGTCGCTCGTGGGCAGCACGGCGGCGCTGAGAGGGAGGCTGCTGGCCGAGCCGAGTTCGAACCAGTAAGGATTTTTGAGCGAATGGTTTGCCTAAAACACCTTAATTTATCACTCACCCTAGCCCACTGATGCGGCTTCAAGCACTGTATCTTCAGTCTTGGCGGGAACTGCGGTATGACGTGCTTGTCGCTCGTGGGCAGCACGGCGGCGCTGAGAGGGAGGCTGCTGGCCGAGCCGAGTTCGAACCAGTAAGGATTTTTGAGCGAATGGTTTGCCTAAAACACCTTAATTTATCACTCACCCTAGCCCACTGATGCGGCTTCAAGCACTGTATCTTCAGTCTCGGCGGGAACTGCGGTATGACGTGCTTGTCGCTCGTGGGCAGCACGGCGGCGCTGAGAGGGAGGCTGCTGGACGAGCCGAGTTCGAACCAGTAAGGATTTTTGAGCGAATGGTTTGCCTAAAACACCTCAATTTATCACTCACCCTAGCCCACTGATGCGGCTTCAAGCACTGTATCTTCAGTCTTGGCGGGAACTGCGGTATGACGTGCTTGTCGCTCGTGGGCAGCACGGCGGCGCTGAGAGGGAGGCTGCTGGCCGAGCCGAGTTCGAACCAGTAAGGATTTTTGAGCGAATGGTTTGCCTAAAACACCTTAATTTATCACTCACCCTAGCCCACTGATGCGGCTTCAAGCACTGTATCTTCAGTCTTGGCGGGAACTGCGGTATGACGTGCTTGTCGCTCGTGGGCAGCACGGCGGCGCTGAGAGGGAGGCTGCTGGCCGAGCCGAGTTCGAACCAGTAAGGATTTTTGAGCGAATGGTTTGCCTAAAACACCTTAATTTATCACTCACCCTAGCCCACTGATGCGGCTTCAAGCACTGTATCTTCAGTCTCGGCGGGAACTGCGGTATGACGTGCTTGTCGCTCGTGGGCAGCACGGCAGCGCTGAGAGGGAGGCTGGTGGTCGAGCGGCCGAGCTCGATTTGGAGGATTTCCTTGGACGTGGCTTCGACGAAGATGGCTGGGAACAGCTTGATTTCTGGCTCCATCTTATATTTAAAGCTCGTGTCCTTCCCCTCACAAGTCCACGACACGATGCCTGTAGAGGCGTCCACAGAGCAGCCGATGAACATGCCCTGCGAGGCACCTTTGGCGCCGGCCGCTTCGGCCATCACTTCGTTGTAGAGCTCATCAGCTCGCACCATGTAGCAGGATTGGCGTTCCACACTAAATATATAATGAATATTGTAATAGGGAATGATGAAAATTTTAGAATAACCTTCCTTAGCACCAGAAAAAAGTTTCGGATTTTTCAGCTGCGTCAATTAATTTTGAAAAATACAAATAGTTTCCTTACTTACGTTTTGGGTAAAGGACGGCACTTTCTTCGATCCGTCTCATATTACAAAAAAATATCTGAAATATCTGTGATAAACTGACACTGGCAATGATATTGACAGTTGCAGCAGCTATATTTGGCATTACCAGTGTCAGTTTACCACAGATATTTAAGATATTTTTTATAATATGAGACAGATCAAGGAAAGTGTCTATTGACCGTCCTTGACCCAAAACGTAAGTGAGCAAACTGTTTATATTTTTCACAAATAATTGTAGCTGCTGAAAAATCTTAAACTTTTTACTGGTGCTAAGGAAGGTTATTCCTATCACCAAAAAAATGATCAGGCACTTCTGATATTTTCATCCATTCCCCATTATTAACGTGTGTAAAACAAATGTTAGGTAAAAACAATGTTTTTTGTCCGTAAGAATGATGTCAACCAATCACGAACAAAAGCTTCGCCACAGCCAAATTGATGCAGTCAGGAGATTGGAAGCAAGTTTTTGTCTTTGGAGTGGATTTTAAAAGAAGTCATGTTGTTGATGTTGATGTTGTGAAGGGACGCCTGGCCGGAAACAGGCGGGCTGTCGATCGCTTGTCACGTTCATTCAGCCCCTTTCCCTCAGGTTGGCGCTAAGGTTACTGTCCCGGCAGCGTTCCCACATCAAATTCTTCCATTCTTCTTGAAATAATTTGATGTGGGAAAAGAAGTCATGTTACTGGAGGAACACTTAATCGGGGATTAATCACCATTAGCCATCCACGAGTAGAGACTACTCTCTACACCACCACTGTTTGTCCAGTCTCAACATTTAAAAGGCTAGGGATAATCTCCGTAACCAATGACCTGATTTCAAAGCTTCTTTCACCTGAGTATAATGTATAATGGACTTTCTGAATGGACATAGGCTATTGTTTATCTTTCTGGGTTGCCTGCGTTCTCTACAATACCCGGGCAATTTAATTTTAATATTGACATGTATGAATCATTAGTCATGTCATAATAATTATTTTCACATGCCTCAAGGCAGAATGTACTAAGGGTCAACAATGTAAATATACTTATAACATCTGCTGTACCCATGGACAGCTAAGATACTCAGGACAGGCTATGGTAATAATAATAACACGTCCGAGCGAGAAGATAGCATACAAATCTCGATAAGTGTGACAGAAAGGGAAATATCATTCGTTGTCCTTGTCACAGTTCCCCTTTTTTCTGTTTGCCACAACTGATTTAGTATGAAGTTGTGACCAATAAATCACTACCCACCCAAATTGAATAGGTTGTTTATGGTAAGCCATCAGCCATTTTAAGACAAGTTTTTAATTTAGCTGCATATAAGCCTTTCCGTCCCTCATTGTGGCATCACGTATAGCCTGTCCTGAGTATCATAGGTCCATGGCTGTACCATATGTTCTCGTGAATAAACTTCCATTCATTCATTCAAAGTAGCGCGGGCAGCTAGTAGTGGAAATTCTAGGCGCAATACCCACCTCTCAATAACTCGATCGTAGTCATCGGTGATGATGACGGAGGACTTCATGACCTTGTTCTGGTTGAAGTCCTTGGAGTGCAGGTGGTACTGGGTGGTCACCCAGCCGACGTACACGTGCGTTGGGTCCTGGCCGGGGTACACCCTGGAATAAAACATTTGGTTGATAAATGCATCATATTTCGGAATTATTGTGTCTCAAAAAGTTGCGTCTCTGGCGACATGTTTAGCGGGAGATTTTCTCCCCTATTGCATTGATTTTATCGAAAATTGATGACATCTTTAATAAAATATGATAAATGTTTAATAATAATAAACGTGGTGTATTAGGAATCTGATAAATACGGAATAATGGGAATAAGGAATCCGGCGAATCAGGAATCTAATGAATCAGGAATCTGTTAAACAAGGTATCTAGTGAATTATGAATGTGGAATAACATTGTGGAATGCAATAAATATTTGAGTATTGAATTCGATGAATCAGGAATCTAATGAATTAGAAATTTGGTGAATGTGAATTGATGAAACAGGAATCTGGTTAATGTAGTAAATTAGGAGTAAAGTAAATCGGGAATTTATTTATTTATCTTGAAGAAGAGAGATGAAATCTGGGCAAACCTGATCTAGTATACTTTTCTACCAACAGCTTATTAAGAAACAGCCCTTTTTTTAAATAATCCATAGATAAAATACTACAAAATAAAATAAAAATCATATGAAAATGAGCATGTATGAGTTTTTGCGTTACACATTCCAACATACGTATTATTTTTGTACAGCAAATTCTTACAGTCTTTGGTAGGTTTCTGCCTCAAAATAATTGATCTTTAGTCTAGAGTGTAGAAGCTAACCTAACTCCGTAAAAGTACTCGTTGATGAGCTTCAAACACTCAGTAAAAGATCTCGTTGCCGACCATCTCCGTCTGCTCTGCAGCGGCCAGGGTGCCTGTGGTCATCTGCTTGCGGTCTTGTTGGGGTGTAGTACTTGTATATTATTTAGATTTTTACGTACATTTTTCTTCGTCGTTTTCACTCTTGAAAGAGTGGTCGTGGTCATTTCAGATTTTGGTAGCATACATACATTACCAGCCCAGCTAGCACGATACGTTTTATTGTTATGTTTTACGTGACGTCTCAGTACATTTTCGCCGTAAAACGTGACGATAAACCTATTGTATAGGGCCTCAGATTGTTTATATACTCGCAGCTAGGCTAAAACACGCAACTACCAATGGCTGCCATTATGAGAATGTTCAATCTATTAAATCAGGAATCTGATGAATCGGGAATGTGGTTAATCAGGAATCTAGTGAATCAGGAATCTAATGAATCAGGAATGTGGTTCATCAGGAATCTGGTGAATCAGGAATCTAATGAATAAGGAATTTGATGAACATTTGAAAAAGTGGATGCAGTGTCTAGAAATAAGCCAACCTGACACCGTAGAAGTACTCGTTGATTAGCTTCAGACACTCGGAGTCGAAGATCTCGTTGCCGACCATCTCCGTCTGCGCAGCCGCCAGGGTGCTCGTGGTCATCTGCTTGCGGTCTTGTTGGGGCGTGGGCGCTTGAACGTTGCTGATATTGTTGAGGTTCGTCTGTGGAAAGTGGGTTTATTATAATACTAGCTTCACGCGCGGCTTCGCCCGCGTATTGCAAAGAACGCAGGCAAACCCGCGGGATAAAATATAGCCTATAACCATCCAGAAAGTCCATTCTACACGCAGGTTAAAAAAAATTGACATCGGATAAGCCGGGATATATTACCCTCTACATCACAAACTTACGAAACCACAATCTCAGAGACTTTTCCTCTTTATAATATTAGTACAGAGGGGTAATCATGTAAAGCTGCGTACGAATTTGCGCAGCCTCGGGACACAGAAAATAAGTTCGAATCGATTGACACCCCTTTTATCAAAATCGGTTGAGTATTTTAAACGCTACAGTAGAAAACACGTATGTACATACAAACATAGACTGCTAAAAACATATCCCTTGATTTCGGCTCTGCCGGAGTCAGCCAAAAAGTATATAGAGAAGACAGTAGATAGATGTTACATAAAGTAGAAAACTTATATATTAGTAAGCACACAGGAAGATCACACAAACTTACATTACTTTGGTCAAACAAATACGGCTTGCTTGCCCGAGCGCACGTAGCGTCATACCTTGTATTCGCCTTGGGGATAAAACAAAATTAAAAACGCACACACAAATGTCGGGGATCAAAACTTGTCAATAGTAAATACACATTAATAAGGATTACCGTCATAAGGTCTCACGTGCAAAAAAAAAAAGGGTGTGGACTCAAAATGGATTATTACTCCAAAACAAAGAAAGTAAAAAATTAGGCCCGGTGACGAAATTCCCATTCAGATATCACAAAAAATTATGAAGCTACAACCGTTTTAATATTGCTTGTTAGAGATCGAAAACGCTCGGGAATAGTGAATAGTGACGTCACGGCACTCAGCGTCATAGTCAATGACATTTTTTTTTCTCCATTCGACAATATTTTTATTCCTTTTACGAGAAAATTCAACATTATTGGTGATTTCAATTTGGTGTCAACACTCCTATTTGATGACTCGATCTGGGAAACTGCGAGACAAAAACTCAATTCAACATTTGCTTGTAAATAATCTGTTCTGTAAAATCCGTAACTGAAAATTATTTCAAGCCAAACTCAACTTTATCTCTTACCCACAAAGTCAAACGCACACGTTATTCAAACGTCAAACTGTCAATTGCCACTCAAAACTCAACCTTATCCCGTAGCCGCAAGGCTCACCTGCGACACCCGTATCTGCGGATTCGGTCTCCTCATGCCAGACCTCTCTGGAGAGCGTTCGCCGTCGCTGAAGGGGTCAGGGGTCTTGGATTTGCGCGATTTGGCGCGGTCGCCGCTCTCGCCGCGCTTGCTTTTGAAGAACCTTATGATGGCAGGAATAGAGTTCAAAATTGAATGGTTAATCACAACGAGCTAACCCGATTCGTTCTACATTTCTGGGCAAGAAGGCTCCTTGGTTCGTAGAGCCACAGAATAAATAATGGTGCTATATAACGTACAGAAGGTCTTCTGTCTAGCGAAACCGATGTACAGTCAAGGGCACCAATATGTGTTCACTCAAAGTTTCATAAATATGTATACTAAAACCTTATTATTGCAGAAATAAGGTCTGTATACATATTTGTGAGACTTTGTGGTGTATACATATTGGTGCCCTTGACTGTACTAGGAAATTTATAGCATAAACTGCCTGTTAGAGCCTCTCTACCGAACTACAGTGCCACCGAGATGATTAATCAGAATTGACATCTAAGTACCTACGTAATTGTTCGTATATCGGTTACGGTTACGGTTACAGTTGAAGGACATTGATACTAATTGTGATTATGATTACTGATTAATGGCCATTGACAGGTTTAATCGACGGACCTGCAACACACAAGCGCATTGTTTTATTGTCCAAGAGTAAATTTAAAGCTACCAATAGAATCCTTACAACTTTTATAAACAAAATTGTAAAACAACTTTGGACCTAAACGCAGTATTTCGCGTCCGAAACAGCAATTTACTTGATTTTCCATACAACGATTAGTACAACAAAATATCAAACTGTGACGTCATAATTAAATGTCTATTAGTATGAAACGTTTTTCGCTGCCGCCAGCGCCGTTCGTCTTTAACTCGATTTTTTGGGTATTTATGTTCTTTAATTGTAGTTGCTCCCATACAAACATTTGTTCCTCTCCAAAAACTGGTTCGAATGGCATCGAATCTTAGTAACTGATAGTCTCCATGCCTCTTAAGATGTAACTACACTATGTACAGTAAGGGAAATGTATTCACGCACCACCGTAGAACCCGGTCGCAATTGACAGGCCGCCGTCACTCAAACTCGAGTCATATGTCACCTTATTGCGATAGGGTTCTACGGTGGTACGTGAATACATTTCCCTTACTGTACTCACTTGAAAGGCGACCGTCCCCTTTTATCCTTCTTGTCATCGGGCACACTTTGAACACCCAGCTCATACTTCGACATCTCAGCCTCGCTCGTTGTTCGATGCATCCCGTTCACTTGACCTGCAAGAAACGTACTTTAACACAAGCGCTTAAGGTGCAAAATTAAATGGCAGATTACGTGGAAATGTGTTGAAAGTTAGGATAGACAGAAGAAGTGAACGCATTATAATGAAATTGCCAGAGTCCAGTCACGAACCTATAGGTTACAATTTTACAAGTCTGAATTGGCGGTACCTAATTGGGAATGGATGAAACATTTTAGAAATGCCTGATTATTTTTTTGGTGATAGGAATAACCTTCCTTATCACCAGAAAAAACTTTCAGATTTTTCAGCTGCGTCAATTATTTTTGAAAAATATAAACAGTTTCCTCGCTTACGTTTTGAGTCAGGGACGGCACTAATTTCCTCGATCGGTCTCATATAACAAAAAAATATCTGAAATATCTGTGGTAAACTGACACTGGCAATGATATTGACAGTTGCAGCAGCTACTACATATGTCATTACCAGTGCCAGATTACCACAGATATTTAAGTTTTTTTTTTTAATATGAGACGGATCAAGGAAAGTGTCTATTGACCGTCCTTGACCCAAAACGTAAGTAAGGATTTGTATTTTTCAAAAATAATTGACGCAGCTGAAAATCTGAAACTTTGTTCTGGTGCTAAGGAAGGTTATTCCTATCACCAAAAAAGTTATTAGGCATTTCTAAAATTTTCACCCATTCCCCATTATGTAAGCAAGTGACATTGCAGAGTTTCGTAACATCAAAATAACAACGATAAAACGTCTTAGCTCAAGAATGAAGTTTTAGTTGCTGTTATGTCTGAAAATCAGTACGATATTTGTACCGACCGGCATAAATGTAGATGTTTTCACACATTCAGGTAATGGTAGCATGAATTCACAACTGAACAACGCACAAAAAAACCACAATGTGAACTACAATGAACTATTTTACAATTGTGCTCCGTTTTTCGAAGCAACAAGTCACGAAGAACAAAATAATAAATTAATAAACAGCGTGTGACTTTCATAAGAACATTTATTTTAAGGAACGATAGCTTTCAGTGCTGTGAACCGTTTTATCGAAAAAATATAAAAATTACCTTTTCTAATGGAGAGTTATTAATTTTTTAAATTTTCTCTAGCAGCAATGTACTGCTAACATTCACTTGACGTTTCAGAGAGGCAGAGCTAGTTACTGTCAGTTGTTAGCTTTGTTACCAATACATTGCGGGCCGAAATAATTTGTATGAAAAAAAAATAACCGTTTTTTTAAACTAGAGATACCAATTTACGTTCATTAGGGCTTATACTTTCAGCCCTTAAAATAAATGTTCTTATGAAAGTCACACGCTGAATACTTGGGGACTTTTACACAAATCGATTTAGTCCCAAACTAAGCAAAGCTTGTACTGTGGGTACTAATGTACGACATACAGACTCATATAGATAATTATATACTTAAATACATAGAAAACATCCATGACTCAGGAACGAATATTCGTGCTCACCACACAAATAAAATGTCCTTACCGGGATTCGAACCCGGGACCTCCGGCTTCGACATAGGTAAAACGATTTAAATCATTCATGAGAAGAGGCCTGTGCCCAGCAGTGGGACGTATATAGGCTGATGATGACGATTATGATGAGAGGAATAGATATTCATTTGTTTTGTCTCATTCGATTTCAGAACAAATGAAAATTCAAAACGACTAGCGACAAGAGAGAAGCAAACCTATTGCTTGAACGGATTTGCGCTCTAAAGATTATAATATAACAATGTCAATATACTGTAGTATCACATAGTGGTTTTTTCATAAATGTGCAAGATTTCGATCTTTTAAGATGTTCGACTCTATTTCAGTATCAACCTGGCTGCAAATTGTAATTCTGTATAGTGACGTTCCTCCCGACGGAACTCTTCCTCGGAGGTCGAGACGGCAGGCGTTTCATCTTGGGCTCGTCCGCTTCGTCATAGTGGAGACCTTGGATGGGGTAAAACAGGGTAAAACGGGGTAAAATAACAGGGTAAAACAGGGTAACATATTAACAAAATAAGCAGGGAAGTAAAGCTACGGTGCTGTCCATAAAGTTTATATATCAGTCAAGACATCCTCTTGTTCAATTCTGTTCCTATTTAGACCGGTATTTTCATTACGGGTGGCTAGATGTTATAGGGTTTTTATATTAAGACTATTTATAACGCAGATAAAATTTACACACATAAACAATTAAAAATAAGCAATTTTAAAATTAGGATAGTGGATATAACAGAACATAATTACGGATAAAATTAAAATAATAGTTATTGTTCAAATGTTCACTTGCGCCGCATTCGCTTTCAACGATTACCAAAAAGATGTGTAAAACACGCTAACCTAACTAGTTACCCTGTTAAACGTATAAAATAATTGAGTGTAATAGATGTAGATTCTTAAGTAATATAAATAGAAGAGATTAGAGATTGCTCGATCCCACAGTCAAACCGTGCAAACGGTTTTGTGGGACTCTGTAATAGTAAATGCTGTTATAATATTTCTTAATAAATAAATAAATAAAACCAGTTAAAGGGAATATTCATTCAATTATGTCCCTTAAGCGGATAGTTACCGACAGTTTTTTTCTTCTCGTGTCGATGGTTTCCTATTTCCTTGGTTTAGATTGTGCGGGACCAGAAATTGGCAATGGCTAGAGCCCTATCTGTCGCGTCACGGAGGTCTTGTCCAGAGCATGTGTACGGGCACGCCGGACAAGACAGCAATGTGCCATAGTTTGGGGAGTCGTCCCGCACACACACCGGGCGTCTGCCGCTCAGGATACCCCATTTTATTAAGTAAAACCGACAGTCAATGTCAATCACATACATTTAGTAACAAAACCGACATTTTAGACGTGACTTAAGCATCACATTAGTTAACCTTAATCTGCCATTTTTTTAAACCCCCTAAAATCAGATACTGCCTATAGCTAAATCTATTGTTCTCTTCCTTACCTTTGATGTCGCTAATGGTGAATCCACTGCGCATGATCTCGTTGATATGCGCCGGCATCTGCGCATCAGCAGCCTCTTTCATAAGCATCTGTTGCCGTTCTTTGATCTCCACCCAACGACGAGCCTTCTCTTGCTCACTGGAATATTAGGGTCAGTTGAATTACCCCAGATGAGATTACCGTATGAAATCTGCGAGTGAACGTAGGCAAAATACATTTGTTACAGCGTATTTACCTATTCTTGCTCACTGGATTATTAAAATCGGGTGAACGTTAGTGGAGTTACCCCAGATGAGAGCGCCGTATGAAATTGCCGAGTGAAAGTAGGCAAATCACACATGTTGCAGAGCATTTTCTGTTATTACTCGCTTTTAGTCATAATGCCTGTAATGTTCACACTAACGCAAATGTTATAGTAAAATAAATTAATCTACATGCCTGTGATACATTACAAATATACACTGAATCAAAAATGTTAGTAAAATTAAACTCTAGGCGTCCAGAGGCCTATTAAAAGGCGTCCGCCTTTTCAATGGAATCCGGAACATAGTTTATTATTCATTTATTTATTATAACTTTATTACACAAATTTAAAAAAATACACTTGGCGAACTTAATCCCTTCAGGCATTTTCTACCAGTTAACCATGAGGCTAAACAGAAACTGTAGTGGTGCAGGATCACAAACGCTGAGACTCGATAGAGGGTGAGAGTTGCATTTGTTTTGTTTAGTTCGATTTTAAAGCAAAACATAATCTACCCTATATCTTAATCTAGTCGATACAAAATTCATTGCATTTCTTTGTTTTATGATGTGCGATAAAGGTTAATTTGCCTTAAAGAAAAAGCAACAACTTACTCAATAAACTGCGCGTGGCAGATAACAGGCAGCGAGAGCCTCAGGAACTCCCAGTTGGCTTTCTCCATCGTCTCGAACGTGTTGTGCGATATTTTCAGACATGGCGGAGTGTCTGAAACAAGAATACAAATCTAGGTTTATGGTGTTGTGTTCCTGTAAATGTACTTGGTGTGTTAAGAGCCGTGAATATAGCACAATCAACGCTTTTGAGATGTGGTGCTGGATAAGACCGTTGAGGATTTCGTGGACAGCCATGAAAACCATGGACCTAAGATACTCGGGACAAGCTATGGTAATAATAATACCACGTTCGAGCGAGATGGTAGCATACAAATCTCGATAAGTGTGACAGAAAAGGAAATGTCATTCGTTGTCCTTGTCATAGTTCCACTTTTTTCTGTTTGCCATAACTGATTTAGTATGAAGAAATGGCCAATAAATCACTACCCACCCAAATTAAGTAGGTTGTTTATGGTAAGCGATCAGCCATTTTCAGACCAGTTCTTAATTTAGGTGCATAGAAGCCTTTCCGTCCCTCATTGTGGCATCACGTATAGCCTGTCCCGAGTATCTTAGGTCCATGCATGATAACTAATGATTATCTTAGAGGAACTCGGCATCACCAAATGAGAACACTCTTGGACATCTGCCAAGAAAGGACTCTTTGTTTTTTTTTCACATAATTTTGCGTTTATCTAGGTATGACCAACAGAACAAATAATCTAGGATCTGTGGAACAAAATAACCTACGGCCAGAGATTTCTGAACGCATTTTAGCAGGTTTATGATATGTGTGTAGATAAACGAATTTTAATGGCATTTAAACTAAAAAAGGTAAGTGGAACGATTATGAATGCGGCCATTAACGTTTTCTCAACATTTCGTAGATAAAGGATGACGTACCCGAGCCAGCCGGTATCCTGGTGACGTCGATCCGAGTGTCAATCTCGTCCGTGTTGTCAAAGATCGGCTGGTCCTTTGTGTGTTTGTGTGTGTGTGTGTGTGTGTGTGTGTGTGTGTGTGTGTGTGTGTGTGTGTGTGTGTGTGTGTGTGTGTGTGTGTGTGTGTGTGTGTGTGTGTATGTGTGTGTGTGTGTGTGTGTGTCATGCCTTGCTTCATAAATCCACATCCATACTGTACCTTTCCACGCTTAAACCGCCGAACCGATTGAGATGAAATTTGTTATAGAGATAGATTGTATTCCAGGGACGGCCATAAGATAGCTTTTATCCCGAAAAAATCCTCTAAGGTGGTGAAATAGGAGGTGGAAGTTTGTATGGAGATACGATGTAGAGTTCCAAGTAGACGAAGTCGTGGGCATAAGCTAGTAAAGAATGACGTACCCGAGCCAGCCGGTATCCTGGTGACGTCGATCCTCGTGTCGATCATCTCGTCCGTGTTCTCGAAGATGGGCTGGTCCTTCGTGTACCAGTGCGTCACGTCTCGCTTCATGTTGCTGCGAAATATAAAAGGGTTTTTAGCTTTCAACACAAACGGTACTAAGAACTAAGTGCATAAATTTCGGAATGAACTATTTATTTCTTTAATTACATTTTAGTCGAAGAAAAACGTCGTGAAAAAACATCTGCAAAGAAAATTCTGCAAAGTGTAGGTAAAGTCCTAAATCCGCACTGGGCTAACGTAGCGTAGCCATGAAACATCTGGCCCGTAGTTTGTCGTAATGAAAACGTGAGTTTAACCGTATAATTATAAGTATGACATAAGTGATCACGAATTCACGGATTGGCTACTTTCCTAAAAAAAACTGTTTAGTTCGTCAGTTAGATTATCAAAAAATATTGAACACGTATATTTTTTTGTCAATCAAACAAAAACGGTGAAGATATAGCCCGTTAAAGTTTCGTGTGACGTCTCATTATGGTACACTTTTTAGTATAACTGCGGATTCACGCGGAACTTTAACAAGCTATATCATCATCATTTTTAGTTTATTTTTTTAATTTAACTGACTGACTAAATAGAATTATATTTTCTTTACCCGGGAAAGTACCCAAATATCAATTCAATGCCAAACTCCAAGTATACTTACACGCAGAAAGGTTCGTAGCCTTCTTGCAGACCGCACATGGTGAAGAACTTCAGTGTGTTGACATCCTGTCCGTACGTCAATCTGAAAGTACATTAGAGATAAATAAATACTGCATTGCAAAATTTGACTCAAAACATTGGTCCAGAATATGAAATATTGTATAAAAAGAAAACATTTGCATAGCTTCGTAAACTATTGTAAATATATTAATATAACTCAATATTTTCTCAAGCTGACAAACATTTTATAAACATGACTGTAGTACTTTACAAAGGACATCGGATTCTTAGATGTTGTCCTTTTTAAAGTACAGCCAGCTACAGAGAAACATGACCCCCCGCTAGAAGTTTGTATGTACATTAAAACCTTTATCGATCATATCGTTGGCAATTTATGAAATACCTGGCTTTCTGTCCCACTCCAAGCGTGCAAGCCGGCACGAAGTTGTCGCCCTGCACGTCAGCAAAAGTGGTTTCGCCTCCCAGGGCATCCATTAAGAGCTCGCCGTTCAGCGAGAAGCCTGGTTACAAAAATTATTTGTAATGTTTTGCTTTTAGAAGCACAAATTGTCTTGACATGAGCGATACAATGAACCTACTATTGGCAAGTATTTTCCAAATTCATTAATTGAACAGATCTGATAAAAGAAATTAAAATGCATTTATAATAAGTTACAAAATATACTTATGACTGTTTACAAAGTAATACCGAAATACTACTTGGTTTAACTAAGGAAATAGTTTCTCGCAGTATTCCAAAATAAGAAGCTTATAAGTTACCAAAACGTAACTAATTAAAAAAATGCTCCATGTGACTCAGATAAAAAAGCAGTTTGTTCTAGATACTATAAAACTTGCAAGTAAAACGTAATTTAAGTATGTTTCAATTAATAAATTAGTGACAACCTCAAGCAGGGCGATATAAGTTTAATAGAGTTACTAAATTAGCACGCATGGGTATTAGATAATTAGACACAATATTAAGGACCATATAGGTAAGAATATAAAATGATATAAATGTTTATTTTATCTCAAGAGGTCAAGTAATGAACGTAAATAAAAATAAACCTGTTAATTCCCTACAAAAAGGTATGGTTTCTAGCTTCTACTACTATATACGGTATGACGTAATGGATATTTACATTTTCGTATATCTAGGTACTTAAATTCTACAGAACACTGTTTTAAAAGTGCTTTAGCGATGATACTTCTACTCGTGCTGTGATTCGTATGCCATCGGATTTCTACATGATCATAAAGTTAGCTTCAAACATATCGGACAAAACAAGGTACAAGAAAAAATATTCTGTCCCTTATATAGGAAAAATGCGGTATTAAATGAAATGTGTGAAAACTTTGCGGGAAACTCCTATTATTGCAATACGGTGGTATTGATTAGAGAAAAGCGAATTCCGAAATTAAATTTGGAAGCGAGATTGAAGCTGGTGTGTGTACGAAGCTGGTGAGAAATCTTTTCAAACCCATTATAATGCATCTTATAATTGATTTTAACATTAATAAAATTAACGTTTATTGATTTTTATATAATTTGAGAGGAGATAATTTCTTGATAGCTGATTACAACATGAACAAATTGTTTCAGAATTCCGAAAATATACAATATTATTAGTTACTATTCTCTGAAATTCAAAAGCTATAGTAAAATAATAATCAATTTCACGATGGAGATTGGATACGAAAAATGTACTTAAAAGAAGGACATCCCGAAAGTTTCCCCGCCCGCTCCGTACAATTACCATTTTGTTGATGCCTTAAAACGTACTTATCGTTTTATCGATCAGATCTAGGAACACTCCAACTACGTCACCCACCGCCCATTGCTTGCCAAACGATTCCGAACTACCGCTGTACACTTTTTCCTCCTTGAAATAACAAATTACATAAAATAAGATACGCTCACAATTTTTAGATTCATTTTTAAGGAACCGTCACAGTAGGCATACAAATAAATATCGTAGCTTAGTATAAATTCAATATTTTTGGCTTCTTCGAAATCCAATTATAAACCGAATTCCTTCTAAAGTCAAAGAACTATTCATCATTTAAATACACCAGACAAAGGCTCCTACAAATCCAATACGACTTTACTACCAGTCGCGTCAATACGAGATTAAAATTAACATAACAATAAGAGATACCTAAAATCTTTGAATTTTTTTACTGGAGTTTGGATTGTAATAAATAAATATGCCGGGGATTCTAAAAGGTTCTGTAACATAATCACTAACACTGTCATTAATATGACAGCAACTACACATATGGATAAATAATATACTATTCATATAGGATAGAAAATAACACAAATACATATAAAAGGGATGTGTTGAACATTATGTTTTTATTAAAATATAAGTATTGTTACCACAAGTTACACATTAAATACTGATGTTTCTCTGATGGCAAAATACCTTTAATTTTGACTCTTGTCTTTTAAATAGGACATCAGACCAATACTACATTTAATCAATCAATCTCCATCCTTCTGAAAATTAAATATTGATGTATCGTTGCCTAATAAAATATTCAGATTGTATGATATCAGAGAAACACCGTCGGCATTTTCGCCACTCACTAATAGTTTGGTCGACAACGTCTAAGAAGCAGCCGACGATGTCGCCGACTTTGAACTGCGCTCCAAAACTGTCGTTCGAACCGGCGTGCTCTTTAACGCACTGCGTTCAACAATTATCATTATATAGAGTCTATTTTTATTTTTCGCATTCGATTACAAAATTACAATCACATTTCAATATTTATCGTGTATTCGCTCTTACGCGCGCTTAACTAGCGCGCTAGAACGAGAATAAATAACATAATAAAATGCAATTGGGACGAAAAAGCAACGAAAAGGAGTCAAATTTTAATCTGACGTCTGAACAGTGTAATCTTTGATATGTAATAAAGGCTGTTATTACTTATTACAACTATTATCTAATTCAATATTATAAAGTATTACGGAAATATATGAAGTTTGAAAGTCTTCCTTACCTCGTAAAACTCTATCTTATACCACATAAGTATTTCTAAATCGAAGTAACGATTCATCATTATAACCATTAAAATAATAAGATGTAGGTACTTTATAAAGGAAATAATTCTCTAAAACTTACATTGTATCCATCAAAGGCCCAGGAGTTTTCATCTTGGCCCAGCATCATACCAGGGGCCATGTCTGCATGCGCCCAACCAACCTGTGTATGTAAATGATTACGTGTGAGACAAGTGTTCGAAAATAATAAATATGTTTGCGAAACGAATTAAACGACACGATTCATTAAATCAAAAGTATAATTACTATTGTACTACATAGTATGTAGGGTTTTTTTTAATACTTTAACCTCTTGAGTCTCAGGTCCCTATAGAACCGATTATATTATTAAACTAATGTTAATCAAATATTAAATTAAACGCTTTAGAAGACCATTACTTACCCTCATGGGCCCAGCCGTGAGTATCTCAAACTCGAAATACCACTTCCCAGAGCTAACTGCGTAGTTCTTTTCGGCGCGGTAAGTGCGGAAATCAGCTTGTTTCTGCTTCGAAGCCTCCAACAGTAGAGCTGTGAAAGAAAGAAAATGTTTGTTGTCCTTAATGAAGTTCTAAATATGAAAAAAAAAACTGCTCCAGTCACCGTGGTCGAAATCGGCCAGGACGATGATGATGATAGTGATGTGAAAACTTAAAAACTAAGGTATTGTAGGGTAATGGGGTGAAATGTAGGGTGGCAAAATATTTGTAATTATAAAAATGTTGGTATGCCAAGAAATCTTTGTTTCGATTATGCATGAGTATGCATTTATCTATATAAGTAAGTATGTTTATCCGTTGTCTAGCACCCATAGTACAGGCTTTGCCTAGTTTGGGACTAGATCAATTGGTGTGAATTGTCCCACGATATTTATTTATTTTATTTTATTTACTTAATAACCCAAACCGTTTGTAACAATAACCCTTTGTAACAATAGCTAATAGTGGCACGAGACGAGAATAATGTTCAACAGCTTTTACCTGTCATAATTTGTTAACGTATGATATAATTATATTATTTATAATTTTACCTAATGGGATTTAATTGCGTTTATTACATTCCACCTTAAGCGAGTTTCCTTGCGATCAAGGATTTTGTGACATATTCGAAACGTCGGTTAATCTAAAAAAGTTGAATAAATAAATATTGCGCGATAGAGTCCTGTTTGGTAAAAACAATCTGTAAAAATCGTGTATAAGTTTAAATCGATATAATATTGGTTATCATCAGACTATCTTACCTTCATGTTGCTCTCCAGTAGGCGGGTCTAACATGTAACCATACACAAGCAGTGTCCTCACGGTCTCCGAGGCGGTGTCTCGGTTTGCCTTCTTGATAGCCTCGTCCACTTTAGGGTACGGCACGAGGTGAGGGGATCGGTGCATGTCGGGGTCCTGGGAAAAGGGATAAATAATGTAGGTTGTGCCTTTTAAAGAACACGAGGCAATTTTGAAACATATATTTATAAAATGTTTATGGAGAGTAGATAGAGTCTGTCCAGCAAGTCGTGATCACAGCATTTTATCAAATTCTTTATATGGCAACAATTTTACGTATGAAATAAACTGTCAGTTATAACTACCTATTACGCCGCCATACATTTCATATGCGCTCAATATGATCTTTAGTGTCAAACGAATACGGGTTAAGTAAATCATTAAGAACACGTTATTATGCCCAGCTGCTTCTGTTGCTGAGCCAGATTGCGAACGAGCTTAGCCTGAGTGCGAGCCAGGATCCGAACTTACGATCTCAGTTTGAAAGTCGCATGTCTAAACCACTCGGTTACCTAGGCTTAATTTCCTGGTTACACATTTTGGAAAACATAAACACAATAAGTATACAGGAATGAGAAATCGTGGGAGAATCAGGCAAAAAAATCACATCTTCGAAGAATCTTCTTTCTTCTATTGTAGAAATCTATAAACTCAGTGTGCTGTGACCCTCACACCTAGTAGTACTTAGTCGATACTAAGTGTGACTGTCCCAGCCACCGAATTTCAGATCGTTTTCCATCTTCACTCTTCTAGATGGAGTATAAATAAACGATAATAAATACATACAAGATTACACGGTTTCATCTATTGTAAATGGAAAGCCACATTTATACAGATGTTCTTTATAAAGGACATTGGACAAATTATGTACGTAGCCTATATAGAATTAGTTTACAAGTGATTTACGCGACAAAACGTAGATTAAAAGCGAACGACATTCATTAAAACAAATTTCTCAAGAAACGAATGAACGTGGACATGTTAATTGCCTGCATTGTCATAAATTGATAAATATGAACTGATGTAATTTGAGAATTTTGTCATAATGTGAAGTAAAACCTCTAGCTACACATACCTCGTTGAGTCCATAAGTCCAGCCCTGCTGTATGCGCTCCCTGGCCCACAGGTTATGAGTGTTCTCCGCGAGCTGATCGACAAGTTCGTCCATCTTCGGTGTCAGGGTGACAGCGCTCAGGTCTAGAGGTGCTGGTTTGTAGCCGTTCGACTGTGGATAAAGATTTTTACTTTCAGCAATCAGCTGCTCACGGACAGAACATGCACTAGACGGTCTAGACGTTAGCAATAACGCAAGCAATTTGAGTTCATTCATCAAACCAAAAACGGAGTTTCATTATACAAAAAATATTTTTAAGCCAAACATTTAATATATTGATTACTATTGATTACTATGACTATACATAAGCATAGTAATTCCCAAAAAACACCTAAGGCCCATAACAATATAAAAAGCATTGAAATGCGGATCAACTAGTGTAGGAAATTGAGTTGAAATTCCTTTATTTCTAAAAACCACCAAAACAAGACAAATGCAAATAACAACCTAAAACGGCTTATTATTTTCTTTGCGTCTTTTAAGTAGGCCCCCGGGCCTTAGGAGGTTAAATAAATGAATATGTATATACCTGCATGAATGGCTCGTTGGGGAGCCTGACGTTGCGGATACGAGCCGGGGGCTTGTCGAGGCTGATGTAGTAGCCGAGCGCCAGAATTGTTCTGCACAAAGGACATCGGGACGTTAAGGTAAGTGTAATAGACAGTGGTAGGGTTAAACAATATAGTTTTTTAATGCAGTACAAATAAGGTCTTAACTCACTTGAGCGTCTGCACAGCGAGCTGTATATTTTCGATAGCATGTAGCTATTCGAAAGGAACCCAGCACGGATGGATCTCATAGATGCCTTCACCCAATATACACCAACATAGGTACATAAGGTCCATACTCACTTGAGCCATTGAGCAGATTGTCTGCCACCAGCGACAAATTTGATACATACAATGTTAAACCTTAATCCGTTATTAATAAGGTCTAAACTCACTTGAGCGTGAGCGTCAGCACAGCGATTTGTATGTCATATTTTACTACTGCAGCAATATTTTTTAAGCTCACAAAATTCGACCTTATTCCAATCCTGATACGGTCTAAACTCACTTGAGCGTCTGCACAGCGAGCTGTATATCGTATCTCTTCTCCGCGGCCGGTAGTCGCTCGAACGGAACCAAGCACGGATGGATCTTGTGTAAGTCTTCGCGTTGGTCGCCGTACATCCAGCCGGCTTCAATCTGAAAACAGTTTTATGAGCATAAGTATAAAGTTTACTTTTGAATATCACTCTTCCTACTAACATTATAAAAACTGAAGTGATATGTTTGGAAGTTTGTTACTCAATCACGCAAAACGAATAATAGATTTGGATGAAATTTAGCTCACAGACAGTTTATAACCACCAATAAAACACTCTCTATGCTTTAAGACGTTTATCAACTCGTCAAAAAATATAAAATTTGGATTAAATTATTTGAAGTCGGTTAAAATAATTACCTTGTTCATCGCCCACATTTCGTGAATATTTTCTGCTAATTTATCTCTTATTTGCTCTACGTAAGATGGCAATGTGATCTGTAAAAGAAAATAAAACATTATGAATAATCTACCTTCATAACTGGCACAATTTAAAGTATTTACGTCTAGCTCGGATAGATGGCGTTGATATCAACTCCGGTCTGAACTTACCAAAGTTGTGTCGACAGGGGTAGGCACGAACGCCGTATCGTCCTGCAACAGTGGAGGGCCCGCTAGCGCCCTCTTGGCGAGGTTCCCGAAGTAGAAGCAGGACTCCAGCGAGAGGACCTGCTGAGGGTTGAGGGACTCCACGAGCGGGGAGTAGCCCTCCGGCGCCGCGTAGCGCAGGCGGCCGTGCTCACCGCCGAGGAGGAAACGGCAACTGGGGGAAGATAATATTGTTAGCACTAATCCATTCATCATCATCATCATATCAGCCGAAAGACGTCCACCGCCGGACATAGGCCTCCCCCAAAGAGTGCCAAAGCGACCGGTCCTGCGCCACCCGCATCCAGCGGACTCCCGCGACCTTTACCAGGTCATCAGTACCTCGTGGGGGGCCCACGCTGCGCCATACCATACTAATATTATAAAATATGTGAAAGTGTGTCTGTCTGTCTGTCTATCTGTCTGTTACCTCTTCACGCTTAAACCGCAGAACCGATTTAGATAAAATTTGGTACAGAGATAATTTAAGTCCCGGGAAAGGACATAGTTTTTATACCGGAAATCATCTCCCAAAGGAGTGAAAGTTTGTATGGAGCTACGGTATAAAAAAAAATTCGTTTAAACCGTTTTGTTCTTTATATATTATATATCTTTGGGGCGCAATAATAACTGAATGTTCTTGAAATTTCCGAGAAGTTTCTAATATTTTTGGAAACTTTCCGCAACTTGCACATAGCCGTACCTTTATTTTATTTATTGATTTATTATCATCAATATTCTATCCTTATAGACAATTTATTTTGTCCTTCAATATTTTTTTTTTTATTTATTTATTTGAACATGGGAAACAAACAGCAAAAAATAGCACACATGAATACTTAAATTTAGACAATACAAAAGCCAAAACAGTTTCCACTTATAAATTAATATCATTATTATTGCTCAGACAAGACTATCATATATTATAATATATAAAAAGTATAATATATATTTATATATATTATAATATCCGTATTTACCTGAGTTTACTGGAACAACTGATGACCGGGAAGAACATTCCCTCCAAGTTAAAGTTGGTGAAGGATCCGGTGACCCTTACGCCGTTGAACATAAAGTTGATAATCGGCACGGTGAGATCCAACGCGCAACCGATGACGTCACCTAGAAACACATGTGGATAATATTGGTGAGAATGGGACATTAAATATATTAGTCATTTAATACAGGGTTTTAATTTAATTTAGTTAATGTTAATCATCATCTTGTGTTTAATTTAGTAAATAAATTACAAGTACCTATTATAATTTTAATCCAATAAAAATAATACAGGGTGGTCCTCGATAAACTGTACATATTAAAAGGGGTGAAATTTCAACTCATTTTATCGGTAAAACTGTTTTTTTTTACAAATGTTTAAACGTTTTAGTTTTTTTTTAGGTAGTACACCTAATTGAGACGGTATAACTTTTTATCTAGATGGTCAAAAATTTAAAAACAATGCAGGGTAATCACAATGGACAGGTTATTGATTATCAATAACAATAAACGTCCAATCAAAACAAGAAATTTTATTTTTGTGAAAAATGGGTAGAGAATTTTTTTCTCAAAAAGTTGGAGATTTTTTTGCTTTTTATTGTTCCTTGCTTAATTCCAATTCTAAAATCATTCTTGAATTTTATTTCACTTAAAAAATACCTTAATATTTTAGTAGTAATAAATCCCGGGATTGGAATACCTAGTTTGAATATAGAGCCTACCTTTTCTAATATAGGGCTCGTCGGTATAGTTCCTGTTAACGGCAATCTTCCTGCCTCCGGACCAGAGATGTGCGCCGTCGAAGCCGAACGAGTAGAGATCGTCGCCGACGCCGTTGCCGCCCCACTTCTCGCCTCCGCCGGGGTACGGGACGTAGCTAAGGAATGACAGTACATTGTTTAACGAGGGGCGCAAGTGGAATATTGCTAACGAGAGTCTATCAGAAGCCCGACGCCGAAGGCGGAGGGCTTTTGATGACTCGAGTTTGCAATATTCTTACGCCCGTGTTATACACAATGCTTTTCATCACATTTGCGAGGAAATAAATAACTACAAAAGACAGAAAAATCTAAGTTTCATACAGCCGCACCAATCAAAAATTGACAACTTCACTTCCAGATCAGTGCTAGTGGAGCGCGCAGTTTCAATATCCCAGAACAGATTCTTGCGGGGCGGGGCGGCTTGGCCAACTAGGTTTTTTTTCAACCAATCACAGAGCAACCAGATTTGCTTAAGCCAATCAGAGGGTTCTATATTTTAAAACTAAACTTAATAGCCCGTGGGAGGTAAAAGGGCTATAACTGCTCTGTACGCTCGCAAGTAATAACGCCATAGACGAGCAAGTGCCCCACATGTTTCTGCAAACATAATCCTATACTGTGTAGATGATTCAATGATTCAACAACAAACTAAAACAGAAACTGTGTTTTCTTTCTAATTCAAATTCTGCTTGACTTTTAGGACACCCTATAGGTGTTAATTTAATGTATGTGATTCATTCCAAGTATGACGTGTGTATTTATACGAGATGATATAAAACGATGCAATCAAAATAATGTCGAAGACAGAGTTACTTTCGTATGGGTAATAAAATAATAAAATATGGATATTTACCCAGTCACATTCGCCCATCCTATCCTCAGATGAGGTATCATGTGTGTGGTCTTCTCAATGTGGTCCATGGTGACCTCAAAATACCACTTCTGGTACACCGCTGAACCATCCACGCGGCCCACGAAGATGTTTGGACGGACGCTGTAAGAAATATATATGCCTTGAGAATAAAATAAACCTAAAATCAATCGCATATGTTGTTCATATAAACGACCCCACAGTCCCCTCACCTCGACACGTGGTCCACCAGCGCGGTCTGCAGCAGGAGGTTCTTGCCGGGCAGCAAGTAGTCGCATATGTTGTTCTGCGACGAGCGCACGGCGACGCCGTTGCCCACGCACAGTCCCCTCACCTCGACACGTGGTCCACCAGCGCGGTCTGCAGCAGGAGGTTCTTGCCGGGCAGCAAGTAGTCGCATATGTTGTTCTGCGACGAGCGCACGGCGACGCCGTTGCCCACGCACAGTCCCCTCACCTCGACACGTGGTCCACCAGCGCGGTCTGCAGCAGGAGGTTCTTGCCGGGCAGCAAGTAGTCGCATATGTTGTTCTGCGACGAGCGCACGGCGACGCCGTTGCCCACGCACAGTCCCCTCACCTCGACACGTGGTCCACCAGCGCGGTCTGCAGCAGGAGGTTCTTGCCGGGCAGCAAGTAGTCGCATATGTTGTTCTGCGACGAGCGCACGGCGACGCCGTTGCCCACGCACAGTCCCCTCACCTCGACACGTGGTCCACCAGCGCGGTCTGCAGCAGGAGGTTCTTGCCGGGCAGCAAGTAGTCGCATATGTTGTTCTGCGACGAGCGCACGGCGACGCCGTTGCCCACGCACAGTCCCCTCACCTCGACACGTGGTCCACCAGCGCGGTCTGCAGCAGGAGGTTCTTGCCGGGCAGCAAGTAGTCGCATATGTTGTTCTGCGACGAGCGCACGGCGACGCCGTTGCCCACGCACAGTCCCCTCACCTCGACACGTGGTCCACCAGCGCGGTCTGCAGCAGGAGGTTCTTGCCGGGCAGCAAGTAGTCGCATATGTTGTTCTGCGACGAGCGCACGGCGACGCCGTTGCCCACGCACAGTCCCCTCACCTCGACACGTGGTCCACCAGCGCGGTCTGCAGCAGGAGGTTCTTGCCGGGCAGCAAGTAGTCGCATATGTTGTTCTGCGACGAGCGCACGGCGACGCCGTTGCCCACGCACAGTCCCCTCACCTCGACACGTGGTCCACCAGCGCGGTCTGCAGCAGGAGGTTCTTGCCGGGCAGCAAGTAGTCGCATATGTTGTTCTGCGACGAGCGCACGGCGACGCCGTTGCCCACGCACAGTCCCCTCACCTCGACACGTGGTCCACCAGCGCGGTCTGCAGCAGGAGGTTCTTGCCGGGCAGCAAGTAGTCGCATATGTTGTTCTGCGACGAGCGCACGGCGACGCCGTTGCCCACGCACAGTCCCCTCACCTCGACACGTGGTCCACCAGCGCGGTCTGCAGCAGGAGGTTCTTGCCGGGCAGCAAGTAGTCGCATATGTTGTTCTGCGACGAGCGCACGGCGACGCCGTTGCCCACGCACAGTCCCCTCACCTCGACACGTGGTCCACCAGCGCGGTCTGCAGCAGGAGGTTCTTGCCGGGCAGCAAGTAGTCGCATATGTTGTTCTGCGACGAGCGCACGGCGACGCCGTTGCCCACGCACAGTCCCCTCACCTCGACACGTGGTCCACCAGCGCGGTCTGCAGCAGGAGGTTCTTGCCGGGCAGCAAGTAGTCGCATATGTTGTTCTGCGACGAGCGCACGGCGACGCCGTTGCCCACGCACAGTCCCCTCACCTCGACACGTGGTCCACCAGCGCGGTCTGCAGCAGGAGGTTCTTGCCGGGCAGCAAGTAGTCGCATATGTTGTTCTGCGACGAGCGCACGGCGACGCCGTTGCCCACGCACAGTCCCCTCACCTCGACACGTGGTCCACCAGCGCGGTCTGCAGCAGGAGGTTCTTGCCGGGCAGCAAGTAGTCGCATATGTTGTTCTGCGACGAGCGCACGGCGACGCCGTTGCCCACGCACAGTCCCCTCACCTCGACACGTGGTCCACCAGCGCGGTCTGCAGCAGGAGGTTCTTGCCGGGCAGCAAGTAGTCGCATATGTTGTTCTGCGACGAGCGCACGGCGACGCCGTTGCCCACGCACAGTCCCCTCACCTCGACACGTGGTCCACCAGCGCGGTCTGCAGCAGGAGGTTCTTGCCGGGCAGCAAGTAGTCGCATATGTTGTTCTGCGACGAGCGCACGGCGACGCCGTTGCCCACGCACAGTCCCCTCACCTCGACACGTGGTCCACCAGCGCGGTCTGCAGCAGGAGGTTCTTGCCGGGCAGCAAGTAGTCGCATATGTTGTTCTGCGACGAGCGCACGGCGACGCCGTTGCCCACGCACAGTCCCCTCACCTCGACACGTGGTCCACCAGCGCGGTCTGCAGCAGGAGGTTCTTGCCGGGCAGCAAGTAGTCGCATATGTTGTTCTGCGACGAGCGCACGGCGACGCCGTTGCCCACGCACAGTCCCCTCACCTCGACACGTGGTCCACCAGCGCGGT
This sequence comes from Epinotia nisella, assembly GCA_932294315.1. Lineage (NCBI taxonomy): Eukaryota > Metazoa > Arthropoda > Insecta > Lepidoptera > Tortricidae > Epinotia > Epinotia nisella. The sequence continues at coordinate 10,931,018 of OW028696.1, read as the reverse complement.
CTGCAGCAGGAGGTTCTTGCCGGGCAGCAAGTAGTCGCATATGTTGTTCTGCGACGAGCGCACGGCGACGCCGTTGCCCACGCACAGTCCCCTCACCTCGACACGTGGTCCACCAGCGCGGTCTGCAGCAGGAGGTTCTTGCCGGGCAGCAAGTAGTCGCATATGTTGTTCTGCGACGAGCGCACGGCGACGCCGTTGCCCACGCACAGTCCCCTCACCTCGACACGTGGTCCACCAGCGCGGTCTGCAGCAGGAGGTTCTTGCCGGGCAGCAAGTAGTCGCATATGTTGTTCTGCGACGAGCGCACGGCGACGCCGTTGCCCACGCACAGTCCCCTCACCTCGACACGTGGTCCACCAGCGCGGTCTGCAGCAGGAGGTTCTTGCCGGGCAGCAAGTAGTCGCATATGTTGTTCTGCGACGAGCGCACGGCGACGCCGTTGCCCACGCACAGTCCCCTCACCTCGACACGTGGTCCACCAGCGCGGTCTGCAGCAGGAGGTTCTTGCCGGGCAGCAAGTAGTCGCATATGTTGTTCTGCGACGAGCGCACGGCGACGCCGTTGCCCACGCACAGTCCCCTCACCTCGACACGTGGTCCACCAGCGCGGTCTGCAGCAGGAGGTTCTTGCCGGGCAGCAAGTAGTCGCATATGTTGTTCTGCGACGAGCGCACGGCGACGCCGTTGCCCACGCACAGTCCCCTCACCTCGACACGTGGTCCACCAGCGCGGTCTGCAGCAGGAGGTTCTTGCCGGGCAGCAAGTAGTCGCATATGTTGTTCTGCGACGAGCGCACGGCGACGCCGTTGCCCACGCACAGTCCCCTCACCTCGACACGTGGTCCACCAGCGCGGTCTGCAGCAGGAGGTTCTTGCCGGGCAGCAAGTAGTCGCATATGTTGTTCTGCGACGAGCGCACGGCGACGCCGTTGCCCACGCACAGCGAGCACAGCACGTCCAGCACCTTCGGGTCGCGCCCGTGCTTCTCCAGCAGGGAGATTATCACTTTGATGTGCTCGTCCTGGGGAGAAAACACCATGCTAAGGTGACGTAGGTTCATGGTCTTCTCTCCCTCTCGCTGAGCATAAGCGTGAGCGAGATGGAAGTGCGTGTTCGGAAGCGCTGATATCATGTTTTTTACTTTTAATGTTTAATACGTTTAAATAAATAAAAAAGTATTAGTCAAGTTCCCTCAAACATGATATTGCCGATTTTTTGTGCATAATTTCTAACGATTGTTTTAAGTGTATTTTAGACCTATGTTCGTGATTTTTTCATATCAAGCGAAAGTCAAAAACTCGGGATTCAAATAGCTGTTTAAAAATCCGTTTTCTGAACCTACGTCGCCTTAAGAAATCGTAGCATCTTTTTTAAAGATGATTGGCTTTTATCTCATACTAGCTACTCCATTATAGCCTATTAAATAATATCAATTAGATTTTTGGTCAAGTGCGAGACGGATTTTAGTTTTCCCATACATTTTGAGACCCAGTGCCTGACCGGCAACGACCAAAAATATTTGGTCTCCGTACAAAGTTTCGTCCCCTTTTTCGTCCCTAAAAGGGATGAAATTTGATATAAATTATAGCCTTTGTCCTATTCTGATACATCAGGTACATAACTGGAAAGTTTCATATAAATTCGTCCCGTAGTTATTGAGATTAAGTGGAACGTACATCTATCCATCCATGAAAATGAAAAAAGTTTATTCAGGTTATAAAAGGATTTTTACAAATAGCCAAGGTTAGAGCCTCCTAATAAGCAAGTAATTTTGCTTGTGTCAGGAGACACCGCTCTTCCAAAAACAAGAAGTGGTAAGTTTAACCCAACAGTCAGCGTAGCTTTGAAAACGTTCGTTATCCATTACTCACTCTCATCATGTTCAGCGCTTCAGGTGAGTCGATGAGCACGCAGTGTAACACGTCCAGCATGCCCGTGCCCTCCCCCGACGCTTGCGAGCCGAGACGCGAGAACAGCCAGTTGAGACGGTTTGAGTTCGCGAATTGCGCGCAGTTTGTGTGGTTGCCCTTTATAATGGCGGCTGTGAAAAAGGACAGAGATGGTGTCAACTAATTTTGGTTTTTAATAGCTAAGCTATGAATATCCAGTAAAAGGTGAGCTCTAAATGGCTCAACGATTTAAGTCCGTGACTGTACCTCACTAAATTTAGAAACGGAGATGGCGGGATCACCTAGACACTCCTCCTTCTTCTTCCTCGGAATACTAAGATTTCATCAATGCCATTCGAACCAGTTTTTGGAGAGGAACAAATGTTTGTATGGGAGAGCAACTACAACTCGTGACCTTTACCAGATCATCAGACCATCTCGTAAGTCTGCACACGCTGCGCGTTCCAGGTTTAAATTGCTGAAATCTACCGAACCCCAATCTTACCCAGCAGCTGGTAGAGGTATCCAGAGATCATCTCCCAACTCTGCCCCGACTCGTCTCCCGCCAGGAACCCGGCTAGGAACCCCTGTGAAGTGATGACGTTGATCTTGTCTATGGCCTCCAGGATCAGGTTGAGGATGCCCTCCTCTTGGAACAGGTCCTGCCGGTTGCGGAGGGCGCGGAACTTGTTCTGTTTCTCTTCGTGCTCTGGAAAAAGGTAACAATTTATGGTTTTTATCGCATGATGGATGGCAGGCCACTCGCCAAAGCTCGGCGGGCCGCAGGTTGAGTATAGCTGCTCTAATGCAATACAATACAAATACTCTTTATTGCACACCTCACACAAAAAAAGCAGTTACAGAGAGAAACAATACAATAACATGTAGGTAGAGGTAGACAACAGGCGGTCTTATCGCTGAAGAGCGATCTCTTCCAGACAACCTTTGGGTATCGGAGAAAGAGATAAAACTAGATTATGCAGTAGGTGGTGCAGCGATTATTATTAATCAAAAATCAAGAAATTATAAAAATAAACGTACAGTCGAGAGCAAAAGTAAGTTATCATTTTTGTACCTTATTCCATTGCGATAAGGTGAAAAAATGATAACCTACTTTTGCTGTTGACTATACATAAATACCTCTATATATAAACATACACACACAATCGTACATATATACAAATAACACAAACTCTAATGTGTTATATATAAAAATCTTATATCCCGTTTGGTAAAATAATGTGTGGAAATGGTTTAGATTCAAATCAATAATAGTAATAATGAATTCTTACCCATTTCCTCATCAGGCTGCGCGAAGTAGTTGATGAGGTCCTCGAGGCACATGACCATTTCGCCGAGGTTCACCGACGCGAAGAACATCGAGTGCCGACGGTTCTCTTGCAGAGTCTCAAGGCCACTGGAAACAGGTTTTTTTTAATCTAAGAATATTGGTGTGGATTTCGCGACGGCTTTTCTTTTGAAGAATCTGGATTGACAGGTATTCTGTAGAAGGAATAATTGGGCTCTATCGCTATAATGTCACTGTGTGTAGTGATGTGCCGAGGAATATTCCCGGGAGCGGGAATATTCCCCTATGGGAATTTACCGGGAGTATTCCCTTGTTCCTGGGAATATTACCCAAACGGTGGAATTTTGACATACAAATTGGGCAAATTCAAATTGTTAACAAGTTAGTTAAAATGAATAGTGCCCCGACAAATGAAATGCATTTCGCGAAAAACTGCATTTTTGTACTAATTCTGACGTTTCATCTTTACTAACATTTAATATGTGAATATTTTCATATTTCGTATTCGTACATATGTTTTTTTGTGATTTTTCTAATTAACTTGTGATAGTTTGTACCGTTTTTATACTTATATAGAAGTATTTTTGTGAAATTTGATTTTTTCGGCCAGTGGAATATTCCCAGTAACTATGGGAAATCAAGGGACTAAGTATTCATGGGATCCCTGCTAGCAAAATATATACAGAAACGGAAAATATATTTAGAAATATAGAAATATTTATTTGACAAAAACATGATACACATGACTTGTTCCTGTGTTACAAACATACACAATTTCAAAATTCCCCTATATTCCCACCTAGGGAATATTCCCGGGAACGGCACATCACTAAGTTTTCGAGGCAAGCCAGGGCGAGAAAAAACATCCTCACCGTCCTAAAGTTCTTTTTCCGGTTGTAACCGGGGTCCACTTTGGCACCTGATCCCAAGATAGGCACTAGAGAAGTCATACTGTCAGTAAAAAAAAAGTTTAATCGCCGTGATCACGACATTTCTTTCCCCACATTGCGTCTCGCCTGGATATCAACCATAAGTGTCGTGCGGCACGAGACGAGACGCCATAGCGTTGTCGCCGGCTACCATATCCAAACAAATCATATAGGTGTATAGGAGTGTATGGAGGTCAACTCACTTGACTACACTGGGCTAATACATTTTTTGTTTGGGATATGTTTGGTTAAGACCAGAGCTCTGAATATCAACCGCAGATGCGCGAAGATGCGTTACACGAGTTGTCAAGTGTTGTCAAGTGAGTTTCAAGTTTCAACCTTATTACTGCAGTAGTAATAAGGTTGAAACTTGAAACTCACTTCATAAACTGGTGTAGAGCGAGGAGGAACTCTTCCTAATGTATTTGTGTGTGTGTGTGTAAGTTGGCTAATAAATAAATAATGACTCTTCTTGCTATCGAGATAGACCAAGTCACCATGTCAATATATAAACTACTTTCGCGCCGTACGTGACTATTCTTGTGAGAGATTTGTCTAAATCGATCGTATCGATCCATAACGAAACGTACCTTCGCGTAATTAACAACATTTCAATTTCTGACTGCTTAATTTTGTTTTAGGCATTTAATGGTATTTGAAAAGTTAGGAGACACGTGTTTTTTCTTTTAATTTTATTAAACCCCCTTAATTTGGGTGTTTTAAACTACCACGTTCGAAAAGAGCATAAGTACATTTAAAGGATGAATAAGATTAGTACTGTGACTCTGTGGTCAATTTATCGAATTAAAAAGTAAATAGCATGCTGTGTCTGTGACAGTGACATTTGACAATGACAATGACAAGATAGAAGGAGTCAAATAACTGTCAATGTCACAACATTTTTTTTTCTTATAAGATGCATAAGCACTGCTATGGAATTAAATGCACAGCCTTTAAATGGCTTCTTCAAAGTAACTTCTAGTTTTCTCAAGAACTAGCGAATATAAAAATCCATTATTTTTTATATTTACTCAGCAAGCCCAAAATTATGAATGGTTTTTAGTTTGAGCCGCTATGAAAAAATGAAATGTTGTAGTTATAATAGGGTTGAGACTCACTTGATAAACTTGGTGAACAGCGACGAACACTTCCTAATGACTCTCGCTGTGCGCGACTCTTCCTCTTGCGAACGAGAGAAGTCAAGACCGTCGTCCATCTTCCCTTCTTCGTGCAATATGGCTTGCTTTTCTTCTACTTTGCCTAAACCTTTCTTCTTTGTTTCGTATGACTGAAAAAGAGGGCGAGTTTAGCCTATGTTTATGTGAAGCCCGAATACTCGTGTAGCTTCGTGAGGGTATAGCTTTATATATGAGTAAGTTTACATACAAAGGGGAATGCCCAACGGCCATACAAGGAAATGTCTGATATGAACAAGACCCAATATGCAAAGAAATTGAGGTTTCGATTTTTTTTCAAAAATTATTCAAAAACTTGAGATTTTGCGCGACGTCCAATAGAATCACCCAGGTGACTGATTTTAGTGGACATAAGTATATCCAGTAGGATACCCCAGAGATTCATCAAACAAAAATCTTTGATCTCTGGTGATTGGACCTTCCTTAGCACCAGAAAAAAAAATTGAATTTTTAAGCTGCGTAAATTATTTTTGAAAAATTAAAAAAGTTTCCTAACTTACGTTTTGGTTCAAGGACGGTCAATAGTCACTTTCCTTGATCCGTCACATATTACAAAAAAAAAACTGTGGTAATATGACACTGGTAATGACATATATAGCAGCTGCAACTGTCAATATCATTGCCAGTGTCATTTTACCACAGACATTTAAGATATTTTTCTGTTATATGAGACCGATCGAGAAAAGTGCCGTCCCTAACCCAAAACGTAAGCGAGGAAACTTTATATTTTTCGAAAATAATTGACGCAGCTGAAAAATCTGAAACTTTTCTCTGGTGCTAAGGAAGGTTATTCCTATCACCAAAAAAACAACCAGGCATTTAAAAAAAAATATGGGTTGTATTTTGTATTTTAACCTTTCGGCTTTGCTTGCATTTTTTGTAATTTTGTAATCCTGGTGGCCTCACCCCTCAGCCTTGGGAAACCGAAGAAGCACGTAATGTACCTTGTATGAAAGCCACAGTCCGGTCTCCGAATGCTGTACGATGACGGTGGAGTCACCATACTTGATGATCGGAGACCCGATGACTTCCAAGTCCTTGTCTTCCAAAACCACCTTCTGGTCATCTTTCTCTTGACGCAGGTAGAATGCGCAGGAGGCCGTGGTTGCTTCGTCTCTGTGAAAATGATAACGATGAATAGAATACTATTGTTTCTGAGTATTGGATGTTTCATCCATAACACAATCCTTATGGAGCTTACTATTTCTTCCTTAGAGCATACATAACTGGAGTAGCCTTTCAGTAACTTACCCCTCTGTAGAAAACCTTGCACAATGTGCAAAAAATCATACAAAGACAATTTCACAATCGATCACAAAATCGCCTCGCAAGAGAACGCTGATCATAAAAATGCCCGCATGTTGCTGTAAGCACTTGATATTATAAACGTTCAATCACTTCAAGCTTTCAATATAGAATTTCAATATCCTATTAAAATGCTCCCCCCGCCACGGCAAAATTCGGCTGACATTTTTGTACGCAAATACGACATAAGGCTACTCCAGTTATGTATGCTCTAAGATATCTTCACATAATTTTACGAAAGAATTACCAAAGTAATCTCGCTACAGTATTACGAGAAATAAATATTTAGTTTAGACAACAAACCCTGCTTTCAGTTCAGACCTAGAAAGGAATGAACTCGCATTTGCTTTCTAACCTGCGAACAGCTACGGACAACAACAACAAACCTAAGTTATGTTGTCGTTTAAGCATCGGATGGAATCAGTTGACGAAGTTTAAATTTTTTTACGATGTCATTAGAACCAGTTTTTGAACAGTAACAAATGTTTGTATGGGAGCAACTGCAATTAAAGAACATAAATGCCCAAACATTTGAGACAAAGATTGACCTCGCTGACGGCAGGCCAGAACGCTTCATACTAATTGACATGAAAGTATGCCGTCACAAGCTGCTATTTGTACTAATCGTTGTATCTAAATATATAAACGAAGAAACTGACTAACTGACTGATTAACTGACTGACTGACTGACATATCAACGCACAGCCCAAACTGCTGGTTCTAGAGATTCCAGATTTGGCACGTAGGTTCCTTATCAGGTTTAGGGATGCAATAAAGAAAGGATTTTTCAAAATTCACCCCTTAGGGGGTTAAAATGGGGGTCCAGAGTGTGTATGGGGAAACAACAAATATTTCATTCGAAACTTCACAGCAGTATTCCTAACGATAAATGAGTACATAAACACGTGTTTCAGGTTTTTTGAGAATCAACCCCTAAAAGGAAACTACCCTAGAGTAACTATTAGTTGTGCCCCGATACCTCTGAATAAGATACAGCTGATTCCGCGGTATCGGATGCCGATGTGTCTCAGAGTGAAATTAAGCCACCACGCCTACTTGCGTCAGTAGTAACTATTTGTGCGACCATACCTCTGTATAAGATACAGCTCGTTCTGGTCATTGACCCCGAGGTAGACCAGTAATTAAGTGTTGTATACGCATCGGATGGAGCCAGTTGACGAAACCCCGCCTCCCGCCCACTACCTGCAATACTACATAGCGCCCCCATACCTCTGTATAAGATACAGCTCGTTCTGGTCGTTGACCCCGAGGTAGCGGCCCGTAGTTATGTGCCGTATACGCATCGGATGGAGCCAGTTGATGAAACCACCCGCCCACTTGGTGCGAGCGAGTTCGAGCCGCCATAGAGAGCGGGCCTGAGACATCACCGAGCCGCCCTCGTATACGACGATACTGTGGACAAAGTTAGATTTTAATATATTGAAATACTATTGTATGCAACTGCTGTATACGTAGGATCTTAAAACGCAAGTGGCGTGGGCTGGGATGCCTTGGCTTGGTGAGCGTTGTAAACCAATAGGGGTATATACACCAAATAAAATAACTAATAATGATAAATTTTCTCGTCGTCGTCAGTAAGACCAGCGATGCTGTATGGTGCTGAGTGTTGGCCTGTCAAGGAAACGCATATCCAGAAGCTACACGTGGCTGAAATGAAAATGTTGATATGGGCTGGCGGAGTTACAAGACTGGACAAAGTACAAAACGAACACGTTCGCGGTAGCTTCATGGTTGCTCCTGTCCCCGAAAAACAGAAACCCGCCTAAGGTGGTGCGGCCATGTTATGCGGAGGAACAATGACCACGTCGTACAGAAAGCGCTGGCTCTACCGGAAGGCAAGAAAGGAAGAGGCCGACCCCCCTGACGTGGTGGACCAGTATGGACAAACTCATGAAGAAAGCCCAATTACCTGGCCCGACAACCCAAGGCAGAATGTCTTGGCGCCGTAGAATAAGGAGAGCCGACCCCACCTAATGTAGGATAAGGTCAAGACAAAGAAGAAGAAGATAAATTTTCTCGAAAAAGGATTAAAAATATTGTCAAAATATGGAGAAAACAGAAACCAGGGGATTAAATAATCACAAAGTTACCTACATATGAAGCGATTGTCATTTACTATGACGCTCGAGTGTCGTGAGGTCACGATCTACGAGCATTTTCTCTCTCTAACAAACAATATAAAAACGGTTGTATAGCTTCGTTTTTTTGAGATATCTGAATGGGATTTTCGTCACTAGGCATATTTTTTTGCCGTCTTTCTTTTGGAGTTATAATAAGTATCGTTGCATACAATACTTTTTTAAAAGTCTTATTTTAAATAAATCGTATTTTTCTGACTGTACAGGCAGAAAGTCTTCCATTATTTATTTAGCTACACACGCAATTTCTTCAGGAGTGAGAAAATTAATACCGGTTTACCACCCGGGCCTCTGACCGGCGCAGTCCGCCACTGGATGGAATAATTTCTACGTACGTGGGGTTTTCAATCTCTAGCAAAGTGTCAGATACTCACTTTTGTCCACCCTCAGTGCTCCAAGTACTTGGTATGGTGAGACATTCGTCGCCTCCGTGGAAAAATCGCAAGACGTCTCCACCGAACACGTAGCCCACATACTGTAACGTTAAAAACAAATAAAGTAGGTACCTTATCCACTCACTTGCTTCTCGCAACCAGGGCTACCAACCCCCAACCCCCAACTATAGTTGCCTAGCGAAGCAGAGACAATTGTGAAAGTTTTCTTTAGAGCTAAACACAAATAACGATACATATGAATTCAATATATATATCTTCACCTTCATGCGGGAGATGCCTGTGCCGTAAGGCTGCACCGACCAGTGTGTCACGTGGAATGAAGCATTTACTATGGATACTTCGTTTTCTTTCGTCGTGTGCTGAAAAATACCAAAATATACATCATCGGTAGATATAAGATCCATTCTAAAATATCAAACTAAGATCACAATAAATCAGCAATGGTCGCAGTGACATAAGAAATGGAAATACTTCCGAAATTAAAAAAATTATTATTTTATATTATTATATATATTATAAGGGCTACTAGCCCGGAAGCCACTACCAGTTTTTTTTTTTGCGGACAATCTTACACAAATCGACCTAGACCCAAACTAAGCAAAGGTTGTACTATGGGTACTAAACGACGGTAAACATACTTATATAGATAAATACATACTTAAATACATAGAAAACATCAATGACTCGGGAACAAATATTCGTGCTCATCACACAAATAAATGCCCGTACCGGGATTCGAACCCAGGACCTCTTGCTTCGTAGGCAGGGTCACTACCAACTAGACTGAAGCGGTCGTCTTACATATCAAACCATCGGCATTTTGCCGTAAGCGTAATTTTATCACTTTTGTATGAATCAATAAATGATTAATAAAAGCTAATTGATACCACTCTGTAATTTGCTGATGCGTCAAATAAATAAAACCTATTTAACTCAAAATTCCAAAGACGCTTTAACTTCAATAACAAGCAAATTTAAATACTAAATCAACACTTGAAAACTAAAACTTTTACCATTTCAACGACCAAATTATGTAAAGGTAATAAACTCACCAAATATCTCTCCGTGGCAACAGACACGAGAATGAGATCGTCACCAACTCGCACCTTCTCACCCTCAGATCTACGGTATTAAAACAAGGCATTACAAAGTATAATAACATAGGCCTCATTTAAATCTTCAAGACCCAGTTGCATTTAAATATGTTACGCGCGCTCTTTCTGACTTATAAACTCAGCGCGCGTGGAAGCGGGCGAGCGATAGAAATCTAAAAAATATAATTGGGCTCAGAAGCGACGGGTAAATTAGACTTTATGAAATAACAAAAGACTGCTGGAAGGTTATAAAGTAATATCAACTCTGCTATAAGGGATGAAGGTTCAAAGTGAATTGCAGGTTTATAACGAATTCTAAAATGTAGGAAATAATATTGAGACGTGATTAGCATAAAAGTTGTCAACATATTCATAGAAATATTGTTGATGAAACGCATCTAATTACCGGTTACTTGAGATCAGCGAAACCGTAATCAGTAATCAGTAATCAGTCATTTATTCGCTTAAACATGGTACAAATAGGTGGTATAAAAGAAATACAATAGAACTACATGTTTGGTCACAAGGACATGCAAATGTATAAGGATGTCATGTGTATCGCATGCATAAGTTGCTAATACTAATGCTAAGAATTTATGTCATTAAGATATTCTTGTACTGAGTAATACGCTTTGGATGCTAAAAAGTTATATAACGTCGTTTATTTTTACCATTTTTAGGGTACCGTAGCCAAAGGGTAAAAACGGGACCCTAATACTAAGACTCCGCTGTCCGTCCGTGTGACCCGCGCTCACTACTAGTAGTGACCACTTCTCCTTCCTTCTGGACCTGGTCCCATTTACTTGGGGTCGGCCTTCCTTGTCCGCATTTTCCATTTATGACGGTTACCTCTGCTTGCTGGCCGGGTGCAGCGTCCACCAGCAGGCCTCGCCCTGCGAGTGCTCCTGCAGACCCACGTCGAAGGCTAGGCTGTCATGGGACGATGACGTCACAGGTAGGCTAGGTACTGTATGATGGTTACCTCTGCTTGCTGGCCGGGTGCAGCGTCCACCAGCAGGCCTCGCCCTGCGAGTGCTCCTGCAGACCCACGTCGAAGGCTAGGCTGTCATGGGACGATGACGTCACAGGTAGGCTAGGTACTGTATGATGGTTACCTCTGCTTGCTGGCCGGGTGCAGCGTCCACCAGCAGGCCTCGCCCTGCGAGTGCTCCTGCAGACCCACGTCGAAGGCTAGGCTGTCATGGGACGATGACGTCACAGGTAGGCTAGGTACTGTATGATGGTTACCTCTGCTTGCTGGCCGGGTGCAGCGTCCACCAGCAGGCCTCGCCCTGCGAGTGCTCCTGCAGACCCACGTCAAAGGCCAGCTTGTCCTGGGACGATGACGTCACAGGCAGGCTAGGTTCTGTATGACGGTTACCTCTGCTTGCTGGCCGGGTGCAGCGTCCACCAGCAGGCCTCGCCCTGCGAGTGCTCCTGCAGACCCACGTCAAAGGCCAGCTTGTCCTGGGACGATGACGTCACAGGCAGGCTAGGTTCTGTATGACGGTTACCTCTGCTTGCTGGCCGGGTGCAGCGTCCACCAGCAGGCCTCGCCTTGCGAGTGCTCCTGCAGACCGACGTCGAAAGCCAGCTTGTCCTGGGACGATGACGTCGACAGGCAGGCTAGGTACTAGAAAAATTGGTATGATTAATTGATAAAGCTGAGGTAAACTTTTAAAAACACTACCTATTGATACAAAGATCAAAGCAAAATAAGACCAAGATTTGAACTCAGTGTGTCTGGAATACCGGTTCTTAGCATGCATTCCACCGCCACCACTGCGCTTATTATTCTGCTGAATTATAGAGTTAACCAGGTATAAAGATTTATACACAAGACGCACAAAGCCAAAGTGATTTTTGTGTATTCATCTTTGTACCTGTCTAACTCTAAAATTGCTTTCAGCGCCATCTAATTGAAAGATGTAACGCGGGAATTGTCTGTGACAACGAATACGCGTGAGATGACACCGCCGCCTAGCGGCGATGTAAGGAACGATAGGCTTCCCCCGCGAGCCCGCGCCCGCGCAGAGGGCGAAGCGGCCGCAACGTTTTAACAGATAGTTGGGTTATAGACTGATTGCCTATTTCGGTGTGTTTTAATTTGTATTTGTACGTAATTATGTACTCATGTTGTGTAAAAGTGCTAACGTTTGATTAAAGTGCATATTATAGACTCCATGCTGTGTTTTTTTACGTACTTAAGATTCACTACAACAATAACGAGGTGTGACACCACGCCCGTTTCAAAGAGGCTATAACCAAAAACACCAAGTCTGATTCTCGGTCTGTTAAGCTAGTATGCGCGTTTTTTTTTTCGTGATTTGATCCTCGTACCGTTTCGATTTCCATAAATCTGTTGTCAATATTTAATTAAGTAAACTTAACTTACCATGTCACTGTTAAGATGCCTCAGTAATATAGCATTGCCGTATAGTAAGGTCCTATGCCCAGAACCGGTGCCTTTACCCTGAAATGAAGGATAAAATAAAATATTATCAATATACTAACATTTATTGTTTTATGAATTTATTTTAGATCATTAGGTAAACTTATGTAGTTATAATAGAGACAACTTATTTTTTTTAATAACTAATGAATATACCTATATTTTTCTAGCATGAACGACTTATTGTAAGTGATTGACATAATAAAAACATCGACAGTCCTGTTATCGATAAGTACCACTTCAACGTCATAGAGGTAAATAAATTCAAATATATAGGGTTATAGAGTGCGTTAAAAAATTGATAATAATAACAAAACTATCAATTTATTTATATTTTACATACTTCAGAAAACAATTTGCAATACTTTCGTAACTTTCTTTCTTCGTGTCACTGAATTAATTATCCCCCACTTTACTCCATAACACACACACACACACCGAAATTGTCTTTAAAATCGACGCAGAATGTCACAACATGTAGTTTTTCCCAAACCCATTTTTGGTCCCAAAAAAATCTGTGTCTCTGTATATGGTTACAGTGTAGGTGCACGCGGCGTCTAGGTAGATAGCCAATATATGTCTGTGGTTGTATGTACGTATTGTCGTTGAAGTAGTATGTACTTATCGATAACAGGATTGTCGATATTTTTATTGTGGCAAGCACTAAACAAATGTTGTTCCTGCTAGAAAAATATCTAGGTATATTAATGAACCTGCATACTTATATTTTTTTCTTCAATTTTTTTTGGCGAATTTGCTACTGATTTATGATGAACAAATATTTAAACCAATTTAAGAAATATTTTAAGAAAAATATACTTAAGAATTTAAATATGTAAATAGAAGAAAGGTTAAACAGTTAATTATAATAAACTGTTACAATTATTATAAATAATAATGAACAACATGAAAGAAACAGTGCATTCAATGAAATTAAGGATAAAAATATAATAACGATTTTGGTTACGAGCAAATGCCATGTTAGCAAATACTATCTGTTACAAAAATATGTTGAAGTAAGTCCCAAAGAACCATATTTAAGAAACTATTTTAACCCAAATTTAAAGATTGAAGTTCACATAAAAACACAATTTCGCAGTTTAATGTAAAAATAATTGAAAAAATTAAGAAAAAATAAGATTATTATTAAAATGAACCCATTAGTTCCCATGAATCTATATTTTCATAACAGACAGTAACATTAGAAGATGTTTACAAGTTAATCGTTAAAATTAAAACGTGTGTAAAAGTGAAGCCGAAAGTCCGTTTGAGTTGATTATAGGGTAAAATTGTAACACATTTTAAAGGCCAAAAAGGAAATCAAATCAATCAACAATCAATTCTCCAATGCTTTTGAAATCCTTCAACGTACATCGGTATAAATTAAACAATACTTTAAAAAAGCGTTTAAAGATTGGTTTTGGTAGGTTTTTATTTCACCCTTTTAGGTGGGAATAGTTTTTACTCTAGAGTATGCACGGAAAGAGAACCTTCCTAGAAATCGAGCCACACTTAGTTGTGGCTTATTTACTTATATTTTGCGGTTTTGTATTATGTTGGCATGGTTTGACTCTTTTTTAACATAATTTAAAAAAAAACCTTTAGAAACTACACCACATTTATTGATTTCTTGTCGAGTCAGTATTTGACTAATACTAACACGACAAGAAATAAAGAAATTTGACAATTTTAACATACGTCACGGCTGGATAATATTGCAACACTAAAAATTATAATGCATTTTCTGCCGCGAAGCTTCTTTTTCCGCACACTACTAGCGAAGATCGAAACTTTCAATAAAGAAGACGCATTCAATCGATTTAAAAGTTAAAAAGATTATTTATTAGTGAAATGGCGTTTGAAAATTATCCAAATATTAATAAATAGTTTAGAAATCTATTAAAGATTCCAGTTCGATAATTTGAAAATTTCACATGCACTTTACCGAATAACCAGTATACTCACTAAGTTGTCTGTTCCCTGCAATCGAAACACGACAGCGATACGTAAAATATTATTATTCACAAGAGGGGTTAACAATAATAAATACAATAAATGTGCTATAAAGATCTGCTATTTAAAATCTTTTTAGGTTTAACGTAAGACACGTTAGTTTATTTGAAAATTATTTAAAGGACAGTACTTCAGGAGAATAAGTTATTTAACAGGTATTTATGTGTATATGTGACAGACAATTAATGTACATACGGGGTGATAGGCTGTGTGAATACTTACGGTTTCTGAGCCTGCTGCAGTAACCAATTCCTGTAGAGCTCGCACTGATAGCGCCTGTAAAGGAAGTAAACAATTAACGAAGTTTAATATTAAAACAATTTTTTTATAATATTAAAACCTGTCCTAACCTATCAACTAGGGTACCAAAATACTCCTTTGTACCTAATTTGGTATTAAAATAGGAATGACTACTGGAGATCTATTTTAGTCAATCGCTTCCGATGCGAATCACATTTCAATCTGTCTCGCGCGCTCTGTTCCACGCATGCTGAGTCAACGTGTCAGAAAGTGCGAGCGAAATATATTAAAGTTGGGATGTGAAAGAACCCAATCAGGGCTATTACTATTTCTCATTACTCTAACAACCATTTAATTTAAGTCAACACGTTCTATCTAAGCGGGAGTTCTACATAATTTAGAACAGTTTCGCTACCGCAGAAACTTTCATCATTTACACAATAGTTCGTAGTTCAAATATCTCAAAAGTTACATTGATCTATCGTCAAAAGTTTTGCTAGCAATCTATTCATATAGAAGACACACAAACAATGTCTGTAGGTAGTAAAAATATGTAAGCCCTCAAACTACTTTTTAATGATATTTGTTACTCGTACCGCAAAATACCAGTGCCAAACACTCATGTACCATCTCAGCGACAACGTGTTTTTTAAGACATGTCAGGACATACCGAAGTTGTCGGCGATGTTCTCGAGGAATTAGGTAGTACTTATTGGCTAAATCTTCCATACCTTGATTATAACTTTCAACATTGTTGTTTTGTGGTGGAACTCGCGTACTTGCTCAATAACAAACACACACTCCGACGGGTCGGGTGGAATGTTCTTGTCGGCATTGTTTTCGATGAAGCAGTACCTGCTGCTGATGCTCTAGTTATCAGACGCGACTGATCAGGGTGTATGTTCTTATCGGCGATGATTTCGAAGAAGCAGTACTAGTTGCCAATGCTTTGGTTATAACGTTGGACTGTTTTAGTTATTGGCGGAACTTACGTACCTGCTCAATAACGAACACTCACTGTGACAGGACAGGTGGGATGTTCTTATAGACGATGCATTCAACGAAGCAGAACCTGATGCTGATGCTTTGGTAATACCCTTCGTCATTGTTTGTATGTGGCGGAACTCACCTGTGCTCAATAACAAATACGCACTGCTACAGATCAGGCGGTATGTTTCTAAGAGTGATATTGTCAGGGACGCAGTACCTATTGCCTATGCTTCGATTAAACCTGACGCACCTGCTCAATAATGAACACACACTGCGAGAGATCGACCGGTGTTCTTATCAGTGATGTTCTCAAGGAAGCACTATTGGTAATGCTTTGATTATACCCTTCAACAGTGTTGTTTTGTAGCGGAACTCACGTACCTGCTCAATAACGAACACTCACTGCGACAGGACAGGTGGGATGTTCTTATAGACGATGCATTCAACGAAGCAGAACCTGATGCGGATGCTTTGGTAATACCCTTCGTCATTGTTTGTATGTGGTGGAACTCACCTGTGCTCAATAACAAATACGCACTGCTACAGATCAGGCGGTATGTTTCTAAGAGTGATATTGTCAGGGAAGCAGTACCACTGCGACAGATCGGGCTGTGTTCTTATCAGTGATGTTGTCAAGGAAGAAGTACCTATTGGTGATGCTTTGGTTATATCTTTCAACAGTGTTAGTTTGTGGCGGAGCTCACGTACCTGCTCAATAACGAACACTCACTGCGGCAGGACAGGTGGGGTGTTCTTATAGACGATGCATTCAACGAAGCAGAACCTGATGCGTATGCTTTGGTAATACCCTTCATCATTGTTTGTATGTGGCGGAACTCACCTGTTCTCAATAACAAATACGCACTGCGACAGATCAGGCGCGGTATGTTCTTAAGAGTGATATTGTCAGGGAAGCAGTACCACTGCGACAGATCGGGCTGTGTTCTTATCAGTGATGTTCTCAAGGAAGAAGTACCTATTGGTGACGCTTTGGTTATATCTTTCAACAGTGTTGGTTTGTGGCGGAGCTCACGTACCTGCTCAATAACGAACACGCACTGCGACAGATCGGGTGGTATATTCTTGTCGGCGATGTTCTCGAGGAAGCAGTGCCGGTTGCCGAAGCCCTCGGCGGCCAGACACACGCGCTCGCCGGTCGCCGTGCAAGACAGACACACCATATCTTCCTGTAAACAAAAGTGACAGGTATTGTATAATGATAATTTAGGTGTAAAGAATGTATTGTAACAGCCGTAGCCGCAGTGTAAGGTGGATACCTTTTATTGGTAGGTATTTCTATACCAATTATGTGCGCTTGGTAAGAGTTCGAGTGCCTTTTTAGGGTTCCGATACCTCAAAAGGAAAAAAAAACGGAACCCTTATCACTCGGTTGTCTGTCTGTCCGTCTGTCACAGCCAATTTGCTCCGAAACTACTGGACCGATTGAGTTAAAATTTGGTACACATAGGTAAATTGGTGACCCAAAGGTGGACGCGTAAAGTAAATTAATGAATTTTTAACAAGGGGGCACTTTTGGGGGTAAACTGGAAAATTTTTAAAAAAAGTTTCGCAAACTGTATTGTGTGACATATCAAATGAAAGGGGTTGTTGTAAGCATGTCAGATATTTATATCTTTTTTTATAATTTCAGCAAAAACAGATTTGAAGTAATTTAGGAAAAAAGACGAAAATTGACCATTCCCTTCCTTATCTCCGAAACTACTAAGATTAAAATTCTGAAAAAAATATGGAAAATAGTTCCTTGCCTAAAAATTACAGGAAAACCTATAAGATGTTTGAGTATTCAAGAACACTTATGAAATTTAGATTATATACGAAACCCTCACCACGCGACTTGAACTCGCACTTGTCCGGTTCGCCAAAACTTACCTGGGCCGTAGTCGATTTAATTTTTTTGACAGAACTTGATTCAATTCGGTAGATTTGAAGAGCTTGTGACTCTGTGTAATATAAATTATAGGGGGGTCGAAAATGGCCTGAATTGCTTCGAGAAAAGGATGGTACGGCCGTGCCGCTTTTTTTTGCTCGACTTGGCGGGGCAGGTGCCCCTAGATACAATATCGAAATATGTCTAACTTTCCAAATTCCGAGAAAAAAGTAAACGGTACACCTTTAATTGAAAACGCTCATTTGCGTATGAACCACCTTCTCATATAATAGAGTTGGGAATGGTATTGTGGATAAATGATAAAATGAAAGCGGTCACTGACTGAATGGGACCGGTAATTGGACGCCGGTAGCGGTAGGGTTCGCAATCACTTTACTTTTTTTATTTAACCCTTTAGGCTGACGGACGCCCTGAGAATCAATAAAGGTTTCTACTTGTTCTTAGACCTAACAATGTTTGCAAGTTACATTTGATCGAATCTTTCATTAAATCTTTTGCAATTCACGTACGTTCAATTTTTCTGGATGGACGAAATTATGACTTTTACGGGCATATTTAAAGATTATATTTATTTAGACATTGTAAGATTGAATTTAGCTAGGAATCGCATAGATTTGCTTTAATTTATTAAATTTAAGCACTGGTTATATATTCCACGGAAAGTCAAATAACAAAAAGAAATTATTATAATAAATTGTTCATCAGTATGTAAATATTATATAATCGTCTTTTACATTCATTTTCTAGAAACACAATATTCTTATTCTTAATAATAGTACTACTGAAAAGTAGGTACATGGACGTAGGAAAAAACGTTTCCTATAAAAATATAAATATCTCCAAAAACTACAAAAAAACGCTAGACATTCTACTACGAGTAGAACTGAGATTCTGAGACTTATTTAGGTATATTTCCGCTTGGCACTATTATCTGGGACTGAGACATTTACCTATTATGATCAATTGATCACAAAACATTCATTACTACCTAGTTATCATAAAGATAATATTTTTCACATTTCTTAACAAAGTGACAGCCCTATCAATACAAGAAATTCATCTTTTGAAGTGAAATAGAATTGCGCTCAATCCAAAGTTCCCCACTTTTGTGTTCGAAAGGGAAAACTGAAACCTCATTGCCACCTTTGAAAATCAACCTTATTTTCAATGGGCCAAGCCTCAGAGTAAATTGATGTGACTGAGTTTCAGTTTACCCTAAAATTTCACAAGTTGTTTGAAAATAAACCTTACGTAAATAGCTGTAAGACTTGGATTGAATTGATTTGCAGCTAGAGGCGTTTTGCTAAAGAAAGTTGGTAGGTATAGTTCGTTCGATTTTAGTCAAGTCATTGGTAAATTGTTGGAAACCCTAACGATTAAACCTTTTATTTGAAAAAAAAACTTGCTATTGCTATTCATTTTATAACATCGAAAGATATTGTGTCTTAAAATTTAATTAAGTTGCTGCTATAATGTAGTTAAAAATAAAACATTTTTTTTATGAAATTTCAAAATTTAACGCCATAATAAATTAAAAAATATGATTTTCTGGTGATTCACTCTACGGATGTGTTTAAAATATCCAAAAACACGAACAATATTATTTCAAAAAGTATATTTTTTACGAAATAGTATAGAAGAGTTTTGTTTTTTTTTTCATCATCTTTAAGATATTGAAGTATTTGTATGACCACATTTTTTAACCAAGTAAAAGGGAATTATTAAATAAACCTATCACTAATCCTGTGCCATATGAAACTTGTAAAACAAACAATAAAATGTTTATACATCGACACGAGGGATCATCGTCTGATTGATTCTGGAATTAACATTTGCATATGGAGATTACGATGCGACATAGTTTTATAGGGATTATAAAAAATATCGTTATCAATATACCAACAGTCAGTTAGAACGCAAAAATATGATAAAACTAGCTTCTGCCCGCATGGAAGTCGTTTATATCGTAGCTCCATACAAACTTTCGCCTCCCATTTCGCCCCCATAGGGGATGATTCCCGGGATAAAAAGTATTTTATATGTTAATCCAGGCTATACACTATATGTATACCAAAATTGATCTTAATCCGTTAAGCCGTTTTTGCGTGATTGGGTAACAAACATCTAAACATCCAAACATTCGCATTTATAATAGGTATTAGTAGGATAATGCCTGAATTGAAAAATAAATAACTTTTCACTTCTCATGCTCGAAAAGTGTGTCATCCATCAGTGACGTAGTAAGTAGATTTAGCAAGCGGGGTTAAAGTAGTACATTTAGCCCCTAGGGAAAATATGTATACATACTTATATCTATATGTATAACAGATTGCTTTGTGTGATTTTAATTTTGCTCATTGTTTAACTGACACAAATAAAATAAGAGTGAATATTTGTAGAAACTTACGATTTTCGTAAGTTTCTAAGATCTCGGAATACTTAAATGACAAATTCGTATAAGCATATTATTATAATTATTGTATTTTAGACTACATACCTACTTTATAATTATTCTCAAATTGAAATTGAGAAATGTTATAGAATTATAAGAATTACTTCCCTCTTATTAAATTTAAGTTTAATCTTCCTTGTTTAAAAGCAAATTTTTTTTTTCTTAAGCTTCAAGCACGCAATTATAATAAAATAAAAAATACAATGCTACCTATAAAACTATAAATTTATGATAGTAGGTTTTAAGTTTAAGTACTTTTGTGAATTATATAGGTACCTATTATGCGACGCCCTTTCAGGGTTACCACCTTATCATTGTCTGTAACACCTTTGTAACCATGGTTTTTGCAGTAAATAAATAAATAAATAAAATTTAGTGCAGTATATAAGGCTTTGACCATAATTTAGTTTGGTGTAAACAAACAAGTATAATTATATCATATGAAAGTTCAAATAAGGTACACATATGTTCAGAACAAGAAAAATAAAAAAAAAACGAAAAACCCTTTTTGACAAATATTAAAGCCTATGTCACTCCCACGATTAAGAGGAATCCAACGACACCTCGTACATCAAAATCCATCAAGCCGTTTATAGGCTACAGGAGGCCACAAAAAAACCGACATACATACATATATACATACATACTTACATACACTCGAAAAACATTACCCTCCTCCTTTGGCAGTCGGGTAAAAACCTCAAATTGAATTAAAATCTTTGCCAGAAGCGCTATTAAATATGACGCCACCGTCAAAAATAAGCTTTGTCATTCATTTGTAGAGTATCATTAATTTTCGTGAACGCGCTGGATATTAACTTAAGTGACGATTTTCATGTCTTACGCTGGGATTGTATCCGTTTAATAAAAAAATATAAAGCTCGATAGCAAACACGATGACAAAAGTCGTCAGCTTAATTGGTAAAGCCATCTGCCCCCGTAAGGTAACAAGATAACATATATGGGTTCATATCCTGCTAGATCGAACATATTTTTCATTGTTCGGCCTTTGTTTCAACCAGAGGTCGGAATTTTCGCGGCAAAACAAAAGACTGTCGCAATCTAGCTAGTGTTAGAAACGTGTCTTTTATCGATATCGAGTATTGTTAAATAGAAAACATGCCTATATAATAATCATTCGCGACAGTTGATTTATAATATGAAAAAGAAAGTGGTAAGTTACGGGATGGTTTTAGATGTGTTATTCCATCTAAATCTTAACTATACTTTATCATATTAACTAATAACCCTTCCTTTTGGCTTTGCCGTAGTCGGGTAACAAAGAGTTAAAACTTTTAACTATACCACCTCATTGAAAATAATAGACACTTCCGAAAATGAGTACTGCTTAAGCTGTCACTATATAATTTTATACAAACCTCACGTAAAACTTTGTAATCATCATCATCATCATCATCATATCAGCCGAAAGACGTCCCCTGCTGAACATAGGCCTCCTCCAAAGAGTGCCACAATGACCGGTCCTCCGCATCCAGCGGACTCCCGCGCCCGAATTGTGTACCTAATATATATTTTTTTGGTGATCCGTATTTTTCTTCTATTACACAACTGTCGATATCGATAAAAAAATGTTTCCAACACTAGCTTGATTGCGACAGTTTTTTTTGTTTTGCCGTGTAAATTCCGACCTCTTTCAACAATGACGATGGATATTATATTTTAAGTGCCTGCATGACTCTTGAAAACATGGCTAAAACCTCACTAGGCCACGAATTTCAGCGACAGCGGCAGCGGCAGCGGATACCCTAACTCTCGCTCACACGTGTCGCTGGATTCGAGGCGGAGGCCTTATTGCGCTCGGGTCTGCTGGGGTACAGTCGAAATCATAAGTAGCTAGGCACTTTCTTGAGTGGCGACCACGTACCGGAAGGCGCAGCGTGGGTAGGCCCCCCACAAGGTGGACTGATGACCTGGTAAAGGTCGCTGAAGTCCGCTGGATGCGGGTGGCGCAGGACCGGTCATTGTGGCACTCTTTGGGGGAGGCCTATGCTCAGCAGTGGACGTCTTTGGGCTGATATGATGAGACACTTTGCTACTTCGTCGCTGTTACTCGTCGGAAACTTCTAGTATGATAGTTAAAAAATGACGTTACTTAATCTTTTCGACGCCATCGACACTTAAATCTGCACCGCAGGTTCAACGCCAACGAATGACATATGCGTCAAGGAGCCCAGCGCGATAGCAACCTTCTTGCATTGACATAAGGTTTAACTCCGCACTAAAATGTCTTGTTGATTTGGCGTGTGGTTGACAATTTTTCTCTTTGACAAAGCGTTGAAAATGTTAAAGCGACACGGTGCAAAGTTTAACGTACCACCGTAGAACCCTGTCGCAATAAGGTGACATATCACTCGAGTTTGAGTGACGGCGGCCTGTCAATTGCGACAGGGTTCTACGTTGGTGCGTGAATACATTTCCCTTACTGTACCTAAGTAATTACACACAACGCCAACTTAAATTACTCACCGTACGCAAGAATGAAACATCATCCTGCTCGCTCGCTCCTCCTTCCGCTTCCGCCATCTTGTTTTCTGTTTACGTCACTCAACTGTCAAAATTGCTGTAGCATCGCCTTCGACGCAGCATATCTGGAAAGAAATAAATGTATATTAGTAAAGTAAGGAATTTCAACTCGTCTTATATCGGCATTGTCGAGTTTTCGATGTGCTATCCACGATCGACTATCATTGGACTGTGCTCCTTCGGACATGTTTCTTTTTCCGTATCCGGTTTTATGTCAAGTTTGTCTGTATTTATTAGGCAGTGTCTAAAATATTGTTTTGTAAATGTAATGTTGTATGTATTTTCTTAACTAGGTTACAGGTCGGAAGGGAAAATCTACTTAGATGAGCATATTCAATGAATTGTTAAATTCAAAGTGTTTTGATTATTTAAAGGAATCTGCTATTATTGTGTACCCGTAAAATATATATCTGAATTAATTCACTAAAATCTGTATAAGTACAGATAAATCGGTATATATGACAACATTGACTGACGTAGCTCGTTTGACTCGCGATACATTGAAAATGGCGGTCATTTCAGTATGATTTTCATTTCCGCCACATAAACTAAATAACATCAGTTGAAATGGTTTAAAAGTGCATCGTAATTTTGTTTTTTTTCAACCACCTAAGTCCGCTTACTCATTAGCAATTTAAAAGCATTAACACTGTAAACCCAAATAACACAATACAGAGCCGAGCCCAAAATGCCTTTGTCATCACGCGAGGTTTATGAAAGACATGATTTAATTATTTAATGTCCTTGGGCTGAATTTGTAAGGAAAAACGTAATGACTGTGAATGTACAGCAGTATAAAGTATGTAGTAGTATAACTAAAGCCACATTTTCTGAATAAAGTCATATTCATAAAGATCTTGAGTTGGTCACATTGAACAAAGTTATTTCTGACCGTAAGTACCTATACCTATCCATTATGATCATCAAGAGAATACAATTCGACCACATACAAAACAGTCAATTTCAAATGTAGGTACGGACACAGCACCATTCTGAAAATTGTGTGATGTGGCACATAAAAAAATCATACATTTTTTTGTCCGGCCATGGACGTACTGCCACATCACTGTTTAGGCAAATATTGTGCCGCTGCTGTTTCGTCAAGGTATGTATGTAATTTGTTACAAACTCAAGCTCTCCTCTTGTGGTAGCACGGCCTCAGCCGTAACGTCTTCAGACGTATTGTGTCACAGCACGTGTCATTCCCCTCATGTAAAATTGAGATGGCCCTTTAAGCTTTTGCTGCGGCACTAGGAAAAATTGTAATGTACCTAAAGCGGCACAACATGTCCGCCTTCATTATGATCCTATGAAAATTTTTCGCCCGTGGACGGAGTGGCAGATTTGTCGCAGTGAAGATCACCGGCCACAGCCGTAGTGCCGTATCATGATGGTCTCAATTTACGCCTGTGGCCGTACTGTCCGTGAACGTGTTAACAACTTAGAATAACGACAGACAGGCAACTACGGAACGGAACCGGAACATGCTAAAATAAAAATCGGACACGCACTTGCCCGGTTTTTATTTTAGCATGACTCGATCTGTATGTGAATTTTGTAAAGTCAAAAGTCAAAGTGATTTCTTCTTCAATTTAGGCATACGAGTATTACATGCACCTATGAATGTCGATAAACTACCACCGGTTCGGAAAGTAGACCTCTGCCTCGAGAAGAACCGGCGTAAAAAACTCGGCGAGGTGTAATTTTTTCAAAACAGTATACAATATATCATTTCAGTATCAGAGTATCATAAAATTTATAATTACATTGCTACAGTAGAAAGTCTATTTATTTTACGACAGATTTCTAGTGCAGGATTTTATCGCTGCCAAATATCCATATCCATGATGTAGTCGTTTATCTTATAATATGCTTTTGAAATAAGTGTCCGTTTTACGACAAATTTGAATTTAGAGTCAGTAAGTTCGGTAATGTGTTTTGGAATTTTATTGTAGAATTTTATACAATTTCCCAAGAACGACTTTTTCGCTTTTACTAGCCTGTAAAAAGTTGTTTTGAGCTTCCCTGCGCTTCTGGTAACCTTGGGCCTATCAGTGTTTGTTGGGTAGTTGTATAAATTCTTCCTAACATACATAATTATTTCAAATACGTATAGTGACGGCAGTCGGCAGTGTAGTGCGACAAATATAGTATTGTTACCAAGTTCACGCTGTTGTTCCGTCTTAAGCAAAACCTATTTTGGAATCGTGCCAAAACATATGAAGCTGTTTAACAAATCTGAACAAAACCTCTGTTCGCTAGTTCCCCAAAATCAGTCTCAGCCTAATCGTTCACTGTGAAAAGATACTATGTCCAAACCAAAATACAGGCTGAATGAACTTTTCCAAAGCGAGCGTGCTTAGCGAAGATGAATGCTGAAATTAATATCCCATTTCATCGCTAATGCGAGGAAAACGCCGCTTTGAAGAAGACGTTTTAACGATTATTACTAAGCTGGGCGTCATAATCAAAAACATGTACACCCTTTTCGACCTTATCTCTCAAACAATAAACTTCGAGATAAGATTCTGGCTGTACACAAGTATTTATACGCTTCATTCATAAATGAAGCGGAATGTCAGTCTCGGGTTTGAATACAAGCTCGTACCAATGAGTTTTTCGAAACTCATGTACGGAATATCATTTGATATTTACCGTTAGCTTTTCGGTGAAGGAAAACATCGTGAGGAAACGTGCATACATCTGAGAAGAAATTCGAAGAGGTATGTGAAGTCCCCAATCCGCACTGGGCCAGCGTGGGGACTACTGCCCGTTCCCTCTCATTCATGAGAGGAGGCCTGTGCCCAACAGTGGGACGTATATAGGCTGATGATGATGATAGCACATATCGACTCAAAATTACATATTGCATCAAGATGTGTTGCTAACTCATTTTGTCGATTTTTTTGAGTTTCGTCGGTTTCATTCTAAGGGTGCGAAGTATTTACCTAAAAATATCGTTAACAATACTTATTTTAAGGCATTATTTAGGTTTCAATTTAATGGAGACATAATTATTAACATAATTATTGCATAAGTTTCTAGAGAGCGAGTATAGTAGTGTGTTGTGTTTGTGTGTGTGTATGTATGTTTGCGATGAGAATAGATTTTGCTAAACAGTGCGTAGACCAACAATGTGTTATAAGGCAGTTCTTGAATGTCATGAGTAGAACGGACGGGTCATACGACTATAAACAAATATAAATGTGCAAAGTCGATTCTTCTCTATATTAGGTATTCATCATTGTGGGCGAATCATTTATAATAATTGAGTGCGATATCACTAGCCCTGCATATTAAACACGACCATAACTACAGGTGTTCTAAGGCAAGGACGCGTATAATTTGTTTTCGTTACGGCCTAATTTAAACGGATCGCCCCGGGCTAACGAGGTCTCTGGGTATTTAGCGGAATTAACTCCAAGCATAAGGTTTTTGCTTAAAACGGTGTTTTGGTATATTACATTACGTGGCAGGAGTCGTGAGATAGAATCTGTTGAATAAGTATTCTTTATTAAAAGTGAATACAAGATTATAATTAACATTAACTAAGATAAATTAAAACTAAGTTAAATCTAAAAAAGGCCCTCGAGGCATTGTACCGAGGATGCTGGCGGCATTTCCTCGCTGAATTGCAATGCTGATGCGTTGCGCGAGAAAGCCGCCAGCTCTTCGGTCACCAGTTACATCGACCAGACGTTTCGCGATTTCTGCAAATAACTTATGCGCACTGGGACCCCACGGACCGAGGGTCTCGACGCCAAAGGGTACAAAGTCGTACTCTCTGCCGAGGCCTCTATATTTATTACATTTCAGATTTTCGGCGTTTTCCGCCGCTGCACCCGCTTTAGAAGTAGTTCGTTGGAGGTGAGACGGTGCCAGTGTGTCTACACATGTAGCGTCCCACACAAGCAGTGGGGAATTATAATTTCTCGGAAAACTTATATTATTTAAGTGGATTGATCTTTGGCCACTCAATCCTACTATCCTATGCTACTAATTCTACTAATATTATAAATAGGAAAGTTTGATGTTTGGATGTTTGTTACTCAATCACGCTTAAACGGCTCAACCGATTTGGATGAATGGTATATATCAAATGAAAGGGGTTGTTGTAAGCATCTGTTTTTTTTTATAATTGTACCAAAAATAGATTTGAAGTCTATCTGTCACCAGGCTGTATCTCAAGAACCGTGATAGCTAGAGAGTTGAAATTTTCACAGATTATGTATTTCTGTTGCCGCTATAACAACAAATACTAAAAAACCGGCCAAGTGCGAGTCGGACTGGAGCTCCCATACAACAGACATGATTTTTTTGCCGTTTATATATATAATGGTACCGTAAAACCACACAACTATAGCCCACTACCCCCACTATGGTCCAAAAGTAAATTCATTCGTTTCTATCAATACCTATTTTGTATTTGTGATTTTATAGGTTTTTATTTAAATTTGTGTTATTATATTGCCTGTCTTCAAGTTCACCCATGAAAGTCCCATTGTCCCACCTGAGCAAGTAATATGAGAATGAATTTGGACCATAGTTGGGTGACCTGGACTATAGTTGTGTGGTTTTACGGTACGGAACCCTTCGTCCGCATTTGTTTCATGTCGTTAACGCTAAGTTTATTCATAAACGAGGCCTTAAAACAAAACACGGCTATAAGCCAAGTAATAAAGTGACCGCAACGATTAAAAATCCGTTTAGTGCCAACGAGGGCTTTGAGGGCGATTTTTGGCAAACCTATCTGACCGACTTACGTGGGGTCAAGGCGCGCCACGAAAACGAAAGTCAAGATCGAGCGATTGTCGATCTTGTGCAGTTGGCATAAGCACTGTGTAGAAAGCATCGGTAATGTGGTGGGAGCCTTGGCCGTCTCATTATTTGAATCATGTACGATCCTAGTTAACAGTTGAATTGCAATGCGATGGCCTTACTGTTAAAAAGAGACATGCATATTTAGGTGCTTTTAACTTAGAAAAGTGAGGCGAAAATTCATATTTTAATTGGTTTTAACACATTCGAAGCCAAGTAATGCTACGTATTTATTTAGGGTTCCGGACCAAGTTTTAATATCTATCAAAAATGGCGGATAAGAGGGGAAAAAAATGCAAAGTCTAGTTAGTAGGCCAAGTGTGGTATTATAATGAAAAGGGCTTTTTTTTTGTTTACAAATTTTGATTTATAAAGGAAACTATACCATACACTTGCAGATATTGACAGTTGCAGCAGCTTTTGTCATTACCAGTGTAACTTTACTACAGATATATAAGATATTTTTGTGTAATATGAGACGGATTAAGGAAAGTGTCTACACACACACACACACTCTCTCTCTCTCTCTCTCTCTCTCACACACACACACACACACACACACACACACACACACACACACACACACACACACACACACACACACACACACACACACACACATATATATATACACACTACTACATTCAAACTTACAAAGCTACATCACACACACTTTTTTAGATATTTTCTGTGTTTAGTAACTATTAAATATATTGCCGTCTAGTACCTATAACACAAGCGTTTTTGAGCTTACTATAGGACTAGTTCGATTTGTGTAAAATTGTCCGCTAATATTTTGATTTTTATTCCGCTACAACTTAAATAATAATAGTTACATTTCATTTTAAATGATGTTAATATCATGTGATAACATATGGCACTGAAACTTGGTCGCTTACTATGGGCCTCATAAAGGCTCAAAGGGCTATGCTGGGAGTTTCTCTGCGTGATCGCATCAGAAATGAGGCTATCCGCAGCAGAACCAAGGTAACCGGTATAGCCCTCCGAATCGCTAAACTTAAGTGGCATTGGGCGGGGCACATTGCACGTAGAACCGATGGCCGTTGGGGCGGAAAGGTTCTCGAGTGGCGACCACGTACCGGAAGGCGCGGCGTGGGTAGGCCCCCCACAAGGTGAACTGATGACCTGGTAAAGGTCGGTGGAGTCCGCTGGATGCGGGTGGCGCAGGACCGGTCAATTTGGCACTCTCTAGGGGAGGCCATGTCCAGCAGTGGAGGTCTTTCGGCTGATATGATAATGATGATGAATGTTAATATCAATAAACTATAAACATGCGATATTAAACTAATAATTAGCGAGCGTGTTAGATTGTCCTCCTTATATGTATTTATTTAGTGAGTCAGTGAGTGTATAATTATCAAGTTTTATAATACACATAGCTTCCGATCGAGTCCTCCTGACGCAGGCGAGTGAATTATGTTAATGCCGCTGTCCACTGTAAATCCTCTCTTGCATGCATTATTCACGAACAGATAGTCCGTAGGTATATATCGTAAATGTATGACCCAGGGAGACTACAATCTATGTGAATGACTGTTTGCACAATTTATAGGATATATTATATCTAGCTTCTGCCCGCGACTTCGTCTGCGTGGACCCGGGATAAAAACTATCCTATATTCTAATCCAGGCTATAACTTATCTTTGTGCAAAGTTTCATCGAAATCGGTTGAATCGTTATTTAAGCGTGATTGAGTAACAAACCTCCAAACATCTAAACATCCAAAATTTCGCATTTATAATATTGTATAGCTTCTGCCCGCGACTTCGTCCGCGTAGAACTCCTAAAAGGGACGACATAAATTATAGCCTATTGAATAATGTCAATTAGAATTTTGGTCAAGTGCGAGTCGGATTTTTATTTTCCCCATGCATTTTGAGACCCAGCGCCTGATGAAGGCAACGAGCAATACAAAGCTCCATACAAAGTTTCATCCACTTTTTCATGCCTAAAAGGGATGAAATTTTACATAAATTATAGCCTATGTCCTATTCTGATATAGAAGGTACATAACTGGAAAGTTTCATATAAATTCATCCTGTAGTTTTTGAGATGAAGTACATCCATCCATCCAAACTTTCACGTTTATAATATTAAGTAGGACTAGCTGCTAGCCACATCAGTCCACCCTCCCTTCCCTCCGAATCGCTAAACTTAAGTGACGACATAATCGACCAATGTAAATTAACCATTATCTCTTTTTTCTAATACCTACTAAGCAAAATTCACGACAGCTGTCGAATAACTCAGGCACAAAGTCCGATTTACGTTCAAAGCTTAACTTCAATAGCAAATACTACTCGAATACTCCAAAAGAGTTAAACTGGGTACAGCTAAATCTACCAAACGATTTTCAACTTTTATTCCTGCGAAATAAGTTTCAAAATAAATACACACTTTAAGTGTGTGTTGAGAGACTTGTGACCTTTTGAGATTGAGAATACTTTACAGGTATTGGCCGCTAAATTGCACCGATCAGGATTGGAATTGTACTTAAATGATTTTATGAGGCAGCCGGATATACGGAAGCATTTTGGCCCAAGCTGAAACAAAGAACTCCGTTCGCTAAGCTCGCTCGTTCAGTAAAAAGTGGTTTCATGAAAAATGAGATAATTTGATATTTAGTATTTTATCTATTAAATAGGTATATCGTATCGACATCTAATACCCATTTTTTTTTTCCAGGGAAAATCCGTTATGGATCCCACTCGGCTCGGGAGAAACCGAGCGGGTATGTCCGACTCGCACGGACTAAAACCCCTGGGGAGTGCCACCACTCGCTTTTGGACAGAGCCCCGGGAACGCTATTGCACACATCCGGAACTCTGTCAGCGTTGCCCTTGCGGGCCCACATATGTCATTCATGCATATGAATGATAGGGTATAGTGCCCTACCCAATCCGCTGTTGGCACCCCAGAACACCATGGGGGCCTTCCGACGTCTAATACCCATAACACAAGCCTTATTAACCCCCGACGCACACAACACCTTGAACAGACACCTCTATAATTTAGGTATCACAGACAGCCCCATGTGCAGAGCGTGCATGGAGCCAGAAGAAACGACTAAACATATTCTACTGGATTGTAAGCAGGTAGAAGTATACAGGAAAAAGCACCTAGGGTCTCCGGACACACTAAAGAACGCAGTCAGTAATACCAAGGCACTCTTAAACTTTTTGGAGGAGCTGGGGTGGTTAGAGTAGCGCCACCCTGCCGTTTCACACAAAATAGGCACACTGGATGTCGACTTGCGGAAAATGCCCAGTAAAACTAAAACTAACCCCCGACGCAAAAAGAGGGCTGTTATAAGTTTGACGTGTCTATGTGTCTGTGGCTGTGTGTCTGTGTGTCTGTCCGTGGCATTGTAGCTCATAAAGGAATGGACCGATTTTAATGCGGCTTTTTGTCCGAAAGCTGACGTGATCAAGATGTTAGCTACGTTTCAACAAAATCTATTCAGCCGTTATTGAGATATTGAACTTTGAAATGGAAAATACGTTAGTTTTTCAACTTTTCTAAGTTGTAGTGTGAGCTTACTATGGGACTAGGTCGATTTGTGTGCGCCCTGTAGCCCGGGCATTAGAATACGGCTACGGTATCCCCTACCTGTCGTACAAGGCGACTAAAAGGGGTCCTCGGGGTGGTACACGGTTGCAGTTGGGGGCTGCAATCGGAAAAAAAAAAGGTAGATACCACTGAGGCATGACGCTAGGGCGGCACTGGTGCGTTCCGTAGGAGATCCCAGAGCCGTCCGCAATGCGTCGAGGAGGACCATCGGGGGGTTTTTAGTCGATGCGAGTCCGACATAACCTCCGCGCTATCCCCGTGGCGTGAAGGTATCCATAACGGATTTTCCTCCCATATAAAAAAAAATAAAAAATAAAAAAAAAAGGTCGATTTGTGTAAGATTGTCCTCTCATCATCATTATCATCATCATATCAGCCGAAAGACGTCCACTGCTGGATATAGGCCTCCCCCAAAGAGTGCCAAAGTGGCCAGTCCTGCGCCACCCGCATCCAGCGAGATTGCGATCCAGATTGTCCTCTAATATTTATTTATTTATGTATTACATTCCTCCAAGATTCCGTGAGGATGTTTTGCGGATATTTGGCAGGGAAAGTGAAGTTTTACGACCGGATATAAGGAAAAGGGTGGGGCCAAATTGGCTCGTGTCGAGATGAGCGAATTGAACTGAAACCTTTGATGATTTTAGTTTTGTGTTTGCCGAGTCGATAGAATAATAACTTGATAACATAGTGTTGCTAAATGGATAGTAAACCATCAAATATTTGTAATAAAGTATAAATTACAAAATATAATGAACATCATAATAAGATGAAAGTTTAGAAAAAATATGCATTTGTTATAGTCCAAGAGTAAAAGCTACCAGTAGAATCCTTGCGCTTTTAAAGAAACAATATTGTAATATTACCTACAACTAAAATGAAATGAAATGAATTTATTATAAATCTGAAATATTGCGATCAGCCATACTCTGCTTAGGGTAGCATGCAAAATTTTCAGTGAGAACTTTGGACCTAACCGCAGTATTTTGCGACCGAAAAAGCACTTTACTTGATTTTCCAGTCATACTTCAATGCCTATTAGTATGAAGCATTTCGGCAGCAGCCAGCGAGGTCCGTCTTTAACAATTTGTTTTTTGATATGCATGTTCTTTAATTGTAATAGTTGCTAGAATACAAACATTTGTTCCTCTACAAAAACTGGTTCGAAATTAAGACTGAAGCCTATCAGTTCCAACAAAGGTAAGCTTGTTGCTAAAATACTTATTCTTGAAAATAATGGAACAAAATAAGATTCATTTACTCAGACCGAATATATACTCGTATTTCGTTTCACGGTGCGAAACAAATGGGACTCCTTTTTGTAACACGAACACCAATATCCGTTAATACATTCGAGAGCTTAAAGCTCGAGACAGACAGAATATGTGCAAGACAAGGACGCGGCGCGGAAGCGGAACCAATAGGGTTGTTGACTCAATTTATTAGATACCTACCAGCTTGAAGCATACTGGAGTAGCCTTTCAGTAACTTACCCCTCTGTCAAAAACCTTGCACAATGTGCGAAAAATCATACAAAGACAATTTCACAATCGATCACAAAATCGCCTCGTCCAGAACAAATCATAAAAATGCCCGCATGTTGCTGTAAGCACTTGATATTATAATCGTTCAACCACTTCAAGCTTTTAATATATAATTGAGTTTCAATATCCTATTAAGATGCTCCCCCCGCACCCGCAAAATTCGGCAGACTTTTTTGTACGCAAATACGACATATGGCTACTCCAGTTATGTATGCTCTAAGCCTACCAGCGGCCCGCGCAGCTTCGCTCGCGTATTGCAAAGGACGCAGGCAAAACCGCGAGATAAAACATAGCCTATAAACATTCAGAAAAACCATTCTAATTATCTCTGTAATGTGACTGAAACTGCAATATTTTTAAGTTTTTTACGTCACCCTAGGCCGTAAGTAGGATTTTCTGCCCGCTACGCGAGGAGAAAATCTCACTTCCTGGCCAAGGCAAGGGAAAACTTTAGAACAACGGGCGGTAATTCGTAAAGACCCAGATCACAGGTGTTTATGGCCCGGCCCTCACGTCCGATCTGGGGCATTCACGAATTCACCGCCCTAGGTATGTAATGTACTATTTATGAATTGATAGGCTAAAAACAAAAGAGATAATACCGGCGCAACAGTAATGCCTGTTATTATGGCTTCGGTGAAGGAAGAAAAGAAAGAAAAGAAAAGAAGACATTTATTCACTACACAAAAGGCACACAGAGACAAAGGAGTAGACATACAATACAATTGACACATATTGTGTGTCTTCGCGGCAGTGAAACGGTCGCTGTCTCAGCATTGTGCCGAGGTGTCAGACAGACACCTGCAGCGCTGGTTTTCAGACAGCACCGCAAGTGGCCCACGGAACGCAACGCAACACAGCATTAGATGAAAAGTAAGTAGACACATAATAAATAAATAATTAAAGCAAAATATTCGCACTGGGCCAGCGTGGGGACTACTGCCCGTTCCCTCTCATTCGTGAGAGGAGGCCTGTGCCCAGCAGTGGGACGTTTATAGGCTGATGATGATGATGATGAAATATTGAAAAAAATATTTATATAGGTATAGAACAGTAGCACGACGGGATGAAAAACACAAAGCATAAAACGCGACACGGTTGGGATGTTAAAAGTGAAGACTCGATAAGGCTCCACCAAATACGAGCGAGATGCCTTACCTTTCTTCTATCTGTTTTGCGCCTAAACGTTAACATAACCTCAAACAAAACAATGTTAGTATGTTATACAATATGACATTATGTGTATTCATACAACGCGACATACGTCGGGTCAATGACCTGGATACGACTCTAGCAAAATTGTAACTAGATAGTTACAATTTTGCTAGAGTCGTATCCAGGTCATTGAAGTGACCCCTAGATAGGGGTCACTTTCTGACACGTAAGACTAAGGGCGCGAGGAAGCTAGAGCGCGACAAAATATACACTACCATTCAAAAGTTTAAGTTCACTCTTTGTTTTAGGTACAAATGAGTACTTTTGGACAATATTTTTTTGCAGTTAGGAAGCCGAAATTTGTCTCCAACTGATCCGTTATTGTTTCCAGAGATTTGTTTAATTAGTCAGACACAATTCACGTACTTCTACACAACGCAATCCCTAAAATCTTATAGGAATGACGGCAAAGGCTGGGCCATATATGGGCTTGCCACTTAAAACGTACAATGATCAGATATAATGTTGGTTTTTAGGAAATCAGTTGTTTAGAAATCTACGTAAATTGTGTCTGACTAATCAAACACATCTCCGTAAACAATAACGAATCAGTTGGAAACAATTTTCGACATCTGAACTGCAAAACATTATCGCACAAAGTACAAATTTG
This sequence comes from Epinotia nisella, assembly GCA_932294315.1. Lineage (NCBI taxonomy): Eukaryota > Metazoa > Arthropoda > Insecta > Lepidoptera > Tortricidae > Epinotia > Epinotia nisella. Next base: position 10,896,365 of record OW028696.1, on the reverse strand, counting down.
TACCAAAAACAAAGGGTGAACTTAAACTTTTGACCGGTACTGTAAATTTTATATCAATCTAATACGTTTACTCCAATAGATCCCCTGCTAACCTAGCATGTCGCCACTTGTCTTAAAACTATAATAAGCAATATGTCAGAAACGTTTAGAAAATTCTACTAACTTATGTCCTTTTAAAACTGACGTAAGTATACCGAGAAAATGCTACTTCTAGATTCTAACGTATGTTCCATTTTGAGTCCTATTGAAACAAGCACAAAGTTGGTATTCCTTCCCATCGTTGCAGATAGCACTTTCTCGGATATAACATACGAACTTCATGTAAAGCACCAGTTTAAGTAATGTCTCTACATTTGAGCGTTAATATGGGAGCGAGTTCTAAAGATTTGTCACAACTAGTGATGCGCAAATTGCGGAAAGTTTCCAAAAAGTTGAAATGTTCTCGGAAATTTCTAGAAAATTTCACAAGGAATTAAGGAAATATACGTACAGTCAGCATCATATAGTTAGTAGCAGCCAAAGTAGCCAAATATACGATATATTTAAGAAAACAATGTATCATTATACTTTAAGTTAAATAATTAGCAAGTTTGGGAACCACTTAATTCAAAAAACATACTTATATACGGATAAAAACATCATATCACGAGATAATCGCAAAAAATGCAAGGGGACATGATAAAATCTCGGAGTACAACTTTGAATAGAAATGCCCTCTGTACAACTAATCAAGTCAAGCACGGAGGTAATATATTAGAAATATATATATATATATATATATATATATTTTAATTTGATCTCCTAGGTATAAATATAAACGTTTCTCGTTATGAGTGTCACTTCTGTTATATTGACTATTTGTCATAATCTTTCAGTACTGTCAAATCGTTTTTGCTCCCGCGATAACGATGTATGATCATCACCATATCAGCCAAAAGACGTCCACTACTGGACACAGGCCTCCCCCAAAGTGTGTCAAAGTGACCGGTCCTGCGCCACCTACATCCAGCGGACTTCCGCGACCTTTACCAGGTCACCAGTCCAGCTTGTGGGGGGCCTACCCACGCCGCGCCTTTCGGTACGTGGTCGCCACTCGAGAACCTAAACACCTCTCTTTTTGCGTCGGGGGTTAAAAAGACAATATTTGCGAGGCGCAGCTCAGAACGCCACTAGTTGTATAAACGCAAAAAACCGGACAAGTGCGAGTTCAACTCGCGTGGTGAGGATTCCGTATTTAATACACAAAAATATTGAGAATTTTCCCGTTACTTTGATTACTCAAACTTCTTATAGGTTTTCCTGTAATCTTTATGCAAGGAACTATTTTCCATATTTTTTTGGATTTTAAGCCTAGTAGTTTCGGATATAAGGGGGGTGGTCAATTTTCGTATTTTTCCTACATTACTTCAAATCTGTTTTTGCTACAATTATAAAAAATATATATCTTAGATGCTTACAACAACTCCTTTCATTGGATATGTCACACAATACAGTTTGCGAAAGTTTTTTTTTTTAATTTTCCAGTTTTCCCCCCAAAAGTGGCCCCCTTGTTCAGAATTCATTAATTTACTTTACGTTTCCATCTTTGGGTTACCAATTTACATATGTGTACCACATTTCAACTCAATCGGTCTAGTAGTTTCGGAGCAATTCGGCTGTGATAGACGGACAGACAGACGCACGAGTGATCCTATAAGGGTTCCGTTTTTGTCCTTTTGTGGTACGGAACCCTAACAACCAACAAATGTCTATTCTCAATAGTCCCGTATCCACTCTACCGTAGTGCACTGCAGATAAATGTTTTATTTCCCTAGGGTATAAATGCCCGCAGATTTGTAAGGGCAGTAACTGATTGGAGGTTATAAGGCTTAAGCTGGAGTCGAGGTAAACGGGAATAACGACTTATTATCTCTCGTAAAAAATCTAGGAATAAACCCTTTTCTTGTTTGGTCAAAATTACACTTATACCTAGAACTAGCTATAGCCCGCGACTCCGTCCGCGTGGAAGTCGTTTAATATCGTATCTCCGTATATACCGTTTTTAGGGTTCCGTGCCTCAAAAGGAAAAAAACGGAACCGTTATAGGATCACTCGTGCGTCTGTCTGGCCGTCTGTCACAGCCGATTTGCTCCGGAACTACTGGACCGATTTTGTTGAAATTTGGTACACATATGTAAATTGGTGACCCAAAGATGGACGCGTTAAGTAAATTAATGAATTCTGAACAAGGGGGCCACTTTTGGGGGGTAAACTGGAAAATATAAAAAAAAGTTTCGCAAACTGTATTGTGTCAATATCAAATGAAAGGGGTTGTTGGAAGCATCTCAGGTATATTTTTTTTATAAATTTAGCAAAAACGGATTGAAGTAATTTACGAAAAAATACGAAAATTGACCATCCGCTTAACTCCGAAACTACTACCTAGGCTTAAAATTCTAAAAAAAAATATGTAAAATAGTACCTTGCCTAAAGATTACAGGAAAGCCTATAAGAAGTTTGAGTATTCAAAGTAACGGGAAAATTCTCAATATTTTTGTGTATTTTCTATGGAGCGCCTGATGTTTAGAGCATAGCAATTTTACGGAGCCCTCATCACGCGAGTTGAACTCGCGCTTGTCCAGTTTTTTTTTACTTTTTACTCATTCGGTTTCTGCAATAAAGATTCGGTTTTCTAAATAGTTAATAATAAATAAATAAAATAAATAAATATTTTGCGGACAATCTTACACAAGTCGACCTAGTCCCAAACTAAGCAAAGCTTGTACTATGGATACTAGACGACGATAAACATACTTATATAGATAAATACATACTTAAATACATAGAAAACATCCATGACTCGGGAACAAATATTCATGCTCATCACACAAATAAATGCCCGTACCGGGATTCGAATCCAGGATCTCTTGCTTCGTAGGCAGGGTCACTACCAACTAGGCTAAAGCGGTCGTCAATAATGTTAGTTAGTCCAGAACAGAGTCGCGAGAGCTTACCCCTCTGCACCTCTGCGGTGGTTTAGTATAATAATAACCTAAACAGCACTCCTATATAAACAAGAAACTTCCAACCGAGGAACTAGGGTTTATCTGAAAGCAGAACATCGTGCAAACTACCACTGCTATCAAGCACAGACTTTATGACTACCCGCCAGTTTATCGTTTATCGATATATAACAGCTATCTGTTATGACTTTGGGCGTAGATACTACGTTGGATTCAACAGCTACCTAGTTTTTAGGGTTCCGGTACCTCAAAAGGAAAAAACGGAACCCTTATAGGATCACTCGGTTGTCTGTCTGTCCGTCTGTCACAGCCGATTTGCTCCGAAACTACTGGACCGATTGAGTTGAAATTTGGTACACATATGTAAATTGGTGACCCAAAGATGGACGCGTAAAGTAAATTAATGAATTCTGAACAAGGGGGCCACTTTTGGGGGGTAAACTGGAAAAATTAAAAAAAAGTTTCGCAAACTGTATTGTGTGACATATCAAATGAAAGGGGTTGTTGTAAGCATCTCAGATATATTTTTTAAATAATTTTAGCAAAATTGATTTTAAGTAATTTAGGAAATAAGACGAAAATTTACCATTCCCCCCCCCCCCCCCCACCCCCTTATCACCGAAACTACTAGGCTAAAAATTCTGAAAAAAAATATGGAACATAGTTTAAAGATTACAGTAAAAACTATAAGAAGTTTGAGTACTCAAAGTAACGGGAAAATTCGCAATATTTTTGTGTGTTTTGTATGGAGCGCCTAATGCTTAGAGAATAGGAATTACGCGAATTACGGAACCCTCACCACGCGAGTTGAACTCGCACTTGTCCGGTTTGTTTCAGGTACCTCAAAAGGAAAAAATAGAACCCTTATAGGATCACTTTGTTGTCCGTCTGTCTATCGGTCAATACTATACCCTTTATCTCACGGGAACGAATGGAGCTATCAAGTTGAAACTAAAACCATATACTCAAGTCTACAGTATAAAAGTCAAACTTCAAAGTTAACGTAAAAAAGGTACGTCCGTTTGTTTATGCCGCAATAAACGTATATCTCGACACACTCAAAGGGATCAAAATTTATAGGGTACTTCTCGCTGACCTGTAACGATATTTGTCAAATAATATCGTATTATGGTATTTATACCTAGATATTTTTCTAGCAGGAACAACATTTGTTTAGTGCTTGCCACAATAAAAACATCGACAATCCTGTTATCGATAAGTACATACTACTTCAACGACAATACGTACATACAACCACAGACATATATTGGCTACACCTTGATTAAAATCAGTTAAACAGATTGGATCAAACCTTGGGATATTCTACCTTAATACCAATGTAATTAGTCTTTATTACAACCGTTATATTTATAGGCAGCGTGTTTACAAAATAAACTCTAATATTCTGACGTTAAGATAGAGTATCGAGTGAATTAATGCCAAATGTCAGTAGTTAACTGATTTTAATCGTAGTGTACCTACCTAGACTCCGCGTGCACCTACACTGTAACCATATACAGAGACACAGATTTGTTTTGGGACCAAAAAGGGGTTCGGGAAAAACTACATGTTGTGTCATTTTGCGTCGATTTTAAAGGCAATTTCGGTGTGTGTGTGTGTTATGGAGTAAAGTAGGGGATAATTAATTCAGTGACACGAAGAAAGAAAGTTATGAAAGTATTGCAAATTGTTTTCTGAAGTATGTAAAATATAAATAAATTGATAGTTTTGTTATTATTATCAATTTTTTAACGCACCCTATTACCTATATATATTTGTATTTATTTACCTCTACGACGTTGAAGTGGTACTTATCGATAACAGGACTGTCGATGTTTTTATTTTGTCAATCACTTACAATAAGTCGTTCGTGCTAGAAAAATATCTAGGTATAGGTATTATACTACAAGTACAGGGGAAAATCTGAAAACTATACATTTGGAATTAAATCATAAAAAATTTAGTCTTTATTTAAAGTCCGTAATCAATCATCGAGGTTAAACTGTCTGTCTATCCCCTTATCTCGGGAACGCGTGTAGCTATCGAGTTGAAATAAAAACCTCTTATACTATAAGTACAGGAAAAAAACTGAAAACTATACATTTTTGTAATTTTGTCAATAGTTTTCAGCAAACACAATGGTCCTAAACATAGATAAGACAAATGTAATCCACTTCCAACTAAGAACACCACGTACCATGAGTTTAATAATGCAATAGACATCAGCCTTCCACAAGTTGATCACGTGAGGCCATCATCATCATATCAGCTGAAAGACGTCCACTGCTGGACACAGGCCTCCCCCAAAGAGTGCCACAATGACCCGTCCTGCGCCACCCGCATCCAGCGGACTCCACCGACCTTTACCAGGTCATAAGTCCACCTTGTGGGGGCAAATCACCAAATGATAAACACGTGAGGTACTTGAGCTTTATTATTGACTCGGCACTGACGTGATCACTCCACATCGACTCGAAAAGCTGTCCTCAACTTGCTTCATCATCATCATCATCATATCAGCCGAAAGACGTCCACTGCTGGACATAGGCCTCCCCCAAAGAGTGCCACAATGACCGGTCCTGCGCCACCCGCATCCAGCGGACTCCACCGACCTTTACCAGGTCATCAGTCCACCTTGTGGGGGCAAATCACCAAATGATAAACACGTGAGGTACTTGAGCTTTATTATTGACTCGGCACTGACGTGATCACTCCACATCGACTCGAAAAGCTGTCCTCAACTTGCTTCATCATCATCATCATCATATCAGCCGAAAGACGTCCACTGCTGGACATAGGCCTCCCCCAAAGAGTGCCACATGACCGGTCCTGCGCCACCCGCATCCAGCGGACTCCAGCGACCTTTACCAGGTCATCAGTCCACCTTGTGGGGGGCCTACGCACGCTGCGCCTTCCGGTACGTGTTCGCCACTTGAGAACCTTTCCGCCCTAATGGCCATCGGTTCTACGTGCAATTTGCAACTTGCTTCGCCGTATCAAGATTAGCCCCCAGCTGGAGAATCGAAAATGTAAAAGGCAAAAGTAGCTTACTATGGCTATTTTCATTCCGTCCTAACTCATTATACAATTTTATATATTGATATTAAAAAGGGGTTAGCCAGGAAACTACTATGTGGTTAACTGGCGCTTTGTGACAAAGGAACAATTGTTGTTGAATAAACTAAACGTCTAAAACGTTGCCAACTTAAATATTGTCTCCTTGATATCATGAAAATTAACTGAGAAACTTTCGCGCCTTTGGTTACGCTTATATTCAACAATACAAACAATTCTGAACTCTATACCTACATCTTGAGAACTTAATGTTGTATATCATAGCAATGATATTTGCATTTCATGCAAATAATCAGCGGACAAGCAAATTTGCAGCTTGAATCTTTACAGTTATGGTTGTTTTCCGAATACGATGCAAAATGTAGAAGGAGAATTAAATTGAGTGTGATAATCCGGACATTGCTGGTTAATTGTGAACTCTATGTTCAACATCGTTAGGTATATTTTGTAAGAAGAGATGTAGACCTGTATTTAATTGAATATATATTTAATGCTAATCCATGAAAACCATAACCTTATTTATATTATCTAAGTTTGCTTTTAATAAAGCCCACCAGACGCTTGCTTAACATATTACAGACGCAATGAAATCAGATAGGAATCATATAGACAAGTTGGTTGGTTTATTATTTGCACAATAAGTCTATTCTACCATTTCTTTGATATATATTTTTAAATGTTTTTTTATTTTCTCAAAATATTTAAAGTCGCTTTATGCAAATAAATAATGGTTAAAATTTGAACGTTATATATACGGGTCAAAATCACAAATCACAGACTACTCTGACTACTAAGACGATACTAGTGCAGAAACATATATAGAAACGTCAAATGTTGTTTACAACGAAAACTTGTTTTTGCATTTGCTATACTGACGTCACTCCCAAGACAAAATGGCGGTCGGCGTTTTCGGTCACGTGACATATGTACAGGTAATAAAACTAGGATTTTAATTTTCAAATTAAAAATAAATCTTATGTTTTTATAACAAAATAGTCTTATATTCGTATTTCTTATAAAAAAATATACTTTGATGATTTAATTTTGATAGATGAAAATACCTGATTATGTCTCGGGTTTGGAATAATTAGGAGATTTAACCACGTTATGACAGGGTTATATCACTGTCAATACTAGTCTCATTAAGTCCGCCAATTGTACTTTTATTTGTAAATTTTAAATAAATAAATAAATAACAAAAACCGTTTTTTTTAATCCAACGCAATAAAACACCGTTTAACCTAGGTATTCAAATTACAAACAAGCATTTAAAAAAACACATGTGCTTAAGGGTGAATTGAGGCCAGCCAAATCTAAATACAGCTCACCCGGGGGGTCGAAATACCAAAATAATCACCATGGACGTCCTTTGAGAGAAACAGGCCAAAAGACAAAACTAATGTATCCGTAATGACGTGTCTATAGGCAATACGGCCGCTATTTCTAGAACATACAGGTTAATAATTCCGTACTTCTAGCGTATACAAACGACTAACCTTGCCTCACTTACATATTAAATTTTCAAGATGGCTCGTTTTAGGCGTATGTAGTGTACAGGGTGTAAACGATATACGGGCATAGTACATTGCTTAACGAGGGACGTAAGTGGAATATTGCTAACGAGAGTCTATCAGAAGCCCGATCCGAAGGCGAGTTTGCAATATTCTTACGCCCGTGTTATACACAATGTTTTTCATCACATTTGCGAGGAAATAAATAACTACAAAAGACAGAAAAATCTAAGTTTCATACAGCCGCACCAATCAAAAATTGACAACTTCACATCCAGATCTGTGCTAGTGGAGCGCGCAGCTTCAATATTTCAACCAATCACAGAGCAGTATTCTTGCGGGGCGGGGCGGCATGGCCAACTAGATTTTTTTTTCAACCAATCACAGAGCAACCAGATTTGCTTCAATCAGAGGGTTCTATATTTTAAAACTAAACTTAACAGCCCGTGGGAGGTAGAACGGCTTCTAACTGCTCTGTACGCTCGCAAGTAATAAAATAACGCCATTGACGAGCAAGTGTGATGAAAAATAATAAACTAATCTGTCTGAAAAGGACTCAATGAGTGCTACCGGGTTTTTTCATAATTCCGGGAATTTTGCGGGTTTTTTCATAATTCCTAATAATATTGTGAATATTTTGCATAGCTGAGATTGATTATGACAAATATGTGTCACGGGTCAATGAATCTTTATGCTTTAAAAGCGAATTTAGGAAAAACTCGTGCAAAAATAAATCGGAGGTAATAATAATAGATTTAGATTAGATTTTTTTATTTCATAATATAAAATTACAATATAAATTAATGTTATCTTAATCTATATGAATTTATATCATGATCGTCAAAACAGTATATTAATTACAATGAAATGTCAACAATTAAATATTGTCATAAGTAAAATAAATATATACTGCCTAAGTATATAATATGTATCACATAAAAGACCGTCATATTACAGGAAAAAATAAAAAAATACTAATAACTATGTAATAATCATTAACAAATGTCATGCATGCATAACATGAATAAAAAATATTATTAAAAAAAATAGTCTTTTACGCATGATTTAAATGTAAATTTTGTTTTTCGCAAGTAATAACAAACTTTAATAGCCATATTCACCGACACGCCAGTGGCGCCAACTGGTGAGCGCAAAAACGGTAGCCCTCATTAGTAAGACATATGCAGCTCCGCCGAGTATTAGATGCGACGGATTCCGGTTTCCGGCAACAATTTTACTATCCGGCGAATACCGAACAGAGCCGAGGTATCCGGCCGGATACCGGATAGTGTTTTAACACAAAAAGGAAGAAAGAAAGAGACATTTATGCGTGACAAAAACAATTAAACAAAAAAGAGTGTCAGAGAGCATTTTTTGTCACGAAACGGTACTATCTCAGCATAATACTGGCATTACTGCCAGCGCTGATCTTCCGATAGAACCGTCGAGTGATTTTTACACGGTACGACAAACAAACAAAAGATAACCTAACCTAAACATGAGAAGGGAAATAAAAACCGGCCAAGTGCGAGTCGGACTCGCACACGAAGGGTTCCGTACCATTATCTATAAAAACGGCAAAAAAATCATGTCTGTTGTATGGGAGCCCCAGTCCGACTCGCACTTGAACTCTCTAGCTATCACGGTTCTTGAGATACAGCCTGGTGACAGACGGACGGACGGACGGATGGACGGACAGCGAAGTCTTAATAATAGGGTCCCGTTTTTACCCGTTGGGTACGGAACCCTAAAAAGGAGAGAACAAGAGTAAAAAGATGTGTGAACAAATAACAAACTACAAAGCAATCAATTATTCAGTTCAGTCTTAGTATGAAAAGATTAAAAAAAAAATTAAAGATAGGCATCACATGGGACTATGGGACCGAACGTTTATCGTTATGAAGCCATCAACAAACAAAAACGACCCCAGGCTTCATCTAGATAACTTTCAACCGGGGAATTTACATTTAGCTTGGGTAATTTATGATACACACGGGAGATGTCACGAAAAGCGCAATGAAATGAAAAAACTGGCGGGTAAAATTGTGAAATGTCATCCATACCTAAACTTTTGAGGTTGATATACAACTTTTACACCCATTTGAGGCCACGCAACGCTACCTACGTATGCTGACATATTGCACGAAGATAGTTTGAAGCTTGGATTAAACAAGTGAAATCAAAAGATTTTTCGAAAAACCCAACTGCTAAAATTGTGAAATTTCATCCATACCTACCTAACGTTTTGAGGTTGATATACAACTTTTTAACCCATTCGAAGCCACGCAACGCTACCTACGTGTGCTGACATATTGCACGAAGATAGTTTGAAGCTTGGAAACAAGTGAAAACAAAAGATTTTTCGAAAAACCCAACTGCTTTTTTGCTAATATCAGCCTATGTCACTCCCACGATTAAGAAGAATCCAACGACATCTCGTATGGCGAAATCCGTCAAACGGTTTAGGCTGCAGGGCGTGTCAAAGAATACGACATACATACATACATACGCTCGAGAAACATAATGCAGTAGTATAATGCATAATGTAGTGCAGTATAATAATGCTTTCAGGGTGCTGATGGGGCTGCCCAGATTCTGTAGCGCATCAGGGATGTTTGCAGAAGCGCGGGTAGACTGCTTCTACACCACTATGCGCAAGCGAGCCACATCCCTGGTGCGCAGAGTGCGGGCTAGCTCCAACAGCATTCTGAGCATGATAGCGGACAGGATAGATGGGCCTGTACTTGTACAACTGCTGCATGATACATGCACGCAGAAATAAATAATAATAATAAAATAAAATAATAATGTAATGTAGGTACTAAGTAGGTAATAGGTATTATAATTGTCACAAACACCATGATCCAGGTGGGTCTTAATAAAAATATTTTATTTATTTATTTATAACCCTCCTTTCCTTCCGCAGTGTCGGGTAAATATAGGATACTTTTTATCCCGGGTCCACGCAGACGAAGTCGCGGGCGGATTCTAGTAAATAAATAAAATAAACATTGACATGACTTCGAGGTTTCAAAAACAGGAGAGAATTTCAGCTAAGTTAAGTAGTTGGTTTAGTTAAGTAGTGGTGTTATTATTTTAAGGTGTTTTACTACCTAATGCGCATGTCCAGTAGATTGCGATGAATATTGCAGAGAACGCATTAAGGTAGATCTCGTAAATCTCACTACACCTCGTCGGCCCTTCGTTTTAATAAAGTAACCCACTTACTGAAGCAGTCTAATGTAAGTTTTATTTACTAAGAATTAAGGTTAGAAATTGCTAGGTCACAGCCAGGGAACGAAACTATGGTGCTGATGACAGACGTATGACGTCAAGTTACATGCATAGTGTTTTTATCTAGATTATAGATACCTAATCAAATAACAACTTATGGAGAATTATATTGCCCTGAATGTACGTGTGAAATGTATATGAGTATGTCAATAAGATAGTCAAAGTCAAAGTGATTTATTCTTCAATTTAGGCAATATTACATGCACCTATGAATGTCGATAAACTAATAAACTAAAAGGTTCGGAAAGTAAACCTCTGCCTCGAGAAGAACCGGCGTAATAAACTCGGCGAGGTACCATTTTTCCAAAACAGTATACAATATATCATTTCATTATCAGAGTATTATAAAATTACATTGTTACAGTAGAAAGCCTATTTATTTTGCGATAGATTTCTAGTGCAGGATTTTAGCGCTGCCAAATATCCCTATATATCCATGATGTAATCGTTTATCTTATAATAATATGCTTTTGAAATAAGTGTCTGTTTTACGACAGATTTGAATTTTGAGTCATAGTAGGTGTGATATTATGTTTAAACTTTAAGCGTTCTGCATACTTCGTCATCCAACGAAACATTTGTTGTGTTGTTTCATTTACTTGAGGATTTTTTTTGTTAGAACTACAATACCCAATAAAAAAACAATAATATTTATATTACCATTATTTCTTTTTATGTCCTATTTCCGTATTTTGTACCGTGTCCTCACTGGATGGACCGAACGGAAAATCAGCGCTGACTGCAAAGCCAGCATCATGCTGAGTTGGGCCCATTTCGTGACACGGTACAGATTCACTTTTTTTCCTGTGTCTTTGTCTTGTAATAATGTATGTTGTGTTGTGTTACGAATAAATGTTTGATTTGATTATTACAAATCACTGAGGTGTTGCAATGTTGTTTAAAAAACCATCCTATATAACGACTATGCGTCATAATGACGTCACCGGCACCATAAACTTGGTGACTTACTTAAACTAATACGGAAGGTGGCTGGCTTACTTTAACTTAATTTAATACCTATACCTACTTGTATCGTAAAACAAAATATGGTTAGTTACATAATATATTTACCTTTACTTACTTATATTATGCAAAAAAAAATTAGTTTAAGTAAGATGAATAAATAAATAAATTAATTAATTTAAATCATACAATTTAAACCCACACAAAAAAAACCATTAGAGCTAAGTTTAGACACTGCCACATGTAATATAGAAGAGGTCGCGGAATTCAATTTGTTAGGTATAACCATAGATTCCGGCATGACTTGGAAGACCCACATACAAAACATTAAAACGAAAATGTCCAAATTTGTATATGCCCTAAGCATACTAAAAAGTAACACAAGCTTCGAGTGTGCATTATCCGCATATTACGCGTACGCGCACGCATGGCTTCGGTACGCTGTAGTCCTCTGGGGTGATAGTGTCGATGCCAAGCAACTTTTTATAATGCAGAAAAAGTGTATTCGTATTTTAGCGAATTTGCGTATACCAGATAGCTGCCGTCCGTATTTTATTCGTTATAAACTATTAACACTACCCTGCATCTACATATTGCAAGCTGCTCTATTTGTTCGCGAAAACCCTCAGCTATTTGAACCTAAACAGGATAAGCAAACAACTAGGGCACAGTACAAGAATAAATTGCAACTACCTCAAACTAACTTACAAATATGTAGAAATGGACCACACTACAAATGTATCCTAATAACTAATAAAATTCCAGACGTGATTAAGCAAGAACCTAAAAAAGCTATCTTCAAAACCAAATTGGAAAAATTATTACTAGACAAATGCTTTTATTCAGTTAGGGATTTTTTTGACGATAATCTATAATATGTACTTATTTTACTTTTATTTATTATATACAGACTTCATTTAATTTTAAATATAAACAACATGTAGAAAATGTAAGTGACATAAAATTCATTATAATAATATTAATAATAATTGTAACATATTCCAATGTAATACTAATTTAGAAGGCTTTGTATATTTGTTATTCGCATGATAATTAATGAATTCTATTTTATAATAAGGTAGTATAATGTTGTATGTCCTCTCAGGACGTCATGGACTGACTTACCAAATTGTATATAACACCTTAATTATAAAATGTACATGACTTTACAATTAATAAATGAATGAATGAATGAATAAATAGTTTCGCTCCCTGGTCACAACCGTACAATTGTGCCATTATATTTAATAAGGACATTCGTGCGTAGTTTAATTAAATCTTAGAGTTGTTTTTCGTGGCAGATTTAAAGTCCATAAATTAAAAAAGAAAAAACACATATTTTTAATTCGTTTGGTTTATCTGTCACTTCCTATATTTGTAAAGCGTCTGCTAGAGGGTCGCCAACACTCCCCTCCGAACGAGCGACCTTGGCCAGCACCGACAGTTGTAGTATGAAATTTTGCTGCAAACAACTGTCTACACGGTCGTGGTCGGTGCCGACCAAGGTCGCTCGGTCGGAGGGGCGTGCTGGCGACCGTCTAGCAGACGCTTAAGCAGGCAACACATGAGGTCAAATACCACTCTTTCCTGTTACCATACCTGAAATTTGAGGCTTCAAAATAACAACAGCACTGTGATGTAGAGTTTTTGAAGAGAATTGTTACCGGTGCATTAGATTGCCCAGATTTACTGCAAAAAATAAATTTCCACCTACCCTCTAGAATTCCTAGAGCATGTAATATTAAGCTGTTCAGTTTAGCTACTCGTCGTAATAACCTCAAGCTACACTGTCCACTGTCACGGATGTTTACGGCTTATAACAAACGTCAAGATTGTATTAATCTAAACTCGTCAACTATCCCATTCATAAAAGCCACGATTGCTGACAAGACTTAGTAATTATTAGTTAAGAGTAAACATATTATAATCTGTTTTAGTTAAATTTCACTGTTAATTGATGCATGCTGTGTCCTTCTGTAATTAATAAGGTACTTAGTTTTAATTTGTGCATATTAGAGTAATATTATGTACCTAATGGTATGCTTATGGTTGAAGGTCCTAATAAATACATAAATAAATGTAATATTTTGTCATTCTATTGTTGTAAATAAATATATTATGTACGTTACGATACTTTTCTAAAGCCTAAAGCCTTAATTAAAGGATTCAATAATAAACTGTCTAAAGAGCTAATTACAACTAAAAAGGCACAAAACCTGCGCAGTGGCGAGAATCCTGACAGAACATTGCAAATTGAACAAACACCTGTTTCTAATGGGTATGAAACAGGACGCAACTTGCAGGTTCTGCCAGGAGACAGATACCTGCGACTCATGCACAAAAGAAGTACCCACCTAGGGCGGTACATCGTGCACCCAGAAGAGGTACAACATATCACCGCCCAAAGAATATGGAATTTCCTGCAGGCAACGGGCCTTACCAGTGAACTCTAAAAAAAAGGGCTGCCACAATAGATCACTCGCTGGTCGAAGCGGCATATTAAGGCCCACAAATCAGTAATAATAATACTTTTATAAATATGGTATTTAGGGTATATGAGCACAGCAGGGGTCCGTTTTATGCAATTTTAGAAATTTGGCAACCTAGGCCACATGGCGTTATTGATTAAGCCCTAAGTGTTACATCCAGACCTTAGAGTACAGGCAATAACTTGGAGTAGCCTTTCAGTAACTTACCCATATGTAGAAAACTTTACACAACGTGCAAAAAAACATAAAGACAAGTTCTCAATCGATTAATGGTCATTCACAAATTCGCCTCGCAAGAGAACACTGATCATAAAAATGCCCGTAAGCACTTGATATTATAAACGTTCAACCACTTTAAGCTTTCAATATACGTTTTTTTTTTTTTTTTAATTCAAGATTATAATGAACATTAACTAAGATAAATTAAAACTAAGTTAAATCTAAAAAAGGCCCTCGAGGCATTGTACCGAGGATGCTGGCGGCATTTCCTCGCTGAATTGCAATGCTGATGCGTTGCGCAAGAAAGCCGCCAGCTCTTCGGTCACCAGTTACATCGACCAGACGGTTCGCGATTTCTGCAAATAACTTATGCGCACTGGGACCCCACGGACCGAGGGTCTCGACGCCAAAAGGTACAAAGTCGTACTCTCTGCCGAGGCCTATATACGTATTGAGTTTCAATATCCTATTAAGATGCCCCCCGCCCCCGCAAAATTCGGCAGACATTTTTGTACGCAAATACGACATAAGGCTACTCCAGTTATGTATGCTCTAAGATCGAGACTAATGTAAACGTGCCATAATGCCTCTCACCCAGTTCAGACCCTCCAATAACATTTGGCTTAAGAACTCAAAGCCTGACCACAACGAAACAATTGCAGAGAAAAAACAAAGGACAAAGGAAATTACTTTTCCAAGTTTTAACGAGAAGTTAGCTTCGCGCATAGCGTTTCTGAATGACTGAATAAATGAGGCCTTTTCAAGGCGCTCACTAATATCGCGCAAAAAGATACTTTATTTCTTAAGTCGGAAGGGTCACTTTACAAGAGGTAGTTGAAATTAAATGAGTTGTTTTTAAAGACTACACTTATAGGTCATATACTCGTATGTGTCACTAGTGCAGGTAGCCTTTTTTAGGGTTCCGTAGCCAAATGAGAAAAAACGGAACCCTTATGGATTAGTCATGTTTGTCTGTCTGTCTGTCCGTCCGTATGTCACAGCCACTTTTTTCCGAAACGATAAGAACTATACTTTTGAAAGTTGGTAAGTAGATGTATTCTGTGAACCGCATTAAGATTTTCACACAAAAATAGAAAAAAAAAACATTCTCCATACTTAGAATTAGAACTGAAACTCAAAAAAAAAAATTATCAAACCCATACGTGTGGGGACTTATCCATAGATATCAAACCCATAACTATGGATAAGTCTTCAAAAATGACATTGGGATTTCTAAAAGCATTTTTTTTCTAAACTGAATAGTTTGCGCGAGAGACACTTCCAACGTGGTAAAATGTGTGTCCCCCCTGTAACTTCTAAAATAAGAGAATGATAAAACCAAAAAAAATATATAATGTACATTACCATGCAAACTCCCACCGAAAATTAGTTTGAACGAGATCGGTTCAAAGGTTTTCGAGATATTGCTGAAAAACTGCCTTCCTTAAAGAAAAGAACGTAAGTGCCGTAAGATTTCTGTGACGATACGACTTTTTTATAGGCACGGAACCCTTCCTTTTGCGTGGTTCGGACCACGAACTTGGCCGGTTTCTTTGTCTTTGGCATCATTTTGTAGTTTTTGTCCGATTACGGCAAAGGGATATGATTTTAGCAGTAATTGTTCGTGTTTACGTGTGTTGCACTGTATGTATCATTTAAGATACTGAATCGATTTAGATGATTGAGATGTCAATCGATTCCAAATTATGCTCCTGGTGACATAGGCTACCCTTTGTATGGAAAAAAGTTATTTTTAACGTCTTTTAAATCGATGAACGCCGGCTGTACGCACGAAAAAGTGTGACTCATTGTCCCGTTTCGAACGCCAGCTGCGCGCGCGAAATATCAACGCAAAGCCCAAACCGCTGGTTCTAGAGATTCCAAATTTGGCACGTAGGTTCCTTATAAGGTCTAAGGGTGGACTACGAAAGAATTTTCATAATTCACCCTCTAAAGGGGTGAAATGGGGGTCCAGAGTATGTATGCGGAAACAAGATTAGATCAAACTTCACCGGAGTATTCCTAACGATAAATGAAAAAATACGTGTTTCACGTTTTTTGAGAATTCAACCCCTCAAAGGGGGAAATGTGGTGACAAAGTCTGAAAATCAACATGGGTATGTTATCACATGAAATTATCGTCCGTAAAACGGTTTTCACCCATTTTTTTTAAATGAGTTTTTTAACTTTTTATGCTTGTTTTGCACCTGCAGCTGGTAGTTATGATTGTTTATTTTCTCCCCACCAAGTTGTCTAGAAGCGATCGCTCTTTAGCGATAAGACCGCCTGCTCTTTGCCTCTGCTTACATTCACTGTGTTCACCACTGTTTTGTTATACTATTGAGGTATATAACAAAGAGTATTTGTATTGTATTGTTGCCGGCACAAATTCGAGCTAAGTATTATTAATACATAAACAAAGAATACCTAGGTATTCATAAGTTTCATAATACAAAGGGTAATAACAAACCCGAGCCAAGAACGTCATTATTATAGGTCATAAGCCGGTGATTCGACAATTGATTGCTACTTATAAAATTCCCGTACTCTTGCAATATTGATACGAGTATGTACCATAAAACATCTAGCCGAGGCAAAATACCTACGGTTTCGAAAAACATTAATTTATAATAGCGTTTTTTTTGTTTATTTCATTTTAAAACATTATTCTGAGATGCTTTATTCAAGAATCCACCAAACTTTCCACCCGGAAGTAATTATATAGATATAAATTAAACATTCATTGTCTTTTTTATTTTATTTATATTGAATATTGTAAAGCAAATGTAAATGAACCTAAATAAAGATAAAAAAAATATTTATATTTATCCGGACTTTTTAGGAGCTAATTGAATATTGATTTTTTTGATGTCTGATTTTTTGGTGGATTTTGCCTCTAGGTAACAATTTAATTGATAATATATCCGTTACATTTAAAAAATTAGCTATTATAAATTATTTCCAAATATGTCATTTTTTCCATACAAATTGTCAGTTCATTGCCTGGACTAATCGTGTATAACTTGAATCGTGTTTTTGGTACCTAGGAAAATATGTATCATACTATTCACTTCTGACTTGGGTAATGTTTTATTTGCCACAACCTCATACAAAATCAGTTGTGGCAAAACAAAAAAAACAGCCAAGTGCGTGTCGGACCACGCAAAACGAAGGGTTCCGTGCCTATTAAAAACTTCTTACAGGTTTTCATGTAATCTTTAGGCAAGGAACTATTTTGCATATTTTTTTCACAATTTTAAGCCTAGTAGTTTAAGAAATAAGGGGGGGAATGGTCAATTTTCGTCTTGTTTCCTAAATTACTTCAAATCTGTTTGTGCTAAAATTATAAAAAAAAACAAAACTGATATGCTTACAACAACCCCTTTCATTTGATATGTCACACAATACAGTTTGCGAAACTTTTTTTTAAATTTTCCAGTTTACCCCCCAAAAATGGCCACTTTGTTAAGAATTCATTAATTTACTTTACGCGTCCATCTTTGGGTCACCAATTTACATGTGTTTACGAAATTTAAACTCAATCGGTTCAGTAGTTTCGGAGCAAATCGGCTGTGACAGACGGACAGACAGACGCACGAGTGATCCTATAAGGGTTGCGTTTTTTTTTCCTTTTCAGGTACGGAACCCTAAAAAGGGGAATTATGACAAGGACAACGCGTGATATTTCCATCTCTGTCACACTTATTGAGATCTGTATGCTACCATCTCGCTCGGACGTGGTATTATTATTACCATAGCTTGTCCTGAGTATTATAGGTCCAAGCGAATACAGCAATACTTTTCCTAAATCTGTATTCAGAAGCATTCCACATTTTATTTCGCCAAGGCTTCAAGTGCTACGAATCTCCGTAGACTCTGCGTCGTAGCACGTTCCGCTACGAACGAGGGAATTGAGTGAGTCAAATAGTTCCTTTTATAAGGTTTTATCTGAAACCTCTCTCTGAATTTATGTGCACATACCTACAGAGCTAGGATTGGTGTTATTATTGTTTCTAAGTCCGGAATGTTTTCTGTGTATTTTTACCCGACTGCCGAAGCAAAGGATTGTTATGTTTATGTATGTATGTGTGTATGTCTTATTCTTTGGCACGCCCTGCAGCCTAAACCGTTTGACGGATTTCAACATATGAGGTGTCGTTGGATTCCTCTAAATCGTAGGAGTGTCATAGGCTATAAGATTTGTAAACAAGCAGTTGGGTTTTACGAAAAACCTTTTGATTTCACTTGTAGTATTTATATTTTAAAAACAGCAGCGAGGGTAGACCCCCCACAAGGTGGACTGGTAAAGGTCGCGGGAGTCCACTGGATGCGGGTGGCGCAGGACCGGTCATTGTGGCACTCTTTGGGGGGCTTATGTCCAGCAGTGGACTTCTTTCGGCTGATATGACGCTGATGATGATGATCTTTCAATATATAGTCGTCTAGTACCTATAACAAGCCTTATTGAGCTTGCTATAGTTGGTTAGTTCGATTTGTGCTTAGAGCATACATAACTGGAGTAGCCTTATGTCGTATTTGCGTACAAAAATGTCTGCCGAATTTTACGGGGGCGGGGGGGAGCATCTTAATAGGATATTGAATCTCAATTGTATATTGAAAGCTTAAAGTGGTTGAACGTTTATAATATCAAGTGCTTGCAGCAACATGCGGGCATTTTTATGATCAGTGTTCTCTTGCGAGGCGATTTTGTGAATGACCATTAATCGATTGTGAATATGTCTTCGTATGATTTTTGTGCAAGGTTTTCTACAGAGAGGTAAGTTACTGAAAGGCTACTCCAGTTATGTATTTATGCTCGAAGGATTTGTGTAATATGAGGATATTTAAAATGTCAGCTACCGCCAAGTCTAGACGAGGGGGTTGTTGACTTTTCAAAGATGAAGATAACATGTAATTGGCCTTAGCGATTTGTTTAAGGGGCTTTTACTACGTTTACATTGATTTGTTTCCCTAAAGTACCATTCCCACCGACTGGGTCGGCTCGGAGGGCATCCCACTAGATAGAATAGTAATACATCATTGTCAAAGCACCATGGAAGTGAATTGAATCAAAAGATTTGCTTAGGCACTTTTAAGGACTTATTGTTGGGTTCCGTACCTCAAAAGGAAAAAAAAACCGGACAAGTGCTAGTTCAATTCGCGTGGTGAGGGTTCCGTAAAATTGCTATGCTCTAAGCATCAGGCGCTCCATACAAAGTCCACACTTAACGATACAAAGTACACAAAAATATTGAAAATTTTCCCGTTACTATGAAAACTTCAAATAGTAATGTAGGAAAAAAGACGAAAATTTACCATTCCCCCCTTATCTCCGAAACTACTAGGCTTAATTTTCTGAAAAAAATATGGAAAATAGTTCCTTGCCTAAAGATTACAGGAAAACCTATAAGAATGCTCCATATTTTTGTGTATTTTGTATGGAGCGCCTGATGTTTAGAGCTTAGCAATTTTACGGAACCCTCACCACGCGAGTTGAACTCGCACTTGTCCAGTTTTTTTAAGACCTCTCGATTCGTTCTCAGGCCACATATTACCTAATCATCATTATTTAAGGGGGGGGGGGTTACCATCAAATATTTTAATACCTAATTTAACTTCATGAATGTACACAATACACCTAGTAGTTTTTGGGTAAAATACCTGTGACATACGGACAGACAGACATGCGGAAACTATTAGGGTTCTGTTGTACAGTCAGCATCAAAAGTAACTATGCAATCGAAGACGTGAAAAGTTCTTATTCCCTTTTATTAACCCTTCCGATGTATTGACACTGACGTTGCTGAACGATTATACATTTTTTCGTTTCTGTCATAGAGTCAGTTTTCAATAGCACTGATCAGTGCTAAGGCATACGAAGGGTTACAGAGTTTTGAAGTCTTCATTTGCGTAGCTACTTTAGATGCTGACTGTATCCTACTAATCCTACTATTATAAATGCGAAAGTTTGGATGTTTAGATGTTTGGATGTTTGTTACTCAATCACGCAAAAACGGCTGAACGGATTAAGATGAATTTTGGTATACATATAGTGTATAGCCTGGATTAACATATAGAATACTTTTTATCCCGGGAATCATCCCCTAAGGGGGCGAAGTGGGGGGCGAAAGTTTGTATGGAGCTATGATGTAAACGAGTTCCACGCGGGCGAAGTCGCGGGCAGAAGCTAGTGTAAATTAAAGTCATTACCCTCCGGGGCAATCGGATGAAAAAAGAACACTTCAAAAGTTACACTGTAAACCGTAAAGATCGTCTTAACAGCACTTTATATTATTTTTAACCCGGCAAGTAGGTCACTCTACTCCCCATACGATCAGCTAGCTATAGTAACGTATAGCGAGTATCTCTCCAGCTGACTCGCTCGAAAAGATCTAGAGATAGTGCGATTACGAGATGGGCACCTGTGCTCGAGTTTTCAATAGTGTGACAGTATACAGGATGATAAATTAAAATGGTCAGAATATACTTAGATAATTCGCGGTCACGAGGGCACTTTTACTAATCCACCTATAAATTCCTATTAATAATTACATCTTAGAAAATTTGAAAAATCCCCAATTTTTCAATTCAAAGTTCAATATCTCAACAACAGCTGAACCGATTTTGATGAAACATGGCTAAGAACACTCGGGTTAAAATATGTGTTCTATTGGCACATTGCGTAAATGCTACACGCCAATAAATAAATTAAAAAAGTAGCTTGAACAGAAAAGTAGCATTTTGATACTTCTCGTCGTGAAGCAAAACATACTTTTCCGAATGAAAGGTGTGCAATGTACCTAAATTAAAGTAGTTGGTTGAGCAAATTATGTAAGCGCTAATTAATGTATCGTTACTACATAGACATAGGTGTCCCACATACATAATTCCCGTATTTACTTTAAATTAATGTCAACATGGAAACGCCATACAAGTAATGTAAATAAATAGGTAAACGTAATTAAAACAATGTGAGCTTTCAAAGCTATTTGTTCGACATAATTGTAATTATTTCATTAAGCTTTTAGTCACGAACTGGACTCAGTGGAATTAAGTGATTACCGGCACTCGGTTGAAATACATGATGATCAATGTTATGTCGATTTGATTAATAACATTTTGACAGAAATTGGGAAGTGTGATTTTTTTTAATTTTTTTTTAATTTGATTTTATCCCTAGTACCGTACTAGTAGTAGTATGTAATGTAATGATCTTATTAATGTAATTTACAAATTAATGTACAATTGTAAACAATGACCCTTAGAGCATATAAAACTGGAGTAACCTTACTTATGTCGTATACGTACAAAAATGTCTGCCGAATTTTGCGCAGGCGGGGGGGAGCATCTTAATAGAATATTGAAACTCAACTGTATATTGAAAGCTTGAAGTGGTTGAACGTTTATAATATCAAGTGCTTACAGCAACATGCGGGCATTTTTATGATCAGTGTTCTCTTGCGAGGCGATTTTGTGATCGATTGTGAAATTGTCTTTGTATGATTTTTTGCACATTGTGCAAGATTTTCTACAGAGGGATAAGTTACTGAAAGGCTGCTGCAGTTATATATGCTCCAAGGTAATACCTTATTAATAATTAATGATGTCTATGTCTACCTTTTTTTTGAATGGGAAGAAAATCCGTTATGGATACATCCGCGCCACGGGGATAGCGCGGAGGTTATTTCGGACTCGCACCGACTAAAAACCCTCCGATGACCTCCTCGACGCATTTCGGACGGCTCTGGGATCTCCTACGGAACGCACCAGTGCCGCCCTAGCGTCATGACTCTGTAGGTCCTACCTTGTTTTTTTTTTATTCTACGATTGCAGCCTCCAACTGCAACCGTGTACTTACCACCCCGAGGACCCCTTTTAGTCGCCTTGTACGACAGGCAGGGGATAGCAAAGCCGTATTCTAATGCATAACTAGTACAGTCGCCATCAGAAATATCGGAGCGGCGAAAGCGCTCGCAAATATCTGAACACGTCTCTATTGTCGAGGCATTAGAGACGTGTTCAGATGTTTGTGAGCGCTTTCGCCGCTCTGATATATCCGATGGCGACTGTACCTACGCCAGATCTTGGGATTAGGTATCAAAGCGGACCCCGGGCTCCTTTAGCACGCTCGTTGCCAGGAACCCACGGCGTAGCCGCTTTCCGCTACATAGCGGGAAAACCACAGGATCAGCGACAAGAGTAGTAATGTGTTAAGGCCTAACCGGGAAAAACTCGAGTACGATGACGATGAAATTTTATCTTTAACATTGATCCTATCGATTAGTAGAATTAAATAGTAAGTGATTATTTTTACCCCCGACGCAAAAAGAGGGGTGTTATAAGTTTGACGTGTCTGTGTGTATGTCTGTGGCATCGTTGCTCCTAAACGAATAGACCGATTTTTTTGTCCGAAAGCTGACGTGATCGAGATGGTTCTTAGCTACGTTTCAACAAAATCGGTTCAGCCGTTTTTGAGATACTGAACTTTGATTTTAAAAAATCGCTGGTTTTTCAACTTTTCTAAGTTGTATTTATTTATTTAAATATTTAGTGATTCTATTCCAGGTTCGAGTAAGTTTATAATAATATCTGTGAATGCAGTTATTCATCTTAGGGAAATCAAAATAATATTTCCTTTATGTAAAATGAGCTGTCTTAAGGGTTTACAGTAGTTTCCCTTCAGCGGCCATAGCTTTTTTCCACCCTGTATATTGTTTAACGTTCAATAGACATACAAATACAACAAACACAGGTAACCAGGTAAACAGTTTTGGCGGTAAATTAATGAAATTGAAAAGACAGCCGAACTAATTTCCTTGAGTGAAAATCTTACAATGTGTTTTTGTGGACACGTTACAAAACAAACATATTTACGCCCATTGACTATATTTAATCGTAAAATTAGTAAATGACTTCATCAATATGAAGTCATTTACTACTTTGCAATGTAATATGAAGACTGCGACTGCGGAAGAGCCAAAAGGAAGGGATATGTTTTTAGCAGTCTCTATGTTTGTATTTACGTGTGTTCCCCAGTAGCGTGTAAAATACTGTACCGATTTTGGTATCCTCCTAAGGCCCACAATACAAAACAAAATGTTATTCAAATTTGAATCAACTAGTGTAGGAAATAGAATTGAATGTCTTTGTTTCAAATACGAAGACAAAACAAAACAAATGCTACTGTTCCAATTGAAAATTATTTAAATTTCTTTAACCATGGGCCTTAGGAGGTTAAGAGGTGCCTATTGTATAAAGAAAAAAAACAGTTACTTTTCCGTAGGCTGATTACAGTTTTCCGAACTGTTTATGCTTGTTGTAAGCTTCATTTTTACTTTGGCATACTAGTGTAACAAATAAACGAAAATAACAAAGAAAACCCAAGTAACCTTTTCATGTTAAAGTACTAGCAAAATGCACATTGGAGAGCTATATGCAACGGAAATTTATGGGACACAAACTTCTAAACGACATGATTAATAGATAGCAAACACGCGACAAAACAAACCTTTCTGACATTCCATTAACACAAACACACATAAACAACACTCACTGGACAAACGACCTTATAATTCCACTTATGGTAACACTAATTCGGATTCGAAATTCGAACGAAAAATTTGAAATCCGAACGCGCGCGATAAGGCGACATCGGGGTTGGAAATGCCGCAGGCGACTGAAGCGAAACTACTGCAAGGCTATAAAGCCTTAGGGTTGCCAGGGGTGGAAAAATATCCGGAATACCGGGGATCCCTGACCCTTATGAGATTCCGTTTTTATTAAATGACTGAGGCTTTCAAATATTCACAGGGCAAGTTATTTCGTTTTAATTCTGTGTAAGGCTGGAGAGACCAACTACTTTAGGTCAATTTGGTTTGTAGTTAGTAAAATAATAGATTCAACTCTTCAAACTGAACTACTATTGGTTTCAAAAATGGTGTAAACCTTATTTCATTAAACCAAATCAACGCCTACAGTTGATTAGCAATTAATCAACATGATTGCTTCTCGAGTAGCACCTAAAGGGCAATTAGTTGGTGTAACTTAATTAAGTTCAGACTTAACTGATATAACAGCCAAATAGAGTAGCGTGGGCGATTTGGATTCACCCGCATGTCTTTTGGGTTATATACCTCATCAGAGAAAAATATTTTTCTGTTAATTCTATTGTTATCTTAAGCCTATATTCATCATTTATCCCGTTTACTTGGGATCGCGCATCATGTCTTGTTACGAGCTTCATATTAACTTGAGCTGTTCGTATGTAAGTATGTAAGTTGGCTGTCAAAACTTGCAATTCATTTTTCAGTCACTTCGTTATCCGATTGAGATGACATTTTGGGTATAGGTATAGTTTGGATGACAATTCAATATTATCGTACCATCGAACTGATCTGATGATGGAGACAGAAGGTCTCTGAATTCAGTATTTAACCGACGTAACCCCGTTGAGTTTGGGCTCGTTAGAATCGTCTCAATGAGTAGATGATGATGGTATACCGAAAAGTACAGTCGGCAATAAAAGCTTGTCCAAAAATGAAATTTTTCACAGAAACTTATTCTTCCATATCTCTCTCTTCCTT
Organism: Epinotia nisella; assembly: GCA_932294315.1. NCBI lineage: Eukaryota > Metazoa > Arthropoda > Insecta > Lepidoptera > Tortricidae > Epinotia > Epinotia nisella. The sequence continues at coordinate 10,871,229 of OW028696.1, read as the reverse complement.
CCACTTCATATAACCTATATTGTGCTGTTCATTTAAATGGCTTATTGATAGACATGACATACGACCTACTTCTACATCTGATACTTAGTACTAGATTTCTTATCACCTTTGGATTTTTACCATGTATACAATTGTTAAGATAATTGGATTTTTTCGTGAAAATATGCAAGAGTCAAGTACTTGATTAATAGTCAAAGTATCGTATAGTTAATTGAAATAGTTTTGTTGTTATAAATTATAAACTTATAACGTTAATTTCATTAAAACTTGGGTGACCCTACTCTTTCAGCCTTGACTCTTCTCAATGATGTACTGGACAGCGACAGCAAACTGGATATGTTTCACAGCACGGAATCTCAATTTCTCTCGACTAGCAGCCGATATTTGGAGTCTATTACGACTTCAAGTTCCATAATTTCTTGATACTTAGCTACTGTATTACCACTGCTTTAGACCTAAGTACCTTAATGTACATATATTAACTTCCTGTATAATTAACATGCATAGCCTGTCTGTTAGTGTTAATTTAAGGAATGAATAAATAAATAAATAAATTTTCGCCCCCCATTTTGCCCCCTTAAGGGATGATTCCCGGGATAAAAAGTATTCTATATGTTAATCCAGTCTATACACTATAAGTATATCAAAATTCCTCTAAATCTCTTCTGCCGTTTTTGCGTGATTGAGTAACAAACATCCAAACATTTAAACATCCAAACATCTAAACATCCAAACATCCAAGACATACAAACTTCCGCATTTATAATATTGGTAGGATATTGGTAGGATTTAAACATATTATTATTATTACGTATCCCTTGGTATGTCATAAAATAATGAGAAACTCAAACAAAATTCACTAACGCACTTACATTTAAATTAAAAGTAAACCCTGTTAGCTCTAGCCCTTAGGTCGCAATTTCAAAGACTCAGGCGACCGTGTTAAGAGCTCGCGAAATTTACACCACCATTGCATGCTTGCATCAGCTAATGTAAAGTCGTATCATGTATTCCTTCAAATTTTAAATTCAATCTCAGCTAGCGCGAAACTCGATTTTTTTTATAACAGGGATCTAATGAGAGTTTATGAAAGTAAGTTTGAGTGTTACAGACTGCATACTATTAACTGACTCTAATGAATACGTTCAGAATTACAATTAACGGTGTGGGATGTTTTTCTTTCATTTTGTTACCACTTTTTACTTTGGTCCGTCTTTGGCTTTGAGGTTATATTTTAATTGGAAAGGGTAAAACAGACTTTATCGCTCGTTTAATGTCATAGGTCAAATTACTTATTACATTATCTTTTAAATATCTTACAATATTACATACTAGTAGTTCTGTGAGCTGTAGAAATCGCAAGCCTAAGTATATTAAAAAAACAAAACATTTTTTAAATTGCGTAAAATTGAATCGATCAAAAAATTCACGAGAATCGGTTGAGAAATGCGACCTGTAGACACCGGGCGGACAGACGCCGGTCATACGAAAGAATTCGCTTCGCTTGCTTGTTCAATTATATTACTTGCAGCATTATTTATAAAAAAAAACATTTACAAATATGTTTCCGCCAATAAGATACCTATATTTTATTACAGTTTTTTAATAATTGTATTATAATTAATGTCTTTTTATATTTCTTAATAAAAAAATCCTCAACTTTCATTACTTAAGTCGAGTTACAAGAGAGTTGTAACTCTTTCTCTCTCTTAAAATAAATGAACAATACCTAAGTCCAGTCTGTTGCCATGCCTTAAGAAAAATTCCAACATTTTGTTGGTGGCATGTTAAGCTTTTAATTATAGATTTAGTGTAATGAACTGTCAGGCGTGTTCTAAATAAACATAAGCACAAGCTCGCATGCTGTCTGTGCGTGATTCAAAATGGCGTCATACCTGTCCATTCAGTGGCAACCACCGCCCGCTATGCGTGCAGAAAATCCTGGCCAGGGAGAGACGTAACATTTGCTACTTTCCTAAAAAATGATATTTAGTCCGTCAGATTATCAAAACATTTGTATTTTTTTTGTTTTATCAATTAAACAAAAAATAATATACGTCACATTATGGTACACTTTTTAGCATAATGTGTATATCTTCATCATTTTTTGTTTAATTGACAAACAAAAAAATACGTGTCCAATATTTTTTGATAATCTAACTGACCGACTAAATATAATTTATTAGAAGTACCCAATTGTGTCACCAAAGACACACACTCCGGCGTTTCCGTCTCTGCCGTTAATGGGAGCGCCATGGGATCGCGAGCATGTCACCACTAGCAATTTATAACCTGGGGTCGCGTGAGTGATTAAGAGAATTCTTCAAGGAAACAGATATTCTAACACTGCCGTCGCTATAGGTACGTATTTGATCTCGGGAAATTGTATAAAATTCCAAAACACATTACCAAACTTACTGACTCTAAATTCAAATCTGTCGTAAAACAGACACTTATTTCAAAAGCATATTATAGGATAAACGATTACATCATGGATAGGGATATTTGGCAGCGATAAAATCCTGCACTAGAAATCTATCGCAAAATAAATAGGCTTTCTACTGTAGCAATGTAATTTTACAATACTCTGATACAGAAATGATAAATTGTATACTGTTTTGAAAAAATGATACCTCACCGAGCTTTTTACGCCGGTTCTTCTCGAGGCAGAGGTTTTCTTTCCGAACCGGTGGTAGTTTATCGACATTTATAGGTGCATGTAATATGCCTAAATTGAAGAATAAATCACTTTGACTTTGACTTTTTGACATTGACTACAGGTTGCAATTCTCAAGGTCAGTCTCCTTTCAGATTCATAGAATTGCATATAGCTGTAGCAGATCTGGAATCTCCTCTAATATTAGTACAGTGATTAATCTATATGACACTAACGACCATGAGGCGGCGACGGTTATATGTTGATTATGATAACTTATCTAAATTTTACCCGGTTTATTTACGTAGTTTATTTTGGACAAACTAAACACTGCATAAAAGGGGTAGGTACCAAATGCTTGGGGATCAAATGGGAAGAAGTGACCCAAACTGTCCAAGACAAAACAAATTGAGCCATAGCGATTCTTGTTTATACTAAAACTGGTGACTTAAAAAATGTGTTCTCCGAAACTACTAGGCTTAAAATGCTGGAAAAAATATGGAAAATAGTACCTTGCCTAAGGAAAACCTATAAGAAGTTTGAGTATTCAAAGTAACGGGAAAATTCTCAATATTTTTGTGTATTTTGTATGGAGCGCCTAATGCTTAGAGAATAGGAATTTTACGGAACCCTCACCACGCGAGTTGAACTCGCACTTGTCCGGTTTTTTTTAATTATCAAGTACGTACGCGGACTAACTCGCGGGCAGAAGCTGATATATAAGCTACGGCATATAAGTTCAGGCATGCGGCTGTCAAGCGGCGGTCGTGGGTTCGAATCCCGGCTCGTACCAATGAGTTTTTCGGAACTTATGTACGGAATATTTACCGTTAGCTTTTCGGTGAAGGAAAACATCGTGAGGAAACCGGTCTAATCCTTTCACGCGAAATAGGCACGTTGGATGTCGATTTGCGTAAAATGCCCAGTAAAACAACACCTTACAGTCTGCTGTAAGCGGTCTATCGCAACCATTAACCTTTTGACAGCGAGGGTGCAAAACAAAACGATGCCCAACTGAGGCCAGAACTAAAACAATAGCCAGACAAAATATGAATAAAATTAAACTTCTGATAAATATTGTCATGTCAAAATTAATGTACGTATCATGAACTATTAAAAAAATTACTTGTGAAGCTTTTTATTACATAAAATTAACGAAAAAGCGCAAAGCGCACGCGCGGCTGTGGCCGTCCGTGGCTTCAGTGGCACGAGTTTTCGTCCGCGTCCACAGCCGTCTTTAGCTCTCAAAAGGTTAATAACACTACTTACTTAAGTATTGTGCAATTTTATCTGTTACGTGTCCCGTATTTAGTGCTTCTTAATCATTTTACAACTAGAATGTTCGACGGAGAACCGCATATAGCCTTTGACGAATATAGCCGATCTTTTTATAGCTAGAGAGCGTTTATGGACTTGGCACAAACCAAGCCATTTATCAATTGCGAGTTTAAACAATTACCATGGAAAGTAATCGTATTTAGATCCTTATATAACTGAATTTATCTTTAAAAATACAAAAGAAGAGACAATGGAGTGCTGTAGTCTTCCATGGTTGAGAAAGCAACCCATCCTCATTACGTACTGAATTGTGTTTTGAGACTGGAGCACTTTTTTGAGGGTTGAAAGACGTATAGACAATACAAAATGCAAAAAAACACTTACCACATACGTGAATCACGCAAAAATAATCCTTACACCATTAGCGTTGAACACACTGTTCACACATTTTCACTTCACTAGTCCACAATCCCAACACTACCTAAGTGGCCTTTCCAATCGAAAAAAACGTTTACATAAAAAAAAATCGAATTCGATTTTCAAAATGTCCGGCCTGCTCGACCGCCGGACGAATTGAATTTAGAACAGAACGCACGCTTACCGGTCGGTTCTAAATTTAAATTCGCTGGGCGCTCGCCGACCAGTAACAGTAGAACCTCTTTAAATACCGCTACAGTATTAGTAACTGGTTGGATTAGTATGGGAGGACGCACGGCCAGAGCTCTAGTTACTTCGGACGGCCGGCACTAGTATTTAGACTGGGAAACAAATGCAAAACGCTCCCGGGAGTGATTAAACTTTTTAAAATTAATTGGCTTTTCAAGACATCCGCGTCTTCGAGATAATTTTAGTTTTTCAGTTCAGCACACGCCAACACTTCGCGAAATCCGAAATCTAAATTCCTAATGATTTCGTAAATTAACAAATATCTTAAATGATAGCAAATTTATGATTCTTATGCACATTGTGTTTTGCCTTTGAAAACGTTGTTTATGAAGAGAATGTAACTATTAATATCTATAATCCGAAATACAACGAGGTCGTAAGTAAAAGGGAGTCAGAGTATTATAAAATTACTAATTTTTAATTAATTAATTAGTAGAAAGGCTATTTATTTTGCGATAGATTTCTAGTGTAGGAATTTATCACTGCCAAAAGCTGCCAAATATCCATGATGTAATCGTTTATCTTATAATATGCTTTTGAAATAAGTCTGTTTTACGACAGATTTGAATTTAGAGTAAATAAGTTCGGTAGGTAATGTGTTTTGGAATTTTATACAATTTTCCAATAACGAGTTTTTCGCTTTAACTTGTCTGTAAGTTAGTTCTTTTGAGCTTCTCTGTGCTCCTGGTAACCTTGGGCCTATCAGTGTTCGTTGGGAAGTTGTATAAATAATTCCTAACATATTATTACTTGCGTTTTCCTGGACACTTCTAATACCTAATTGTAAGCGATCAGTCACTTTCGGATATCTTCACAGATATTATGGGAACATTTCATACTATTTTTGAGAAAAATATTTACGTACATGATATTATTCTCTAAAGCTGGAAAAATCAAACAACATCAACATTGAAATGATACGACTCAAACGGGGTATAAATAAATACTTTATTGTATGTAACAAATGGCAGATTACAAAGTTAACATAGGCACAGTCACCAGCTTTAATATCTGTCACAACAAGTTGCACATAAATTGTTTATAAATTTTCACATAAATTTTCAAACCTTTTTTAAATATACTTTTATTTGGCTCGTGTCGAATGTCTTCGGGCAAGGTATTTAGTAGGTATGGAAGTCGTTTAGCTAACGTTCTATCTCCAAAGTAGTTACTTACGCGAGGTACTTCATACTTACCCGCAGACACCGACCTAGTGCCATGCTTGTGATCTATCGGTATTGGACTGTGCACTTGACTGCCATGGTTGTTTACTGCTAGTAGATATTTATGTTTTAAACTAATAGGAAGGATTTTACAAATTTTAAATAATCTTGAATAATCTCCCTTGCAACTATTTTTTGTTTTCCTATTTACTAGTAGTTTTAAAAATCTAATTTGTAATGCCTCCAGTTTATCTATGTAAGATTTAAATGTGAGTCCGTAACAGTCAAGGGCATAGCTCAATACAGAATCTACTATTGCAAAGTAAAGACATTTCAGTATGTTACTAGGAACTTTAAAACTTAGATGGTAAAATTTTCCTAAAAGGATTCTTAATTTACTTGATATATAACTAATATGTTGAAGCCAGGAAAATGAAGCATCGACCTTGACTCCAAGATATGTTACACAGTCTGACTTTTCAATTGGTTTACATTGACAATTATTTAGACTATTATGAAAACATGTAAAGCTATGGGTATACATAAGTGGCGGAGTTTCAGCTATGGATAAATAAGGTGATTGTATGACGAGAAGTTTGGTTTTATCTGCATTTAATATAATGCCATTATCATGGGACCACTTCACAACCGCATCTATATCCTGCTGGACCAAGTGACATGTCTCAATAAGATCGGTTCCGGCTAGTAGGGTACAAAGGTCATCAGCAAACATGTGCGCGGAACAGTGACGCAGTACTCCACACAGACTGTTTACGTGCATGAGGTAGCACACGGGTCCACACACGGAGCCCTGGGGGACCCCGCATCGCACCCGCGTCTCGTCACTTAAGTCGTCGCCTATTTTGACACGATATGAACTCCAAACACTTGAGTGACAATTGCCTACAAGCAAATGTCATCCAAGTCTTAGCACGACGCTTTATGTACTATAGTTTATGTACTATAATGAGACTCCTACCTGCAGACAAACTGTTAAAACAGTTTTGCAGGGAAATGTATTAGATAAGTTTTTGTATCCCATTACTTAATAATAATAAATACTACTACTACTATCTGACACGACTATTTCTAGGATCTTTAGGAAGTGTCAGATATTTTGCACGCTTTATGTCATGGTCGCCGTGCAGTGCCTAGGGCAGCTCAGGGCTGTTATTCGCTACGCGCTAATGCGCCTCACCCGACGCGTCTCGCCTAACGAAACTAGACCTCTACCTACGCTTAGTTACTACGAATCGCGGGGTCAAGATATATAAGGGTGAGCGTTGAGGTGAGCTTAAAACAAGTTACAGAATAGGGGGGCAGGCATCGCTGGGGCGATATGCGTCATCTTCATGATCGGGATAAGCCGTGCTCACGTTTCGGAAGCCACGCCCCTTTTTGAATTACTGAGCCAAAACAGTTAGTTATGTCATGGCAGATATTAATCATGGTGACTGAACAAGGGACCTATACATAATACAATTTACACCTATCATACAATTTGAAACACGACAAGCTATTTTTATACAAATAATTCTCTCACTGTTATCTATTGTACATTCACGTACCACCGTAGAACCCTGTCGCAATTGGCAGGCCGCCATCACTCAAACTCGAGTGATATGTCACCTTATTGCGATTGGGTCCTACGGTGGTAGTCACGGACTTTAATCGTTGAGCCATTTAGAGCTCAACTTTTACTGGATATTCACAGCTTAACTATTAAAAACCAAAATTAGTTGACACCTAAATTGCTCAACGATTAAAGTCCGTGACTGTACATACGTGACCCTTACTGCATCTACTTACTTTTTAGGGTTCCGTAACCAAAGGGTAACAGGGTCTTAATACAAAGGCCCCGATGGCTGACCGTCTGTCTGTCACATGGTTGTAATACATTAAAAGTTAACTCTTGACTTCAAGATGCGGATGGATGAACTTTTTTCACTCACTAACTGTTAGAACAGCAATATCTGGTCATTTTCAACCCCTTTTTTATGGCCCATCTTCTAAGCATTTTAGAAGTTCATGTTGAAACCATTTTTCTAAGAAATTTTCGTCGGAATAAGGAGATAATGACGAAAATTTCAAGTGATGTGCAAATTGCGGAAAGTTTCCAAAAAGTTGGAAAAGTTCTCGGAAATTTCTAGAAAGTTTCACAAGGAATTAACCCTTTGACAGCTAAAGACGGCCACAGCCGCGCGTGCGCTTTGCGCATTTTCGTTAATTTTATGTAATAAAAAGCTTTACAAGTAACTTGAACCATTTTTTTTATTAGTTCATGATACGTACATTAATTTTGACATGACAATATTTATAAATATAAATCAGAAGTTTCATTTTATTCATTGTTTTGTTTTGCACCCTCGCTGTCAAAAGGTTAAGGAAATTTACGTAGGTACATACATGCATGAGAAACATAAACCTGTACCTAACTCTTATACATAGTGTAAGAGTTACAGTTTTATGCTTCTCAGGTACGATATTTCCATGTTGGAAATGGAAAGTTTCAATTCCCATTACAAATATGAGAGAAATTTCCGAAATTTTCTATGTTAAATTGCAGAAAAATTTCGCAATATAGGAAACTTTCCGTCGACACATCAGTAACGGTCATATCCACTATGGCAAGAAATATAATCGTACTAATATTATAATAGCGAGAGTTTGGATGTTTGTTACTCAATCACCCTAAAACGGCTCAACCGATTAATGGCAACACATTGTTAGATTCGTTTGGTCTTAAATTTTAAATTGATATCTATTATCTATACAAGAAACGTTTGTGGTACGGAACCCTTAATGTGCGAGTCCGACTCGCACTTGGCCAACATTTATTAATAATTACAGAGAAGTTTCATAAAATACTGTTAAAGGTATTTTTACTAATGACTTGTCATGTTTCTATAGACTCTCCGTCTCTTTCAAATTGGAACACTCCGAAAGAGATGGGTATAGTCTTATCGCGCACGAGGCATCTCGCTGTTTTGTTGTACATACAATGTACCAATTATGATAATGATAAATTATTGTTCTCCATTCGTGGTCCATAGAGTATACCAAATATGTAAACAAACTTTACCATATAACTACACAATCATGTAGGGTCACTGCGCCGGTTAGCGACCACCTACCTAATTTAGTGTGCCGGTTTGCGACCACTTGAACAAAGTATTTTTTTTTCTACCTATTAACACGTCGGTGGCAAACAAGCGTACGGCCTGACCGGCAGAAAAAAGATAAGACAATAGGTATATATATAAAACGGCTCTAACGATTTCAATGAAATTTGGAATACGTGGGTTTAAGGGGGCGAAGAATCGAACTAGCTGGGTCTCGTGCCTGGGAAAATTAGTTTTTACCGTATTTTCTCTATTTTCACCCCCGCAGAGCTCGGTCACCTAGGGACTACGATATAAAATGGCAACTTTCATACGCCCGCAGAAATGTTATAATTTTTAACTGAAAATACCTTTTCTTTCAGGTGGTCGATAACTGAAACCCTACTTTTGTAGATCAACCTTCATATGAATTTGTTGAAATAACTTTTAGTTTCAGTAATCTTAGTAAAATGCACTTTTGAGGTTGTGTCAAAGAGAAAATGTGTTTACATGTTTTGGTAACATCTATTAGCGCTGGCTAAAGGTACTGCAAATAATCATCAATGAGTGTATTATTTCTAGTGATTTTAAGGAATAGTGTGTTTGCAGTAATTCACGTTATCCTATCTAGTTGGCTGGCTATCTACTATTTCTCATAAGCTGATTGTCAAAAGAGCTAAAATGAAATTTGTAAAAATTGGATTAAAATTTCACGTCATGCTCCCTGGCAACCCCACTCTCTGTTTTGGTATTTCTGAGAATGTGAAAAATTGTACCCAAATTGTACTGAATCACCTACGCTTTGTCGACGACTTTGTACTACTTGCGTAGACATCTGATGATCTTAAAATAATGCTCAGTGATCTAAGCCAGGCATCCCTGCAAGATGGCTTTAAAATTAATATGGAAAAAACAAATTCAAATATTTAATTGGACGGCACAACAATACAGAAAGTAAACGAATATGTCTATTTAGGGCAGAAAATGACGCTGGACAGAAGTCCCTTAGACGCTGAAATCAATATACTGGTGTCGCTGAAAACAATAGGGTGGACTGCATTTGGTAAGCTTGATGACGTTTTCAAGTCAGAAATCCCCCAGTCACTGAAAACAAGGATCTTTAACAAATTCTCCGGGTGATGACGTACGCTCGTGAGACATGGACGTTGACAGCCGGAAGGACAAAGTGCGAAACGAGGACTTTCGCCAACGCACCACTCACTGACGTCAGCAAAAGGGTAGCGCAATTAAAATGGCCGGCCATATCTGTCGCTGGGAAGGTGACCGACGGAGCCAGCGAGTGTTGCCTTGGAGACCTCGGGAAGGAAACCGTTGGACATTCGCCAACGCACAGTCACTGACATCGGCAAAAGGGTAGCGCAATTAAAATGGCCGGCCATATCTGTCGCAGGGACGATGACCGACGGAGCCAGCGAGTTTTGCCTTGGAGACCTCGGTAAGGAAACCGTTGGACATTCGCCAACGCACCAGTCACTGACATCGGCAAAAGGGTAGCGCAATTAAAATGGCCGGCCATATCTGTTGCAGGGATGATGACCGACGGAGCTAGCGAGTTTTGCCTTGGAGACCTCGGGAAGGAAACCGTTGGACATTCGCCAATGCACCAAAGTCACTGAGATCGGCAAAAGGGTAGCGCAATTAAAATGGCCGGCCATATCTGTCGCAGGGACGATGACCGACGGAGCTAGCGAGTGTTGCCTTGGAGACCTGGGGTAGGAAACCGTTGGACATTCGCCAACGCACAGTCACTGACATCGGCAAAAGGGTAGCGCAAATAAAATGGCAATGGGCACCATGACCGATAGAGCAGCAGGACCGACCTGGAGTAGAGCCGCTGCATCCAGATCAGAAGAGGCATATGTCCAGCAAAGGACGCAATTATGCTGAAGATGAGTACTTACTTGAAAAAAATTGTTCCTCAATAGTTTTGAGAGTACAATTATTTTTCTTTGAGGTTGCTGAAGTGACGTCTCCAGCAACCTCGAACTTAAATGGAAGGAATTTCGCGTATAAACTCTTTTTTGGGTTGTTGGGTTTGCGTTGAATGAGTTAGCTAGGCTAGTAAAATTATCAAATTTGCGCCAAAGCGAGCGCCTGCGTGATACAGCAATACGGAGAAGACATGTTCTCCATACTTTGCTATTATTTTTCACCAGGCGCTCAGAATTATAAAAGAATCAGGCGAAGAATTTGGATTTTGGCAGGCCATCCGCTCGGTCACGAAGCGTCAAGCCCTAAGGAAACAAACAAGTTTAATTTCTTATCAATGATACGCTTGCGATTTGCGTGTACTAAATCAACTTCCTCGGAATACATGGAGGCGATAAGTTGAGAAAGAGAATGGCTCAACTGGTATCGGCCGGAAAGAGCTAGAAGTCGCGCAAGATCGGGTAAAATCGAGCCCTATGTCCCTAATGAGGGATAACAGGAATACATCATCATCAAAACAACGTCTTTTCTTCTTTCGTCTCAACAAAATTTCATCTTTTGTGACCCTGTAACCTCCACGTCACTGGCTCTTAATCTTAGTTTGTCCTCTATTTAACTTCAATTTGAGCCACGCCCACATACCATGGAGTTCCTCTTGTTCGCGAGTTTCCTGGCTGCGGTCGCCGCTTCACCGCTGAGTGCTTCTTCAACAAGCAAAAAAAGAAAAAACTATCCCGAGTACGGAGAACTGAAAAAAAAACTGTTTTTTTTCATACAAAAGGTAGGTATGTAACCCGGAGCATAATTTCGAGTCGATACATTCATCAAAATTGATTCATTATCTTAAACGCTACGGTGGAACACACGTCTCGGCTCTGCCGTAGACATGCAACAAACGGAGACAACGGCGTGCCAACCACTAACGTGACATCTCCATTTGTTAAAGCAAGAGACGTATGCGTCACAGAACGCCGCTATACCACTCCTGCAGTAGTGCTCATCGGTACGGGTAGTCAGCTGCTGCTGTGTCTATACGAGGACCATGGACAATGCGAGGTTTTGTACACCACCGGTACCGATGTTAGAGCCCTGCTGGTCATTGGGGAGTATATATATGCAGGTCTTAATCAGAAAATTTTAAGATGCAACCTGAACCAATCAGTCTTGCCAGATCTATCAGAAGTATGATACTCTTCTTCCAGTGTTAGAGCCCTGCTCGTCGTTAGGGAGAATATATATGCAGGTCTTAATCAGAAAATTATAAGATGCAACCTGAACCAAGCAGTCTTGCCAGATCAATCAGATGTGTGATACTTTTGTTCCGATGTTGGAGCCCTGCTCGTCGTTGGGGAGTTTATATATGCAGGTGTTAATCAGAAGAATTCAAGATGCAACCTGAACGAAGCAGTCTTGCCAGATCTATCAGACGTGCGATACTCTAGTTCCGATGTTAGAGGCTTGCTCGTCGTTGGGGAATATTTATATGCAGGTCTTAATCAGAACATTGTAAGATGCAACCTGAACTAAGAAGTTGCCAGATCTATCAGACGTGCGATATACTCTTGTTCCAATGTTATAGCCCTGGTCGTCATTGAAGAGTATATAATATGCAGGTCTTAATCAGAAAATTATAAGATGCAACCGGAACCAAGCAGTCTTGCCAGATCTATCAGACGTGTGATACTTTTGTTCCGATGTTGGAGCCCTGCTCGTCGTTGGGGAGTTTATATATGCAGGTGTTAATCAGAAGAATTCAAGATGCAACCTGAACGAAGCAGTCTTGCCAAATCTATCAGACGTGCGATACTCTCGATCCCATGAGCCCTGCTCGTCATTGGGGAGTATATGTATACAGGTCTTAATCAGATAATTTTAAGATGCAACCTGAACCAAGCTGTCGTGCCAGATCTATCAGACGTGACGATACTCTTGATCCCATAAGCCCTGCTCGTCGTTGGGGAGTATACATATGCAGGTCTTAATCAGAAAAATTTAAGATGCAACCTAAACCAAGCTGACGTGCCAGATCTATCAGACGTGCTGATACTGTTGTTCCGATGTTGGAGCCCTACTCGTCGTTGGGCAGTTTAGAAAATTTTAAGATGCAACCTGAACCAAGCAGCCAAGGGCAGAAATATAACGAATCGAACCAAAATACACCTCGTTCGCAAACCTATCTTTCCCATCGCCCTCTATGCGGTGTAGAAACGTGGACAATCAAGGTCGCCCCTAGGCAGAAAATCGATGCCTTCGAAATGAGGAGCTGGAGCAGCAGGATGCTGAGAATATCAAGGACAGCCAAAGGCAGAAATATAACGAATCGAACCAAAATACACCTCGTTTTCACACTTGTCTGTCCCATCGCCCTCTACAGAGTAGAAACGTGGGCAATCAAATCCGCCCTCAGGCAGAAAATCGACGCCTTCTAAATGTGGTGCTGGCGCACAATGCTGAGAATATCATGGACAGCCAAAGGCAGAAATATAACGAATCAAACAAAAATACACCTCGTTCACACACTTATCTTTCCCATCGCCCTCTATGGTGTAGAAACGTGGACAATCAAGGTCGCCCTTAGGCAGAAAATCGACGCCTTCGAAATGTGGTGCTGGCGCATGATGCTGAGAATATCAAAGACAGCCAAAGGCAGAAATATAACGAATCGAACCAAAATACACCTCGTTTTCACACTTGTCTCTCCCATCGCCCTCTACAGAATAGAAACGTGGGCAATCAAAGCCGCCCTCAGGCAGAAAATCGACGCCTTCTAAATGTGATGCTGGCGCACAATGCTGAGAATATCATGAACAGCCAAAGGCAGAAATATAACGAATCGAACAAAAATACACCTCGTTCACACACTTATTTTTCCCATCGCCCTCTATGGTGTAGAAAAGTGGACAATCGAGGTCGCCCTTAGGCAGAAAATCGACGCCTTCGAAATGTGGTGCTGGCGCAGGATACTGGGTATATCATTGAGAGCTCGCCGCACAAACGTCTCCGTACTAAAATAACTGAAAATAGACAACACTCAGCGCCTGTCTAAGATCTGCTTGCAACGTATAATGCGACATTTTGGCCACATTGCTCCCAGAGATGCCAATCATTTTAGCACCTAATAGTGACTGGTGTAGAAACGTGGACAATCAAGGTCGCCCAGGCAGAAAATCGACGCCTTCGAAATGTGGTGCTGGCGCAGGATACTAAGAATATCATGGACAGCCAAAGGCAGAAATATAACGAATCGAACCAAAATATATCACGTTCGCACTTGTCTTTCCCATCGCCCTCTATGTTGTAGAAACGTGGACAATCAAGGTCGCCCTTAGGCAGAAAATCGACCCTTTCGAAATGTGGTGCTGGTGCACGATACTGAGAATATCATGGACAGCCAAAGGCAGAAATACAACGAATCGAATCAAAATACACCTCGTTCGCATTCTTATCTTTCCCATCGCCCTCTATGGTGTAGAAACGTGGACAATCAAGGTCGCCCTTAGGCAGAAAATCGACCCTTTCGAAATGTGGTGCTGGTGCACGATACTGAGAATATCATGGACAGCCAAAGGCAGAAATACAACGAATCGAATCAAAATACACCTCGTTCGCATTCTTATCTTTCCCATCGCCCTCTATGGTGTAGAAACGTGGACAATCAAGGTCGCCCTTAGGCAGAAAATCGACCCTTTCGAAATGTGGTGCTGGTGCACGATACTGAGAATATCATGGACAGCCAAAGGCAGAAATACAACGAATCGAATCAAAATACACCTCGTTCGCATTCTTATCTTTCCCATCGCCCTCTATGGTGTAGAAACGTGGACAATCAAGGTCGCCCTTAGGCAGAAAATCGACCCTTTCGAAATGTGGTGCTGGTGCACGATACTGAGAATATCATGGACAGCCAAAGGCAGAAATACAACGAATCGAATCAAAATACACCTCGTTCACACACTTATCTTTCCCATCGCCCTCTATGGTGTAGAAACGTGGACAATCAAGGTCGCCCTTAGGCAGAAAATCGACCCCTTCGAAATGTGGTGCTGGCGCACGATGCTGAGAATATCATGGACAGCCAAAGGCAGAAATATAACGCCAAAAGCAGTGGCCAGAGCTGGGAATTTTTTTCCCATCGTTTACCAGTTGATGGTAACTACTGGGTTATTAATTTTCATTAGTTACCACCGAGTACTTTAGTGGTAAAAGACGGGAGAAAAATCCCAGCTGTTACCAATGGTAACACATTGGTCGTAACAGGTGGGAAACGATTAAGAAGAGGTACTTACAATGTGGGTACAATTTGGACTGATCTCTGCAATAACACAATAACTTAGTATGGGGTAGCGCATCGTTCCTGACGATATGCGTAATAAAAGGCAATGATTATAACATATAACGTAGTTAAAGTCAGGGGTACTCATATACGTACATAAATATCTGTACACGCTTTTATGACATTGACAATAGTCCTCTTCTGATATTTATGTCCTTATTTATGTACATATAATACCCCTGACTGTACAGTCAGCAGCAGAACTAGCTAAGCGGGCCGGGTGTTCAAAATAACCTACACACGCTCTTAATTTCTTAAGAATAAAGTCATGTACAGGTCATTTTGAACACCCGGCCCGCTTAGCTAATTCTGCTGCTAACTGTACATTCTATCAGAGAATTTTCAGGATATCCGTATATATATTTATATTCTAATATTGCTATAAATTTGAATGTACAAGAAATGACAATTGAAAATCTCGTTAAATTTACTACTGCAGGTATATTATTATTTTTACAACATTTGTTACATTTAAAATAACAGCAAAAAATCTCCCATCCGTTTTAATGAGGACCTAAGGTAAACGTCCGAGTGCTCGACACTGTACTAGTGTATGACATGGGCACTTTATTTCAAAGCAGTATGGGTTAAATTCGGACTAAGAGGAGTTTTCCTCATTCGAATTTAAGCCATGTCACTTTGACATGTGCCCATGTCATACACTAGTACAGTGTCGAGCACTCGGACGTTTACCTAAAGGGCCAATTACATGGTGCAACAACTCGCATGCGAGTTTTATTACATTGCAGGGTCTGATTGAACTCGTCATATTTCGGTAGCCCGCAGCTCCGCAATGTAATGAAAACCGCATACGATTTGTTGCGCCGTGTAAATGTCCCTTTACTCGAACATAACTTTTATGTAAGTAAATGATTGTATCACACTTGCATATATTATGTCGAGTAAGACCAACTTGTGAAAAGAAAGCTATCTATCTACTTGGGAATATCAACAGATTTATTATAGTCATCATTTTTAACGTATCTTAAAATTAGGTCTTCTTTTAACAATAGGCCAATCCACTTTTCTTTGTTGTTCTGCCCCTGTAAGCCTCTAGACAATAGTAGAAGAGTTTCTTAGAAATTTTGTATAATTTGGACACCTAGAATGCATAGAACATGCCTCACAATCTTAGAGCATACATAACTGGAGTAGCCTTATGTCGTATTTACGTACAAAAAAGTCTGCCGAATTTTGTGGGGGCAGGGGGGAGCATCTTAATAGGATATTGAAAGTCAATTATATATTAAAAACTTGAAGTGGTGGAACGTTTATAATATCAAGTGCTTACAGCAACATGCGGGCATTTTTATGATCAGTGTTCTCTTGCGAGGCGATTTTGTGATCGATTGTTAAATTGTCTTTTTGTCATATAACAAAATCACACATTTAGTGGGTTTAAATCCTATAAAATCATCGCTTTAAAGAGTTTTCCGGGAACCCGTTTCAAAGCCACAAGTTACAATTTTACAAGTGAAAACCGGCAGCACATGTGTACGTAAACTCTCCAACCCGCACTGGACCAGCGTGGGGACTACTGCCCATTCCCTCTCAACAATGAGAAAGCTTGTGCCCAACAGCGGGACATATATAGGCTGGTGGTGATTTATTTATTTAAACTAGTTACACTGTATAACAGTAATTGGGCCAATCAACTATTTTTTGTTGCTCGTTGCCATGGTTACGTCCCCTGGGTCACTCTTTCAACTATGACATAGGGATTAAATCCACCAAACTCGTCTTTTTGTTATATTGGTAAACCCATTCCACGGTGGGGCATCTCCTTAGCACGATATGAGTCCAATTTATAGTATTTTTTCTAAGAAACTCTGTCGCTGTTGTCTCTTGGCTTACCGGGACAGAATAACAACAAGAAAAAGTTGATTGACCCAATGACTAAACGACCTGTGAAACTATACGTGGTCACTTACTATGGGCCTCATAAGAAGGCTCAAAGTCACCCAAAGGGTTGTGCTGGGAGTATCTCTGCGCGATCGCATCAGAAATGAGGCTATCCGCAGCAGAACCAAGGTAACCGATATAGCCCTCCGAATCGCTAAACTTAAGTGGCAGCGGGCGGCGACGTACAACCGATGGCCGTTGGGGCGGAAAGGTTCTCGAGTGGCGACCACGTACCGGAAGGGTAGGCTCCCCACAAGGTGGACTGATGACCTGGTAAAGGTCGCGGGAGTCCGCTGGATGCGGATGGCGCAGGACCGGTAACTTTGGCACTCTTTGGGGGAGGCCTGTGTCCAGCAGTGAACGTCTTTCGGCTGATATGATGATGATGTGAAACTACATAATTTAAATTCGCAGTATTACAACAACAACAATATTAACATTAACATTGTGATGATATAATGGTCAAATAGCCAGTCGTTATTGGTCGAGCGCCAGTGTTGCCAAGACATGTAAAACGATAACTTGTCACTTACATAATTTACTTTAAAAACAAAGTTTTAACCGACTTCAAATCAGTAGCCAAATCGCTTCAAGTGTGCCTATAAAACTTGAAGAGTTCCCTCGATTTCTCCAGGATCCCATCATCAGAACTGGATTTTGGTGACAACGGGACCAAATGCTTTCAAACAAAGAAAGATTTTTTCAAATCGGTTCATAAATTACCAAGATATAACAAACACAAAAAAAAACATACTAGTGAATTCAGAACCTCCTTTTTTGAAGTCGGCTAAAAACGGGCCACGGGAATCGTAACAATGGCAACGGGCAACAAAAAAATAGTCGATTGGCCTTAACTCTACAGTACCGGTCAAAAGTTCACCCTTTGTTTTTGGTACAAATTTGTACTTTTGTGCGATAATGTTTTGCAGTTCAGATGTCGAAAATTGTTTCCAACTGATTCGTTATTGTTTACGGAGATGTGTTTGATTAGTCAGACACGATTTACGTAGATTTCTAAACAACTGATTCCCTAAAAACCAACATTGTATCTGATCATTGTACGTTTTAAGTGGCAAGCCCATATATGGCCCAGCCTTTGCCGTCATTCCTATAAGATTTTAGGGAATGCGTTGTTTAGAAATGTACGTGAATTGTGTCTGACTAATTAATAAATCTCTGGAAACAACAACGGATCACTTGGAAACAAATTTCGGCTTCCGAACTGCAAAAAACTATTTTTTAATACAGTTGCTCAAAAAGTACTACTTTACGTAGCTGTTTAGCGTGCGGAAAGTTGGTTTTCGCGCACTAGTGCTTTTCACTTTTCCTTGTACAAATTGTACCATTCATTATTATGTCAATAAAAAATAAATAAGATAGAACTGTATTAAACTGTATTTAAACTGTATTAAACTTGATTATTTTCCAACTGTATTACAATAATGTTACAGAATGAATAATATAAAAGTTTCGAATTCCTTACCTGTTGTTCTTCTTATTTTTTCGCAACTGTATTAAAAAAACGTCGTTCGATACACGTGCGGAAATGTCATTCTTCACTCGTCCCGAGTCTCGCCACTCGCCTACGGCTCGTGGCAAGATATCTCGGTACTCGTGACGTAATGACATACTTTCCGCACTAGCATCGAAATGTACTATTCCAAAAGTCAAATCAAATCAAATCATTTATTTTGCAAAACATACACAGTTGTACAGTGGTCATGTCAGAGGTATATAGATTTCATGAATGCATGTTCCGCCACAGCTGGCATGCAAAATGTGTAAGTACTAATTTGTACCTAAAACAAATAGTGAACTTAAACTTTTGACCGGTAGTGTACATCCATATTTCACACTTAACATTATTCCTGTACGTCCGCTTCCTGTCCCGTGTCCAAGATGGCCTCCGCGCTCGGTATCACAATAACATCCGTCACACTTTTCGCACAGGACACGTCACAAATGTCGTCACAGTCGTCACAAACCTCACTCACAACACTGGCCCTTTTCCCCTCCATGTATTTAGCTATGTCTATATCAACGTTACCATCTAAATGCTTCACAACGTCGAAACCTATCTCTTTGTCAGTGCAGAAATCCTTGATTTCCGTGCATATCCTTTTCATGTCTTCCATATTGTCGTTATTGGTTGACAATTTGACGAGCCTCTCTGGATGTATGTTTAAGGTGTCATCGCCTAGGGAGAAAATTACTTTTTCGGTGTCTTTCGCTTCGGTGGCGAGGCGAAGGATTTCGGAGTCTGAATTGTGGGTTTTCATTGAAGTGTGCGGTTCTGTGTTGATGTCCGGTTTCGCGTTGTAAATGTTAGGTTCGCTACCCATTATGGACGTTGTTGATTGGTCTAAAGCTGGGTCCTGTGGAAGAGACTTTGTTTAGTATTTAGTGATACCTGGGCCCCTATTTCACCAAATCGTAGTGTTGCTAAATGGATAGTAAACCATCAAAGTATTGTAATAAAGTATAAATTGCGAAATATAATTAAAATCATAAATAGACATGGACCTTGAAAGTTTAGAAAAAATATACATTTTTTTATAGTCCAAAAGTAAATTTAAAGCTACCAATAGAATCCTTACACTTTTATAGAAACAAAATTGTATGACAACAATGGTCCTAAACGCAGTATTTCGCGACCGAAACAGCGATTTACTTGATTTTCCATACAATTATTAGTACAAATATCAAACTGTGACGTCATACTTCAATATCAATTAGTATGAAACGTTTTCGCATGCCGCCAGCGAGGTCCGTCTTTAACTCATTTTTTTGGGTATTTATGTTCTTTAATTGTAGTTGCTCCCATACAAACATTTGTTCCTCTCCAAAAACTGGTTCGAATGGCATCGTAAAAATTTTGTAGGACACAAGCCTATTGACAGTAGGCGATGTATACCATATCATTTCTGATTTTGGAAGACGAGACATGAAAGAGATGATATCGCCGCACCCTTAGAATGAAACCGACCGAACTCAAAAAAATCGACAAAATTAGGTAGCAACACATATCGACTCTAGTCTGTCTAGTTATGTCAATTATCACAGATGAAGTACCAGAACTAGTTAACGTTAAATATGGCGTCTACACTGTCATCCCCATACGTCGGACTCCAGCGGGCATTTTCGTGGCATGTCAGAATGATAGGTAAGGTTCGCAAATCAATCAATTCACTTTCGAGTATTTGTACTTAGTATTTGGTACCTAGTATTTATAATGTGAAATTCCAAATATCATAGCAACTAACTGCGTTATTTATAAACGTACTTGGACTACACATAAGTCAAAATGGCGAAAAAGTTCGTTTGGCTTTATACGTCACTCAGACAATTGCAGCTGCGAGAAAGGAACAAAACACAAATGAGTTAACTGGGCAATGTCAAGTTCTATGAACACGGCTCTAAGGCTGTACGTTAGTTAGGTGTTTTTTTTTATATAGTTTTAAAATTTTCAATAATTTTTTTTAAATTTCAGTGGGCTATAGTCATCACTTCAAAGAGTATTTACACATTAAAAATGAATAAATGATAACGAGTAACTAATTTAATTAAATATGTTACAAACACTAGGTACATTGTAATCAAACATCGTTATCGCGGAAGCAAAAACAATTTGACAGTACTGAAAGATTATGACAAATACTCAATAACAGAAGTGACACTCATAACGAGAAACGTTTATACCTAGGAGCACAAAATGAAAAAAACATCTTTCTAATATATTACCTCCGTGCTTGACGTGATTAGGTACATGCTTAAAAATGTTACCTACGCAACCTCTTCAGTCAGTTTTCCTACTACTTTAGACATTTGTCATTCATAATTGATTTGTAGCAACATAATCTAGTGCTTTTAAAAATGATTCAAAAGAAAATAATGTGTGATGAATTTATGGCTTGTTATTCAAGTTGACTCGTTGACTTATAGGTAATCGTTTACACAGTGTAAGATACTATTGATTGACCTTTTCCAGCGAAAACTTCGTGCTAGATATGATAAACTTCTTGAAGGCTTAGAATGTGAAGGCAGAATATTCAGTTTTTACTAAACAGACATTCTGTTACATTTGTTCTTTAACAGATTTGTTTTTGCTCCCGCGATAACGATGTATGATTATAATACTCGTAAGTTAAGATGTTTTTGTAAACCTTACCTTGCCCTCAAACTGCCCCCTATAGTCCGACGTTTGCATCCCATATAAAATAAGTTCTCATTCATCCAAACTTTCACTATTCATTATGGGTATGGGTCGTCGGTATGCTGCGACATTTAACATTTATACATACAACCCTGACATGACGCCACTAATATATCGATACGACTCATTAACTGGTTAATTAACCGTTTGACCTGACAGCCACCTTATCTTTAGCCGCCCACGATACAAGAAACATTGTCAGTGAAATTTGAATCAATTATACTAGGTAATAGAGTAGAGTTTGCCTTGTTTAAAATCGGTTCCATTTAGCAACACTAGATTATAAATTTTAACATGATTAAACTAACCAATTGCCGCCTATGTAATACCGCCGGTGAATCAAATATGGCCGCTAATTAAACCCCATATCGTCGGGTGACAGGAAAATGTCACTAAAAGCAGAAAAATAATTTAACAAATAGCAACTGTGTTGCATTAGTAATAAGGTTGAGTTTTCCTTTACCTCTTACGTGTAATTAGTAATTACATAGTTACTGTTGCTTGTCACCCGACGATATAATGTACGGAGCAATAATCGCGTCCACGTATTTTTCTCGCTTTATGTAAAGGGTTCAAGACCTAGAGATATTATATAGTGAGCGCAGATTATTGGGCCGTACATTATAGGGATTCGATTCAACCAGCCCCAAGATAAGATGAAGCTATGACAATGGGGAATGGATGAAAATTTTAGAAATGCCTGATTCTTTTTTTGGTGATAGGAATAACCTTCCTTAGCACCAGAAAAAAGTTTCAGATTTTTCAGGTGCGTCAATTATTTTAGAAAAATATAAACAGTTTCCTCGCTTACGTTTCGGGTCAGGGACGGCCCTTTCTTTGAATGGTCTCATATTACAAAAATATATCTTAAACTAGCTTCTACCCGCGACTTCGTCCGCATGGAACTCGTTTATATCGTAGCTCCATACAAACTTTCCCTCCCCATTTTACCCCCTTAGGGGACGATTCCCGGGATAAAAAATATTCTATATGTTAATCCAGGCTATACACTATATGTATACCAAAATTCATCTTAATCCGTTCAGCCGTTTTTGCGTGATTGAGTAACAAACATCCAAACATCTAAACATACAAACTTTCGCATTTATAAATGTATAATGTTAGTAGGATTAGCAGTGTCAGTTTACCACAAATATTCAAGAAATATTTAACAAATATTTTTTTTTAATATGAGAGGAAATGAAGGAAAGTGTCTATTGACCGTCCTTGACCCAAAACGTAAGTGAGGAAACTGTTTATATTTTTCAAAAATAATTGACGCAGCTGAAAAATCTGAAACTTTTTTCTGGTGCTAAGGAATGTTATTCCTCCCACCAAAAAAAAAGATTCAGGCATTTCTAAAATTTTCGTCCATTCCCCATTCAGATGATATTGTAAGTACGAAAAACGAAATAAAAAAAAAACTTACATTTGTAGTTAACCATAATCCACCATTGTAATGTTGTTTACCAAAATGAAATAAAGGAGAAAAGGATGCAATTATGTTAGAATGTAAAAAATTCCTTTGATGCAAAAAAACAATTTGAAGGTAGTATTTATTGCTGGATGAAAATCGCGGACGTTTTTTTTCTGGATTTCATATTTTATGACAATAATAAATGTGATTGTTGTTACTAAAATGTTGTGCATTGATTGAGTTTTTCTTTGTAATATAATTTTTTTAATAAAGAATTTTTAATGTGTGTTCAAACTGATTTAAAATACATTTGGTATGTTTTTTTTTAACTTTTCTAACGAGCGAGCGAAGCGAAGTTCTATGCTCCAGCTTGGGCCGAAAATCGTTCGGATGCCCGGTGTCTGTCCCACTGTCCAGCTGTTCTCCTCTATAGGTCGCATCTCTCAACAGATTCTGGTGAAATTTTGTGTTAACCTTCGTTAAATAGTTATTTTTTAGTCAGTTGTTCAAAAAAAAAAAACAGGCTTGCGAGTTCTACGTAGAGCCGCTAGTATAGTAAAATAATAATGTATTTCTCATGAAAATTGGCTAACTACTTTCCTAAAAAAAAAAGATTTAGTCCGTCAGTGAGATTATCAAAAAATATTGGACACGTATTTTTTTGTTTGTCAATTAAACAAAAAAATATGAAGATATAGCCCGTTAAAGTTCCGCGTGACGTCACATTACGGTACATAACAGCATAATGTGACGTCACGCGAAACTGTAACGGGCTACAACTTCATCATTTTCTGTTTAATTGAAAAACAAAAAAATACGTGTCCAATATTTTTCGATAATCTAACTGGCGGACAAAATAGAACATTTTTTTTTTTAACCCAGGAAAGTACTGTAGAGGTTCTATACATTGGCAAGCTGGCCATAGAGAAAATAACATAAAAAGGTATATTCGATATTTAAATTCAAAATAGCTTTCGTGGAAGCTGTCAGAAAACTAACTGTAGAGGATTCGGCTGCAGAACTTGCATGGGTGCAGACGCTATGTTATATTAAATAAAAATAAAATATAATATAAATTTAATAAACTATATGATATTTCTGAAGACTGGATTATCATTGAGAAGTGACCGACTCCGTAGCTCTACCACTGAGCCATCCCCCTTCCTATAGTACCCTATTTGCCATTGGTTCAGTAAATACCTGGTCGTCGTTGTAGCTGCCGACACTTCTCGAGTTCCGGTGGCGACCCAGCGTCATCAAGGCCTGCGGGGACTGCCCGTCCACGGCGTCCTACGAAAGCGTAGAGGAAGAATAGAATAGAGGCTCACACACACACACACACACACACATGTTACAAGGATGTAAGCATAGACAATACTACAAGTGGGAACGAGATGCAAATTACCGAAGGGATTAAAAGACGTGGTCAGTGTATCGGAATAGGCTTGTCTTAAATTTTTTTACGATGCCATTCGGACCTCGTTGAAAATGTGATGCTGTTTAAAACGAAACTGTTTGCTCTTCTAGTGGAAAAGGCATACTATTCAATTGACGCATATATAAATAATAATAACAATAAATAAATATCGTGGGACAATTCACACCAATTGATCTAGTCCCAAACTAGGCAAAGCCTGTACTATGGGTACTAGACAACGGATAAACATACATATATAGATAAATACATAATTAAATAGATATTAAACATCCAAGACTCGAGAACAAACATTCGTATTTATCATACAAATATCTGCCCCGACCGGGGATCGAACCCGGGAGCTCAAGCTTCATAGTCAGGTTCTCTAACCACTAGTCAAAGATAATTAATATATAAAAGATAATTTTTGAACTCGCACTACGTATGTTATTATCAGTGATCGGTTTTTTGGATTCTCCCTCGCGGGATATCAAGTAGAAAAGTTAATATGGATACGACAGTTTCCCGCGATACCGAACAAACCGTACAAAAATAAGGCAATTTAAATTAGAAGCTTAGGTTATATAAGTATTTAATTGTTAATTGTGTTGTTTGATTTTAATTTTAATAAATTGTAATTGTTAGTGATTATGACTGTAAAATTTTATATTTTATATAAATGTGATAATAAAACTTTACATTGATTTAAATTATTTCTAAGAAATTTTTACTCTTACAGCAACCAGTTGAGACAAAAACTTCTATTCTTTTCCTAATCTCTACACTTTATTTTAAGCAAAATATATTAAAACCTCCACAAAGTATTAGCTTATATATAAGTCATGATGGAAAAAATACTTCAAAATCTTGACATTGACATTTCATAATTTTCTCTGGATTTCAGTTCTAATTATTTGCTTCTAAGGATTGCATAAATAAATTGGTAGGTATTAGCTGTATAATTTATACTATAATATTAGGTCACAGGTTATCCTATAAGTATCGTAAAGCCCGGATTCCCGGGGCATATCCATACTAACATAATGATTGAGGTCGTTCACCCCATGTCGAATCCAAAAAACCGATCACTGGTTATTATGTATTAAAAAAAGCACGCTGCATGAAAGCTTATATTTAACATTATTTGAAGCCTATATTTTGTTACACCTTCTGGTAAGACATAGCGATACTAAGCTGCATTTTTTTAACATCTGTATAACCTGTGTTTTAACAAATAAATACTTTGAACTTGAACCAGTTTATGGAGAGGAACAAATGTTTGTATGGGAGCAACTACAATTAAAGAACATAAATACCCAAGAAATTGAGATAAAGACGGACCTCGCTGGCGGCAGCCGAAAACGTTTCATACTGATTAACATTGAATTTTCTCTACCGGGCTTCATTGTTTATTATGAATTTTCTCACCACCCTGGGTTTTTAGGGTTCCGTAGCCAAAATGGCAAAAACGGAACCCTTATAGTTTCGTCATGTCCGTCTGTCCGTCTGTCCGTATGTCACAGGCATTTTACTCGAAAACTGTAAGGTGTATTTGAATAAAATTTTGAGGATAGGTGTATTTTGTTAGCCGCTACATAGTTTTGTAATTAAAATTACAAAAAAAAATATTTAGGGGTGCACTCCATACATAAAATTAAAAGTAAAAAAAAACATTTTTCATTGTGACCCCCCCGTGTGATCAATCGATAGGCCTTTCAAAATAAATATAAGGTTTCTTAGCATTTTTTTTTTGATTAAGTGAATAGAGTCGCAGATAATCGCCCCGAAAGTCACTAAAATTTTGTCCCCCCTCCCTCTAATTTTTCAACGGTGGATTTTAAAAATATGGAAAAATTCATG
This sequence comes from Epinotia nisella, assembly GCA_932294315.1. Classification (NCBI taxonomy): domain Eukaryota; kingdom Metazoa; phylum Arthropoda; class Insecta; order Lepidoptera; family Tortricidae; genus Epinotia; species Epinotia nisella. The sequence continues at coordinate 10,845,273 of OW028696.1, read as the reverse complement.
GACATAGGGCTTATTAATTTCATTCACCAAAAATTGTTTTTTTTTTATTTTTTTTTATTTATTAGGCTCACACAACAAATTACAGTCATACATACAGTAGCATAAGAAGCTTAGTGTCTAGATCTGGACTATAATTCTCAACAGTGTGTGCACAAAAAGATTCTTAACTTAAAGACAAACTATTCACTAGATGGAATTACATACCTATTGTGCATAAAATAATACATTCAATAATTAACATGACATTTACCTGTATATAGCGTTAAATATGTATCTAATAATATTCATCTAACTCTAACTTAAAACTTAAATAGCTAATTACCCAATTTGAATGCATCTTTAACTTTATTTTTGAACGTGGGTAGGGTGTGTTTAAAGATGTCCAAAGAAGGATGTTCAGCCACTTCATCATTATACAAACGGCACATTCGGACAACGGGATTATAAAATGATGTGTTGTTTTTGTAAATTTCGAGTTGGAATAATCTGTGTGATGGATTACGAGATCTGTACCTGGCAATAAAGTTTAAGAGAGAAAGAAGGGAAGGACAGTCAATGTGTGAGTGTACAATTTTATATAATGCACAAGATAGGTTCAGAGGTTTTCGAGATATTGCTGAAAAACTGCCTTCCTCAAAGAAAAGGACGTAAGTGCCGTAAAATTTCTGTGACGATACGACCTTTTTAATAGGCACGGAACCCTTCGTTTTGCGTGGTCCGACACGCACTTGGCCGGTTTTTTTATTACAAAAAAGTCACATTTGGTACTCAAATTACCCCTCAAAAATAATGTCCACTGCGTTACCAACTTTTTTTTGTGCCCAAATATTTCGATAACGGTCATCATTCAGGTATATGTCATTGTGAATTAGAAAATAATAGTTTTTTGAAGATCATCCGAATAAGTAAAAAATTATGGGTTAAAATGTACAAGGGATGTTTTAATAGGCATCAAAAAGAATTTAGGCCCAAAAACTAGTGATAATAAGTTAATAAGTTACCTTAAACCTGTTGAACTGTCTGTATGTCCCTCTATCGGAGGCCACGAGGCTGCGCAGACTCTGCGTGTGCGGCGGACGATTTTCAGGCAGCCAGCGATACGTGCCGAACAGTTTTGCACAGTCGCTTCTAGAAAATAAGGGGCAATCTAGCTTGGCAATGATCTCAAGTGATTAGGGTTAAGGTGAAATGCCGATGTTTTTTGATGTACGCATTTGTAAAGAAAAATTTACATCTTTTCACTCAACAGTCCCGTGCCCAGAACTTGCGTCCTCGAGGCCGGCTAGGTGTGCCTGCCTCCAAACTAAAAATAGTTAACTGTGCTCCCTACGGTATGGCAGTTAAAATATATAATCATATTCCGCAAGAAATAAAAGACGAACAGGACTTTAACAAGTTTAAATCCACATTGAAAAAAGTACTCGTAGAGAAAGCTTACTATTGTTTAAATGACTTTTTAATTGATAAGAATATTTAAAATCTGCTACAAACTGACATAAATCGAACTATTTATATTATACCTACTTACCAAATTTAATTATGTAATCAATTAATTTAAACATGTTATTATTAGTTTTTAAGTCAAGCCCACTCTGACCAAATTATTAATGAATTTATTTTATTTTATTGTTTATTTTCTTTATTTAATGATATTATGTAATTGCCGCGAATTATAAATAATTTTGTATGCTACTAAATATTATATACCAAGTTTATAAGTTACAGTTGCTGTGCCCTGGCAGGGTTCATGTGGCGAACTGTATATTTAATGAAAGACCTATTGTAAACCACATGAAGCAATAAACGAATATGAATATGAATATGTAATTTATGATCAATATACTTTTGCGTAAAAAGCTCTTTTAATTATTTTGTTCCAACCAGGGACCGGTCAAGTTGGCACTCTTTAGGGGAGGCCTATGTCCAGCAGTAGACGTCTTTCGGCTGTTATGATGATGATGATGATGAGGGACCGGAACCGGTTACCCTAATCAGGGTTTTCCATAGGCTTATTTTAGAAGTTGTTTGTAAAACCCTATCCATAATGGTAACCTTACTGATAGGGTAACCCTATTGTTATGGTAAGCATATCGGATGCGGTAACCATACAACCGTAACAAAACCCTATCTCAATAGGGTTTTGTTATGGTTACCTTAACCATAACAATAGGGTTACCCTATCAGTAAGGTTACCTTATCATAATGTTACCATATTGATAGGGTTACCAAATCGGTAGGCTTATGCCTGAAAAGGGGTTATCCAGTCATTGGTTCCAACACAAACTCTATAAGGAAAATGTATCGTATTTTAAGTAAAATAATAAACTTCGGCATTTTCCTTGTCTATATAATACAACTGGCAATATGTATACTAGCAGATACAAAGATTATAAAGGTCAGCTAATCGCAAGATGAAGAAAGGAAAGTACTAGCATGATTGTACGTTTTACGGGGAATCAACAGACAAATATACTTACAAGTTATGTGGTGTGATCATCAATCTCTGCAAATTGGCCAGTGTAGGCCTCATGTCGGTGATAGGGAGGCCTCTCGCCCATAACAGCTGCGCTATGCACTTGTTCAGTAGGAACATGGCGTAGCGGAACAGGGTCGTGTCTCCGCCTCGGGCGAAGAGTGGTATGCTGGAATTGGGAAAAAAAAATGGTTGCCTGTAAAGTCGGTTTACGGACGATAATACAATACAATACAACAATACAAATACTCTTTTCATCACACTTGCTCGAAAATGGTGTTATTATACGCAAGCGTACTGAGCTGTAATGGGCTATATTACGCCCATGGGCGTTATGGTTTTTTTTTTAAATAATAGAACCCTCTGATTGGCTTAAGCAAATCTGGTTGCTGTGTGATTGGTTGAATAAAAAAATCTAGTTGGTCACGACGCCCCGCCCCGCAAGAATACTGCTCTGTGATTGGTTGAAATATTGAACTGCGCGCTCTACTAGCACTGATCTGGAAGTGAAGTTGTAAATTTTTGATTGGTGCGGCTGTATGAAACTTAGATTTTTCTGTCTTTTGAAGTTATTTATTTCCTCGCAAATGTGATGAAAAACATTGTGTATAACACGGGCGTAAGAATATTGCAAACTCGAGTCATCAAAAGCCCTCCGCCTTCGGCGTCGGGCTTCTGATAGACTCTCGTTAGCAATATTCCACTTACGCCCCTCGTTAAACAATGTACTATTATTGCACACCTCACACAAACAAAGCAGTTACAGAGAAACAATACAATAACATGTAGGTAGAGGTAGACAACAGGCGGTATTATCGCTGAAGAGCGATCTCTTCCAGACAACCTTTGGGTATCGGAGAAAGAGATAAAACTAGATTATGCAGTAGGTGGTGCAGAGATTATTATTAATCAAAAATCGAGAAATTATAAAAATAAACGTAATAATAATAACGATAATTTTACGTGATAATAAGAAAACATTGATGAAAAACTTTGGATCCCCATTTCACCCCATTAGAGGGTGAATTTTGATAAACCCTTTCTTAGTGCACTTAGACCTTAAAAGGAACCTACGTGCCAAATTTGGAATCTCTAGAACCAGCGGTTTGGGCTGTGCGTTGATATGTCAGTCAGGAACGGGACAACGAGCGACACTTTTTCGTGCGTGCAGCCGGCGTTCATCGATTTATAAGACGTTATCACGGCAAAATCCGGAGATTTTATTTTCTAACGCCTTATTGCACGATAAGTTATCTCTTGTTTCTTATCTCTTTTCACAAATATAATAGTGACACATAAAGACAAGTGGCAGTGGGCGCACATTGCACGTAGAACCGATGGCCGTTGGGGCGGTGCGGTTCTCTCATGGCGACCACGTACCGGCGCGGCGCGGCGTGGGTAGGCCCCACAAGGTGGACTGATGACCTGGTAAAGGTCGCTGGAGTCCGCTGGATGCGGGTGGCGCAGGACCGGTCATTGTGGCACTCTTTGGGGGAGGCCTATGTCCAGCAGTGGAAGTCTTTCGGCTGATATGATGATGATGATGATGATGTGCAGAGCTCAAATAAGCGGCGACTTACTATGTGCCTGTGTTCGCGTCTCCGGAGGACCAAGCACTAAGCAGTGGTCGGTTTCGAGGACGTACATGTATCCGAGATTGCAACGGAATGTGCAGCCTCGGTATATATGATGATGATGATGAACACAGAAAATAAAAGAAGAAATATATAGACGACCGAATAGCCTAGTGGTTAGAGAACCTGACTATGAAGCTTGAGGTCCCGGGTTCGATTCCCGGTCGGGGCAGATATTTGTATGATGAATACGAATTTTTGTTCTCGAGTCTTGGATGTTTATTATCTATTTAAGTATGTATTTATCTATATAAGTATGTTTATCCGTTGTCTAGTACCCATAGTACAGGCTTTGCCTAGTTTGGGACTAGATCAATTGGTGTGAATTGTCCCACGATATTTATTTATTTATTTAAATAAATTAAAACAAGTGGAATTAAAAGATTTTTCATAAAAACCCAATTGCTTTTCGCTAATATTATAGCCTATGTCACTCCCACGATTAAGAGGAATCCAACGCCTCATATGTCGAAATCCGCCAAACGGTTTAGGCTGCAGGGCGTGCTAAAGAATAAGACATACACATACATACATACATAGATACATACAAAAAACACGAAATCGTAAAAAAATAAGAGCCAATTAAGAGTTAACTGTGAGTTAATTGAGAGTTAATGTATGGAACAACTGATTTCTTTTTGCGATTTCGTGGCCGGTCCCATGGGAAAAGTTGTTCGGTGTGACCATCTTATTCGCTTTTGGTCTTCTTGCTCCACGACCCCTATTTCACCCTGTATACATCTTATTCGCTTTAGGTCTTCTTGCTCCACGACCCCTATTTCACCCTGTATACATCATATTCGCTTTAGGTCTTCGTGCTCCACGACCCCTATTTCACCCTGTATACATCTTATTCGCTTTAGGTCTTCGTGCTCCACGACCCCTATTTCACCCTGTATACATCTTATTCGCTTTAGGTCTTCTTGCTCCACGACCCCTATTTCACCCTGTATACATCTTATTCGCTTTAGGTCTTCTTGCTCCACGACCCCTATTTCACCCTGTATACATCTTATTCGCTTTAGGTCTTCTTGCTCCACGACCCCTATTTCACCCTGTATACATCTTATTCGCTTTAGGTCTTCTTGCTCCACGACCCCTATTTCACCCTGTATACATCTTATTCGCTTTAGGTCTTCTTGCTCCACGACCCCTATTTCACCCTGTATACATCTTATTCGCTTTAGGTCTTCTTGCTCCACGACCCCTATTTCACCCTGTATACATCTTATTCGCTTTAGGTCTTCTTGCTCCACGACCCCTATTTCACCCTGTATACATCTTATTCGCTTTAGGTCTTCTTGCTCCACGACCCCTATTTCACCCTGTATACATACGCTCGAAAAACATAACCCTCCTTTCCTTCGGCAGTCGGGTAATAACACAGTTTATGTCACAAATCACAATATGATCTACAATATGTATGAAGCTTACTTGGGATCCGGTAAGTCCGGTGTGACATCGAGTATCTTAGTAGCCGAGCCCAGCAGTGTGATCCTGTATCGCAGCGGTATGTTCAAGATGGCCGCGGTCAGCACCACCGCCTGCGCGGCCGCGCCGGCCGCCACCGCGTCCGCGGCCGCGCAGGGCCGCGGCCCGTCCGAGCACACGGGGAGAGGTACAGAGCAGATCTTCCAGGTTGTGGTGTCCACCTGGAATAATACGTCAATTGGGAATGGATGAAAATTATAGAAATGCCTGATTATTTTTTTGGTGATAGGAATAACCTTCCTTAGCAACAGAAAAAAGTTTCAGATTTTTCAGCTGCGACAATTATTTTTGAAAAATATAAACATTTTCCTCATTTACGTTTTGGGTCAAGAACGGTAAATAGACACTTTCCTTGATCTGTCTCGTAGTACAAAAAACTATCTTAAATATCTGTGGTAAAATGACACTGGTAATGACCAATATAGCTGCTGCAAGTGTCAATATGATTGCCAGGGTCAGTTTACCACACATATTTAATATATTTTTTTGTAATATGTGACCGATTGAGGAAGGTGCCGTAACTGACCCAAAACGTAAGTGAGGAAACTGTTTATATTTTTCAAAAAAAATTGGCGTAGCTGAAAAATCTGAAACTTTTTTCTGGTGCTGAGGAAGGTTATTCCTATCACCAAAAAAATAATCAGGTATTTCTAAAATTTTCATCCATTCCCAATTGTCAGTTTCAAAAATAAACTCAAAGCATGGCTTGTTGAGCGGTCGTTCTATACGTTTGTAGAGTTTTTAGACTCAAAATACCTAATATAATTAATAACTATGTTAAATTTTTAATGACTTAAGTTTATTCTAATACGAACAGTCAACAGCAGAAGTAGCTAAGCGACCCAAAACAACCTACACACGCTCTTAATTTCTTAAGAATAAAGTCGTGTGCAGGTCGTTTTCAACACCTGGCCCGCTTAGCTACTTCTGCTGCTGACTGTACCGTATTATGTTTAACTTGTAATTTCTATTATCAATAAAGTATGAGTATGAGTATGAGTACGAGGTTGGTTTTGGATTCTTTTCCTACTAGCTGTGGTGGTGTCAGTTACGTGTTGCGAAAAATACGTAGCTCGCAACACAGTTAATTACGCGCTCGTCGCCGATACTGGCAGGGTCGCCATGTAAGGACGAGAGTTGAGTCAAGTGAGAACAACCAATGTCGTAGATGAACTGTCTTTATTAGGAGTCATCGTCATCATCATATCAGCCGAAAGACGTCCACTGCTGGACATAGGCCTCCCCCAGAGAGTGCCAAAGTGACCGGTCCTGCGCCACCCGCATCCAGCGGTCTCCCGCGACCTTTACCCCGTCCCGTGACGTGTCACCTTGTGAGGGGCCTACCCACGCCGGAGTTATTAGGAGTAACATAGCCTTATATTAGATACACACACACAAACATTATTACTTATATACTAGACTTACACCACTACAAGCTTCCGCCGGCGACTTCGTCTGCGTGGACCCGGGTTAAAAGCTATCCTATATTTTAATCCAGGCTATAATTTATTTTCGTGCAAAATGTCATCCAGATCGGTCGAGCCGTTTAAGCGTGATTGAATAACTAACATCTAAACATCCAAACTTTGGCATATATTAATATTAGTAGGATTAGAAGACCAATTATGGCGATTTTTAGGGGGCAGTGCCTGTTTCTGTCGCACCTACCACCAGTGGCTTAGGGGGGAATCCGTTAATTACGTGACACGTTCAAGGGGGCGAGCAGAGGGAGCCGCATCACATCTAATCTTACTTTGGGGAGAGGAAGGGTTTCGGCAAATATCGCGTATTTTTCTTCACAAAAATATGGCTCAATCATACACAAAAATTATTAACGAGTTTTTGACAACGCAAATGCCAATATTATTTTTTAATTCAGATTTGCGTTCGCAGACTAAGCAAGTAATTTTTTTAGCTTTTTTGAATAAATCTAACACATTTACATTAGGGACACAAATTTTGAAAAATCTCACGTGAGATTGGGGGAGAAGAGGTTAGAAAATATAAAAAAAACACCTCACGTAATTAATGGACGCGCCTTTAGTTAGGCCCGCCCGTTGCCAGCACCACCCTTGGTAAGATTTTTTTTCATCAATCACAGGTAAAATCACACGTGCTCGTAAATGGTGTTATTCCATGCCTGTATACAGAAGGACAATGGCCTAAATTGTTCCCGCGGAAGTTATGGCGAGTTTGTATTCCCTAGGGAGTAATGAGTTTGTGTGATTGGCTTAAGCAAATCTAGTTGCTCTGTGATTGGTTGAAAAAAAAACTATTCGGCCAAGCGCCGCAAGAATACTGCTCTGTGATTGGTTGAAATATTGAAGCTGCGCGCTCCACTAGCACTGATCTGGAATTGAAGTTATCAATTTCGTCAATTTTTGATTGGTGCCGTTGTATGGAACTTGGATTTTTCTGTCTTTTGTAGTTATTTATTTCCTCGCAAATGTGATGAAAAACATTGTGTACACTCGAGTCATCAAAAGCTCTCCGCCTTCGGCGTCGGGCTTCTGACAGACTCTTGTTCGCAATATTCCACTTACGCCCCTCGTTAAACAATATACTATGATGCGTTTACATTATACTCTTATATACATGAGCAGTGGCAGACCAGAACGGGGATGGCGGGACTATTCAGACGCGTTTTCCTTGGGTTGGCATGCCAGCAATAGGGCCGAGTAGAGGAAAAGAAGGGAGGTCTTAGCCCAGCAGTGGGATATGTCAACAGGCTAGCATAAACAGATAATGCGATGGTCAAGGTGATGTTGACGACGGTCATAAAAATTATGACGACGGTCACGATTACAATCACGACGGTGATCACGATAATGACAACGGTGGTCACGGTAATGACTGCGATGGGCACGCTCATGTTGACGATGGTCATAATAATGATAACGACGGTCACGATTACAACACGACGGTGATCACGATAATGACAACGGTGGTCACGGTAATGACTGCGATGGGCACGCTCATGTTGACGATGGTCATAATAATGATAACGACGGTCACGATTACAATCACGACGGTGATCACGATAATGACAACGGTGGTCACGGTAATGACTGCGATGGGCACGCTCATGTTGACGATGGTCATAATAATGATAACGACGGTCACGATTACAACACGACGGTGATCACGATAATGACAACGGTGGTCACGGTAATGACTGCGATGGGCACGCTCATGTTGACGATGGTCATAATAATGATAACGACGGTCACGATTACAATCACGACGGTGATCACGATAATGACAACGGTGGTCACGGTAATGACTGCGATGGGCACGCTCATGTTGACGATGGTCATAATAATGATAACGACGGTCACGATTACAACACGACGGTGATCACGATAATGACAACGGTGGTCACGGTAATGACTGCGATGGGCACGCTCATGTTGACGATGGTCATAATAATGATAACGACGGTCACGATTACAATCACGGCGGTGATCACGATAATGACAACGGTGGTCACGGTAATGACTGCGATGGGCACGCTCATGTTGACGATGGTCATAATAATGATAACGACGGTCACGATTATGATGACAACAGTCACGATAAGCATCACGATGACCACAATGATAATGCACTAACCTGTTCAATATAAAATATCTCCGCCAAATGTTGCAACAACATATCGGTATGTGTGGCTAGTTCTCGATAAGTCCCCGCAGCCAGTTCCCTCAAGGCACAGGCTGACAGCCGTTGCTCTTTCAGTCTGTCTGTGCGTCGGGAGAGGCTGTGGTAGCCCTGCATTAGTTCTAGTCCTGCAATAATACATAATACACAAATATAGTTCATCTAACAAGCCTGCATGGGACAGCATGGCACTATGATACCAGTTATTGGCACCCAGGTTTTTCGATACATTAGAAATAAGTTGTTACGTAATTCCCAGCTCAGGTATATCCCCAAAAAGTTTCGGGAATATTCCCGGGATCAACACATTACTAGTTTCGAACTCATAGTTACCACATCTGATATGCTTACCATAACAATAGGGTTACCCTATCAGTAGGGTTACCTTATCATAAGGTTACCAAATTGATAGGGTTACCAAATTGATAGGCTTAAGCCTGAAAAGGGGTTTTCTGGTCCTTGCTCAAAGCTCTACTTTATCTCTTCCTATATTTTTTTTGGTATACAAAATCTACCAAAGATTTACTTTTATTCGGCAAAAATGGAATCGTAATCAAAAAGAAATGACACCAATGGCCATTTTTATTTTTCTATTTTCATCATATCCCATTTACTTGGGGTCGGCGCAGCATGTTTTTTTCTTCCATACCTCACTATCGCCCGTCAACTCATCACACACTTCCTGAATGTGTCAATGACACAGATCTATAATTTATAATTTACTTGACATAGTTAAAATTCTTATTATGCTCGTATTTAATGATTATTTTATTAATTTGTAATTTTTCACATCTCATGCTCGAAAAGTGTGTCATATTAGGCTTAATAAGCGGGGCTAAAGTAGTACATCTAGCCCCTGGGGAAAATATGTATATACATATTTATGATTTTTAACACATTTAATTTGACCAATCAAAACACTTCACCATATTAAATCCACCAATCACAACTCTTTCAAAAAACATTTATCTTTGCTATCAACCAACCACAATACCTACAGCTACATATTAAAATCGACCAATCAAACATCAGGTGTTTTTAGTCCCTAATTCCAAATCATTTAAATCCACCAATCACTATTCTTTCAAAAAACATTTCTCTTTGCTATCAACCAACCAGAATACAGCTACATATTAAAATCGACCAATCAAACATCAGGTGTTTTATAGTCCCTAATTCCAAATCATTAAAAAAGAAAACGCCTCACGCTAAATTGAACAATCTCTTCGCAGTGAAATTTGTTATTGATTGTGGATGGATAATCTTTGTTTTACTATTTTCTCGCAGTCGAAGTGAAAAGTAGAGTGTATAACTCGGGTCTAAAAGCCATGTTACCCCTCGAATAATTTTCCCTCGCTTCGCTCGGGAAAATATCCATCTCGTGCTAATATGGCTTCTTTTAGCCCCTTGTCATACAATCTACTATTTTTGACATCGATAAAGTAACCTACTTACTTATATGCTCATGTTTAGTGATTATTGTATTTATTTGTAATTTCCTTTAAATTGATATTTGTATGCCAATCGGCAAAACATAGAGACTCATATATACTTCTTATGTAAGACCACTTTTGTATTACCTTTGTTTCACAAATAAATCTGATTGTGATTCCTTCCTATTCATATTGTCTCTCACGCAGTCCATCCAACTTTTTCTTTTCCTTTTTTATTTTTCTATTTTATATATTAATATTTAAGGGTAAATTTGAAATTGGTGTAGATGTAAAGTATTCACCTAAATCCTGATTCTCCTCGCACAACTTAGCGTGCATCTCTTTCAGCCGCCGTATGTTGGCCAGCTTGCTGTCCCGCTCGTCCGCCAGCAGTATTCGCTTGAACCGCAGTATTTCTATCTGCTTCGTTAGCCTCACGTGCTCTGCCCTTTGGAAGGGCGAAGGTTTTGACTGAAAAAAAACAATCCACATTCAAAACTACGTTTTTTTTTTTATACTGCCAAGAACCCGCCTAGCGGGCGCCTACGCCTTATCCACTCAGTGGCTTGTGGCAACCACAGTTGCCAATTTCGCAGACCCCTAAACTGATAGTGGCAACTGTGGTTGCCAAGCGAAGTATGGGCTTCTTTGATAAAGAAAGATTTAAAGTAATTGGGTACAATACAATACAATACAATACAAATACTCTTTATTGCACACCTCACACAAACAAAGCAGTTACAGAGAGAAACAATACAATAACATGTAGGTAGAGGTAGACAACAGGCGGTCTTATCGCTGAAGAGCGATCTCTTCCAGACAACCTTTGGGTATCGGAGAAAGAGATAAAACTAGATTATGCAGTAGGTGGTGCAGAGATTATTATTAATCAAAAATCAAGAAATTATAAAAATAAACGTACATAAATACCTCTATATATAAACATACATACACAATCATACATATATACAAATAACACAAACACAAATATAATGATACATAAACAGTCAGCCAAAAAATACAATCAGGGTTAGGGGAGAGACAAATAATGTTCTTTAAGAAGGGATTTGAGGTACTTTCCTGGTTGAAATATATAGATTAGATTTTTAGATTAGATTTTTTTTTTATATATAATTCTATTTAGTCCGTCAGTTAGATTATCAAAAAATATTGGATAAGTATTTTTTTGTTTGTCAATTAAACAAAAATGATGAAGATATAGCCCGTTAATATCTTCTAGCTTGTGTCTGAACACAGGAAAATGTATTAATTACATATAATTATTTTCCTCCACCTTACACAAAAACGACACTGTGTTCTGTTGGTGAGTAAGGTCCTCAGAGGTCCCGAGGAGAGTGAGGAACCCCAATGCCGCGTTCATCTCTAGCTCTCAACGCAACGAATAAAGAGTAAAGGTAAAGGGGGTAAGGTAGGGTAAGGGTAAGGTCAGTCAGGAAAAAAAAAATTATATATATCATCAAGAGTTACCCACCTTAAAAGATAGGAGATCATTCAACTTCAGCCCCAGCCTCGGCCCATTAGAAACAGGCTTCTCTTCCTTAATTTTACCATTCATCACGCCAACACACTTTTCATCATCAGGCGAAAACAAGTTCCTTTGCGACCTACTTTTTAGCTTCACCTCATCACCAAATTCGTTGAGAGTTAAACTGGACGCCAAGGCAGAGATTTTGTATATCTTCTCTTTTATATCCTGCACTGCTTCTTGCTTTTTCTTTATAGAGTATTGTAGTATATGTAGCGTCTGCAGCTTATCAGAATTATAACTAGGTCGGATGTCAGACTTTAGAAAACTTAACGCGTGATACCGATATTTTGGTGTATCGGATTCGTTCCTTAAATCATAATTTTCAGCGGTCTCGCTCAAATCTATCTTGCTTATGCCTTCTCTAGAAGAGTTCTTAGAAATATCACAGTTACCATCACTTGTACGAAATTCTTTCACATCCAAATTGTCTGGCGAATGTTCGTATATTAATTTAGGGTCTATTTTGCCGCTTCTTTCGTTAGCTTGAGCTATGTTGAGACTGGCAGAGTTTTTGATGGTGGTAAAATTCTGCGTAAATCCCCTCTCGACTGGACTATGGCTTTTGGAATACTCTTTCTCTGTCCTTCTAGAGTATTTACTAGGGGATATCGACCTGGATTCCTTCACTTTGTGATGCATGATAAATTTGGACTCTAAAGTGACTCTAGACATGTTCGTTTTGCCAGAAGAGTCCGAAGATAGCGAGCTGTGTTCCATCTCGTTCTCAGGCGGTATTATATCTAGTTTGAGACTTTTATAGGAACAGAAATAACCGCCATGCATTTGAAAAACTAGCGTATTGCTTTTGAAGCAGTCTGAAGTGAAGTTCAGAGCTAAATTGGCCCCTAAGTACCTCAAGCCAGTGAAATAGACCCCCCAAGTTTGTATAACAGTGTCCTGCCGGTCGGTTTCTTCGTAATCTTTGTTGGGCGGTAACATATGAGACCATATGCGGATGACAACGTTCGTTGACGACATGTGGTGAGTTATTTCTGAAAGGGAATGATGTCAGTGTTAGATATAACCGTTTGTTTCGAATACAATGAATGTGACCCTGCCTACGAAGCAAGAGGTCCTGGGTTCGAATCCCGGTACGGGCATTTATTTGTGTGATGAGCACGAATATTTGTTCCTGAGTCATGAATGTTTTCTATGTATTTAAGTATGTATTTATCTATATATGTGTGTTTATCGTCGCCTAGTACCCATAGTACAAGCTTTGCTTAGTTTGGGACTAGGTAGATTTGTGTAAGATTGTCCGCAAATATTTATTTATATTTATTTAATGATGAAAATGCGTGTAATGTGGATGATCAATTGAAAATATCACATTTCATAGATGCCAACTTTCAGCTTAAGCCTTTTTTTTTTGTTTTAAGAACCTTTATAGGATCACTTTAAATAAATAAAATAAACACTATACTTTCAACAAAGATCATAGTAAAGTGCCACTCTGTATAATGGATCTTTGGGATTGACTTAGGCTATATTTTATCCTGCGTATCTGGATTTATTGTAAAACGCGGGCGGAGTCACGCGGACAGCTAGTATTAGATAGAAATTATAATAACAATTTATATTTCCTATTATAAAAATACATTTCTAACACATGGACACTTAAAACCCGATAATATAATCTCCTTTTAACTATGCTAGCAAAAGCATTATATAATTTTGAGCTTTACCCAATGGTATCTAGGTTCATATTAGCTAAAACTATTACAGTGTACAAACAATAATTTGCATACTTGCTTGTACTATCGCGTACCAAGATTTATACGCTTTTGCACCTTATGGCATTGCATTAAGGGCGAAAATAGTGTAAATATATGTTGACCCACATTACTAGGATGAACTTTATCAACATTACTGAGTCATCTATCAATGACTTCAGTGTGTTTATTGGGTTGATAAATTATATGTGCCAGGGAAGGGAATGTCGGAACATATATTTACGTCACCCTAGGCCGTAAGTGGGATTTTCTGCCCGCTACGCGAGGAGATAATCTCAGTTCCTGGCCAAGGCAAGTAAAACTAGACAACTCACGGGCGGTAATTCGTAAATCCCCAGATCGCATATTATTGGCCTTCACCCTGCGATCTGGGGCATTCACGAATGGGGAATGGAAGAAAATTTTGGAAATGCCTGATTATTTTTTGGAATAACCTTCCTTAGCACCAGAAAAAAGTTTTAGGTGTTTCAGCTGCGTCAATTATTTTTGAAAAATAAAAACAGTTTCCTAACTTACGTTTTGGGGTTATGACGGCGAATAAAACACTTTCCTTGATGCGTCTCATATTACAAAAAATATTTTAAATATCTGACCCTGGCAATGACAAATATAGCTGCTGCAGCTGTCAAAATCATTGCCAATCTCAGTTTACCACGGATATTTAAAATAGTTTTTGTAATATGAGACAGATCAAGGAAAAATTCTTATTCGCCGACCTAAGCCCAAAACGTAAGTGAATAAACTGTTTATATTTTTTTAAAATAATTCACGCAGCTGAAACACTTGAAACTTTTTTCTGGTGTTAAGGAAGGTTGTTCCTATCACCAAAAAAATAATCAGGCATTTCTAAAATTTTCATCCATTCCCAATTCACCGCCCTAGATATATAATGTACTATTACATTATATATCTAGGGCGGCTTCTCGCTGAGGGTGTTCCAGCCACGTTCGCGCCACTATGTGCACTGCAGCTCGTTTGTGGTGCGCGTGCCGCGGCCGCTGCAGGAGACCGTCGCATGTGCTGACTTCTGGCCGAAGGGTGTCGTGTTTCGACAGTTCCCGGGCAATCTGCCGAATCCTACACCTGAGATGACGATGCAACGGGGCCACGCCGTTTCGTCGCCTAAATAGCATTATTTCTTATATATATGTGTTTTGTTTTGTTTAGTTTCGTTCCATGACGCATTGGTTTTTTTTACTGTAATGTCATGTTAACATGTTTTTAATAAATAAATAAATTACGTCACACGTGGCCATTAATTGGCAGTTACCACCCGGCTGCGCCAATCCCACTTTTTAGCCAGAGACATAAATGTTGAACTTATCACGGGCGGTGGTAAAGAATGTTTCAGATAGCAATAGCATATTTATCGCCTTCGCCTTCGGCTCGGCCTTCAAATGCCTGCGATCTGAAAAATTCTTTATTTTACCGCTCTTCGCGAGTGATATTGGAGGCTTTTCAGCGGGAAGCTGAATTTGCTAATAATCAGGGCTCGTACAGTCAGCATCAAAAGTAACTACGCAAACGAGACGTCAAAAGTCTTTATTAAAAGGGAATAAGAGCTTTTGACGTGTTCGATTACGTAGTTACTTTTGATGCTGACTGTACGTTTCGTAGGGATGCGATGACGTAAAAATTACGTCATTTTGCACACAGGATGTTGTGGTAAAACTAAAATTAGTTTAATGAAGCTTGTTACCGAACCTATAAACACGGAAAATGGTAATAATATTCATGAAAGGATGACATTGTATTAGCAACTTTTAATACAGTAATAAAAATAAATACTACATAATTATACAGGGTGGAAAGTTAAAACGGGGCAGTAAGGGCAGCTACTAGATCCCTTGCCGCCACGCAAAAATGGCATTAGGATTTCATTCCTAACTTTTTAAGTGATGGCAATCTACATTCACAGATTTTGGAAAAAAAATACAGTCAGCGAGAAAATCATCAATTTTGACGATTTTTTTTTAATGCCATTCGATCCCATTCCTATTAAGGATCAAAATACTCTTTGGAACCGACTAAGTTTTGACTACTAGAACGCCCAGAAATCAAAGAAAACTTTTTCCATACAGTGAGTATGGACTGATGACAAGGTGGACTGATGTGATGACCTGGTAAAGGTCGCGGGAGTCCGCTGGATGCGGGTGGCGCAGGACCGGTCAATTTGGCACTCTCTGGGGGAGGCCTATATCCAGCAGTGGACGTCTTTCGGCTGATATGATGATGATGATGATGATGAGCATGAATATTCGTTTCTGTGTCTTGGATGTTTTCTATGTATTTAAGTATTTATATCTATTATATATACCGTCTTCTAGTACCTATAAAACAAGCCTTATTGAGCTTACTATAGGGCTAGTTCGATTTGTGTAAGATTGTCCCCTAATATTTATTTATTTATATATATATAAAATACAATAACTAAACAATGACAACGTCAACTTATTGTTGTCACAATATTGTTGTAACAATGTCAGTCAAATACCATTTTAAGTGCCAATATTGTTTTATTAAACTGTAACTGTTTACGAAAAGACTATTTGAAATCAATATACTATAAGGCAGACTCCTTAACTCGAAAAATCTTTTACATTTAAGATTAGAAGTTAAGATTGTAATTATTATGTATTTTTTAATGAAATAAACAGTTCAATTTTTTTTTTTTTTTTAACCTGTGTGATTTGACGTCTTTGGCACGAAAAGTACGGGGCCTGCTAATAATATACACCAGTCATTCAGACAGTGCTTGAATCCATACCAATATTGTATGTTTGCCTTGTCCCCAGACATTACCCCTACATACATACCTTGGCAGTTCAAAAGCAAGGGAACACAAGATATCCTTTACGGAGCAACAAGGATGGCCACAGGCTAGTGGCCAAGTGTCAAAGACTAGCAAAGTCAACGAAGTCAGATAGCCTTCGACTTTCTGTTTACAATCGTCTGCCCGATAGCAATGGAAATGCACCTTCCACCGCAGGATTTAAATCCAGATTCAAAAAGTGGCTTTTTAAAAGTACATTTTATCAATGATGAATATGATGATGCATTTTTGAAAATACCATTGGCCATATGACATTTAAATAATTTACTACGATAAAAAAATGTATCATGACACTATGAATTAATTTATGTATCTAAACCTAATCCTACACCTACTAATATTATAAATGCGAAAGTTTGGATGTTTGTATGTTTAGATGTTTGTTACTCAATCACGCTTAAACGGCTCAACCGATTTGGATGAAATTTTGCACAAAGATAGTTTATAGCTTGGATTAAAATATAGGATAGTTTTTTCCAGGGTCCACGCAGACGAAGTCGCGGGCGGAAGCTAGTTATTTATAACAGACTACATAACAAAATATTTTATTACATGCACATTGCATGTAGAACTGATGACCGTTGGGGCGGGAAAGTTCTTGAACACAAGACCTGGTAAAGGTCGTGGAAGTCCACTGGATGCGGATGGCGCAGGGCCGGTCATTATGGCACTCTTTGGGGGAGGCCTATGTCCAACAGTGGACGATTTTCGGCTGATATGATGGCAAGTGCAATATCTTATCTTATCTAGTTGAGGGCCCTTTCGGATACACTTGGACCCAGTGGGAACTTGTGTGCATTTGTCCTCCCCTTTATAGCTACAAGTGCATTAATCAACATACCTGAATCAATCTCCTTCCATTTTGGGTGCGTCGAGCAGATCCTCTCGCTGGTGTAGAACGGTGCAGACATGGTTGTGTGGTGCAGCGTCAGGTAGAAACTGCACTGGTACATACTGCCCTCGGGGGGGCGGATGTTGTAGCCGACTATCTGTAAACGGGAAATCACAAAAAAAATCACACTATGAAATTCCGTAGTCAAGATGAAAAACTGGCAGATATTAGAACTTAGATTGAATTACATAAAGTTATAGTTTATTCCGTTTTTAACCAACTTCAAAATAAGGACGAGGTTCTCAATTCCTCAGAATTATTTTATGTATGTTCCCCAATTTCTCCGACCCCTGAATTGATTTGGAAAAAAAATCTTCATCTTAGTGTGTTCCTGGTTCTAAGGAGCTAAAGGAGCTCAGGGTCTTTTTGCATTGGTTAAAAAGAGTTTTAATACATTGAGACATTGTAGGAATCCCTTGACTTCAATTTTGTTTCAATGGCAAACAAGAATTACTAACCAACTAAGCCAACAAGAC
This sequence comes from Epinotia nisella, assembly GCA_932294315.1. Classification (NCBI taxonomy): domain Eukaryota; kingdom Metazoa; phylum Arthropoda; class Insecta; order Lepidoptera; family Tortricidae; genus Epinotia; species Epinotia nisella. Next base: position 10,827,102 of record OW028696.1, on the reverse strand, counting down.
AAATAAATAGTTGTCTACTTCACTTGGTCGGGATATACTTATTTGAATGGACTCATACATACTCTGAAAAGTGGATAATCTAACAACAATACATTACATACATTGAATATGCATTCTTTGTTACCATTATCTTATCTTCCATCTTTGTCAATCAACAAGTTTTATCCCATTAACACTTATTGGCCTTTGGGCATTAGTTCAAAAACGACAATTTGTTGTAATGCTGTAAAACTGGATTTAAACTAAAATTCATATTTTTTCCATAATGTGAGCGCGTGTATAATGGCTACTTAAGATAATACAGAATAATAAAGTCTCCTTAAGAAGATAAATTGAGTAGGCGTTTGTTTGTAAATGTTGGTTTTTCCACTAGTTTTTATTTTAGGCATTTAAGACATAGGCACAAGAATACCTGTATGAGACTTCGAAGTCTCAATTGTTGAGTGGCTAGAGGCGTATATTCCCTACATCTAGGTCTTCCAAACATTGCTAGAACGATATTGAATCTCACGAAACAATAACAAAGGGTTTCATCACAACTAACACACACGTCGAGACGTTATACGGATTAACGAAGGCGTTTCGTTTGTTGCACTCGAATGGACGCGGAAATTCGGAGAAAGCCATCACATTATAGCAAATATAACAAATAAAATACACAATTCAGCTGAGCTGACATGATTCACACGAATGTCAATTTATTTTTCTTTTATTTCATTAGCAAATCGCTTTGTCTATGGTAGGCGTAGGGGTGACCGATTTCGAAACGATTAATCGATTGGTTGTCAGAAAATAAAACATACAGCCTCTCACAGACTGGCGCGACCTAGCCACAGCGGTCAGTAGTCAAGCTGTCAAGTTTACCATTGACCACCATCGCAGGCCGCACCAGCGTGATTCAAGCCTAACAGGTAATAAAATAATCGTTTTATATTCCATGACGAATTTATCGATGGATAAAATAAAATACACGACACAAAACTAACGTTCGATGACATCTCTTTAGCAGGCTTTGTCTATGGCATTAACTTTTGTCGGGTTTGAGTAGACTGTTGTTTTCAATATTATAATTGGCCTCCCCAACTCTCACAGACTGGCGCGGCCAGGGAGCCTACCGCGAAACGAAATTCGTTGTCGTTCGTGTATCCCCGTCTCTGTCTCACTTGCTAGTTCAAGCGACAAAGACGGAGATACACGAATGAAAACGAAAACGGCGGTCAATAGTAAACCTCATCATTAGCTGTCAAATTTACTATGGACCGCCACCGCAGGCCGCGCCAGTGTTAACAAACAATCATCAATCATTATTGTTTTTTTTCTGAAGTTCATTATTGTCTAATATTTTATTTACTAGTTCTTGCGTGCTAACAAGAGCGATCTCAAGCTCTGACATTTTTATTCAGTTCTTCCAGGGGTTGGAGTGTATTGGTCCTTAACTCTGCAACAAATAATTTGGCAACACCACTCATTAACTGTCATATTTCTATGAAAAATTGACGGTTAAGGTAGTGTTGCCAAATAATTTTAATACAGACTTAGCGTGGGCCGACTCTATTGAGCCATCCGCGCACTGCCTCAGCAATAGAGTTTGGCCGCTCCGATTATCTGATGGCGACTGTACCTACGCATTTTTTTGTTACATTGCGAGTGAGTTGGGTAAAGCGTCTGCTAGACGGTCGCCAACAAGCCCCTCCGCGACCTTGGTCGGCACCGACCGTTATTAGTTATAATATGAACTTTTGCTGCAAACAACTGTCTACACGGTCGGTGCCGACCAAGGTCGCTCGGTCGGAGGGGCTTGTTGGCGACCGTCAAGCAGACAAGGGCAGTGCCTAATTTCAAAATAGGTAGGTAGGTACTTACCTACCTATAATTACCTACAGTTCATTGTCCTAGCCACTCAAAGTAAAGCCATTGTTAAGGACTAAGGTATTGCTAGCAGTTTACCTAAAACTTATATTTGTATTGTTCATAATTTATTGCAACCCCCGTTAACGATTATACTCGTAGCGAAGGTACCTGGTAGACTTTCGACTTTAATTACTTATCGTTTAGGTCCATTTTCAAAGGACGATATGCCAGAGACACCTATTTATACCTTTCTCTGATGAAGGGATCAGTGTATTAAGGAAGGTCGCTGACCTTAGTGTATGTCTCCATTTGAGCAACATCAGTGTCTAACTTAAATACGTACTTATTTAACCCCTGACGCAAACGAAGGGTTACAAGTTTAACATGCGTATCTGTTAGTCTGTATGTGGCAGCGTAGCTCTTAAACGGATGAACAGATTCGAGAGCAGTTTTTTTTTCATCAACAGCCTTGTCAGTCGAGACTGTCGGGAGGGTTCTTGACTTGTTAAAGTGTCGGGGGTTTTAATTTTTTATGTAGGTATATAGTTACAATATGCATATAGTAAACGTGGCTCCGTGAGCTGTTTAGAACTCGCTAGCCTAGTTTTTTTTTATAACTTTAATAACAACATATATATCAAAACGAAGTCATTTTTGGCGGTACAAAGTTAAGCTCGTGGTATGTACATAATTAGGTATTGAATCAGCTCACAAAATTTCACAATAATCGGTTGAGAAATACGACCTGTAGAGATCAGCCGGACAGTGGGACATCTAGAACATCAGGAGCCGTAGCATGGTTGGCCTTATCACGCGACAAGTGACAAGATAAAAGCGTCGTCTCGTTCTATCGAACGGTGTCAGCCAGTGACGCACGCTCTATCCTATCACCTATATCGCGTGACAAGGCCAACCATGCTACGGGGCCAGGTACCAAAGGGCGTAGCGTGGTACGGGCAGGGGGCAGCTGCCCCCGCCTGGAGCCGTAGCATGGTTGGCCTTATCACGCGACAAGTGACAAGATAAGAGCGTCGTCTCGTTCTATCGAACGGTGTCAGCCAGTGACGCACGCTCTATCCTATCACCTATCGCGTGACAAGGTCAACCATGCTACGGGGCCAGGTACCAAAGGGCGTAGCGTGGTACGGGCAGGGGGCAGCTGCCCCCGCCTGGAAGACGCAGCTATCCCTTTGCTCGTGCAGAATATATTTTTGTTTTGTCTTAGCCTGCCCCCCTCCCCCCTTAATTAACAGAATCCTAGCTACGAAAGAATTTTGGCGCAAGCTAAAACGAAACACATGGTTCGCTTTGCTGGCTCTTTAAATAAATAAAACACGCATTCTTAGTTTAAATTACCGACATGTTCATATTTGTTGATTAAATTATAATATGGTATTATAATTAATACTATATAAGATTAATTGGAATTATTCACAAACTAAAAACACAAATTATAATTATAAAATAGGATACAAAAATAGACTTATTCAACATTTTGTTTCATGATTTCATGAGGCAAAAAAAACTAGTCTCAGGCGGCCTTTACACCTGTGCGTTACTTACGTAAGTTCAGTACAAATATTGCTTACAGCGACTTGCGAGAGCAGTATTTGTACTGAATTTAAGTAAGAAATTACAAGTGTACGGGCCGCGTCATGGTAAAAACCAACCGAACACTTACCTACATGCAACATTTGAAGACGTATTTACGAATCCTACATCAATTAAACTAATTTGACAAATAATTGGTAGGTAGAGCTTAAACTGTGCTCAATAGATTTCATTTTATTCAATATAAAAGCAACATAAGTCTTTATATTTTATTGTTCCTACTATGCGATACAAATAAGTAACATTGTGATGGGGTAACTCTGTAAAACATTGTTAGGACGTAAATAATAATGACAGACATTGAGAAAATTATCATTATAAAATGTAGTTGAAAAGTATTTGGGGCGAAAATGTTCTCGAGTGGCGACCACGTACCGGGAGGCGCAGCGTCGGTAGACAGATGACCTGGTAAAGGTCACAGGAGTCCGCTGGATGCGGGTGGCGCAGGACCGATCACTTTGGCACTCTTCAGGGGAGGCTTATGTCCAGCAGTGAACGTCTTTCTGCGGATATGAAAATGCTGATGTATCCGATCCCTTCTGTTTCTTCCTTTTCTATTTAAAATAAAAAGATAATAGACTTCAAATATATTCTTCTTCTAGTGTCGATCGTTCAGACGGTACCAGAAGTTGGCGCTGTTACCTTCATACTATGTAAGTGACGATTGCTCCTGCACATACAGCACCTCCAAATGCCATGATGAAGATGTTTCTTATGAAGCTCCATCTGAAAGCGTACTGTTTAAAATATATGCAACCTTTTATTTTATAATCCCACGTCATCATCATCCTGGCCGATTTCGACCACGGCGACTGGAAAAAGAGAAGAATTCTGGCTAACTGGAGCGTCGTTCGTGAGCTCTCAGGTGACTGACGTAGCCTATATTTGCAGATAATGTGCGACCACATTCCCTACAGGTCAGCACCCCTCCGACAAAATTGTAGTGTATGGTCGCAGGTGGTCGAGCCTTCAACTCCTCGCGCTTAGCGTCGAGTTCGTTACGTCTTTGTTCTTCGAAGGCTTGCACATTAACCTTCACTGTATGTCTCCCACGTACTGAACCTTAGAGCATACATAACTGGAGTAGCCTTTCAGCAACTTACCCCTCTGTAGAAAACCAAGCACAATGTGCAAAAAATCATACAAGGACAATTTCACAATCGATTAATCATTCACAAAATCACCTCACAAGAGAACACTGATCATAAAAATGCCCGCATGTTTCTGTAAGCACTTGATATTATAAACGTGCCACCACTTCAAGCTTTCAATATACAATTGAGTTTAAATATCCTATTAAGATGCTCTCCCCTGCCCCCGCAAAATTCGGCTGACATTTTTGTACGAAAATACGACATAAATACTCCAGTTATGTATGCTCTAATCTAAGTACTGAACGCAAGAGAAAAAGAAAACAAAACACGCACGGTAGAAAAATGTAGAATAGAAATTCGACACCTGGTGACCAGAAGGCTGGCCAATGTTTCACTCAGCGAAAGCCACAAATCCCCGCAAACCCTCGCAAATCCTTTTTTGGCTCCCAAATATTGCACTGCCTACATTAGGTACAGTTCCATTTACTAGAATCCTCGTCGGCTTTTATAAACGAAAATAAAAGATTTTTTGAAATCGGATGTGTATTGCGCAGATTACCTCCTATATACAAAGTCACAACGCTACAATCTCGCAGACATTTCTCCTTTTTAATATAGTAGTATAGATTGTACCTGATTTGACCTTTTTGATGGTCCTTCCATGTCACTAGGCAGTCAATGAAAGCGGGAAAAATGAACCCCACCCAAGAACAGACCACTGCACCGAGCTGAAGAGAAAAAATAATAAGATTCTGTTTCACACACGTGTGTTTTGTGTTTTGACACATTTCTAAATTCTACATATAGCAGCCTCTAGACGAGTGAAATTAGCGGACTTCATGCAGTCCGCCGCGTGATTTCGGCCCGTGTTCATAAGTGCCGGAACCACGGCGTCCGGACAAACCGGTCACTCGTACCATCTCGTACTAAATTTTCCTTGACCTTCTCCGGCCGTCCGCCGCGGTCGGACGTCAGGCGTCAGCATAATTTTAAACCGGTCACTCCGTACTACATTTTCCTTGACCCTCCCCGGCCGTCCTCCGCCGCGTTCGGACGTCAGGCGTCAGCATAATTTTTAAACCGGTCACTTCGTACTAAATTTTATATAACCTTCCCCGGCCGTCGGCCGCGCTCGGACGTCAGGTGTCAGCATAATTTTTAAACCGGTCACCCCTTACTAAATTTTCCTTGATCTTCCTCGGCCGACCGCCGCCGTGCTCTGACGTCAGGCGTCAGCATAATTTCTGTTAGAACCGGCACCTCCAGTACGTAAGCTATTATTTATTTTGTGGTCTAAGTAGTTAGAGGAACAAACACATATTCAATGTCAAAGTAACTTACAAAACTCATCATGATATTTATATCGGGAAAGGCCAATGATATACTTGAAATCAAGATCACATGTATCACTCTGTAGAAGCGCTGCCAGATGCTCCGTTTTCTGAAAAAAGCATATTTCATATTTACTAAATCATACTACCTACTTACTTACAACTCACAGAGACGTAGATATGGATAGTAACTTTTCCTCTTTGTAATATTAGTATAGTACGGTAAGTATTAGGTAGACTACGTCTATATTATTCGTGCATGAATGCAAGATCATGGGGTACGGGATATTTTTGAGCTAGCCTCTCATTAGCTTTAAACGATTCTGTCTTTTCAATTTCAGTCTTTTCCTTTCTTTCCCATTACTTACTGTTGCATTACTTAGTTTTAAAATTCAGTATTACCTCCTATGCCTCTTCCCAACATAATACCAAATGATTCTAAAGGCTATCCAGAAGTGTATGACAAAGGTAATCGACATCATTACTGCCAGGACGCACTGCAAAATTACTGTCGAGCTGAAAATAAAACATACTGGTCATTTACTACATGCAGATTTGTTGATGACTATTTTTAAGTACCGTCCAATAGGATCACCCAGGTGATTATATTGGACGAATATGTCCAGTGGATCACCCAGATGATCCTATTGGACGCTATGTCCAGCACGATCCCCTGGGTGATTTTAGTGGACATATGTATATCCAGTAGGATCCCCCAGAGATCAAAAATCCCCAAATCTTGGGTATCGTGCTGGACATGGCGTCCAATAGGATCACCTAGGTGATCCACTGGACATATTAGTCCAATATAATCACCTAGGTGATCCACGCAGTGATCATATTGGACGTCGCGCACCAGCGCGGTGTGAGGTTGCGAGGTGGTGAGCGAAGAAAAAATACACCAATAAGACAACACTGAAGCGTTTGACTAATTAACGAATGGCCATTTGACCTGTGTTGACTGTTTAGAGACGTAATCGGAGAATCAGCACTGGCCATAACGCCAGCATTAGATAAGGTCGCTCGCAAAGACGTGTCGAACTTTCTTTACATGTCTAGAATTATCTTAAGAAGATTCTTACGTCAGAAGAGGCAGGTGCAAGGTGATTGGTGACTCGCAGTGCTCGCCCCAGCTCCAGTAACCAAAGAAACCGATGGCAGCGATCACCAATACCACGGCCACCATACCTGGAAGAAGTCGACATGCTGTTTACGAGTATTTTTTTAACATCATCATCATTTCACCCGAAACACGTCCACTGCTGGAGCCGTAGCATGGTTGGCCTTATCACGCGATAAGTGACAAGATAAGAGCGTCGTCTCGTTCTATCGAACGGTGTCAGCCAGTGACGCACGCTCTATTCTATCACCTATCGCGTGACAAGGCCTACCATGCTACGGCTCCTGGACAAAGGCTCTCTCAACGGAGTTTTATTTAGGACAGCTCAAGAGTGCAACTCACTTCTGGCAGAATGAGAGTGAATAGGCAGTATCTAGGCACTTACCATCGGGTGAGGTAGTGGTAAAATGCGTTCTTAAAAATAAAACCGGCCAAGTGCCTATTAAAAAGGTCGTATCGTCACAGAAATCTTACGGCACTTACATCCTTTTCTATATGGAAGGCAGGTTTCAGCAATATCTCGAAAACCTTCCGATCTAGTTCAAAATATTTTCGGTGAAAAAATTTAATAAGCCGTCCGTGATTTTTTTCATTTTTTTTAAAATACACCGATCAAAAATTTGAGGGGGGGGGGGCACAATTTTAGTGACTATCGGGGTGATTATCTCCGACTATATTCACTTAATCAAAAAGTCTTATATTTATCTTGAAACACGTTGACTTACAATGAACAAAAAAATGACTTGCAGTTTAATGTATGGAGATCCCTATTTCTTTTAGTCATTTAATTACAAAACTATGTAGCGGCTAACAAAATACACCTATCCTCAAAATTTTATTCAAATAGACCTTATGGTTTTCGAGTAAAATGCCTGTGACATTCGGACAGACGGACATGACGAACTACAAGGGTTCCGCTTTTGCCATTTTATCTACGGAACCCTAAAAAGAGTGTCAGAGATAGCGGTTTTTGTCACACGGTATGGTAAGGTTCTATTCACAAGTTTAAACTGGCACCACTGGTTGCTCGACCGGTTCGACCAATAACGACTGACCATTTCATCAGCTTAAGACATGTAAAATTATATCTTGTAGCTTCGTGAAACCACTAGACCACTGCTTTTAATAAGGCCCTAAAGTACGGCAGTTATTTCAGGCACCAATTTTCGAAGCAATCTCTAAGGGAGCTCTTAAACTTTTTTCTTCATTAAAAAAAAACAGTCCTTATGAAACGCGTTTGAAAATACCTCACCAAACTGCAATACTGTGGCAAAGTGTTGCGGGCTCCGCATGTTATTCTCCAACGGCAAGGTGATGGTAACACCCTGGAGACTGTAGATGCAGGCACCGGCGAACCTGAACAGGCCGTGGTAGTCCTTCCAAGCTGGTCTTTCGCTGATGTCAGGTAAGGAAGTGATTCCGTAGATGGTTGTACCGCAAGCGCAGATTGCTGAAAATTCAGTGCAGCGCTTAGAGAGGCAAGGCCTAGCGGAATGTCAGCTTATATTTGGAGCAGCTCAAATGGGGAAAGTACCTACACCTTAAAAGAGCCATAAGTAATTAGACCACTTCTTTAGAGCTCAAAGCCCTCCCGAGGATACACTGTTTTGAGAGTGAGGAAGCTGGAATTGTCTCTATCTGTCACGAAATAAACCCAAATCAGTACGATGTTGGCCGGACAGTCTTCCGTATGGTCCATTCAGTGACACGGCACGGATGAACTCTTTGCAGCCGGTACAAGCACGCGTTTCACGAACGCGGACTTGTATCGCGACACTAGTCATAGATCACCTGTCATTGTCACCAGTATCGATATGTGCGAGTGTAGTGTAAGTAACCGCTCTAGAGACGAAGCAAGTGCACCCTGAATATGCCTATGTCTGCATTATTGATCTTAATAGACGTTGGCAGTGAATTGTCCACTTGTCTGCTGAATGAGGATCACTTAGCAAAACTGTTGACTGGAATCCTTGTCTATATGTGTCACCGAAAAATTGTAAGAACCGTTATTTTAGTGAGAGCCACGGGTAGAAGTCAGGTAGGTATGGTTAGTTTATAGTTTAACGCATTAGATTATAAACTGACTAAATCACATAAAAACGGCAGAACGGATTAGATGAAATTTAGTACCTATACAAATAGAGTATAAACTTAGCCTTTTTTTTGGGATTTACCGAAGTAAAAGTCTGAAACGTGGTCACTTACTATGGGCCTCATAAGAAGGCTCAAAGTCACCCAAAGGGCAATGGAGAGGGCTATGTTGGGAGTTTCTCTGCGTAATCGCATCAGAAATGAGGCTAATCGCAGCAGAACCAAAGGTAACCGATATAGCCCTCCGAATCGCTAAACTTCAGTGGCCGTTGAAACGGAAAGGTTCTTGAGTGGCGACCACGTACCGGAAGGCGCTGCGTGGGTAGGCCTCCCACAAGGTCGACGACCTGGTAAAGGTCGCGGGAGTCCGCTGGATGCGGGTGGCGCAGGACCGGTCAATTTGGCACTCTTTAGAGGAGGCCTATGTCCAGCAGTGGACGTCTTTCAGCTGATATCATGATAATGATGATGAAAAGTCCAACAAAAGGAAGTCAACGCAAAACAAAGTCACCAGAAAAGCTTGTAAGATCTAAAACCAAAAATGATTATACCTACTGACAAACAAGCCTGCAACCAAGGAGGCCACAGCCAAACACTTCAGGTTCCTGAGCATGCACAGCAGCACTAGAGGTCCAATTACGATGAGGACGTACATCCTGACACTTAGGTTCTGATTCTTTATTTCTGTGAACCCTCCTTCAAAAGCCTGAAATATAATGAATTATTTAAACTCTACTGTAAGCATTAAGTAAATATCCTTTTAAATATTAGGGGACAAGCTCAAAACCACAGATAACCTCCAATAGATAGAGCCTATGAGTGATTTAGTTCGATTCAAAGGTCACCACACCTGCGGGTTGCGGGGAAGACGGTAACGGCGCTGCGATTGGCTGTTTCGAAATTAGCGCGCTTTGTCACATCATGGCGCCAGAAGCGTAGTGATGGGACGCGTTGGTCGTTAACGGTTTTTAGCGTTGCCGCAATTGATTGTTAGTAAACTATTTTACATGGCGTAGGTATCCTTTAACATGGTTTAATTTTTTTGAACAGCCGTCACTGTTATATTATTATCATGTTTCGTTCATTGACTATTTTGCTCACCACGTAACATAAAAATGTACGTAAATCACATCGAGTATTTATATGAAATGGTTCTTTCTAGGCATTGGCCTGCTCGTGGCACTAAAAGTGTTAATAGACGTTCGAATATGGTGCGTCGAACCGACGGACCGGTGCGGTGCGCTCTACACGCCACACCACCGCACCCGTACAAACACCGTCCAGTGCTTTTCGTGCTACGGAACGGTGAGGTCGACATGCCTCCGACTTTATCCAAACAAACTAAAATCGCGTTAGTTGTGGCATCCGTCGTAGCTATTACACCTATCAAAAAGCAGAGGAAAAAAAGAAAACAATGGGCAAAATTCTATTTAAAAAACCGAGAGTCATACAGTCATGTGCGACTTGTGAGAGACCTTGATGATGACGATTTTCGTATATATCTCCGAATGAGTTCCGATTCATTTAGTGAATTGCTTGAACTTGTGAAACCATATATAACTAAAACCGATACAGTCATGAGAAAAGCTGTGACAGCTGAAGAGAGATTGCTAGCAACCTTAAAATATCTCGCGTCAGGGAGAGAATTCAGCGAACTCAAATTTGGTACAAGTATATCATCGCAACTGTTGTCTGAGATAATACCAGAGACCTGTCACGCAATATGTAAAGTGCTTAAAAACTATATGAAGGTACGTATTTATAAATAATAAGTCAAAATTCATACTATTTTTTATTTAAAATCAAAATATGTGGCATTATCCACGAGTAGGGACCTTGTTGTCGGTATTGAGTTATTAGTGTATTCATAATCTAGGTCCCTTTTCATAGATAATGCCACATATGTGTGTACACATTTACATAGGTAATTATTTTTTAAAAATCAAGAATTCTTGAAGTTGTTTTCCTGTGCCCCTAAAAACATCCATATTACCACTTCCTCTAGTGTCTGGCTCATTATGTTGTGTTTCCCCACTTGGGGTCAACTCAAGTAGAGTGTCAGCTGGTAATAAAACTTGACTCAAATGTGTGTCTGCTGAATGAAGAGTAATCGAATCTGCCGGTGTTTGTGGTAGAGAGGGTGTCGATTGTTGAGGGGACGGTGCCGGTGATGGTTGTGAATACTGAGGAGACGGGGATGGTTGTTGTATGTATTGAGGGGACGGTGATGGTTGTGAATATTGAGGAGACGGGGATGGTTGTTGTATATATTGAGGAGATGGTGAGGACGGTAATGAATGTTGCTGATATAAATGGTTTCTATATGGGTGAGTGTGGTATGAGGATTGTGTGCCAGTATGTAAGTTTTTATTTAAGTTTATTGAATGTTGAGGAGACTGTGATGGTTGCGATTGTTCAGATGATGTGTGTGAATATTTAGGTGACTGTGATGTTTGTGAATATTGAGGAGACGTTGAGGACGGGAATGCATGATGCGGATAAATATGGCTTCTATAAGGGTGGGTGTAGTAGGAGTATTGTGTGGCAGTATGTATGTTTTTTTTAAAGTTTATGGAAGTATCTAAAGTAAGCTCTCCTAATTTAGCGTAGAACAGTAGTTCTCCAATTATTTTTTCGGCTATGCATCTTTGAACTTTTGGTAATTCTTTCAACTGAAAGCTCACTGAGCGTCCAAAGGCATCGGCTGAGGTGTCCTGCGAGTTGCTGTCTTTGATTAATTCTGCCGCAGACTGAATCAGTTCTTCTTGTTTCTTGTACAGTTCATTTTGCCGCTTGGTTGAACTCTTTACCTTTTTTGTTACAGGTTCCTGAAACAGAAAGTGAATGGCTACAAATAGCAAAAGACTTTGAACAAAAATGGCAGTTCAATCATTGTTTAGGTGCAATGGACGGGAAACATATTCTTATCGAAAAGCCACCAAACTCCGGTTCAACGTATTACAATTACAAGGGAACTTATAGCATAGTTTTGCTTGGCATTGTTAATGCCAATTACGAATTTATTTACGTAAATGCAGGTACCAATGGAAGTATTTCTGATGGTGGAGTATTTAATCACACATCATTTCATGATAAAATGTTGTCTGATCAACTGAATTTACCACGACCATCTGTGTTGCCGTCATCTGATATAGTTGCTCCATATTGTTTAGTTGCAGACAGTGCATTTGCCATGAATGAAAATCTTCTAAAGCCCTACCCACAGAAAAACTTGACACATGACAAAAGAATATACAACTATAGACTTTCCAGAGCTAGGAGAATTGTAGAAAACACATTCGGTATATTAGCTGAACGCTTTAGGGTATTCAAAAAACCCATCACAATGAATGTTAAAAAAGTACCAATAATAGTAATGGCTTCATGTTTACTACACAACTTTCTAAGAAAAAAGTCTACAAACTACGTCACAGGGAATTGTGTCGATCGGGAAGATACTACAAACAATACTTTCCGTCCAGGAGATTGGCGGAATAATAATATCTCAGTAAATCTCAATAGAACAGATAGACAGCGTACTGCAGAAGGTAATGCGGCGAGACAGATATTCACAGAATATTTTAACAATCAAGGCCGTGTTGATTTTCAAGAAAGAATGATTAATGTGCTAAATATTTAACTACCCACCTCGCTATCTGAATCTGGAGTTCCTTGTATATTATCGATTCCCTGGGATACCGGCATAGTCTTCTCATGAAGAAATGTCAAATATGGATAGTACCACAGGGACGGCGTGTACACGTCTCCCAACCCAGCTCCAGTTGATTTGCTGGATTCCACCTACAAATAGTTATACACTGTACTACCGTTCATAAAAATAAAGGAATTACAAATATGTAAGAAAGTGGATTAGTCCATTAAATTTAGAAAAACAATGTTAATTACAAATAAAATACTGATTTTAAAGAGTGATATTTACTTGTAATTTACCTACCTTCTTTCGTTCACGTCTATACGCAGCTCTAAGGTGTTCCAGTTTTTTTTTAACTTCCTCTGTAGTAGCCTGCGGGTAACCCGTTTTCCATTTATCTAAAATTATTTGTAACGCTTGACTGCGGGCATCTTTGTTGCAGTAAAGTTCGTGACTTGAATCCCACAAACACGGAAAACCTTTGTAAAGTTCTAACACTTCCACTATTAATTGTTTTTCAGCTATATTTACGGATTCAGACGACATTGTGACGTGTGTCTCGCTCGGTTGTAGATCCGCGACTAACGCTCGGAACGGTGCGGTGGCCCGTCTACACGAGCGAATTTGGTGCGGACCGCACCATATCCTTTGGGAGAATCATCGAACCACCGCACCGTCAATAATAATAATATTGTCCGGCGGACCGCTGTACACACCATCGAATATTGTTCCGAGCAGACCAAGTTCGCGGTACGGAGCGCACCATATTCGATCGTCTATTAATACTTTAATAGTAGTATATTGCGTCCAGACGTCCGAGCGCGGCGGACAACATGAGCGGTACAAAATTTATAAGAAAGTGCGAGATAGGGATTGACTTTTGCAGGTCGCTATGCCTCCGGCTTCTATCTACGCGGGCCGAAATCAGGCGGCAGATCTCGCTCACCTGACGCCGTCTTATGTGAAAGCAAAAATAATATCAAAGTATTATTTCATACGATTCAATAATATGGTAACTAACTATGTATTCATTATTCTTTTTTATTTCATTCTACATTATATTTATACTAAATAGCAACAGCTAACTTCGGCACTACATATTATTCTACAATACTCTAAATTACCCAATATAAATAAAATAAAACTACATAATACCTACTCTTAAACCAAACAAAAAACTTCCAGTAGGTACTACTACTACAATAATATTCTGTTCACAAGCTCTGGAAGCTATAAAATAGAGCGAGATAGTAATTTACTACGTCTCCCTCTACCTCATAGTTTGTAAGACGGTTGCAGTCCGCCACGCCGCCTTCTTGATGCAGAGGGCCTACCGCGAAACGAAAACGAACTTCGTTCGTGTATCTCCGTCTCTGTCGCACTTGCTAGTTCGAGCGACAGGGAGGGAAGGGGTTGCCCCTCAGTTTAAATCTTACATCGTATATCGTATATAATACTATCTATTTTATGAGACTTTTTAACAAAAGAATTTTGACAATAAAATGACAAGGATATAAATATAATCTTTAGTGAATTTTCGTATTAAAATAGTAAACGAAAGCCCGGATGAATTAATGTATTGTTTCCTTAAATTAATCTGAATCGGTAAAATTCGAATGCGTCACTAGCCCATCACTAGAGCGTCACGTGCTTTCGTCAGAAAGGAACAGTATATTGGCATATTCATTTGATGAAAAGGGACATGCATACTTCACTACTTTTTATGGACCAGCGTAAAATGAACTCCGCGTGACAGAATGAAATTTACATTTATATGATAAATTTAACTTACCTGTGAAATGTTATTCCGTCGGTTTTGTAATTAGACGTTCGGGAGTTTTTCCACACCACTTCACACAGCAATAAGTCATTTATAACGCAAAATCAAATTTAATTTGTTGGTTGTTTGACGCACGTATAGATCGCGCACTTGGTCGAAACTGACAATATGGCGCGGGGTTGGGGGGTGGTTATTAGTGCTACAAGACTTATGCGTGGTGACCGCACGTCGCCCTATAGGCTCTATCTATTGGAGGTTATCTGTGCTCAAAACGGAGACGCAGCGGACCTCGCCAGCGATGGCGGGACGGGCTAGTCTCTTTTTTAGGGAACCCTTATAGCTTCGTCATGTCCGTCTGTCACAGGCATTTTATTCGAAAACTATAAGGTGTATTTTAATAAAATTTTGAGGATAGGTGTATTTTGTTAGCCGCTACATAGTTTTGTAATTAAATTACTAAAAAAAATTTTTTAGGGGTAGCACTCCATGTCCAGTGAGCTCTAAATGTTTGTTCCTTTGTGGCACTCTAGGGATCAAACGCGTGGGTCGATTTTAATTGAACATACGTCAATCGATTCGTTTTAATTTTGCGAGTGTCACTGAAGACAGACAGTGATCAAAATTCAAAATGGCGGCCACCTGAGGCCATATTGTATAAAAGAAAAAAAATGAAAGTCAACGAACTATGACAATGACATGTGGAGTATAGTTGAATAGGTATTGCAAAATGGTTAAAATAACAGTTTAGGATTTGTAACGATTTAAAATGGGCTAAAACAATCATATTCACAGTTGGGTTTTTGAAAACTTTTGATTTCACTTGTTTGCGTTTCATGCAGCAAGAAGAAATACAATGACTTCGGATAAATCAGCCAAACTATATGGGATAAGTTTTCCGAAACTGAATCTATTGTGGAGCTAAATAAAGTACATTTTACCTGTTTCAATGTCCGAGCAATCATCAGTTCGAAAAGACTGCACGTCCCACACATTTCTATAAACAAAAACGTGTCCACAGTGTACCTGGAATTATAAATATACTATTAATAGGCATGAAGAAAGGTGGTGTAGCACAGCGGCTCAGCCCCACAAAAGCATTTTTTTTATTTTATTTAAGAAAAAAGAAATTACACTTTATAGTTTTTATATAATCTCGCCAAACTGTGACGTTTGATGGCGAGAAACGCTCATGTTCTATACTAGAATAACCTATTTAGTTATATCTAACATTTTCTATTTATACCTAATATTCTTATATGATATCTTTATGGTTTTACCCTGTGCTTGTGTACAATAAAGTGCTTACGTCATGCATTTAACTTAACAACAAACAACTAAGCATGCTCGTAGGTAAGGTCAAGAATTTGAAACCTTATCAAAATTTAAAAAATCAGTTTGGTGTCAAGCCTTTCCCCTCAAACCAAATCCAAAATCCTGGAAATCAGAGATTTGCAAAGCCATCGAGTGGCGACCACGTACCGGAAGGCGCGGCGTGGGTAGGCCCCCCACAAGGTGGACTGATGACCTGGTAAAGGTCGCGGGAGTCCGCTGGATGCGGGTGGCGCAGGACCGGTCAATATGGAACTCTCTGGGGGAGGCCTATGTCCAGCAGTGGACGTCTTTCGGCTGATATGATGATGATGATGAAAGCCATCTAGCTTCAGAGGAGAGGGAGAAAGAAAAGTGGGCTTCCCGGAGGCCTTCGGCTTTTGGGTTGCGCTAAAACTGTTGTGCTGGGATGCTAGCCCTGGACACTCATCTTCAGGTTACGGGTGTCACCTCGTCACCATATTCTATGATGACCGCTAACCATCAGACAGGCTATAGATACGCATGTTGCCTCTGAAGTGGTATTAATATAAAAATACCCTACCTGAAAACTTTGCTGAGCGGCCTGAGTCCCTTCGCAGGACCAGTGGCTATGGCCGCTTCAGCCAAGTCTGGGTAAGAAAGCCGAGGAACCCTTATCCGAGCATACATCTTATGTGTCGATTTCACCAAGATCTGGAGAGGAAGGCAACGGTCAGGTTGAGATATAGTTTCGCTTTCATGCAGGACAGGGATGTTGAATATACTTCAAAAGTAGAAGATTGGTGTCCACTGATTTGACGGATGAAGGTTTGGTTGTTTATTTTCTTGGATTTGGATGGTTGTGTCAACCCCTTATGGGAAAACAAGCGTGATTATATGTATGTATGTAAGAAGGGAGTAATCATCACCGTCTTCCTTGACTGTAAGCCAAGACTTTACAACCTAGTAACCCGCACCAATGCTGCCCTTTATGGTGCCATCACTCTGAGCTGGTCTGATGTTGGAAACTAGATGGCCATAGCAACTTCTAAACTAGGTACCCCAGATAGATTCCCGTACTAAGTATTTGGGCCCATTGGAGCCCACTCCAGTGCTTTCGCAGTTGGTGCAATAAAAGCTAGTAACAAGTTTTGGTCCTAGAAACTAATTTCTCACGAAAAAATTCTCATCAGTAAGACGAAGTTGATCTAACCTGATGGAAAGTTAAGACAATTTTATATTTTTTTATCTAGATGAGGGCCCTTTCGTATACACACCCAGTGGGATCTTTTGTGCATTTGCCCCTGTCCTTTATACCTACTCCCAAGCTCGCTCCATCATTTCCACAAAACGGATGCAGCTCAGCTTTGGTTGCGGATAGCCGTTGCCAAAGTCATTCAGTCTTTGTCTGTCGAGGGCATGACATTCACACAGTAAGTGTTCCATAGTCTCATCCTCCTCGCCACACATTCTACAGCCTAAACTATCTGCTAGTCCCATTTTGCCAAGAGATTCTTGAGCCCGCAGTGACCTGTGAACACCCCAGATATAATTCCAAGTTGCTTAGTTAAGTTAAGACAAGGTCTAAGATGGATCAAGTTCTATCAGGAGCTGCCTCTCTCATCCTTTGGAGATATTGAGGTTGCATAATTACGGAAATACAGACGCCGGAAGATCCAGATTGCAGCATTGCGAATAAAAAAGATTTCTTAAATCGCGACGTTCCATGACTGTAGGTACACGAAGTATTTACTTACTAACATGATATAAGACACCAGCAGACCAATGACTAGCGTCCCAGCTAGCGACGTCCATATGCCCCCATGCATGAATGCTTCATGCATGCCGAGGGCCCCAGCACCCATGCAGCCTTTTATGAGATGCCCAGTTGACTCGATCAGGCTGGAAGAGGTGATGAAATAAATAAATCGATGCCAACAAATCTGTATACGTGTCATTCTCAGGGAAACGACAATAAGGTACCTTTTCCCTTACAACTTTTCTGACAATAACACATATTTCGTTCGTTATTTACTAAGCCAGTATGTATTACAAGCCTCGATTAGAATGGGATTAGATGTGACATATTGCCATATAAATACGTCAAACTTTATGTGAACTGAAAACTATTCCAATCCCGTTCTAATCGTGCTTTTATAATTATGTACGAGCATCGAGCAAGGCAAATGCTTTATCATTTGCCTTGCTCGATGCTCGTACATAATTATCAAAGCACGATGTCCGACTTAAAAGCAATCATGCTAGCTAGACAGACCAGAGGTAGACACATTTAAGAATCGAAATATGTGCTAAGTATATACGGCGGATCTTTAGATTACGTTAATTTAGAAATTAGATTTTTTGAAAGCTCGGAGGGACTGCAGGCCCGAGTGATTTTAATTTCAATTTGTTGCCACTCGTTCTTGAGAAAAAGGGTATTGACAGACAGACGGACAAAGAATTGATCCTAAAGGGCTTCTTTCTTCCTTTTGAGGTCGGGAACCTTAAAAAGTCTTCCCCTTCGAAGACTTGGATGGGAGGGAAAAAATGATAGTGGTAAGGCACAGCGTAATGTCATTTTGCTCATACTTGGAGCCCAACGTACCTCTACATTACAAACGACTGTATATACGCGACGTCCATACTCCATATGCGACAAAGTCTACTTACCGTTAGGCCCTGGTCTCCTATAAATCACGCCGTACGCTGCGTCACAATGCCTACTATGGAGATGTACTGTTGTTATCGTCGGCCACATCAGTACATCTCCATAGTAAGCATTGTGACGCAGCGTACGGCGTGATTTATAGGAGACCAGGGCCTTAGGCAGGCCTGAAACTTGTATGCCAGCGTCATAGTATTAAAAAAATGGCTTCCAAAGCAATTTTTATTACAGAGGTTATAATTACTTTGTAGGATACGGATTTTGCCGTTCCCTGGCGAAGATGTATTCGACCGGTCCGGTGCCAGGATACGTCGTGAACGAGGAGAGACTGCCTCGTATCTCACTCTGTCGGCGGTGCTCCTCTTCTCGCTCTTCTTCCACAAATTGGCGAATTTCTCTCTCAAACATTTCTGAAGCCTGATTGACATACTCGTGAGTGAAGGTTTTAATTAGTTTTAAATTCTAACATAAGTGGCATAAATGTTCTCGAGTGGCGACCAATTACTGGGAGGTGCAGCCGTAGACCCCCACAATATAGACTGATGACCAGGTAAAGGTCGCGGGAGTCCGCTGGATGCGGGTGGCGAAGGACCGACCATTGTGGCAATCTTTGGGGAGGCCTAAATCCAGCCTTTTGACGAATGTAATGTTTTTTTTACATGTTGATAAAACTTGGCGCAATTTCTTAGAAGTGACACTAAAAATGGTTGTCTGTAAAGTCGGTTTACGGACAATAATTTTACGTGATAACGTCATAAGAAAACGTTATCGTTAGGAATACTCCTGTGAAGTTTCGAATAAAATAGTCGATCTAATCTTGTTTCGCTATACAAACTTTGGACCCCCATTTCACTCCCTTAGAGGGTGAATTTTGAAAAATCCTTTCTTAGTGCACTCCTAGACCTTATAAGGAACCTACGTGCCAAATTCCCACCCAGGACCTCCAGCTTCGTAGGCAGCGTCACTACCCACTAGGCTAACCGGTCGTCGTATATAATGGGGGTCCAAAGTTTGTATGGGGAAACACGATTAGATCGACTATTTTATTCGAAACTTCACAGAAGTATTCCTAACGATAAATTAGTAAATACGTGTTATGCAATTCTTCATCAATGTTTTCTTATGACGTTATCGCGTAAAATTATCGTCCGTAAACCGACTTTACAGACAACCATTTTTTCCGTATAGTAGCTAGGGCTGCACTGGGTACCTATATAGTTTTTTGCACTTTTTATGCTTTTTTCTACCATAATTTATAGCTTCAGAGACTAGTTTCCAACCTAACATATATAGTGGATCCCATTGTGTATAAAAGTTTAATGTTATTTCAGATAAAAACCTCTATAAAACAAGTGGAATTAAAAGATTTTTCAAAAAATCTAACTGATTTTTTGCAAATATTATAGCCTATGTCATCCCCACGATTAAGAGGAATCCAACGACACCTCATATGTCGAAATCCGTCAAACGGTTTAGGCTGCAGGGCGTGCCAAAGAATAAGACATACACACATAGATACATACATACATACATACGCTCGAAAAACATAACCCTCCTTTCCTTCGGCAGTCGGGTAACGGGAACCAAACTTCTCTTGCATGGAAAGTCGAGTTGAGTCAACCGTACTGGGGACTATTTTAACATTTGTATTGTATATGATGATGAGGTCCTCCCAGACGTATCCGTCGACGGCGACATCCTGACAAATCGACTCTTTGCGTAGTTATTATTTGCGTGCATGGGCGCGAGAGTGACTCGCAAATCCAAACTTGGTTTTGAAGCTCCGGCGACATGTAAAACAATAAAGGTCTCCACTTGAATTGTAAGTGTAATGGTAGGAGGGCTTGGGCCGAGTTTTACGAATCTGGCGTTTGGCGTCAAGATCTTCGAGACGGGTACGTTCAAAGTTACTGAGCCCGGAGTTGACAGCAGTTCGCCAGTCCGATCTCCGAGTAGCAAGCTCCTCCCACGACTCACAGGATATGCCGGTTGCGGACAGATGGCGCTTCAGGACATCCCTGTACCGCAGGTATTGCCCGCCAACTTTGCATTTGCCTGAGGCAAGTTCAGAGTAAAAGACTGCTTTAGGCAGTCTTGATGATGGCATTCGTACAAGGTGTCCACACCAATTGTGTATTGTATATAGTATTACCTCGTCTGCAGCTTCAGGATCGGAGTCAGGATCAGGATCATTCCTGTCACCTGGTGGTCCCGGCTAGAGAAGTGAGAATGAGAATGAGAGAATAAGATATTTATTGATAAAATTATAAATAATTTTACATGTCACTCATTTTACATGGGATTATATTAATTATAGTTTATAAGTAGGAAGGACGTGATTTAATCTTTTCGACGCTAACGATATATGCGTCAAGGAGCCCAGCGCGATAGCAACCTTCTTGCATTGACATAAGGTTTAACTCCGCACTAAACGTCTTGTTGATTTCGCTTGTGGTTGACAACTTTTCTCTTTAACAGAGCGTTGAAAAGGTTAAAGGAGACTTTTCAATCGCACTGGCACTTTATACTTGCTATTTTTTTATATTATTACTTTATTTATTAATCTTACAACAAGGTTATACATTAAACAAAGGTCCTGCAAAACTGTTTTATACAGTTTGTCTGCAGGAAGGCTTTTAAAGTAAATACAATTTAGGTTAACATGTTAACATATACATATTATGCTTAATTTAGTTCTATTTTAATTAAAATTAAGGTAGTGTATTCAAAAAATGTTTTTTTAATTTCCTCTTAAATATACGTGCATTTTGCTCGAGTCGGATGTCTTCAGGTAGGCTGTTAAGAATATATGGTAGTCTTTTCTTTAATGTTCTGTCTCCAAAATAGTTATTAATTCTAGGCACGTCAAATTTACCCGCGGACACCGATCTCGTACTCTCGTACCATGCTTATGTGCAGTTCTATACAGGTCATGCTCCCGACAGTAAGGGGCGATTGCTTTATTAAATGGCCGACATAAATGCATTCATGCTAGCTAGGCTGCCTGTATTCCCAAAAAACCGCACAAATGCGAGTTCAACTCGCGTGGTGAGGGTTCCGTAAAATCGCTATGCTCTAAACATCAGGCACTCCTTACAAAATACACAAAAATATTGAGAATTTTCCCGTTACGTTGAATACTCAAACTTCTTATAGGTTTTGCTGTAATCTTTAGGCAAGGAACTATTTTCCATTTTTTTCAGAATTTTAAGCCTAGTTTAAGAGATAAGGGTCAAATTTCGTCTTTTTTCCTAAATTACTTCAAATCTGCTTATGCTAAAATTATAAAAAAATATACCTAAGATGCTTACAACAACCCCTCTCATTTGATATGTCACACAATACAGTTTGCGATTTTTACCCCCCAAAAGTATTGTTCAGAATTCATTAATTTACTTTACGCATCCATCTTTGGGTCACCAGTTTACATACTTATGTGTACCAAATTTCAACTCAATCGGTCCAGTAGCTTCGGAGAAGTCGGCTGTGACAGGCGGACAGACAGACGCACGAGTGATCCTATAAGGGTTCCTTTTTCTCCTTTTGAGGAACGGAACCCTAAAAAGAAAAGTCAGAATATTAAATTAGAAAAATTACCTCATGCTTACTGCTCATTTCCAAAAATATCAGGGAATCTTAAATCAGAATCTTATCAGTTGTTTAGAAATATATACATTCCGACAAAGGTCCTCTTAATATTGGGTAGGTACTTTGTTTCGTTGCATCCCCCACAGCATACACTACTTGGATAAACATTAGGTATTTAACGTAATTCAGTTAATTTCGTTTATGTTTTACATTATTTGTGTAAACCTACTGGAGTTTGACAGAAATGTTGACATTAACGGGAAAAGACACGTTGGCTTTAATGATAGACTTTTTTACAAATCTTTTTGAGTTCCTTGGTTTGCAATTTGTCGGAATTTTTTAATTTTTTATGTATGTTCCCCGATTGATGATGGGATCTTGGAGAAATTGAGGGAACTCTTCGAATAAGGTGAATTACTGAATTGAAGTCGGTTATAACTGTGTTTGTTAAAAAAAAATCTAAGATTGTGAACAAAAATTTAACCATTGGAAACGTACTAACCCTCGGTAAAATATACATTGAGTTTTTTTTTATATGTTTTGTAAATTTGAATTGTAATTCTTTTTTTTTTTTCTATATTGGACTTAAAATATAAAAATAACAGCAGTTAAATGAAATAAATCAGCGTACCTATTATATTTATTGAAATAACTGCAGTTTATTATATTTGGCTATGTATGCTATGATAAGTATACATTATATTTATAAATTATAAAAAAAAATACAATCAAAGTCAGAGTAAGAGGTAAAAAAAGAACGTAGTGGTTATTATTGTCTTTGGTAAGAAGATTTATTTGTTCTATGGTATAATATGTCAAATATCATTACATAAATCACAGTTGTGACA
The DNA here is from genome assembly GCA_932294315.1 of Epinotia nisella. Lineage (NCBI taxonomy): Eukaryota > Metazoa > Arthropoda > Insecta > Lepidoptera > Tortricidae > Epinotia > Epinotia nisella. The sequence goes on along the minus strand of OW028696.1, from coordinate 10,804,181 downwards.
AAGTCAAAATATCAATACAATTATACAATCTAATAAAATTCTTCCTTCTCTGCCTCTGAGATTGCCCATTCTTTACTAATTAACTAAACATCTAATGCTGAAATAGCTCTAGCTCATTAACTACTGAATACATCAGTTTAAGGTGAAAAATAATTTCGTGAACTACGACGGCATCTATCCGTTTTCAAAAGTCAAGTTGAGTCAAGTGGTCCAAAGTTGTAGTGTTGTTTCCTAAACACCAGTGCTAATTTCAACGGCTAGATATTTTTTTCCACCATCGGTACGGCTCGCACAAGACCGAGGAGAGTGCCGAAATGAAGACAGGTGAACAATAAACATACATGCTGTATTATATAACCTGTGATACTGTTAGACCCGCCATAGACGGACTGCTTAGAGCAGTCGAGACCAACGGCACGAGAGCAGTTCGTCATATTGCATGAGGCCTCAACTGCTCTAAGCAGTCCGTCTATGGCGGGTCTCGACTGCTCTAAGCAGTCCGTCTATGGCGGGTCTCGATTGCTCTAAGCAGTCCGTCTATGGCGGGTCTCGACTGCTCTAAGCAGTCCGTCTATGGCGGGTCTCGACTGCTCTAAGCACTCCGTCTATGGCGGGTCTCGACTGCTCTAAGCAGTCCGTCTATGGCGGGTCTCGTGGCTCTAAGCACTCCGTCTATGGCGAGTCTCGACTGCTCTAAGCAGTCCGTCTATGGCGGGTCTCGACTGCTCTAAGCACTCCGTCTATGGCGGGTCTCGACTGCTCTAAACACTCCGTCTATGGCGGGTCTCGACTGTTTTAAACACTCCGTCTATGGCGGGTCTCGACTGCTCTAAGCAGTCCGTCTATCGGCGGGGTGCGCGGTCGCGCGGGGCGAGGGCACCTGGGCGACCACCGCCATCGCTTCAGCCGTACAGTTGCATACATACGCTTTCGCAGCAGTGGGCGATACTGGCTGAATCATCTGAATAGATATATATTAAGGTACGTATTCTAACCAGATAATTAATTAATTACCTACTAGGTATCCGGGTGTTACAGAGAACCCAGGCAGAGGCGCATGAACAAAAAAACGGAACCCTTATAGGATCACTTTGTTGTTCGTCCGTCTGTCTGTGTGTCTGTCTGTCAAGACCCTTTATTTCGGGAACGCGTGGAGGTATCGAGTTAAAATTCAAATCATATACTCAAATCAACGGTCCCTTGAAGTTGTGAAAAAATCAAACTTCTAAATTAACGTTAAAAAAAGATAGGGTCGTTTATGCCGCAAAAAAAAACGTATATTTCGACCTTAGAGCATACATAACTGAAGTAGCCTTTCAGTAACTTACCCCTCTGTATAAAACCTTACAAAGACAATTTCACAATCGATCACAAAATCGCCTCGCAAGAGAACACTGATCATAAAAATGCCCGCATGTTTCTGTAAGCACTTGATATTATAAACGTTCAACCACTTCAAGCTTTTAATAAGTATATAATTGAGTTTCAATATCCCTTTAAGATGCTCCCCCCGCCACCACAAAATTCGGCAGACTTTTTGTACGCAAATACGACATAAGGCTACTCCAGTTATGTATGCTCTAAACACTCAAGGGAATCAAATGTTATAGGGTACTTCGCGTTGACCTAGAACTATGAAATTTGGCAAGTAATATCGTCTTATAGGTACAATACAATACAATACAAATACTCTTTATTGCACACCTCACACAAACAAAGCAGTTAAAGTTAGTTAAATCAGGTTCCTACTTCAAGTACAGGGAAAAATCTGAAATCGATATATTTGTCATTTTGTCCCTGGGTGGGCGACTCGCACTTGTCCGGTTTTTTCCCACCCAGAAAACCCATTAGCATAATACACAGGTGAAAAGTTATTGACATCAGATAAGTGGTTTCGCAGATTACTCTCCAAATACATACATACAAAGCTACAGTCTTACAGTTTTTTCTCTCTAAATGATTATTAAAGTACTTATATAAGATATAAGCGAAAGAGAAGTACCTAGATAGATAATTTGAACCAAAATACTTGAAGGTAGGTATCCAACTATCCAGAAACTGCATCTTCTCATTAATTAACGCATCCAAGCATCGGTTTTAATTAAATTTCGTAGTAATAACCCATCAATGAAAGCCCGTGCTGTAATGAGCAATATTACGCCACACGTCGCTGTAAAAACGTATTTAGCGGCACTTATTTTCTATGAACATACGACGTTTTAACCTAAACTTATGCTGAAATTAATTTTCATTTGGCAACGATATGCCTTTACATTGGTTTGTAATAAAATAGGGAAGCATGGTTTTTGGAGCCCGCGAAATGTAATATTTCCGATTGAGAGATTTTGTTGTTAGATTCCTCTTGCACAAAATCAGATAAATAAATAATAATAATAAATAAATATTAGGGAATATTCTTACACAAATCGAACTAGCTCTATAGTAAGCTCAATAAAGCTTGTGTTATAGGTAGGTACTAGACGGTGATTATATAATAGATATACTCGTAAATACTTAAATACGAAAACATCCAAGACTCGGAAACAAATGTTCATGGTCATCACACAAATATTTGCTCTTACCGGGATTCGAACCCAGGTCCTTCAGCTTCGTGGGCAGCGTCACTACACACTAGGCTAACCGGTCGTCCAAGTCCGGTGGATAAGTGTACGGTCAGCATCAAAAGTAACTACGCAATCGAAGACGTCTAAAGTTCTTATTCCCTTTTAATAAAGACTTTTGAGGTCTTCGTTTACGTAGCTACTTTTGATGCTGACTGTACAAACGCCAACACAGTTAACTGATCATCCTGTATTTATATTGAACCTTATTACAATGCACATAAAGTGCACGGATGGCCTTAACTGTGCCGGCGATGGTACAAAACAAATCAATACAGTCATGGATAGATCGTTAATCTTAGAAAAATACAACCGCACAGACTTATCCTCTTAAGAGGGCTGCGTGGTCGTGCCGGAGAGTTCCCCCTGGATTTTCCCCAGGATACTCTCCAACCATGCAGTTCGACAGCTATATTGCGTCCATCCTATTATAGCAACAGTCAAGGTCCAAAAAAAAAAGGACACTTCTCAGTACCGGCTGAACCGCCCTACGAGACAGACGTGTTCCGTGACGCGTCTCACTCTTTGATTTCGTTTCGCCGCTCAAAAACATGCCGGGCGGCCGCCTATAGGCGGTCTATCAGTGGTTGCCGCGCGCTGATACGGGACGCACGCGTTCGCGCTTTGCATTGCATCGTCATTGGCCTCGTAAAATAAATATGCCACGATGTCTATTTATACTGGTTGAAAATATTTTTCTATACATTATGTTTATGTATGTACAGTCAGCATCAAAAGTAGCTACGCAAACGAAGACGTCAAAAGTCTTTATTGAAAGGGAATAAGAGCTTTTGACGTCTTCGATTGCGTAGCTACTATTGATGCTGACTGTACTTAGGTAACCCAGAGTTGTGTCTTCGTCTACATTTTGCAGAAACAGGTAGTTTTGATGTCATAACCTAAACGTAAACACACACACCTTTAATGTAGTTGGGTGATCCTAAGTAAACGAAGAATAATCGTGATATCGTTAGTAAAATACACTATTATATTAACGTACCTATAATTTAATAGGTCGAGCTGGCGGTAACCCTAGCTCTAGGGCTCCGCCTCCGAAAGAGCGCGTTGCATGCGATAGAAAGAAATGGCCACATTTAGGCACGTTTGGCGTACCTAAACAGGGAATTTGTTAACAGAGAATAGTACGTATTACTATTACTTATTCTGTGCCGCGACTAGTTTGACGCAAACGGCTACTTCCGGTCGCGGGTAATAGTGCCCTCTTAATATGGATCCCGGACATCGAACTAAACACATTTTAGCTAACGGGGGCTTGTTGTGTTTTATGAATAAGGTAAAATACTGCAACATTGGGATTCAATAAAACAGAACTTTACGCACCATCTTTATAATTATCACGTGTCAACTTTTTAATTTACTTTCGGGTAGCCACCGCCTAGCATCGCACGCAGTTCTTCTCTTTCTCAACAGAATCCACCGGAGCCCTAGTGCTGACATTGTCGTCACCGTCGTCACAATCGCCGGATTCGTCGCATTTCTGTTCTTCGTCACACTCGTATGTCATCTCACATTTTACCTTGCATATCTTCTTGTTTTTCTTAGGAAGTTCGCTGCATTCATCCTTGCATTCGTCCCTGGCGCCGCAGCGGAGGCTGTTTCTGAGGCTTAGGAGGGATTTGTATATTGGATACTTTGTCCCTTGGTTGTTGTACTTGTATGCGGCTTGGTATGCGTCGGGGCGGGCGTGGTAGCGGTTGGTGGCGGGTTTTGGGCGAGATTTTTGGAGCTGCGTGAAAATATTAAAGAGTTAATGGTTAATTTACGTGGTGGTAAATTGGTGGTCTGACGACCGGTCAGGGTAGTGACACTGCCGACGAAGCTGAAGGCCCTGGGTTCGAATCCTGGGGGGTAATCGCGTGACGTTCCGAACGCGCGTCTGACAGTTAAATCTCAATCTAACTGTCATTTTTCCATATAAAATTGACGTTTAAATCTTACAGACGTTCGTAAGAAAAGTTACGTGATCGATCCACTTGTTAGAGCAAATATTTGAGTGATGAGCATGAATATTTTAAGTATTTATAATTAGGGATGTTACGGAGGCGTAGGCGGCTTTACCGGAACCGGAGGCGGAACCGGTGTTTAATGTTTTCATTTAACGGAGTCGGATCCGAAGCCGGATCCGGAGGTTTACCGAAGGCGGAGCCGGAGCCGGGTACCTTTGAAGTGGAAGGTTGATGTATTGAAGAGCAAGTTTAACTGGACAAGTCAAAACTTGTAGGCATGCGCCGCGCTGCACGCTGCCGCGGCAAATGCAATACCTTCAGAGGGGCTACCGCGAAACGAAAACGAACTTCGTTCGTGTATCTCCCTCTCTGTCGCTCGAACTGGCAAGTGCAAACAGCGACGGACATACAGTCGACTACAAAGAGATCGGTACAGCCAAAGTTACAAAAATATGTAGACACGACCTTAATGTTAAGGCAATAAAGTCGTGTATACATATTTTTGTAACTTTGGTTGTATCTTTCTCTTTGTAGTCGACTGTACACGAACGAAAACGAATTTCGTTTCGCGGTAGGCCCTCAGATCCGGTATAACTTCGGTAAAAAATTAACGGAGACGGAGGCGGAGGTGTAAAATAAAAAATAGCGAAGGCGGAGGCGGATCCGAAGGTGTAAATATAAGGGTTCCGTCTATTTCCTTTTGAGGTACGGAACCCTAAAAATGCCTGCATGTTGCTGTAAGCACTTGATATTATAAACGTTCAACCACTTCAAGCTTTCAATATCCTATTAAGATGCTCCCTCCGCCCCCGCAAAATTCGGCAGACATTTTTGTACGCAAATACGACATAAGGCCACTCCAGGAGCCGTAGCATGGTTGGCCTTATCACGCGACAAGTGACGAAGTGACAAGATAGGAGCGTCGTCTCGTTCTATCGAACGGTGTCAGCCAGTGACGCACGCTCTATCCTATCACCTATCGCGTGACAAGGCCAACCATGCTACGGCTCCAGTTATGTATGCTCTAAGGGTGTGCCCTACCGGCTGGTTTAACCCCTCGTATGCGGATGTCAAAATTGTGCAATCAAATTATGACTGTGATATGTATAACAATGGGTTCAAATGCTTTGCACGGATCCGTATCTAACGCATACGAGGGGTTAATCTTTCAGCAAAATTGTGTGATCATTGATCATCAATATCTGCATACAGGCAGACAACAGACATACATGCAGTATATCACGTGAGCGGCAGATCTGCTGACCTGCGTGTGAAGTTTAATCGTAGTCACAGCAGACAGATTAGGTACGAGATTTTGATGAAAAGTTAGCCTAGTGGGTATCGACACTGTCCTGGGTTCGAATCCCGGTAAGGGCAAATATTTGTGTGATGAGCATGAACATTCGTTCCTGAGTCTTTATAATAGAAGTGATTGACACATATTATATCGTCGTCTAGTATCCATAACACAAGCCTTATTGAGCTTACTACGGGACTAGGTCGATTTGTGTAAGATTATCCTCTAATATTTTTAATCCTGTAAAGTCTGGATGTATGGAAGTACGTTCTACTTAATCTCAAAAACTACTGGACGAATTTATATGAAACTTTCCAGTTATGTACCTTTTATATCAGAATAGGACATAGGCTATAATTTATGTCAAATTTCATCCATTTTAGGGACGAAAAAGGGGATGAAACTTTGTATGGAGACCAAATAGTTTTGCTCGTTGCATTCATCAGGGTCTCCAAAAGTATGGGAAAACTAAATTCGGACTCGCACTTGACCAACATTCTAATTAATATTATTTGGGTCAATCAACTATCCCGTTAGCCAGGAGACAAAATTATCCTACTAATAGGTAATCAATGTGTTTCTGTAGCTGTTGGTTCTCCAAATATAAATAAATAAATACTCTTTATTGCACACCTAAATAAAAGAATACTAAAATAATAGAGGCAAACAACGGCGGTCTGATCGCTAGAGAGCGATCTCTTCCAAAAATATAAATTGTGACGCTACTGGCTGGTCATACCTACTCTACTGTTCACCCTCTGTATACTGTGTGATGACGAGGAGATCAAAGTGCGGTAACAGTTGAATGTGCTGATTGTAGCCCGTAATTGGTAGGAAATGGATTCCCACTCAAAGTGATTGCTATTGATAAGGTAGTAATTATAATAGTGGAAATTAGTCCTTTGTGCTAAACAAGCGCCTCGGGTATTATCGCGAAGGTATGTAAAGGGAAGGTATTCTGTATACAAAACGGTACAATCATCAGGATTATAACATCTGCCATAACTAAGGCAGCATTAATCTGACACGTCCCAAAGGCGCTGAAGCTGGACACTCTGGTGCTATAAAGGAGGACAACATTCCCCCTTTGAAATGGAAGCTGGGTTGCGTCGCTGCCATCCACCCTGGGACTGATGGCATCACCAGAGTCGCAGACGTCAGTATTGATCAGGTGGTCCTTCAGCAAAATCTGTCCGCTCCCTGTGTCAGAAGGATCTCTCTCTGGTTGAAAGAGAGCTTTCAACGTCCGGGGGCATGTTCGAGCATCAGATGACAGTTGCAGCGCCTACGTTTTATTTAATAGCAAGGCGCAGACACACGACGTCTGCGCTTCACTTATGTTAGGAGATAATACCTATTTGTGCATGTCATCATTGTCATTATTTTGTCATTCATCCTGTACCACTTATCAAGGAGTTACATATCTTTTTATAACCAAGGAGCTTTGGTCAAAAACCCATGTCTCACCCCTAAACACCTAGAAATAGAGTCGCGTGTGAATGCTGGTAACTGTACCAAAGGATCGACAATTGACAACATTTCATTTTTTTATCGCGGCTCAAACTAAAAACCATTAAGAGATTTGGGCTTGCTGAGTAAATATAAAAAATAATGGATTTTTATATTCGCTAGTTCTTGAGAAAACTGGAAATTACTTTGAAGAAGCCATTTAAAGGCTGAATGCGGTTATTCCATAGCTCTGCCGTCCTATGTCTATAACCAAACTAACCCACAAATTATAGTTTTGAGATATGAACAAAAAACGTTAAAATCAATATTTCTATGAAATGTGTATATTTCGGTGGTCCACTAGACACAACCTCCTGCGCACGCGCCGCTCGGCTCACTGGCCGCATGCCGTAAAATTGGAGGAGATATGTTTTGCGCATAGCTAGGTTTTAGCGTAGCATTGCTGGTTAGCCAGGTTTAAGAGTTGTATTCTTATGTTTTGTAATTAAGGTATGCTTGGCTTAATTACAGTTACTAGGTTTTAGTGTTGTATTTGCAATATGAATCACAAGCAAACTCTTACAAATATAGGGCTAAGGGTGTTTAGCCGTGTATAAGCGTAGTAACTGTTTTTTTGTGTAGTATTTGATATTAAGGTTATATGTATAAAAAAGGTAAGAAAAAGGTAAATGGACTTTAACGGCGATTTATGAAGTTTTTGTCGATTAACGGTTTTTTAACTAAGAATCATGCTAGTGATTTATTAAATTAAACAACAGCTATGGGCTTTTAAATTGCTTATAGTGTAGTAATGTTGGTTTGCGATTTTATAGTATTGTAAAGTCTCAAAGTATCATGCACTTAGCGTGTTAGGTCGACTCCGTATCTTCGCAACTACAAATCATAAAAATACGATCCCAAGACCATTCGCTAGAGCTTTTCTTTCTCGTTTAGCCCATGTAAACTATCGAAAACTGTTAAAAAGCAGCTTAGTTCGGTTTTAGACATAGGACGGCAGGCAGCTGTGCTTATGCATCTTGTAAGAAAAAAAATGTTGTGACCTTGACAGTTATTTGACTCCTTGTCATTGTCAATGTCAAATGTCACTGTCACTGACACAGCATGCTATTTACTTTTTAATTCAATAAATTGACCACAGTACTAATCTTATTCATCCTTTGAAAATGAAAAATGAAAAATGAAAATGAAAATTAAATGGCACCATACGCCCGCTGGAGTCGTAAGTAGATCCACCGTTGTGGGCACGATGGGCACGCCCAGAACCCTTAATTAATAGACTTGTGTCATTTCAATCAAATTCAAAAGTCGTTCATGAGTAATGACTGTTCATGAGCGAGTTTGTACTCCGACTCGCACTTTACCGATTTGCTTGCTTTGACCACAACCTTTTTTGACTCGGCGCCTGCCATAGGCTAGTTATGAAGTCGGGTCGCTATTAGAAGGGCCGTATATATGCTTGTTTTCCACGTTTTGTGATGTAACCTTGGGCATCTACAGATTAGAAGCTTACAAGCGTTGTACATTTTTCCAGGCAGGTCGTATGCAACAAAGAAATCTATTATAGAGTGCAGAAGGAATTTGTCCTTCATTAAATACTCCTTTCGTTTAGTAGTAACCCTTCTTTGTTATCCCTCATTTCACTCCAAGTGCGTCCTATCCCCAGTATTCAACTCCGTCCCCGTCGCCGCATTCTATTTGCTGTCCCGGCGGCGCGAACTCGTGCCCTATCGCACCCACCACTGCACCATGCCTTGACTCTTCTCAATGATGTACTGGACAGCGACAGCAAACTGGATATGTTTCACAGCACGGAATCTCAATTTCTCTCGACTAGCAGCCGATATTTGGAGTCTATTACGACTTCAAGTTCCATAATCTCTTGATACTTAGCTATTGTATTACCACTGCTTTAGACCTAGTACCTTAATGTATATTAACCTCCTGTATAATTAACATGCATAGCCTGTCTGTTAGTGTTAATTTAAGGAATTAATAAATAAATAAATAAATTAAAATATGTACGGAGAGATGTTCTCCCAGCTTCCTTCCCCTTAACCGAGACAATGGATATTTAACGATTAAATTATGGCATACATAGTTAACTCACAAAGGGGTTTATGCTACTGCAAACGACGCCTTTGAAGTCTGCTCGTTTGTTGAGCTTTGTGTGTAGTGTGTAATTTTTCCTTGTATCTTAAAGGAAAAGTTAAACACTACACAGGACGTCCTAGGCAGGGATCGGATACCGGTATTGTCTTCGTACAAATTAAACCGGTATTATTTCGTTCTTTGGTTATGATATCATTTTTGATCGGGCGGTCTATACGAATATGTTACCTAAATACACGATAGAGTCCTACATTAAGCGCTAAAATAATTCAAATTAGACTACTTCGGGGATTTTTGAAAAAAACCGGTTCCGATCTCTGGTCCGAGGTACAGGTGGGGTGTCGAATCAGGAGCCGTAGCATTGTTGGCCTTGTCACGCGATAGGTGATAGGATAGAGCGTGCGTCACTGGCTGACACCGTTCGATAGAACGAGACGACGCTCTTATCTTGTCACTTGTCGCTTCTAGCTGTCAAGGTCACTGTCAGTTATGTAATTTCATGTAATCTGCTATCTTACATTTTATTCTTCCATCTGACTACTAAGTCGTCAGGAACGAAATTTGACGAACGATATAAATAAACTAGAAACTGTACTACTATTGTATCGCACCTGTCCCACACACACACACACACACACACACACACACACACACACACACACACACACACATACAAAATTATCTTGCATCATGTAAGGAATGTATGCAATAAACTTAGATTAAGTTAGTATAATCCTATAAATCTTTATTTTCTAAATTGTGGATCATTACAATGTACTATGTTTGGAAGAGCGAGACTTCTCAACACAGGTACATATATACCTAATGAGAGGCCTCAACCTTGCCCTGTCTGTAAACCACTGTCTTTTAACCAAATAAAACATTTTGTATTTGTATTTGTATTTTTGTATTTGTCCCAACCATATGGTATTAATTAAGCATAGAAATGCCGCTGTCCTGCTCTATCAGGAGGGACGTCGGCGTCTCTATTACGCTGACGAAATCCTTCTGTTCCTAGCTTGACTAAGGCAGAACCTTACCTTACCTGCTTCATCACAGTTTTTAGGGTTCCGTAGCCAAATGGCAAAAAACGGAACCCTTATGGATTCGTCATGTCTGTCTGTTTGTCTGTCCGTCCGTATGTCACAGGCAATTTACTCGAAAACTATAAGGTGTATTTGGATAAAATTTTGTGGATAGGTGTATTTTGTTAGCCGCTACATAGTTTTGTAATTAAATTACTAAAAAATTTTTTTTTAGGAGTGCACTCTATACTCCATACATAAAACTGAAAGTCATTTTTTTTTCATTGCAAGCCCACGTGTGTCACATCAATCGATAGGCCTTTCAAAATAAATACGAGGTTTTTCAGCAATTTTTTTGATTAAGTGAATAGAGTCGGAGATAATCGCCCCAAAAGTCACAAAAATTGTGTACCCCTCTCTAATTTTTGAACCGTGTATTTTAAAAATATGAAAATAATCATGGACATAGGGCTTATTAAATTCTTTCAGAGTAAATTGTTTTGAACAAGATCGGTTTAAAGGTTTTCGAGATATTTCTAAAAAACTGCCTTCCTTAAAGAAAAGGACGTAAGTGCCAAAAGATTTCAGTAAACTACCTTTTTCATAGGCACGGAACCCTTCGTTGTGCGTGGTCCGACACGCACTTGGCCGGTTTTTTTTTAACTTGCTCTTGCTGACAGTATATATTTGCTGTCGAAAAGAAAAGAAAGAAAAGAGAATATCGTTAACTACGCATTTCACCTGTGCCAATAATATATTCAGCGCAGACACCCCACTTTCACCAGAGCTCTGACGGTACACTGGTGCCTCCATACTTGAGGAATCCTGCCGAGCCTTGCTGTTGATGATGAGGACCACTGGGCTACGGCTTCTGGAACTCTTGGCTTGGCTCAGGATGCGAGAGATGACGGAAGACACAGATGATTCGGAGGCGGCGAGGCCCTGGAAATTAAGTTGATTTACCACATGGTACCACATGGCTCAAAGTCACCCAAAGGAGAGGGCTATGTTAGGAGTTTCTCCGCGTGATCGCATCAGAAATGAGGCTATCCGCAGCAGAACCAAGGTAACCGATATAGCCCTCCGAATTGCTAAACTTAAGTGGCAGTGGGCGGGGCACATTGCACGTAGAACCGATGGCCGTTGGGGCGGAAAGGTTCTCGAGTGGCGACCACGTACCGGAAGGCGCGGCGTGGGCAGGCCCCCCACAAGGTGGACTGATGACCTGGTAAAGGTCGCGGGAGTCCGCTGGATGCGGGTGGCGCAGGACCGGTCAATTTGGAACTCTCTGGGGGAGGCCTATGTCCAGCAGTGGACGTCTTTCGGCTGATATGATGATGATGATGATGATACCACATGGTGAAAACTATGCCCATGCTCCACTGTCGCCTATGCTCTTTAATTTGGTGCTAGAATATGCCCTAAGGTAAGTGCTTGCACTAGATATCGGGTTGCAACTAAATGGAAAGCATAAGGTGATAGGGTATGCCAACGATCTAGCCTTGCTCGGGGAAACCAGGGAAGAGGTCGCAGCATCCGCAGCAGTCCTGGAAACCGACGCGACAAAGGTAAAGGGCCTAAGGATTAGTCATGAGAAATCAATCTGATTGGTACGCTACAAAAACGCACGCGTTAATATGGAAGACTTTCATGGAGGGGATATCGTTTACAAAGGCGTGGCCAATTTCAAATACACCAATACTCGGGAGGAGGAAATTAACATCCGGATTCGAAACACCTTGCGATGCAGTGCTGCCATTCATAAAGTGTTAGCATCCAAGCTTTTGAGCAGAAACACCAAACTCTGCATATACAAAACTGTCATTAGACCAATATTTAAGTTATGGTTGACTTCACCTTGGACGCTAACACTTATAGGGTGACGATGATTTTTCTTTAAAAATAAATTCCTAATTAAATTTTATTCAGGAAAGACAGAACGTTTGTTTTAGGTAACTACGAATTAATCGTGTTTGGTATTAATTACTGAATTAGAAAAATTGGTTCCTGATCATGGATAAAAAATCTTTTTTTTATCAGAAAAAAGTATGGTACGATTTACATTTGTTTCATTTTCGCCAAACATTACGTTTATCGGCGAATAGTACACTCACTTCCATTTATGTACCAGCGGGTTGACTACGCAACGCAGCGTTGCGTAGTCAACCCGCTGGTACAGCGTTGGCGCGCGTACAGAGCGGCTCTGTACGCGCGCCAATCAGGTCTAACTATCGTTTTTAGTCATGGAAAGTGATATATAAATCCCACCTACGCACGGCCGAAAACGTTACATAGTCAACCCATAGCTTATCTCATCTAATGACTGACCATAAATCAATGTATTGATTTATGTAACTTATCTATTTTTTACTGTGTATTTAATTTATCTTACGTTGAGGTGTTCAATAGCACACAAAGTTTGATCTTAAAGATATTTTTGGTGCTACACTCGTTTTCAAAATTAATAGTGTTAAATATTCGCGGTATTCATCGTGTATGTTGTTGTGCAAACATAAACCTTTAAACATCTTCATCAGTACCAACAAACATTATTCAGACTTTAGACTTTACAATTTTAGAAGGTGCCCGCTGTTTTCTACCCACTACCCAGACAGATTTAGTTCAAGAAAACGTATGGGCCCCTCGGGTGCCATGCGGGATACAGTTTCACTGTGTTACGTGTTAAATTATAAAATACTGAAAAATCTAAGCTAGGTGGTCGTTTGCAGGTTGGAATTTGATCTACGTGGCGCTTGGGGACTGGTCTATACAATGTGCGTTGATATGTCAGTCAGTCAACGAACGGAACGCGACAATGGGTCACAATTTTTCGTGCGTGCCGGTGTTCATTGATTTATAAGACGTTATCACGTCAAAAATAAGTTTCTGTCAAAAATTTCATTTTTGGTACAAGCTTTTATTGCCGACTGTACTTTTCTGAATAGCATCATCAACTACTCATTGAGACGATTCTAACGAGCCCAAACTCAACGGGGTTACGTTGGTTAAATACTGAATTCCAATGGCCACCTTCTGTCTCCATCATCAGATCAGCTCGATGGTACGATTATATTAAATTGTCATCTAAACTATACTAATACCCAAAATTTCAGCTCAATCGGATAACGGCAAGTGACTGAAAAATGGATTGCAAATTTTGACAGACAACTTACATACTTTTATACTTACATACGAACAAGTCAAGTTAATATAAAGCTTGTAATAAATTAAAGTCAAAGTAAACATACGACGAACAGAAGTATACACGCAGCCTTCAACATATTGGTGACAACTATTTGTAACCCCACACCTATAGTCCAAACCACAACTCGAATGGGAAAAATCTGACGAACGAAGTCTGTTTTCATCTTGATTAAATTAATTAAACCATGACTTGTTTTGATTTCGCTCGATTATGCTGTGGAGTTTTAATGCTCTAATTTTCTTTTACATAATTAATGTTTTGGTAACTATGAGAAAAAATATACTATACATGGTTTTGCCCGCGGCTCCGCCCTCGTACTAAAAGTATTTTTAATCGTCTACAAAAAGTAGGTAATTGAATTGCAATTTGGCACAAATACTTTCAAGAATTTTCATGTCCAATACGTTTCAAAATCGATGCCATTTTCGTAATTACCTAACGTCCCAAAAAACCATAAAAACGACACCCATATTGATATTTAGACATTTCAACCTCAAACCCCAACAGGTGAGATGGTATTACACGTCCGCCACGTTGGATTTTGAAATCGTTGTTGATTTCTTAATCAGACCCGATAAACCATAGAAACAATAGTTACCCATATTCATTTGCACCACATTTTCCCTTTTAGGGGTTGAATTCTCAAAAAACCTGAAACACGTATTTACTCATTTATTGTTAGGAATACTCCTGTGAAGTTTCGAATGAAGAGTTTCCCGCGTACAAAATGTGCACCCATATTTAACCCGCTTAGGGGTGGGTTTGTCCAAAACCCGAAAATTACTGTTTTTGTATTTTGAGTCCAAACACAAAGTTTCAAGTCTCTCACTTAAAATTTTACTCCATCCCCATACAAACTTTCAAACCTCTTATTACCCCACTGAGGGTGGAATTTTCAAAAATTCCTTCTTAGTGGGTACTTACCCATATTACCATATTATTATTATTTAGTGGGGTTATATATCCAATGTGAAAAAAAACAGCTTTCTAGGTTCAACGATTTGGGCTGAGCGTTGATTTAAGTGAGTGAGTCAGTCAGTCAGTCAGAACTTTTACGTTTAGATATAAATATTAGTATAGAAGTAGGTATTGATAAAATTAAGTGGCTCCGATAAAATCCTGCACTAGAAATCTATCGCAAAATAAATAGGCTTTCTACTGTAGCAATGTAATTTTATAATTTTATAATACTCTGATACTGAAATGATATATTGTATACTGTTTTGAAAAAACGACACCTCGCCGAGTTTTTTACGCCGGTTCTTCTCGAGGCAGAGGTGTTCTTTCCGAACCGGTGGTAGTTGGGTCGTTCTACTTTTCGACCGACAATAGCCTGTCCTTTGTGTTATTACGGCATCTCATTTGAGTAATGATGTTTACGGTTTTATAATGTTCGAATGAACGTCCATATTATTTTATTAATTACTATTATTTAACATTCCACTTTCTCTAACTAGCGTTTTTTTAAACGATTTGTTTTTCGTAGAATGCCGTGACAGAGTGGTAAACCAAAATGTGGTCCCCACTGAAAGAGTCCACTTTGTCACATATTTTTTTTAAACGCCAACAGTAAAAAAATATTTATATTGGCCGTGAAGGAAACTTTAATTAGTTATAATGAAGAAACCAAAACATTTTTTTTAAAACGCACTTCAAAACCACAATTTTCGATAGTTCAAAAACCAAAAAAACAGACAAACCTCGGTTCATTGTCGGTAAAAAAGAAGAACGACCCAGTTACATGCATAGGTGCATGTAACATGCCTAAATTGAAGAATAAATCACTTTGACTTTGACTTTAAGCCTTATTTTTTTCAAGTAAACATAAAACTTTAATACAAATTATTCCACCTGTTTGTTTCCGCCGCCTTTGAAAATCTCATCATCATCATCATCGTATCGCAAGCATTTTCATTGAGTATTTACATTAATACAAATATCAAATTTCTCCGTCAGGCACGCTTAAAAGGGACATACCTGAAATAGCTTGATAATTCGGTATTCCTTTGAACACTGACACGTGGCAATATATTTTATGAATTTTCCTTGAAGATAATACATTAATTTGTGGTGTTGGGTAAGGGCATAGAGAGGATAGAATAGAGGGACACACACACAGACACATGAGTGACAAAGATGTAAGCATAGACAACACTATAAGTGGGAACGAGATACGATGTCGTATCTCCTGTGTCTGTATGGTACTGTACTATACAGTCAAGTGTAAAAATATGTGTGCATACAACTTACTCATAAATATGTCCCATCGCTCTTATTGTTGGTACATATTAATGAGAGGATTAAATCGATACATATATTTGCACTTGACTGTATGTATGAGACAACAAACGTGATTTTTTTGGTCGTTTTTAGGGTTTCGTAGTCGTCTAGGAACCCTTATAGTTTCGCTTTGTCTGTCCGTCCGTCCGCGGATAATCCCTTCGCGAGTTTCGAAAAAATTTGGGTAAATTTGCGGCATAAACGGCTGTATCTTTTGATTGCGTTGGCTTAGAAGTTTGATTATTTCACAGCTCCAAAGGACAGTAGACTTGAGTATTTCATATAAATTTTAGCTTGATACCTCCACGCGTTCCTTAGAAAAAGGGTCTTGACAGACGGACGGACGGACGGGCAACAAAGTGATCCTATAAGGGTTCCGTTTTTTACTCTCGAGGTACGCAACCCTAAAAAGCGTGCGCAGAAATGTGTTAACATTATGAACACGAAAATATACAATTATTTTATGTCCCGATATTTTCGCCCCTTTTTAACCGCCGTTAATTCATTATTATTGTATTTAATTTACCTACTCAACTTTAAATACGAATCACTGAATCCTCAACAATCAGAACACCCGGGATTCAACGCAAACAATGGATTTAATGTAAATTTACATTAACTTGTTCATCCTCATTTTTGAGTTAAAGTCGATGGTGCGCATCGGATCACTTTACACGCCGAGAGATTTTGTTTTGTAGAGTTACTAGCTTCTGCCCGCATTTTCACCCCCATTTCACTCTTTTAGGGGGTGACTTCCGGGATAAAATCTATCCCATGTCTTTATTCGAGACTCAAACTATATCTATACCAAATTTCATCTAAATCGCGGTACAGCGGTTTAAAAAAGCGTGAAGAGGTAACAGCTAGACAGACAGAAAGATAGACAGACAGACAGATACACTTTCGCATTTATAATATTAGTATGGATATTTTGGCTAAAAGGCGTTAAATTTTAAGTAAAAGCTGGATAAGATATTTTTTGTCATGTTATTTTCTGTTATACAAACGTTCCCTTGTACAACATTATACTAAAACTGGCATGTGTAAAATACTTGTATTTTATCAATGAGATGATTGAATTGAAATTGTCAAGTATTGGCTCAGTGTCAAGCACTTAGGACTTTTACCTTAGATGAGAGATTATTCAAACACAAAGAAACGCCACAAAGTGTACGCTAAATCAAAACGTTATTTAATCCAATCCCGCCGACATTTATCCAGATTGGTCAGATAATCTCCAAAAACCCGGGATCCGAACCATAGATTTCACAACTCCCCCGGAAGGGCATGATGACCGATAAGGAACTTTATTCATAACCCGCGAGCATATCGCTTTAGGCAAACCAGAGCATCTTATATTTTTTCGCTATGTGGGGCTTCTAGACGGGCTATACTTTTCCGGAAATTTGTGGCCGGCAACTATGGGCGTCTTGCTCTTACTTTGCTAGAATAAGACGCCCATAGTTGCCGGCCACACATTTCCGGAAAAGTTCGTGACGATAAAACCTATCGTCCTATCTGGGCAAAAGATTTTCACTTTTCTTTGAAAGATTTACTTTTTCTCAGCATTTGGAATTTTTTGGGATTTTGCTGGCTCAGAATCATGTGTTATTGATTCTGATACAGAAAAAAAATATCCCTAAGTTCCCATAACGTTTTAAGTTGCAAAATGTATGGAATATAGGGAGGTAGTGGAATAAAAATATGGGACAATCTTTATTCTGATAAAATAATTTTGAATTTTTCCTGGTCAGAATCATGAGCAATCTTTATTCTGATAAAGATTGCTCATGATTCTGACCAGGAAAAATTCAAAATTATGAGAAAAAAGGGAACATAACTGTCTGTTTGTCTATCTGTCTGTTTGTTACCTATCCACGCTTAAACCGCTGTACTGATTGAGATGAAATTTGGTATAGTATAGAGATCGTTTGAGTTGAGACCCCGGGCAGGACATAGGATAGTTTTTATACTTCAAAGGGATGAGATGGGGAAAGAAGTGTCCCGTTTTGGGAGCCAGAGGAACTGCCCTCAGAGGTAGAGCCACTTGGGAATGTGTTCGAGCTATATCCCATAGAAAAACATTTTGTCGACCATACTTATCGCCAGGATGATGGTAGATTTGTAGTAAGGTTACCTCTTAATGACACACCGGATTGTTTCATCATCATATCAGCCGAAAGACGTCCACTGCTGGACATAGGCCTCCCCCAGAGAGTTCCAAATTGACCGGTCCTGCGCCACCCGCATCCAGCGGACTCCCGCGACCTTTACCAGGCCATCAGTCCACCTTGTGGGGGGCCTACCCACCGGATTGTTTAGGTAATTCTTTTCATCTATAACTACCTACGACACACGCGCGTCAAACATAAATTAAATATTATTAATTGTAAAAGTACTTGCAGTAAAACTATATAGAATGGATAAAAAACTATTTTTATGTACTTTAATGTTTGAATTGAGACTTTTTTTTTTTAAAGAAAAAAGAAATTACATTTTATAGTTTTTATATAAACTCGCCAAACTGTAACGTTTGCGAGAAACGCTCATGTTCTATACTAGAATAACCTATTTAATTATATCTAACATTTTCTATTTATACTTAACTTCGATAGGACGTCGCGTTGATTCCAATACAAAATACATCAACGACGCGGCGCACCTCTGACTTGCACTTCGTTTCAGCAGGGCTTAGATATTTTTCATTACATTAGATACCAAGTCTGTTTAATTATTTCTGTTGACTCGCATAAAAAGTATTGTATACAGTAGTTACACACTTAGCGCTGAAATTCTCGTAGCCTTAGGCCACTCGGCAAGCCTCGTCGTGGCATAATCACGGTACTCGACTTTAAGAGCACTTATTGTGTAATGATTATATAATAGTACATTTCGATGCTAGTGCGGAAAGTATGTCATTACGTCACGAGGACCGAGATATCTTGCCACGAGCCGTAGGCGAGTGGCAAGACTCGGGACGAGTGAAGAATGACATTTCCGCACGTGTATCGAACGACGTTTTTTAATACAGTTGCGAAAAAATAAGAAAAACAACAAGTAAGGAATTCGAAACTTTTATATTATTCATTCTGTAACATCAATGTAATACAGTTGAAAAAAATTAAGTTTAATACAGTTTAATACAATTCTATCTTATTTATTTTTTATTGACATAATAATTTATGGTACAATTTGTACAAGGAAAAGTAAAAAGCACTAGTGCGCGAAAACCAACTTTCCGCACGCTAAACAGCTACGTAAAGTAGCACTTTTTGAGCAACTGTATTAAAAAATACTATATTTAAATAACCATATGTCCCAGACAAATAAACAGCCAGTTCTCCCATGCTATAGGGTTCTTGTGAATAGCTAGGAAGGAGTTTTATGTTATGGACGGGGCACTTTCTTTGATCTGTCGATTTCAGATTCAGATAAGGCGTCCCTTGGAAGTTCCTGAGCCTGTTAGTTGAAATAACGGATTTTATAATTGTGGCCGCTTTCATGGGAAATTGACTGCCAGAAAAAACTCTTTGATGTAATATAATATTAGACCGTCTTTTTTTTGCCCAAATAAATCTTGGAAAAATACCCTTTATTGAACTTTTTACTTTTGCTTGGACGACCCTGCGTATGAAGCTGACGGTCCTGGGTTCGAACCTCGGTAAGGGCAAATATTTGGGTGGGTGTACCTTTGCAAGTTTCCGTTTGGCCTAGGGGTTACTGGTAGAGAGAGGTTTGATACATTAAATCTGCCAAATACGTACTTACTTAAAA
Source organism: Epinotia nisella (assembly GCA_932294315.1). NCBI lineage: Eukaryota > Metazoa > Arthropoda > Insecta > Lepidoptera > Tortricidae > Epinotia > Epinotia nisella. Next base: position 10,784,433 of record OW028696.1, on the reverse strand, counting down.
AAAAATATTGAAATAAAAATACAAGATTATAATTAACATTAACTAAGATAAATTAAAACTAAGTTAAATCTAAAAAAGGCCCTCGAGGCATTGTACCGAGGATGCTGGCGGCATTTCCTCGCTGAATTGCAATGCTGATGCGTTGCGCGAGAAAGCCGCCAGCTCTTCGGTCACCAGTTACATCGACCAGACGTTTCGCGATTTCTGCAAATAACTTATGCGCACTGGGACCCCACGGACCGAGGGGCTCGACGCCAAAGGGTACAAAGTCGTACTCTCTGCCGAGGCCTCTATATTTATTTGTAATCAGTAATCAGTCATTTATTCGCTTAAACATGGTACAAATAGGTGGTTTAAAAGAAATACAATAGAACTACATGTTTGGTCACAAGTTGGTAGGTATCGCATGCGTCAGTTTATAATACTAATACTAAGAATTAATGCCATTAAGATATTCTTAGGCTTTGGATGCTAAAAAGTTATATAACGCAGTCTTAAATTATTTATCGCTTTCTAATTAAAAAAATATTCGTCGGTAGTTTATTATCTTAGAGCATACATAACTGGAGTGGCCTTTCAGTAACTTACCCCTTTGTAAAAAACCTTGCACAATGTGCAAAAAATCATACAAAGACAATTTCACAATCGATCACAAAATCGCCTCGCAAGAGAACACTGATCATAAAAATGTCCGCATGTTGCTGTAAGCACTTGATATAAACGTTCGACCACTTCAAGCTTTGAATTTTATTTTGTATTTATGATAACAACCAGAACTTATTAAATAAAAATTTTAATATATAATTGAGTTTCAATATCCTACTAATATGCTCCCCCCGACCCCGCAAAATTCGGCAGACTTTTTTGTACGCAAATACGACATAAGGCTACTCCACTTTAATATAAGCAGTTTTTGAAGTGTTATTAATTTTCTCCTGAAGCCGCAAGCTCTTAAATCTAGTAAATTGAGCTATGTTATATTTGACATACAGTGATATTTCGTACACATATAGGCAAGGTAGCGTCAATATTTTAAGTTGTAGATATGAAATGGGGTTTGCACATGTTGTGTGCAATCAAGTTTAAATAAAAAAAAATTGTGTAAATGGCCCAATGGAAGATTTCCTAGCGCGCAAGCAATATTCTGTGTATCGGAGTCGTCTCGGTGTGTGAGCAGCTGGCCCGTAACTCGCGCCGCAGAGTTGCGAACTATAGTTCTATTGCAATTACGCGCAAGTCGTTATGACGACAAACTGTGCGAGAGTGCGCGGCTTCTGTGCGAGCGAGATAGTAATTGAGCGTTTTTAAAAAAAAAGTGTAAATTTACTTTTTCTTCAGAATTCTTTTTTTGGGTTTTTCTTACTCAAAATCGTTGATACTATCGATCCTTGTACAAGAAAAAGTTTATATTTACGCAAGTTCGAGGTTGCTGGAGAGATGCTCAGTCTGCGCCTGCAGCTTCTGGCGACCCTCAATGTGCGGCCGCTCTATCATAGCTTGGTGAATTTTCGATGGACAAGGCACCAGGACAGGCAATAAGAGATTGTTTAGATCGTTTTGATTTTTTTTTGCCTGCGTAACCCCTGCTGATGATAGGACATTTAAAGTTGATGAGAACCGACTTCTGCCGCTCAGCTGGAGATGATCTTATCTTATACATATTATTAGTATTTCCAAAAAGTGAATCGAAAAAAAACATATTATTATCGAACCTGCTCACAATAGTATTTTATACAATCGTTACACAATGAGGGCTTTTAAAGTCAAGTACCGTGTTTGGGCCACGAAGCTTGCCCAGTGGCCCAAGTAAGTTACGAGAATTCAAGAGCTAATAGTGTAACTATTGTATACAACACTTATTCTACGAGTCAACTGAAATAATTATACAAACTTGGTGTCTATTGAAAATCTAAGCCTACGGACTCAGCGTTCGTTGATATCTTTTTAAATGTTATGAGTTTAGAGTATATCACAGAAAGCACAGAGCCTAATGGATTCAGCATGCATTTCCTAACCTAAAAAATACAAGAAAATAATTAGAAAGAGTTAAATTAACTCGAATAAATTCAGCCTAGATTTTTTTCTTGGTTCTAACCAACCAATTCTGTTTATTTCAACATATTGTCGCTCCTTCTAATGTATTTCTTGATTCTAACAAATTTTCTCGTGTATGCGCTGTAACTGGGACCACGCCCTGAGTATTTGTCAAGGCGGTATGAAGTCCACACAAGACAGTAACTTCATTTCCGAACGAATCTCAGCCGCGGCTTGCTCACTAATAACTTACTACAGTATTACTTCCGCGAGTATAATATGGAGCGTACATGGCTGTTATTCGGAACGCGCTAATAATGCGCCTAACCCATCACGCCTAACGAAACTAGACCTCTAAATACGCTTAGTTACTACGAGCCGCGGCGTCAAGGTATATTTGTGGGTGAACGGTGAGGTGAGATTAAAACAAGTTAAAGAATAGCGGGGCAGTATGCAGTGTGAAAAGTTACAATGAGCAAATATTAACGAATTTTGCCGTGCAATCTAAAGTCAGTGAGGGGAAAATCAAAAACTGTAAGGTAACAAATGGAACTCAAATGCTTCTAGGTAGGACATGTGGCACGCCGAATAGTAGGCTCATAACAAGGTAGTATGGAGACCACGGACTACAAGAAGCAGCGCAGGCAGACCCCAAAGAGATGAGTTTGACCGTGACGGAAAGAGCAATCTAAAGTCAGTAAGAGGAAAATTAAAACTGTAAGATAACAAATGGAACTCAAATGCAACTAGGCAGGAGATGCTGGCACGCCGAACAGTGGGCTCGTAATAAGCTAGTATGGATACCACGGACTACAAGAAGCAGCGCAGGCTGACCCCAAAGAGATGAGTTTGACCGTGTCGGAGCGAGCAATCTAAAGTCAATGAGGGGAAAATCAAAAACTGTAAGATAACAAATGGAACTCAAATGCTACTAGGCAGGATATGTGGCACGCCGAATAGTGGGCTCGTAATAAGCTAGTATGGAGACCACGGACTACAAGAAGCAGCGCAGGTAGACCCCAAAGAGATTAGTTTTGCCGTGACGGAGCGAGCAATCTAAAGTCAGAGAGGGGAAAATCAAAAACTGTAAGGTAACAAATGGAACTCAAATGAATCTTGGCAGGACACGTGGCACACCGAATAGTGGGCTTGCAATAAGCTAGTATGGAGACCACGGACTACAAGAAGCAGTGCAGGCAGACCCCAAAGAGATGAGTTTAGCCGTGACGGAGCGAGCAATCTAAAGTCAGTGAGGGGAAAATCAAAAACTGTAAGATAACAAATGGAACTCAAATGAACCTTGGAAGGACATGTGGCACACCGAATAGTGGGCTCGTAATAAACTAGTATGAAGACCACGGACCATAAGAACCCAAATGAGATGGTCCGAAGATATCAAGAGCTACTCCGGACCGTACTGGCTCACAAGAACGAATGTAGGACACAGTGGAGAAGATTAAGAGAGGGCTAACATCCAGCAGTGGATAGATAAAGCCTAAAAAAGAAGATGGGAAAGTATCGGGCACTTTTGATACCCGAAATGAAAAAACGAAACGATAGGTTATATTGCGATAGGTAACCCTTCAAACCGGTCCGCTGGGGGTCCGCTGGATGCGGGTGGCGCAGGACCGGTCATTGTGGCACTCTTTGGGGGAGGCCTATGTTCAGCAGTGGACGTCTTTGGGCTGATGTGATGATGATGAACCCTTCAAAACCCAACACACTGTATGCAACAATGCGAACGTGGCGGAATATACTCGTAATATAAAGCTATAAAAATATTTTATCCATTACAAAAATTAACTCATAACACTAATTGCCCGTTAATCAAGTTTATTGCACTTGCAACCAAGAAAATGCACCGGACGCACTATTCGGCGTCCCCCTGGTGTAGTTAAACTATGCGGAGACCATGTGTCTTCTTGGGATTATTCATATATGTTCATTACTTATGAAGCGATGTGAAGTTGAGCTCATTATCCATGTAAAAATGTTATATATTTATTGTAGGTAAACTAGCTGGTCGATACGCGAATACGCGGGTGGAACTGCAAAAAATATAGCTTATATATAGAGTGTAATCGTTCAGTGTAGCCAGACGATTGATCCATATCAGCCGAAAAACGTCCACTGCTGGACATAGGCCTCTCCCAAAGAGTGCCACCGCCGACCGGTCCTGCGCCACCCGCATCCAGCGGACTCCAGCGACCTTTACCAGGTCATATATCACCACCACCACCATATTTTTTTTAAAATGATTCCTGAAGTAGACACATTTCTATACAATTATTTTAGCTTTAAGCCTTAACTGGAATTACGTAGGATTTCACAACTTTTAAGGAAAAATGGATAGATTTTAGATTCTTACACGTAAAAAAGAATACTCACTGCCATGGAGATTTAGTTTTCGATGGCTACTTTTCTTCGTGAACAAGCTTTGTTAAAATTTATTAACGACCGAATAGCCTAGGGGTTAAAGAACCTGACTATGAAGCTTGAGGTCCCGGGTTCGATCCCCGGTCGGGGCAGATATTTGTATGATGAATACGAATGTTTGTTCTCGAGTCTTGGATGTTTAATATCTATTTAAGTATGTATTTATCTATATAAGTATGTTTATCCGTTGTCTAGTACCCATAGTACAGGCTTTGCCTAGTTTGTGACTAGATCAATTGGTGTGAATTGTCCCACGATATTTAGTATTTACTTTGTAGTTACGTGGTGTTGTGTTCCGTAGAGAAGCGCCAGAACTCCCAATGGTTCACAAGGTTGCGAATGTGGAACCAGTATTTTTTATAGCACGACGGGGGTACGGCTAGCTTATGATAAGCAGCCACCGTAGCGTATGGTTATTAGTGACTTCAGATGCATCACCAGCGCGATGCCGATCCTTTACTGATTTTTCGTTGTGTTACAGCTAGAGATAAATGCAGGGAAAAAGTAGAGTAGGGGGAATGCAGACCGTATGCTTATTTAGTCACTGTACTTTAAAAATATTCTGGTTTCTGAAATGCATCCTAACGCACTATTCCGAGTCCCTCGGGTGCAGTAAAGCGATGCGGAAACCGTGTGTCTTGTCGACATTATTCATGCGTTGGTTATTCAAGAGGCAGCGGGGTACAAGTGGAGTATACCAGATTATAGTGTAGTTTAAAGCCTTCATATTTTGTCTGTTGTTGATTTTTCTAACGCATTGCGTCAGGATTTCTCCCATCGCATTAGAGAGCATCACGTATGTTTCGAGATAACATATCGTTAATCTAGAATTAGGCTGCTTTTTCACCAATTGACGTGAATTCACTATCTCATTAATTTTTGACGTGATAACGTTTTATAGATCGATGAACGCCGGCTGCACGCACGAAAAAGTATGACTCGTTGTCCCGTTTTCCTGACTGACATATCAACGTGCAGCCCAAACCGCTGGTTCTAGAGATTCCAAAGGCACGTAGGTTCCTTATAAGGTCTAGGGGTGCACTAAGAAATATTTTTTCAAAATTCACTCTCTAAAGGGGTGAAATGGGGGTCTAAAGTTTGTATGGGAAACCAAGATTAGATCAACTGTTTTCTTATGACGTTATCAACTTATCACGTAAAATTATCGTCCGTAAACCGACTTTACAGACAACCATTTTTTTTTTGTTTTCATTCATTTGTTATTGCTTCGTTATCATGCTACGATACGAAGTCCATTCCGTGTGTCCACTCGTCCACGAGAGCTCCGGAACCGCAGCCGATAGTTTATTCACACTCGTGTTTGCTTGTTTTGTTATGTTTGTACCGACTGTACGCTGTACAGTCAGCCGCAGAAATGTATAACAGCTAGTAGAAATTGTTCGCGCCACCACCGGACTATGACGTCATACGGGCGAGCGGGGGCCGCCCCACCGCCGCCAGCAGCGAGCAGCGCATCAGCTCGTCCCATTCGCCTATGGACAGCGGCCCGCACACGCGCGTCCCATACTTACATATATTATAGTACCATCCATACAAACCGATTGTGGAAACTTTATTAAACAGTTTTACTATTTCATCGTGTTTGTTAAACCTTATGTACGCCCGTACAAATAGGAAAGGGGACCAAAAGGACAAACCAATAAATAAATAAATAGTAGGGGACAATCTTAGGAACAAATTGTGTTATGGGTACTAGACGACGATATATTTAATAGACGTAAACACTTAAAGACAGATAACATCCAAGACTCAGAAACAAATATTCCTGCTCATCACACAAATATTTGCCCTTACCGGGATTCGAACCCAGGAGCTTCAGCTTCGTAGGCAATAATTTGTTTAGTCAGTTATTTGACGGTTCATTAATTTAAGCGGCTGCTAGACGGTCGCCAACAAGCCCCTCCGACCGAGCGACCTTGGTCGGCACCGACCGTGTAGACAGTTGAACAGTTGCAGTTGCGACCGTGTTGCAGCAAAATTTCGATTTACCGTCATTCAGCGCGAATGGAAAATTGACAACTCGAAATTATTTGTCAAGCCTGAATAATGCTAAAATTTAATTACGCCCTAAAAGTAAAATTGACATAATTGATATGGGTTGAAAAAAATACGTCCATATGGAATTACGTACACTCCAGAAATATGATGAATCGGAAACACGTCGTAGGTATATGAATTTTGTACAAAAATGGACGATTTTCATATTAAAAATTGACACTAACTTAAAATTAGGCAACATTCACATTGCACGTATTTAAATATGAACCTATTTAATTCTGGACCATATTCCATTAAGCCTAGATTCATTTTAAACAAGAAAAAAATTGGTCATGAAAAAGTATAAACACTATTTAATTCAAATTCAAACATTTATTCGTAACAACACAGAAAATAAAAGAAGAAATAAAATTAATAAATATGTGTGTCCTGTGTGTTTGTGAATAAATGTATTTTCTTTCTTTTCTTTCTTTCTTTCTTTCTAAATAAGACAGGAGGCGTAGCATGGTTGGCCTTATCACGCGACAAGTGACAAGATAAGAGCGTCGTCTCGTTCTATCGAACGGTGTCAACCAGTGACGCACGCTCTATCCTATCACCTAACGCGTGACAAGGCCAACCATGCAACGGGGCCAGGTTATCACGAAATGGACCCAGCTCAGCATGATGCTAGCTTGACAGCCAGCGCTGGTCTTCCGCAGGGTCCATTCGGCGAAGGCACGGAAGAAAACAATCGCAGCATATTACATTTTTACCTAATTCACTTTTGATTATATTACTTTTAGTCCAATTTCAAAATGGTCACATCTTGTCGACGATTTTCCATTTGTGTCAAATGACAGTAATCAAAATGTCATACTATCACGGTCGGTGCCGACCAAGGTCGCTCGGTCGGATGGGCTTCTTGGCGACCGTCCAGCATACCCTTTAATCAGCCTTTTGTTCATAGCACTGATCAAAGTGGAACCCCGTATTCACAAAATAAATACCCCGTTCTAAAGCGGGTCCATTGCAAAACGAATCACTTTCCGAAACCATCTGTGCCCGACTGTACCGGTATCTATCGCGCTGTATTCGTTTTTCTGCAAGTTCGTTAGTTCGAAGAGTGTAATTCATTCAGTGTATGTCACGGTACAAACGTAACCGTAGCGCAACCGAATTCAATTTTGTGGCGTGTCAGTGGCGCCAACTGGCCTCTATTTCACCAACTTGACAATTGTCACCTGACACTGACAATTCGCCATACATTGCTTGTTCTAGAAGTTAAGGTGGTTGCTAAGTTACTTGTGGAACCAGCAATGTACGGAGAATTTTCGTTGTCAGGTTACAATTGTCAAGTTGGTGAAATAGGGGTCTGGTGAGCGCAAAAACGGTAGCCCTCATTGCAATAGTGACCTAAGAGCTGGCGGCTTTCTCGCGCAACGCATCAGCCTAGCATAACTTGACTCTCTACTCTATGTACTCGCGCGCGTGATAGACTATCTGTCACTTTTTGACAGCATTAATCAGAAAGTGACGGACAGTCTATCTCGCGCGCGAGTAGAGTCGAGAGCAGGGCGGCCCGTTCAACGAAGATACAAGTTACAATTTTTCAAGTCTAAATTGGCAATACTGGGGTCGTTCTTCTTTTCGACCGACAATAGCCTGTCCTTCGTCTTATTACGGCATCTCATTTGAGTAATGATGTTTACGGTTTTATAATGTTTGAATGAACGTCCATATTATTTTATTAATGAGTGATATCTAATATTTCACTTTCTCTAACTAGCATTTTTTTAAATGTTTTTATTTTTCGTAGAATGCCGTGACAGAGTGGTAAACCAAAATGTTGTCCCCACTGAAAGAGTCCACTTTGTCACATGTTTTTTTTTAGAAACCAACCGTAAATAAATATTTATATTGGCCAGAAAGGAAACTTTAATTAGTTCTAATGAAGAAACCTATGCATTTTTTTTAAATCGCACTTCAAAACCACAATTTTCGATAGTTCAAAAACCAAAAAAACAGAAAAACCTCGGTTCATTGTCGGTAAAAAAGAAGAACGACCCACTGACGATCTTGCATTATGTATACAAGATTATTGACACTTTTATTTTCCTTTTGCTTTTACGTGTGATATTTTCTATTGTAATTAAATTATCAAATTATTATGGGTACCTATTGACGATCTTTTAGTCAATCCATCTTATTATTAACCGACTTAAAAAAAGGAGGTTCTCAATTCGGTTGTATTTTCTAAAGGAAAAAATCTAATTTTTACCGATATCCTAACATGAAATACATATTATGCGTTAGACCCTTATAAATTGTAGTTTTGGTTGGGCTTTGAGATGCTCACGGCTTTCTTTCATGTCTTTGTACCGTTCGATTAGGAGAACTACTAAATAGGTATATACTACACAGGCTAATACTACAGCTCTGTAGAGTTAAGAATCTGAATAAAGAATTGGTACAGCTGAGAATCTGTCTGTATTGTTCGGAATTTGTTTAATTAAGAATCAGTAGAAATATGTTACTGTTAAGGTGTGAATCTCTAGAATTAGGAATCTGTAGTATTGGGAATCTGTAGACATGAGAATCTGTAGAATTGGGAATCTGTAGACATGAGAATCTGTAGGATTGGGAATCTGTAGACATGAGAATCTGTAGAATTGGGAATCTGTAGACATGAGAATCAGTAGAATTGGGAATCTGTAGACATGGGCCTAAAGGCTTACTACTACTACAAAACCAATATGAGCGTCACTTTGATAAAATAATTAATATTTTAAATCAATGGAAAGAGGGTATTAGGGAAGAATATCCACTTGAAATGTGCCAAGCTGTCTTCATATATTTGACACCTTTCGAACTTCGCACATGCCTACTGGATATTCACCCTTACGGTACTGCGTTACTTGGAACTGTCCATGTTCATATAGCAAACATAAATTAGCCAACAAATGCCTACTGTAGTATAACTACTGCGGTTCTGGACGTATATGACGTCATAGAATGCGATATGAGACAGCCTAAGCGAGGAACTGAATTCAGGCTTCGTGTTTCAATACTTTGGATATCTTCATTATTTTCAGTTTTTTTTAATACCACGTTTAGTACCACGTGATGTCAAGCAGTCATTATAATCTATGGTAGTGTACAGTCGCCATCAGATATATCGGAGCGGCCAAAGTGCTCACAAATATCTGAACACGTCTCTAATGGCTCGACAATAGAGACGTGTTCAGATATTTGTGAGCAGTTTGGGCGCTCCGATATATCTGATGGCGACTGTACAACGCCAATGGCGCGTTTCTGACTGTTTAAAAAATGAAGATATATATATATATATGCACTCGTTTCTTAAGTAACCCCATACTGTAGCCCCTCGGGATATCCTAGGCAAGGGGGACATTCTACAATTCTACAGCCGAAACGTTCTAGAGAGAGGGGGCTCAGTTGATAATAAAAAAAAAATGAATTGTTTGAGTTAAAATTTAATGTAATGAAACAGTAACCTAACTTAACAGTAGCCGTAACTTAATAGTAATCTTAATATTTTTTACATTTTTGTTATTTTCATTTCGTTGTTCCAACTCACTGTTAATGTTTACGGGCAACCACTGGGGTGGGGGCTGCAACACAGTGAAAACTAACGCAGTCTTCAATTGTAAAAAAAAAAAAAAATTTGAACATTAAAGATTTTTATTATTTACTCTTTATTTATATTTCATCTTAAGTTAGGTTTGTACAATAATTATATAAAAAGTAAAATATAAAACAATACATGTATACCAAATATAAAATCATTATAAAAACCTAACTGACCTAACTAATCCGAAACACATGGTCTCAATAAGAATATATATGCCACTTTCCACACAGTGGAGCTATCATTGTTTACAGTTAGGGCATTTCTAAAAATACCGAGCCCTCGTTTCTTCCCCTGGCCCACAAGAAAACTCATTATTTCAATGTGGTTAATAAAATTGGATGTGAATTGAACACTGTAAAGTTGATATTTAGGACGATATCCGAATTTCTAATAAACGTGATTTTAAGCTCGGTGTTTTACAAAAAAACTTAAGTATACGATTTCAGGCGTGTGCACAAAAGTGTGTTCAACATTTAGCATAGGTGATTATTAAAAAAACTAAATACGCATTGGTTTGACTTCGTTATAAATATTATTTTTTTCTGTTTAAGATATTATCAACAAAAAAAACTACCATCGGATATCCCGTACTAACAAAGATATGGATTTTAAGCGTTAGTAAACATAATTCATTCATTCATTCATTCAAAGTTACGTATTTGTTATACATTGTATCCTAAGGGAAACACGTAGACCTTTAACTCCTACATTTACTAAGCAACAATTTAATTAAAACGCAACATTGCTATGCGGAAACGAACAGGCGCCAAAAGGTACGAGTAAATCTACCCAAACAGGCACCAGACACACCTTACCAATCAGAGGTACAGAATTGGAATTTTAGATGTGGTACAATACAACTGCGTCCTGTATTTGCTATTTCTTTAGGCCTGAAAGCATCCCGTACTACGGGTAAAGTTGTGAAGTGGTTTAAATGGAGACACAAAGGAAATAGAACATATCGGTAAGGACCGCTGTCAATAAATTATAAATACCTAATGAAGAATGCAGACGAAACTTTATAAAAATAAATCAATTACAAATAAATAAACGTACAAAGATAATAATTAGGTACTTATTGTTTATTGTATCAAAAATTACATCTGCAACTTACAGCTAACCGCCGCCAAAGCGTCACAGATCTTAAGTTAAACATAATATATTTTTCATCACACTTGCTCGAAAATGGTGTTATTATACGCAAGCGTACTGAGCTGTAATGGGCTATATTACGCCCATGGGCGTTATGGTTTTTTTTTTAAATAATAGAACCCTCTGATTGGCTTAAGCAAATCTGGTTGCTGTGTGATTGGTTGAATAAAAAAATCTAGTTGGTCACGACGCCCCGCCCCGCAAGAATACTGCTCTGTGATTGGTTGAAATATTGAACTGCGCGCTCTACTAGCACTGATCTGGAAGTGAAGTTGTCAATTTTTGATTGGTGCTGCTGTATGAAACATACATTTTTCTGTCTTTTGTTGTTATTTATTTCCTCGCAAATGTGATGAAAAACATTGTGTATAACACGGGCGTAAGAATATTGCAAACTCGAGTCATCAAAAGCCCTCCGCCTTCGGCGTCGGGCTTCTGATACACTCTCGTTAGCAATATTCCACTTACGGCCCTCGTTAAACAATGTACTAATAAACTAGCTTTCCGCCCGCGACTTCGTCCGCGTATAAAACGGTTCCTCATACACTTTAATTTCCTATTTCATCTCCTTAAATGTGAGTTTTGGTATAAGAACTATCTTAACGTTCATCCTCATAAATCGATATAGCCATTTAGGCGAGAAAACGGGACACGTAGACAGACATAGTTTTATTAACAAAGTGTTATTAAATAATATCAATTAGAATTTTGGTCAAGTGCGAGTCGGATTTTAGTTTTCCCATACATCTTGAGACCCAGCACCTGATGAAGTCAACGAGCAAAATCATTTGGTCTCCATACAAAGTTTCATCCCTTTTTTCGTCCCTAAAGGGGATGAAATTTGACATAAATTATAGCCTATGTCCTATTCTGATATAGAAGGTACCTACATAACTGAAAAAAAACGCTGTACTGCTCTGTGATTGGTTGAATGAAATATTGAAGCTGCGCGCTCCACTCAACAATGATCTGAAAGTGAAGTTCTCAATTTCGTAAACTTTTGATTGGTGCGGTTAGTATGAACCATAGATTTTCTGTAGTCTTTTGTAGTTATTTATTTCCGCGCAAGTGTGATGAAAAACATTGTATGCGACACGTACGGTAAGATTGTTACAAACTCGAGTCATCAAAGCCCTCCGCCTTCGGCGTCGGGCCTCTAATAGACTCTCGTTCGTAATTCATATCTTACCGTATTTGTAATACAGTGTACTATAACTCCTTCCTTGTGAATTCCTTGGTTCAAGAGTATTATAATATTTACCTCGAATCATTTTTTTTCGTGTAGGTTAAAGTCTGTAAATTATAGAGCCTTCTTCTTTTCGAATTGAAACACAATGTATTATTTATGTACATCCGAAAAAGCTTGTAGCTTATTGAATGACACATTGATTTTTTGCAAATAATATATGGATGTTAAAACATGCTCTAAAATACAATTGGGTACTTTCTTGGATAAAAAAAATATACACGTATTTTTTTGTTTGTCACTTAAACAAAAAATTATGAAGATATAGTTTGTTAAAGTTCCGCGTGACGTCACATTATGCTAAAAAGTGTACCATAATGTGACGTCACGCTGAACTTTAACGGGCTTCATCATTTTTTGTTTCATTGACAAACAACAAAATACGTGTCCAATATTTTTTCATAATCTAACTGAATCATTATTTAATATTATAGGTAAACAAAACTCAAATTAGGTATCGTTAATTCTAGATATTTTAGGTTTTATAAAGCTTCCAACTGCCTAACTGAATATTTTAATATTTCCAAACAACTAGAAACAGTTGTTATTCTAGTTTCTATGGCCAAAAAATTAATTGGACATTTCAATGAATTTCAATGTGTAGGTTTTACAGTAGTTAGGAATTTAGGTAATTAAAGCTTGGAAAGAAGTCCTTCATAAAAATACCTTTATTAATATTTTATACAAAGCAAAATGATTGAATAATAATTTCGTTTGAAGTAATTCTCAAGAGTTACACCTAGTTGTATTCTTAATTATAAAACGAATACTTAATAGTGTTTTTGTAACAGTAGTTAATTTCAGTTTATAATAGTCTCTTTTTTATTAAAAATAAGATTCTTTTACAATACAAAAATACATCGTTGGATTTTTTATAGCTTTTCCAAATATATTGAGCATGAGCATTATTCATAACTATTTAAAATAAAACTTAAATAAACTAAAATCAAACTTAAATATTACGTACGAATGTTAGGTAGTAATTGTAATGCATGTTAGCTAGATATAAGATTATATTGCTGTGCCCTAACAGGGCTCATGTATTGGACTCCAAATTTACTGATAAGACCTTTGTTAACAACATGAGGCAAGAAATAAATAAATAAAAATATTAGGTACCTAACGTATGTCCGGAATCCGGAAGCGACAGCTAATTTGAATTGACAGAAGGGAATATAAAGTTAAATTTGTTCAATTGGGACCGAGCGCGACGACAGCGCCACGTGACAGGCGGCCATTATGGACAATATTGTCACCGCTGTCAAACAAGAAGTAAGTAAATATTGTGAAAAATGTTAATGAAATCTTGTGTTACTACAATTCACAACAACACATCTTACCAGGACCATATTTTTATCTCAAAAACGATTAGAAAATGTTTATTGCAATATGGATTTGACAGCTCAAGTCAGCGACAAAAATGACAATTTTGTGCCGTAGCGAGCGCTGTGATCGTTTAGGCTACCCCCTCCACCCGCTTTGCACTCTGCCAATAGTACAAATACACAAACTCAATCTTGTGTTCGCAAAAGGGGTAGCTAGAGGGTGCATTTCCCGCCTTGATAAATGTCCATAGAACATAAATTTAGTTTATGATGATGATTTCTCAGATTGCATTACGTCACCCAGCTGGCAGACCTTTAGCGAAAGGTCGTTTTGACAGCAGTTTTTGGTGCTTAATGCATTAGTGCTACGAGTACTCTTATGATTTTTCTTTCTTTTAATAAAAAAAACCGGTTAAGTGCGTGTCGGACCACGCAAAACGAAGGGTTCCGTGCATATTAAAAAGGTCGTATCGTCACAGAAATTTTACGGCACTTACGTCCTTTTCTTTGAGGAAGGCAGTTTTTCAGCAATATCTCGAAAACCTCTGAACCGATCTTGTTCAAAACAATTTTCGGTGAATGAAAATTTTAGTTTTATGTATGGATTTTTTTTTTGACTATTAGTTTTATGTATAGAGTGCACCCCTAAATTTTTTTTTGTCATTTTTATTACAAAACTATGTAGCGGCTAACAAAATACACCTATCCTCAAAATTTTATTCAAATACACCTTATAGTTTTCGAGTAAAATGCCTGTGACATACGGACAGACGGACAGACGGACAGACGGACAGACGGACAGACGGACATGACGAAACTATGAGGGTTCCGTTTTTGCCATTTTGGCTACGGAACCCTAAAAAAGACTGCATACAAAAGTGTGACGATCTGGAATGGAATATTTTGGGCACTGAGGTATTTTGGTATGAGGATCGATAGTATCAACGATTCTGAGTAAGAAAAACCCAAAAGTCAAAGTCAAAGTGATTTATTCTTCAATTTAGGCATATTACATGCACCTATGAATGTCGATAAACTACCACCGGTTCGGAAAGTAAACCTCTGCCTCGAGAAGAACCGGCGTAATAAACTCGGCGAGGTGTCATTTTTTCAAAACAGTATACAATATATCATATCAGTATCAGAGTATTATAAAATTTTAAAATTACATTGCTACAGTAGAAAGCCTATTTATTTTACGACAGGTTTCTAGTGCAGGATTTTATCGCTGCCAAATATCCCTATCCATGATGTAGTCGTTTATCTTATAATATGCTTTTGAAATGAGTGTCCGTTTTACGACAGATTTGAATTTAGAGTCAGTAAGTTCGGTAATGTGTTTTGGAATTTTATTGTAGAATTTTATACAATTTCCCAAGAACGACTTTTTCGCTTTTACTAGCCTGTAAAAAGTTGTTTTGAGCTTCCCTGCGCTTCTGGTAACCTTGGGCCTATCAGTGTTTGTTGGGTAGTTGTATAAATTCTTCCTAACATACATTATTATTTCAAATACGTATAGCGACGGCAGTGTTAGAATATCTGTTTCCTTGAAAAATTCTCTTAATGACTCACGCGACCCGAGGTTATAAATTGCTCTAACAGCCCTTTTTTGTAAAATAAATACAGTCTCAATATCTGCCGCTGATCCCCATAAAATAAGACCATAAGTAATTATACTGTTAAAGTAAGCGAAGTAAACTAACCGTGCCGTTGCTACATTGGTAAGCTGCCTTATTCTCCTGACTGCAAAAGCAGCGGAGCTCAACCTACTTCCTATCGCAGTTATGTGGGAACCCCACTGCAGTTTAGAGTCTAACGTAATACCTAAGAATACAGTTGACTTTACAAATTCTATGGTTTCACCATTAAGTTTAATATTTGAGGCTAAGTTTACATTTGAGTTCGCTAGTGTGAATTTTATACATTTCGTTTTTTTCGGATTCAAGTTATTGGCAGCAAACCAGTCAGATATCATGGACAGGGTGTTATTTGGTTCAATGAGTTCAGTATCTTTCCTATTAACCTTGAACAGTAACGAGGTGTCATCGGCGAACATGACAATGCCTGATCTTCGGCTTACCATATATGGTAGATCATTTACATAAACAAGGAACAGGAAGGGAAAAAAATCGACGACTGAAAAAAAATAAAAAAAATTGTACACTTTTTTTGAAAAACGCTCATTAGTATACCCAAACGGCATCCGAACGAATCCAACTGGACCGTGGTAAGGGCCACTAATATCCATTCCAAGGGCCGACCTTAGGGTCGCAGGGTGACGGGCAAATTTACGATTGCCACATTTACTGCCCTCGTAAAGAATTCAGTGTGCGCGCACCCTGGCGTCCTGCTTCAGTGGTCTGTCTAATTATGAAGGGACGTCATATTTTCAAGTTTAGAGAGAGTCAAAGTAAAGTTGGGTTTTATTTAATTTTTATTCCCTTTGAGCAGAAAAGGTAATATAAAGTTGTAAGTGTTAATTTGTGTGTTCCCGATGGCTGAGGTGAGGACGATGGTATCAGGGTGGTTGAACCAAAAGACGAACGCTACCCAATAGTTGAACGTTTTGTCGAAGACTTACATAAAAAAATGGTGACAAATTGTATGCACTCGGGATATTTTTTAGGGTTCCGTGCCTCAAAAGGAAAAAAAACGGAACCCTCGTGCGTCTGTCTGTCCGTCTGTCACAGCCGATTTGCTCCGAAACTACTGGACCGATTGAGTTAAAATTTGGTATACACTAGTAAATTGGTGACCCAAAGATGGACGCGTAAAGTAAATTAATGAATTCTGAACAAGGGGGCCACTTTTGGGGGGTAAACTGGAAAATTAAAAAAAAGGTTCGCCAACCGTATATGACATATCAAATGAAAGGGGTATTGTAAGAATCGCAGATATTTTTTTTAATAATTTTAGCAAAAACAGATTTGAAGTAATCTAGGAAAAAAGACAAATATTGACCATCCCCCCCCCCTGCCTTATCTCCGAGACGACTAGGCTTAAAATTCTGAAAATATATGGAAAATAGTTCCTTGCCTAAATATTACAGGAAATAGAAATAGAAATAGAAATATTTTTTTAGAAATAGAAATAGAAATATTTTATTTGCGATAAATGTGGTACATTATGGTGTTACATTTAGTGTTGTGAGGCCATACATTTAGGCTTTAAGAAGCCATGCAAAATACATGTTACCTAAAAATAAAAATACATGCTGATAAAAAAATAAAACAAACGAAAATAAATTAATTGAATATAAAAGTAGTTAATAATGCTTATAATTAAGGACGTAGTGCAAAATATTCTTTTAAAGAGTAGTGACACTGATTTACAAGCGTAGCATACAATTTAGTTTTAAATTTATTGAAGGGTAGATCTGTAATACAAAGTTTAATAAAAAAACCTATAATATAAAGTTTGAGTATTCAAATTAACGGGAAATTTCTCAATATTTTTGTGTATTAAATACGGAACCCTCACCACGCGAGTTGAACTCGCACTTGTCCGGTTTTTTCCTAACGTGGCAACCCTTTACCGATGCTGGTATTAATAATCCCAGTGCGTTACGCACACACGCAGCGGTGAGCGAGCGTTCATCGCGTCCAGAGGGCCTACCGCGAAAGGCATTCGAAGTTTTCCCTCTCTGTCAGACTTGCGAATTCGTACGTAAGTGCAACAGAGAGAGAAAACTTCGAATGACGTTGGCGGTAGGCCTCCAGGCCTCGCGCCAAAAACTCCGTTTCTATGGAGATGTACTTAACGCATTCACTGCCGGCAACGCACATGCGCTGCGTTTGCCTTCATACAAATTTGTTCCTAGGGGGCGTGGCTGGCAGCGAACGCGTTAAGAAGCTTTAACTACTTAAGCTTTCATCTCCGTATAATTTATAACCTTAAAACGTAAAATTGTACTGAGATGACAGGTGTCATGGATAATCAAAATTCGCTGCGACACGCAAGTGTATAGTTTAAACAATGATGTAATATAAAAAAACCGGCCACGTGCGTGTCGGACCACGCAAAACGAAGGGTTCCGTGCCTATTAAAAAGGTCGTATCGTCACAGAAATCTTACGGCGCTTACGTCCTTTTCTTTAAGGAAGCCAGTTTTTCAGCAATATCTCGAAAACCTTTGAACCGATCTTGTTCAAAACAATTTTCGCTAAAAGAGTTTAATAAGCCCTACGTCCATGATTTTTTTCATTTTTTTATGCACGGTTCAAAAATTAGAGGGGGGGGGGGCAGACTTTTAGTGACTTTCGGGACGATTATCTCCGACTCTATTCACTTAATCAAAAAAAATGCTGTGAAACCTTATATTTATTTTGAAAGGCCTATCGATTGATGTGCCACACATGGGCTTACAATGAAAAAAAATTTTTTGACTTTCAGTTTTATGTATGGAGTGCACCCCTAAAAAAAATATTTTAGTAATTTTAATTACAAAACTATGTAGCGGCTAACAAAATACACCTATCATCAAAATTTTATTCAAATAAACCTTATAGTTTTCGACTAAAATGCCTGTGACATACGGACAGACGGACATGACGAAACTATAAGGGTTCCGTTTTTGCCATTTTGGCTACGGGACCCTAAAAAGAGGTAGATAGATTATAAGCGCTCCAAAAATGGCACACTAAAATTGAGTCAATTGCACCAACTTGCTTCAGTTTCGAGTCGTCAATGGAAACGTTAGCTGTCAGATTTGGTGGCCATTTTTAAACACGGAATTTCGTATAGACAACATATCTACCTCTTTTTTATAATACATCATTGAGTTTAAACATTTGGCGCGAGCACCAATAAAATCAATATTGTATGAATAAAATTAATACGATTATCACTAAGTCTTATGTCGCAATCTCTAGTCTGCCGTACTAGCGTTCTCGATTCGTTATCGCATCCATCTCGCCCGCCAGAATTAAGCCGACGCAACAAGCAAGTGCATGTCTTGGATACACGTCACGCGGTAGCGTAGCGCCATGAGCGGAGCGGGAGCGGGCAGAATCCTATCGTACTAATATTATAAATGCGAAAGTTTAGACGTTTAGATGTTTAGAGCGGAGCGGGAGCGGGCAGAATCCTATACGACTATACTATCCTTTCTACTAATATTATAAATCCGAAAGTTTGGATGTTTAGATGTTTAAATGTTTAGTTGTTTTGATGTTTGTTACTCTACCACGCTTAAACGACCTAACCGATTTGGATGCTAGTTTGCTAGAAGATAGTTTATAGCCTGGATTAAAATATCGTACTAATCGTACTAATATTATAAATGCGGATGGAATTGGATGTTTAGATGTTTAGATTACACACATACACACACACACACACACACACACACACACACACACACACACACACACACACACACACACACACACACACACACACACACACACACACACACACACGCATACATATGCACAGTGCACACACGCATAGTTTTCGACTATTTTATTCGAAACTTCACAGGAGCAATTTTTCATCAATGTTTCCTTATGACATTATTACAAAAAATTATCGTCGGTAAACCTACTTTGCAGACAATCATTTTTTTTATAAATTTATTCTTATTCTTATATTTTGATTAATCCTAATCGCATTTCTATAGCCACTAAGTCAACACCCTTAAGGCTTTCACGCTTACACGAATGAAATTCAATTTCAGAGGCTTTGCCGTCCTCGGCCCATTCAGGGCTGTTATTTCACTTCTGCTCAATGCCATGTGAACTAGATTGTAGATTACATTTGGCTTTAGAAATGCAGCTTTGAAAATTTAGTGAATTCATTGCCAGTTTCTACAATGAATGAATATAAAAATCTTAATATTTATTCTGCAAATAGGATACGAGGGCACTTTTACAAGTCAATATGTCTCAATTTGCTGATCCTAAATTAAAAATTAAAAAAACATTATCAATGTTTTACATGTCAAAACAATATGAGAAAAATGAACAACTCATAATTCTTAGAGACGTATATAATGCTTGTTGAGCAGTGTTGGGCCCAGGCGTCCCTACCCATCAGGTACCTACCTACTAGTAATTTTGCGCGTGCCTAACCCACCAATTAGGCACGAGCAAAATTACCAGTGTCGCTTTACCAGCATTTCTATCCTCCGTCCATGGCATTTCCGTTCTCGTAGGCAAAATCCTGAGGGCTTGTCCTTTAAACTACGAGACGGCATGCCTGGTGGAGGCTAAAAATGCTTGGCAGATGGCTTGTCCCGGGCAAAATCCTCCTGCAAAATTAGGTACATATCCAACGGAGCTGGGACGACACACTGTGCAAAATTGATTATACTTCTTATTTAAATTCTAGTTCTGGTTCTAACCGCGCACGACTACTGGCAGCTGAACGGGAATCCGGCCAGTGGTTACACGCTTTTCCCTCCCCTCCCACCGGTACCTTCTTCGAACCTGACACCTTAAAACTGGCTGTAAGCTTAAGTGTAGGTATGCACCCCCCACAAGTGCCCCTGTGGCACTTTCGTCGACGAGCTAGCGTGACGGCTTGTCGTGCCAAATGAGCGCAGGCCGCCTCTCTAGACATGCCGCCTTAAACGATATTATCCACCGTACTTTTGCCACCGTCAACACGCCTGCAATTCTTGAACCAAACGGTGTCTCAAGAGACGATTGCAAGAGGCCGGACGGGATGACCCTGGTCCCGTGGAAGATGGGGCGAGTGTTAGTGTGGGACGCTACATGTGTTGACACGCTCGCACCTTCCCATCTTCCACGAACTTCTTCAAGAGTTCTCTCTTCTTCAAGCTCGCGGCGCAGCGGAGGCGGCTGAAACAAAAAAGGCCACAAAATACGGGGGTCTCGGTTCTCAATACCATTTTATGGCATTCGGCGTCGAGACCCTTGGGCCTTGGGATCCTAGCGCTCAGAAACTATTCAACGAGCTGAAAAAGGCTAGTCGACACTACAGGTGACCAAAGAGCTGGCAGCTTCCTCGCAGAGCGGATTAGCATTGCTATCCAGCGAGGTAATGCTGCCAGCGTCTTTGGTACGATGCCACGGGGGCCCTTTATTATTATAAAGAGATTGTTTAATTTTTTATTATTTTAGTTAGGTTTAGTTTATAATATTATTGTCATCATCATCATCATCATCATCATCATCATATCAGCCGAAAGACGTCCACTGCTGGACATAGGCCTCCCCCGAAGAGTGCCAAAGTGACCGGTCCTGCGCCACCCGCATCCAGCGGACTCCCGCGATCTTTACCAGGTCATCAGTCCAATGCGCCTTCCGGTACGTGGTCGCCACTCGAGAACCTTTCCGCCCCAACGGCCATCGGTTCTACTTGCAATGTGCCCCGCCCACTGCCACTTAAGTTTAGCGAGTCGGAGGGCTATATCGGTTACCTTGGTTCTGCTGCGGATAGCCTCATTTCTTGATACGATCACGCAGAGCAATATTATTGTATTTAGTTTTATTTATTGATAATATTCTTAATATTACATGTCAAGAGATGTATTAGGTATCAAAGGGTCAAAATTTAAATAATCAATTTATATGAAAATAAAATGAGAGCAGAGTGAAGTCTTTCAATGTCAATTCCGCTGTATTTCCATACAAGAGACATCTAGCTATCAAGTATCGGCCGTAGTCCGACCACTGCTTAATGTAGGCCCCCATCATGTTACGTCATAATATTCCATTTCGGGCTTCCCTCATCCAGCCATGCGAGATGTCAAATATATGAAAACATAAATTAACTCACTCTCAAAATATATATCGTGATTTGCAGGGCTAAGACGCGAAATTCGATTCGATAGGTAATAAGAATAGAAATAAGAAAGATTTGTTGCATAACTGTGTACATATAAGGGTGGTTACAATTTTAAGACTAATATATTCCAACAGGTACCCTATCGGGCTACATAATCTGGACAACTACTGTACACTACTTTCTAACAATAGGCTTGTGTCCAAACTTTTTTACGATGCCATTCGAACCAGTTTTTAGAGAGGAACAAATGTTTGTATGAGAGCAACTACAATTAAAGAACATAAATACCCAAAAAATTGAGTTAAAGACGGACCTCGCTGGCGGCAGCCGAAAACGTTTCATACTGATTAACATTGAATCGTGACGTTACATAATACTCGTATTTGTAGGCAGGGATCGGATACCGGTATTTTCTCCATACAAATTAAACCGGTATTATTTCGTTCTTTGGTTATAATATCAATTTTGATCGGGCAGTCTAATAATACGAATATGTTACCTAAATACATGATAGAGTCCTACATTAAGAGCCTAAAATAATTCAAAATATTAGACTATTTCGGGGACTTTTGAAAAAACCGGTTCTGATCCCTGTTTGTAGGTACTAATCGTTATATGGAAAATCGAGTAAATGGCTGTTTCGGTCGCGAAATACTGCGTTTAGGACCATAGTTGTCTTACAATTTTGTTTCTATAAAAGGGTACGGATTCTATTGGTAGCTTCTAAATTACTTCTGGACAATAAAAAACAATGCATAAATATTTTTTCTAAATTTTCAAGGTCCATATTTTTTATGATTTTAATTATATTTCGTAATTTGTACTTAATTACATTTATTTGATGGTTTACTACCCAATTAGCAACACTGCGTTATCAATTTTAACATGTGGAAACTACCCAATTCTCACACTCGAAGAACTCGTTAAAGCTTTAAAATGCCTTATCAATAAGCCTTTTTTACCTATTTTTAAAGATACATATTACCTACTAGAGTTAATGACGTATAGAGAAAAATAATTGTTTTATTTTATCACACGAAAGCATGTCTATGTACGGTTAAGTTCATATGTGTTCAAAGATATCTGATCAATCTTAGCAATAATATTGTGTTTATATAACTTAGTGTTGAATCCGAAAAAAACGAAATGTATAAAATTCACACTAGCGAACTCAAATGTAAACTTAGCCTCAAATATTAAACTTAATGGTGAAACCATAGAATTTGTAAAGTCAACTGTATTCTTAGGTATTACGTTAGACTCTAAACTGCAGTGGGGTTCCCACATAACTGCGATAGGAAGTAGGTTGAGCTCCGCTGCTTTTGCAGTCAGGAGAATAAGGCAGCTTACCAATGTAGCAACGGCACGGTTAGTTTACTTCGCTTACTTTAACAGTATAATTACTTATGGTCTTATTTTATGGGGATCAGCGGCAGATATTGAGACTGTATTTATTTTACAAAAAAGGGCTGTTAGAGCAATTTATAACCTCGGGTCGCGTGAGTCATTAAGAGAATTTTTCAAGGAAACAGATATTCTAACACTGCCGTCGCTATACGTATTTGAAATAATAATGTATGTTCGGAAGAATTTATACAACTACCCAACAAACACTGATAGGCCCAAGGTTACCAGAAGCGCAGGGAAGCTCAAAACAACTTTTTACAGGCTAGTAAAAGCGAAAAAGTCGTTCTTGGGAAATTGTATAAAATTCTACAATAAAATTCCAAAACACATTACCGAACTTACTGACTCTAAGTTCAAATCTGTCGTAAAACGGACACTCATTTCAAAAGCATATTATAAGATAAACGACTACATCATGGATAGGGATATTTGGCAGCAATAAAATCCTGCACTAGAAACCTGTCGTAAAATAAATAGGCTTTCTACTGTAGCAATGTAATTTTAAAATTTTATAATACTCTGATACTGATATGATTATATTGTATACTGTTTTGAAAAAATGACACCTCGCCGAGTTTATTACGCCGGTTCTTCTCGAGGCAGAGGTTTACTTTCCGAACCGGTGGTAGTTTATCGACATTCATAGGTGCATGTAATATGCCTAAATTGAAGAATAAATCACTTTGACTTTGACTTTGACTTTGACTTTGATATTTTTGATCACTTTGTCAGAGCACATATTTTGGGATTCGGCTGTATTATCTCTGCAGGAATATAATTTACAGACAAACTAAGTACGATATCACGAAGGCTTAATTTGCTTTTTTCATCGACTTTGCGACATCATAGAGACATCACAAAATCGGATATGTGGTCTCTATAGACCACAAAAAAAACGACATGAATACAGCCTCCGATTCAGGGAGCGGCTACGCCTGTTTGAAAATACCCTTCAGTCCCATATCGTAGCCAGATTTGGTAGCTAGCTTCGAATTGGGAGAAAAATCGCGTGAGTCATTAAGAGAATTTTTCAAGGAAATAGATTATTCTAACACTGCCGTCGCTATACGTATTTGAAATAATAATGTATGTTAGGAAGAATTTATACAACTACCCAACAAACACTGATAGGCCCAAGGTTACCAGAAGCGCAGGGAAGCTCAAAACAACTTTTTACAGGCTAGTAAAAGCGAAAAAGTCATTCTTGGGAAATTGTATAAAATTCTACAATAAAATTCCAAAACACATTAGCGAACTTACTGACTCTAAATTCAAATCTGTCGTAAAACGGACACTTATTTCAAAAGCATATTATAAGATAAACGACTACCTACATCATGGATAGGGATATTTGGCAGCGATAAAATCCTGCACTAGAAATCTGTCGTAAAATAAATAGGCTTTCTACTGTAGCAATGTAATTTAAAAAATTTATAATACTCTGATACTGATATGATATATTGTATACTGTTTTGAAAAAATGACACCTCGCCGAGTTTTTTACGCCGGTTCTTCTCGAGGCAGAGGTTTACTTTCCGAACCGGTGGTAGTTTATCGACATTCATAGGTGCATGTAATATGCCTAAATTGAAGAATAAATCACTTTGACTTTGACTTTGACTTTGAAATAATCCCAATACGAAGCTAGCTGCAAAGCGAGAATCCTCTAGCCCCATCTCATAGCCAGATTTGGTAGCTAGCTTCGGAATAGGAAATGTGGTTTCCCGTCTCGTAGCCAGCTTCGAATTGGGAACGATTTTCCCATCTCGTAGCCTTTGGTAGCTAGCTGGCTTCGAGATGGGCCTAATAGATTCCCGTTTCGCAGCTAGCTTCGAAGTGGAAATTTGTTCTCCCACTTCTAAGCTTGCTACCAAATCTGGCTACCAGATGGGAAAATCGTTGCCATTTCGTGCCTGGCTATGAGACGGGAAACCGCAATTCCCATTTCGAAGCTAGCTACCAAATCTGGCTACGAGATGGGACTAAAGGGAAAACGCTGCGTATACGCGCTGGCGTGTCGTCTTCTCCATACATTTTGCTTCGTTTACGGCGCGTCAGCGTATTTTGAGCAGCACTGCGGCCGATCCTTCAAAGATTTTGTTTCACGCCATTTATCAGCACAAAGTACATTAGGAGTTGGCCTAACTAGGAGTTTTATTTATAAAAATCATCAAAGCGTTTCCCGTCTGTGTATATCGACACATAAAAACAGGTTGCATTAAACATGTACAAAGTTGGTATTAAGTTAGCGAAAGTTCCACTGGTGGTAAGTTAGGCGGCAATGGAGAAAGTTCAGTAGGTCGGCATTAGATCCACCTGTGAGTACATCAAACGGCGCTAGAAATTTATCACGAAAAACTATATCACGAACGATTTTATCACGAAAACTTAATCATGAATTTTTTTACGACGAATATAGACTTTATCACGAAAAATTTATCACTAAAGACGTTATCACGAAAACTTTATCACGAATAGACTAAATCACGAATAGAATTTATCATGAAAATACTTTATCACGAAAAATTTTAATCACGAAAACTTTATCACGAAAATACCTTATCACGAATAGACTTTTTCATGAAAACTCTTAATCACGAAAAATTTTACCACGAATATACTTTATCACGAAAACTTTATCACGAAAAATCTAATTCACGAAAATTTTACCACGAATAGATTTTAACACTAAAACTTTATCACGAAAAATCTTAACTGCACCAGATTGCGATTTGTTGGCCGAAAAATGGGTTCAATTGTATGTTATCTGTATTGTTACGGTTTTGCGATGCTCATTTTTGAAGTTCCGCAGCCAAAATGGCAAATGAAAAAGTTTTGCGTGACTACTGCCGCGTTCTTTAAGAGCTCACCGACTGTATTGTAGGTATTGTATTGGAAAGAAATTAAGAAAGAAAGAAAGATACATTTATTCACAAACACACAGGACACACATATTAAACAATAAAATAAACAAGAGAAACATATAAAACATGAAACAAAGTGTATCTCTGCTGTATTGCCGTACAATATTAGCATACCTCGAACAAATCATGCGGATGACGTCAAACCACTCATAGGATGATTTCAAAAAGTATTTTCATAAACTTATCAATTATCAACCTGTTTAATAAAACGATATCGCCACTTGACATGAGCAGAGTAGGTACATAACATCTTTGACTGACATTGTCATTCAGTTGAACAATAAAGTGACTTCGTAATTATTTAGATTTTTCTTTACAATTTTTTCAAAAGACGCAAAAGAATGTCGCGTTTACAAGAATATTGTTGTAATTTTCCGTTTTTGGAAATACGTGATAAAAACGTGTATTGCTCGTGCTGTGATCAAAACATAGCACCGAAAATAAGCAACATTAAAGTGCATTTGGAGACAACCAAACACATCAAAAACATAGAACAATCCTATCATTCAGATAATTCTGTATAGATTTCTTGAAATTATACAATCTGTTACTTCATGCAATATGTCATACGGATGTTGCAATACAGACATCATCCTGCGTGCAAAATTAGGTACGTCATTTTTACGTCATCCGCATGATTTGTTCGAGGTATGAATATTAGTGTCGAGAAATTTTCCGGGATAACAATAACAAGGCCGTCCTTCTGTAGCTCTCTCCAGTGTGCGGTCGAGACGTGTTAAGTTAAATTTATGTTAGTTGCAGAATGTATCGGACGGCGCGGGGAATGAATGATGGCGCGAAACAAGGCGGATCCGGAATTACTGCTAATGGCGCATTCAGTATTTAGAATGCAGTTAGAACTTAGAACTATACACAACACATTCAGTGCTAAAGAGGAGCAGCCCAACCTGGAACCTACCCATAATAGTAGCTAAGCGTATGTAGGGGTCTAGTTTCGTTAGGTGACGCTGTTTTAAGTTCACCTTAACGCTCACCCACAAATATATCTTGACACTGCGGTGCGTAGTAGCTAAGCGTATGTAGAGGTCTAGTTTCGTTAGGTGACGCTGTTTTAAGTTCACCTCAATGCTCACCCACAAATATATCTTGACACTGCGGTGCGTAGTAGCTAAGCGTATGTAGATGTCTAGTTTTGTTAGGTGACGCTGTTTTAAGTTCACCTCAACGCTCACCCACAAATATAATATATCTTGACACTGCGGTGCGTAGTAAGTAGCTAAGCGTATGTAGAGGTCCAGTTTTGTTAGGTGACGCTGTTTTAAGTTCACCTCAACGCTCACCCACAAATATATCTTGACACTGCGGTGCGTAGTAGCTAAGCGTAGGTAGAGGTCTAGTTTCGTTAGGTGACGCTGTTTTAAGTTCACCTCAACGCTCACCCCCAAATATATCTTGAAATATATCTCTCGTAGCTCCGTACAAACGGTTGGCCCCTCATTTTGCCCCCTTAGGGGATGATTCCCGGGATAGAAAGTATTATATATGTTAATCCAGGCTATACACTATATGTATACCCAAAATTCATCTTAATCCGTTTAGCCGTTTTTGCGTGATTGAGTAACAAACATCCAAACATCTAAACATCCAAACATCTAAACATGCAAACATCCGAACTTTCGCATTAATAATATTAGTAGGATTACAATGATTTGATGGTTTACTATGCACGTAGCAACACTATGTTATCAATTTTAACTAAGTCATCATGCCTATTCTTATGTATAATCTCCATCATTCTTTTCATCCTGTAATCGGCTAAACTGCTGAGCGTAAACCTGGGCTTTTATCATGACTAACAAATGACCTACTTATGCCTGGATAAAAAGCGAAAACCCCTTTCATTAAAACAATACTTCACTCTCCATGTTTAAAGCAAGTCCTTAAACAAAATTAAGTCTAGCTCCAGCGCTGTGATAAACTTTTTTTCATTAAAGCGGGACACGGTTTCGCTCTAAAGATATTATAAACCTTATTATGTCGCCATCAGATATATCGGAGCGGCCAAAGTGCTCACAAATATCTGAACACGTCTCCAATGCCTCGACAATAGAGACGTGTTCAGATATTTGTGAGCACTTTGGCCGCTCCGATATATATGATGGCGACTGTACGTACCTTTGTGTTAAAAAATTAACCAACATCATGTGTGGAGAGGGGCGTGAAGAGGGGATGCGAAAATGTCGATATTTTGAAAAAGTTTTTCGTACTAAATATTTTAAATGTAATCTATGGATTGTATCGCTGGAAGTTAATGAAAATGGAACTTCAAGTTGTTAATAACGGGTGTCTCAATCAGATTGTACTATTAATTTCCCTGATAATACTTAATTTAAGGGTTATTTTAGTGCACTATTATTGAGATACCCGTTATAATGTTTTTTTTTTAAATTTCTAACTGTTCCATTGACATATTTCGAAATCTTTTAAATGAAAACTTAACAAAATAATAATCGTTGTTATCGAAAGACGTTTTTGCTAATTTGTTTTTTCTATTATGTCAGCCAATAGCGATCCCTCTTTACGTTTTACCCATTATTAAATTATTTTTCTTTATTATTCATATTTCTCTTGGTTGCTCTAAAAATCAGCGTCATGCTTTTCTTGACATTTTGCTGAGTGGTAGGTACAGTCGACTACAAAGAGATCGATACGGTCGTTAAGGATGTTAAGGCAATAAAGCCGTGTATACATATTTTAGTAACTTTGGCCGTATCGATCTCTTTGTAGTTGACTGTACCCGCTTTAATAATACTTGCGCGGTGAAATATTTTCATGTATGCTACCTACTACTGATTTATACCATTTTTTTTGAGTCAGTTGATGACTCGAATTTGTAAAATTGGGGAGACTGGGTTGGATTTCAAATCCCCACATATTATAGATATTAAGATTTCATGTGCATTCAGTCAAAAGCCGGTAGATTATTCTATTAATTTATCGATAGATACTAATATTATTTTCCCATCCCTATTAGTTAATTGTAGGCACGTAATCACATTAGCCCCCACCCAAGGCTGAGTACTACAATATTAAAATGTACGTCCTTATACGGAATCGTTCTTTGAAGCTGAAGAGTAATCACGAGTATTTGACGTATTTCCTTTGGGTATTATGTTGGGACCTTTACCTTGTATTTTCAGATTTAATATTAAGGACGGTTTTGTATGTATGGATTTTCCTTCATTAATACCATGTGGTGTGTGTGGTCTGTCTCACAACTGCACTAATGAAGACGCACAGAAACCAACTACGCAAGATAGTAGGAATGATAACCGGACACAACACCTTGAACAGACACCTCTATAATTTAGGTATCACAGACAGCCCCATGTGCAGAGCGTGCATGGAGGCAGAAGAAACGACTAAACACATTCTACTGGACTGTAAGCAGGTAGAAG
Organism: Epinotia nisella; assembly: GCA_932294315.1. NCBI lineage: Eukaryota > Metazoa > Arthropoda > Insecta > Lepidoptera > Tortricidae > Epinotia > Epinotia nisella. Next base: position 10,755,086 of record OW028696.1, on the reverse strand, counting down.
TATACAGGAAAAAGCACCTAGGGTCTCCGGACACACTATGGAACGCAGTCAGTAATACCAAGGCACTCTTAAACTATTTAGAGGAGCTGGGGTGGTTAGAGTAGCGCCAACCTGCCGTTTCACGCAAAATAGGCACATTGGATGTCGACTTGCGGAAAATGCCCAGTAAAACTAACTAACCATGTCTGTGGCAGCGTGCGGCCCGCCTGATGGTAAGCGATTGCCGATTACCGTAGCGTATCATCATCATCATCATATCAGCCGAAAGACGTCCACTGCTGGACATAGGCCTCCCCCAAAGAGTGCCACAATGACCGCTCTCGCGCCACCCGCATCCGGCGGACTCCCGCGGCCTTTACCAGGTCATAAGTCCACCTTGTGGGGGGCCTACCCACGCCGTGCCTTCAGGTATGTGGTCGCCACTCGAGAACCTTTCCGCCCCAACGGCCATCGGTTCTACGTGCAATGTGCCCCGCCCACTGCCACTTAAGTTTAGCGATTCGGAGGGCTATACCGGTTACCTTGGTTCTGCTGCGGATAGCCTCATTTCTGATCATCATCATCATCATATCAGCCGAAAGACGTCCACTGCTGGACATAGGCCTCCCCTGAAGAGCCAAGTTGACCGGTCCTGCGCCACCCGCATCCAGCGGACTCCCGCGGCCTTTACCAGGTCATCAGTCCACCTTGTGGGGGGCCTACCCACGCCGCGCCTTCCGGTACGGGGTCGCCACTAGAGAACCTTTCCGCCCCAATGGCCATCGGTTCTACGTGCAATGTGCCGCGCCCACTGCCACTTAAGTTTAGCGATTCGTAGGGCTATACCGGTTACCTTGGTTTTGCTGCGGATAGCCTCATTTCTGATCATCATCATCATCATATCAGCCGAAAGACGTCCACTGCTGGACATAGGCCTCCCCCAAAGAGTGCCACAAAGACCGGTCCTACGCCCGCATCCAGCGGACTCCCGCGGCCTTTACCAGGTCATCAGTCCACCTTGTGGGGGGCCTACCCACGCCGCGCCTTCCGGTACGTGGTCGCCACTAGAGAACCTTTCCGCCCCAATGGCCATCGGTTCTACGTGCAATGTGCGCCCACTGCCGCTTAAGTTTAGTGAATAAATGTCTTCTTTTCTTTTTTTTTTTTATTCGGAGGGCTATATCGGTAACCTCGGTTCTGCTGCGGATAGCCTCATTTCTGATGCCCGTAGCGTATGGACGACTGCAATCCTTGGATGTTCTCTATGTATTTATGTCTAATAAGAAAGTCACTGGGCGACCGAGCTCAGCTCGGGTGAAAATACCGACACAACAAATTTTCCAGACATGAGTCCTAGCTTTTGGATGTTTAGATGTTTGTTATTCAATCGCGCTTAAACGACTCAACCAATTTGGATGAAATTTTGCACGAAGATAGTTTATAGCCTGGGTCAAAATATAGAATAGTTTTCATTCCGGGTCCACGCAGACGAAGTCGCGGGCGGAAGCTAGTGTTAAATAAAACAAGTTTATCGCGTATTAATATAGATACTACAACCTTGGCCAAAAGTATTGAGCACCCCACGTTTTTCTTTGTAACTTATGGATAAAGAATTATTTTTCAATTTCATAAATACACGAAGATGTAAAATATAATAAGTGTTTGAACATGTGCAAGACATTAATGTTATATCATTGTGAAATTGCTATTTGCGTGTGAAAACTGAAGCTAGGAAAAGTCGGGTTTTACAATACAGATTTAATTGTATATTTTTTTCACGGATTTTCCCTTAACGTCAATAAATATGACGAATTTTTCCGATAGATACACAACTTTCTTCAACAGTCCAAGCGCGCTTTATAAGGATTTGTCGGCGCGCCTAATAGACGCCAGCGGTGACCAGGAGCCGTAGCATGGTTGGCCTTATCACGCGACAAGTGACAAGATAGGAGCGTCGTCTCGTTCTATCGAACGGTGTCAGCCAGTGACGCACGCTCTATCCTATCACCTACCGCGTGACAAGGCCAACCATGCTACGGGGCCAGAGGGCTGGCCTATATTTTGCTCAAAGAGTGAGCATTGCCATCCAGCGTGGCAAATGCTGCCAGCCTTCTGGGCACACTGCCCTCTGACAGCGATTTGGGCCAAAAATTTTATCTTTAAGTTTTAATTTACAGTCTTTTTTTGTCTTTGTAGGTTAAGTTGTTGTTTTATTGTTGGCTTTTATTATCCTTGTTCTTTTAAATAAATCACTTTCTAATATAAAATATATAAATACCACCTTTTAAAGTTTGACTTTTGTATCAAAAACGCATTGGTGCTCAACACTTTTGACCAAGGCTGTATATTATTTAGGTATTAAATTCATCCTGCATCCTAACATTTCGGGCCCTTTCAATTTTCTTTAATGAGTAATTATCGCGAGATCAAACGATAGTCATTATAATGTCTTTGTAGACGTTGAAAAATTCATTTTCTTTTATCCTTCGATAACAAAACTTGCTAATTCGACTGCCATTCATCCCTTGATCACTTGTTATCGTTACCGACTAATTACGGACCCCATACCCCTACGGAACCCCCGTACGGAACCTTTTGTGCTCGACACGAAGCAGACCACTTCACGTTCAATAATAGGTATACAGACTTTAAGATGAGCGTTGAGTTGAGTGAGGGGTGCAAGTGTTTAGAGTAGGTATTGCGAAGGAATTATGTGGGTATAATATTTGTTTTTATACTCGCCGACTTCAATGTTTGAATTAAGACTTCGTACACTAAACTAAAACCGCATACTTTTTAGGGTTCCGTACCTTAAAAGGAAAAAAACGGAACCCTTGAGTGATACGAGTGATCCTATACTCGTGGGTCTGTCTGTCCGTCTGTCACAGCCGATTTGCTCCAAAACTACTAGACATATGTAAATTGGTGACCCAAAGATGGACGCGTAAAGTAAATTATTGAATTCTGAACAAGGGGGCCACTTTTGGGGGGTAAACTGGAAAATTAAAAAAAAAGTTTCACATACGGCATTGCGTGATCAAATGAAAGGGGTTGTTGTAAGCATGTCAGTTTTTTTTATAATTTTAGCAAAAACAGATTTGAAGTTATTAAGGAAAAAAGACGAAAATCGACCATCCCCCACCTTATCTCCGAAACTACTAGAATTAGAATTCTTAAAAAAATATGGAAAATAGTTCCTCGCCTAAAGAAAACAGGAAAACCTAGAAGAAGTTTGAGTATTCAAAAACACTTATGAAATTTAGATTATATACGGAACCCTCACCACGCGAGTTGAACTCGCACTTGTCCGGTTTTTTTCCAATAAATTTATTAATTCAACTCAATCGGTCCAGTAGTTTCGGAGCAAATCGGCTGTGACGGCCGGACAGACAGACAACCGAGTGATCCTATAAGGGTTCCGTTTTTTCCTTTTGAGGTATCGGAACCGGTTTCCTTTTGAGATACGGTTAAATTGTCCTAACGCGCGTTCGAAACGTTACGTGATTACTCCTCTTGTCTAAGTTGAATAGCCTATGAAAAGGTGATACATTTTAAATATTAATATCCAAGTCCAAGGCACACCTTATCACATCCGCTTGCCCATTACGCTTATCAGTCCAATCAATTTTATACCTTAACGTAAACTCGTAAAGTGCAAGTTTTATCGTCAATGCAGTGACCGCATCCATTTGTCGGGCCTAAGGCCTAATAAAACTGCACTATGCAGGTCTAAGTACAGTGGTTGGTACGTGAAGTTGGTGGATGCCCAGTGTAAGATGAGCTTAGTTGAAGTATGGTTAGTACTGCTTTAGTTTAAGTAGTTTGATAACGTTTAGTTGAATAGGTTAGGGAAATCGTGTGTACTATGGCAATTTAAGCACTTTAAATACTGGTCAAGAGGACGACGTTATTATTAACTTGAATGAAACAAAATTATCTTGAGCCCAGAATGTTTTCTCTTGGTTCGAGAGAATCATCCTAATTCAAGATGATATCTGTTACATTCAAGATACTGGCGATCATCCTAATTAATTTCTTGATTCAAGTTTTTTTTCTGTACTTGTCCCCGAGTAAAAGTTATAGTTATTTACGAAACAAGTGCAGATAATAGGAAATTCGCAATACATTAAAACACGACCGAAGGGAGTGTTTTAAATCGACATGAGTTGCGAATAACCTATTCGCACGTGTATCGTACAACGTTTTACAGTACATATAGCTATTTAACATATGCACGGAAAGTGCTCATTTCCGCACTCGTGCGGAAAAGTAACACCATGTGTACTGTAATAGTTATTTACGATACAAGTGCAGAAAATAGGAAATTCGCAACGAGTGGTGATACATTAAAACACGACCGAAGGGAGTGTTTTAAATCGACATGAGTTGCGAATAACCTATTCGCACGTGTATCGTACAACGTTTTACAGTACATATAGCTATTTAACATATCCACGGAAAGTGCTCATTTCCGCACTCGTGCGGAAAAGTAACACCATGTGTACTGTAATAGTTATTTACGATACAAGTGCAGAAAATAGGAAATTCGCAACGAGTGGTGATAAATTAAAACACGACCAAAGGGAGTGTTTTAAATCGACACGAGTTGCGAATTACCTATTCGCACGTGTATCGTACAACGTTTTACAGTACATATGGCTATTTAACATATGCACGGAAAGTGCTCATTTGCGCACTCGTACGGAAAAGTAACACCATGTGTACTGTAAAAAATGTTCTATTTTGTATGTAACCACAATTAACAATACTATGATTATGATTTATGTACAATACTAACTTCGCATTTATAATAGCAGGATTAGGTAATGATAGAATGAGTAATTTAATTTAACTGCAAATACCGTATTCCAATGTGTCTAAACCGACGTGAATTTTCTACTTTAAACTGTAAAATAGGACAGTATTTAACATTTGTGTGTAACAGTGCGGAAATTCATCTTTTCCCGTCGCCTGTACCGCAATGAGTTATTGCCGTACCCGAGTTGGTGAACTTGGCAGCTGTTTCTGAATTTAAATCATTTCGTTAAGTTGGTAGTAATTTCTTGTTGATTTCGCATTGAGGTCTCGTTACGGACTTAATAATTACTTTTGTTGAATTGTGATTTGTGAAACATGTTTTGTGTTAAATTTTTAAAGTTCCTTTTTCAACCACCGGTGAAAAAGGGTGTGTGTTTAACATTATTTACTGAGTGTCTGTGTATCTGTGTGTCTTTATGTGGCATTGTAGTTCCGAAACGGATAAACTGATTTGAGTGCGTTTTGTTTTGACATAATTCTTAGCTATGTTAGTTGAGTCGCGGGTGTTTTAATTAATGATGATAGAGAACCACCAAATTTAATTAACGTTAATATTTGTTTAAGTATATTATATTTGTCGAAAACGCATAGTTTATTGTGCGTTATTATGTGCAATGCATAGTTCGTTCATTTCGCTAAACTTAAGTGTCAGTAGGCAAATTGCACGTAGAACCGATGGCCATTGGGGCGCAAAGGTTCTCGAGTGGCGACCACGTACCGGAAGGCGCGGCGTGGGTAGGCCCCCCACAAGGTGGACCGATGACCTGGTAAAGGTCGCTGGAGTCCGCTGGATGCGGGTGGCGCTGGACCGGTCATTGTGGCACTCTTTGGGGGAGGCCTATGTCCAGCAGTGGACGTCTTCCGGCTGATATGATGATGATGATGAACGTGTTATTGGGAAAAAAAGCTCTTTCAAAACATTGTTGATCTACAACACAAATTCCACCCCAGTGACGTGTCACTTGATATCTAACCCCTATACGTTTCACCCCACGTCCCCAGACTGCATACGACACCACCGCATTTGTAGGTATTTGCACTTTAAAATAATTGTACAGGAGCGAGTTAATCCGTCTTTGCAGACTTCAAAAATGTTCTTTGTACAAACAAAGAACATTTTTGAATGATTCGATTGGTTACCACAAGGTAACCAATCGAAGTTTCGAAAACCACTTGTCCGAAAACATACATACATTCATACATTCACGCCATTATCCCTAAAAGGGGTAGGCAAAGCACATGAAATTTGTGTTCCAGTACCACTTTTAGCATAAATGTGGGTATAAAAGATCGACAAAATGTGATAGCGCTGTGATAGGTTGCTAGCCCATCGCCCACAACTTCAACTTCATTTTCAACTTCTCGGAATTCTTATAATCCATATACTTTGTTTACCATACTTTTGAAATGTCGCTGGTTTGTTTTCCCGCATTATCCTTTTCCTGAAACTCAATAACCAGAAGAACGATTGCCAACTTTATTATTTGACAACCGATTTGTTAAACATCTTTTCATAATTCCGATGCTACGTAAGAGCTAAATCTCATTTTACCTAACATCATTTTACCGTCACGATTAAAAAAACATACAGATTCTAAAAACCCTACAGAAGTGCAATTTCATATAATAACGAACTGTAAAAATCTCATAATAGCAACTAGAGCTGCACGACTTCTTAAAAAGTCCAAAAAAGGGGGGACGGGGGGTGGAGCCCTCCACAAGAGGGACTCGAGGGCGAAGCCCCCCCCCCCCCCGCAGCAAAAACACCCAATCGTAACAATTTCATTTTTGATAGGTTAGGTTATGGTTATCTTGTGCCCCTTAGAGCGGAAATAGGCACCCCGCGAAGCGGGGTGACGTCGACACGCTGCACTGGCGGTTAATAGGTGAGGTTTAGGTTAGGTTAAAATAATTGCCGTAAAATTTTGATATAGCGGGATAATAATATTTCGGACTTAATACATTTCAGCACCAAAAACTAGTTGAAAATGATAGTTCGGAATTTTAATAATCTATTCGAATCATAACCGAAATTGCAACGAACTGAGAATTGGGAAAATAATAATATGGAAAATGTAATTTCGGCCAAACAAATTTTAGGCCAACTAAAAAAAAAGAGAACCGTCTTCGGGATTTTAATAATCGGAATAACAATTTTCGAGCTTATGATAGGTAACCATGCTCATCGCACAAATATTTACGCTTACCGGGATTCGAACCCAGGTCCGTCAGCTTAGTAGGCAGCGTCACTATCCATTAGACTAAACTCGTCATCATATTTTTCTGACGTCTGACACTATATGACTGAACGCCTTTATGGGCAGCCAGAAAATATCACAAAAAGCGCGCGTGGCTGTGCATAGAGGAGTGTTGGTGCCCACACTTATGTATGGTAGTGAAAGTTGGGTGTGGCAGAAAAGACATCAAAGTCGAGTGAATGCAGTAGAAATGAGAGCGTTGAGAAGTATGTGTGGAGTGAAATTGAGTGATAGAGTCAGAAACAGTGTGATAAGAGATAAGTGTGGAATGGATGGAGATATAGTCACGAAAATTGAGAAGGGTATGTTAAGGTGGTTTGGGCATGTAGAGAGAATAGATGAGAGAAGATTAACGAAGAGAGTGTATATAAAAGGAGTGGAAGGGCAAGTTGGAAGGGGAAGACCTAGGCGAACTTTCTCTGATCAAATTGGAGAAATGTTACAAAAAGGCCAGGTCAAAAGTACCCTAAACCGACGAGCATGTATGAGAAATGTTATGAAGGTGAGTGAAGCGAAAGTGGTTTGTCAGGATCGTAGCAAATGGAGATCCGTGATCTCTGCCTACCCCTCTGGGAAAGAGGCGTGATTATATGTATGTATGTATGTATGTACTATATGATTCGTTTGGAGATACAGTATAGCTCTAGAATAAGTTTTATCGATACATATACGTTTTCGAACGCATTTGCGTTAAGTTTCAATTTGTATTGGCAACGCGTAGTTCCTAATAGTTACCATCAGAGGCGCTGTTCGCGTTGCCATACAAAATAACTACATTCAAAAACGTATATCTGTCGATAAAACTTATACTAGGTATAAGTTACTTGAGTGAGTTTATGTCTGTTTATGTTTATAAAATAACTTTTCGTCCCAAGCTACATTGAAAACTTCAACCAATAACTCATAGTTTCTTCAGACAACGCCCGATTTCAACCTTTGTCTGCCACAGTTTCTTTTATGAATCTATGCCAAGCCAATTTCAACTTTAAGAACAACGCCATAAGTGTTTTAACGACCGCATAATTAATTATAAAGCCTAGGTACGAGACTCGAGCCTCGAGCGTCGAGCCCTTTCTTCATACTTCATAGATACTAAACAGTTTATTTTTAAAAGGTCGTAAATGGTGGTTATATTCTTGCTAGATACATCGTTTTGTAAACTACTGTTTCATTAAACTAACCTTATTTTTAGAATATCGTATCAAGCGGTTATCTTCGTACTAGATACGCTGTTTCGTAAAGTAATGTCACACGCAAAACTAATTTCCGAAATGTCGTAAATACCGTTTTGTTTCGTAGTAGAATACGTCGTTTTGTAAAATAGTGTTCCATGCATGACTAAATGATAACATTAGCGATTCTACCTTCAGCCTAGGGTTAAACCCTCTTGTATAACAGGACCTGGAACCGTTAAGTATCATTCCAAAGGGTTTTTTTGCTGTATTTAATTACATTGAAGATGTTAAAGGGTTAGAAGGGTGTATTGGAGAGGTTATTAACTGTGAATTTAATTTGTTTTGGACTGTTACGTTGTTAACAATTTTAAAAACCTAATGATGCTTTTACACAAGTGATAATTCTATTAATAAACACACAACAAATCCTCATATCTACATGGTTGGCAACGCGCTTTTGATTCTTCTGGAATCCATAGGCTACGATGTACCTATTCTTACCATCATGCAGACTGTATGGTTGTTTGCCATCGTCTTAGGATAAAAAAACCGGCTAAGTGCGTGTCGGACCACGCAAAACGAAGGGTTCCGTGCCTATTAAAAAGGTCGTATCGTCACAGAAATTTTACGGCACTTACGTCCTTTTCTTGAGGAAGGCAGTTTTTCAGCAATATCTCGAAAACCTCTGAACCGATCTTGTTCAAAACAATTTTCGGTGAATGAAATTAATAAGCCCTATGTCCATGAATTTTTCCATATTTTTAAAATACACCGTTCAAAAATTAGAGGGGGGGGGACAGAATTTTAGTGACTTTCAGGGCGATTATCTCCAACCTTATTCACTTAATCAAAAAAAATGCTAAGAAACCTTATATTTATTTTGAAAGGCCTATCGATTGATGTGCCACACGGGGGGTCACAATGAAAAAAAAAATTGACTTTTATTTTTATGTATGGAGTGCACCCCTAAAAAAATTTTTTTTTGTCATTTTAATTACAAAACTATGTAGCGGCTAACAAAATACACCTTTCCTCAAAATTTTATTCAAATACACCTTATAGTTTTCGAGTAAAATGCCTGTGACATACGGACAGACGGACAGACGGACAGACGGACAGACGGACAGACGGACAGACGGACAGACGGACATGGCTACGGAACCCTAGAAAGCGGCACCCCTCTATTTGATAAGGGAATGCCGCAGCTTATTGACGCTGGAACCTCAACTGGAACCCCAAAGATAAAAAAAACCGGTCAAGTGCGAGTCTGACTCGCGCACCGAGGGTTCCGTACAAAATGTCATACAACATCTTGCCCCGCAAAGCATTTTTACCTTATTGGTCCGGAACCCTAAAAACAACAAATTATCTTTAACTATTATATTTAAAAATAGCATTATGTAAACTGGTGTTTTACAAACGTCAAAATAAATAAAGAATCGCTTTAAACTGGTGTTTTTTTCTACACATTTTTTGCGCCTCGATCCCGGTTCGTCTGCCAAGTTTTTATCCCTGCACGTGTGTTCCCTTCCCAAGCTATGAATGCAAAAAGACAACTGTTAAAATAGATACTTAATATATCCAACATAAACAATTCAATGAATACCCATAATTATTTGAATTGTACAATGTACATGCCTTGTCCAAAATCGGTTAAACTGTACAGTTCGCTCAAGTTATATTTTCTCTTTCGTGCAGTTATTTAGAGAGAACAGCGGGACAGCCAGACATTTGGCCATCTGGACATCCAGACATGCCCATGAACCCATGAAACTGAAACGGAAAACTTCGTTCGCTTAGCTCGCTAAAATATAACAAGCATCTTTCACAAAAACTGTACATGAACTTTTTTCAGATTTCGATTTTTTTGGGTTTTTCTTACTCAGAATCGTTGATACTACCGATTGTCATACAAGAAAAAAAGTGTCCCAGATTTTAGTAAGTTTTTTCTTCCAGTGCGTCACGATCATATAAATAAAAAACTGCATACAAAAATGTGACGATCTGGAATGGAATATTTTGGACACTTTTTTCTTGTATGAGGATCAATAGTAAGGTAACCGTCCGAGTGCTCGACGCTGTACTAGTATATGACATGGGCACTCTATGTCAAAGTGACATGGCTTAAATTCGAATGAAGCAAAATCCTCTTAGTTCGAATTTAACCCATATTGCTTTGACATAGAGCGCCCACCCATGCCATATACTAGTACAGCGTCGAGCACTCGGACGTTTACCTTATCACCGATTCTGAGTAAGAAAAACTCAAAAAAATCGAAATCTGAAAAAAAGTACATGTTCACTTTTTTGAGAAACGCCCATTTTCAAAAGTAGGCGTAGCATGGTTGGCCTTGTCACGCGATAGGTGATGGGATAGAGCGTGCGTCACTGGCTGACACCGTTCGATAGAACGAGACGACGCTCCTATCTTGTCACTTGTCGCGTGATAAGGCCAACCATGCTACGGCTCCTGGTTATGCTAACACTTACAATGCATGCCCTTCATAACAATTTAAGTATATTACTTGTTTACGTAGTTCACCCTTTAGACCTTAAACTAGGTACAGTACATCATTAGTCCGACTGTACTAGAAACAACTAGACTAACCTGTCATGGCTGGCTACAAAGGGCTACAAAAACTGGACGCATCAAGGGCATCTATATTGGCGCGGCGACGGGTGGGTTAATTACTAGGCGATACATTACATTATGGAAGCAATGAGGATCGTAAATTTATAACATTGTACGCGATTTAGTGACTGCACTGTAAACTACTATGTAAAAATAGAATATTGTATTTTATGCAACTGTTGTATAAGAAGGGTCTTAAAACGCGAGTGGTGTGCGTTTTTAGACGAGGGCTGTTATTCGCTACGCGCTCATGCGCCTCACCCCATGCGTCACCTAACGAAACTAGACCTCTACCTACGCTTAGCTACTACGCACCGCAGTGTCAAGATATATTTGAGGGTGAGCGTTGAGGTGAGATTAAAACAAGTTACAGAATAGGGGGGTAGTTGTACACCGTTGCATACAATACTTTTTCTACGACTAATTTTAGATAAATATAATTTATTACCTGATGACCTGGTAAAGGTCGCAGTCCGCTGGATGCGGGTGGCGCAGGACCGGTCATTGTGGCACTCTTTGGGGGAGACCTATGTCTAGCAGTGGACGTCTTTCGGCTAATATGATGATGATGATAATTTTTTTAGACTTTTCAGGTAGACAGTTTGCTACCGAATTTCTTCATGAGTGCAGTTATTTTCTTCTTAGTCCCTTTGAAAAAAAAGCTACCTACTTATACACTTTTTCTTCACAAACACGAATAAAAGCTTAATATGTAATGACTAATAGTTAAAATCTTTCGTCTTTTAAAACACTCGTCTCGTCGTGTCGTCTTTCGTCTTTTTCGTCGTTCTTTTTTTTTTTTTTTTTAAATTTGAACTGGAATTTTGGTGGGAAATCACTAATCAGAAATATGTGCATGGTTTGTTTTGTTTTTAATTTGCTTGCATTAGCCATCCAAACCAAACCGAATCCGGATCCGAACCGAATCCAAACTGTTTATTACATAAATTAACCCTTTAATTCGCAATGTAAAGAATACTTAACATGAGATGTAAAAAAATATAGTGACCTAAGGTTTATTTAAATCCACATTTTTTATTAATAAAATGATAGTCTAAAACTAAACGCATCTTTGAGAAGCGAGGTCATTGCCCAGGCGCACGCATTTTGACAGTTAGAGGCAAGATGGCGCCGCGACAACAATCGACCGTAGGACGCAAGGTAAAATTAAATGTTTAAAAATGTTTATTCCGGTAATTTCAATCAAATTTCTTTTGCAATGTGTTCTTGAGGGTGTGTACTACGTGTTTTCATGCTTTTCTAACACAATGAAAGAGGAACTAACACAGGGCTGGACAACAATTATGCGTGTTAAGAATACTTAGCATTGCGAGACCCGTAGAAATGCACCTAAAGTAACGCGTGTTAAGCATTCTTAGCAATGCGCAGCTATGAGTAATTCACATTCGTTTTGAGTTGTTAAGTATTTTTTACATTGCGAAGATAAGGTACATATCATAAGGGATGCATTATACAATAATTTTCATGTTAACATTTTTATTTCTTTGTTTATTTGGGACCATTATGCTAATTTGCGATCACTAAGCTGAGTTAGTAATTCTAAGAAGTTTTTTTTCTTGTTTTATGATGAATTTCCTATTCCGTGACTACAAAAAACATACTTGAAATGTTAAAATTAGTAGACACAACCTTAACTAATCCTTACTAACTCCTCCTGCTTACTCGTCGTATACCTACTTATAACTGGCGATGGCGTAATGACTCTAGCTATGTTTGTTTTGTTTTTCCCACTAACATAATGCCTGGGTGATGCCTTGATTGCTGCATGTTTTCTTTTGGTTTATTGTTGGACAGGGCAAAATAAAATGGGGCCGGATTAACAAAATTATGGCGCTCGTACCACCAGAGTACGCCGCCTCTTCTGACAGTAGCAGTGAAGAAGAAGGCGAGATTACGTTACCTCAAAACACTGGCGATGCTGGTGACCTCTCCGACGCGAGTTCTGAACCCCGATCTATACCTTCGTCTCTCGAGAGGCTGGATTTACTCAATTCAGACGATGAGACTGAACCGTCTTTTCCCGCTCTAACAGATGAAGACACCAGAACAGCCATTCCACTATCACCTGTCATTCGTGCTACGTATCCAGAATCCCCTCAAGTTCCACTGCCAACACTCAATGTATCATCCATTTTATCGCCATGCACACCTTCACCAGCACCACAGACCAGGTCGAAACGCAAAGCTACAAACCAGCCACCCCGCGTAGTTAAGAAAAAGAAATTCGTTAGAAAACCACTGATCTTTACCTGGAAAGCTACACAATTCATCCATCGCGCCGTTATTGACAGAGCTGAACCGGCAGAGCCACCCGAAGTCGAAATGAAGTGTCCAAGCGATTATTTTCTGAAGTTTTTTTCCGAAGATATCATGCTTATGATCAGAGAACAAACTAACCTTTTCTCGGTACAGTCAAGCGAATCGGCCAAATGTTTAAATGCCACTGTCGATGACATTCGGGACTTTATAGCAATAACACTTATAATGGGTATAGTCCCGATGCCGTCCTATAGAGACTACTGGTGCAAAGAGTTGCGATTCGCACCTATCGCTGACGTAATGTCACTAAAAAAATATGAGAGTATCAGGCGATATCTACATTTTGTAGATAATACAACAATGGACACGGATCGGTATTTTAAAATACGTCCCCTTTTAGAAGCCATCAGGCAAAATTGTCTGAAACTGGAAGAGGAGAAAAGATACAGCATCGATGAGATGATGGTGCCTTATAAAGGTACTCGAGCTGGCAGCCGCCGCCAATACCTCCCAAAGAAACCAAAAAAATGGGGGTTTAAATTGTTTGTACGGGCCGGTGTATCTGGGTTGGTATACGATATTCTTCCGTACGGTGGCGATGACACTTTTCGATTCTGTTCGTTTACAGATTACGAAGATAGTTTGGGGCTTGGGGCAAAAGTTGTCATAGCGCTTTGCAAAACCATAAAGACAAAACCATCCGTCGTATATTTTGACAACTTTTTCACCTCGCTCGAGCTAATTCGTCATCTGCGTCATGATCAGGGCATATTTAGTCTCGGGACTATAAAAAATAACCGGCTTAGGGGGTGCCAACAAAAATTACCCACTGACAAACAACTGACTAAAAAGGATCGGGGCACTAGCAAGCAATTAGTTTGCCAAAAGAATAAGATAGTTGTTGTTAAGTGGGTAGACAATAAAGTTGTAACATTAGCAAGCTCATTTGTTGATTGTTATCCCATGGAGTCCATACAACGATATTCCAAAATCAAAAAAGCTCGAGTTAATGTGGAATGCCCTCAGATTGTGAAACAATATAATGCTCATATGGGAGGCGTGGATTTAGCCGATATGTTGGTGGCCTTGTACCGGTCAAATTTTAAAACAAAGCGCTGGTATATGGCTATATTCTCCCAACTATTAGATATATGCGTAAATAACGCCTGGTTGTTGTATCGGCGACAAGCGACCAACGCAGAAAAGACAATGCCACTGAAGAAATTTAGGCATCAGATAGCGACAGAGCTCTTAAAACGAGAAAGGTCTGGGCCATGTAATACCAACGCTGTGATTGTACCTGCCAAAAAAGTAACGGCAGTTTCGAGACCCCCACCGGTCGTCCAGTATGATAGCATAGGACATTTGCCAGTCTACTCTTCTTACGGAAGATGTAGGCATTGCAAGAATGGCAACACAAACATGGAATGCTCGAAATGCAAAGTAAGGTTGTGTCTTGTAGCGAAACGAAACTGTTTCTACTCTTTTCACGTTGCTCATTAAATGTAATATTAAAATATATATAAAAAGTTTTTTTTTATTTATTATCTCTACACAATGTGCAAAGTCAAGAATACTTAACACTGGATACCACTGGTCATTTGTTGAGAGTTGGGCAATGTTAAGTATTCTTAGCAGGTGTTTTCTAAAAAAGGAAATATAAAGGATTTTTTTTATTATTTTTTTGGAGTTAATATTTCCTGTTACAACTCATTTAAGCGCAAAATAACAAAAAAATAATAAAAAAAAATGTTGGGCGTTAAAGGGTTAATACAAAGAATTGATATAACTCATCACAATAGTTTTTTTTTTTTTTTTTTTGTAAATAATTCTACTAATATTATAAATGCGAAAGTTTGGATGTTTGAATGGTTGGATGTTTAAACCGATTTGGACGATTTTGCTCGAAGATAGTTTATAGCCTGGATTGAAGTATAGGATAGTTTTTATCCCGGGTCCACGCAGACGAAGTCGCCGGCGGAAGCTAGTTTATAATATAAATTTCGAAAAACTGAATCGATAAAAGATTATAATAATAATACTATTATGCCATTTTTTAATGTCGCTATTAATAGGGGCCCATCTAGCAGTTGGCGAGTCACCGTCTGCCAGAGATAAAAAGTGAAACAGTTTTATTAGGCAGGCGTCCGATGTTTCACCAATAGCCCAGTCACTAGTCCATCATTTTCACCCAATAACCCGTTTTATTTAGATTCCATCAACCAGTAATAGTCCCTATACACCCCAGCGGGTGCTGTCTCTGTGCGCGTCCCATGACACGGGCAGGGACAGCATCCGCTCGGTGTACTCCTTGCATTCCATTAAATTGTCAAAAGGGCCTCTACGTGTTGGCTCAGTTGGTACTTTGTAGGTACCTAGCCCCACGCACGCCTCCCAAAGGTCCGGGACATCATGTCCCGTGAGAGGGAAAGACATACTATTATAGAAAAAACAAAACCACTATAACAAAATTACGATACCAGCTTAAAAATATCCCCCGTTCCACAAAAATAATTGCATGCGCGACAAAACGTCGCACAAATTCATTGCACTCATTTATTTAGTCTGTGGCATGTGTGCATTCCATTCCTCTCACACCCGCGCGGAATCACTGCCGTCTCGCTCTGCCAATGCAGAGGTTTTCTAATAATAGGTATGATTAGAGTTTTTTGTAAAATGACCTGTCTGCAAGTTAAGTTGGTAATTTATTTGAGTTAATAAGCAAGTTTAAAGTGAAATTTTGTATAACTTGTTAGCGCTATGGGACACTGAAAATTTATTAAAAGTATAATTTAAACGAATAGCTGCATTAAAATATGCCTCTCACGAAGGAGGCTTTCTTAAGTTATTACAGCATGTTTTTTAAACAGAATAATGATTAGAGTTAGGAATTTTGGTGGCATTGGGTGAACAAAGAGCAATGGAGTCGTTGTTATATTTTTTTTTGATTGAATGAATGAATGAATAAATGATTGATAAATGATAAATTATTAATGATAATACAGACAGTTTTTTTCGCAATTACAATACCGTCAAGCAAAAATGTGATTGCTAACTTTGCCGGCCTAGGCCTTCAATATGTAATCAATTTTTCGAATCTAATTTTGAAATGTAGAGCCTTAAGTCTATTAAGAAAAAAAAAAACAGTACGCGATTCAGAAATCTACCTTTCATTTTTAGAGTTCCGTACCCAAAGGGTAACAACGGGCCAAAAAAGGGTAGCCAAATTCTTGCACAAGAAAAACACAAGCATAAAAAGTTAAACAAAACTGTTACCCACTACGGAAAACGAACTGAAAAATAACTATCTTTTTTTAGGGTACCCAAGGGTAAAAAATGGGACCCTATTACTAAGACTTCGCTGTCCGTCCGTCCGTGTCTGTCTGTCCGTCTGTCAGCAGGCCGTATCTCATCAACCGTGATAGTTAGACAAATGACATTTTCACAGATGATGTATTTATGTTGCCGCTATTGTTGTTACAAATACTAAAAAACAGAATAAAATAAATATTTATGGGCGCTCCCATACAACAAACGTGTTTTTTTTTGCTCGTTTTTATAGATAATGGTACGGAACTCTAACGTGCGCGAGTCCGACTCGCACTTGGCTGGTTTTTTTATTTGCTAAAAACTGAATCGACAAACAAAATCCATATACTCGTAGGTAATTGGCTACTTTCCTAAAAAAAAATATTTACTCCGTCAGTTAGATTATCAAAAAATATTAGAAAGGACTTTTTTGTTTGTCTATTAAACAAAAACTGACGAAGATAAAGTTCCGTGTGACATTATGGTACACTTTTTAGCATAATGTGACGTCACGCGGAACTTTAACGGACTATATCTTCATATTTTTATATTTAATGGAAAAATAAAAAATACGTGTCTAAAAAATTTTGATAATGTAACTGATGGACTAATTATAATTATATATTTTTTTACCCAGGAAAGTACCCAAATATACGGTCGTAATTGAACCTGTTCACAAAATTTCATGAGCAGCGGTTGAGAAATGCGACCTTTAGAGGAGAACAGCCGGACATCTGGACAACCGGACATATGAAAGAATTTTGTCCCAAGCTGAAACTGCGAAATTCGTTCGATCTGTTCGCTCAAAAAATGACTAAATATCGTAAACCGTATTTTTAACCAACGAAAAGGGTAGATCTATAAAATGATTAAGAATGATTTATGGAAGGTTTAAAACTCGAGCTACGAGTATTATCCAGGTCTTATCGAAGGCCTATTTGCAAATTGTTCTCCGAACCGCCATTTTAGTGGGAAAGTTGAAATCTAAAAACGATATTTTTCAGCTTATTAATAATATACCTTCGCACCGCACTAGTTTTATGACTCACTCCTTCGCCGTACAGGCAAGCCGTCTCTGGAATTCACTCCCTCTCAACATCAGACAAGCCCCAAGCAAGTTTGCTTTCAAGCGGATGCTGCGGAAGCATCTGCTTGAACAAGAATTCGACTAAAATCCATCCACATAATGGTAGTATATATTGAATATGTAGTAGTATATCTTTTTGTATGTATCTTATATATTTTTATTTAGGTAGTGTATAATACATTTGTTTTTTTTCCTCCCTCCTCAAGTATATTCGTAACAGAAATTATCATACTTTTTTCTTTGCACCTGTTATAGCCCAATAGTTAGCTGGTAGAGAATGCCATCTGGCATTAAGCTCGCCATTTGTAAATATATTTTTTTTGTATTTTGTGCAATAAAGTTTAAATAAATAAATAATATACAGAGCAATGATGCAGTATCCAAGACTGACTGACTGTCCGTCCTGCTGCAGCGCTCCCAGCTGGATACAAACCGCCGTGGCCTACCTGGAGAGTGGAGATCCTTAAACAGACTACGCTCCTAGTTCGGCCGCAGTAAGGAAAACTTAAAATGGGGTATCCTGAGCGGCTCAGACGCCCAGTGTGTGTGCGGGACGACTCTCCAAACTGTGCATATGCTGTCTTGTCCGACGTGCCCGTACACATGCTCTGGACAAGACCTCCGTGACGCGACAGATAGGGCTTTAGGCATTGCCAATTTCTGGTCCCGCACAATATCATCATCATCATCATCATATCAGCCGAAAGACGTCCACTGCTGGACATAGGCCTCCCCTAAAGAGTGCCAAATTGACCGATCCTGCGCCACCCGCATCCAGCGGACTCCCGCGACCTTTACCAGGTCATCAGTCCACCTTGTGGGGGGCCTACCCACGCCGCGCTTTCCGGTACGTGGTCGCCACTCGAGAACCTCGAACGTATTTTTTTGCTGGAGCTGCCTATACAATATTAACACGTTCAGTGCCCAGAACCGCTACGCTCGTAGCCGATCCCGTGGTTTTCCTCGTATGTAGCGGAAAGCGACTACGGCGTAGGGACGCATACGTGTCGTCACGGGCCTTGAATGGGTTAAGTTATTACCGTCTTGCACAGAATACAAATTATTTTAACGAGATCTAAGGAATAAATTAACGTCTTGGTTATATGAAGATGTTCTCTTAGTAATTACTTCCATGTATAAAATTAAGATAGGTACTAGCTGTGTTTACCGCAACATGGCTCCTAATTTAGTAATAACTACAACTTAGAAAAGTTGAAAAACCCCCGACATTTTCATTTCAAAATTCAATATCTCTAAAACGGCTTAACCGATTTTGTTGAAACGTAGCTAAGAATACTCGAGTTAAAATTATCTATGACGCAAAAGAAACCGCATTTAAATCGGTCCATCCGTTTGGGAGCTACGATACCACAGACAGATACACAGAGACACGTTAAACTTATTTATTACCCCTCTCTTTGCGTAGGGGGTTAAAAATATGGTTCACCCCTTTTTATGAACTTACCTAATGAGAATGTAAACAGAATCAAAGCAAAATATTTGGTTTAGGTGATTTTTTTTAATGATGACAAATAAACGTCACTAAAGTGTCTCTATTCGGTAGACGAACTTACTTTATCAAATTGATGTTCAGTAGGTAATATATTTGATACAGATAAGTAGTTATTTAGTATAGTATGTAAATTGTCATTGTAACTGTTACCTATGTAAAATCATATTTGACATCAGAGAATTTAATTATTGCTTTAATTTATTCAAATTGACATGATTCTAATTTACACATTCTACTTGTATTTTTATTTTTATTTTATGGTTGGGCATTATTATTATATTTTCTCATGTTGTCCTAGTTTCCCATATTTGACATACTTGATATAAATAATATAAAGGATTAATGTAACATTGTAATGTAATTATAACATGTATTAATTGTTTAAATTTGACAACTATTAAATATAATCATATGGTGTATGCATGGAATCATAAATTGTAACTGTGTCTTACGCTAATAATTCAAACACAATGTATATTGTTCAATGAATAAATAACTATGACTATGACTATGACTGATGATATTAGCGACCATCGTAGCCTACGAACGCTTGCTACTTCTAATGTATGCACGGAATCGATAATTTAAATGTATCGCTGGAAAAGTACATAATTGGGTAGTTTTCTGGGTAAAAAAAAATAATTATATTTACTCCGTCAGTTATATTATCTTAAACTATTAGACGCGTTTTTTTTAATTTGTCAATCAAAAAAAAAATATGAAGATATAGCCCGTTAAAATTCCATGTGACGTCACATTATGATAAAAAGTGTACTTTAATGTGACATGACGGAATTTTAGAAGGCTGTATCTTCATATTTTATTGTTTGATTGACAAAATAAAAAATACGTGTCCAATATTTTAAGATCATCATCATCATCATCATCATATCAGCCAAAAGACGTCCACTGCTGGACATAGGCCTCCCCCAGAGAGTTCCAAATTGACCGGTCCTGCGCCACCCGCATCCAGCGGACTATTTTTTAAGATAAGTAATCTAAATAGTATTTTTAGGAAAGTAGCCAATTAGGTACTTATACATATTGTTACTTAGCATTAATATAGCCAAACTATGTTAGGCAATATTGAGGGTGAATCCATGCGGGCCACCTATTTAATATATATGAGGTATTATATTATTAATCCGATTAAAATACATAGGCATGAACACACTTTAAGTCGCAAAACCTTTTAAAGTATCCCAACATTAGCAGTACGTAACATTCAAAGTCCAATTTCACGCAACGCCGAAATTAAAATTAAAAATAATTTATTCATAGTCCTCGTCTGTAATACTCTATGGCAAAGGGCGGGAAACGGAAAACGTCACATCCAGCCAGTACCTTCTCTCGCTCCGAGCGAACCGTACGTGCGTACTATTCAAATTTCGAATCGCGCCCGAAAGACGATTGTTTTTTTTTAACACTTTGTTTTTTAATTTAACTGTTTTATGCCAGTGTTTGCAGTGTGTATTGGATTATACGTTTCGTTTTACGGTGAGTGTTTTTGTATGCTTGTCTTCAATTTAGAGGTTACTTAGTTTAATAACATTATGCAAAACTGACGTTTATTATCGTGTTGGGTGTTGTCGTGATAAAACGACAACATGATAATTTGGAAGTATTCAACGGAATAATATTGCAGTTAATGAAAATAGGAGTTATCCCTGCCGCTAGCTTGTGAATTTTAAAATGGATGGGTTACATGTTTAAATCGGTTTGAATTTAGTCGTAAACAGTTTATAAATGTATGTTTTTCAATCAACATTCAGCCTGACTGTACCTACTCATAGTTATATTTGGTTTATTACATCCGATATTAGAAATGCTTCTTTATTTAATCGATAAACACTAATTGTGATTTTATTTGGGTTGGATTATTAAAAGTTACCTACCATATATCTTTATTTATTTTGTACAGGATTTATTCCAGATCACATTTTATATTTTTTCACACTCAACTCGAGCGGTTTCGCTCGCGAAATTAAAAGAAAACATGCAAACCCGCGGGATTAGATATAGCCTATGTCCAATCAGAAAGTCAGTTATACACACAGGTGAAATATTTTTTTATATCCAATAAGCGGTTCTAGAGATTACTCAAAAGTACCAAAACATACAAAGCTAAATTTTCACGGACTTTTTCTATGTATAATATTAGTGTAGATGTGTTAGTTGAGTATAATGCAGATGTTGTACCTACAATCGACATCAAAAATATGTACACATTTTTCACCTTATTACAAACGAAAAAGGAGCAAAAGAGTAATGGGGAATGGATGAAAATTTTGGAAATGCCTGATTACTTTTTTTGGTGATAGGAATAACCTTCCTTAGCACCAGAAAAAAGTTGCAGGCTTTTCAACTGCGTCATTTTATTTTGAAAAATATAAACAGTTTCCTCACTTACGGTTTGGGTTCAGAACGGCGAATAAGGCACTATCCTTGATCCGTCTCATATTAACAAAAACTATTTTAAATATCTGACCCTGGCAATGACAAATATAGCTGCTGCAGCTGTCAATATCATTGCCAGTGTCAGTTTACCACGGATATTTAAGATATTTTTTTGTAATATGAGACAGATCAAGGAAAGTTGCTCATTCGCCGTCCTAAACCCAAAACGTAAGTGAGGAAACTGTTTATATTTTTCAAAAATAATTGACGCAGCTGACAAATCTTAAACTTTTTTCTGGTGCTAAGGAAGGTTATTCCAATCACCAAAAAAAAATCAGGCATTTCTAAAATTTTCATCAATCCCCAATTATCTTTGTTATACAAAGGTACAAAGTACTGCGAGTGTGGAATTGAAATACGAGGTAGCGAATGGATTCTAGGGTTCGAAAATAAAATCCTGACCGAAGCGAGTGGTTCATTAGAATCCTGAGCGTAGCGAGTGTTGCAACACACTGGACGTACAATACAAGTTTTCACCCGTGTGTAACACAAATCTTTTCACCTTACCTTACTACATAAGAAAAACAACTGAATGAAAATGTAAAAAAAAAGGGTGGACTGATGATCCGGTAAAGGTCGCGGGAGTCCGCTGGATGCGGGTGGCGCAGCACCGGTCATTGTGGCACTCTTTGGGGGATACCTATGTCCAGCAAACATCTTTCGGCTGATGATGATGTTTAAAAAAGTAACTAATAACACGTTCGGATTTCAAATATTCTTTGCACTTTTGTAAATAAAATGCAGTTCTGCTGTTTTTGAAGAATTAAAAAGAGCTTTCCGAGCTAGTGAGGTGAAAATTATTATCGTCGACTGTACTGTCTGTACATGTCATTTGACAATTTTGCGGCAGCAATAGGGTTAGGTTGGTAGGATATAATTCCGCTAATCACCCTCATCCGTCTCTCTTGCACTATACTAAGCAGAAAGAGATGGATATTCGCGTGACATAGAGTAGAACGGCCGGTTATACTAGATGAGTGACTTGAACGGCAGGACGGTCAAGAGCGAGTTGAACTCGTGCAGCGAGGTCCGTACTATAGTATCTGAAAAAAATAACGCCTAGTACCGATAACACCAGCTCTATTCATTCAGCTTACTATGGAGCCGCATCGATTTGTAAGATTCATCATCATAATCATATCAGCCGGAAGACTGCTGATGGACATAGGTATCCCCCAGAGACTGCAGACTGAAGTCTTGCGCCACCCGCATCCAACGGACTCCAGCGACCTTTACCAGGGATTTGTAAGATATTTATGTTAATTTGGAACGCTTAAACTGCGGAAATGTAATAGAAATACATAGATATACTTACTCGTCTACATATTGAAAAAAACTTATAACGTCTTTTAATGGTATCAGAGACAGGTATTATCAGTATCCAATTTTTTTAGAACATTTATAACGGGTGTATTAAAGTGAATGCCCTATTTCGATTAAAATATAACCCTTGAATTTGGTATTAGGATAATTAATAATACTCTGTCATTGAGATACACGTTAGTATCAATATCAATACAATAAAAAAAAGTAAACAGTCTGCGCGCGTAACTAATAGTAACACGTACTAACAAAAACAAACTACGCATCCTACACCAACCCTAAATAAACACCAAAAAACCACAGATTCAAAATCCGACGCAAACCAATTTCGTAATTTAGTCAAGGTCCCTAAAAAAAAAACAACCAGTAGCCGGCACCTGTTGTAAAGGAACGTTTCCCATGAATCCGAAACCTGTTCGACAATAAAAAAAAAACGCGGCACCTCAAGGTTGGGATCGATTCTTATTTCGAAACAGGTGCTTTTTTAAGATTTAGGAGGCGGTTATACTGTCAGTGTTTTTGTTCAATAAGAATTTATTGCTGTATTTATTGTGCATAATAATGAATGGTGCTCGTCGCGCTTACGCATTTTGTTTACTCGTGAACGAGTGAGAGAGCATCTGAAACTTCTGAAACAAATTTATGATACCTACTCTTTTTATAAGCTTTATATTAACTTGACTTATTCGTATGTAAGTATAAAAGTTAAATTGTCCGTCAAAATTTGCAATTCATTTTTCAGTCACTTGCCGTTATCCGATTGAGCTGAAATTTTGGGTATTAGTATAGTTTGGATGGAGGCAGAAGGTGGCCATGGGAATTCAGTATTTAACCAACGTAACCCCGTTGAGTTTGGGCTCGTTAGAATCGGCTCAATGAGTAGTTGATGATGGTATACAGAAAAGTACAGTCGGCAATAAAAGCTTGTACCAAAAATGAAATTTTTGACGGAAACTTATTTACAAGTTTTTTTAAGACGCACTGTAGGCTGTCCATTATGTCATCCATTTTTCGGCCTCTTTATGGTTTTCGATTGAGCTGAAATTTGAGATTATTTTATATAGCCGACTTTTTATAAATACGTCATTGTAAGTACCTACATTTATTTTATTAATACAAGATGGATGATTAACATTAACTACGTAAATTAAAAGTATTAAAAAGATCGTATCGTCACAGAAATCTTACGTCACTTACGTCCTTTTCTATAGGGAAGGCAGTTTTTTAGCGATATCACGGAAACCTTTGGATCGATCTTGTTCAAAATAAAATAATAAGGTTTTACGGTGGTACATGAATACATTTCCCTTATACCTATGGCAACATCTAATCTGATGATGCTCCTATGGGCTCCTAAGATTCTTAGGAGCCCAAATACCACAGGTTTATCTTGTGTAGTTTAGGAGTCCCTATTGCCAACTTCGGTCTCCGTCATCAGAACAGCTTGATGGTACAGTCGCCATCAGATATATCGGAGCGGCCAATGTTCTCACAAATATCTGAACCCGTCTCTATTGTTGAGTCCTCAAAAAAAACATTTAAAAATCCTGGAAATAGTCAAATAAAACCCCTTCGGCCGCCTATGAAACCAACGTTACGTTACCAGTTACGTACGAATAATTATTTTTCTTGCTACGTAACTAGTTACGTACAAAAATTTCTTCTTCCTTGTTGGAAACCTGTTACGATCGCAAAACACTAGGTAGGTTAGATTCGTTAGGCATCTTCAGATGCCCGAAGGGCAAACAGACGAGAAATTGGAGCCCCGCAGAGCGGGGCTCCGTCGACAATGCCGAATTACGAAAAAAAAATGTCGCAATTGGTTTCGTACACAGAATAAAAATTCTTCGATCGCAACTGGTTTCGTACAACTAATAAATATTCTTCGTACGTAACTGGTTACGTAGCGTTGGTTTCGTAGGCGGCTGAAGGGAATAACACATTCACACACACATCTTAACAAACACACAAATTGTATTATTTATTTAAATTGATATTTATAATATAATATCTGACAGAGATGGGTTCCATGGGATGGGCGATACCGTCGGCCATCGTTGGGGCGATGTTGGGAGATCGAGTATTGAGACTATGATGCCAATCAAAACGTACTTTATTTCAGATACTGGGTATATCTAATTACACTTTACTGTTACTTAATTGTAGCGTGGACAGTTCTGAGGTAGACCAATGCGTCCGGTCACTAGCGTGTTCAGCCAGAGAATCCCCGGAGCTCGGCCCGCTCGGCTCCATCCTAGCGCACGGAGTGGGGATAGATGGTTCGATGTGACGTCAGCCACAAATCAACCAATCGTAGCCAATCCTACGCTGCGCTACAATTTAGTGTCCGTACTCATGACCATCCTGTCTCCGACACGGCCATCCTGCGCGCACACGTCCTCGTGTGTCTACCCTGGAACAAGAGACAACAGCACAGTACATCGTTCGGTCACTCCTGACGTTACCCTAATTATCTCACATAAGCGAAACTTCATTATTCAAAATCAGAATTTAATTAAAATCAAATTTATTATACCCTATCACATTGTGACATATGACAGGTATGTGACTAAATTAGGATCTCTACCTTACTTGACAGCTTAAGTTACCTAAATGCAAGAGCAACCAAGTACCATCATTTAATTGCCTTCCGTGGCCTCACAACATTACGAAAACACATTAATCATCAACATCAGGTATCTCATTCGTGGCCTAAGGCTATCACATAGCCACACTACGCGCATCCCCACGGGATCGCCGAGTCAACCATTTGACTCTACTGTCTCCACGAGACTAGACCTCCGCCAGAGCTCACCGCGCACCGCGCACCCACGGACTGCTCAGAGCAGATACCGACTTCTAACGGGCTACGGCTACGGTAAAGCCTCTGGTATAGTCTGACCAGCCGAACTGAGAACCTCAGTCTCTGACTCAATTTCATCATCATCTACTTCAAATGGTACTTGACTCTCTGGCATTCTTCTTAATCTGTCATGCGCGTATTTATAGTACGCTTTGAGTTTAAACTTGCTAAAGTGTATCTATCTCGTATTTCAACTTGATGTTAGTACTTCGGTTTCACTCAACCGTTTAACGGAATCGAAAGCATACATTTATGGCCTACTATCATTGAAAGATCGATCTAAAGTCTTCTAAAATTCAACTCTGATTTGATAACGTTCTTTCATTTCACTGGAAACTCAAGGGTTCACGTAACTTGACACAGTATAATTTACTTGGAATCAAGAATCAAACAATTAGGTATTCGTGACACAGTAATAGCACAGTAGTAGCTCGGGTAATATGCAATGCTCTTTTTTTAGGGTTCCGTAGCCAAAATGGCAAAAACGGAACCCTTATAGTTTCGTCATGTCCGTCTGTCCGTCTGTCCGTCTGTCCGTCTGTCCGTCTGTCCGTCTGTCCGTCTGTCCGTATGTCACAGGCATTTTACTCGAAAACTATAAGGTGTATTTAAACAAAATTTTGAGAATAGGTGTATTTTGTTAGCCGCTACATAGTTTTGTAATTAAAATGACAAAAAAAAATTTTTTTAGGGGTGTACTCCATACATAAAACAAAAAGTCAAATTTTTTTTTTCATTGTGACCCCCCGTGTGGCACATCAATCGATAGGCCTTTCGAAATAAATATAAGGTTTCTTTGCATTTTTTTTTATTAAGTGATTAGGGTCGGAGATAATCGCCCCGAAAGTCACTAAAATTCTGTCCCCCCCCCTCTAATTTTTGAACGGTGTATTTTAAAAATATGGAAAAATTCATGGACATAGGGCTTATTAATTTCATTCACCGAAAATTGTTTTGAACAAGATCGGTTCAGAGGTTTTCGAGATATTGCTGAAAAACTGCCTTCCTCAAAGAAAAGGACGTAAGTGCCGTAAAATTTCTGTGACGGTACGACCGTTTTAATTGGCACGGAACCCTTCGTTTTGCGTGGTCCGACACGCACTTGGCCGGTTTTTGTTTTACCAGTTGTCACTACCGAACAACTGTCAACAACATATGGACTACCTCTATCCGGTATCCATATCACAAAACATCACATCGCATCCTTTCTATCCAGCGATTGCGGCAACCTCATACACTTTCAAACCAAACGCACGCCACTCACAGTCGTGGCCGCACAGCTACGGGAAATCTAATGCCCGGTATTTTACGCCTACGTCTACGAATGATATTGAGGTGTATGCGGTCTGAGCCAAAGACATCCCAAAACTACACTGGTGATCATTAAAACATTAAAACGCATGTTGAATTACCTTTGTCAATTATTTTAACCAAGTAGGTACTACCTTACTAGTCTTACTACTCTTTAACTTTAACTAAATAGATGCTATACCACGTGATCACCCTGCTCAATAACCCCAATGAAATGTGAACTGCTCACCAGATAGACGCCTTACGCCTTGGTGCGTTGCCACGATGCACACGGTAACCAGGGAAGAGGATCTTCTGTTACTTCCTCACAAACTGCCAAGACGCTAGCATGCTTGCTGATATTTACCACGAAAAGCACGAATTACCGGATTTAATTCTGTAAACAGCAATTTGTATGGTATCAGTTTTATCATACAGATCATGATGACGTCTACATTTAGATATTTTTCAAGTATTTAAGGTAGTTTATAATTTGTCTTGAATTCAATTTAAAACTAAAGTTGATGTTTTATTCAGAAAATGAAATCAATGCCATGGTCTACAACATAAGAAAGCACTTAAGCTTCTCATCAATAATGATTGAAACTCTAAATTATCGTTTGTTGGCTCTTATTTTGCATACAATCAATTGGAACGAAACCTGTCCTTTTATTTCCGTTGTTCCAATACAGCACTTCTGATTATGCAAACGGCAGGCGTAAAAATCGAGATCGGTCGACTCGACGGTCCCACTAACTGGCACACATGGAGGTACAAGGTAAAGCTTTTACTTAAAAGTACTCCAGGCACGCTGGAAGCAATTGAAGGCAAGTTAATTAAGCCAAAAGATCCAGGAGGAACGGCAAAATCTGAAGATATACAAAAGTATAATCATGAAATGCAAATGTTTCAAAAATTTGACAGTCAGGCGCTTCTTATTCTTACGACAAATATGACTGAAGAGACCTTACAAAAAGTAATGCGATGTGAAACGTCATGTGATATGTGGACAGAGCTTCATAGGCTTTATGATGGGGCAAAGGAAGACAGGAGCTACGATCTCTGTATGAAGTTTTTCCGCTACCAGAAAAGCGATGAGCATGATATGGCCACACATATTTCGACTCTCAAAACCGTATGGTACGACTTAAATAACGAGATTGAAGGAAATGATCTGCCTGAAATTTTATTAATATGTAAAATCTTAGATACACTTCCGGAACAATACTTCAGTTTTAAGTCAAGCTGGTTATTGATGAATAAAAGTGAGCGAAACATAGAAAACTTGACCACACAGGTTTGTGCTTACGAAAGATCTCTTAAACAACAGAATATAGAAGAAAGCGGAAGCAGCAACGAACTTCTCATGTTAAAAGGAGAGAAACGTTATGAGAGGCAAGGGCAAGGCAAAAAGAAATGGAAGAAATGCAATTATTGTGGAGAAGGCTTTCATAAAGTCACATCATGCAAGAAGTGGTTTGCGGACGGTAGACCCCCCAAACCTCCAAAGCAGTCTTCAAATATTGGGATGTTGACAGGCCTAGCTTTAACATGCGAAAGTAAGAACACAGAGAAAGACTCGTTTTATGTGGATAATGGCGCTACGAGCCATGTTACCAATAGAAGAGATATTTTACAAATCTTCGAAAAATTTGGTGAACCCCATAAGGTTATGACAGCTAATGGAGAGATAATCGAAGCCATAGGCAAAGGTTCTATCCAACTGGAAGCTGACGTAAACGGCCACAAAGAGTTACTGGTCTTAACAAACGTATGGTACGTTCCAAGCATTGAAAGAAATCTATTTTCTGTGCTAGCCGCGCAAGATACGCTAAAGAAAAGCATCTTTCAGTCAACTGCTCAGACATGCACTGTGAAGAATGATGGCAAAGTCATTTTAGTCGGGAATCGCGACAAGTATGGTGGTCTGTACAAACTCAACGTTAAAGTATTGATGCCTAAGCTTGAGATAAACCAACTAACGACGTCGCAGAATCTTCAACTCTACCATGAACGCCTAGGGCACCAGAACAAGAGACATGTAGCAAAACTGATACAAAAAGAGCTTGGAGTAAAGCTAGACTCAAGTTCTGCTGATATCTGTAAAGGCTGCGTCTTCGGCAAGAGTCATAGGCAGAAGTTTGGAGAGAGACCAAGAGCAACTAAGCCTGGAGAGCTAATCAGCACAGACGTATGCGGACCATTCCCTTACTCGATCTCAAAGTCCAGATACTATGTTCTGTTTAAAGACACCTACTCAAAATATCGATGGATCTACTTTCTGAGACAAAAGTCTGAAGTTCACGCACGCTTGAAGGACTTTCTAGCTGAAGCAAAAACTTCTGGACACGTCGTGCAGGAGTTATTGAGCGATAATGGAGGCGAGTTCTATAACGAACAAGTACACAATACTTTGAGACAACACGGCATTAAACAAAGGTTTACAATGCCGTACACACCGCAACAAACAGGTTCTGTTGAAAGAGAAAATCGTACCATTGTGGAGATGACAAGAGCACTAATGCACGCTCATGATAAGATACCAGAAGGTTTATGGGCTGAGATATCCAAAGCTTCTGTTTACATATTGAACAGAACGGGACCTACTCCTGTAGAAGGAAGGTCTCCGTATGAACTCTGGTACGGCAGAAAGCCTAGGATCAATCACCTGAAAATCATTGGATGCGATTGCTATGTGCATGTCCCTAAACAGAAGAAAATAAGTAAGATAGCGAGGAAAGCTGAACAAGGAATACTTATCGGGTATGACGGTGACGAAGGATATCGAGTTTTTGATGTTAAGGACCTGAAACTCATTAGATCTCGAGATGTTGTGTTTGATGAAATGCCTTTACTAGAGAAAAATAAAAAGGACATAACTTCACGATCCCCTGAACCTGAAACGAATACCTACCAGCTCCCATTGCCTCTTACAGAATCTGAAACTATTCACGAGGAGATTTACTCCCGTCCACCTTCAGAAGCAAATGACAGCGTCGAAGACGATTATGAGTCGCTAGAAGAAGAAGAGTCAGCTGATACAGAGCCTACGACACGAGAATTACGTGATCGAAGTCAGATTAAACCTCCACAACGGTTTAGCTTTGATCAATATGTTAATGAGGCTATATCTATTCCTGAACCGACTTCATATCGAAACGTCATGCAAAGCTCTGAAAAAGATAAGTGGATCGAAGCGATGAACAATGAAGTTAAATCTCTACAAGATAATCAAACTTGGGAACTGACGAACCTACCTAAGAATAGAAAAGCACTACGATGCAAATGGGTATTTAAAATTAAAAATAACCCTGATGGTACAGTTGATAAGTACAAAGCACGATTAGTTGCTGTTGGATATTCACAAAAGAAAGGAATCGACTATGACGAGACATTTAGCCCAGTCGCCAAGATGAGCACAATTCGAATGCTTTTGAGTATTGCTGCAAATGAGGGTTTAGTACTCAGCCAATTTGACGTCTCTACAGCCTTTCTATACGGTTCTGTGAAAGAAGAAATCTTTATGCGACAACCGGAAGGATACGATGACGAGACAGGTCGTGTATGCAAACTGAAAAGAAGCTTATACGGATTGAAACAGGCACCTAAATGTTGGAATGAGTGTATCCACGATTTTCTTATGGAATCAGGTTTCATCCGGAGCGAAGCTGATCCCTGCGTCTATGTCAGAGAAAGGGGACAAAAGAAAATACTGCTCGCACTCTATGTAGATGATGGATTATTGGCCGCATCAGACCAACAAGAGGCTGATGACTTCATTGAAAATGAATTAAAAGGGCGTTTTAAAATCACAACGAAATTACCGTCCTATTTTCTTGGCCTGGAAATAGAACAAGACAAAGATTGTACTATTAAAGTCCACCAAGCTGCGTATACTAAGAAATTGCTGGAAAAGTATGGAATGAGCAATTGTAAAGAAGTTGGGACACCCATAATAAAACCTGTAAAAGGAATGGATGAACAAGATAATCCTGATGAATTGCAAGACTTTCCTTATCGGCAAGCTGTTGGGTCCTTGTCCTATCTAATGGTTGGCACTAGACCAGACATTGCGTATGCAGTTGGGGTAGTGTCTCGAAACCTAGATAAACCGACCAAAAGTAACATACAGCAGGTAAAGAGGATATTTAGGTACCTGAAAGGAACCATCAATACAGGACTCGAGTACAAGAAAGGTGAAAAGCGTCTCATCTGCTACAGCGACGCCGATCACGGTGGCGACGATACGACTGGATGCTCCACGAGCGGGATCGTATGTTTGTATGCTGGCTCGGCAATATCATGGCGCAGTTCAAAGCAATCCATGGTTTCGTTATCATCCACTGAAGCGGAGGTAGTAGCGGCCAGTGAGGCATGTCGTGAGATTGTTTGGTTAAGGAGATTGTTCCAAGACCTTAAAACAAACCTTGATACACCTATCTTGCGAATCGACAATGAGTCTGCAATCAAACTGGCTTACAATCCTCCTTATGAGCAACACCGAAAAACTAAGCACATAAAGTTGAAACATTTCTATGTAAGGCAATGTGTTTCGGAAAAGGACATAACTATTGAGCAAGTACCGACATCGACAGCAGAACAACTTGCGGACATCTTTACCAAACCGGTTTACAAACCAAGATTGGTGAAACTCGGTGAAGAGTTCGGATTGAAAAAGAAGAGGGAATGTTAGGAAGCACTTCCAGTTAACTGTGCTTCCAGCAGCTTTGTATCTCTAACTCTTTATATCCGTGTTCGTTGCTATGGTTTTTTGTTGTCGTTATACATTTTGACTTGGCTAAATATATTTGAATAAGAAACATTTCGTTCTTCTTTAATATGGTAGCAGAGCGTTATAAATATTAATAATTGTTTATTCGTTGCAATAGTGGACAAAGGACTCGAATAATTATGCAAACGGCAGGCGTAAAAATCGAGATCGGTCGACTCGACGGTCCCACTAACTGGCACACATGGAGGTACAAGGTAAAGCTTTTACTTAAAAGTACTCCAGGCACGCTGGAAGCAATTGAAGGC
Source organism: Epinotia nisella (assembly GCA_932294315.1). NCBI lineage: Eukaryota > Metazoa > Arthropoda > Insecta > Lepidoptera > Tortricidae > Epinotia > Epinotia nisella. Next base: position 10,723,065 of record OW028696.1, on the reverse strand, counting down.
AAGTTAATTAAGCCAAAAGATCCAGGAGGAACGGCAAAATCTGAAGATATACAAAAGTATAATCATGAAATGCAAATGTTTCAAAAATTTGACAGTCAGGCGCTTCTTATTCTTACGACAAATATGACTGAAGAGACCTTACAAAAAGTAATGCGATGTGAAACGTCATGTGATATGTGGAAAGAGCTTCATAGGCTTTATGATGGGGCAAAGGAAGACAGGAGCTACGATCTCTGTATGAAGTTTTTCCGCTACCAGAAAAGCGATGAGCATGATATGGCCACACATATTTCGACTCTCAAAACCGTATGGTACGACTTAAATAACGAGATTGAAGGAAATGATCTGCCTGAAATTTTATTAATATGTAAAATCTTAGATACACTTCCGGAACAATACTTCAGTTTTAAGTCAAGCTGCTTATTGATGAATAAAAGTGAGCGAAACATAGAAAACTTGACCACACAGGTTTGTGCTTACGAAAGATCTCTTAAACAACAGAATATAGAAGAAAGCGGAAGCAGCAACGAACTTCTCATGTTAAAAGGAGAGAAACGTTATGAGAGGCAAGGGCAAGGTAAAAAGAAATGGAAGAAATGCAATTATTGTGGAGAAGGCTTTCATAAAGTCACATCATGCAAGAAGTGGTTTGCGGACGGTAGACCCCCCAAACCTCCAAAGCAGTCTTCAAATATTGGGATGTTGACAGGCCTAGCTTTAACATGCGAAAGTAAGAACACAGAGAAAGACTCGTTTTATGTGGATAATGGCGCTACGAGCCATGTTACCAATAGAAGAGATATTTTACAAATCTTCGAAAAATTTGGTGAACCCCATAAGGTTATGACAGCTAATGGAGAGATAATCGAAGCCATAGGCAAAGGTTCTATTCAACTGGAAGCTGACGTAAACGGCCACAAAGAGTTACTGGTCTTAACAAACGTATGGTACGTTCCAAGCATTGAAAGAAATCTATTTTCTGTGCTAGCCGCGCAAGATACGCTAAAGAAAAGCATCTTTCAGTCAACTGCTCAGACATGCACTGTGAAGAATGATGGCAAAGTCATTTTAGTCGGGAATCGCGACAAGTATGGTGGTCTGTACAAACTCAACGTTAAAGTATTGATGCCTAAGCTTGAGATAAACCAACTAACGACGTCGCAGAATCTTCAACTCTACCATGAACGCTTAGGGCACCAGAACAAGAGACATGTAGCAAAACTGATACAAAAAGAGCTTGGAGTAAAGCTAGACTCAAGTTCTGCTGATATCTGTGAAGGCTGCGTCTTCGGCAAGAGTCATAGGCAGAAGTTTGGAGAGAGACCAAGAGCTACTAAGCCTGGAGAGCTAATCAGCACAGACGTATGCGGACCATTCCCTTACTCGATCTCAAAGTCCAGATACTATGTTCTGTTTAAAGACACTTACTCAAAATATCGATGGATCTACTTTCTGAGACAAAAGTCTGAAGTTCACGCACGCTTGAAGGACTTTCTAGCTGAAGCAAAAACTTCTGGACACGTCGTGCAGGAGTTATTGAGCGATAATGGAGGCGAGTTCTATAACGAACAAGTACACAATACTTTGAGACAACACGGCATTAAACAAAGGTTTACAATGCCGTACACACCGCAACAAACAGGTTCTGTTGAAAGAGAAAATCGTACCATTGTGGAGATGACAAGAGCACTAATGCACGCTCATGATAAGATACCAGAAGGTTTATGGGCTGAGATATCCAAAGCTTCTGTTTACATATTGAACAGAACGGGACCTACTCCTGTAGAAGGAAGGTCTCCGTATGAACTCTGGTACGGCAGAAAGCCTAGGATCAATCACCTGAAAGTCATTGGATGCGATTGCTATGTGCATGTCCCTAAACAGAAGAAAATAAGTAAGATAGCGAGGAAAGCTGAAAAAGGAATACTTATCGGGTATGACGGTGACGAAGGATATCGAGTTTTTGATGTTAAGGACCTGAAACTCATTAGATCTCGAGATGTTGTGTTTGATGAAATGCCTTTACTAGAGAAAAATAAAAAGGACATAACTTCACGATCCCCTGAACCTGAAACGAATACCTACCAGCTCCCATTGCCTCTTACAGAATCTGAAAATATTCACGAGGAGATTTACTCCCGTCCACCTTCAGAAGCAAATGACAGCGTCGAAGATGATTATGAGTCGCTAGAAGAAGAAGAATCAGCTGATACAGAGCCTACGACACGAGAATTGCGTGATCGAAGTCAGATTAAACCTCCACAACGGTTTAGCTTTGATCAATATGTTAATGAGGTTATATCTATTCCTGAACCGACTTCATATCGAAACGTCATGCAAAGCTCTGAAAAAGATAAGTGGATCGAAGCGATGAACAATGAAGTTAAATCTCTACAAGATAATCAAACTTGGGAACTGACGAACCTACCTAAGAATAGAAAAGCACTACGATGCAAATGGGTATTTAAAATTAAAAATAACCCTGATGGTACAGTTGATAAGTACAAAGCACGATTAGTTGCTGTTGGATATTCACAAAAGAAAGGAATCGACTATGACGAGACATTTAGCCCAGTCGCCAAGATGAGCACAATTCGAATGCTTTTGAGTATTGCTGCAAATGAGGGTTTAGTACTCAGCCAATTTGACGTCTCCACAGCATTTCTATACGGTTCTGTGAAAGAAGAAATCTTTATGCGACAACCGGAAGGATACGATGACGAGACAGGTCGTGTATGCAAACTGAAAAGAAGCTTATACGGATTGAAACAGGCACCTAAATGTTGGAATGAGTGTATCCACGATTTTCTTATGGAATCAGGTTTCATCCGGAGCGAAGCTGATCCCTGCGTCTATGTCAGAGAAAGGGGACAAAAGAAAATACTGCTCGCACTCTATGTAGATGATGGATTATTGGCCGCATCAGACCAACAAGAGGCTGATGACTTCATTGAAAATGAATTAAAAGGGCGTTTTAAAATCACAACGAAATTACCGTCCTATTTTCTTGGCCTGGAAATAGAACAAGACAAAGATTGTACTATTAAAGTCCACCAAGCTGCGTATACTAAGAAATTGCTGGAAAAGTATGGAATGAGCAATTGTAAAGAAGTTGGGACACCCATAATAAAACCTGTAAAAGGAATGGAGGAACAAGATAATCCTGATGAATTGCAAGACTTTCCTTATCGGCAAGCTGTTGGGTCCTTGTCCTATCTAATGGTTGGCACTAGACCAGACATTGCGTATGCAGTTGGGGTAGTGTCTCGAAACCTAGATAAACCGACCAAAAGTAACATACAGCAGGTAAAGAGGATATTTAGGTACCTGAAAGGAACCATCAATACAGGACTCGAGTACAAGAAAGGTGAAAAGCGTCTCATCTGCTACAGCGACGCCGATCACGGTGGCGACGATACGACTGGATGCTCCACGAGCGGGATCGTATGTTTGTATGCTGGCTCGGCAATATCATGGCGCAGTTCAAAGCAATCCATGGTTTCGTTATCATCCACTGAAGCGGAGGTAGTAGCGGCCAGTGAGGCATGTCGTGAGATTGTTTGGTTAAGGAGATTGTTCCAAGACCTTAAAACAAACCTTGGTACACCTATCTTGCGAATCGACAATGAGTCTGCAATCAAACTGGCTTACAATCCTCCTTATGAGCAACACCGAAAGACTAAGCACATAAAGTTGAAACATTTCTATGTAAGGCAATGTGTTTCGGAAAAGGACATAACTATTGAGCAAGTACCGACAGCAGAGCAACTTGCGGACATCTTTACCAAACCGGTTTACAAACCAAGATTGGTGAAACTCGGTGAAGAGTTCGGATTGAAAAAGAAGAGGGAATGTTAGGAAGCACTTCCAGTTAACTGTGCTTCCAGCAGCTTTGTATCTCTAACTCTTTATATCCGTGTTCGTTGCTATGGTTTTTTGTTGTCGTTATACATTTTGACTTGGCTAAATATATTTGAATAAGAAACATTTCGTTCTTCTTTAATAGTCTTGTGATAGTCTGACGTCCGAAAACCGCCTATGCTTGCACGGTCTTTAGTCTGCAATGGTCCACACTGAACGAGGCATTCGCTGTCAGGAGTACTGCTTATAGATGTACCTTCCTCATGTACCACACTGAAACATTTATTTCAAACGCGGAGCAAATATTGTCAATCCCTATACGGTTTCAAAGTAGGTACTTGTCATAAGGTTGTTAAGGCAAAGGATGAAATTCATCAAACTTAACACTGTTCCAAATGTTAATGCGTAAATAGTTAGATTTTCACCAAGCTATCAAAATCAAATGACTACAATAATGTACCACAATTTTGTAAGCAGGATTTCGCGATAACTTTTAAGAGAACGTAAGAAAAACACTATTGTTAACGGAAACATGTCGAATCTGGTTTCATCATAGCAAAAACAACAAAAATGGTTTGACCTCACCGGATTTATCAGCACGTGGTTCAATTTGAGGAACGTGTAACATAATAGTCGCTATGGCTAGTTGTTCAGACCATCTCGACGTCCACGTCATTCAGATGACTGTTAGCCATCAAATTTTTAATTTGCTGCACCATGACAATTTTCCATATGTTCACGTCCTTATTCACATGGAATCCTGTGGGCGCTGATTACATCCCAACTTCTGATGACAGAGATGGGTTCCATGGGATGGGCGATACCGTCGGCCATCGTTGGGGCGATGTTGGGAGATCGAGTATTGAGACTATGATGCCAATCAAAACGTACTTTATTTCAGATACTGGGTATATCTAATTACACTTTACTGTTACTTAATTGTAGCGTGGACAGTTCTGAGGTAGACCAATGCGTCCGGTCACTAGCGTGTTCAGCCAGAGAATCCCCGGAGCTCGGCCCGCTCGGCTCCATCCTAGCGCACGGAGTGGGGATAGATGGTTCGATGTGACGTCAGCCACAAATCAACCAATCGTAGCCAATCCTACGCTGCGCTACAATTTAGTGTCCGTACTCATGACCATCCTGTCTCCGACATATCTAATAATTATTTTAACATGCATGTAAAATGTAATATACGGTCTCCTGCGATACAGGCAAAGCCTAGTGCAGGGACTGGTACTTATAATACTACGTGTAAACATTTATGCTAAATAAATGTCTTATGTCTTATGTATGTCTTAATTCAGACTAACAACAATGAAATCTTATTACTAATGTTAGTATGACATAAAAAGAGAGATACTTATAACTAAACAATGACTGCATGCAGTCTCTGCCAGCGGGTGAGGTGAGCTGAGCATGGGTCCATTTTCGCGCTCCGCAAACACGCTCAGAATGCCTTAGAGTCTGTTCAGATATTTGTGAACACTTTGGCCGCCCCGATTCTTTCTGATGGCGTCTGTCTGTTCACACTACCATATATAAAATAGAAAAGACTGCATACAAAAATGTGACATTCTGCAATGGAATATTGGGGACACTTATTTTCTTGTATGAGGATCGATAGTATCAACGATTCCGAGTTAGAGAAACCCAAAAAAATAGAATTCTGAAAAAAGTTCATGTACACTTTTTTTTAAACGCTTTTACACATTGTACAATGTCATATAGATCAAGATTCGCCGCGATACATACGTATAAACAATTTAGCCCTAAAGCTTCTACAAAAATTTAATAATCCACCAAGAGCATAATTTGTGTTACAAATTGTTACATAGAGGCCATTTTTTTTTTCGTGCCGTGTATACCGGCTTAACAATAGCCTCACCTTAAAACTTAATTTGTAGTTAATCATAATCTTGTCTTCAAAAAGGTAGCCCATCTCGGGGCTATACTTTCCATAAAATAAGTATAGTAACCTACGTACTCTTCAACGTTCAAGCCATTTTAAGCTTTAAGCCTTTATTATAAGTCGTAAAATTGTTAAACGGAACGCATTTTAGTACATTTTGGAGCACACCTACAAAATTATGCTACTAACTACATTAAAATGGAATTTACGATTTCGGGATGAAGAAAATAATAATGTTATTAGTTATTAGTTTTTATTGTTTTCTGTTTTTGTTATAAATGTAAAGTTTTCGTATTGCGATCGTCCTCCAAATAATTAAATACACATAAGTGTATTTAATTATTTGGAGGCTCCCAATCTGTTTTTTTTACTTAATTAGTGACGCGAATTTAATATAGGTATTGTTCTTTTCGTGCCTTTTAATAGGCTTGTGTCCTAAAGTTTTTTTACGATGCCATTCGAACCAGTTTTTGGAGAGGAACAAATGTTTGTATTGGAGTAAGTACAATTAAACAACATAAATACCCAAAAAATTGAGTTAAAGATGGACCTCGCTAGCGGTAGCCGAAAACGTTCCATACTGATTAACATTGAATCATGACGTCACAGTGTAACATTTGTACTATCGTTATATGGAAAATCAAGTAAATTGCTGTTTCGGTTGCGAAATACTGCGTTTAGGACCATAGTTGTTGTACAATTTTGTTTCTACAAAACCATAAGGATTCTATTGGTAGCTTTAAATTTACTTTTGGACAATAAAAAAAATGCATATTTTTTCTTAACTTTCAAGGTCCATATCTTTTTATAATTTGTATTATATTTCGTAATTTATACTTAATTACATTTATTTGAAGGTTTACTATCCATTTAGCAACACTGCGCTATCAATTTTAATATGTGGAAACAACCCAATTCTTTAGGCGCGGCGTGGGTCTTCACACACAAGGTAGACTGGTGACCTGGTAAGGCCGCGGAAGTCCGCTGGATGCGGGCATAGGACCGGTCACTTTGGCACTCTTTGAGGGAGGCCTATGTCCAGCAGTGGACGTCTTTCGGCTGATATGATGATGGTGATTGTTCTTGTTATATTCACACAAATTCACAAAAAAAATACAGTTTCTAATAAATGCATTGTAACTTTGTAACGGACAAACGTTTCTGCTTTTGCCCGCTTGCATTTTCCTGTTTCAGTTTCAGTTTCTTTATTGGTAAATATCAATTTACAGGTCATAATAGATTTGCAACAGAATGTCTTATTAATAATATATTTATTTATTTATTTATTAAAAACATGTTAACACGACATTACAGTAAAAAAACCAATGCGTCATGGAACGAAACTAAACAAGACAAAACATATATAATTACATTGGTACAGTTGATTGCCGGTCATCCATCTCCTCACAGAATCTCAGACATTCACTGCACACATACATCCATCGCCACGCAAGTATATCTATACAAAAAAAGTATACAATTATAAATTGGACAGAACAATAGATAACATAATGCGGAAGCAATATACCATTAAAATTAACATTTAGGATGATGGTCATGCTGTATCTATAAGAGTGGATTTGAGTTTTTTTGTAAATATCATGTCACTTTCTGATGATATTATGTGGCTCGGAACCATATTATAAATTTTGGGGCCAATGATACCGAGTGACTTTCGGCACTTGGCTAGTCGCTGTATAGGAGCGAGCAGCAAGGGCCGTCTACGGTTATTTCCTTCACGGCTAGAGTTCGTCTTGTAATGTGCGAGATTTGACCTAACATATCGGCACGCTGTCAATATGTAAACCGAGGGAAGTGTCAATATTCCGTGCTTTTTAAAGTTCGTACACATAAATGGAGGGTGTAAAAGTATGAATTGTGGGATTAATCGCATGAGGAGATCAGTGTGTGACCAGAGAGGGCAATATCGCGGCAGCGCGAGTAGCATATTGTGGCTTGAAGTAAAAGAGGACCCTTTTAAAACCTGTTGCTGCTTGCCGCAAACATCCATAGGCTACGTGTCTGCTTATCATTAGTCCTGCAGGTCGATCACGTTACGCATTGTACGTACGTTAGGTCGATCTGAATGTAAATTTTTATATGGAAAAAATACGTTTCAATTGTCCTGACGCGCGTTCGTAACGTTACGTGATTACCCCTCTGACTGAAATAGTACGTTATACCACAAGTTACGGTAAGATATGATTTACGAACGAGAGTCTATTAGAAGCCCGACGCCGAAGGCGGAGGGCTTTGATGACTCGAGTTTGTAACATTCTTACCGTACGTACAATGTTTTTCATCACATTTGCGAGGAAATAAGTAGGTAAAAAATCTATGTCTCCTACAACCGCGCCAATCAAAAATTTACGAAATTGACAACTTCACTTCCAGATCAGTGCGAGTGGAGCGCGCAGCTTCAATATTTCATTCAACCAATCACAGAGCGGTATAGTATTATTATTGCGGCGCGCGGGCACCTAGATTTTTTTTCAACCAATCACAGAGCAGAATTCTTGTGGCGCACGGCCAACGAGATTTGCTTTAACCAATCAGGTCACACCCATTACGCCCTTAGGCGTGATAAAGGCTATTGTAGGTCTGTATGCCTGCGCGTTATGAAGCCCTTTACGGGCAAGAGTGATGAAAATATATATTAAAAGCATACTACACAGTAGTAGGTACGCTATATATATTTTACCAAGTAAGGCTAAAGTAATCATTCTTAGAATTATTCACTCGAGACCTCCTACCTTGAGACAATTAACGCTTAGCCTAGTTATTTACTATATATGTATCTTACCTTATATGTATAAAGGTGCTATTTCTACGTAATTTATAGAGAGTTAGCATGAATACTAATATGAATGTGAATATGTATAAATGCCGACCGGTTAGCCTGGTGGGTAGTTACGCTGCCTACGAAGCTGAAGGGGTTCCTCCTGGGTTCGAATCCCGGTAAGGGCAAATATTTGTGTGATGAGCATGAACATTTTGTTCCTGAGTCTTGGATGTTTTCTATGTATTTAAGTATTTATATCTATTAAATATATCGTCGTCTTGTAGTCATAACACAAGCCTTATTGAGCTTACTATGGGACTATACTATCCGCAAAACCAAGTGGCGAGTCAGGTCGTAAAATATTATAATCATGCTATTTAATTATTACCCACATAAACGTTTCATTGTTACTTTTATTGCCCGACTCGCCACTTATTTTTGCGGATAGTATAGTTCGATTTGTGTAAGATTGTCGGTACCTATTTATTTATTTATTAGACGATTCAATTTCAGATATCCCACAATGAATGAAACAAAGATAAACTAAGTTTCCTGAAATCTAGAAGGAATATAAAGTAGAAAACGTTAACTCTATTATCTATGCTCCTTTCTGGCCAAAAAGGCGTAACTCGTCCAGTATATTAGTGAGATACGACGCTTTGAGACACGATGGCGGTATCAGCTTCAGTTCAGATACAAAGAAGCTTCGATGCGGTAGTTTACGAGCTGCTGCAGTAGAAGGAGAACAGTAAATCGTTATTAGAGATTGTGAGTTAACTTGGGTTTGGGTTAGGCAAGTTCCGCATTAAGGTGGTTTTCCACCGGAGGGGCGAGACGAGACGAGACGAGGAGAGAATTGGAATCACACTGGCCCTTGTCCACCAACAATTGGAGTCCGCGCGGGCCCGCGATTGACATTAACTATACCTAATATCGACAGCAATACGGTTCATTTTTACACCAACAAACATTTCAATTCATGTCTCGCACATCCTCGTCAATCCTTACTATTACAGCTTAGATGCGCTGGGAGAGGATTGAAAATTCGCCATACAAATTTCAATTCCCGCCTCGCGTCTCGTCTCGCCTCAACGGTCAAGAAGGGTGTCTCTGTTGCAGAGTCAATTTATACTCTAAATCGATAGCAATACGGTTCATTCTTACACCAACAAATATTTCAATTCACGTCTCGCACATCCTCGTTAATCCTTACTATTTCCACGCGCTGGGAGAAGATTGAAAATCCGCCATACAAATTTCATTTCCTCGTCTCGTCTCGCCCCTCCGGTGGAAAACCACCTTTAGGGCGGAATCGGTATGCGGTTTTTAGGGTTCCGCAGTCAACACGGAACCCTTATAGTTTCGCCATGTCCGTCTGCGGCTTAGCTCAGTTACATTTAGTACTAGAAAACTGAAACATACCTACCATTAGGATACATCAATAACGCGGACCAAATGGTACAAATGATTTTTGAAAGCAAATTGTCATTGGCTGTCAAATTTACTATTGACCGCCACCGCAGGCCGCGCGGTGTTGCAGGCTTAAACCTAAAGAAATGATGTGTACCAAATTAGTAACACATGTCGATTCACTGTCTTTACAACATTGTACCAGTAAATATCTCAAACTAACAGCCTTAAGTCCATTTTATCCTACACGCAAATCTCATCCTTCTTGCTAAAACCTTGTGGCACGGATTAGCGTGAACATGCTTAAATACTTTCGTCATTTTGATTTTAACGGGAGAGTTAAATCAATACCATTATAAGTACAAGCAGACGCGTTCAGAAATAACTTGCTGTTTACTTGTTGATGATCTGGCGTTCGGAAATAGTTTTGGTTCGATTTTAATTCGGGGGCCATCTTGTTTGGGGTGAACGAGTTAAGCACGATTGCATCTGTATTTGGTGTTGATGTTAAGAGGGTCGGCTCGCGCGGTGGACTCAAGTTGACTCTCCATACAAACTTAGTTTGTATGACACCACATCACACACACAAACATTACGTGAATAACATTACTACTTGCCTGCAGGTTAGTGTTGCGTTTGAGACATTTTCCTCTAGCTGCACAACGAATCCTCAAATCAATGGAGGGTCGGCAACGCGCTTGTGTGTCTTCTGGAGTCGCAAACCAGCATAGGCTACGGTGGCTGCTTGTACAGTCAGCATCATTAACATGTATACACTTTTTGACCTTATCTCCAAGCAATAAGGTCCTAGAATGTATAAATGTTTATGATGCTGACTGTACCATCAGGCAGTAAAATTACAATTTCAAGAAGTAGCCCGCTGCTCACCCCTTTTGGAAATTTATTTATGGTATGGCATTTTGGTCACTGGATTACATATAAAAGCTATATAAGAAAATAATAATAATAAGATTGATTAATTCAAAGGTTAAGATTAGTCCTCTTCAAGTACTCTGTAGCAAGTTGAGTAAGATTCTTGAGGTCCTCCGTCCGTCCTGAAAATTTTGTTATCGGGCATTCCAGAACCATGTTTTGGAAATGTAGGCTTGATACAATAAAGTTATTGTGTAAGATTGTCCGATAATCTTATTGCTTCTCAGAAGTGCATCGAATAAGAATTGTAAACACTAAAATATACTAAATCGTTCCGTATTTTGGATGATCTCGTTTTGGTGCCCGCAGATAGAAGCGCATTCCTACGCGGTATCAATAAAAACAATCTACATTAGGGATGATAGGAAAAACCAGTAGCGTAAGTGAAGCGAGACTTTTTTAGAGCAAGTGTGAGTTGATTTATTATTTAAGGGTTCCGTGGACCGTTTTTTTTAAATTTATAAATACATGGTGAAGCAATAGCTTTTAGAAACCCAAAGTCCGAAGACATCATGTAGTTAACATATTCTTTGAGACGATAATGATAAAGTACGACGGCTACTATAGTTATTTGTGTCACAAGGGAGCAAAATAGTATATTTACGGCGAGGGCGGTGTATTGAATCCTGAATGTAGTGAGGGATTCAAGTGTTAACGCCCAAGACGAAAATAATTTTGCTCCTGAGTGACACATGTAACTTTTCACACCGATTATGAGGAAAATTGAAATAAAATGCTCTAAAAATAATTAAATAACTTTATTTCATTATTATGACATTTTTTTTAAACATTACGAAAATTTTTCATATAACGTTGTTAAAGTTAAAACTTGAAATATGTTCGTTTTTAATCGATTACGATGAAATTACAATCGATTATTTTCTTAAGATCTGTGTTCAATTGGCACAATGCGTAAATGCTACATGCCAATGAATAAATTAAAAAAGTAGCTTGAACAGAAAAGTGGCATTTTGCTCCCTCTCGTCGGGGACCAAAACTTACTTTTCTGAATGAGAGGTGTGAGTGGATTGCAAAAAAATTGTACATAGTTAAGAGCTTTAATCTAATCTATGCTTTAATTTTTTACAGTTTCGTGACGGCAATTACCCATATAAAATATATGGGTAATGTGTGAAAAAGTTTATTACTACATAAGTACTTCAAAATTACAAGTGGTGTAGTCGCAGTTTTTTCGAAAAAAGATTGGTTATTCATTAAACTTAAACATAAACGTTAATTCTAAATAATCATTCATTTTGAGTATTTAGTCAATTTATTAATATTATTCAAATGTCACGAGGTTCAGGAAAGAGCGCAGCATATCCAACTTTTTCATTTCATTCCATTTTATTCTTTGATAAAACCTAGTTTAAAACGTAAGTTTTTACAGATAAATAAATAAATGATAAATAAATATAGTGGGACAATTCACACCAACTGATCTAGTCCTAAACTAGGCAAAGCCTGTACTATGGGTACTAGACAACGGTTAAACATACTTATATAGATAAATACATACTTAAATAGATATTAAACATCCAAGACTCAAGAACAAACATTCGTATTCATCATACAAATATCTGCCCCGACCGGGGATCGAACCCGGGACCTCAAGCTTCATAGTCAGGTTCTCTAACCACTAGGCTATTCGGTATAGGGTTAAGATCTTAAAGAACATTTAATATTATCTCATGTCTTAGATTACAGTTTACAAATACAAATAAATACAAATACAAATTATTTTATTTGTTAAACACTTAAACATAGGTGTGTACATCGGTGTTTAAGTTTCTGGATCGTATCACTATGTCTTGCCTGTTAAGGCATACAAATAGCCACAAAATAGCATGCAGCATGCATACTTAACACACTTAACTTACACAGCACGTTTGTCTATAAATTTTAGTTATTATTAAGTACATTCATTTATTTGTCAAGTTTCTAGGAAAATGTATATTTTTTATAACGTACATTGGCGATAACATTTTAAGGGTTACAGTAACCATAAAATCACGTTTAGGTTTCTAATAACAAAAATAGTCAATTGTGTAAGAAAAAAAACTGATACCAAGAAGTCCATAATTTTTCGACTCTATTATTTGTGCATTAATGTTCAAAACTGGTAGACCACTTTTTCGGATTAGAGTAAGTACTTGGGTCGTGGGAAAAATTAGGGTGGCATCTTAAAACGTCATCATGTGGGTGACATATGGGAGTGTAAAGGGGTAAAAAGGCATGATTAAAATAAAATATTTGATAGATTTACTGTTCCAGTAGTCGTTTCGTAGAAGCCCTCTTCAAGTATTGAATACTTGAAGAGGGCTAATCTAAATCATTAAATTAATTATTTAATTAAATGTAATCTTTAAATTCATTAATTATTAATTTGATGCTTAGGTAAAAGGAAAATAAGTTCGGTAAGCTCTTTTGGATAAGCACATCCTACCTTAAAGTAAACACAATAGGCATGATGACTAAGATTTTTTCACGATGCCATTCGAACCAGTTTTTGGAGAGGAACAAATGTTTCTATGGGAGCAACTACAATTAAAGAACATAAATGCCCAAAAAATGTTGACAAAGATGGGCCTCGCTGGCGGCATCCCAAACGCTTCATACTGATTGACTCAAAATTATGACGTCACAGTTCGATATTTGTACTAATAGTTGTATCAAAAATCAAGTAAATTGCTGTTTCGGACGCGAAATACTGCGTTTAGGTCCATAGTTGTTTTACAATTTTGTTTCTATAAAAGCGTAAGGATTCTATTGGTAGCTTTAAATCGGGGATCGGAACCGGTTTTTTCAGAAGTCCCCGAAGTAGTCTAATATTTTGAATTATTTTAGGCTCTTAATGTAGGACTCTATCATGTATTTAGGTAACATTTTCGTATTATTAGACAGCCTGATCAAAAATGATATTATAAACCAAAGAAGCAAATTGAACGAAATAAAACCGGTATTTTTGTATTGTGAAAATACCGGTATCCGATCTCTGCTTTAAATGTACACTTGGACAATAAAAAAAAAGAACATTTTTTGTCTAAATTTAAGGTTCATATCTTTTTATGATATTAATTATATTTTTTTAATGTATACTTTATTATAGTAATTTGATGGTTTGCTATCCATTTAGCAACACTATGTTATCAATTTTAACATTGAGTCATCATGCCTATTCGTCGGCCAGGTAAAAATGCTTTAAAGTTCAGTGGTTTCTTAAGGGACCCTAATCGAACCTTGCGAGAAAAAACCTCAATCCCATCATTATTGCGGTGGCTCCCCATCACAATCCCGTCACTGGGATCATACTAGTTTTATATTCTTGGAAACTAAAATAGGTAGTTATTTAATGACGCCGTACAAAATAATAAAAGTCAACTTCTAGATATTGTTTTGATGATAAAAATAAGTCTATTTATATTTTGATTTATTTACTAAGTACTTTGTATACTTGTTAAGTTAAGTAATGTATTTAAATGGATATTTTTTTATAGTTTGCAAGTTTATGTTTAATAACTACAACTTAGAAAAGTTGAAAGACCCCCGATTTTTCCATTTCAAAGTTCAATATCTCAAAAACGGCTAAACCGATTTTAATGAAACATAGCTTAAAACACTTGGGTTAAAATTATCTATAACACAAAAAAACCCATTCAAATCGGTCCATCCGTTTGGGAGCTACGATACCACAGACAGAACCTTACGTATAGTAAGTACCTCATTACAGTACTTGCTTATTAAAAAACAAGAAACATAATACCAAAGCCAGGTGCTTATCACTGCTTGCAAAACTGCCTTGTACACTTTATACTATACGATTGTCAACATTATAAGTACCTACATTATATAATTTCTGCACGTTATATTCAAGTCTCTTAGTCTACGAAAAGACACACCATTCTAGCATATATGCTTTCAGCAATAACGCATACAATTGCTTGCAAAACTAGTACTTAAGTCACTTTCGTACAAGCATAGATAAAATGCCTTTTCAATACAACAATGTCATTGGCAAAATGTCGAATATACACAGAGTTGGCGTGACAGTTAAGACGTTTAGTTATTACGCAATTATTTTGCTTACTCTTGTACTAGCAAGTAAACTTGACCCTTCTGTCATGTGATACTTCAAGATAACTCACACCTGCTGGTCGATCGCGTACCTAACACATTGTACGAAAAAAAAAACATAAAAAAAAAATGCTAGTTAGAGAAAATTTTATCCTTAGTTTAGTATAAGTAGATTATTGTATGAGTTTAATTTTCTAATGTCTTGATGAATAAATTATATTCGTTTATAACACTCGATTCCGTTAGAGAAAGTGAAATATTAAATATCACTAATTAATAAAATAATATGGACGTTCATTCGAACATTATAAAACCGTAAACATCATTACTCAAATGAGATGCCGTAATAAGACGAAGGACAGGCTATTGTCGGTCGAAAAGAAGAACGACCCAAATGCGAAAGTTTAGATGTTTAGATGTTTGTTACTCAATCACGCAAAAACGGCTAAACGGATTAAGATGAATTTTGGTATACATATAGTGTGTAGCCTGGATTAACGTATAGAATACTTTTTATCCCGGGAATCATCCCCTAAGGGGGTGAAACGAGGGGCGAAAGTTTGTATGGAGCTACGATACAAACAAGTTCCGCGCGGACGAAGTCGCGGGCAGAAGCTAGTCTTTAATAAACTACCTACCGCACTAAGAATACTGCTTGTCCATGAATTTAAAATAAAATTGCACAACATGTTAGCTGACAAATGTTTCTATAGTATTAAGGATTTTTTTAATTATAGATTCGACGAAGCATGTGACATATAATGATAAATGATATCTGATTTATTTCATTTAATTTGTACCCTTTGGCGTCGAGACCCTCGGTCCGTGGGGTCCCAGTGCGCATAAGTTATTTGCAGAAATCGCGAAACGTCTGGTCGATGTAACTGGTGACCGAAGAGCTGGCTGGCGGCTTTCTCGCGCAACGCATCAGCATTGCAATTCAGCGAGGAAATGCCGCCAGCATCCTCGGTACAATGCCTCGAGGGCCTTTTTAGGGTTCCGTAGCCAAAATGGCAAAAACGGAACCCTTATAGTTTCGTCATGTCCGTCTGTCCGTCTGTCCGTCTGTCCGTCTGTCCGTCTGTCCGTCTGTCCGTATGTCACAGGCATTTTACTCGAAAACTATACGGTGTATTTGAATAAAATTTTGAGGACAGGTGTATTTTGTTAGCCGCTGCATAGTTTTGTAATTAAAATGACAAAAAAAAAAATTTTTAGGGGTGCACTCCATACATAAAACTAAAAGTCAAAAATTTTTTTTTCATTGTGACCCCCCGTGTGGCACATCAATCGATAGGGCTTTCAAAATAAATATAAGGTTTCTTAGCATTTTTTTTGATTAAGTGAATAGAGTCGGAGATAATCGCCCCGAAAGTCACTAAAATTCTGTCCCCCCCCCTCTAATTTTTGAACGGTGTATTTTAAAAATATGGAAAAATTCATGGACATAGGGCTTATTAATTTCATTCACCGAAAATTGTTTTGAACAAGATCGGTTCAGAGGTTTTTGAGATATTGCTGAAAAACTGCCTTCCTCAAAGAAAAGGACGTAAGTGCCGTAAAATTTCTGTGACGATACGACCTTTTTAATAGGCACGGAACCCTTCGTTTTGCGTGGTCCGACACGCACTTGGCCGGTTTTTTAGATTTAACTTAGTTTTAATTTATCTTAGTTAATGTTAATCATAATCTTGTATTTACTATCTATTAAAAATGATATATTAAAATTATATCAATGATATTTATATAAATCAATTTAATTTAGTGTGCGATGAAATAATGTTCAATATTTACTATTAGATCACTATTATGCTATAATTACTTAATGATTTAATTTAAATGTAATTGTATCCCTAGCTAGAGTGATAAATCATAAAATCACTAACGTAAGTTTTTATATGCCTAACCTGGCGGAACATTGGGACGAAATATATATTTAAGATCCTATGTAACCATGTATTCATTATGAATAAACCATTCATTCATACTAACGCGCGTTCGAAACGTTGCGTGATTACCCCTCTGGGTTGCTATTCGGAACGCGCTCATGCGCGTCTGCTCACCCGTCACGGCTAACGAAAGTAAACCTCTGATTAAGCCTAGTTAGTACGAATCGCGGCGTCAAGATATATTTGTGGGTGACTGTGAGATGTGGTTAAAAACTAGTTAAAGTATAGCGGGGATGGTTCGTTTATAAAGGCGTTATGTTGGCAACATTGGTTGGAAGTTAGGTGAATGCCCATCCAAACATGTGTTACATACATGGACCTAAGATACTCGGGACAAGCTATGGTAATAATAATACCACGTCCGAGCGAGATGGTAGCATACAAATCTCGATAAGTGTGACAGAAAAGGAAATTATCATTCGTTGTCCTTGTCAGTTCAACTTTTTTCTGTTTGCCACAACTGATTTAGTATGAAGTTATCGCAACCTTAGAATGAAACCGACCAAACTCAAAAAAATCGACAAAATGAGTTAGCAACACAACAAAATTACTTATTGCATCAAAATAAATAAATAAATATCGTGGGACTATTCACACCAATTGATCTAGTCCCAAACTAGGCAAAGTCTGTACTATGGGTACTAGACAACGGATAAACATACTTATATAGATATTAAACATCCAAGACTCGAGAACAAACATTCGTATTCATCATACAAATATCTGCCCCGACCGGGAATTGAACCCGGGGCCTCAAGCTTCATAGTCAGGTTCTCTAACCACTAGGCTATTCGGTCGTCAAGATGACTATGGCCAATAAATCACTACCCACCCAAATTAAGTAGGTTGTTTATGGTAAGCGATCAGCCATTTTAAGACCAGTTCTTAATTTAGCTGCATAGAAGCCTTTCCGACCCTCATTGTGGCATCGCGTACAGCCTGTCCCGAGTATTAGGTCCATGGTTACTAATTTAACGCTCACGTTTGACAGCTAGGTGTCAAGCACATCGGGGGGCGTCGTGGTGACATGCTCGCGATCCCATGGCGCTCCCATTAACGGCAGAAACGGAAACGCCGGAGTGGTTTTAGTGGGTAGACTCCCTCCCCCCTTCTCTTTAAATAGAGTTGGCCGGAGGATGAGAGTCCCACATACCCCCCTATACAGTGTGTGTCTGTCATAAGAACATTTATTTTAAGGAACGATAGCTTTCAGTGCTGTGAACCGTTTTATCGAAAAAATATAACAATTACCTTTTCTAATGGAGAGTTATTAATTTATTAAATTTTCTCGAGCAGCAATGTACTGCTAACATTCACTTGACGTTTCAGAGAGGCAGGAGCCGTAGCATGGTTGACCTTATCACGCGACAAGTGACAAAATAAGAGCGTCGTCTCGTTCTATCGAACGGTGTCAGCCAGTGACGCACGCTCTATCCTATCACCTGTCGCGTGACAAGGCCAACCATGCTACGGGGCAGCTAGTCACAGTCAGTTGTTAGCTTTGTTACCAATACATTGCGGGCCGAATTAATTTGTATGAAAAAAAAAACCGTTTTTTTGAAACTAGAGATACCAATTTACGTTCATTAGGGCTTATACTTTCAGCCCTTAAAATAAATGTTCTTATGACAGACACACACTGTATAGCTTCCCCAGGCTGGGGGGGGGGGGGGGGATGCGTAAGTGCATTTCCACTCCGTCAAAAAAATAAAAAAAGGTGTCAAGCACATGAAAACAAAGCTTTGCACATCTCCAGTGGACATTTCGCCCTTAGATTAACGACGTCTCAGCGAGTTATATCCTAATAATAGATATTCTGATTGAACTAGCAAAGCCTGGGTGCCTTAGCCTCGCCAACTCCGAAATCGATAGAATTAGTTATCAAGTCCAATTCAGAGACAATGGTCCTTTCTGCGATCCGTTTAGAGGCGGTGATTGGCTTCAATCTTTAATGAGATGCAGAAATAGCGATATATAATTATGTATTGGAGCATGATATGATAGGATTTAGTCGATTATCGGTATACCTTCATCTTATTAGGGTTCCGTAGCCAAAATGGCAAAAACGGAACCCTTATAATTTCGTCATCATGTCCGTCTGTCCGTATGTCACAGGCATTTTACTCGAAAACTATAAATTGTATTTGAAAAACTTTGAAAAAGTAGTTAGCTTGGTTGGTTAGTAGTAAAAACTGGCCAAGTCAAATCTAACCTACTTTAAGATCCAATAAAGCAAAGAAATAGAGTTTAATACTTGTCCATAATGTTATTTTGTTCCTATAAATACATATTTGGATTTTGCATAACTTGGCGCTCATTTAGATCTCCATTCTTTTTGCGGCGAAACCCACAGCCTAGCATAATTTTTGTATCGAACTTGGCTCTCCTTTTTTACATTTAGGTTTTTGGTGGGATAATAGTTACAGTGTTGCACATAAAGCCACTATTAAAACCTGGATGGTTTAGGCAATAGTTGGCGAGATCGCGCGGTTCATCCCGCATGTGACATGTGAGGTGTCGTTGGATTCCTCTTAATCGTGTCGTGAGTGACCATAGGTTATAATATTTTCAAAAAAGCAGTTAGGTTTTTCGAAAAATCTTTTGATTTCATTTTTTTTGTGTCTTAGCTTAGCTGTTACCTATGTAATTTAATTTGTAGTTTTATGTCTTTGTAGATGAAGTTGTTGTATTGTTTGTATTCATTATTTTAATTATTGAGTAGTAAAAAATGGTTGTCTCTAATACAAATTTTGGACTCCCATTTGCACGTCTAGAACTTATAAGGAACCTACGTGCCAAATTTGGAATCTCTAGAACCAGCGGTTTGGGCTGTGCGTTGATATGTCAGTCAGGAACGGGACAATGGGTCACAATTTTTCGTGCATGCAGCCGGCGTTCATCGATTTATAAAACGTTATTGATTGATTGTCCACTAACACAACTAAAAAAAAAAACGGAAACGTCACCACAACAAAGTTTTACACACCCAGGGCAGGGGCGGTTCACTCTTTGATTTCGTCGCGCCGCACAAAAGCATGCCGGCCGGCCGCCTTTAGGCGGTCTATCAGTGGTTGCCGCGCGCTGTTATGGTTACGGGACGCACGCGTTTGCGCTTTGCATTGCACCGTCATTTGCCTCGTAAAATAAATATGCCGCGTCGTCTATTTACATTGGTTGAAAATAATTGTTCTTTAAATTATGTTTATGTATGTAGGTAACCCAGAGTTGTCTGTGGTCATCTTACATTTTGCAGAAATAGGCAGTATTGATGTCATAACCTAAAGGCAAATTACACAGCTTTTGTGTAGTTGGGTGCATGATCCTGAGTAAATAAATAATTTATTTTATTTTTATTTATTTATTCAGCTCATTTAAACTAAACATTTTTTGCATAATATCTTAGGTAAGTAAAGGTAAACAGATTAAGAAACTAATCATATGTTGTTTTACGATACAAGTATAGGTATTACATTAAGTTAAAGTAAGCCACCTTCAGTACTAGTTTAAACTGTATTACGGCAAGATAACCTCCTTCTCCCCATGATCAGCCGTGTAGTATCAGAGTAATCGTAATATCGTTAGTAAAATACACTATTATACTAACGTACCTATAATTTAATAGGTCGAGCTGGCGGTAACCCTAGCTCTAAGGCTCCGCCTCCGAAAGAGCGCGTTGCATGCGATAGAAAGAAATGACCACATTTAGGCACGTTTGGCGTACCTAAACAGGGAATTTGTTAACAGAGAACCTTCTGTACGTAGTACTATTACTTATTCTGTGCTCAGGGTTTAATTGGACACATTGTAGCAATCTTGTAGGTCTAGATACATTACGTAAGACCTAGGTTTAGCTCTAATGGATACGAATCGCCGTGTGGGCACCTTAATGGTGTTTACTTTAGAATCAGCAAGCTTTATAGGTTGTAAACAACGGTTAAAAATAAAGTTTAAAGTGATAGGGTGTGCAGTAAAAGACGTGTATATTCTTTTTCATCACACTTGCTCGTCAATGGCGTTATTACTTGCGAGCGTACAGAGCAGTTATAGCCGTTTTACCTCCTACGGGCTGTTAAGTTTAGTTTTAAAATATAGAACCCTCTGATTGGCTTAAGCAAATCTGGTTGCTCTGTGATTGGTTGAAAAAAAATCTAGTTGGCCAAGCCCCACAAGAATACTGCTCTGTGATTGGTTGAAATATTGAAGCTGCGCGCTCCACTAGCACTGATCTGGCAGTGAAGTTATCAATTTTTGATTGGTGCGGCTGTATGAAACTTAGATTTTTCTGTCTTTTGTAGTTATTTATTTCCTCGCAAATGTGATGAAAAACATTGTGTATAACCGGACCTTTGGCGTCGGGCTTCTGATAGACTATCGTTAGCAATATTCCACTTACGCCCCTCGTTAAACAATGTACTATTATGATAGTGAACGTAATCGTCCATAGACAATGTTTGCATAGGCATTATTAGTAAATTAAGCAGTGCAATACGAAAAACGTGTGTATGGACCAGCGGAACAAATACTATAGAAGGGGTATCAAGCGCGGTTTCTATCGGGAGCGGTGTCGCCTCATCCCCTCCACGTCGCCTACAACTGTGTGAGCGACTGCGCGGCGATCAGGCCCCGTAGTATGGTTGGCCTTGTCACGCGACAGGTGATAGGATAGAGCGTGCGTCACTGGCTGACACCGTTCGATAGAACGAGACGACACTCCTATCTTGTCACTTGTCGCGTGATAAGGCCAACCATGCTACGGCAGCAGGTGACGTTGGCGCGAATGCTTTGAGCGCAAGTTCAAAGTAGTGGCGTGCGTGCCACGCCCACATCGCCTTTCTATAGTATTTAGTGTTCTGTGGTATGGACAGTTCGAACTGGGCTATCTTTAAGACAAAACATTAGAGGTCAATTTTCCATACAAATATTCTCGACTGTTTCCTCCCAGGTTTATTACCCCAGATAAACGTTTTATTTTTCAAATAATATCTATATCCTCCTATCCTACTTCCTACTAATATTATAAACGTGAAAGTTTGGATTATATGGATGGATGCTCGTTCCACTTAATCTCAAAAACTACTGGATGAATTTATATGAAACTTTCCAATTATGTACCTTATATATCGGAATAGGACATAGGCTATAATTTTTGTCAAATTTCATCCCTTTTAGGGACGAAAAAGGGGATGAAACTTTGTATGTAGACCAAATTGCTCATTGCCTTCCGTTCCGTTCCGTTTTTCCTTTCGATGTACGGAACCCTAAAAACTAATGTTCCCACTTAAGCTATTTTTATGACTGTACCCTTCTCCTTCTAACACCATTAAAACCATTAAAAAGAAGAAAACGAATGTTTTGTCGCGTCAATTACGTGATTAACACGACCATAAACATCTTATGTCTTCCGTTAACTATAAAGCGATTTTCAATTCCAAATAATATTGAATACCTCCTCAACGGTGGTCTTTTCATTGGGTCAAGATTTGTGTATTCACCCATTTTTTTTTATTTACTACTTGTTAATGACCTAATCAAGCCTTGCCTACAGCTTAAAACTGTTCGTAATGACGAAATAATAGTTTCTGGCCTAGTGCGTAAATATGCAGTTGAGCCCGGGGCGAGTCACCTAATTGGGTATCGAGGAACCAGTTGTCAATGCACAGACTGTTAAGGTCTGATTATACTTCCAAGTCGCATGCGGTCATTACGCGATTGCACGCAAGTTTTACGTAGTTATTGACGGCTTTGGTGGGAACGTGTGTATTTATACTGTCACCAAGTAATTATAAAATAAAAATTTTATATTATAAAATAATTATAAAATTTCTATCTCGAAATTACAAATACCGTACTTTTTAGACATGTATGATAATAAACTTAATTGTGGGGTAAATACCATAATGACCACGCTTGGCAGTTATTAATTGTGGCACTTTTTGGGGGACGCTATGTCCAGCAGTGGACGTGTTTTGGCTGAATTGATATGTTGATGATGATGACTACGATGATAACAATGATGATGATGATGGTAAAATTGTGGTTATTTATAGCGAGTTTACTCACCACCTGAGGGGTAAACACGTAACGTTTCTGTTTTATTAATATAAAATCTGAAATTTTATCAATTATCTGTTTATACTTACGAATATGTTGTACCGTTTCAAATTGTAAATGTAAAAAAAACATGACTTGTACTTACAGCCTTGGTTAAAAGTGTTGAGCACCCATGCGTTTTTCATACAAAAATTTATATATTTTATAACAGAAAGTTGTGTATCTATCGGAAAAATTCATCATATTTTATTGACGTTAAGGGAAATTCCGTGATTAAAATATACAATTGAACCTTTATTGTGAAACCCGACTTTTTTAGCTTCAGTTTTCCCACGCAAATAGTAACTTCAAAATGCACATGTTCATACACTTATTATATTGTACGTCTTTGTGTATTTATGAAATTGAAAAATAATACTTTATCCATAAGTTACAAAGGAAAACGTGGGGTGCTCAATACTTTTGGCCAAGGCTGTATATGTTACCAATAAATTTTATCTTATATTATTTTAACCTTATCACTCCTAGCTGTAAACTCTCTGTCAATCCACTTTATCACTTCAACTAACTCTCATATAGCTTAGCGTATAACGCGCATTTAAAAGATAATTTCACAAGCGCTAGCGGTAAAATAATGTGTCCAGGCCACGTCATTGCGGTCGGTTCAAGTTTTCTTAATTATTTATAGCAGCCATCTTTCTATCTGGTTTTGTGATCAGCCTGTATAATCATCTACTTACACAAATAGCACAAGTATAGTGTAAGTACGTGAGTATTTAAGTACATTGGATTCAAGGACTGTAGGTTCTATATTTGGGATATGGAGAAGATATTGAGAACTAGCTAGACGACCGAATAGCCTAGTGGTTAGAGAACCTGACTATGAAGTTAGAGGTCCCGGGTTCGATCCCCGGTCGGGGCAGATGTTTGTATGATGAATACGAATGTTTGCTCTCGAGTCTTGGATGTTTAATATCTATATAAGTATGTATTTAACCTTAAGTGGCAGTGGGCGGGGCACATTGCACGTAGAACCGATGGCCGCTGGGGCGGAAAGGTTCTCGAGTGGCGACCACGTACCGGAAGGCGCGGCGTGGGTACGCCCCCCACAAGGTGGACTGATGACCTGGTAAAGGTCGCGGGAGTCCGCTGGATGCGGGTGGCGCAGGACCGGTCAATTTGGAACTCTCTGGGGGAGGCCTATGTCCAGCAGTGGACGTCTTTCGGCTGATATGATGATGATGATGATGATTAAGTATGTATTTATCTATATAAGTATGTTTTCCGTTGTCTAATAATGGCTTTGCCTAGTTTGGGACTAGATCAATTGGTGTGAATTGTCCCACGATATTAGCTTTAATAGCCTAGTTGGTAGTGACCCTGCCTACGAAGCAAGAGGTCCTGGGTTCGAATCCCGGTACGGGCATTTATTTGTGTGATGAGCATGAATATTTGTTCCTGAGGCATGGATGTTTTCTATGTATTTAAGTATGTTTATCCGTTGTCTAGTACCCACAAGCTTTGCTTAGTTTGGGACTAGGTCGATTTGTGTAAGATTTTCCGCAAAATATTTATTTATATATTTATTTATAGTAAGCCGTAATAATGTTGTCTGGTACGGTTGATGAATAGGAATGTAGGTAATATCTAAGGAAAATCATAAATAAGTTCAATTGGGTTGTCCTAATTTTTTTTACGATGCCATTCGAACCAGTTTTTGGAGAGGAACAAATGTTTGTATGGGAGCAACTACAATTAAAGAACATAAATACTCAAAAAATTGAGTTAAAGACGGACCTCGCAGCCGAAAACGTTTCATACTGATTAAGATTGAATCGTGACGTCACAGTGTAATATTTGTAGTAATCGTTGTATTGAAAATCAAGTAAATTGCTGTTTCAGTCGTTAAATACTGCGTTTAGGACCATAGTTGTCATACAATTTTGTTTCTATAATAGCGTGAGGATTCTATTGGTAGCTTTAAATTTACTTTTGGACCGTAAAAAAATGCATATTTTTTCTAAACTTTCAAGGTGATTTTAATTATATTTCTTAATTTATACTTAATTACATTTATTTGATGGTTTACTATCAATTTAGCAACACTGCGTTATCAATTTTAACACGTGGAAACTACCCAATTATCTCTTTAAACACACTTGTGGCAATATTTTGACACTAGCTTCTGCCCGCGACTTCGTCTGCGTGGAACTCGATTATGTCGTAGCTCCATACAAACTTTCGCTCCCTTAGGGGACGATTCCCGGGATAAAAAGTATTATATATGTTAATTCAGGCTATCATCATCATCATCATCATATCAGCCCAAAGACGTCCACTGCTGAACATAGGCCTCCCCCAAAGAGTGCCACAATGACCGGTCCTGCGCCACCCGCTATTCAGGCTATACACTAAGGTAACCGTCCGAGTGCTCGACGCTGTACTAATATATGGCATGGGCACTCTATGTCAAAGTGCTTAAATTCGAATGAAGCAAAATCCGCTTAGTTCGAATTTAACCCATATTGCTTTGACATAGAGTGCCCATGCTATATACTAGTACAGCGTCGAGCACTCGGACGTTTGCCTTATATGTATACCAAAATTCATCTTAATCCGTTTAGCCGTTTTTGCGTGATTGAGTAACAAACATCCAAACATCTAAATCATCATGGACCCTGCGGAAGACCAGCGCTGGCTGTCAAGCTAGCATCATGCTGAGATGGGTCCATTTCGTGACAACCTGTCTTATTTATTAATTTTATTTCTTCTTTTATTTTCTATTTTGTCACGAATAAATGTTTGAATTTGAATCCAAACTTTCGCATTTATAATATTAGTAGGAATAGTAGGATGGGATCACAATGTGGCAAACAAGCATACGATCAGCGACAATTGAAGGCGGTGGAAATGTCGTGTAATCTCCGTTGACATTTTCTGAGACATCAGTCAACTGAGACAGCGGCCGGTGCCACCCGTGTCCGACGTCAAAAATAAAGGTAAATAAGGCCCCCAACCCGCACTGGGCCAGCGTGGGGACTACTGCTCGTTGCCTCTCATCCCTGAGTGGAGGCCGGTGCCCAGCAGTGGGACGTTTATAGTCAGGCTGATATATTTTATTATTATTAAGACTTGCCTTGGTTGACTGGTAGAGAGTGCCTTATATAATAATAATAATAATACATATTAGGGGAGATTCTTACACAAATCGAACTAGGCCTATAGTAAGCCCAATAAGACTTGTGTTATACGTACTAGACGACGATATACATAATAGATGAAATACTTAAATACATAGAAAACATCCAAGACTCGGAAACAAATATTCACGCTCATCACACAAATATTTGCCCTTACCGGGATTCGAACCCAGGACTTTCAGCTTTGTAGGCAGCGTCACTACCCACTAGGCTAACCGGTCGTATATGTATGGCGTACAATTTTAAGTCGGCCATTTGTAATTATTTTATTGTGCAATAAAGTTTAAATGAAATAAATATCGCGTTAGACCCGTGTAAAAAGTCTTTTGAATATTCATTCCTCAATTTCTTTATGTGTGCTTTGTTGTGCTACAGCCAAGTACCTTTGTCTCAGTTACGCACTGGCAACCCATTAAGTATAATTCTCCCTTATTACCAATATGTTTCTCTTCGACTCACAACTTGTTATTACGGATAACTATCATTAAATCAGTTAAATTGCGAGTAGAGCCACTTTTCTGGATTTTTTACATGACATTGTATTTGTTTGCAATCGAAGCGAGGGTGAATATTTATCCTTCACGAAACGATTATACTACAGAAGAACTTGGGTAAACTGTGATTTACGAATTATTAGCCACCTCTATGCCAATGAAATATACATAGAAAAGAAAGATTTTATTTTGATAACACACTTAAATAATTTCTGATACGATCACGCAGAGAAACTCCCAACATAGCCCTCTCCATTGCCCTTTGGGTGACTTTGAGCCTTCTTATGAGGCCCATAGTAAGCGACCACGTTTCAGTGCCATATGTCATCACTGTCTATCCGCAGTAGAACCAAGGTAACTGAAGTGGCAGTGGGCGGGGCACATTGCACGTAGAACCGATGGCCGTTGGGGCGGTGCGGTTCTCGAGTGGCGACCACGTACCGGAAGGCGCGGCGTGGGTAGGCCCCCCACAAGGTAGACTGATGACCTGGTAAAGATCGCGGGAGTCCGTTGGATGCGGGTGGCGCAGGACCGGTCACTTTGGCACTCTTTGGGGGAGGCTTATGTCCAGCAGTGGACGTCTTTCGGCTGATATGATGATGATGATGTTTATGTTTAATAATACGAGCCGTATGCTATCCCGCACTCCGGATCCACAAAAATCACTGCTGTGCTGTGTCAACTGCATTGTTGACCTTTGGGTTTATTACAACGTCATCATTTTGCCTAATACTCTAATACTTTTCGATCTCAAAATACCTTAGTGTCATAATGCCTTAATATCAGAATGTCTAATTTGTTTTCTTTCGTATTACGTTTTGAGATAGATATTGTTAAGTTTTGTAATTATATGACTAAAACATTTTATCCTTCAGCTCACCAGTATTGAGAAAAAATAAAACCAGCCAAGTTGGACTCACGCACGAAGGGTTCCGTACCATTATGTATAAAAACGAGCAAAAAAATCACGTTTGTTGTATGGGTGCCCCTTAAATATTTATTTTATTATGTTTTTTAGTGTTTGTTGTTATAGCAGTGACAAAAATACATCATCTGTGAAAATTTAAACTGTGTAATTATCAGGGTTTATGAGATACAGCCTGGTGACAGACGGACAGACAGACGGACGGACAGTGGAGTCTTAGTAATACGGTCCCGGTTTTACTCTGTGGGTACGGAACCCTGTAAATTGAGACCTTTTCGGTTGCACATCCCTGTTTGTTAGTTATTAAGTTGTTTTAATTGAATGTATGTGTAATGAAAATGATGATGTATTATCCAAATGTCTTTCTATTCTATTCTAAACACATGCAAGTCCAAGTGTAACTAAACCAGTTAAAAGAATAATTGTTTAATGACTCCAACAAAAGCCCGTGAAAAACAAAATGGCGGAGTTGATTATTGGCGCTTATAATATTTACAAATACTGTTATATGGATGCTGTATTCTGAATAATATGATGTAAGCGCCTGACTATTAGTTCCGATTTGAAAAAACGTAAAGGCCTATAACTTGGCTCGTTTTTTACGTGCCAATATATTACTTATTGCTAAAGCCTTAAATGGTAAAACGGTCCAAAGTTTTTCATACACTTTGGTCGTTTGGATTTCAAGTAAATTGTCCGTAACTAAAACTTTTAGATTTAGGTAATAACCTAATAACCGTTTAATCGACGCACAAATGTTTAACAATTTCGATACGGTTTTTGCTGAAATTACCGATTTATGAGTGGAAATGTTATTATTGTAACATCTATTGGAACTACGAGTTGTTTGAGACAGTCACGGACTTTAATCGTTGAGCCATTTAGATGTCAACTAATTTTGGTTTTTAGGGTTCCGTACCTCAAAAGGAAAAATCGCAACCCTTATAGGATCACTCGTGCGTCTGTCTGTCCGTCTGTCACAGCCAATTTTCTCCGAAACTACTGGACCGATTAAGTTGAAATTTGGTACACATATGTAAATTGGTGACCCAAATATGGACGCGTAAAAGTAAATTAATGATTTCTGCAAAAAGTTTCGCAAGCCGTATTTTGTGACATGTCAAATGAAAGGGGTTATTGTAAGCATCTCAGATATATAATATTTTTTATAATTTTAGCAAAAACATATTTGAATTTTGAAGTAATTTCGGAAAAAAGACGACTTAAAATTCTGAAAAAAATATGGAAAATAGTTCCTTGCCTAAAGATTACAGGAAAACCTATATGAAGTTTGAGTATTCAAAGTAACGGGAAAATTCTCAATATTTTTGTGTATTTTGTACGGAGCGCCGAATGCTTAGAGAATAGGAATTTTACGGAACCCTCACCACGCGAGTTGAACTCGCACTTGTCCGGTTTTTTTCTTCATTAATTTGAGCGAATCTAGTTCGCCTGAAAATTTTATCGCGACATATGTGACCATATATTTCGCCGTTGAAAAACATGAAGTTTTTATCGCGACAATGCGATACGAATCGTCGTTCGATAATGTAGCCGTAGCATTATAAATAAAACGGTATGAACAGCATCCTGTGTTAATTATCTAAATGGTAGATTAACAATTGTATTTTAGTAGCGACTGACCTACTTGACATGACTGGTATCTCTGATCTCTTTTGTTTTACAATAATAGTTTCACTAGGTCACAGATTCTATCAAATTATTGAATTATTCAGCACACAAGCAAACCTGCGGAATCAGATAAAGTCCATGTCCATCCATAAAGTCCATAAAAAGTGAAAAAAAAAACTGAAAAAAACAGTTTAGGTACGTTTATTGAAAATCAGCGTCACACAAATTTCATAATAATATTATTATATCGTCTGCGTGGACCCGGGATAAAAACTATCCTATATTTTAATCCAGGCTATAAACCATCCTCGTGCATAATTTCATCCAAATCGGTTGAGCCGTTTAAGCGTGATTGAGTAACAAACATCTAAACATCCAAACTTTCGCATTTATATTGGTAGGATTAGTAGGAATTAAGTTTTGTTTTATGCTTTTTAGGGTTCCGTAGCCAAAATGGCAAAAACGGAACCCTTATAGTTTCGTCATGTCCGTCTGTCCGTCTGTCCGTCTGTCCGTATGTCACAGGCATGCATTTTACTCGAAAACTATAAGGTGTATTTGAATAAAATTTTGAGGATAGGTGTATTTTGATAGCCGCTACATAGTTTTGTAATTAAAATGACAAAAAAAAAAATTTTTAGGGGTGCACTCCATACATAAAACTAAAAGTCAAATATGTTTTTTTCATTGTGACCCCCCGTGTGGTACATCAATCGATAGGCCTTTCAAAATTAATATAAGGTTTCTTTGCATTTTTTTTGATTAAGTGAATAGGGTCGGAGATAATCGCCCCGAAAGTCACTAAAATTCTGTCCCCCCCTCTAATTTTTGAACGGTGTATTTTAAAAATATGGAAAAATTCATGGACATAGGGCTTATTAATTTCATTCACCGAAAATTGTTTTGAACAAGATCGGTTCAGAGGTTTTCGAGATATTGCTGAAAAACTGCCTTCCTCAAAGAAAAGGACGTAAGTGCCGTAAAATTTCTGTGACGATACGACCTTTTTAATAGGCACGGAACCCTTCGTTTTGCGTGGTCCGACACGCACTTGGCCGGTTTTTTATTTTTTAAAAACGCTTTCACCTCTATAATTCTGATTCGGAAAATACCAAAGGAACTCGCAGCACGGACCTAAGTTTGAACTCATCTTAGAAAAATCCAGAATTTAATTCTGTACCGAACAAGTACAGAAACTCATACCATATACATACTTAAACTACACAGCTATCCTAGTCTCATCCAAGTTTCTTAAACATCTCCGCAAAGGAAATCAACTGGTAATCAAAGTTCAACCACATACGCAATCGGCTAAAAAACTTGTCCCTCCTTCCGCTATGTAATAATTCTACGACCCTTACGTCACTAGTTAAGTCTATCAAATCGGAGGTCAATCTACACTGGTCTAGTTTTGAGACACCGGCTAGCGTACGGAGAACTGTCGTTCGCAAGAAATTCACGACACTCGTCTATCAAATTAGGGATCTATCTAAACTGGTCGAGTTTCTGACTTGGCTAGTGTAAGGTGAGACGTAGTGTGGTAGGGGGTGGTCGTGGTGAGAGATCAGGTGATGGTGGTGGTGTGTGAGAGGATTTTTTCTAGGGGTCAATAAACTAGTGTGAGCGAGACGACCTTATCAATTATCGATGGAATATGGCGCTATTTGACATACAGGGCGTTGTTTGTTTGAGAATGTTTAAAAGGAATGGGTTTTAATATACCTTAGCTTAGGCATATGATAATCATTTAAAATCTAGTACTTAACACTAATATTGCACGCAGGTAGGTAAGTGTTTTTGAATACTCAAACTTCTTATAGGTTTTCCTGTAATCTAGTTTTATCTCTTTCTCCGATACCCAAAGGTCGCTCTTCAGCGATAAGACCGCCTGTTGTCTACCTCTACTACCTACATGTTATTGTATTGTTTCTCTCTGTAACTGCTTTGTTTGTGTGAGGTGTGCAATAAAGAGTATTTGTATTGTATTGTATTGTACTGTCGGTCGCGCACTCGCACTGTGGCGTGGAAACCGTCTACGTGGGCGTCCGCGAAGCCGCGAACATGCCTGAGTCCTGACGCGCTGCAAACGCGCGGCAGACGCAATAGCACCCTGAAGACGTTATCATACTGGACCCGTAGGGCGCTGATCGATTTCTGCGAATAGTCCGCCCACAGGCTGCAAGTATAATAGTGATTTATGATACAAGTGCGGAAAGTAGGTAATTCCCAACGAGTGACGATGACCAAAAACACGACCGTGAGGGAAAATTTTTGATCGGCACGAGTTGGGAATTACCTATCCGCACGTGTATCATACAACATTTTACAATGCATCATGCAAGGAAATAAAAAAAAAATACATTAAAGGTGAAATTTTAACTGTCATGAAATCTCATTCTCGCACGTGTGCGGGAATTTTGGCTCCGCGCCGCCGCCATCCGCTGTGCAGGCATAGAGGAGTTCCCGTGTTCATGTTAAACCATATAAAGGCGCACTTTCAGAGCAAGTACATTGTAGAGAGATGTGTACATTTTTTTTTTATTATAAATAAATATTAGGGGACATTCTTACACAGATCGAACTAGCCCTATAGTAAGCTCAATAAGGCTTGTGTTATAGGTGCTAGACGACGATATATATAATAGATATAAATACTTAAATACATAGGAAACATCCAAGACTCAGAAACAAATATTCATGCTCATCACACAAATATTTGCCCTTACCGGGATTCGAACCCAGGACCTTCAGCTTCGTAGGCAGCGTCACTACCCACTACGCTAACCGGTCGTCTAAATAAACACCTATGAGGATAATTATCAAAATGAATAAAATAAACATCGGTAATGTGGAACACTCTGTGAACACGCAGCGGTCCATATCCGCACACGCACCTGCCGCGCGCCGCCAATCACGAGCGGGCTCCCATTTATTCATTCTTTTATTTCTCATTTTAATAATTCCTTTAATTTTTACGGGCGGCGCTAGTCTTTTGTTTTACGGTGCATCAAGTAGCGACTTTTAGATTGATAAATGATAAGTATGTTATACACACTTATCAATCTAAGAGTCGCGCAGGCATCTTTTCAAACGTTTAACTATACAATTAAAAGCTAAATTAAAAGCCTTAAGACTTCACAAACTTTTGACGAGTTCTTTAACTTATCATAGGTTGTATTGACGTTTAAAAATAATGGAGCCCGGGGTCCGCTTCGGCCCTTAAGCCTAAGATTTGGCATAGGCACTAGTTTTACGGAAGCGACTGCCAACTGACCTTCCAAACCAAATGGAAAACTAGACCTTATTGGGATTAGACCGGCTTCCTCACGATGTTTTCCTTCACTGTTAAATCATCATCATCATCACCGAAAGACGTCCACTGCTGGACATATGCCTCCCCCAAAGAGTGCCAAGGTGACCGGTCCTGCGCCACCCGCATCCGGCGGACTCCCGCGACCTTTACCAGGTCATCAATCCACCTTGTGGGGGGCGCCTTCGGTGCTTGGTCGCCACTCACCTTTCCGCCCCAACGGCAGTTTTGATGTCATAACCTAAAGGCAAATTACACAGCTTTTGTGTAGTTGGGTGATCCTAAGTAAAGAACGAATAATCGTTAGTAAAATACACTATTATACTAACGTACCTATAATTTAATAGGTCGAGCTGGCGGTAACCCTAGCTCTAAGGCTCCGCCTCCGAAAGAGCGCGTTGCATGCAATAGAAAGAAATGGCCACATTTAGGCTCGTTTGGCGTACCTAAACAGGGAATTTGTTAACAGAGAACCTTCTGTACGTAATACTATTTACTTATTCTGTGGCTGGATGTTGAAACAAATGATTTTCTGAAGAGCTATTTTTCTTTTAAATGAAACTGTTCATTTTAATTAGTTTCAAAAAACTAAAAAAGACTAGACTTTAATAATAACCTTTAAAAGTACAGTCAGCCACATAACTATCATGTTTTTTTTTTGAAATCGGATGAATACCTAGTACACAATTACAAAGGTACAACCCCACAGACTGAAGGGTCCCCAGCATGGTCGACTGAAGTCGACTCTCCATACAAACTTACTTTTTTTAATTCTCATTTTAAAACGGCATACTGGAATAACATACTTTTTATAGAAATACTAGCTTCCGCCGTTGACTTTACCTTCGTAAACCTGGGATAAAAACTATCCTATATCTTAATCCAGGATATAAACTATCTTCGTGCAAAAAATCATCCAAATCGGTTCAGCCGTTTAAGCATTATTGAGTAACAAACATCCAAACATGTAAACATCCAATCATCTAACTCATCTCATCTAATTTCACATTTATAATATTAGTTAGATAATTAGTAGGATAGAAACAAAATGCAGCGATTAGGGACTGTATAAAAAACGTTCTACTCGCTCTATTGTTTTTCTATTTTAATTTCTAGCAACAGAAATTAAAATAGAAAAAAAAATGTTTCATGTTATTCTAGCATTTCGTTTTATAATGAGAACCAACATACGTTTGTATGGAGAGTCGAGCGTTCTAGCGACCCTTAAGCTCTTTATTGACGTGATAACGTCTTATAAATCGATGAACGCCGGCTGCACGCACGAAAAAGTGTGACTCGTTGTCCCGTTCCGTTGACTGACATTTCAACGCGCAGCCCAAACCGCTGGTTCTAGAGATTCCAGGCACGTAAGTTATAAGAAAGGATTTTTCAAAATTCACCCTCTAAAGGGGTGAAATGGGGGTCTAAAAGTTTGTATGGGGAAGCTAGATTAGATCGACTATTTTATTCGTGATTTCACAGGAGTATTTCTAATGAGTAATTACGTCAATTACGTGTTATGCAATTTTTCATCAATGTTTTCTTACGACGTTATTACGTAAAATTATAGTCCGTGAACCCACTTTACAGACAACCATTTTTTTTACCTTATTACATTAGAAGTAAAAGAATATATATTCTCGAGTGTACACGGCTTGAAGCATTCTTAACAGCCAGCTTACAAGACAATTTACTGCTTGAAATAGCGTTTCACTTGCACCTAACTGTACGGAAAACTCCACATTTCGACTCTGTTACAAACAAATTAACGTTCAAATTACGAGTAAGTCTGTGTTGCTCAACAATTCTTCATTTCATGCACGAGGGCAGAAACTTGTCATTTTGCTCATTGCAACTTTAGCAACTTTAATAATAGCTCTAGTATCCTTTATTTTCTTTGCTTATTTCAGACTGCAAACTTTTTTGTACTAATTACTGCCGTCCCAAGGAAATATAAACTTTAACTTCCTGCCAAAAAAGTTTAATTTCTTTTGCAAAACGACGTAGGTTACAGACAATGGAATTTGGGCATTGTGCGTTTCAGGTTTGGGTTGGTTTTAGGTTGTCATTGTGTTTGTGCTCTTTTTGGCTGATCTCCAAGACTCACTCACTTGCAATAATTCCATCAAAGGCTGAATTAGAGATTATCTTTTCAATTTGTTTCGCACGTTTAGACTTGAGCACTTTTGGTGCTAAATTGTGATAATTTTAAATCAGATGATATTTTAAGATAATATAATATTTTACGTCACCCGAGGCCGTAAGTGGGATTTTCAGCCCGCTACGCGAAATCTCACTTCCTGGGCAAGACAAGACGTAAAACTTTAGACAAACCACGGGCGGTAATTCGTAAAGCCCTAGATCGCATATTTATGGTCCTCACCTTCGGTTCGGGCCACAAACACGTGCGAGATGGGGCATTCACGAATTCACCGCCCTAGGTATGTAATGTACTATTATAGTTGAACTAAAGATCGGGAAATATGTGTGTGATGATGATCATGAATATTTGTTTCTGAGCGTTGATTTACATCTATTAAATACAAATATCGTTGTCTAGTACCATAACAAGCCTTATTGAGCTTAGTTTGGGGCAAGTTCGATGTGTCTGTAATTGAATCCCGGTAAGGACAAACATTTGAGTGATGAGCATGAATAGGTACTTGTTTTTGAGTCTTGAGTGTTTTCTATGTCTTTAAGTATTTAAATCATACAAATATATCGTCGTCTAGTACCCATAACACAAGCCTTATTGAACTTACTTTGGGGCAAGTTCGATTTGTCTGTACTTGTTTGAATCCCGGTAACGGCAAATATTTGAGCGATGAGCATGAATACTTGTTTCTGAGTCTTGAGTGTTTTCTATGTATTTAAGTATTTATATCTTATAAATATATCGTCGTTTAGTACCTACCCATAATACAAAAGTCTTATGAGCTTATCTTTGGGGTTAGTCCGATTTAAAGAAAAAAAGGAAGTAAAGAAAGTAAAGAAAGATACATTTATTCACAAACACACAGGACAAATTAAGAAATTGTCCAACAAATCCAATCCAATTCAATTGTCCAATTGTTGTAAATTAACATTTGTGTAAGAATGTCCCCTAATATTTATTTTATTGACCACTAATATTTTTTTATTATTTTTAATATTAGGTAGCTGAATCAATATATTTATTCTATACTATTATACGAGCAATATTTGTATATAAATGTAACAATTTCGATGAAATTTGGAATATCGGGGTTTACGGTGGCAAGAAATCGATCTAGCTAGGTCTCATGTCTGGGAAAATTCGTTTTCTCCGTATTTTCACCCAAGCTGAGCTCGGTCGCCAGAAACTGATGATAGATATTACAGAAGATATTATTGCACTATCTATATGTTTTATGAAACTGTGTGACCTATACTATTATTACTACTTTGACATGTAAAATGACATTATTGTGTGACATAATAATATGTCACTGGCAACACTGCGTTGCATGGCACGGAAACGTGGTCGCTTACTACTTGGGCCTCATAAGAAGGCTCAAAGTCACCCAAAGGCAATGGAGAGGGCTATGCTGGGAGTATCTCTGCGTGATCGCATCAGAAATGAGGCCATCCGCAGCAGAACCAAGGTAACCGATATAGCCCTCCGAATCGCTAAACTTAAGTGGCAGTGGGCGGGGCACATTGCACGTAGAACCGATGTCCATTGGGGCGGAAAGGTTCTCGAGTGGCGACCACGTACCGGAAAGCGCAGCGTGGGTAGGCCCCCCACAAGGTGGAGGCCTATGTCCAGCAGTGGACGTCTTTCGGCTGATATGACGATGATGATGATGATGATGATAATATGTTAATTGCATATTTATAATGTAAACTTTATCACTGTTTAACATTTTATTGGTAAATAACTTTAGAATTACTTTATCAAAGCCATAAATGTCTTAATATTAAATGTATCCGCTATAAAATGCTTGCAATAAAAGGATACCATATTCGTCGATGTTTATAAAGAAGTCAAATAAGCAATAAAATATGTTATTTCAATAATATATTTTAATGTAGGTATATCGTAAACTATGTTCCAGACTTACTGAATTAATTTATAATGGTCAAACACGAAAATGTGACAAGTTTATTATATTATATAATTTAAATGTCTAATATTATAGACGATAATATTAGACATTTAAATTGAATGACTGCACTTTTAGAGCGGTGGTTCTTCAGTTTTCAACCGACTGCCGAAGTAGAGGAGGGTTATGTTTTTTGAGCGTATGTATGTGTGTGTGTATGACTTATTCTTTGGCACGCCCTGCAGCCTAAACCGTTCGACAGATTTCGACATATGGGGTGTCGTTGGATTCCTATTAATTGTGGGAGTGACATAGGCTATAATATTTGCAAAAAAGCAGTTGGGTTATTCGAAAAATCTTTTGATTTCACTTGTTTAAAAGTTTGACAGTTGTCGATTGCCAATCCAGAAGTAACAAAAGAATAGCATTGGTATTGGTAACTGACTTAGACATCTGACTGGTTTTTATATACCGTCATACGAATGTCAATGTCAAGTATAACTGTCAACCGAGTTTGGATGAATTGCAGCTTGGGGGTTGTTCGAGGGCAGAGTTTAACCAAGAGGCGCAGGCTTGCCAAAAGTAAATTTTCTTTATTTTCTCTGTATTTTTTTGTATATTAGTAGCAATGGTTATTTTTCTACACTTTATTTTTAATGATTATGTAATATAGGCGTGCTTCGAAGGGACATCACACATCACCCATTTCACCACACTTTTTCATAATAAGCTCAAAACAACTTTTTACAGGCTATAGTAAAAGCGAAAAAGTCGTTCTTGGGAAATTGTATAAAATTCTACAATAAAATTCCAAAACACATTACCGAACTTACTGACTCTAAATTCAAATCTGTCGTAAAACGGACACTTATTTCAAAAGCATATTATAAGATAAACGACTACATCATGGATAGGGATATTTGGCAGCGATAAAATCCTGCACTAAAAATCTGTCGTAAAATAAATAGGCTTTCTACTGTAGCAATGTAATTTTAAAATTTTATAATACTCTGATACTGAAATGATTATATTGTATACTGTTTTGAAAAAATGACACCTCGCCGAGTTTTTTACGCCGGTTCTTCTCGAGGCAGAGGTTTACTTTCCGAACCGGTGGTAGTTTATCGACATTCATAAGCGCATGTAATATGCCTAAATTGAAGAATAAATCACTTTGACTTTGACTTTGAATATATATACTTATATATATATATAAGTACACTCCATGTTGACACTAAGTTACACTTTATAGTTTTGTCATTTTTACTATCACACAGACTTATTTTATTTACTTACCCAATATAATTTGCAAGCTTTATTTATTTATTTTATTTTTATTTTTCTTTTAATATTTCACCTACATCGTGACCTGAGGTACTAGCAGAATATGAGTGTTCACGCGAGCAAAGCAAAACCTTATTCTCTCTACTTATTTTTTTTTGTATTTTTTTTATTTTTGTTTGTTTTATTGTTGTTGTCAAATGCTATCTATCTTTATAAGGATTTCAATAA
Organism: Epinotia nisella; assembly: GCA_932294315.1. Lineage (NCBI taxonomy): Eukaryota > Metazoa > Arthropoda > Insecta > Lepidoptera > Tortricidae > Epinotia > Epinotia nisella. Next base: position 10,684,956 of record OW028696.1, on the reverse strand, counting down.
CTCTTATACTATATTAGACTCTGTTCAGTATATTCACCATAAAAAATGTCGTAAAACTTTCATTTAAAAGCAGCCATGTCAAGTGATATATCTATTCAGCAAGTTTACCGCGGACGCGCCCGTAAAATGGTTTTAGGGGCGTTGAAATTTGTTAGTTTATTTATTACTGCCGGTAATCAATTTTAAAAATGTTTGGGTACTAAATACTTTTTTATTAGCTTATTTGGGCATCGTTTTGCTAATGAATATACCTAGATATCTGTCTAGCAGGAACAACATTTGTTTAATAAAAATATCGACAATCCTGTTATCGATAAGTTCATAACTACTTCAACGACAATACGTAGTATACGTACATACAACCATAGACATATATTGGCTATCTACCTAGACGCCGCGTGCACCTACACTGTAACCATATACAGACACAGATTTTTTTTGGGACCAAAAATAGGTTTGGGAAAAACTACATGTTGTGACATTCTGCGTCGATTTGAAAGACAATTTCGGTGTGTGTGTGTGTTATGGAGTAACTTAGGGGATAATTAATTCAGTGACACGAAGAAAGAAAGTTACGAAAGTATTGCAAATTGTTTTCTGAAGTATGTAAAATATAAATAAATTGATAGTTTTTTTTTTAATTTTGTCTATTTTTTAACGCACCCTTGAAAAAGTTGAAGTGGTACTTATCGATAACAGAACTGTCGATGTTTTTATTTTGTCAATCACTTACAATAAGTCGTTCGTGCTAGAAAAATATCTAGGTACACTAATAAAAGTTTTGCATAAGGGGAATATCTACTAGAGATGTGCGAAGATGTGTTTTCATATTTGACACCTTCGCTCGTGAATATATATTATAGCTTTGCAATCTTTGGAAAGAACAAATATCCTTAAGATGAATATCTAACAGAGCTGTGAGAGATAGTGGAACGGTGTGCGAGGAAGAATCGACCAATAGGGTAGTTTCCTCATGTTATAACTACAACTTGACATTTTCATTTCAAAGTTCTATATCTCAAAAATGGCTAAACCGATTTTGATGAAACATAGCTAAGAACACTCGGGTTAAAATTATCTATGAGACAAAAAAACCGCGTTCAAATCGGTCCATCCGTTTGGGAGCTACGATACCACAGACAGATACACAGATACACAGACACAATTTCTAACATAGTGTTGCTAAATTGATAGTCGACCATCAAATAATTGTAAGCTTCCGCCCGCGACTTCGTCTGCGTGGACCCGGGTTAAAAACTATCCTATATTTTAATCCAGACTATAAACTATCTTCGTGCAAAATTTCATCCAAATCGGTTGAGCCGTTTAAGCGTGATTGAGTAACAAACATCCAAACATCTAAACATCTGAACATCCAAACATCCAAACTTTCGCATTTATAATATTATATAGTAGGATCCAGGCTATAAACTATCTTCGTGCAAAATTTCATCCATGCAAAATTTCATCCAAATCGGTTGAGCCGTTTAAGCGTGATTGAGTAACAAACATCCAAACATCTAAACATCTGAACATCCAAACATCCAAACTTTCGCATTTATAATATTATATAGTAGGATCCAGGCTATAAACTATCTTCGTGCAAAATTTCATCCATGCAAAATTTCATCCAAATCGGTTGAGCCGTTTAAGCGCGATTGAGCAACAAACATCCAAACATTTAAACATCTAAGTATCCAAACAACCAAACTTTCGCATTTATAATATTATATAGTAGGATCCAGGCTATAAACTATCTTCATGCAAAATTTCATCCATGCAAAATTTCATCCAAATCGGTTGAGCCGTTTAAGCGTGATTGAGTAACAAACATCCAAACATCTAAACATCTGAACATCCAAACATCCAAACTTTCGCATTTATAATATTATATAGTAGGATCCAGGCTATAAACTATCTTCGTGCAAAAGTTCATCCATGCAAAATTTCATCCAAATCGGTTGAGCCGTTTAAGCGCGATTGAGCAACAAACATCCAAACATTTAAACATCTAAGCATCCAAACATCCAACCTTTCGCATTCGTACCGCTTCTCGCTTTCGATATTCGTGTCGCTTTATCTTCGTGCAAAATTTCATTCAAATCGGTTGAGCCGTTTAAGCGTGATTGAGTAACAAACATCCAAAAACATCCAAACATCCAAACTTTCGCATTTATAGTATTAGTAGGATTACTAGAATAGGATGGTATGATATTGAAATGAAATCGTTATAAGTAGGTACATCAAATAATTTATGGATTGTTTATATTTATTATAATAATAAATGTTTACAAATGTTAAATTAGAACTAAAACTAAATTAAAATAACTAAAACTAAACATTAAAAAAAGACTGTCTAAATTTGGACCCCTAGGTAGCGTATAATATTAGTAGGATAGGATGGTATGATATTGAAATGAAATCGTTATAAGTAGGTACATCGCATAATTACGTAGAAATAAATGTACAATTTCTCTGTACGCTGGCTTCCTTTACTGGTAGGCAAATAAACTCATAAGCTAGTAACTGGTATAGTAAATCGTGGACGCAGTAATCAAGAGCAACCAGGAAGTGACCCAAGTTAGGAGAGTAAGCAGATATACAAAATGGCTTAAAAGCCATTATGTAGCCATCAAAATGTACTGCTATTGTATTTGCCCGCCCACAAAGTCGGTAAGTATGAAAACTACTATCCTACTAAAACTATACTATACTTTACTATAAATACTATACTGTCATCATCATCATCATCATATCAGCCGAAAGACGTCCACTGCTGGACATAGGCCTCCAATAAAGAGTGCCACAATGACCGGTCCTGCGCCACCCGCATCCAGCGGACTCCAGCGACCTTTACCAGGTCATCAGTCCACCTTGTGGGCCTACCCACGCTGCGCGTTCCGGTACGTGGTCGCCACTTGAGAACCTTTCCGCCCCAATGGCCAGCGGTTTACGTGCAATGTGCCCAGCCCACTGCCACTTAAGTTTAGCGATTCGGAGGGCTATATCGGTTACCTTGGTTCTGCTGCGGATAGCCTCATTTCTGATGCGATCCCGCAGAGATACTCCCCGCATAGCCATCTCCATTGCCCTTTGGGTGACTTTGAGCCTTCTTAAGAGGCCCATAGTAAGCGACCACGTTTCAGTGCCGTACGTCATCACTGGCAACACACGCTAAACTACTTTTTAGTTTGGATGTTTGTTACTCAATCGCGCTTAAACGGCTGAACTGATTTGGATGAACTTTTGCAAGAAGATATTTTAAAGCTTGGATTAAAATATTGGATAGTTTTTATCCCGGGTCCACGCAGACGAAGTCGCGGGCGGAAGCTAGGATTATAAAAACGATTATAAATTTCGAAAAGTGAACAATAATATTTAAGATTATCAAAAATTAAAAGCAGAAGTGGGACGCTACATGTGTAGACACACTGGCACCGTCTCACCTCCAACGGACTACTTCTAAAGCGGGTGCAGCGGCGGAAAACGCCGAAAATCTGAAATGTAATAAATATAGAGGCCTCGGCAGAGAGTACGACTTTGTACCCTTTGGCGTCGAGACCCTCGGTCCGTGGGGTCCCAGTGCGCATAAGTTATTTGCAGAAATCGCGAAACGTCTGGTCGATGTAACTGGTGACCGAAGAGCTGGCGGCTTTCTCGCGCAACGCATCAGCATTGCAATTCAGCGAGGAAATGCCGCCAGCATCCTCGGTACTCGGTACAATGCCTCGAGGGCCTTTTTTAGATTTAACTTAGTTTTAATTTATCTTAGTTAGTGTTAATTATAATCTTGTATTCACTTTTAATAAATATTAGTTTTTTCTTAAAATAAAAATAAAAAAGCAGAAGTGAATTTAAAGAAGAAAGCTGTATTTCATCTCGTGGCTTCACCTTCTCTCTTTGCTGGCGAATCCGCGGAGGCAGCTAGAAATATTTGTTAATGGTAAAGCGTGTGCCATATGGCTAGTTTGGGTAGGTGGGGTCCCTTGCAACACGATTTGGGCCAACGGATAACCTTCTCGCATGAGATGAATTTATTAAAGTAAAAAAAAACTAAATTTTTCCAAATTTTACCATTTAACTTACCTAAAAAAAGTTATGTATCGACAAACTGTGAATTACAGTGAAAAATATCGACAACCCCACCTACCCACCTTAAGCATATGGCACACGCTTTACCAAACACCCTGTATATTTCAATCCAGGCTATGAACTATCTTCATGCAAAATTTCATCCAAATCCGTTGAGTCGTATAAGCGTGATTAAGTAACAAACATCCAAACATCTAAACATCTAAACATCCAAACTTTCGCATTTATAATATTAGTAGGATACTGGTCTCTCGCTCTCGCTTCCGCTACCGCTACCAGCCTATCCCACACACCACAATCACAGCGTACATTCCAAAACAGCAGGTGTTATCGGTATCAGCTCGAACAAACTTAACCCCACCACTCTATCCCCTCGCAATAAGGCTCATTTTCCAATGCCCGCCTACGTTTAACTTGGCAACGCTGAAAATATTTATGACGCTCAGCTTTTTATAAAAGAGCTTAAGTTGTTAGAGTTTTCTTGGCGCTTATGACCTTTTTGTACGTCGGTATCACTGATACAGGCCTTATCGTGGGACTTTGATTTTTTCCTCACTTTTTCGATTCATTTGTAATGGATTTTATGTTTGATACATATCGCGGACCTATCTCTGGTATGTTATGTGTTCCCGGTATAACATTGTTAGTACGGTTCACGGAAATTGTCACATGTCTGTTTACTAGCTTTGCCTGCGGCTGGACTGTCTGTCTGTCGGTACAATACAATACAATACAAATACTCTTTATTGCACACCTCACACAAACAAAGCAGTTACAGAGAGAAACAATACAATAACATGTAGGTAGAGGTAGACAACAGGCGGTCTTATCGCTGAAGAGCGATCTCTTCCAGACAACCTTTGGGTATCGGAGAAAGAGATAAAACTAGATTATGCAGTAGGTGGTGCAGATATTATTATTAATCAAAAATCAAAATAATTATAAAAATAAACGTACATAAATACCTCTATATATAAATATACATACACAATCATACAGTTATACAAATAAACACAAATACAAATACAAATATAATGCAAATATATGATACATAAACAGTAAGCCAAAAATACAATCAGGGTTAGGGGAGAGACAAATAATGCTATTTACTTCTTATACGGAAACTAGAAATATAGTCATACATATTTGCGTAAGCGTAACCCAAATGTCGGTACCTATGCAGTGTAAATTAGAAACTTACCTATATAAATGGGTGAACCAACTTTTTTCTGTCACTAGTTACCATGATTATGTCTTCTGGGTCACTTATGAAAACTTCGATTTTATGGGTTCACTAAATGAAAAGAAGAAAAGAAAAGAAAAGAAGACATTTATTCACTACACAAAAGACACACAGAGACAAAGGAGTAGACATACATGACAATTGACACATATTGTGCGGGGATTTCTTGTCACATCTTATAAGGATGTTGAGTTTTGATGATACTTAAATAAGTAATTAAATATAAGGGGGCAATCTTACACAAATCGCACTAGATCAATATGCCTTGTGTTATGGGTACTAGACGACGATATATTTAATAGATATACGTACTTTAATAGATAGAAAACATCCAAGACTCATCACACAAATAGAGAAATAGATAGACTCGTTTATTTCCTTTAGAAAATAACATTATTATTATTTTACATCAAAAATAACATGGAAACACTAAAAGATCGTCAAAAGGTACACATAATAATCTGATAATTTTAAAAACAATATAAAATGTAACACGTGAAAGTCAAATAGAAAAATAAAAATGACAATAAACTTGTATACATAATTAGGATATTCTAAACAATGTCAAATGGTATAATAAATAACTAGGTAATTTTTGTTAATAGGTACAATATAATATTTGCACTTAACGGGATTCGAACCCAGGACCTTCAGCTTCGTAGGCAGCGTCACTACCCACTAGGCTAATCGGTCGGATACTATGGTATCATGACATCTCATTGCCCGTTCAGAGCACAGTTATCAGCCGACCACTATACATGCCCAGTATTTACGTCGCTGGCTATTTACTGGCAGTAATTAGATGCAACCACCGGCTCGGCCGGTCTCTGAGGAAATTAGACGATAAACGGACCACTTCTAACATCAGGTTTTGTTCACAAGGATCTTAAATAAACCAGTGTAAGTTAGATTGCCCAGATTTACTGCAAAAAATAAAACGTACCCTCTAGAATTCCTAGAGCATGTAATATTAAGCTGTTCAGTTTAGCTACTCGTCGTACTAACCTCAAGCTACACTGTTTCTGTCACGGATGTTTACGGCTTATAACAAACATCAAAATTGCATTGATCTCAACTCGTCAACTATCCTATTCATAAAAGCCACGATTGCTGACAAGACTTAGTAATTATTAGTTAAAGGTGCTCTTACACGGGCAATATTTTGATCAATTATTAATACGGTTGTCTCACTTTTACTTACAGGCCAGAGAAGGACGCGTGTACTGTTGACGGGCAATAATTGCTCAAAATATTGCCCGTGTAATAGCACCTTAAGAGTAAACATATTGTAATCTGTTTTTAGTTAAATTTCACTGTTAATTGATGCATGCTGTGTCCTTCTGTGATTAATAAGGTACTTAGTTTTAATTTGCGCATATAAGAGTAATATTTTGTAATGGTATGCTTATTGTTGAAGATCCTAATAAATAAATAAAAATTAAAATAAAAGTCTACCCCCTGATTTCGTCTAGTTGTTCAAGAGAGTATAGCTACACCAGTCGAAGATGGTTGTCATTTTACCACGTATGGTTGTGGATAAGACATCCGTAACTGTCATGTCAGAACATGACGGATATCTCATCCACAGCGATAAGTGATAAACAGGATTTATTTTTCTATAGGTACGTCTCAGAGACCTGGACTATTCGAGCCAAAAGGAAAGCCACATGAAGCTTTTGAGAAGTGTTAACCAAGGGCTGAAAGGCACCCATTTCTGACGAGATATTTTGGTGCTCGAAGGAAGTAAAAGCAACAATGGTTCGAGTCAGAAATGGGTGACTTTCACCCGAGTTAAACACTCTACTTTTCATATCGAATACGAGGAAAGTAAAAAAAAACACAAAATTTTACAATATGTTTTGTATTTATTATTAGAATTAGTCTTATTTTATATTTAATAAAATAAATTCCATGAACTAGTAAAAATAAAATGATGTCCCTTTGTCAGTACACTACTTTTCTGTACTAGAGCAGAAACGTATCACTTTCTGCGCACTTTTTAGAACAACAACGACCCACTTTCAGAGCATGAGATATTAAAAAATATATATGTACGAATCTCCGGATCAAGATAAACTAGACACCAGTAGTGAGTCGTGTATACAGTTAGTGAATCGCTATGGTTCTAACTGCAATCCGCCGGAGTACTTTGTAGATAGGCCGATTCACCGCAATTGCCGTCATTGTCGTCTTTTGACAATTAAGCTGGGCTGCTACCACGCATTAAGCTACATACGTGCATGTGAGTTTCGTATGCGATATTACGGTTATTGTTTGTATGAATTACGCTTAGTACAAAAAGGATTTTTGCAGGGTTCGTTGCACAATAAAATATCATAAACAAGATAAAAAATAATACCCTGCCAAGAGGCACAGGTCTCTTATTTAATTGTTTAGTTTATTTATTTTTCTAAGTTTAAGTTTCACTTTTAGTTATTTTACACTTTTTTAATAAAACATTTTTCATAATTAAAAAAAAATAGTATTGTAAAACATCCCTGATACAAACATAATCGAAGAAACATGTCCGCAGACAATAATTTCGGTTTAAAATACTGTACTTAAATCGTTTTTTTTATACCACGTCGGTGGCAAACAAGCTTACGGCCTATCTGATGGTAAGTATTTACCGAAGCCTATGGACGCTTGCAACTCCAGGAGTGTCGCCGACGCTTTAAAAATGTATACACTCCTTTTTTGAAGAACCCCATTCTGTAGTCCCTCGGGAAAACCTCGACAGGGGGCTCATTCCACAACCGGACTCCCTCTGGAGGGCCCATAAGGCCCCCAGAGAGACCATTCAGAAACATATCCGTAACTGGCCGCTCTACACGCCAAAAAGGAAAAAAAAACCATAAGTGTAAGGCCTGAGTGGACGCCCCGCTGTGAGCGGGGCGTGCAGCGTCCATTTTTTTATTTATTTTTATTTTTTAGAAACTGACTGTTGCTATAATAGGACGGACCCAATATAGCTGTCGAACTGCATGGTTGAATAGTATCCTGGGGAAAATCCAGGGGGAACTCTCCGGCACGACCACGCGGGGGAAATAACACTGGAATACTCTAAGAGTTTGCGCTCCAGTGAGATTGGTTGAACGGTTTCAACCGAATCTGATGTGTGAGTGGTGATGAACTACTGGGATTTGCTGGTTCGCTAAACCTACCCTAGCTGAGAAGAATCCAGCAAGAAACTCAGCTAGGCCCGACCCGGGTCGGGTTGCGTCGGATCGACTGCGCCCGGTATGCGGCGGTACCGGGTTGAGTAGGGACTATACTCGTATGTGTCTGTGTTGTCGCGGTCACGCGGTGGGCGACCCCGCCGGCGGGGGCGCCGTATTGTACGCGATGAGTTGGACGCCGAAAGCGCAGCGTTCCATCTTTCGATGGACGCTGTGATTTCGTCGTCCGGGTCCGTGAGTGTGTGCCTAGGACGCCGGACCGGTGCAGTGTCCATATAAATTGCATTTGTTTTATATGGACGCTGCACGCCCCGCTCACAGCGGAGCGTCCACTCAGGCCTTACACTAACGGGAGCGCTCGAGGGAGAAAATTTCTCAGAATTTAGGTTCCAAGGTGTGAGGATAAATGCTCTGCGGACAGCGAGCGGTGCACGGTGCGATGGCAGAAAGCAGCCGTAGGCAAAATGTCGAACTGCCCCCCCCTCCATTCTGTAACTTGTTTTAAGCTCACCCACAAATATATCTTGACGCCGTGATGCGTAGTAACTAAGCGTAGGTAGAGTTCTAGTAGCTAATAACAGCCCAGTTCTTCGGAGCACAACTTGGGGGGTAATCAGCTAACGTTCCAAACGCGCGTCGGGTAGATCCAACTGTCATTTTTCCATATAAAAATTGACATTTAGATCTACCCGACGCGCGTACAATGCGTTACATGATCGACCAACCGAGTACGTAAGTTGGGAACGGCAGCCTAACTGAGGCACTGGTCCTCCCTACATTTAAGTTTAAGTCCTAACATAGTTATACAGCGTGTATTTTTAATATTACCTCAAATTGTAACCAGAAGTAGATATTAGGGCTATGAACATATATATTGCAAGAAATTTATCTTAACTAACAACTTTTTTGTCCATATAAAATAATTCAGCACGCAATGGATCACTGCTTTGTCTTACTGACGCGACGTCACTATTGTCACAAGTGACCCGCTTGTTCCATGAGTCAAATGTGTGTACGCAATACATTGCTGCTCGATAAATTTTCAAAAATTAATTACGCTCGGTAGTTAAGATTAAATTAAAATTTTCTTGCAATATCGGTTCATTTGAGGTAATATTAAAAATACACGCAGTATAAGTCCTGTAGTACTAGCAACCTATGGATGCATCATAGTTGTCCGAAATAAATGCGTTTTATTTTATTATATTTTATTTTATACGAGCGATAGAACGATAGACGTTTGGGAGCTATGATGCTACAGACATACACTTGTTAAACATAAAACACTCCTATTTTTCCGGCGGGGGTGTAAAATATGACGTCATCTCATCGAAACATTCCTAGAAGCAAATATGAATAAAACTTTACAGATTTAAAGATATAATAATACTTATGTAGTCAAAAAAGGCATTTCCGAAGAGTATTTGCATATCTTTATCTTGTCCACGGAAGGCATAATTATGTTGAAAAACCATTGATTTGTGATAATATCCACTTCTAACTATATTCTTGTTAGTAACTCCTACAGACACTAATGGCCAATATGCAAATGCTAGATTAAATTGTGCGATAACTCCAGGTATTCTGGTTAATTTTAACTGCAGCTATTCTAAGAATCCTGGATTACGGGGCTACTCCCGCCAAAGCTGCACATAATTATAAACGACACATTGACGGTTGGGACGATGAGTAATCTATCATTGTCATCATCATATCAGCCGAAAGACGTCAACTGCTGAACATAGGCCTCCCCCAAAGAGTGCCAAATTGACCGGTCCTGCGCCACCCGCACACAGCGGACTCCCGCGACCTTTATCAGTCCACCTTGTGGGGGGGCCTACAAACGCCGCGCCTTCCGGTACGTGGTCGCCACTCGAGAACCTTTCCGCCCCACGGCCATCGGTTCTACGTGCAATGTGCCCCGCCCAGTCCACTTAAGTTTAGCGATTCGGAGGGCTATATCTTTTACCTTGGTTCTGCTGCGGATAGCCTAATACAAATATCTGCCCCAACCGGGGATCGAACCCGGGACCTCAAGCTTCATATTCAGGTTCTCTAACCACTAGGCTCTTCGGTCGTCACTATGACATGACCACGACCCTCAGTAATGCGGTAACAGATACAAGGTGGAGGAAATCCCCGCTTGTTAGTTTCAATGTATCTATTGTATGTGCAGTAATAATAGGACTCTCGTCTGCCAACAAACTGCATTGTGGTTTGGCAGAATTGTGTTACTAATTTTAAGTTTGTTTTGGGCATGAATAAACAATTTTTACTTTTACTTTAAATAAAATAAATAAATATCGTGGGACAATTCATACCAATTGATCTAGGCCCAAACTAGGCAAAGCCTGTACTATGGGTACTAGACAACGGAGAAACATCTAGGTAAATATATAAATTAAGTACGGTACTGTATAGGTTTTAAGTCTAATCTTCAGTCTAATTTGTACACTGTATGCTTAACATGTGATGTTGAATTAAGTTTTTCTATGTCTATGTCTATGTCTACATAAATAATTTATACACTGTATGTTTAACATATGTGATGTTGAATTAAGTTTTTCTATGTCTATGTCTATGTCTAAATAGATTATTCATTCGTATTCATCATACAAATATCTGCCCCGACCGGGGATCGAACCCGAGACCTCAAGCTTCATGGTCAGGTTCCCTAATCACTAGGCTATTCGGTCGTCACTATGATATGACCACGACCCAACTTTACTTGTGTTCTTTTAGTACACCATTTTGAGCAGCCGTGTGTGCCCTAAGAGCAGGCTCTTATTTCACGTATATCTCCGTCTAATCCGAAACGTCGAAAACTTCTCCGCCGGTGCAATTCCGCTCTTTCAGGATTATTGATTTAACCTTCATCGTTCGCCGCAATTCTCTCTTTAGCGAATAACTATCTATTTTCTCAGTTATCGGGGCCTGCATTCACCGATTGCCAAATCAATTGGGTACCTAAGTGGTTTTCTCATGTTAAAATTGATAACGTTGTGTTGCTAAATGGATAGTAAACCATACTAATTAATGTAATAAAGAATCCACTCGGAGTCCTTTCTGGTGCAAAGGTTAGCCATAGCTGTTCAGCGCGGCAATGCGGCTAGCGTAATGGGCACCTTTGCACCAGGAGGGGCGCGGGGCGGGTTGTTTGATACTTAGTTTTAAGTTTATTTTTATTTTTAATACAAGATTATAATTAACATTAACTAAGATAAATTAAAACTATGTTAAATCTAAAAAATGCCCTTAGTTTTAAGTTTAGTTAGTTTTAAATTTGGTAATTGATGTAAATGGAATTTTTGTACTTGCTTTGTGTTTTGTGTTATAATGAATAAAAACATAAAGAATAAATTACGAAATATAATTAAAATCATAAGAAGACCTTGAAAGTTTAGAAAAAATATGCATTTTTTTTATCGTCCAAAAGTAAATTTAAAGCTACCAATAGAATTCTTACGCTTTTCTAGAAACAAAAATTATATGACAACTATGGACGTAAACGCAGTATTTCGCGTCAGAAACAGCAATTTACTTGATTTTCCATACAACGATTAGTACAAATATCACACTGTGACGTCATATTTTAATGTCTATTAGTATATATATAGTAATAGTATATAATATGAAACGTTTTCGGCTGCCGCCAGCGAGGTCTGTCTATAACTCAATTTTTTGGGTATTTATGTTCTTTAATTGTAAATGCTCCCATACAAACATTTGTTCCTTTCCAAAACCTGGTTCGAATGGCATCGTAAAAAAAATTAGGACACAAGCCTATTCTACTAAAATATCCCCATCTCTCAACTGGTGAACTAATTTTTCAAATAGGGGTGTAGACTCAAAATGTATTATTAGGTACTTCAAAAGAAAGAAGGCAAAGCAATATGTCTAATGACGAAAATCCCATTGAAATATCTCAAAAAATTACGAATTCGATTATTTTTGTTGCTTGTTAGAAAAAGAAAACGCTCGCGGACCGTGACGTCACGATCTTCTAGCGTCATAAATGACAATAGTTTCATATGATGACGTGCAGATAAGGGACAGATTATACCCCCTCTTAAAACTTTGGACACTTATAACTTTGTGATTATTTAACTTGCGTTGCTTTTTTCTCAATTTGAGAATATTTTTAATTCGAGAAAATACAACATTGATTATTTTATATAGTGTCTACACCCCTATTGGATTAGTACACTGTTCCGGAGATTAGCTCCTACATGCAAACTTACATAGCCACAACCTTTTCTTATACCAGACTTCTCCTTTTTATAATTTTAATAAAAAAGTTTCTGTCGAATTTTCCATTTTTGGTACAAGCTTTTACTGCCCAGTCGGCTAGGTATAAGAAAAAAAACATGAATTTCCTCTCCCTTTCTTACTACGTAAAAATGTGATAAGAGGAAACGGAATGACATAAAGAATTTCGATTAAGGCCCCACTTGGAAGCTCTACTAATGTTCTGGGGATCGAGTTGGAAGCGAGTTTTTATTTATACGAGTATATTTGCTCTGTTACAAAGCAGAATGTACTGGCTGGAAACAACGATGATAAGTTATGAATTGGAAATATAATATGAGATTTTTTAAGGTACAGACTTTTACCACTGTTCACTAATTGGTAAATCTTATGTTTACCACTGACGCGGTAAAAGTCCAAAATAAGGGGGGCTAGGAACTTTTTTAGGTACTTAAAAACATCATAATGTAATTATTACTAAAAAAATGTTTGGTTATGGCGCTTCGCTCGCCTAACACTCCTCGTTTCGCTCGTCCGCGTACCTACCTAACTGAGACCTTTTTTTAGTGGTTATGTAGGACTCTCTCCTGCCGCCGCCATCCGAGGAGCATATCCATTAAAAACATATCGGCGTCACCCGCATTGCCGTTAAGCGCCATGGGATCGCGAACGTTCCACCACGACGCCCCCCGGCGGTCCTGGCTTATACTCCTGCCAGGACGCTTGACCTTCCCCCAGACATGTAGGGCCGTGCAATGTGGGTCTTCTACCCACTGGCCCTACTGGGGGAGGACGCGATCAGCGCGCGCGCCGTCTACCCCGCCATCGCCTGCGCGTCCGCACTGGCTTCGCGCTCCCTCTGCGCGGCCTCCTTCTGCGTGATGAACCTAACTGAGACCTTCCTTAAGGTAGTATAGTTAGGTGGCTACGGAGTGAGGGGTGGACAACGGCGTGTTGAAATGAGTAGCGGGGGACGGAGAATGCCCTTGAGTAGAAGATGAAGCGTCATTATTTTCGAGTTTAGCGTGTCATTTTGGTAATCCTAAGATTTACAATTGTAACAGGAGTCCCGAGAAATGATACAAACCAGTGAAGATATACAACAGCTTTATATTTCTGCCAACAGTCACATTGATTATTTAATCCGAACAGCTTGATATCTCTGACCGTACGGTCTCGTCGGTCTATTCCGACTGCCCGGTGGCCGCCTGTGCTTCCTACCGCCATACGAAATAAGTAAAAAGCATTAACTAGGTACCCTCTTCTATTAATAAATATTTTCAAATCAATGTCAAATAAGCGGCGTTCAGGAGTAATGCTAACAGTCGGCCATCCTGCAGTCGGGATGCCCTCATTCCGATCGACTCGGCCATTCTAATGTCAGAGGTATGTCCTCATACCTACATATACAAGTTTACTTAGCTATAGGTAATACAATTTTAAATGGTTTTGCTTCATTCTGTATTTTACATTATCCAACATTGATTACCCATTTCAAGACTATAATGATGAAGTTAACACAATGTTAAATATAAAATATGTTAATATTTGTTGTCAAGTTACCAATTCAAAAACTATTTTAATACTCATACTCATACTCATTTTTTTTTAAAGATTAAATCTAACACATTTGCTATATTATCCAATCATTTCATAACTTCTTTTCTCTTGTTTAGGCCACCCGCAGGCCTTTATAAACCACTTATCATAGGCCACCCGCAGGCCTTTATAAATCACTTATCATAGGCCACCCGCAGGCCAGTATCCATTCAGTCTTCCATTTGGCCATCCGAAAGCCATGGCAATGCCAGTAATACATCTTCAATTATATTGTGACCACCCGAAGGTCATGTCTATCATCAACTGCATATGCTGGGCAATATCCGATCACCCGGTCTCTATGCTGTAACAGGTACGACAGAAAAGGGAAACTGTTATTATAATCATACCAGATTATTACACCAACCAATTATTGTGTCAAATCATCATATATGCTAACAAATCACTTTGGCAACAGAATAAACACTGATTTTAATGTCTGAACTATCAGGAATACAATATAACCAAAGAGTTATGGTATAATTGGTTTTTTTACTGTAATGTCGTGCTAACATGTTTTTAATAAAATAAATAAAATAAATAATCTTATTCATCATTGATTCTGTGTTGTGTATGTGTAGTCACTTATTTCACCAGCATTGGTGATGCCTACGAATATTGTGACCCATGGCTTAAGTTGGTCGGAACTATAAACATTTTTATAATATGGTCTTTAGGCATGTCCTGCACTGTTCGATACCTACTTCGTATCATTGTCTAGGTCTGTAATAAGTAAACGGTGCAGGAAACGTAGGGGGTAGCTATTTGCTTTTTTTCTATGTCAGGGTTATGGTTAAGTACCATTATTAAGTATTCTTCCTTAAAAACTATAATTATTGTCCTATTTTTGTCAAAGGTTGCTTTTATTATTGCTTTTCCCTGCTCTAATCTTTCTTGCACAATTTTTCTTATATCTTGACTTTCCGTCTCTGATAACTGTTCTTCCGTATCCAAAGCCCCCTTAAGAAAACCTTCGCCAATTTGGGCATATTACATGCACTATGAATGTTGATAAACTGCCACCGGTTTGGAAATAAAACCTCTGCCACGAGAGATGATTTCATTACTAAATTAAATAGAATATTACATGGCCAATGCTGGTAGAACATAAGTACTTTATACCTTATCACATTAAGATCTATTTTTATAACTATGTTCTGGCAATAAACACTTTGGATTTTGAATTTGAATTTGAACCGGCGTAATAAAAAAACTTGGCGCGGTGAATATATTTACCTTATACATATAATTTCAACATCACAGTAATATAAAATAACATTGTTACATTTGTTGCAGTATACAGCTTATTTATTTCATTATTTCTCTTTGCGATAGATTACTCGTGCAGGACGCTATCATTGCCAAATTCGTTTATCTTATAATTAGTGTTTGTTTCACAACAGATTTTGAATTTAGTATCAGGAAGTTCGGTATTTTTTTTTTGTTTTGGATGCTAAATTGTAGAAATTTATACGATTTCCCCAAGAACCACTTTTTTGCTTTTACTAGTCTATATAAAAATGTTGTACACAAAATATAATGTTTAAGCACAAATTTTGAAGTCTTTTGAGGTGAAACTGGGGCCTTGATGTGGTTTGAGATTTATTATTTATTTAGTGCCTTGACAAAAATGTACTTGGTGAATCTATCTATAACACCAAGTATAAATATTCCCCTTTTTACTATTGATAATAATCTAAGTGGTCCATTTGAACTGTGTGAAAAATTGCATTCACGTTGGGAATAGGATACCGTAAGTAACCTGATTTCTTGCCTGCCAATTCTTTATTGTAGGTATGCAAACGACCCATATATCCGCACCGCAGATTCAACGCCAACGACTGATATATGTGTCACGGAGCCCAGCGCGATAGCAACCTTCTTGCATTCTTAGGTATCAAGTCTCTTTGTCAAATGCATTACAGTCGGTGATCACCTTGAATTCTAGCCGCAATCGTCTCCAACTTATAGGAGTGCCAAAAGCTTTCTTTATCTACTGAAGCAGTCGATTTTATCGGCATTCGTACTTTTGGATCAACATTTATCATCTTCATTTATCATACTTAGTTCTTTAGTTTGATTATTATTATTAGTAAGCAGGGGTTTAGCTGGGGTCTCAGCAATGATATTATTAACTAATTTCTGGTCTATTTTTGAAAAGGGCTTTTTATTCTCTAATTTAATAGCCCGCCCGAGTTATTTACTAATAACCTTAAAAAGAAGTGACAAGTCTAGGAGATGGACTAATTACTAAACAACGTCCCTTGCCGTTTTGAAATTGATAACTCCTCGTAATATCATGTACTCACTATTGAGCTTCATAAATGCACTTCCCGGGAGAAATAATGGTCTAGTAAAGTCATTGTCTGTGTATACTGTGTATCGATATCAGTGAACCCTACAATGTCGACACTGTCGGTATTTATAACGGCTATTCGTTCCACGTCCGTGTCATCGCAATACAATGTTAGATCCTTACTTATCTTGTGAACCACCACTGTCGGTAATTCAGTTAATGTCTGTCCAGTAAGGATGTCAATCTTATATACCTAATCATCATCGTCGACGACCACTTTAGCCTAGTTAGTAGTGACCCTGCCTACGACACAAGAGGTCCTTGGTTCGAATCCCGGTAAGGGCATCTATTTGTGGGACGAGCACGAATATTCGTGCCTGAGTCATGGATGTTTTCTATGTATTTATCTATATAAGTATATTTATCGTCGTCTAGTACCCATAGTACAAGCTTTGCTTAGTTTGGGACTAGGTCGATTTGTGTATGATTGTCCGCAAATATTTATTTATTTATATCAGTCGAAAGAGTGCCACAATAACCGGTCCTACGCCACCTGCATCCAGCGGACTTCCGCAGTAAATGATCTGAAACAACGCATGCCTCGACGTTGGCATCTACTGCGTCTACCCTTGTATTTACTATAACTCTGGCTTGAGGAGTAACACATTCAAATGCAAAACCGTTAATAACAGGAAGTTGCGCTTTGCTTATTGTTAATCCAAACTTTTCTACTAGCGATTCTTTAATTAAAATGCACTGGCTACCGAAATTGATATAGCTGGAGCACAACATGTTACAATACAAAAGAAATAATCTTTATTGCACATCTTTAATGCATTTATCTCAATATAATACATAATACAAGTACCAACTATTATTAATAGCAACTGATTTAAAATACTTACTATTTGCTTAGCTCAGTACCTACTAGATATTTGTAGCATGCTATTGCATGCAGGTATTGTTAAGTCTGTTATCCGTGGGATTTTCACCGGCTTGTTGAGGTTTAGGAAGATTATATTGGCTGGCGTTACAATTTTGAAAACAGTGACCGAGGCGAGAACATATCTCACAGCGCTTAAGGGGTTTTGTGCATCTACGAGCCGCATGTCCAACTCTCTCACAATTAAAACAACGACGTATTTATCTATATCGTTGTTTGTTAGCGGTTGTTTGAACTACAACTATTATTGTGACAACGAGCAAGTGACAGGAATTCCGCATGGCTATTTGGTTGCAGATTTTGTAATATAACTAGACGTGCTTTTAAAGGACATCACCCACACATTTTTATATACACTCCATGTCGACACATAGTTACACGACAAAATACGTATAAACGTATTTTGTCATTTTACTACTCACTTATATTTTTTTATTTTTTTTGTATATCTTTTTATTTGTGTACTTTTTTTTTTGTTGGATGTTGCAAAATGCCAAATTACCTAATGATTTATATATCTATCTTTGGTATGGTGTAGTAAATTATCTGTCGATAGCTCAGCCGTACCTATATTCTCGCGGTCTGTGAATGAGCATATGGGTCGATCTGTGGGATAACATTGTGAGCACCTTCAAAATGGTTTCCTTTGCCCCTCATAATCGTGGAAAATTCCCTAAGGGAAACCATTCTCCTGGTTACTCTCAGATTGAGAACTATATTTTCTTCGTTTCCAATGCCGATGACATTGACGAATAGTTCGCTCCCGGCTGCTCCTGAATGAGGAACTTGATGACCGCGAGACAACCGAGTTTGAATGATACCACCGTTACTGGCTAGCGTCGCTGCTACTATCGCTACGATGCGATGGCAATCTGCAGGTCGATCATTGTCAACCCATTGTCATACAATAGGTAGATCTAAATAAGTTACGGAAATAAATAATTTTTTTTTTTTTTTTTTTAATTTTTTTTTAAATGTCTTTTGGAAAAATGACAGTTGCATTGTCCTAACGCGCGCTCGAAAAGCCACGTGATTACCCCTCTGGGGCGGCGGGAAAAGCTACGGTAGGTGATTCATCTGTATATGTATTTGTTCTATTGACCGAACGCCTTCGATCCCTATAGCCCATATTACGTTTAGGGCTGCGTGGCGTTCGATTAAGCATTATCATATTTGCGGGTGATGTGTGTATGTACCGCGACTCATCGCTTAAGGTCATTGTGTCAGACAGCACGGGAATGGAAACTACAATAGCATATGATTTATGACTCATCATTATGTGTCAATTATTATATAATTCATATTCGTTATTTTATTTATGATGACTCGTAATCATTAGTCATTTAGGTTGTGTTAGATGTAATTCAACAGTATATGAGAAAAAAGAATAAAATAAAACATTTGTAAGTTTTCGTAAGAAATCAATATTACTAACTAAAATATTTCCATTCTCTTTCCTGTTCGCTGTTAGACAAAACTAGTAGCTAATTATAACTAGGAATTAAAGAAAGAATACAACGAACTGCCATACACGACGGCATCTTTAATATAAGTTGTCGTGTCATTTTAAACTTCAAGCAGATAAAAACTGTATACATAGAATATGCCTATATAACTTGTGTTCTTAAACAACATAAACAGGAAACAACAGACTAAGAAATTTGAAAAGCACTTCTCGCGACGTTCAATAGCTAAAAAACACATTGAAGTAAAACCCCATTTTCTTTCTTTCCTTTTAATTATATTATATTATTTATTTATTTTTATTAATATATATATTATTTTTATTTTATTATATTCAATAAATAAGTTTCCACATTTTGTAACCCCTAGTTAGGAAATCTCAGTAATGCAAAAATAGTGATCTCACAAATGTTTACTTACTCTGATTGATGCTATCGGTGGGAACCTGTAATTGGCTTTTTGTATTCCATCTATAAAATCAATGTTTCTGTAGCTGTTAGTTCTCCAAATATAAATAAATAAATAAATATTCTGGGTACCATTCTATTTGCTTTTTGTTTTCTATGTAAATATAACATCTGTTACTAACTGTCATTGCGACCACATCGGGATAGAATTTATTCCAAGATCCAAGTCAACACAATTTGGTCGTTTATCATTAGATGTAAACAAACGAAAAGTAATCTCAAATTCATCAGATCTTTGCTCATAGTTACGCATTTTAATCTAATAATAATGCATAATATGTTGCAATCCTAGTAGTACGTCAATTTTCCGAGACATCAAGTTATATACACGTACATTTTTAAAGCACACAGGATATATATACGTATGTATTTTCTGAGTGAGCATTCACGTTTGAATGGAATTGAAAGTAAGTACATAGTTGTAAACAGTAAAAAGAATGAATGTATTTTAGCTATCTAGACTACATACTTACTTTGACTAGAACATACTTACACTAGTAGTACCTACACACATATATCTATGTACATGGGTAGTAATATTACTTCCTTTGTTTAAAAATCAATCTTTATTTTGTTCTCTATTTATTCCGTAAATGCATTATCTAACGAAAAGACTTCTTGAAAAACGATAACGATGAAATCACGGAACAAACATCGTAAACTGACAACTAATGTATAGTGGTGCTTATTTCGTTGCAGTAAGGTTCTTGAGTGATCAATTAAATATGTTTTTGGCGGTAATACATTAGACATTCATAAAAAAACACAATAATGGCATAATGATTTAAAAAAACATACCTCGGGGTTTCATTTTCCAAAGTTCTTACCACTTCTGACTGTAACAGGAGTCCCGAGAAATGATACAAACCAGTGAAGATATACAACAGCTTTATATTTCTGCCAACAGTCACATTGATTATTTAATCCGAACAGCTTGATATCTCTGACCGTACGGTCTCGTCGGTCTATTCCGACTGCCCGGTGGCCGCCTGTGCTTCCTACCGCCATACGAAATAAGTAAAAAGCATTAACTAGGTACCCTCTTCTATTAATAAATATTTTCAAATCAATGTCAAATAAGCGGCGTTCAGGAGTAATGCTAACACAATGTGTATCAGTGGTAAAAGTTGGAAATGCACTTTGATTTTAAAGCACTTCGGACTTTTATTTATTTATTTATTTAAACTTTATTGCACAAAATACAAAAAAAAAAATATGTACAAATGGCGAGCCTAATGCCAGATGGCATTCTCTACCAGCTAACCATTGGGCTAAACAGAGACTTATAACAGGTGCAAAGAAAAAAGTATGATAATTTCTGTTACGAATATACTTGAGGAGAGAGGAAAAAAATACAAATGTATTATACACTACATATAGACATACATAAATATATAAGATACATACAAAAAGATATACTACTACATATTCAATATATACTACCATTATGTGGATGGATTTTAGTCGAATTCTTGTTTAAGCAGATGCTTACGCAGCATCCGCTTGAAAGCAAACTTGCTTGGGGCTTGTCTGATGTTGAGAGGGAGTGAATTCCAGAGACGGCTTGCCTGTACGGCGAAGGAGTGAGTCATAAAACTAGTGCGGTGCGAAGGTATGGATATTTTGAGTGGATGGATACTTTTACCAACCCATGTTGGTAAATCTTAAGTTTCACCGGTAAATCCTATAATTTACCGCACTTCGGGCTTTTACAGTGACATATACAATCCTTTATTGAAGAACCCCATACTTTTGTCCCTCGGAAAAACCTCGGCAGGGTAACCTATTCTACTTGAGAGTTTACTTAGTTATTTAACTTCGTATTAAATAATTTTCCTGTGTCGGTAAGTATGTAGATGCTTAGCTAGCTTGTGAAATGTGAATTTTATATATTCTTAAAAAGCTTCTGCCTGCGACTCCGTCCGCGTGGAACTCGTTTATATCGTAGCTCCATATAAACTTTCACCCCCCATTTCATCCCCTTAGAGGATGGGTTCCGGGATAAAAACTGTCCTATGTCCTTCCCCGGGACTCAAACTATCTCTATACCAAATGTCATATAAATCGGTTGAGCGGTTTAAGCGTGAAGGTGTAACAGGCAGACAGACAGACACACTTTCCCATTTATAATATTACTGTCGATTGCCGTAGACAATGGTAGTGCTCCAGGGCTCCAGGATACTTTGCTTCCTTCCTAAGACCATAAAACGGTGCAGTGAGTTCGCTGTCTTTTGCAATGGCTTCGTATGATTTATTTTTACCCCGCCGTATATAATACGGGCTAAGACATGTTTATACCCTTTAAAACGTGAATTTTGAGCAAGTTTCTCCTTTGGAAGTTTTCAAATATTTCACTTTATGGACTTAAGTTGGGACAAATGTGAGTATTGGAGAAGTGAAATGCGAGTTCTGAAGCGAATGCTGTTACGATAACTACTTCATATTTCTTTTAAGTTTTCGAGGAAAAGTAGAACATTTTTAATTTAACGAGACTTAACACACTTGGCGTTTAGGTGCAAAAAGACAGAAAATTCCAGCAACGTTTTTAACTTTGGGAATTACAATAAAAGTAAAATAAGCTAAGGTAAAGAATTTCCAAACATTTAATTTTACATTTATTACTAGTCATTTCATCGTAAATTATGTGAGGTGACATGAATTCATATTCCTAGTGCTGAAGTGATATCGCGAATGCATTTTTTAAACGACACGTAGAAAAGATATGACTCAGAGTAGGTATATTATGTCGAACTTCAAATTATAATTGCTTCATAATGCCCAGTTTTATCAAATTCTGTCTAAAAGTTTAATTTAAAAGAAGATGTAGATCGTCCCTAACGAATTTGAATGAATCTGAAACGAATCTTAATCTTAATGCGAATGATATAAATTTCAAAATTGTCATGTGTCCCTTTCTGGCAAATATCTCGTTTGGGATACCGTCTCAGACTGACATACAGTTATCGATTACTTTTCTAATATTACTTCGGGTTATCATTATCATTTATGTTTTTGAATAAATCAAATGTGAAGAAAAGTACCTCATCTTTATTATTATTAGCAAAAGATAAAAATAACACTATGTTCCGGTTAATAAAATTGGAGTAGAACAAATAAATTATTCCACGAATCCTGTTCTAGTTTCATTACTTCGGAAGTTACAAAGGATTTTCACTACACAGCACAGAGCTGAATTTCATAAAGTTACCCACGACGCTGTTACCGGGCCAGTATAGCTCAGGCCTTTGATTGTTAAGAAGCTAAAGCTCAGGATATACTAGGCAGGAAGTTTCAAACGAGAAGAAATATATTTAAGAACACCGTCTCTTTCGTGCCCGTAAGCGTAATAATTTAATGTAGCCCATTACTAATTAAACCATTCCAACAAAATACTCTGTGAAAATGCTGCCAATCCCCCAAGGCAATACACTCGGCCCCAATCCTTTATAACAAAAAGTGGAAGAATATTATTCTAACATTAATGTATTTTTCCTTTGTTTCAGACATAAGGAGCCTAATCCATGGCAACATATGGATACATTTAAAGTATGTCCGACGGAACATACACAAAAGGATATGGACAAGGAATTATCAATGAGATAGCGAACGATGTCAACATGAAACTTGGTGTCAGTGTAAAATCACAGTGCAGAGTGACAAGTAGATGTGCCAATGCGTTGTTCCTTCTGTTGAGGATACAAGTGAACTTTGTACAACGATGGACATTGTTATGTTTGCTGTTCAGTTGTGTTTGTGCGAGAGAGCAGAAGTTTGCTATTGAACCACAGGATCAGGTCAGTACTGCTTTTGTTGATTTGTTTTGGTGATATTAATTGCTTTTCAATCACTTTCTTTTCACTTTATTTAGAAGACAGGGCACATTTTCATGGCCAAGCTAGGGAAAACGTACGTTCAAGGTTTTCTTGCATGTCTAAGGTTTTCAAGAAGGATTGCTATGGCTATATATATAATTGGAAGCTATGACTCGCGCGTTGTCTCTCTCATGCAAGCCAATCGTAACATAACAGAACGAGCTCGCGAAACACAATAATTATATTATCAAACTTATTAATGGATTTATTATTGCTAAAGACGATGTATATTTCAGTCATAAGGAAAATTTGTTTTTTAAGGGTTATATTTGTTTGAGCAACAGAAAACCTGCAAAAACATTAAAGAGTTTATTTGAAGGGCAAAATCGGGGTTATAACTTATTTTTTGTATGGCTGTTAACTGATTTTTTGTTTGCCTGGTATATTATATAATCGTTGTTAGGATTCCGTACCTCAGAAGGAAAAAAAACAGGACCCCTATAGGATCACTCGTTCGTCTGTCTGTCCGTCTCTCGCAGCCGATTTGCTCTAAAACTACTGGACCGATTGAGTTGAAATTTGGTAAACATATATTATGTAAATTGGTGACCCACAGATGAACGCGTAAAGTAAATTAATGAATTCTGAACAAGGGGCCACTTTTGGAAGAAACAGGAAAATTAAAAAAAAAGTTTCGGAAACTGTATTGTATGACATAAATATCAAATGAAAGGGGTTGTTGTAAGCATCTCAGTAACGTAGGAAAAAAGACGAAAATTGACCATTGCCCCCCTTATCTTCGAAACTACTAGTATTAAAATTCTGAAAAAAATATGGAAAATAGTTGCTTGTCAAGAGATTACAGGAAAACCTATATGAAGTTTGAGTATTCAACGTAACGAGAAAATTCTCAATATTTTTGTGTATTTTGTATGGAGCGCCTGATGCTTAGAGCATAGCAATATTACGGAACCCTCACCACGCGAGTTGAACTCGCACTTGTCCGGTTTTTTTTAATACCATGACGTTGGTAACCGTATACGGTCTATCTGAAGGCGAGCAGATACTGTCGACTATGTAACGAATCATTACCAAAGGGCTTAATGCCTCAAACATTTTCTACCATTCAAACGTAGGGCGAAAGTGAAACTTTCAAAGATGACAGTAATTAGACACTCAAAGAGCCCTCGATGAATTGATAAATCCACGGTTAACTTTACTGCATTTTTCTGCATACCTAATACTATGTAGTAAGTCAAAAAAAAATATTCAGCAAGCAAATAAAGATTAATAATTTTTTTTTTGTTTTAATAAGGGATAGATGTATTATATTAATATTGGTATCTGAACGTCACATTACAATGTTATGGACGTTTCCGAACGCTACCTGTGCGACCAGGTATATAAGAAAAGGCAAGATGGCGGCGCTCTCCGCTATCGGGATTAAGACAAGAAGAGCGGGTCAAGGGAATTGTAAAGTTAACCTAAAATAAATGTGTGTATCCCTCACTCAATAAGAATGCCTGACTTGGCTCTACGAAATATCTCACAACTTTTTAAGGTGGAATAGTTTCGAGACTTGGCCTATTTTTTACATGGAATGTTCTTTTAATGGATCTCACTTATTTTCGTAGGTTATTGTGTTATCGACACATACAAATTTATTAATGCAGCCGGGAATAATATTTTTGCATAAACTTCGTATGAAAATGTTATTTTACCAACATAGTTAAATAGTTATGTCAAAATTGCGCAATTACCCTTCAGTATTGATAGTACAAGTATGTACTTATGGACAGTACAGATACAATAGGTTCATCCGTACTATTGCAATTTATTTTTATCAATTATAAAAAAAAAAACAATAGCCGAGCTAAATGCTATAAACTTTTTCACATTTATTAAATACAATTTGTATTCAAGCTTCATCTGAAAAGCGATCACGGTAAGCCAGGGATAATGCTCATTTTATTTTGGGAATAAAAACTAATGAAACGAAAAATAAACAATACTGAATTCAGAGGACAGACAACGCCGCGAGCGATTGGGAGTCTAATCGATGAGGGCGTTGAATTCGAGGGTTTTTTTATTTATTTAAATCTCGTAACCAGGAATCAGTCCCCGCGAAGGATACGGGCGACTGAATCCGCGATTACTTTATGGTAAATGATTTCTAATAGAGGGTTATAGATGAATTATCGAGAAGATGGAATTGCATTTGTAGTGGTTGTACGAGAAAATAGAAAATTCAAATATAGAATGACTGTAAACATACAATACTACTACATATGCAATTCCATGCTCTCGTTAATTTATCTATACCTACTCCACAATTTGTATTTTATGGTAAAAATCAAATGTATAAAAAATATATTTTATAAGGTTTTGTATGTGAGAGTTTACAAATAAATATATTATAATGGAATGGAATTAAGTTAAATCAAATTCCACTTAATGAATGTCCTTTCTATTACGGCATAAAAAAGGTAAAATTAATCACCATGAATAATTAAAAACATTGACACGTATCGTACGTTTTATACGTATTTTTCTTATTTTCAATCATACGAGAGAATAGTGTAAATTAGCAGCGGGACGAAACAAATAGAAATATTAGATATCGTTGATAAAAACGGAGAAAATGTCTTATTTTTTTCTAGATTATTTTAAAATATAGCAAACATAACAATAAAACCGTCCTCGTTGATTGGAGTAAATCAGATAAAGAGCCACTTGCAACATTTACTCTTGAAAGGTTTTTATTACCACCAAGTACTTTGATATTAAAATTATATTCTAAACATCAAATGTTTTTGTCAGCACACTTGAAAAGATTTCAGCTGCATTAGTATTTTCCTGAAAGCCTTATTTTTACGACTAATTAGCGCCTACGTAATTAGCAATATAAGAAATGTGTTCTCTACAAATTCTCTGATTGTGAATGTCCTCAAACGGGAATATAATTTTTATAATATAATGTAGACAGAATATCATTAAATCAATTACCTATTTACTGTTTTCTCCGAAGAATTATAATCATTAATTTAATGTTATTGAAATTTAATAAAAGCGTAGGTGAGGTAGGTTAAGCAGTGTAGAATAGAATAGAATAGAACCGGTCATCCGCGTAAACACTTGAATCCTTCATTACGCCCAAGATTTCTAAGTACTTAAGAATCCCTCGCTGCGCTCAGGTTTTTATTGTAGAATCTTTCGCTTCACTCAGGATTCGGTATCCCGCCCTTGCCGTAAATATGTAGCTCCCGACACAATCTACTATTAGAATTGTCTGGAAGAATAATAAAGTCTTGGTTTATCACTGTCAGCTGCATTCCATTCAGCTGGCAAATCTCGATGCCACATTTTAGAAAAAACTAATAGTACTACATTTAAATACGAGTAACGGTAGTCTAGTGGTTCAAGGATGCGGCTGTCAAACGGCGGTCGTGGGTTCAAATCCTCCCTCGTATCAATATGTGTGGAATATTATTTGATATTTACCGTTATATTTGCGTTGAAGCAAAACATACAATTGCATACAATTGCGAATTTCAAAAGTGAATGTGAAGTTCCAAACCCGCACTGGGCCAGCGTGGGGTCTACTTCCCATTCACTCTCCTGTGCCAAGCAGTGGGACGTATGATACGTATTTACGCTGATGAAGATGTTTTTTTTGTATCTTTATTTAAAGAGTTTTGTCAAAATTACAACGTTACTCTTGACGGCCAGTTAGCCTAGTGGATAGTGGCGCTGCATACGAAGCTGAAGGTCCTGGGTTCGAATCCCGTGGACAAATATTTGTGTGATGAACATAAATATTTGTTTCTGAGTCTTGGATCTTTTCTATGTATGTAAGTATTTATATCTATTAAATATATCGTCGTCTAGTACTCATAACACAAGCCTTATTGAGCTTACTATGGGACTAGTTCGACTTGTGTAAGATTTGTCCCCTTATATTTATTACTCTATAGTGCAACTTGCTAACTGTTATAAATCAAATTCATAACACTATGTAACCTAGCAGCGCGCAGTCATTTTCGTCTGCGTATTCCTATCAGAACCAAGCCGTACAGAGCCTTGCTTCCCTAGAATTGGGTTGTGTCCTCATGTTAAAATTGATAGCGCAGTGTTGCTAAATTGATAGTAAATCTTCAAATAAATGCAATTAAGTATAAATTACGAAATATAATTAAAATCATAAAAAGATATGGCCCTTGAAAGTTTACAAAAAATATGCATTTTTTTTATTGTCCAAAAGTAAATTTAAAGCTACCAATAGAATCCTTACGCTTTTATAGAAACAATATTGTATGACAACTATGGTCCTAAACGCAATATTTCGCAACCGAAACAGCAATTTACTTGATTTTCCATATAACGACTAGTACAAATATTACCCTGTGACGTCATAATTCAATGTTAATCAGTATGGAACGTTTTCGGCTACCGCCAGCGAGGTCCGTCTTTAACTCAATTTTTTGGGTATTTATGTTCTTTAATTGTACTTACTCCCATACAAACATTTGTTCCACACCAAAAACTGGTTCGAATGGCATCGTAAAAAAAATTAGGACACAAGCCTATTAAGGGAAAGACAACCCTGTCACAGGCATTTCGCTGCTTATCGATGCCTTGCGACGGGTCAACTCTCTTTATCTTCTTGATGATGATGATGATGATGTTAATGAGTACGTTCATAATATTTCCCCAGAGCGCAGTCGTGGGATCCAGAGTGACGCTGCCTTGCCGGGTGGTGAACAAAGTGGGGCAGCTGCAGTGGACGAAGGACGACTTCGGTCTCGGCACGCGCCGGCAGCTCGCGGGCTACGAGCGGTACCAGATGGTGGGCAGCGATGAGGAAGGTCAGTTTCACAGAACACTGAATACTATAGAAAGGCGATGTGGACGTGGCCCGCGCGCCACTACTTTGACCATGCGCTCAAAGCTTTCGCTCACAAAGTTGTAGGCGACGTGGGCAAGATGAGGAGGCGACACCGGTCCCGATAGAAACCGCGCTTGATACCCCTTCTAATAGTGTTCTGTGGTCAGTTTAGTACCCAGCAGTCTAGACTAGCCCCCACTAACAAACAACTTTGGATACATACCAACCTAGAGTTGATGCGGAGTATTCAGATTCAGATTAATTATTGGTAAAATTAAAGTACATTGGATATACCACTTACTAAAAGTGAATACAAGATTATAATTAACATTAACTAAGATAAATTAAAACTAAGTTAAATCTAAAAAAAGCCCTCGAGGCATTGTACCGAGGATGCTGGCGGCATTTCCTCGCTGAATTGCAATGTTGAATTGCATCGACCAGACGTTTCGCGATTTCTGCAAATAACTTATGCGCACTGGGACCCCACGGACCGAGGGTCTCGACGCCAAAGGGTACAAAGTCGTACTCTCTGCCGAGGCCTCTATATTTATTACATTTCAGATTTTCGGCGTTTTCCGCCGCTGCACCCACATTTAAATTCAAATTCAAACATTTATTCGTCACAAAACAGAAAATAAAAGAAGAAATAAAATTAAAAAATAAGAAAGGTTGTCACGAAATGGACCCAGCTCAGCATGTTGCTAGCTTGACAGCCAGCGCTGGTCTTCCGCAGGGTCCATTCGGTAAAGACACGGTAGAAAACAATCACAGCACTGCACAAATAAAAAAAAATCTAAGAATAACATATAGGTACCTATTTAAATACAAAAGATAATGAAAAAGAAATAAAAACCGGCCAAGTGCGTGTTGGACCACGCAAAACGAAGGGTTCCGTGCCTATTAAAAAGGTCGTATCGTCACAGAATTTTTACGGCACTTACGTCCTTTTCTTTGAGGAAGGCAGTTTTTCAGCAATATCTCGAAAACCTCTGAACCGATCTTATTCAAAACAATTTTCGGTGAATGAAATTAATAAGCCCTATGTCCATGAATTTTTCCATATTTTTAAAATACACCGTTCAAAAATTAGAGGGGGGGGGGACAGAATTTTAGTGACTTTCGGGGCGATTATCTCCGACCCTATTCACTTAATCAAAAAAACTGCTAAAAAACCTTATATTTATTGTGAAGGCCTATCGATTGATGTGCCACACGGGGGGCCACAATGAAAAAAAAAATTTGACTTTTAGTTTTATGTATGGAGTGCACCCCTAAAATTTTTTTTTTTTGTCATTTTAATTACAAAACTATGTAGCGGCTAACAAAAAACACCTATCCTCAAAATTTTATTCAAATACACCTTATGTGACATACGGACAGACGGACAGACGGACATGACGAAACTATAAGGGTTCCGTTTTTGCCATTTTGGCTACGGAGCCCTAAAAAATACTACTATTTAATAAAATAAACTATATATACGAGGAAAGAACAATACAAACTCAGCGGCTTGTTGGCCTGCGAGAAGTTGCACAAGTCATAAAATCAAATTCAGTCATAAATATCTGTAGCGACAGCGGTTTACAACCTCTATAGATGTTGGCCGCTGATCGCATGTGCTGTCGTGGAGTTTGACAGAATGTCTTGTCATTGTTAGCTACTTAATGTATTGTATATTATTCCTTGTTTATTGCTTTGCGATATTAAATAACGTGAATATTGTTTATAAGTTTATGATTTAATTTATCGCTACCCTAAGAAGCTTTCCTTCAACTGGTGACTCACGACTTAACTTTATAGAACACAGAGTACATTCTACAGGATACCTACGGGTACTTTATCAAACCATGGAAGATACAGGGATGAAATGCGAGTCGGCGGTTTGCCGTGTCAGTGTTAAGATTCCACCCTTCTGGTCAGAAAACCCAGAATTATGGTTTTGCCAAATAGAAGGGCAATTTGATCTCGCGGGCATTACGGCGGACACAACCAAATACTACCATGTTATTTCAGTATTAGATCCGAAATACGCGACGGAAGTGGAAGACATTATAAAAAGCCCTCCAGCGGATAATAAGTACGCGACTCTTAAGCGTGAACTGATTGCCCGTTCATCGATATCACGCAGTGAGAAACTTAAACAGCTTATGACTTTGGATGAATTGGGAGATAGGAAGCCTAGCCAGTTCCTACGTCACATCCGCAATCTTGCAAGTGATGGCTACCCAGACGAATTTTTACGCACGGTATGGTCAAGCCGCTTGCCCACTTTGCTTCAGAGCCTGATTGCGATGCAAGACGACGCGAGTTCCCTGGATAAATTAGCCGGAATGGCTGATAAGGCATACGAAGCCAGCTCACTAATGTCTGCTCGTCATGTGTCAACTGCATCGACATCTGCGACGCTATCTCCTGTAGTCGACGAACTAAATAAAAAGATTGAAGCCTTGTCTACGAAGCTCGAGGCGTTGTCCACAACGGGGCGACGCGCTGAATTTAGATCCAGGTCATGGTCCCGTCCTGGTCAACGCGGACGGTCTAGAAGTCGCTCGCGTGCAGGCGCCGGCAAGCGGTACTGTTGGTACCACTTCATGTTTGCTGACAGAGCAGCTAAGTGTATTCCACCTTGTAATTATCCAAAAAACTAAATAAGCAGTCGCATGTTGCGACTGAAAAGAACAGTAATAATAACGGCGAGTGTAATGCAGTTTCTAGCCGTTTGTTTATCACTGACAATACATCTAAACTTCAATTTTTAGTTGACACGGGGTCAGATTTGTGTGTTTACCCTTTAAGTTACCTGCGTGGACAAAAACGTCAGCGGACGGACTATGAATTGTTCGCTGCAAATAATACCGTTATAGCCACTTATGGCTATTTGAGTTTATCACTTGATTTTTGTTTACGGCGTAATTTTGTATGGCGTTTTGTGGTTGCAGACGTAAGCAAGCCGATTATAGGCGTAGATTTCTTATCGTACTACAATTTATTAGTAGATGTTCGCAATTCGTGTTTGATAGACAATACGACTTCTCTTACATCGGCAGCTTTTGTTGCACCATCAACAAATTGTCCGCAAATCAAAGTAATCACTGGTACATCTTCTTACCATAAGTTGTTGGCAGAGTTCCCTGATATAGTGCGGCCCATGGGTAGCCCTCAAGAACGAATTTGTAAACACACCACAAAGCATTATATCAGGACAACTCCTGGGCCTCCTGTATTTGCGCGACCTAGACGACTGGCACCGGACCGTTTAAAAATCGCCCGACAGGAATTTGAAGACATGGAACGTACTGGTATCGCAAGAAGATCTGAAAGTGCTTGGTCATCCGCCCTCCATCTGGTGCCTAAGAAAGATAACGGTTGGCGTCCTTGTGGCGATTACCGCGCTCTTAACGCACGCACGATACCAGACCGATATCCAGTGCGCAACATTGCCGATTTTTCGCACAATCTATTTAATTGTAAGGTTTTTAGTAAATTGGATCTAGTGAAAGCGTATAATCAAATTCCTGTCGCTCCTGAAGACATTCCTAAGACAGCAATTACGACCCCTTTCGGCCTTTTTGAGTTCCCGTTCATGAGCTTCGGTTTACGGAATGCGGCGCAGACTTTTCAGCGCTTCATGGACGAGGTTTTGAGAGGTCTTGATTGCTGTTTCCCTTATATAGACGATGTTTTAGTGGCATCTGCGAACGACACGGAGCACGAGGAACATTTACGTTTGATTTTCGAGCGTTTGAGCGAACACGGGATTTTACTAAACCCGAACAAATGTCTGTTCGGTGTACCGGAAATTGAATTCCTAGGCTATCTGGTTTCTTCGGAAGGTTCGAAGCCCATTGGTGATAAGGTCAAGGCAGTGCAAGATTTCCCACAGCCTAAAACAATTAGAGAGTTGCGACGTTTTCTTGGCGCAATAAATTTCTACAGGCGCTTCATTACTGACGCTGCCAAATTACAAGCTCCATTGCATGCTCTGCTTAGTGGTCCTTCGGTTAAAAGTAACACAGCTATTAGTTGGACCCCGGACTTGGTGAAGGCTTTCAATGATTGTAGGCAGAGTATTGTAACTGCGACTCTTTTAGCCCACCCAGATCCCCGAGCCCCTTTGGCTATTGCTACCGATGCGTCAGATTTTTCCATAGGTTCTGTATTACAGCAAAAAGTGCACGGTCACTGGCAACCACTTGGTTTCTTTTCTAAGAAATTAACTTCATCCCAGACTAAGTACAGTGCCTATGATAGGGAATTATTGTCAATTTATGAGTCAGTCAAATATTTCCGCCACATGGTTGAATTGAAACCCTTCTTTATTTTGACAGACCACAAACCTATAGTTTCAGCTTTTCAAAAATGCCATGATTCCTGCTCACCGAGACAGTTTAGATATTTAGATTTCATTTCCCAATTTACTACAGACATAAGGTATATCGCCGGCGAGTTTAATGTCGTAGCTGACGCACTCTCAAGAACTGACGCTATTACTGACGGACTGGACCCTTATCTTTTAGCTACATCTCAAGCTACAGATATAGAACTCAGTAATTTAATCAAAAATGGTTCCGCGCTTAAACTTCAACAATTGCCTTTTGCGAATACTAAACTGTTTTGCGATGTATCCGGGCCTATTAAGCGTCCTTATATAACACCAGAGTTTCGAAAACCAATATTCGACTCACTCCACCGGTTTAGTCACCCTAGCGCAAGGGCAACTATAAAATTAGTTACTGAACGTTACGTATGGCCAGGAGTTAAGAAAGACTGTCGTAACTGGGCGAGAACTTGCATTCCTTGTCAAAAATCTAAAATTTCTCGACATGTTCACGCGCCGGTTCATGACTTTAAGATTCCTTCGACGCGATTTTCACACGTCCATTTGGATTTAATCGGCCCGTTGCCGAGTTCAGATGGTTTCAAGTACTGTTTGACTGCCGTCGATAGATTTACTCGATGGCCTGAGGCAGTACCGATCGTAGATATAACTGCGGAAAGCGTCGCGAAGGCTTTTATAGCTACGTGGATTGCTCGTTTTGGTTGCCCTGATAGGGTAACCACGGACAGAGGTGGGCAGTTTGAATCACATTTGTTTCGACAGATTTCATCAATAACCGGTTTCAGTCATTTAAAAACAACTGCCTACCATCCAGCTGCCAATGGCATGGTGGAACGTTTCCATCGACAGCTGAAAGCAGCTGTAATGTGTCATGCAAATAATACGTGGACAGAGTCTCTTCCACTCGTACTCTTAGGCATACGGAGTGCATGGAAAGATGACCTCTCAGCCTCTTCAGCTGAACTTGTATACGGGGAACCCCTTAAGCTCCCCGGGGATTTCTTTAATCACCAAACCAATGAGAGACTTACTGACTATACTGATTTCTTAGCTCGATTGCGTTTACACATTAAGAAAATTCAGCCCACAACAGTGGTACGTCACGGCACTCATAAAACCTTTGTCTTTAAAGATTTGACTACCGCTTCATACGTTTTTGTGAGGCAAGATCTTGTTCGCAAGTCTCTTCAGCCACCTTATGCAGGTCCATACAGGGTTTTAGAAAGGAACGACAAATATTTTAAAATTAATATGTCCGGGAATTCAGTTTCTGTTTCTATTGATAGGTTAAAGCCAGCGTACGTCTTGCTGGAACAACCTGCAGATAGTTTCAGTACGTTGCCCGTTCCTGTTGTATCACCAACTCCAGATGTAGTTTCACCTGCTCCTGTCGTTGCTGAGCCTAGAACGACCCGTTCCGGTCGTCGGGTCTGGTTCCCCGAACGTTACCGTCACTAAAGGTCTCGGGGGAGGCTGATGTAGCGACAGCGGTTTACAACCTCTATAGATGTTGGCCGCTGATCGCATGTGCTGTCGTGGAGTTTGACAGAATGTCTTGTCATTGTTAGCTACTTAATGTATTGTATATTATTCCTTGTTTATTGCTTTGCGATATTAAATAACGTGAATATTGTTTATAAGTTTATGATTTAATTTATCGCTACCCTAAGAAGCTTTCCTTCATATCAATTAACATAATACAATTCATAGCTTTACATCATTACAATTTCATTTACAGTAGTCAAACATGGGTACAGGGATCATGTTGTAGAATTTCGTTAATGCTGTAGCATTCCATATTAATAAGCATGTCATTCAGAAAACACTATCGCTTGTCGAGCTTTTAATGTCAATCGGTACACGGTTATATAGATTTGGTCCGACAACACTGAGCACCGAACAGGCCTTCGCTAGTCGTCGCTAAGGACTAGACGCGTCTTATTTCAAATTTATTTATTTATTTTATTTATTTATTTCCAAACTTACAACTATTTTTACAGGTCCTAAGCCTAAGACAATAGTGTAACTACTTGTACAAATTATGTTACCTATATTTATATCTATGTCATCATCATCATCATCATCATCATATCAGCCGAAAGACGTCCACTGCTGGACATAGGCCTCCCCCAGAGAGTTCCAAACCAAATTGACCGGTCCTGCGCCACCCGCATCCAGCGGACTCCCGCGACCTCGACCAGGTCATCAGTCCACCTTGTGGGGGGCCTACCCACGCCGCGCCTTCCGGTACGTGGTCGCCACTCGAGAACCTTTCCGCCCCAACGGCTATCGGTTCTACGTGCAATATCTATGTATTACAACATATTATGAACAATGCCGGAATGAAACCGGAGATTGCTTAAAAACTTCTAAAGACTATTAGCTTTATGAAAGCGAGATTGTTCCACTGGTCACAAAGGATACATGATGTTCGGAAGCACTGAAGACCTTCCTGTTTAGTAATTTCTTCATAGCCAAGTTGATAGAAATGATGATTTGGAACCATCCGCAATAAACGATGCGGTGTTATTTAAGCGGCACCTGACTTTTGGATTAGATTAGTGGGACGACGGTGGCTTAGGGATAGGGGCTGCGATCCTCGTTCGGGATCGTTCCTGGCTCAACAGAATTCCTTGGCCATACAGCGCAGCAACGCCGCCAGGGTCATGGGAACTTTCGGGCCACCAACGATCCGGGGTGGTCCTTTTAGTTTAGGTTAGTACGTATTGTTGACGAAGCCAGTTGCGGATTCTGTCATTGTCGTGATTATTAGTTGTATTTAAGTAAAAAAAATATATTATTAAATGACTTATCTTTAGATTAGATTATTTATTTCATGATAAAAAAATACATTACAAATTAGTCAAGATTGATGAGGTTAGACTAATCATATAAAATGGTGGGCTCGTCTATTCTAATCTACTCGTCTAAAACGCAACTGGTCTAAGAGGTAACTGGTCTAGAACGCTGTTAGACCAGCAGCTGTCGCGAATGATAACAGTCGATGGTGTCTTGATGACTGTCGTGACAATCACTTCGCGATGGCTCCACTTCTTTTGGTTGTTGGGAGTGTCGCGAATCATGATATGGAGATGATATCGCGACACTCCCAACAACCAAAAGAAGTGGAGCCATCGCGAAGTGATTGTTACGACAGTCATCAAGACACCATCGACTGTTATCATTCGCGACAGCAGCAGTTTAAGACCAGTTGCGAATTTCCTTCTAGGCTAGATGCTACTTAGACCAGCTGCAGTTTAGACGAGATGCGTTTTAGACAAGTTGCGTTTTAGTCGAGTTGATACCAACTCATTCTGCTTACAGCATTATTCATGCTGTCATTTGTTTCAGGGGACTACTCGTTGGACATCAGAGAAGTGACCTTGGAAGATGATGCGTTGTACCAGTGCCAAGTCAGCTCAGGACCTAGAGGTTAGTCAACTCGTCTTGAAAGAAAGAAGACATTTATTCACTACATAAAAGACACAGAGAGACAAAGGGAGTAAACATACAATACAATTGTAACATTGTGTGTGTCTTCGCGGCAGTGAATCGGTCGCTGTCTCAGCATTATGCCGAGGTGTCAGACAGACACCTAAGTTCAGCGCTGGTTATCAGACAGCACCATACGTGACTCACGGAACGCAACACAACATACTATAGATACAAAAGTAAGTATGTAATAAATTTGTAAAATATACACCGTGGGCGTTAACAACCCGAAAGATTTAAACCAACGATTTTAGAGCCTAATTAGAGTATTTAAAGTTATATAACATATAGTCCAAAAACCCATAATTTAAGAGATATTAATTATTTAAAACAAATCACAAGTTACAAAATCTCAATTGTAACACACCCTAAGGGCGTGAGGTAGCCACCTACTACTTTTACACGCAGACGCACGAACTGCATGGTTGTTAGCCAGTTTTACTTAATTAAGTTTGGTATCTGTCCTACAAAAAGGTTTCATTAGCGAAAAATTTTCGTCGTGATAAAAGGATGTCACTTGCAACTAAAATACAGCGTAGTGCTTTAAATAATAATTATTATGATATCACACAAGTAGCTTTCCTCTTTTCTCTTATCGCTAAGACTAGAAATCTAGTCTTGTCTACTTTTGTTCTGTCCTCAATCGCGAGAGTGCAAACTATTTACCTTCACTGATAGTTTGAAATTGATGTCACTAAAATGACATATTTTAAATGATTACTGATTGTCACGCAAGATAAAATCACGTTGAAAATTTGATTGACTGTAATAAATAAATTCGCCATGCCGCATTATCCTTCGGCTTATTTAGCGGATGGCAACTCGCTCCTGGCAGTCGCCGAATACCGAAGATGCCCAGATCGTCGTCTACCTCATCATTCTACTTTTGTGGATATCCACCGACAGTTTCGGGAAAAAGGGCTTAGAAAGACTCCAAGGGAAAGCGCGATAAATCTAGATGTACGAACAGATAATCGAATAATGAATTTGATTACAGAAGATCCAACGTTATCGTCAAGAGCTGTAGCACGACTAGTCAATGTTAATGTGTGTAATTATGTCAATCCTAGCCCGCCCGGTCACCCGACTTAACTCCATTGGATTTTTTTCTATGGGGAACTCTGAAAGATAAGGTATACTCAACACCAGTGAACTCTAGAGAAGAATTATTATGAAGAATTGGAACGGCATCAGAAGAGATAAAGAACACTTTTGTGAACCTAAATAATGAAATCCGTTTAAGATTAAATCTTTGTGCTGAAAACGGTGGTACACACTTTGAAAACCTAATACATTAAATTAATAAAAATGCGTAATTGTTTAACATAGTTGTTTACTTTATTTTACTTAGTATAAATCAACACATCGAGCATTTAAAATACGTACTGATTAGCATGATCGATATTATAACAAAGTAGGTAATCATCTCTTTCCAGCTATAGTATGAGGTAAAACAATAATAGGTATGATTTCTTTCGGATATAATCATGGTTAATGGTTTTGGTTGCGTCAGTCAAAGGAAAAGATATCAACGCAAAGTATCAACAATAATAACTGCACTGTAATGTTGTGGTAACTACTAAAGTTTGGATACCTACAATTTGTGGTATTTTGTGGTGCCAATAAATTGAAATAATTTCAACGTAAACATCATGCTAGACATGACACTTCTTGTCATGGAACACAAGTCACTGCATTCGCCGTGGATCGTATGATATCGGAGTGATTCGTGAAGTGTCATGCTCGCTCTCTGTTTCTCAACTTGAGATTAATTAAACTCGCTCACTCTCTGGAGTAAAGGTTTGTTCACAAAGAAGCGGTCAATTAATATGATTTAATTTGTACTGAAAAAGTAATTTAATTAAGACACATAATTGGACCCATGTTGATATAACATTATTTACTCGTACTGTCGTCAAAAATACGTGGTTTAAATCTTTCGGGTTATTAACGCCCACGGTGTATAACAGTAGCACAATGGGATGAAAAAACACAAAGAATAAAACGCGACACGGTTGGTATGTTAAAAAGTGCTGGATTGGTTAGGGTTGGGATTTTTGGAGCGTCAACAAATAGCCTTTAAGCTGGCGTTTACAGGTATACTTGCTAGATGCTCCTTGGATAGGTGGAGGGAGATTATTCCAACACTTGGACGCCGCGAACCTAAAACTACCTCGAAACGCCGCGGTCCGATGCTTTGGCACCAGAATCATCGCCTTACACCTTGCTACTTCTTAAAGCTATTTCTAAGTATACTTGAGTTGAGTTTGCTGACTTGCATCAAAGTAGTCCATTAACAAGTTTCTGTCAAAAATTTCATTTTTGGCACAAGCTTTTATTGCCGACTGTACTTTTCTGCATACCATCATCAAATACTCATTGAGACGATTCTAACGAGCCCAAACTCGATGTGTGTCGTTTCATTGCGAAGTTCCTATGGCCACCTTCCAGCTCCATCATCAGATCAGCTCCATGTCATCATAATATTGCATTGTCACGCGTTTTACATATATGAAGAAGAAGAAGATGAAAATAAGTTTATTCATGACGTTTTAAAACTTAGGCTAATACATAGGAGAAGAAACAGTAGTGAACATTTTAAATCGTCATTGAAATGGCCTCCACTCAGCTTTATGTCAAGGTACCTTGTGAGTACCTTGACGCTGGTCTTCCGTGGATACCCTTCCAAGAGAACGCTCCAATACGCGGCAAACATAACTTATAGTAACAGAAATTAGCTAAATGATAAATACCATTAGACATAGTTTGAGGAGATCCAATACACTAAAACTACATTGCAATATACATTGCAATATAAAAAGATATGTATGCAAAATTTCAGCTCAATCGGAAACCGGAAAGTGGATCAAATTTAACTTGCAAGATTACAGACAACGGTCAGGTGAAAGTAAATAAAAGCGTGTAAAAAGCAGAACCACCCAAGGTAAAAGACTCCATTTCCATTAACAGTTTAAAAAAAGTTGGCTTTGAGGCCGAGCAACGCTACGTGTGCTACGCCTTATTGCGTAGCAAATATTTTCCGTAGCGGATGTGCGTCGTGGAAATTGTTCGTAGACGCATGTAATATGTGAGTCATTGACTGTATGCATTGGCGTGTGCGATTGTATGTACTATCGCCCAAGGGTACGGGTTCACACCTCTAGGATCATTTTCGAGCGTTCGCTATGCATGTGCTGACGATTTTAAACAGAAAGTGTGAACCCGTACCCTTGGGCGATAGTACGTGGATGTGTGCCCAATCAAGCAAGGACTTTGAGATGTACAACAATAGGTTAGCATTTTCACTCTCAGGAAGCCGTCTAGCGGGTGCTTACGCCTTAGTCACTTTCCGCTACATACGGGGAAACCACGGAATCGGCTACGAGCGTAACGCGTAGCGATTCTTGGCAGTAAAAATGGTGCACCGGTTCTAAGCAGTGGGGTTAAAAATTATAGTACATTATGCCACAAGTACGGTAAGATATGATTTACGAACGAGAGTCTATTAGAAGCCTGAAGCCGAAGGCGGAAGATTTTGATGACTTGAGTTTGTAACATTGTTACCGTACGTGTCGTCGCATACAATGTTTTTCATCACATTTGCGAGGAAATAAATAACTACAAAAGACAGAAAAATCTATGTTTCATGCAACTGCACCAATCAAACGTTGACGAAATTGACAACTTCACTACCAATATTCTTCAACCAATCACAGAGCAGTACAGTAGTATTATTGCGGCGCGTGGCCACCTAGATTTTTTTTCAACCAATCACAGAGCAGAATTCTTGTGGCGTACGGCCAACGAGATTTGCTTAAGCCAATCAAATGACACCCTTACGCCCTTAGGCGTAATAAAGGCTATTGTAGCTCTGTATGGCTGCGCGTTATGAAGCCCTTTACTAGCAAGTGTGAAGAAAAATAATAAATATAACAGACCAGACCGTAACAGCGATAACAAACAAGATTCAGCGTATTTTGAATCACGACACAAAGGGAGTCTATATGAGAACAGGGGGCCGATTAGAGAAATACGCTTTTCATGCCAATTTGAAATCAATATTTGGTGATCTAGGTTTAACCAAAGGGTCTCAGTTCGCAATTATTTGACACCGATAACAATGTGGTCTGAGGCTTTCTTTATTACCGCCCGTGGTGATAAAAATATAAAACGCAGACGTACAAGGAGACAGTAGAGGTAAAACAATAATTATGCGATCTTATCGCTAAAGAGCGATCTCTTCCAGACAACCTTTGGGTAGTGACGAAATGAATAGTAAGACTTAGTATTATAGATGAACCAGAAACCATAGTGTTACGTAATTAAATCAGATATTTATTCGTGTAATACATTACATACCTAGGGCGGTGAATTCGTGAATGACCCAGGTTGCAGGTGTTATCTGGGATCTGGGATCTAAATATGTGATCTGGGGCTTTACGAATTACCGTCCGTGGTTTGTTTAAACTTTTACATCTTGCCTTGGCCAGGAAGTGAGATTTTCTTTTCGCGTAGCGGGCAGAATATCCCACTTACGGCCTAGGGTGACGTATTTGTGAAATCCGAATGCGAAATTTATGTGAACAATTGACGAGGACCTATTTTGAACCACACAAAGGGGGTTAGCACGAGAATGACTCTTTGTTTTGCCTCGCCCGGGGCCACAGTGTGTTCGACAGTATTGATGGAGCTGTAGATCAATAGCAGCTAAAGATAAGCGCAATTACTGAGTTAATGTGGTTTAGCTAGGCTTCACTTTGATAACACTTTTATATACCATCACGCCTGTTTCACGGAGAGGTAGGCAGAGTACATGGGCATTTGTTTAACGTCTAGACGTGCAAAGGCTTATTTTAAAGGCACGCTAATTTTCAATGGAATTGACATTGAGGGTGGGTTGCACCAAACCATCTGTAATATTTAGTCAGCGGTGTTCGTTAAAATCTGAATGAATGAAAGGTTTGACAAGTTTTTATGGAATGACAGTTGTCGCGCCATATTTACCGTTGATCTGTCTGTAATCGTAAATTAGCCCTTATTGTAAATTGGAACAGAGTTGCATTTCTTTTGTTTTGTTGCATTTGTTTTAGAACAAAACAAACTCTTCTCTATTTTTAACCCCCGACGCACAAAGAGGGGTGTTATAAGTTTGACGTGTCTGTGTGTCTGTGTGTCTGTCTGTTGCATCTTAGCTCGTAAACGAACAGACCGATTTTAATGCATTTTTTTTGTCCGAAAACTGATGTAATCGACGTGGTTCTTAGTTACGTTTCAACAAAATCGGTTCAGTCGTTTTTGAGATATTGAACTTTGAATTGAAATAATCGGGGGTTTTTACCTTTTCTAAGAAATGTCTAAGTTGTAGTTATTGACAGTGTGTACATGTGTAAATGTGTTAATAAAAACGGTTGATCCTCCATATAAATATAGTTATTACTTTTATGGATTATCTGATACTATGTCATATACTTTGAAAGAAGAAAATCCTACTTGTCTGTATAGCCAAGTGCAAGTTTTTGTTGCTATCATTAAATACGTAAAGTCTCAATATCACACCATACACGGATTATAATCATTTCATAACCGTAACCGTTCCGCGTATCATCATTCCTAAAAATATGCCATTTTAAATCAAACTCTAAAGTTGGTTACAAAGCATTCATTATCGCTTGTCATTTTTCCACTCGTGCGAAGGTGCTTTTCCCCAAACAAGAGTGGACTTTACAGGACCGATACAAATGCGGTAATCCTTTAACGATTATACAGCTTTGAAGCGCGTTTTTATTTAGAAATGAACCTTATTTAGTAGTAAACTGAGTTGTAATTAGCTTGCGGTTAGTGTAATGATATCTTAACCATATTTATAATCCAGTTGGATTCCGTATCTTTATAAACCGCAGTGCAGTTAAATATGGCGAGCGCATTCAATCATAATATTTCATAGAACCGCGTGAGATACTGTCAACATTTTATAAAATGAGATTTTTAATTAAACTTGTGCTGTTTTTAAACTTTGGAGACGATGGACGATAGCACAGCTTAACTAGCAGTTAGTAATAATAACAATCACAAAGAAAAATGGAAATAGTCGTTCGTTTGAATGAACTTTCTTGAGACATGTTTAAAATAATACTTATAGGTACACATGTTTCAAACTCTTCGGGAGTTCTTATTCAGGATGAGTGAAATCGCCCGTATTGATTATTTAATACGCGAGTCTAACCCTGTAATTTTATTGTTAGTATTTATAATAGTTCGTTTTTGTGGATATTATTCTATTAATAATTCTATTGCTCTTGAACTCAATATGTTTTGTACTACTGAACTACTGAAATTACCACCAGCTACAAAAATTACTTCTTTATGATAATATTTTTAAAAAATCGAGGGACAAAAGTCAAGTAAGTCATCTTCAAGCCGCTAATTTCTACAATTCAATGTACACATTCACTGCTGTTTTGAAAACATTGTTCTACTGCACAAAGTCGTGCACTACATTAATATATTTCGAATTCAAAATAAGACTTAACTTCGCCATACTCCCCAAATAAAGTTCTATCTGGATACAATTTGAATGTAACTTACACCCTTGTTACATTCAATGTAAAATATCCGTATTGTGTAACCATTTAACAACACTTCTTACAATCGTGAATCATCGTTTGTCCCTGCGATGGTAATTTCTGTATGCAATCTTTATTTGGGAACATCGCACTACCAAATCCAAAATGCACTAAGTGCAATTACTTCATTCCAAAATCGAATTTACTGGACGGTAATACAGTCTAGTATTGTGTGAGTTTACGATGTAGCTTGACGCTTTTTTTTGTTTTTAACGAACCATGTGTGTACTTTCTGTTGACGAATATGTAATAGTTAAGTGCTAATTTGAACTGTATTATGATACGTTACAGTTCATTGTCCTTTGAGTGTGTGATATTCCTTTATCATCAAGCTTGTCACAGATCACTTTACAGCTTCAAAGGAAAGTGCTTTCGACAGTTGAATGCAATATGAACACTTTGTGTCGTTTTGTAAGTTATTTTAGTGTTTACTGAATTAATAGACGTACCTAATTTGAACGATACTTTGAAGGCTTTATTATGATTGGTATGATACGAAACTAGTTACAGACACAAAATATATGAAATGATATACAATAATAATAGTTATTTAATTCAGATAACAAAGATTTCTCTTAAATAAAGCTGGATACGAAAGAATTAACAAAGACACAGGGAAACAGGTAAAATAACTGGCGGTCTTATCGCTAAAGAGCGACCTCTTTTAGACAACCTTAGAAAACCCAGAAACAAGAAATCGTACAACAGATCTGAAATTGGATGGTGATGGTGAAGGACGGAACTGGGGTTAGGGAGTAATCTCCGGAATTATACTTTCTGATCCGATAAAAAAATCTAACCATTATGTATCATGAACTTTCGAAATAAAGGGTATATATTATCCGACGGCTTTGAATAGAATAAAAACATAGAATAGGTACTGATGACCTGGTAAAGGTCACGGGAGTCCGCTGGATGCAGGTGTCGCAGGACCGGTCACTTTGGCACTCTTTGGGGGAGGCCTATGTCCAGCAACGAACTCCCGCGACGGTCATCAGTCCATCTTGAGGGGGGCCTACCCACGCCGCGCCTTCCGGTACGTGGTCGCCACTCCAGAACCTTTCCGCCCCAACGGCCATCGGTTCTACGTGCAATGTGTCCCGCCCACTGCCACTTAAGTTTAGCGATTCGTAGGACTGTATCGGTAACGTTGGTTCTGCTTCGGATAGCCTCATTTCTGATGACTCCCAACATAGCCCTCTTCATTGCCCTTTGGGTGACTTTGAGCCTTCTTATGAGGCCCATAGTACGATGTTTTAATAATAATAAAATATTTTAATTTAGTCCATACAAAATCTACTCACACTTATTGCAGCAAATGTATCAACTCGCACTGATCACTAATCAAAATGTAAACAGCCAATAACGATCTCAGCTAAGAACGCAGTAATTTGACACCCCTATTCAATCAACAGATATTGTTCGTCGCCCTGTCATTTAATACAATGTGTCAGGGCTGTCACAAAAAAACTACACAGAACGCCGTTACGTTCTCTTCGAAGATACTTGTAGTACGGGAGACAAACAAATATGAACTCTATACGTTGTCCCTTAAGATTTAGATTATGTTGATCTTCACTGGCGTTAAAATAAAGGACCCTTGAGAATCTCAATTCAAGATTAGGTGGATTTAGGCCTTCGAAAATGTTGAGCCTTTAGTATTCAGTCTTAATAAATGTCGCTAGAACGTCAAATGCTAAGTTTTTCTTATATATATCAAACTGTCTTGTTATGCCTCGCTAGAATTTTATCTTATCTTATCTTATCTAGTTGAGGGCCCTTTCGGATACACTTCGACCCAGTGGGATCTTTTTGTGCATTTGCCCTCCCCTTTATAGCTACTCCCAAGCTCCCTCCACCATTTCCATAAAACGGATGCAGCTCAGCGGAAGTACCTTGAATTCCTTTGGTTGCAGATAGCCGTTACTGTGACCGAGGTTTGATGCCTAAATTGAAAACGATTTCAGCACACATTTTTTTTTTGAATTTCGGAAAACTGAATCGAGAAAAGTATTCCATATAATTTATGGTCCTGTTCACAAAATTTCACTAGAATCGGTTGAGGTTGTGAAATGTAACTAGAGTTTACAACAGCCGGACAGACATCCGGACATAGGAACGAATTTAGGCCC
Organism: Epinotia nisella; assembly: GCA_932294315.1. Lineage (NCBI taxonomy): Eukaryota > Metazoa > Arthropoda > Insecta > Lepidoptera > Tortricidae > Epinotia > Epinotia nisella. The sequence goes on along the minus strand of OW028696.1, from coordinate 10,640,139 downwards.
AAGCTAAAACAGAGAACTTCGTTCACTTCGCGCGCTTGTTTAATAAAGTAGTTTCACCAGACATACCGGACGTTTTTGCGAGAAGAGATGCATCGTTAGTGACGTCACCGAACAAAAGTTAAAGATATTCCATTTTGTAACCACAATTAACAATACAATTTTTTGTAAAACAAATTTTTATTCACGTCATTTTTATTTTTACGTCACTAACGATGCATCTTCTTCTCGCGAAAATGCCCAACCTACCTCGCTTAACAACCTCAAAGCTACACTCTGATTATGCTGTTATATTTATGTTATGCGATAATGATAAAAAAAACCAGGACAAGTGCGAGTTCAACTCGCGTGGTGAGGGTTCCGTAAAATATCGAGAATTTTCCCGTTACTTTGACTACTCAAACTTCTTATAGGTTTTCCTGTAATCTTTAGGCAAGGAACTATTTTCCATATTTTTTTCAGAATTTTAAGCCTAGTAGTTTCGGAGATAAGGGGGGGGGGGGGGGTTGAATGGTCACAATTTGTATTTTTGTCCTAAATTACTTCAAATCTATTTTTGCTAAAATTATAAAAAATATATATCTGAGATGCTTACAATAACCTCTTTCATTTGATATGTCACACAATACAGTTTGCGAAACTTTTTTTTCAATTTTTAGTTTACCCCCCAAAAGTGGCTCCCTTGTTCAGAGTTCATTAATTTACATTACGCGTCCCTCTTTGGGTTACCAATTTACATATGTGTACCAAATTACTCAATCGGTCCAGTAGTTTCGAAGCAAATTGGCTGTGACAGACCGACAGACAGACGCACGAGTGATCCTATAAGGGTTCCGTTTTTTCCTTTTGAGGTACGGAACCCTAAGAACGAGTAATTATGCTTTCAGTTCACCAAGGTGGTCGCTAACCGGCGAAATGACCCTACTTACCGAAAAATAAATGAGCGCAAAATGAAAATGAATGAAGCAACCCTATAAAACAACCCTGAACCCTGAACTATGATTCATATATTGTCATGCACTTAACCTGCACCTTAAAACATTTCAAAAAATCGTATTTATGTGCCCATAAGGTTGAAATTCGTCCAAAAACTCAGCTGTCCAAAGGTTAACTAGACGCGACTCCTTCACCCCTCAATCGACCCCAAGTCAAAAACGAAACATGAAACCTCTCCCTTCCCATTCAGTTCATATGCCTGACACCAAGTAAGAAAGAAACAAAAAGAGGTTTCATATTTCTTTTCAAAGATTTTGTTGATGAAATAGTGAAGCCACAGAACATAATGAGAAGCCTCACTGAAATAACTCAAGGGGGAAATCACGGCAGCAGTATCACTGTAAATTATTCAAAAAATATGACTGATATAGAAAACGCTGGATGTGGCAAAGATTTAAACAATAATTTTGGAAAAAAATATTTTCGATATCAACGTAGAGCCGCATCCACATTGGCTTTGGAAAAACTAGTGCTTACGTCAAATCTTGGAATTAGGCACCAAAGGGGGCTCCTTTAAGATACAACTGAGAAAACAAAAGGAAGGATATTGGATAGTTTTTATCCTGAAAATTATTATCTAATGGTGAGTATCCACTAGAGCTGTGCGAGGTTGCGAGGCTGTAAAAGCGAAAAAGTAAAAGTATAAAATTCTACAATAAAATTCCAAATCACATTACCGAACTCTAAATTCAAATCTGTCGTAAAACAGACACCACTTATGTCAAAAGCATATTATAAGATAAACGGGATAGGGATATTTGGCACCAATAAAATCCTGCACTAGAAATCTATCGCAAAATAAATAGGCTTACTACTGTAGCAATGTAACTTTAAAATTTTATAATACTCTGATACTGAAATGATATATTGTATACTGTTTTGAAAAAATTACACCTCGCCGAGTTGTTTACGCCGGTTCTTCTCGAGGCAGAGGTTTTCTTTCCGAACCGGTGGTAGTTTATCGACATTCATAGGTGCATGTAATATTAGGCATATTACAGTAGAATAAATCAATTTGACTTTGACTTTAACCTACTAAATACAACGCACGTTTTTGTCGCCTAAATGGTTAAAAAAAACCGGCCAAGTGCGTGTCGGACCACGCAAAACGAAGGGTTCCGTGCCTATTAAAAAGGTCGTATCGTCACAGAAATTTTACGGCACTTACGTCCTTTTCTTTGAGGAAGGCAGTTTTTCAGCAATATCTCGAAAACCTCTGAACCGATCTTGTTCAAAACAATTTTCGGTGAATGAAATTAATAAGCCCTATGTCCATGAATTTTTCCATATTTTTAAAATACACTGTTCAAAAATTAGAGGGGGGGGGACAGAATTTTAGTGACTTTCGGGGCGATTATCTCCGACCCTATTCACTAAATCAAAAAAAATGCTAAGAAACCTTATATTTATTTTGAAAGGCCTATCGATTGATGTGCCACACAAGGGGTCACAATGAAAAAAAAATTTTAGACTTTTAGTTTTATGTATGGAGTGCACCCCTAAAAAAAATTTTTTTTGTCATTTTATTTACAAAACTATGTAGCGGCTAACAAAATACACCTTTCCTCAAAATTTTATTCAAATACACCTTATAGTTTTCGAGTAAAATGCCTGTGACATACGGACAGACGGACAGACGGACAGACGGACAGACGGACAGACGGACATGACGAAACTATAAGGGTTCCGTTTTTGCCATTTTGGCTACGGAACCCTAAAAATGTTTATTTCAGACCGAGATCCATAATAGTGTTAGTAACAATTGGCACTTACAAGACCATGTTATATTACACGTTAAGTTAATATAGAGGCCTCGGCAGAGAGTACGACTTTGTACCCTTTGGCGTCGAGACCCTCGGTCCGTGGGGTCCCAGTGCGCATAAGTTATTTGCAGAAATCGCGAAACGTCTGGTCGATGTAACTGGTGACCGAAGAGCTGGCGGCTTTCTCGCGCAACGCATCAGCATTGCAATTCAGCGAGGAAATGCCGCCAGCATCCTCGGTACAATGCCTCGAGGGCCTTTTTTAGATTTAACTTAGTTTTAATTTATCTTAGTTAATGTTAATTATAATCTTGTATTCAGTTAATTTAAGTGTATATTTTTATACTGGTAATATGGCCAAAATCTAGAATCTAATCATCATCATCATCATATCAACCAAAAGACGTCCACTGCTGAACATTGGCCTCCCCGAGAGAGTGCCACAATGACCGGTCCTGCGCCACGCGCATCCAGCGGACTCCAGCGACCTTTACCTGGTCATCAGACTCTAAATCAATAATAAAAAAATAATCTAGAATCTAGTTAATTTAAATCTGAATGGTTTTAATAAAGCACTGCCACTTCTCACCACCTACATCTTGCTCGCTCAATTGTCCCCAGCGTTCCCCTCGGATGTTTTTCACCCCCACCCCGCAAATTGCCTCGATAAGAACTTCGCAAAACTTTATTACAGTATTTAATCTCGACGAGAAACTTCGGAATTATGAATGCAGGTTCAAATTCTGAGGTAAAAAGTTGGGTGTTTCGATACTTATCCGAATAAGATAATGGGTTATTTAGTCGAGTTTTTGTTTGTCGATTTGTGGAGTTTTAGATTGTTGTGGTACAGGTAAGTACATTACTTCTATTTTATGTTTCAAAATATATACAGAGTGATTTAGGGGTCGTGGAGCAAAGGCGAATGAGGTGGTCATACTGAACAACTTTACCCACAGGGCCGACCACGAAATCGCAAAAAAAAAATCAGCTGTTCCATACAAACTCTCAATTAAACATTTGTATATTATATTATTTCATAATCGTCTTCAGCCTTTTACATCCCACTGCTGTGCCAGTATATAATTTTGTGCTAATATAAAAATAAATCATTATGTATTGTGTGTTAATTTACAATCTATAGTTTACATTTTGGAATTATTTATAGATTATAAACAGTTCGGATTCAGTTCGGATGGCAAGTGCAAGCATGCCAGTATATAATTTTTACTAATATAAAAACTCTCAATTAACTATTTGCTCTTATTTTTTACGATTTCGTGGTCGGTCCCATGGGAAAAGTTGTTCAGTGTAACCATCTTATTCGCTTTTGGTCTTCTTGCTCCACGGCCCCTAAATCACCCTGTATATAGTAGCTTCCGTCTTCGTCTGCGTGGACCCGGGATAAAAACTATTTTATATTTTTATCCAGGCTATAAACTATCTTCGTGCAAAATTTCATCCAAATTGATTAAGCCGTTTAAGCGTGATTGAGTAACAAACATCTAAACATCCAAACATCCCAACTTTCGCACTAACAATATTAGCACTATTATCTATTTGTCCCAAATAAACTATTTCATTAAATTTTTTCTACATCATCCTATTAATATTATAAAAGCGAAAGTTTGTACGTTTAGATGTTTAGATGTCTGGATGTTTGTTACTCAATCACACTTAAACGGCTCAACCAGTTTGGATGAATTTAAAATTAAAATATAGGATAGTTTTTATTCCGGGTCCACGCAGACGAAGTGGGCGGAAGCTAGTCATATAATAAGTTGCCTTCACGTATTACTTGGTTCCGCAGATGAACCAAGGTAACCGATATAGCCCTCCGAATTGCTAAACTTAAGTGGCAGTGGGCGGGGCACATTTCACGTAGAACCGATGGCCGTTGGGGCGGAAAGGTTCTCGAGTGGCGACCACGTACCGGAAGGCGCGGCGTGGGTAGGCCCCCCACAAGGTGGACTGATGACCTGGTAAAGGTCGCGGGAGTCCGCTGGATGCGGGTGGCGCAGGACCGGTCAATTTGGCACTCTCTGGGGGAGGCCTATGTCCAGCAGTGGACGTCTTTCGGCTGATATGATGATGATGATGATGACATATTACTAGTTTGCGAGTCAATTATTTTCAATGCATATGTATGTAATGTTAAAATATGTTGATAAATGAAATTGAAATCAATATTTGGGCAATATAGACCTTGATAACTCCGCTTTCCCTCTGTAAAGAACATGAAAGACAAATTCGAACCTACATCTGTAAGTCCTAAATATACACGTAAACTAGTCCCATTTCGCTGAACTAACATGCCTATTAGTTTAAGGCAAATTCCCAGCTCCCAAATGAACTCAAAGTAATAAAGTCGAGTGAAGAACGCGCTCCGCGGTCAAAGCAAACAAACCCACAAATTGTTCACCCACTACTGCTCTGTTCGGGTACACGATTGGTGCAATGCAAGAGCGATTAGTACCTATATTTTATAGGTTTACTAGGTATAGGCAGGTGCGCCCTTTAGCCCGGGCATTAGAATACGGCTACGGTACCCCCTGCCTGTCGTACAAGGCGACTAAAACGGGGTCCTCGGGATGGTACACGGTTGCAGTTGGGGGCTGCAATCGGAAAAAAGGTAGATGCCACTGAGGCATGACGCTAGGGCGGCGCTGGTGCGTTCCGTAGGAGATCCCAGAGCCGTCCGCAATGCGTCGAGGAGGACCATCGGGGGGGTTTTAGTCGGCATCATACCTCGGCGACATAACCTCCGCGCTATCCCCGTGGCGTGGAGGTATCCATAATGGATTTTCCTCCCATTAAAAAAAAAAAAAAGTATAGGTAGGTATTTTTTGTAGCTTTACCGGATGCTCGAGACTGGTCAAGGTACCACTATTCAGGGCTTACTGCACGTCCTTACATACAGTCACCATCAGATATATCGGAGCGGCCAAAGTGCTCACAAATATCTTAACACGTCTCTAATGCCTCGACAGTAGCGACGTGTTCAGATATTTGTGAGCACTTTGGCCGCTCCGATATAACTGATGGCGACTGTACAGTCAATGGCACCAGTATGTATTCACTCCAAGTTTCATAAATATGTATACTACAACCATATTGTTGCAGAAATAAGGTCTGTGTATATATTTTTGAGACTGTGGTGTATAGTATAGTAGGTAGTATAGTTGGTGCCCTTGACTGTTTGTACCAGCGGCCTGTGGGCGAACTATACTCAGACACGATTCAGTGCTTTTCGTGTTCAATTTAATAGCGCATTCAGGATGCTGATGGGGCTGCCCCGATATTGCAGCGCATCAGGGATGTTAGCAGAAGCGAGGTTGGACTGTTTCCACAGTATGCGCAAGCGATGTACAGTCAGCAGCAGAAGTAGCTAAGCGGGCAGGGTGTTCAAAATAACCTACACACGCTCTTTATATGTTATTTTTTTATCCCGGGAATCATCCCCTAAGGGGGCGAAAGTCTGTATGAAGCACATATATATATATATAAACGTGTTTTTTTGTATTAATAAACGAGTTCCACGCGGACGAAGTTACGGGAAGAAGCTAGTACTTCCAAAAAAATTATGTTTAATTGTGTAATCCTTATCTTATCTATCTCAGTTGAGGGCCCTTTCGGATACACTTCAACCCAGTGGGATCTTTTGTGCATTTGCCCACTCCTTTATACCTACTCCCAAGCTCGTTCTATAATTTCCAAACCGGAAGATGCAGCTCAGCGGGAGTACCTTGAATTCCTTTGGTTGAGGATAGCCGTTACCAAAGTAATTAATTCTTTGTCCAACAAGGGCATGACATAGACACAGTAAGTGCTCCATAGTCCCATCCTCCTTGCCACACATTTGTTAAGAATAAAGTCGTGTGCAGGTCACCCGGCCCGCTTAGCTACTTCTGCTGCTGACTGTACATCCCTGGTGCCTAGGGTACGGGCCAGTGCCAACAGCATCCTGAAAATGATCGCTGAACGGATGGTCAAAGACAGACAAAATATTTATTTGTAAACATAAGTTCATAGGTCTTACAATTATTTATATGGTGTATCTCTATGTTTTGCCATCAGGCATACAAATATTTGGACCATGCGTAAACAGTTACAATTTCTCATCTGTCAAGTATTCCCTTAGTGAATAGTAGGTTTTTTAAATAGGATTTCGAACAAGTTTTTTTGAACTCCACCAATCCACTGAGTTATATTTCTTCGCCATTTATTATATATTTTAGGTGCCATCACAAACACTGATGTTAATTACGAGGTCGCATGACATTTGACATTTTGATATTTAAATGAATGATTAATTAACCTGTCATCTTGTGAATTTGAATTTGATTATTTAATATACATATTATTATTATTGACTGTAATTTACCTTTAATGTAAATTTCAAACCGGCCTTAATAGTATTATTATTATTGTTTCGTAAGGAATTATTTTCCATATTTTTTTCAGAATTTTAAGCCTAGTTGTTTCGGAGATAAAGGGGGAATTGTCAAAATTCGTAGCGCGTGGCAGCGTTTTTCCGCTCTGTAGCAAAAACCGCACGTAGAGGCATGACTCATATGTTGAGTCATGCCATAGGTCAAACAAGCTGCCGGAAAAAACCGTGACACAGCGTCCAATATTAGCAACTGTAATTATTCACAAAACACGCCATTTTGTGTGACTTGCACCACCCAAAAAGTCGAATTTAAACTGTGCGGCAGTGAGAACAACGAGGAGAAGTTGTGGCGCTTCGCGACACTGTCAACCGTTCTGTTGTGTCAGCTGTTAAAAGGCAGCGGATTTAACAGAAACGTCTATTTTTAAATGTTTGTGGTGTTGAGAGCAAAAACTGTTTGAACCATGCCTGGCGCGAGCTTTAATCGTTTGAACTTTTCGAGCTTGCTCTAGAGAGCGTGTTGGCACATCGCACATATTAATTCACTACAAAAAAATTGCTACGCGCTACGCTCGTAGCCGATCTCGTGGTATTTGCGCTAGGTAGCGGAAAGCGCCTACGGTGTAGCGGCTAGGCGGGTTACTGGCAGTGAAAGTATTAACACATTCAGTGCTCAGAATCGCTACGCGCTACGTTCGTAGCCGATCTCGTGGTGTTTGCGCTAGGTAGCGGAAAGCGCCTACGGTGTAGCGGCTAGGCGGGTTACTGGCAGTGAAAGTATTAACACATTCAGTGCTAAGAATCGCTACGCGCTACGCTCGTAGCCGATCTCGTGGTGTTTGCGCTAGGTAGCGGAAAGCGCCTACGGTGTAGCGGCTAGGCGGGTTACTGGCAGTGAAAGTATTAACACATTCAGTGCTAAGAATCGCTACGCGCTACGCTCGTAGCCGATCTCGTGGTGTTTGCGCTAGGTAGCGGAAAGCGCCTACGGTGTAGCGGCTAGGCGGGTTACTGGCAGTGAAAGTATTAACACATTAAGTGCCCAGAATCGCTACGCGCTACGCTCGTAGCCGATCTCGTGGTGTTTGCGCTAGGTAGCGGAAAGCGCCTACGGTGTAGCGGCTAGGCGGGTTACTGGCAGTGAAAGTATTAACACATTCAGTGCCCAGTTTCGCTACGCGCTACGTTCGTAGCCGATCTTGTGGTGTTTGCGCTAGGTAGCGGAAAGCGCCTACGGTGTAGCGGCTAGGCGGGTTACTGGCAGTGAAAGTATTAACACATTAAGTGCCCAGAATCGCTACGCGCTACGCTCGTAGCCGATCTCGTGGTGTTTGCGCTAGGTAGCGGAAAGCGCCTACGGTGTAGCGGCTAGGCGGGTTACTGGCAGTGAAAGTATTAACACATTCAGTGCTCAGAATCGCTACGCGCTACGCTCGTAGCCGATCTCGTGGTGTTTGCGCTAGGTAGCGGAAAGCGCCTACGGTGTAGCGGCTAGGCGGGTTACTGGCAGTGAAAGTATTAACACATTAAGTGCCCAGAATCGCTACGCGCTACGCTCGTAGCCGATCTCGTGGTGTTTGCGCTAGGTAGCGGAAAGCGCCTACGGTGTAGCGGCTAGGCGGGTTACTGGCAGTGAAAGTATTAACACATTCAGTGCTCAGAATCGCTACGCGCTACGCTCGTAGCCGATCTCGTGGTATTTGCGCTAGGTAGCGGAAAGCGCCTACGGTGTAGCGGCTAGGCGGGTTACTGGCAGTGAAAGTATTAACACATTCAGTGCTCAGAATCGCTACGCGCTACGCTCGTACCCGATTCCGTGGTTTTCCTCGTACGTAGCGGAAAGCGACTACGGCGTAGAGACGCATATGTGTCGTCACGGGCCGGGAATGGGTTAAGAGAGTGCGAGGTATTGAGATTTTGGAAATTAAATATGGTTTAACATTGTTTTACGATGTTGTAGGTATAGACTGATTTGCGGAATATGTTTCCTTGATTTCATTTCAAATAACATCATCAATTAAAAATTAAAGATAAATATAATGTCTCAGATCGCATCTATTTCAAGCCCGAGCCGAAGGCGAGTCAAAGTCAAGTTTATTTCTCTATTTAGGCATATTAAATATACCTATGAATGTCAATAGACTATCACCGGTTTTGATAAATAAACCTCTGCCACGAGAAGAACCGGCGTCGGAAATATAAGATCGGTAAACAAGTGAAGCTTTATTTATTACCACCCATAGTAAGTACAACATTTCACGTCTCCCTCTGATCAGGAGTAAGATGCTTCACACACGTATCTAACGGTCGACAATTGCCATCTCATGGTCAGATGTGACAAAAATACAATTGTCTTAACACATTCAGTGCCCAAAATCGCTGCGCGCTACGCTCGTAGCCGATCCCGTGGTTTTCCTCGTATGTAGCGGAAAGCGACTACGGCGTAGGGACGCATACGTGTCGTCACGGGCCGAGAATGGGTTAAACTATTGGTTCCAAGTGTGCTTAAATCTTCATGAGTTGATACTACCCTCTTTTACAGATACGCCTTGTCAAACTTTGCCAGCAAAACAGTGTGTACACAAACAATAAACACACAATCTGCAACAACAAACATTCGCCAATCAGACGAACAAATAGTTACTTGACAAAAAACACGAATGCTCACTCAGGCGCCCCTCACGTTTCGAGAGGCCGCGGGACCCATTTCAGAATAGTTTTTGACCTGTAAGATAGTTCCAATTTAACCCGGCGAGCATGATGTGAAAAAAAGTTACATCTAGCATGTGGCAGGGTATGACATACCCAAAATTTAATGCCCCATAATATAGTTATTATTAATGTTATTTTATTTTCTTGATAATGTATAGTTAAATAATTAATTAGTTCATGGAATTAAATCGAAAAAAAGTTTTAATTATGAAATTATTTTAATTTATTCATGTTTTTCTTATACTATGTAATTATAGGAACAAAAATTTAGGGGTTTAAAAAAATGAACAATAAATCAAAAAAATAACTCTTTAAAATATAAATCAATTTTAAACTGAAAGATACTGAGATTTTCTTCTTAAAATAGAGTAATTAAGATTTTTAAGTAAAAAATATGACTAATTACTACCATTGAGATCCGGAATTTTTTTAATTTTGCATGCTACCAACATTATGGGCTTGCCCCGCAAGCGTTGCAGGAATGTTTGGTTTTTATATCCTTATGTATGGACAGTCCTGGTATCGGACATACCGTCCAGATACATTTACACGTCTAAGTGAAGGCTCACCCAGTTATTTTTCCATTTGCCGGCGGATATAGCTTTAAATATTTTTTGTTGATTTTCTTGAAATTAAGTGTTCATAAATAATAAAACAATAGGTATTAACTAAAATAAATAAACGCGTCTCAAACCTATACAATAAAATCATAAAAAAGAATTAAGAATAATAAAAAAAACTTAATAAAATTATTAAAAATGTATACTTAAAATAAATACGTCAAAAATGAGGCAGGGTATGACATACCCGAGACTGGTTTGTGCACGAATATTCCGGCCAGTGTGTCACGCCACACTGTGATCACGCCATTATCCCCTTTCGCACACCCCTGCCTCCAGCTACTGAGCGAGCTGGTGTCGTCAGTCGAAGATTTAGAAAATACCAATACTTTTTAATACTACCAGGGTATGACATACCCTGCCTCATGCGCGCCGGGTTAAGTACAAGTAAGTTCCTCGTTTGAGGGCTTCGTACCTCAAAAGTAAAGAAACGGAACCCTTATAGGATCACTTTGAAAAACCGGACAAGTGCGAGTCGGAGTCCAGCACCAGGGTCCCGTACAAAATTACAAATATATAGTTTTCAGATCTTTTCCTGTACTTGTAGTATATCCTCCTGCCGCCCAATGACCTATCAGAAGGTCTCCGCATGAGTAGTGGTTCCGGCCCAAGCGTAATGACAATTATAACTTTTTAACGCCCGCATACCTTTTAAAAGGACTTCAAATTCATCTTGTCACAAAACTTAAAATTTACCGCGTATTGAATTCGAATGCTTTCTGAACGAATACGTCACATTTGACGTTGACACTAGATGTCAAAATGTGAAACTTCATCTGTCAGTTTTGGCGTAACCTCCATTACAATGGCCCGGCGTCGAGGACAATGTAAGTAAATCTGTGAATTTCTTTGATATCTCGGCAGATTTCGCATGTGTTTTTGTTGTGAGTGTTGCCGAAGATGTTCATCTTAGTTTTACCGTATTTATTTCATGCATTCAATCAATATTATTGTAAATATAACAACTAATAATCGGGAGACCTATTAAAAGGTCTGTGGGCGTATATATTGTTAAAGTTTTTAATAGGTCTACGGGCTGCAACCGCTATGCTATTTTGGTTTGCAATAACAATTATTTGGGTTCATAATATATAGCTTGAGTAATGGATGGATAAACATGAGAAATTATTAATGGGTCAACATGAAAAAGTCCATATACTAATATTACAAATGCGAAAGTGTGTTTGTTTGTTTGTTTGTTTGTTTGTTTGTCCCTCATTCACGGCAAAACGGAGCGACGGATTGACGTGATTTTTTAAGTTGAGATAGTTGAAGGGATGGAGAGTGACATAGGCTACTTTTTGTATCTTTCTAACGCGAGCAAAGCCGCGACCAAAAGCTAGTATAAATATGAAACTTTAAAACTATTTATTAGAAAGTCAGAATTCATAGGAGCTTCGGTGCCAAAAATAAATGCAAAGTCGAAATAGCGGTCGATAAATTGATTTACTTATCGATGTTTATTTTATTGCTTACACGCTTGATCGATAATTACTGATTTTTGTACTGATAAATCGGTTATTATTTCATCCTTGCATTTATCCCCGCCATCAAAACTCCGATATCCGGTCATGAAACTATATAGGATTTTAAAAGGTCTACGGGCGGTTACCCCGTTTTAGTAAATAAAAACGACATGGTCAACTTTGGTGCGTAATTGAAGGCTCATTTTCCATTTGATTAATTTTCCAATGTATTATTGGTAATAAATATATACAGTAAACTTACAATCTAAACGCCATGGTTGAAAAATAATCAGGATGTGACCAGGATAAATGATAACATGTGGCAGACGTAGGCATAAAATAATAATAATAACAAAATATATGCAGAGTGTTCGATTTATTGCAATTTAATAAAATAATACTACTGAAGCATAAAAAATTAACATATAGGCATATAATAAATTTAAATTAACTCTTAAACAAACGTTTTAATATTTTTTCATTTTTTTTGGTTGCGGCCCAGAGACCTAAAAAAAAGACATTCGATTTCGGAGTTTTTTCAGTCTGAAAGCCTTTTACACATATGCCTTATGGTACCATAAAAACCACACATTCTTACAACAACGCTTAATCAAGTTATTGTCACCCAAAGGTCTTGGGCCGGAACCATGTGAACCTATAAAAAGGACTCTGGGCTGCAATCTAGTGTTTGGGCAAAAAAATCTGGGCGGCAGGAGGATATGAAAATATTACTTGCCAAATTTCATAGTTCAAGGTCAACGGAAAGTACCCTATAAATTTTGATTCCCTTGGGAGTGTCGAAATATACGTTTTTTGCGGCTTTATGTCTATGTAGACCTTTTATGTCGGGAAGCACATACTTAGGTCTACCAGTCCCTTGAAGCTGTGAAAAAATCAAACTTCTAAGTTAACGTAAAAAAAAGATACGGCCGTTTATGCCGCAAAAATGTACATTTCGACACGCTCAAGGGAATCAAAATGTATAAGGGTACTTCCCGTTGATCTAGAACTATGAAAGGCTGTAGCAGGATAGCCTAGGAAAAACTGCCCCCAGCGATTTTGGGCCGGAACTGTAATGAAACGATGCCTTTTGGGGAGGTTATATTCTGCACAAAGTTTCATCCCTCAGTTACGCCCTGGGGGTGGAAAACACCCGATTAACCCCAAAACTGTTTCAATTATTTTTCTTAAACTATGAAAGTGACGAATTTCAAATTTTGTACAAATGTTAATAAGACTAAAAGCTATTTACTATTTATTTTATACACTATTTCGTAGCCATTAATCATTATACTCGTATTAAGCATAATACGAGTATAATGATTAGTGGCTACGAAATAGTGCGTTTATTTTAATTTCGCAATGTTCCTTCTGGAGTAGGTCCATGAAACTTTTGTATAGTGTAGAATATAAATTGGTTCATTTTTGGAAAAAAAATGGTGTGTATACCATGAGCCAAACTTCATATACAGGGTGATTCTTTTTCATTTTTGTTTTTTTTTACAAGAATTTAAGTGGTTAGGGGGTTCATATTTTTGTTAAATAGCTTTTAGTCTTATTAACATTTGTACAACATTTGAAATTCGTCACTTTCATAGTTTAGGAAAAAATAATAAAACAGTTTTGGGGTTAATCGGGTGTTTTTCACCCCCAGGGCGTAACTGAGGGATGAAACTTTGTGCAGAATATAACCTCCCCAAAAGGCATCGTTTCATTACAGTTTCGGCCCAAAATCGCTGGGGGAAGTTTTTCCTAGGCTATCCTGCCTTTGGCAAGTAATATCTTCACTAGCAGGGAAAAATGTGAAAACTATACATACCCTCAGTGGGTGAGTTCGACTCGCACTTGTCCGATAACACAGCCAATCCCTGGGAGCTCTGAGTACCTTCCTCACCACCAGCAGGTCGATCACGTAACGCGTTGTACGTGGGTCGTTCTTCTTTTCGACCGACAATAGCCTGTCCTTCGCCTTATTACGGCATCTCATTTGAGTAATGATGTTTACGGTTTTATAATGTTCGAATGAACGTCCATATTATTTTATTAATTAGTGATATTTAATATTTCACTTTCTCTAACTAGCATTTTTTAAATGTTTTTTTTTCGTAGAATGCTGTGACAGAGTGGTAAACCAAAATGTTGTCCCCACTGAAAGAGTCCACTTTGTCACATGTTTTTTTTTTGAAACCAACCGTAAATAAATATTTATATTGGCCAGAAAGGAAACTTTAATTAGTTCTAATGAAGAAACCTATGCATTTTTTTAAAAATCGCACTTCAAAACCACAATTTTCGATAGTTCAAAAACCAAAAAAACAGAAAAACCTCGGTTCATTGTCGGTAAAAAAGAGGAACGACCCACGTACGTTAGGTAGATTTAAATGTCAATTTTTATATGGATGGAAAAATTACAGTTGGACTGTTCTAACGCGCGTTCGAAACATTACGGTGTTTACCCTTCAGAAACATTACATCAAATATCTGCAGTGCGAGAAGTGGTGCAATTATGGGTGCGGTCGACTTTACCAATCATTTATTGCAATTGCAATATCACAAAAGTAGGTACAGATGTTAAGTACTTCCGTAGTCGAGCTGCTCCAAACATGAAGGACGTGATTTCGCTGTTCCGTACTTGTCTAAAATGTATTTATATTTGTGGTTACGTATCTGTTATTATATAGTAAAGTGTATAATACAGCCGTCCTGGCATCTCAAGGGGTTACTAATGAAATCCATAATTTCATTTACCGTAAATGTAACATTTGCCATAATCAATCATTTTTATTGCAACCATGGTGTTTAAGATCTTACATAAAAGTATACAGTTTCACATCATCATTTGCCGTAATTGGTTTTTCTCAGAAACTGTTAACCTTTCAGGATTTTCATAAAACAAACCTTACCTAACGGTACACGGTTCTATACATTTTATATAATTTGTCTGAAAATGTTACGGTTTCAGACAAAATCACTTTTATGCGTAATGAAATTATGATTACCGAAGGCATTCGGCAATGTAGGTATTATATAAGGTTGTGTTAAAAAATATGATGCCATTATCATAGTATTATTTTCGTGAAATGTGTACGTCTTTTATTCTTAGATATCCACTTACACACTAAATCAACAAACAGCATTTATGTATAATTCGCGCACAATACGCAGAAACCAACGACCCGCATTGAAAACGAATCCCCACAAGTTTCACAAACTTCCAAAAATCCCAAACTCACAAAATGTTGGCTTGAAAAGGACAATTCTGTAAAATCACCACCCTTTCACCCCTTTTAAGTATACAAAACTAACTTACCACTTAATTCCGTTTCTGTGTTAAATCCAAACTAAAAGCGTGTCCGGCGGTCTAAAATATCATAACTGCTATCTTAAATAGATTAGGATGTAGGGGTGAGTATGACAGCAGGCGGGGGTGAAAGTTGGACCTTTTGCTTTTAGATTTAAATCGTAAGTTTGTGTAAAAAGTATCTGCTTACATTAAAACAGACGAAGTCGCGGGCGGAAGCTAGTTTGTTTATAAACTGTAAATTACCAAAACCTTGCGTGTGTTTTTAGGGTTTCGTACCTCAAAAGGAAAAAAAAAACGGAACCCTTATAGGATCACTCGTGCGTCTGTCTGTCCGTCTCTCACAGCCGATTTGCTCCAAAACTACCTACTGGACCGATTGAGTTGAAATTTGGTAAACATATGTAAATGAGTGACCCAAAGATGGACGCGTAAAGTAAATTAATGAATTCTGAACAAGGGGGCCACTTTTGGGTGGAAAACTGAAAATTAAAAATATAAAGTTTCGCAAACTGTATTGTGTGACATATCAAATGAAAAGGGTTGTTCTAAGCATCTCAGATATATATATTTTATAATTTTAGCAAAAACTGATTTAAAGTAATTTAGGAAAAAAGACGAAATTGACCATTTCTCCCTTATCTCCGGCTTAAAATTGTGAAAAAAATATGGAAAATAGTTCCTTGCCTATTAAAGATTACGGGAAAACCTATAAGAAGTTTGAGTATTCAAAGTAACGGGAAAATTTTCAATATTTTTGTATATTATATACGGAACCCTCACCACGCGAGTTGAACTCGCACTTGTCCGGTTTTTTTTTCACTTACGCGTGTTTTTTCACCGCCAGTGCATCGTAGCCTATCAATAAATCAATCAATCAAATCGTTTATTCGTAAAACATAGGTTCGTATACAGAGGTGTTATGAACATTTACAGGTCTCACTGTGTCTTCGCCATAAGGCCTACAGAAAGGCTCGTGAAAATGTTTTACAAATACCTACTGTACCTTGTGTCCGCTGTGCCAAGGGTGCGAACCCCAATATTTGGCTCCAACTGCTACGGATTTAAGGCGGGAAGTTTCCGAACTACACTTTAGTGGAATATGGTGCAGGATTTACTGTATAGCGGGTATTTAGGAGGTTAAAACCGATTCGCAAGTACCGCGATTATTCATGAGGCACGGTATTGAGTTAATTTTACAATCGTTATATATAACTGGGTTGAAGTACGACGAAGAAGAAGATCTTAAGAAACAAAAATGTCTACACTTTTTCCTCTGCTGGATCTACAAGCACGCACACACACACGCACGCACGCGCACACGCACGCGCGCACACACACACACACACACACACACACACACACACACAAACCTATGCTTAAAGGTGTATGTGGGTGTGTGTGGGCTTAGAGGCTATTTGTTGACGCTCCAAAAAATTAAATCCTACTCCAGCACTGTGACACCAAAAAATATGCCGATTGGTAATTTTTTATCTAGTTTTTGTCTTTACTTTAATATGTAAAAAATACTTTAATGTGTTATATTATTATTTTATTAAAGCTGCATGTAGGTAGTGCGTACAAATACTCAATTATGTATTTATGTTTATTTCTCTGGCCTATCACATTAATATATTAGTAGGTATTAAATGTTTTTGCGGCTTTTGCTGTCGAAACACTGGGACCGTGGAGCCCAGGCGCTCACCAATTATTTGGCCAATTGTCAAGAAAATTGTTCAAAGTATCCGGAGACCACAGAGCTGGCTCGTTCCTTGCCCAACGGATCGGCATAGCTATCCAAAGGGGGAACGCAGCCAGTCTTATGGGAACCCTTCCGCAGGAATCCGACCTTGGCGACCTTTTTTGATTTAATTTTTATTATCTTCATTCTAGGTTAATTTAGTTTATTTAAGTTTTTTCTTCTTTAACCGTTGTATTGTTCACACTTACAATAAATCATTTAGTAGGTTGTTTATATAATTTTAATTTATAGTCTTTTTTTTGGTCTTTGTAGGTTAAGTTTTTATTATCCTTGTTCTTTTAAATAAATCGTTTATTTAATTGCAATTTTAAACAAAATAGGCTTGATGGATATTTATCAGGGCAAGCAATCCCGGTATTTATTACTACTACAATACCGGGATTCCGGTATTGATCCCGGTATTGTAGTAGTAATAAATCCCGGGATTGCATGCCCTAATATTTATATCAATTTAAAACTAGGTGAGGGCACTGGGCTGACGAATGCTCACACAAACGAAAACCCTCTAAAAAGTTTATGAAACATAATTTCCACGCAAAAGCACTAAACTAAACACGCAACAAGCTAAAACTAACTTCAAACGAAAAATCCGGTTCAAACCGGGTAAAATACGTTTAACCGGACACGAATGTAAACTTTAAACCCTAAAGTTATGACTCATTAATTTATGCTTTCACGCAAAAATACAGATGTGTCTAACAGTTTTAGATTTCGGGTTTTAAAGGAGGATAGGATTATAGGGACTTAGGACTATGAAGTTGACGGTAGTGGTCTCTGGGTAGATATTTGTGTTGTTAATAATTACATTGGGCCGTGTTGTGCCGTATTTGGGATTATGATAAAACAAGTGCCAGTTCAACTCGCGTGGTGAGGGTTCCGTAAAATATTGAGAATTTTCCCGTTACTTACTCAAACTTCTTATAGATTTTCCTGTAATATTTAGGCAAGGAACTATTTTCCATATTTTGTCAGAATTTTAAGCCTTGTAGTTTTGGAGATAAGGGGGGGGGGGGGTCGTCAATTTTCATCTTTTTTCCTAAATTCCGTCAAATCTGTTTTTGCTAAAATTATAAAAAAAAAAACTGAGATGCGTACATCTACTTCTTTCATTTGATATGTCACACAATACAATTTGCGAAACTTTTTTTTTTAAATTTTCCAGTTTACCCCCTATAAGTGGCCCCCTTGTTACGAATTCATTAATTTACTTTACGCGTCCATCTTTGGGTCCCCAATATACATATGTGTACCAAATTTCAACTGAATCGGTCCAGTAGTTTCGGAGCGAATCAGCTGTGACAGACGGACAGACAGACGCACGAGTGATCCTATAAGGGTTCCTTTTTTTCCTTTTGACGAACGGAACCCTAAAAAGACAGAATAAATTAAGTACTTACGGAATGGCCACAAGACGGTGGCAGGGATAGTTTCCAATACAAAATTCTATGCGTATTTAAGTGTACAAATGGCCACAGGGGGGTAATCACATAACGTTTTGAACGCGCGTTAGGACAATTTAACTGTAATTTTTCCATATAAGTGACATTTAGATCTACCTGACGCGCGTACAATGCGTTACGTGGTCGACCTGCTGGCTTACTCTAATAAATGACATGTGAAAGCAGGACAGTATGCTAATTTCTGGGAATTAAATAGAGTGTCAAACAAAATACGAGGACCTCGGCTCTCAATACCATTTTATGGCATTCGGCGTCGAGACCTTTGGGCCTTGGGGTCCTAGCGCTCGGAAACTATTCAACGAGCTCCGAAAAAGGCTAGTCGACACTGCAGGTGACCAAAGAGCTGGCAGCTTCCTCGCACAACGGATTAGCATTGCTATCCAGCGAGCTAATGCTGCCAGCGTCTTTGGTATAGTCAACAGCAAAAGTAGGTTATCATTTTTTCACCTTATCGCAATGGAATAAGTGATAACTTACTTTTGCTCTTGACTGACGATGCCACGGGGGCCCTTGAGATTGTTTAATTTACGTAACAGTCTTTAGAGAGGATAAAATGTTTGTATGAAAGCAACCACAATTAAAGAACATAAATACTTGAATATCAATATACGTAATCTGAAACTTATTAAAGCTCCGATACACATTTCCCTACACGAAACTATCGTCGCGTTAATAAAAATTGAACAAACATTATCCCAATAAAGCTGCGCTATAGAATTCCCGATTTTCACCTCTTTCGGGTGCAATGAGGGTAAATAAAACCGGTTAAAGCCGGTCGGAACCAGTTAAAACCGGCCAAAACCGGTTACGGCGACGAATAATTGGACAATCCGCATTAACGTCACACGCAGCACTATCTGGTAAATAATAATGAAAAATACAATTCGGTTTTGTAGCTATTAAAGTCTGTGCCTTGAAATACTGCGAGTTATGGCTGGTATGATAAATTGAAAATGGCTATTGGTGTCCTTTGCAGCGGTGCATCAGAACCTCGTGACATCGAATGTATAACGTCAATTTCATGAAATTGACGACGAAGACGACCGAATAGCCTGGTGGTTAGAGAACCTGACTATGAAGCTTGAGGTCCCGGGTTCGATCCCCGGTCGGGGCAGATATTTGTATGATGAATACGAATGTTTGTTCTCAACTCTTGGATGTTAAAAATATGACCATTACAATATGTACTATCGGCCCAAGCCAGAGTCAAGCAGTTTCAAAACACAATCGCTTGCAATGCTATACGGCTGGAACCAAAATGCGCCTTTAAGGTGGTCGACTACCACCTTAGAATAGAAGATAATTTATTTCAGAATATGTACACAGGAACACAGTAAGTAATACAATTACAAAAAAAATTAAAACAAAGGAAGAACTTATCAGCTAATTGTATGCTAATTGCTAACCTATTCTGAAAAAGGTGAACACTCAGCATAATGCCGGGTGCTACTAGAGTACCCGACGCTGGTCTTCCGTGAACACCAGTAGGGAGCGTAGTTGCGCGTAGCTACTAGTTGAATCCCACAAATACTGGTGCTAAAATTTACGACAGTAGGTACGAAGCGGAAATGAAGCAAGTGAAATTTAATAAGAAAATAAATAGAATAGTACGGGAAATGTAATATATGTATAATGGGATAATTGGCCAGTATGATAAAGTATTGTAAAAAGACGGAGTGAAGGTTCCATTACCGAGAAGTTCGTTTTCGCTCAGTGAGAATATAACTTTTTAAATTAGCTTTAAAAGGTTGCAGCGAAGTAGCTTGCTTTAACATTAGTTAACGATAATATTTGTCCACAGGAGAACCACCGATCCGGTCGCGCTACGCCCGGCTTGTGGTGCTGGTACCACCTGATCCTCCGAAGATACTCCAAGGCTCCACTCTTCTCGCTGTTGAGGATAGAGAGGTCAATTTGGAGTGTGTCTCAATTGGAGGGAAACCTGCTGCCGAGGTGACCATTTAAAATACTTACATACATACACATAATCACGCCTCTTTCCCAGAGGGGTAGGCAGAGATCACGGATCTCCATTTGCTACGATACTGACAAACCGCTTTCCTTTCAATCACCTTCATAACATTTCTCGTCGGTTTAGGGTACTTTTGACCTGGCCTTTCTGTAAGATTTCTCCAATTTGATCGGAGAAAGTTCGCCTAGGTCTTCCCCTTCCAACTTGCCCTTTCACTCTTTTTATATACACTCTCTTCGTTAATCTTCTTTCATCTATCCTCTTTACATGCCCAAACCACCTTTTTTTAAATACTTATATAACTAGTTATAACGAACTTCGAACACACCCGTCTCGTAATTTTCGACAAATCTTTAAAAATGCATATAACTCGGAAACTAAAATCCTCAAAGTGGTCCCTTTTACTAGACACAGTCACATATTCTTTAACATGTACGAATGACACTTTTGATACGTAATAATGCGTTTAAATCTATTTTCAGCATTCACCCACCTTCATGACATGATTATCCATACTATATTTAGACCGGATATATTTTTATAAAACCTTAGCTTTTCAACGTCTTCTATATTAATAAGATATTACATTTTCTTTAGATTACGTGGGTGGACCATGACGGAGGTGTCTTGGCGCAGGGTGTCACATACACGACAGAACAGATGTCTGATGGGAGCAGACACACAGCCAGGTATTCATTATAAACTTACATTATGGGTATACATTTTTATTGTATACATTATTTACATTACACTTGGTCACCGATGACTCTCGAGACGATTTAGACATTGAACGCGAGCAAAGGGCTCTGGCCGTCAGGGCCAATATGATAGCTCGCAGGTTTAGCAGGTGTACAGCACAAGTTATAATAACACTCTTCCAAGGATACTGTACATCGCTATACACCTGCTGCCTGTGGACGCGGTACACGCAGCGTGCCATGAGCGCCATGCGTGTACAGTACAACGACGCGTTCAGAGTACTGTTGCGGCTGCCGCGACACTGCAGTGCGTCCGGCATGTTTGCGGACGCGCACGTGGACGGTTTCCATACGACGCTCCGCAAACGCTGCGCTGTGCGCGCCAGCCGCCACAGTCTCCTGGCCGTTGTGGCGGGGAGATGGGACAGTGCCCTAATCAGGCACTGGACCACCCAACACTTAAGTTTAGGCACTAACATAGTTATTTAAGTTAATTTGTAATACTAACACTTATGGACTACAAATGTCTGAAATAAATGATTTTTATTTTATTTATTTATTTTATTATTATTTATAAACAAACATAAACATAGAAAAAATAAATAAAGAAAACAACATAGGTACATACCCAACTATAAAAAGAATACACCATCCAAAAGGTCCGCCTGCGGCATGGTCCCCAATACGCTGGCCGCGTTACCTCTTTGTACCGCTAGAGAAATTCTCTGCGCGAGGTAAGCGCCGGCTCTGAGGTCCCCTGAGGTGTCGACCAGCCGCAACGACAGGGCTCTTATAAATGAGTTCTTCATAACATGAGTATGGCAATTACGCTTGTGACCTCATGTTAAAATTGATAACGTTGTGCTGCTAAATGGATAGTAAACCATCAAATTATCGTAATAAAGTATAAATCATCATCATCATCATATCAGCCGAAAGACGTCCACTGCTGGACATGGGCCTCCCCCAAAGAGTGCCACAATGACCGGTCCTGCGCCACCCGCATCCAGCGGACTCCAGCGACCTTTACCAGGTCATCAGTTCACCTTGTGGGGGGCCTACCCACGCTGCGCCTTCCGGTACGTGGTCGCCACTCGAGAACCTTTCCGCCCCAATGGCCATTGGTTCTACGTGCAATGTGCCCCGCCCACTGCCACTTAAGGTTAGCGATTCGGAGGGCTACATCGGTTACCTTGGTTCTGCTGCGGATAGCCTCATTTCTGATGCGATCACGCAGAGATACTCCCAGCATAGCCCTCTCCATTGCCTTTTGGGTGACTTTGAGCCTTCTTAGTGTTATTTTTATTGCTGTTTAAATGTTGGTCATACAGATGTTCAATAAATAACAGTTCAATATCCTGCCTCTAAGGCGTACAATATTTGTAAATAATCTAGATTATATTTAAAAAAATACATGCAACCTGAATAATTACTTAATTAATGCTTAAAATTATATATACGTTGAAAATCAAAACAATTATATAGAATACATTAAAACCACATAGAAAAACAAAAATTCAAAGTTGGATGTCTAATATAGGTCATATCATAATAGGTCTTTCTCGTATCAGTTTTTGTAATTGCCGTTTAAGTGATGGTATTGGCATTAATTATATTATATTTTTGGTCCCATAGCAAAAAAGGAATTGCTATAAAAGCTGGTTTTAGGATCATTGCTAGGCAAGTTGTAACCTCGTTTTTGGTTTTTCTAGGGAATTTGCTTTAGTGACTCTTAAATTCATCCATATGTTCGTGAACAAATACGCAGGCTTTTAAAATATACACGGAAGTAAGATACAATATCTCCAATTGACTAAAGTGGGATCTACAGGATTCGGTCCGATTTATGACACACTTAGCCCTTATATTTTTTTTTGGGCTAGGAATAAGGGTAATATGTGTATCCCAGCGACATTTCCCCAGTGAATAATTCCATATCTTAGATTTGAGGCTACGTATGCATGATATGCATACGTATTTATGTTGTGATTATTTTATTTAAAGTTTCTCATTTGAAATTTTCTTTCAGATCGGTGCTTCGTCTTCGCCCGAGGAGGTTTCACCACAATCAGACATTCACATGTCAAGCGCAGAACACTGCTGACAGGGCTTACAGAGCCGTCACCATCAGGCTCCAGGTTAGTGTATTCATATTATATTACTATAGATCATTTGGTACGCGAAGAAGCGCTTCCTTCTTACTGGTTTCCGACTCGAATAGTGTGTTCCACTTCAACATTTAACGGCTTACCCCAATGACGTAATATAAAAAGAGGTAGATAGGTTATAAGCGTTCCGAAAGTGGCACACTAAAATTGTGTCATGTCACACAACTTGCCTCAGTTTCGAGTCGTCAATGGAAGCGTCAGCTGTCAGATTTGGTGGCCATTTTTAAACACGGAATTTCGTATAGACAACGTATCTACCTCTTTTTTAGATTACATGGGATTACATAGGTGCATGTAATATGCCTAAATTGAAGAATAAATCACTTTGACTTTTTGACTTTTTACATCATTGGCTTACCGTATTATAGTGTTACCCTTTTCCGTTTGTCTGTGTCGCCGTAAGTTTATTACCTGCCTGTAGCAATTCGATTATAAGGTGAATATTTTGAGCGAAGATATTTGAGCATTCAATAGGCAAATTGCGTTCTAAACACACGTAATTAGTGTATAAATAAGGGTTTTTAGTTAAGCGATTACCCGAATTAACTCTATTCACTGATAAACTATTAATAAGCGTTCGGATAAGTCCATGATATGCTTGCCAAATTGATAGGGTGTTATATTGATTTAAACTTTCACGATTCTAACATGTAAAGGGTGTTGAAAAGGTATTTGACAGACTTTTTAAACAGCCATAATTTTTTTTCTAAGCGGTGCTTAATCGCGTGTAAATTTAGTTATCAGGGGAGTAAGTTTATCTTCGTTCAACTTTGATATCAAGCATCAAAGAGGTATGGATAATGTTATTTCCGACGCTCTGCCTCGTGCCGTCTAGAGGTACGCTGCGTTTTAAAACGTGACACTGGCTGGCTACTGATATCTCCCGACGTTTCGAATGTGTCGCAACATTGAGCAGTGCTGAGTTGTCCCGTGACCGTATATGTTGCGACAAAGCCCACTACTATCTAATAGTATGCTGTGTTGCGTTCCGTGGGTCACTTACGGTGCTGTCTGAAAACCAGCGCTGTAGGTGTCTGTCTGACACCTCGGCACAATGCTGAGACAGCGACCGATTCACTGCCGCGAAGACACACACAATGTGTCAATTGTATTGTATGTCTACTCCCTTTATATCTGTGTGTCTTTTGTGTAGTGAATAAATGTCTTCTTTCTTTTCTTTCTTTCTAAAGCCAAAAGGTAAATAAAATAAGTTAATTATACGTGATTAAGTCCGCTACTAAAAATAATGATCGAGTGTTTAAAAAATCTGTCAAGTAACCTTTCCATCACCCCTTGCATGTTAGAATCGTGAAAGTTTTAATCAGCACAACTCCCTATCAATCTGGCAACCATATCATGGACTTATCCGAACGAAAGTTTACCAGTGAATACAGTTAATTCGGGTAATCGCTTAACTAAAAACCCTTATTATACACTTATCTCCGGTTCCGGACCCCGAATTCTAAATTAAAATTCAAATTCAAAATTCTTTATTTCGGATAAGTATCCATATCGGGTTAGGTTACAGTGTACACTTATTTCTATGTTAGTTATCTACACATTAATAAACTAAAGATAAAATAAAAAGTTCAAAAAATTAAATAAAAAATTCATAACAAAATTAAAGTTCAAAAACCCGATGTGACACAGATCACGGCTATTTTATATATCTTACTACTGTCCTGATCTGTGCCACCCAACAAAGAGCGGGACTAAGTCTGGTCATCCTCCTAGCGTTATTCCCGGTTGTGCCCTACAGGAGCCCGGGGTCCGCTTTGGCACCTAATCCCTAGATTTAACGTAGGCACTAGTTTCACGAAAGCGACTGCCATCATACCTTCCTACCAAGTCCAATTTTTGAGTTCTAAAGCTAGTAATTATTAAAATAATCAACCAGGTGAGGGGTTCCTCGTCACGGCATCTTTATTTCTATAACCACCTCCCTCGAAAATGAGATAATTTGATAAGGAGATTAGCCCGACGTTCATTTTAGATTTTATGGGCAAAGTTAACGTTTTCGTATCCTGGCTTGCATAATTTTTGTATAAAAGGTGGGGGGAAATGAAAATTTGTGCCATATAACGTTCGCTAAATGTCTTCTTTCGTTTTTTAAATGGTTTTATCGCTGTGATGAACGTTGGCTGACTTTAATTATTATTGTGTTTTTGAATTGCTTTGCTCCATACTGTTAATTTACGGGTACCTAAAGCTGATATTAGGGTAACTGTTATGAGTCATTGTTAATTGTTAGCTTTTAAATAAATAAATAAATAGGTAGAAATAAATATTTGGGGACCATTTTACATAAATCGATCTAGTCCCAAACTAAGCAAAACTTGTAGTACTAGTTATTTAGACGATGATATAACATAATAATATATATAATAAATACTTAAATACAAAAACATCCATGACTTAGAAACAAATACTCGTGCTCATCACACAAATAAATGCCCTTACCAGGATTCGAACCCGGGATCCGCTTAGTAGCCAGGGTTACTACTAGGCTAACAGAGGTTGTCAATTCATTTTATAAATATAGTCCAAACTCAAAGTCAAAGTCAAAGTCAAAGTGATTTATTCTTCAATTTAGGCATATTACATGCACCTATGAATGTCGATAAACTACCACCGGTTCGGAAAGTAAACCTCTGCCTCGAGAAGAACCGGCGTAATAAACTCGGCGAGGTGTCATTTTTTCAAAACAGTATACAATATATCATATCAGTATCAGAGTATTATAAAATTTTAAAATTACATTGCTACAGTAGAAAGCCTATTTATTTTACGACAGGTTTTTAGTGCAGGATTTTATCGCTGCCAAATATCCCTATCCATGATGTAGTCGTTTATCTTATAATATGCTTTTGCAATGAGTGTCCGTTTTACGACAGATTTGAATTTAGAGTCAGTAAGTTCGGTAATGTGTTTTGGAATTTTATTGTAGAATTTTATACAATTTCCCAAGAACGACTTTTTCGCTTTTACTAGCCTGTAAAAAGTTGTTTTGAGCTTCCCTGCGCTTCTGGTAACCTTTAAACAAAAATTTTAATGGGGCTTTGTGAAATATGATATAATTACATTGGCACAGTTCATTGCCTGTACACAGAATCTCCTACATTCACCTCACTCATACATCCATCGCCACGCAAGTATGTCATACTCCGGTGCTGATGCCATGAGCGCGTTGAGTTGCGAGAACGCGAGCGGCGAGTTCCTGCGTGACACAGTGCGCGCTGCCGGCACCGCCAATAAATCGCGTCTCCGTGCCCTGAGCGTTATCCTGGGGATATCCCTCGCACGAGGCGACTCACTAGCTCAGGACAATCTGACTCACAGCGTATGATCCAACACGCAGTCACCAACAAATTGTAATTACGCCTAACTTCCATCGAATAGCTAAGGTTCCTAACTAATAGGTATTTGGTGGGATACAGCAGTCAGGAATGGAATCCAAAACTTTCCTGTAAAAAAACCGTACTCTGACAATTTCTCCCAACAGGTTGAGTTTGGACAGCTAAAAAAAATACGTGTCTGTTATTTTAGACTACTCTATAACATAATATAAGGCATAATATAAGTGCCCGATGCGGTACTAGTACTCGACGAATATAATTTAACTAGTGAATAATAAACTAAGATTGATCACGACATCATTTTTAAGTTACTAAATGTTAGTGACTTCAATATTTCTTATCACAATTTCAAGACAAATAACTTATTTATAAGTTATGCACATATTTGTTAAAACCAGCTGCCATCAATTGGGACAATGGGTTAAACCTTCAAGTCCCAATAAATGTCAGTCTGTCATTCATGACATTTGTACTGAAATGACATCTATTGGGACTGCCAGCATAACCGCCTGCCATTTACTCGTACATTCGGATTGATTACCTAATTCTTATATTATCAGGATTTTTTATAAGATCACCATATGAAACGAATTCCATATCAGTAACTTGAGTAAATACCTCGTCTCCCAATCCGTATGAAACTGTTTAATACATCTTAAATGAGCATAATATCGTGATTCAAATAAGTATTTTCTGTTGTCATGTCGGGCACTAGTACTTCTACCTTATAAAACATAAATCAAATCGGGGCCGTACAGTTGGGTAGCTTTCCTTGTCAGTCTTTAATTTCCTTGCACTAGGCGTGGCATGTCTCGCATGTAGACAAATATGAAGAACAACTGAGGTTACATGAATGTAGGTGTACAAAACGATCTCACATAAAATTATTCTTCGCTTCTTTTGAGCAAGAAATCTCGTTCGGCGTACGAACTCGGAATGCACTGGTTATCATTACGATCGTCTGAATAGAATCTGGAGAATCTCGAGCAATCAAAATGTAAAGCAAATGAACTTGATTTTAGATTAAGTAAAAATGCAGCTAGAACACGATTTCTCTGTCAATGAATGTAAAACTATTCTATTCTGTATACTGGTGAATAAATTAATGAGATCACATGAGAAGTGAGTAGGTAGTTCTGGCTTAGAGCATACATAACTGGAGTAGCCTTATGTCGTATTTGCGTACAAAAAAGTCTGCCGAATTTTGCGGGGGCGGGAGGGAGCATCTTAAAAGGATATTGAAACTCATATATTAAAAGCTTGAAGTGGTTGAACGTTTATAATATCAAGTGCTTACAGCAACATGCGGACATTTTTATGATCAGTGTTCTCTTGCGAGGCGATTTTGTGATCGATTGTGCAATTGTCTCTGTATGATTTTTTGCACATTGTGCAAGGTTCTTTACAGAGGGGTAAGTTACTGAAAGGCTACTCCAGTTATGTATGCTCTAAGATTTTTGGAGATCACCCCCTAAATACAAACATACAAACTCGTAGGCGTTTCCTCTTTCTTTTAGCTACAGAAATCTACACATGAGCATTTTTCGCTATTTTGTTTCTTGTTGTGGTTGTCGTATTACATATCTATAAACTTAATTAAATTTTTCATAAAAAAAAATCGACGTTATTGCTCCAGTTAAGGTTACTTTGCCAAGAGACACGGGTACATGAAAATTTCCACATTTCATTTCCAATTTACTACATGAACTGTTTTCCGAGGGCAAGTGCGTTGATTATACTTAACATAAAAAATATAAGTTGCTACATGTGGGCTGGTAATATTTGAGGAGTTCCGTCGATTCCTCAAGGATCTCAGAAATGAGACTTCATTAGTTGCTACTTTAACGGAATCATGTCAGAATTTTTGACGTACTTTACATCCTCGAAGAACTCCTCGAGGATGTAAATTACGTCAACAATTCTGAGAGAAGTCATCTGTGATCTTCATCATCAGTTCTTGTTCACTAAACAGGTACACGAGTTGGCTATAATAGAAAATAAAAATAAATAGGTGTGATATTGACCCATCGCGCTGGGAGATTTTGGCTCAAGATCGGTCAAAGTGGAGACATACAGTGAAGGTTAATGTGCAAGCCTTCGAAGAACGAAGACGTAACGAACTCGACGCTAAGCGCGAGGAGTTGAAGGCTCGACCACCTGCGGCCATACACTACAATTTTGTCGGAGGGGTGCTGACCTGTAGGGAATGTGGTCGCACATTCTCTGCAAAGATAGGCTACGTCAGTCACCTGAGAGCTCCCGAGCTACGCTCCAGTTAGCCAGAATTCTTCTCTTTTTCCAGTCGCCGTGGTCGCAATCGGCCGGTATGATGATGATGACATGAATAAAAAGAATTTTCAAAATCGGTCAACAATTGACGTAGAAATCGGTGAACATGTAACCTCATCCTTTTTTTTAATTTAGGCATGATGACTCATGTTAAAATTGATAACATAGTGTTGCTAAATGGATAGTAAACCATCAAATTATTGTAATAAAGTATAAATTACAAAATATAATTAATATCATAGAAAGATACGAACCTTGAAAGTTTAGAAAAAAAAAATGCATTTTTTTATTGTCCAGGTGTTAATTTAAAGCTACCAATAGAATCCTTACGCTTTTATAGAAACAAAATTGTATGACAACTATGGACCTAAACGCAGTATTTCGCGACCGAAACAGCAATTTACTTGATTTCCCCTACAATGATTAGTTCAAAATACTAAAGTGTGACGTCATACCTTTGAGTCAATCAGTATGAAGCGTTTCGGGTGCGGCCAGCGAGGTCCGTCCTTAACTCAATTTTTTGTGTATTTATGTTCTTTTATGGTAGTTGCTCCCATACAAACATTTGTTCCTCTCCAAAAACTGGTTCAAATGGCATCGGGAAAAATTTTTAGTCATCATGCCTATTATGGGTGCATACAACTGGTACATAAATATGTCCCATCGCTCGTATGTCAGCTGATTAAGGAACATATTTAGGAAATGTACCTGGTTGAATCCAATTGTATCAAAAATTAAGGTACATTACTGCAAAAAAATACACTAACATTATCTTTTTTCAATAAGGGACTCAGCCAAAAACACGCAAGTAAGTACGAATCGGAAAATCCGCCATGATCTGCTGATATACAGAATTTTCGCCGCTTCGGCGTCGCAAAATTAAAGCTTTTTATACTTCTCTTATTTTCACTTTTCCACCTACACGCCCACTTTAACCTGGTCTCCCCTGCCTCCGCTGTGTAACATTTAACCTTTAAAGCAGGGGTAATAGAATACGTTTGGCGGGTCAGCTTATATTTGGCTTTCCGGAAAATCGAATCTGCGAGTTTCTACGGGTGGGCAAAATTGTGGGTAGTTTTTTTTGTTTCGGCCGTTTTCTTTCGTTTATTGGTTGGCTTAGGGCTTTTAGGGATAAATTATGGCATGCGTGTAAATTAAATGTGCTCGTAATTAATGTGCGTAAAGGTTTCTAAGTAAAAAGGAAAGATTAGAAAATGTTTACTATTTTGCCCTTGACGTCCACTGCTGGACATAGGCCTCCCCCAAAGAGCCACAATGACCGGTCCTGCGCCACCCGCATCCAGCGGACTCCAGCGACCTTTACCAGGTCATCAGTCCACCTTGTGGGGGGGGGCTACCCACAAGTGTTCGGACTCATTGGAACCTTTTAACGAGTAGTTAGTGACTGCAAAAAAAGTTAAAACTTATTTATAAAATATGATATTTACGCTTAACCTGTTCAAATTGTAAAGCAGTGATGGAACACCCACGTTGTTTACTCAACAAGGACCCTATATCGTCGGCTTTCCTTAATTCGAAGTACGGCTTCGTCTAGACAGCAAGCTCCATTGGTCGCAGATTACCGTCCCTGTGAACGCTTCGATCATTCGATAGTTGAATTAAAATTTGTGCAATTCCATTCAATTTGATTCGAGAATCTCTCTCGAAAAATCATTCTTGGTACAAACTTTTACTGCCTAACTGTACTTTTTACACTTATTTTTAGAGAGCCACTTTAGCTGTTTAACTGAGCGGTAACCTCTTAAATGGGTTCACTAATGTATAACCAAAAAAATATTAGCAAATTATCGTTTGACAAAAAACGCTTCATCAATTAATCACTTCGCAAACGTGTTATTGCGCTCTTCTTTCTATTCTTTAAACTTTTCTTTTCACACAAGTCCTGCTGAGAACAATTATTTGATCTAGATTTCTGTAAAAGTGGTTCGGAAACGACAGCTTATCTAAGATCTCAAATGGAAGACTCATGACCAACAATACGATTTTGAACAACAGTTTTAAAGTGTTTAGTTCAGAGGAAAAGACAGCTTGGTGAATGCAGTTTTGTAGATGCACTGAACACTGAGTGCTAAGTACTCCATTGTCATTTTATATATTTTTATTTACTTATATGCTTTTTAAAATACTACAATAGAGTGCGTCCACGTTAACTTTGCAACACATAGGTAATTCAACAAAACTTTTTTTTGTAGAGTTGGCGTGGACCGACTTTATGTACAGACAAGAGCACCTATATGTATTCACTCAATGTTTCATAAATATATGTATACTACAACCTTCTTATTGCAGAAATAAGTTATGTGTACATATTTTATACACTACACATAGATGTTTTCTAAAATTATGCTCTTTTGAGCTTCTTCGAATACACGGGAGCTTTCCAATTTAAAAAATGGGAGTCACGTTCTAATTGTTTGGTCGAATCCAAAACACAAGTCATTGGTTCGACGTTAAGTACAGTTGGCATAAAAGCTGAACAAATATTTAGGTACGGGGCCCCAAGATACAGGTTCAGCCTAGTTTGGGGTCCGCCGGATATCTCAGTTTATACTTGCGTGTTAAAGCGAATAAATAATTTTGAATTTTGAATTCGTTCGACGCCCAATCAGATGTTAAATCTTTATCTACACTAATATTATAAGGTAATGTTTGTGACTTTGTAAGTTTGTATGATACGTTTTTTCCTGTGGCTTCGCGTGTTTTAATGGTGTGGCCAACCGCGCCACCATACCATGACTTATGATAAAGAACCTCTGAAACAAAAATAGCGTTAATTATTAATGAAGTTTAATCTCAGAATAGGTGCTTATTCCCGTGTCGTCAAATCGGGCTTAAGGGAAAATCAACTTTTACACCGACATTTTGTTTTTGTTTTTTAGGGTTCCGTTCCTCAAAAGGAAAAAAAGGATCACTCGTGCGTCTGTCTGTCCGTCTGTCACAGCCGATTTGCTCCGAAACTACTGGACTGATTGAGTTGAAATTTGGTACACATACGTAATTTGGTGACCCAAAGATGGACGCGTAAAGTAAATTAATGAATTCTGAACAAGGGGGCCACTTTTGGGGGGTAAACTGGAAAATTAAAAAAAAAAGTTCGCAAACTGTATTGTGTGACATATCAAATGAAAGGGGTTGTTGCAAGCATCTCAGATATATTTTTTTAATAATTTTAGCAAAAACGGATTTGAAGTAATTTAGGAAAAACGAAAATATACCATTCATATATATTTTTCATGACATTCACATCACAAAAATCTATGTTTTATACAACCGCACCAATCAAAAGTTGACGAAATTGACAAGTTCACTTCCATATCAGTGCGAGTGGAGCGCGCAGCTTCAATATTTCATTCAACCAATCACAGAGAAGTACAGTAGTATTGTTGCGGCGCGTGGCCAACTAGATTTTTTTCAACCAATCACAGAGCAGAATTCGGATCAGATCACACACAAACTCATAGAAAACTATCACGCCCTCTTAATAAAGGCTAAATTGTAGATCTGTACGCCTGCGCATTATGATAAAGAAATTATACGTATTCCCTTCTTATTAACATTTTCCTACATAGACTTTGGAATATCCCTATCATCCCATCTAAAGCATGAATATGAAGACATAACGTCGTACAATATTGTATTTTGGTGCCGACAGTACCTTGTCAGGATTACGGGCACTTTTCTCCCTTGAAAGGGAAACGTTATGAATATTAAGAGCGGGTTCTAACAGCGGCTGCCACATAACTGTTAGAGATACAGATCTGGGGCGCTCTTATAAAGTCTTTTAAGACAACCCTGTCTAATATAGCCGATTATACATCTGTATTATAGCCGGCTTCGTCCTACTAATCCTACTTCCTACTAATATCCTACTAATATTATCCTACTAATATTATAAACACGAAAGTTTGGATGTTTAGATGTTTGGATGTTTGTTACTCAATCACGCTTAAACGGCTGAACCGATTTGGATGAAATTTTGCACGAAGATAGTTTATAGCCTGGATTAAACTATAGGATAGTTTTTATCCCGGGTCTACGCAAACGAAGTCGCGGGCGGAAGCTAGTTAGCCCTAACCAGTCACTTGCTTGGAAACCAGCGTTGCCAACTTTGCACATGCCCAAATTGAAACATCTTTTGTTTCCACGTAATGAAATATCCTTCTTTCACGCAAACAAAACCACACCCACTGAACGTACATTATTATTAATTATCCTTATTAACAAAATCCACACAAATGCGGGTGGCGCAGGACCGGTCATTGTGGCACTCTTTGGGGGAGGCCTATGTCCAGCAGTGGACGTCTTTCGGCTGATATGATGATGATGATGATGATGATAAAATTCAACTGATTTGTCTGGCTGACGCTCCCGCTACGTAAAGAGCTATCACAATTTCGAAGAAAAGCCTTTCCTCCCAAAGGAGTTTAAAATGTATTCCTATTTATTATTTTCCTGAGGAAATTATCGGAATTGGGCAGCATTATGATTTCAGATATCAGTAATTATTGGAAATGTTTATCCTTAAGAATGTTCAAAAGAAATTCAGCGAAACGAATTTCTAAGGCTTCTTATAAAAATCTGTGTAACTTTGCCCGCTTGTCTATTTCTGTGGTGTTTATAAGGTTGCTCATAAAATTCTGCGTAGGTAACTTTGCCTACATGTCAATTTATTTAACTGTCACAGCAGTGTGACTTTTGCGAATAGACAGCGGTTTTAGCTGCTCATTGCATTCAGAATTCGATTGTTTTTGGGTTATTCTTACTCAGAATCGTTGACACTATCGATCCTCATACAAGAAAAAATGTGTTCAAAATATTCCATGCCAGATCGTCACATTCTTGTATGCAGTCTTTTTATATTTATATGGTCGTGACGCACTGGAAGAATAAAATTACATATTAAAATCATTTTGTCCGGATAAGCAAACTCAAAATTTCAATGCCTTAAAATAATATGAATACCCCGAAATATTCCATATCTTCAAGAACCAATAACCAACCAACCAATAATTATATTCTATTCTATTCTACCACTAAGGATAAGGAGCAAGATTTTTTAGTTCCGTACCCAATGGGTAAAAACGGGACCCGACCTCTATTACTAAGACTTCGCTGTCCGTCCGTCCGTCTGTCTGTCACCAGGCTGTGCCTATCTCAAGAACCGTGATAGTTAAGATAGTTGAAATTTTCACAGATTATGTTTTCTGTTGCCGCTATAACAACAAGTACTAAAAAACCGACCAAGTGCGAGTCGGACTGGGGCTTCCATACAACAGACATGATTTTTTGCCGTTTTTAGGGTTCCGTAGCCAAAATGGCAAAAACGGAACCCTTATAGTTTCGTCATGTCCGTCTATCCATCTGTCCGTCTGTCCGTATGTCACAGGCATTTTACTCGAAAACTATAAGGTGCATTTGAATAAAATTTTGAGGATAGGTGTATTTTGTTAGCCGCTACATACTTTTGTAATTAAAATGACAAAATAAAAAATTTTTAGGGGTGCACTCCATACATATAACTAAAAGTCAAATTTTTTTTTTCATTGTGACCCCCCGTGTGGCACATCAATCGATAGGCCTTTCAAAATAAATATAAGGTTTCTTAGCATTTTTTTTGATTAAGTGAGTAGGGTCGGAGATAATCGCCCCGAAAGTCACTAAAATTCTGTCCCCCCCCCTCTAATTTTTGAACGGTGTATTTTAAAAATATGGAAAAATTCATGGACATAGGGCTTATTAATTTCATTCACAGAAAATTGTTTTGAACAAGATCGGTTCAGAGGTTTTCGAGATATTGCTGAAAAACTGCCTTCCTCAAAGAAAAGGACGTAAGTGCCGTAAAATTTATGTGACGATACGACCTTTTTAATAGGCACGGAACCCTTCGTTTTGCGTGGTCCGACACGCACTTGGCCGGTTTTTTATAGATAATGGTACGGAACCCTTCGTGCGCGAGTCCGACTCGCACTTGGTCGGTTTATTTCTTTTTAGCCCTGTTTTGACCAGTTTAGACTACTTGGTAGCACCCCTGCCTGTGAAGGTGACGGTGCTGAGATTAAACTCAGTGAGGGGTTCCTCACTGAGTATCTATTTATGTGAAAGAGCAGCATTTTTCAAAAAAAGTGAACTTAAACTTTTTTTTCAGAATCAGTTTTTTTTAATTTTTCTTACTCAGAATTGTTAAAACTATCGATCCTTATACAAGAAAAAACTGTCCAAGATTTTACAATGTAAGTTATTTCTTCCAGTGCAGTGCGTACGTTAAGTTTACGAACCAGTCCCCACAATTCCAATAAAACTCAAATAAAACTACATAACCAACATAAGTCCAAAACAAATCACTTAACCCTTCATCTGTCTCGCTCGTATAAAATTAAAGGATTAAAACTAACCCTAAACTTGCTTAAGCCGAAGCCACAATCCACTTAACATTCTAACTAATCCAGCTAAAACGAGAAACTATAATTTAAGGGGCTACATTTTCGAAATTTTATAAATCTATTCAGTATGCAATTGGTTGCCAAAGTGGGTTCGAATCACGGTTTGCCATGCAACAATGAGTTTCTCGAAGCACGGAATATCATTTAATATTTACTGTTAGCTTTTCGTTAAAGGAAAACATCGGGAGAATACTTGCATACCTCAGTGCAGTCACAAACCCGCACTGGACCAGCGTGGGGACTACTGCCCATTTCCTCTCATCCATGAGACGCCTATCTATGCACTGTACCCTTATCTTATCTTGATGAGGGCCGTCGGATACACTTCGACCCAGTGGGATCTTTTGTGCATTTGCCCTCTCCTTTATACCTACTCCCAAGCTCGCTCCATCGTTTCCACAAAACGGATGATGCAGCTCAGCGGAAGCACCTTGAATTCCTTTGGTTGCGGATAGCCGTGACCAAAGTGATTCATTCTTTGTCTGGCAAGGGCATGACATTCACACAGTAAGTGTTCCATAGTCTCATCCTCCTCGCCACACATTCTACATCTTGGCCAAGAGATCCTTGACCCCGAAGTGACCTGTAAACACCCCAGATATAATTCTGAGTTGCTTCCTGCTGGATTTCCAGAGTTTTTGACGTGATAACGTCTTATAAATCGATGAACGTCGGCTGCACGCGCTAAAAAGTGTGACTCATTGTCCCGTCCCGTTGATTGACACATTAATGCACAGCCCAAACCGCTGGTTCTAGAGACTACAAATTTGGCACGTAGGTTTCTTATGAGGTCTAGGGGTGCATTAAGAAGAGATTTTTCAAAATTCACCCTCTAAGGGGGTGAAAGGGGGTCCAAAGTTTGTATGGGGAAATAAGATTACATCGACTATTTTATTCGAAACTTCACAGGAGTATTCCTAACGATAAATGAGTAAATACGTGTCTCACAACTCCTTCTTTATATTATACAAAATAATGATAATTCAGTGACAATAATTCATTTCAATTTATAAAACTATGCCATTTTTCATCAATGTTTTCTTATGACGTTATCACGTAAAATTATCGTCCGTAATCCAGCTGTACAGACGACCATTTTTTGTTTGACGCAGCGTAAACCAAAGAGAAATGGTCGGTTGGTTGAATAACAAACCTCAATTTATTGCGTGAAAACGAAACATTTCGATATCCAGCAGAATTTTAGTGTGAGTGCAATCTTTTTAGATTACGTAACCCCCTTAACCGAAGCCAACCACAATACGTTTCAAGTCCTCGCTAATTCTGCCAGAACTCGTATTGACTCTTTTTAAACACATAAACACTAGCTTTCTGGAACAAACATCTGCGGCCCAACAGCAATACAGACTTTCGGTCCAATATTGTTTTGTTCTTTTCTCTTTTTTTTACTATCTAGTACCTAATTCAAATTGGTAGCAGTAAGTACTAGGTTAAGTAAAGTTCAAAAGTCATTTGTGGGGCTCTGTACACGCTACTACAACAAGTTACCAGATCATGTTTTAGACATGTCTGAAAATAAATTTAAGTCCTTTGTAAAGACATCTTTGAAAAATAGAGCTTATTACAGATTGGACGAATATTTACCAGATAAGGAGATATGGACAAATGTCAATGACATTACTCAATGTATAATTTATATTTAATTTATAATAATTTATAATAATATAAAACTATGTAGTTATGTAAAAACTTGACATTCAAAAAGTGTTCGCCATGAATTTATTTTGAATAAATGAAATTGAATTGAATTGAACTAAGTACTGCGCCATACTATTTAGGGTGGGCAGCACTATTTAGTAAAACGAAATAGTGCATAATGTTCAATTACACATGTCTGTTATAGATTATTCCAGACGTTACACAAAATCGTTCCGTCCTGTATAATATACGCTGTATACCGACTATGTTTATATTATTAGGAAACCAACAGCTTTAACATAATAATGATAGTATTCCAATATTGTCAATGTGTACAGTTTCGTCTTTAGTATGAGTAAAATTGTAATGTTAATACATTACAATTTTACTCATACTCATACTCATTCATTTAATTAATACCAAACGTACCGATTGCAAATATAAATAAATGACAATGTTAGGTCTATCACAACAATATAGTATGTATAACTAGGTAAGTTAATTTGGCACTCTTTGGGGGAGGCCTATGTCCAGCAGTGGACGCCTTTCGGCTGATATGATGATGATGATGATGAACTAGGTACGTAACTAAAGCGGCCTTTAGACCTGTCTAAATGCAGTGCACTAACTGCACTCACACTCACTGATTAGAGTGAGATGGTTTATCATCCCTCCATTCCCTCCCCCAGTTAGTGCACTGCATTTAGCTAGGACTAAAGCCGCCTAAGAAAATAAGTGAGTATGAGTAAAGTTTTCATGTAAATATCGACTCCATAGTCTTCTTTCGTCTTACCGTGCGATGAAAAATCCGAGCCCTGGTAATAATAAAGCCTGGGTACAGATATTTTTGAAAGGTTGTCTGTATAGATATTGGAGAACTCGTACGTGTGCAGTACTGAACTGACACTTGTCAGCTGGTCACACATAGAAAATGTACATGAACCAGTCGCCTACTATTTTTCAAACGTCGACTAATGCATTTTTTACCAGAATGCCTCAGAAGGAGTTTTTCGAGCGTATGTATGTATGAGGACAAGAAAATATAACACACGGGCTAAAGTCCAAACGGCTTCATGGATTTTGACATAATATAAGGTGTCGTTGGATTAATGGAGTGGACTGACATAGGCTATAATATGTGTTTGAAAAAAAAATCGTTTCTCACGTTTATTCACAACTCGAGCTGAAAAAATGGTGACATGTTCTTGCAGTGGATTTTATCATTTACTCATAAAATGCCCATCTTGTTGTACAGATAGCATCATTTATTTATTTATTTATTTATTTATTAAAAACATGTTAACACGACATTACAGTAAAAAAAACCGGCCAAGTGCGTGTCGGACCACGCAAAACGAAGGGTTCCGTGCCTATTAAAAAGGTCGTATCGTCACAGAAATTTTACGGCACTTACGTCCTTTTCTTTGAGGAAGTCAGTTTTTCAGCAATATCTCGAAAACCTCTGAACCGATCTTGTTCAAAACAATTTTCGGTGAATGAAATTAATAAGCCCTATGTCCATGAATTTTTCCATATTTTTAAAATACACCGTTCAAAAATTAGAGGGGGGGGACAGAATTTTAGTGACTTTCAGAGCGATTATCTCCGACCCTATTCACTTAATCAAAAAAAATGCTAAGAAACCTTATATTTATTTTGAAAGGCCTATCGATTGATGTGCCACACGGGGGGTCACAATGAAATTTATTTTTTTGACTTTTAGTTTTATGTATGGAGTGCACCCCTAAAAAAATTTTTTTTTGTCATTTTTATTACAAAACTATGTAGCGGCTAACAAAATACACCTATCCTCAAAATTTTATTCAAATACACCTTATAGTTTTCGAGTAAAATGCCTGTGACATACGGACAGACGGACAGACGGACAGACGGACAGACGGACAGACGGACAGACGGACCGACGGACATGACGAAACTATAAGGGTTCCGTTTTTGCCATTTTGGCTACGGAACCCTAAAAACCAATGCGTCATGGAACGAAACTAAACAAGACAAAACATATATAATTACATTGGTACAGTTGATTGCCGGTCATCCATCTCCTCACAGAATCTCAGACATTCACCGCACACATTTGTGGACACATTGTGGACATAAACATGTATACACTTTTCGACCTCATGTCTAATTAGTAAGGTCATAGAATGTATACATGTTTATGATGCTGACTGTACTTGTTACCTGTCCATAATTTTTGACCAATTTTTCCTCCTACCTACAAATTGTTTGGAAGAGATCACTTTAAAGCGATAAAACGATAAAACACCGATACATTTATGCATACAACTGTAGTATTCCGTTTGTCTCCATTTATCTTGGGCAACGATGTACCTAACCCTTTTTCACAAACAGTAAAGCAAAGCCAATTAACGATTCGAACCGAGAACCACCCAGCCACTTTGCAAAAAAATACTGCAAATTTAAATAGTATCCCAAAATCCATTGAATCTGCTGTTGTAACTCAATTTACAACTTTGCCACAACAAAATCGGTTTAGGTTTAACTGAGTGGAGGGACCATTGGAGCGCCGGCCCGAGACGAAACTGGCGGAACTATGTAATTAGATTAATACGGCGGTACAACAGTAACTCGTCCAGTTTACAGCAGCAACTCGTATGGGTTTCATTGCCGGCTTTCATTTGGGGAGTGGCAACTTTGCCCAACATATTTAATTTAAATTACATGTTTTTAGGGTTCCGTACCGAAAGGGTAAAAACGGGACCCTATTACTAAGATTTCACTGTCCTTCTATCCGTCTGTCACCAGGCTGTATCTTTTGAACCGTGATAGTTAGACATTTGAAATTTTCACAGATGATGTATTTCTGTTGCCGCTATAACAACAAATACTAAAAAACAGAATTAAATAAATATTTAAAGAGGCTCCCATACAACAAACGTGAATTTGTTGCTCGATTTTATAGATAATGGTACCGAACCCTTCGTGCACGAGTCCGGCTCGCACTTTTCCGGTTTTTTTATTTAATTATTTCAGGTTCATATTGAACATAGATTGATGAGACTGAGTTATATCAGGAGATATTAATAATTTGGCATTATTATAAATAAAATTTGCAGTCGTTATAATTGCAAACTGAAAGGAATAAAACCGGACAAGTGCGAGTTCAACTCGCGTGGTGAGTTCCGTAAAATTGCTATGCTCTAAGCATCAACCAAAAGTACATCAAACAAAATACATAAAAATATTTAGAATGTTCCCGTTACTTTGAATACTCAAACTTCTTATAGGTTTTCTATAATCCTTAGGCAAGGGACTATTTTCCATATTTTTTTCAGAATTTTAAGCCGAGTAGTTTCGAAGATAAGGGGGTAATGGTCAATTTTCGTCTTTTTTCCTAAATTACTTCAAATCTATTTTTGCTAAAATAAAAAACATAATATATCCGAGATTCTTACAACAACCCCTTTCTTTTGATATGTCACACAATACAGTTTGCGAAACTTTTTTTTAATTTTGCAGTTTACCCCTCAGACCACCCCTTGTTCAGAATTCATTAATTTACTTTACGCGTCCATCTTTGGGTCACCAATTTACATATGTTTACCAAATTTTAACTCAATCGGTCCAGTAGTTTCGGAGCAAATCGGCTGTGACAGACGGGCAGACAGGCGCACGAGTGATCCTATAAGGGTTCCGTTTTTCCTTTTGGTACGGAACCCTAAAAACGTTGAAAATACACCCCGTGAAGCCATAAGCCTCCTTTCGTCGGACCAGGCCAATCTTTGTTAAAGAAATCTTTCTTGCTGTCCGAAATGTCGAACTATAATTTATAATGAAACAGTGTCACTACTTAAAACTCGTTCGGTTTTCACTTTTCAGGACACTAGGTCCATTTCAGTGACTGGTACATGAAAGGACGTTTCATTACAATTTCAAGGTTTATCACCGACGTCACCGACGTGGTATTAACAAAAAAACTAACCTTTAATATTTGTTATAGGTCCAGTATGCTCCAAAAGTGCGTGTTTTTATCAAATCCGGTGCCGCCAGCGGAAGGATACAGGAAGGAGATACTTTAGCAGTGGGTGAGTTCATGGGCCGAATTCCGAAACAATTTTTTCTCTGATCTGCCCTGCTAGCATAACTTGACTCTCGACTCTAGTCGCGCGCGAGATAGACTGTCCGTCACGTTCTGATTAATGCTGTCAAAAAGTGACAGATAGTCTGTCACGCGCGCGAGTAGAGTAGAGAGTCAAGTTATGCTAGCAGGGCTGATAGGTTATTAACTAATTACTGGTAACAGATGCAGATCTAGGCAGTATCCATCTGTTACCATTAACTAAACTGTTGATTCGTGGGTGGTAACAGCTAGGATTTACCCGATCTGATGATTAAGTTGGAACGTGAAACACTTCATTGGCTAGTAAACCATCAAATACGCATGTTACGAAATTTGACGGGTATCGTTTAAAGGCTTGTACTTAAAACAACATAATTTTTATTTTTAATATTTAAAGTTCCCAAATAATTCAATTTACTTATCGCAGAGTTTCATAATCATACTGCTTAAGTCATTAATGGCTTATTTACAACTAGAGTTTGGACTATTAACTATGTACTTACATTACTTTTTACTAAACGATACTTAATCACATAGGTCCTGTAGTAATTAACTTATTTATTTACCTCTCTGAAGGTTAGTAAAAACAAAGTGTGTGGATCCTGAAAGTTTAACACGTTAAACGCCAGACCAAAATTTTCAATTTTCTAAAAAAAGTAACTTAATGTAAATGTGTTTATTATATTGATATACATATACACACTTTTTCATTTTGTAATTGGAAATATAGTTTAAGAGTTATTCATAAAAAAAACCCTGAGGTCATCGATGACCCCCACGGCGCCCTTCAACCATAGTTTGAAAAACCGTACCATAGCGCCGCACCGGTCACCTCGCCGCCCACCCGCTCGCCGCGGCGCTGTCAGTGCGCTTGCGACTGTCGAACCGAGTGGTGCCGCGGTGTTTATTTTCGAGTTGGGTTGACATAAATTATGTTATTTTACGTAAAAATTGTCTTTTTCTGTTACGGCCACCAGTGACCCCCACGGCGCTCTATGATGAAAAATTGAAAAACCGTTATCGTGACGCCATGCCGGCCACTCTGCCGCCCACTCTACCGGCGCGGTAGTGCCTAATAAAAACCGAAAAAAAATATATAAGTCGACTTGCATTTAATGTGGCAATAAACCAAGGACTTATTATTTGCACTGCTTCAATAACATCAATCGCTATCTATGTTTGCCATTTATTTTGAATTTTTTTTTGCTTTTGTGATGCAAGTGCCTTACTTGTTCCTTACTTGGGTGATTTTTAAATTATTTTCCGGAGTCTTTCTGAATGTCCCTGTCATGCTCTAATAATAATAAGCTTCGCTACTATTATTTACACGATTTAAGTTATGTGAAATGCATGAATAAACGCTATAATTTGAAAATTATGTAATTTTTTTTCATTTGCGGATATTTTCGGATAACTTGTATATTCACACTAATTGTACCCCAGCCCCCGGCGAAAGTTTTTTTAAAGAGCGCCTTGCCGGTCACCCGCATGCATAAAATTGCTGATAACTGCTTCACGTGGCGCAGCCCACTGTCTTGAAAACAGGTTTGACATGAGGTCACTGGTGACCCCCATGGCGTATTGGAAGAGATTCCAGGAGGCCATCGGTGGCCCCCATGGCGTTTAACGTGTTAAATCAATAATTAAGATAGATATATTTGAAAGTTTAAATAATTGGGTTGTGTCCAATTTTTTTTTACGATGCAATTCGAACCAGCTTTTGGAGAGGAACAAATGTTTGTATGCGAGCAACTACAATTTAAAAACATAAATACCAAAAAAAATAAAAGATTAACATTGAATCGTGACGTCACAGTGTAATGTTTGTACTAATCGTTGTATTGAAAATATAGTAAATTGCTGTTTCAGTCGTGAAATACTGCGTTTAGGACCATAGTTGTGATAAAATTTAGTTTCTATAAAAGCGTAAGGATTCTATTGGTAGCTTTAAATTTACTTTTGTACAATAAAAAAAAAACATATTTTTTCTAAACTTTGAAGGTCCATATCTTTTGATGATTTTAATTACATTTCTTAATTTATGCTTAGTTACATTTATTTGATGGTGTTCTATCAAATTAGCAACACTGCGTTATCAATTTTAACATGTGGAAACTACCCAATTACAAAACGAAACGAAACGATTTGTTCGCGACATACCTAGGCCGTCGACTCAGGCAAAGAGGGGAGGCCCCCGCTCTGAATCGTTTCTGGTGCAAAAGCTTTCCTTGCCTATCCAGCGTGGAAAAGCCGCCAGTGTTATGGGGACTTTTGCACCAGGAACGGCTAGGGGCGATTTTAGTTAGGTTTAGAATTAGGTGATATATTATTGTATACCTAAAATGTAGATGTTTATTATTTTTTGTAAATTAAAGTTTAAATATATATATATACATACATATATTTTGATATATAGTCTAATAACATGGCTTGTATTCTAGTTTCGTAATCTGTTACGAAAATAGATTACTTGGTACTAAAATTACATAAACAATCAATTTAATAATCAAAGAAAAAAACTATTAGAAATGAATTACCACATAGAACAAGGAGATACTGTAGAATAGCAGGTAAATATTTTTGTATTAATTTTAACGCTGTCGACCGTGTTCATTTGTTTATAAAGGTAAATTTAGGATAACAGTCTAATAACGAAATTTGTTCCAGGTTGCCAAGCGAGTGCCAACCCTAACAATCTGACATACAGGTGGTTTCTCAACAACGAACAAATTGCTGGCGCCGTGAGAAATGAACTGGTTTGTATTTTTATTTATTTTCAGGAGCCGTAGCATGGTTGGCCTTGTCACGCGATAGGTGATAGGATAGAGCGTGCGTCACTGGCTGACACCGTTCGATAGAACGAGACGACGCTCTTATCTTGTCACTTGTCGCGTGATAAGGCCAACCATGCTACGGCTCGTTTACTAACAGTATTTTAACCAACAAGCTACCCAAGATAAGTCAACTAAGCCGCTTATTTATAAAACTTAACAGGCCTCTTTTGCTAAAAGTGTATTTTTTTCCTTACTCTCACACACACTAATGACAACATGACAGATAGAAACAAAAACTATTTAACTGGAAGTATCTGCTACCTCTTGACTTATTTAGTTACGT
The DNA here is from genome assembly GCA_932294315.1 of Epinotia nisella. Taxonomy (NCBI): domain Eukaryota; kingdom Metazoa; phylum Arthropoda; class Insecta; order Lepidoptera; family Tortricidae; genus Epinotia; species Epinotia nisella. Next base: position 10,595,853 of record OW028696.1, on the reverse strand, counting down.
TTAATTTATTAACATAAATAACTAATACAAAACATATACTGCTTAGAATCAGAATAATTAACTTAAAACTGATTCTATGACCTTTTGCAGTACTTTCTCTTACACAGAATCTTTGTAGCTTTTCTCTTGAAGATAAAACTACATAACTGCTCATAAAACGCCAGTTTACTACAACGACCGTAATTTTAGTATTATGCCATGTAAATTTCCATTACGAAAATATTATGCGGTTTAAAATAAACCACAATTTATACAGCTCCCAGACACCTCTCACGGCATCTCATCTGCGAAGCAAGGCATGCCAGTTAAGGTGAAATACACCCTGGCAAGTTTCGGGTGCTCAGTAATACTGCTTTATAATGCTAGCTTACTTAGCTATGGTTCTAATCATATAGAAGATTGGATATACATTTTAAATGAATCTTTACATAGAGTCATATAGGTAAAAAGGGTCTAGTTGTGACATGTTTGAATAGGCATTTTTTGTGTTTATGTTTTAAATATATGTAATATCTATTAGTGTATGCGAAGTCTCTAACCTGTAGTAGGCCAGCGTGGCGGGATTTAGTGTGGGGACTTCTGCGTGTTCCGTCTCATAGCCCGTTCCTTTCAGCCAGCTTGGCTGGATTTAGTGTGGGGACTTCTGCGTGTTCCCTCTCATAGAAATAGAAATGTTTATTTGCAAGAATACGTAAGTACAACGGTGTTACAATATTTTAAACGTAGTTCGAGTATTCAGCCATCCCTCCAGCCAGTTTGGCGGGATTTAGTGTGGGGACTTCTGCGTGTTCCCTCTCATAGCCTGTTCCCTTCAGCCAGCGTGGCGGGATTTAGTTTCCCTCTCATAGCCCTTTCGCTCCAGCCAGCTTGGCCGGGATTTAGTGCGGGGACTTCTGCGTGTTCCCTCTCATAGCCTGTTCCCTTCAGCCAGCGTGGCGGGATTTAGTGTGGGGAGTTCTGCGTGTTCCCTCTCATAGCCCTTTCGCTCCAGCCAGCTTGGCCGGGATTTAGTGTGGGGACTTCTGCGTGTTCCCTCTCATAGCCTGTTCCCTTCAGCCAGCGTGGCGGGATTTAGTGTGGGGAGTTCTGCGTGTTCCCTCTCATAGCCCTTTCGCTCCAGCCAGCTTGGCCGGGATTTAGTGTGGGGACTTCTGCGTGTTCCCTCTCATAGCCTGTTCCCTTCAGCCAGCGTGGCGGGATTTAGTGTGGGGAGTTCTGCGTGTTCCCTCTCATAGCCCTTTCGCTCCAGCCAGCTTGGCCGGGATTTAGTGCGGGGACTTCTGCGTGTTCCCTCTCATACAATACAATACAATACAAATACTCTTTATTGCACACCTCACACAAACATAGCAGTTACAGAGAGAAACAATACAGTAGCCCGTTCCCTCCAGCCAGCTTGGCGGGATTTTAGTGTGGGGACTTCTGCGTGCTCGCATTCATGAGAGGAGGCCTATGCCCAGCAGTGGGACGTATATAGGCTCATATCGAAGATGATGATGAATGTCTATATGAACAGTTCACAACTACATAGCTCTTATGTCGGCGGACATAAGAGATATTTATGAGTAAGTTGTATGCACTCATATTTTTACACTTGACTACCTATCAGAAATCTGAGGAGTCGTGACCGTACAGTGAGCTTTAGTGAGATATATACGTAATAAAATTATAATAATAAACGATTTATTTCAGGCATCTACGGCCCATAGTTACAAATACCTCAAAGACTAACATACGTACACTATATAACATACATACTATATGTGTAAACAATAAAACGATGATATGTGCGATATGATAGCGCACAACCCTAATAAAATCAGAAGATCATGTATTAATGTATCAATTACTGGTAGCAGATCGCAAACAATTTTTTCTCAAACTTGCAATGAAAATGTTGATATGACTTACTTCAAATTAGGTCCGGAAATACTACGTATCCGGTGCGATGAGTGCAGATGATATTATGTAAAGGAATTCCATACATCCTAACACCTAGGCCTGTAAAGCAACCGTATTTTGTTTTTAAACGTCAAATTGTGACACAACGTCATGCATTCAACCGTCAAAAATTGTCAACTTTTTATTTTTATATTATTGCAAGTTTGAGAAAAGCACCATACACATTTCGGCGAGAAACGGTCTGTAATCTATATCTACTTGGCCTGCAACCCTTCGTTTCCCGGCCTCTATAGTACTTAATGTACTAATAATTGAAAGATCGAGCGAAGCGAACGGAGCTCGCCGTTCCAGCTTGGGCCAGAATTCTTTCGTATGTCCGGCTGTTCTCCTACAGGTCGCATTTCTCAACCGATTTTCGTGAAATTTTGTGAGCAGGTTCAAAAATAAATTAGTTTGTTTTGTCGATTCAGTTTTTCGAAATGAAAACAAAAAGACAGACTCGCGGTCCTCGCAGAACTAATAGTATAATTTGTTGCTACGCTGCAAACACTATACATACCTTATTGCTAATGTTAACAATGTGCTTGCGTATTAATACATAGTACCCATATACATACATTATTACATGCGTCTGAACTAGGATGCTCCTGTGTCTTAGATATTATTTCTCTGAATAAATAATATTTACTCGCGCAACCGTTAAATAAAAGACGTGGCGAAGTAATGAACATATTGTAATAAAAACTAAGAGCCACTTTAAATAAAATTTCTCACGTACGCTAAAGGCCAGCATAAAGCTACAACTTTAAAAATTTCCCTTCTTGGCACACCAAAAACCTGCAATATGCATTTTACATAAGGCACGACTCGTACGATGCGATGTCATGATATAAATATTTTTTGATATTAAAATTCTTGCCTTGTAGCGTTTGAAAAATTGTTTTAAGTATGCAAGATAGATAGTGGAGTGGAATTAAAATTTAATCAGTTTTGTTACCAGATTGTAATGTTTCGGGCCAGTCATGGCTTAAAGCTCGAATGATGCTCGAAATGTTTCCAATCGTTTCGCGGTTCTTTATCGGTGGATCACTCGATCGTTTCTCACGTTCACGGACAGTACGGCCACAGGCGTAAATTGAGATCCTCGTGATACGGCACTACGGTTGTGGCCGGTGATCTTCACTCCGTCCACGGGCGTCAAATTTTCATAGGATTATAACGAAGACGGACATGTTGTGCCGCTTTAGGTACATTACAATTTTTCCTAGTGCCGCAGCAAGTTTAAAGGGCCACCTCAATTTTACATGGGGGGAATGACGCGTGCTGTGACACAATACGTCTGTAGACGTTACGGCTGTGGCCGTGCTGCCACAAGAGGAGAGTTTGAGTTTGTAACAAATTACATAAGTACCTGGACGAAACAGCGGCGGCACAATATTTGCCTAAACATTGATGTGGCAGTACGTCCATGGCATTATAAAAAAAATTATGAATTTTTATGTGCCATATCACACAATTTTCAGAACGGTGCTGTGTCCGTGAACGTGTTAATAGTCTAAGCAGTTTTGGTTGCACTTAGGGTGTTTCATCACTTTCATGTTTAAGTGATCTCTGGATAATTTGTGGTAATGAAGTACCTATTCAATCAGATATCTTTACTTGAATTTAAATTAATTTGCGTGCAGATACTATCTACAGTGTAAAACTCGTCCAAAATATTGCTACGAAGGCCGGGAAAGAAGGGATTTTCTGTCGAAAGTCGTATAGACGGCCAGACATGGCGAGGCTAGATAATAGTACGAGACAGGCAATCCCTAGTTCCAGCTGAGGAATGCAATATGCATAGTGTTTTTCACATACAATAAGTTTTGAAAAAAAAAACTTTAAAGGTTTTTTTTATTACCTGAACGCCATGATGTTGTATCACCAATTAAAACTAAAGCCTATGCCAAGTCTTGGGATTAGGTGTCAAAGCGGACCCCGGGCTACTTTAGGGCGCAACCGGGAATAACGCTAGGAGGAAGAAGATCTTTATTTCAATTAAAGCGTTTTTTTGTTTTGTTTTAGATATTGCCGAACATTTCGAGAAAATTCAACGAGGCCACCGTCAAATGCGAGGTACACAATCCTGTCGGCAAAAGCGCCGATACCAAGTCATTAGAAATTGCATGTAAGTGATAACTTTCATTAAAAACTTAGGGTAAGTAACCATTACAGGCACTGCGAGGTAACGGAATGGTAGCTAGAAAAAAAAACCGGACAATTGCGAGTTCGACTCGCGCGGTGCGGGTTCTTTAACATATATTGAGAATTTTCCCGTTACTTTGAATACTCAAATTTCTCAAAGGCTTTGTTTTAATCTTTAGGCAAGGAACTTTTTTCCTTTTTTTTTCAGAATTTTAAGCCTAGTAGTTTCGGAGAAAAGGGGGGGGGGGGGTAATTTTTTGTCTTTTTTCCTAAATTAATTACAAAAAAAACTAACCCCTTTCATTTGATATGTCACACAATACAGTTTGCGAAACTTTTTTTTTCATTTTGCAGTTCACCCTCCAAAAGTGGCCTCCTTGTTCAAAATTCATTAATTTACTTTACGCGTCCATCTTTGGGTCACCAATTTACATTATGTTTACCAAATTTCAACTCAATCGGTCCAGTGGTTTTGGAGCAAATCGGCTGTGACAGACGCACGAGTGATCCTATAAGGGTTCCGTTCTTTTCCTTTTGAGGTAAGGAACCCTAAAAAACATCAAAAGCATTGCTAGCCTCGCTTACGCATCTCTTCCTATTGGTGGATTTTCTTCTCGAATCAGCTCTGCTACCTCGCATGGTGGATAGGATACTAAAGTAAATTATGGACGAAGATAGTTTAAATAGCCTGGATTAAAATATTGGATAGTTTTATGCCGGGTCCACGCAAACGAAGTTGCGGGCGGAAGCTAGTTAAATATAATTATGGTTGCGGGACCCTAAAAATGGAAAAGCTCAACTCATATTTTGGGCAAAGTTGCCACTATCAATACTATATTGAGAATTTTACAAGTACCAATTGTGAAAAGCAGCAACAGTTGTTGTTTCAATCCTGGTTTTATACTGAAATCTGTTACCTATAAGTCATCTGCTGATACCAACTAATTAGTACACAACATTACAAAATTAATAATTTTCTTTCATAAACATAAAACAAGTTTTGTAATATTTTGACTGTTTTTTATTAAATGAGATTCTTTTCTTTCATGTCCGAGAATTCATGTAACATTTTTGTTATAATCTACAAAATATTTTTGCAAAGAAATGTCTGTATTATTTTCTGCTCTTTGAAAGTAAGCAAGTTATTACGAAATAAAATCCCCAGAAGACTAAACTCTGTAAAGGTTTTTTCAATTCCATGAAATGCCTACGTTTTACCTTATTCATAATTCAATCAATGAGTCAGAAAGATTCGTAGAAATAAAACGCTATTTTCTCTCATTAGTTAGATTTCTGTGAAATGTAGGGTTCGAGTGATTCTTGTTTTGTTGTATGTTAATCCATACTTAATATTAGTATGTATGTACAAATGCGAAACTATCTCTGTCTGTCTGTTACCTTTTCAAGCACCCATTTAGATCTCAGTTCTTTTGTCGGCGAAGTTTACAAACACACATATTCTTAATGTTGAACTGGGCTACCGCAATTACCCACCTGGACGCCTAATTTCCACTTTCTATGTCATCTGTAAGTGGGTTAGGTTTTTGGTCTATGCGTCAGCTAAGTCAGTCAGTGATAAAAATGCCGATTTTTAGACGTTAATATCTCAATAATTTTTATCTGTATATATGAAATGTCGGGTTCTAGTTAATCTAAAGCGTGTTAACACATGTACTAAATTTCATATTTCTATGTTAAATAGATTTTAAGTTATTAAGGAGTCAAAATGGCTCCATATGGTTCGTGTATTAAGCGTCGCCAGTTACTTTTGGCTTTGAACTTTGCTGGACACGCTGCGCGCTAGATAAAAACTTAAAAACAGCAAACTTTCAAAACGTAGAATCAAATATTTTATTCATGCTCATCACACAAATATTTTCTGTTACCGGGACCCGAACCCTGGTCCATTAGATTCGTAGTCAGTGACTACTACCCACCCACCAGGAGCCGTAGCATGGTTGGCCTTGTCACGCGATAGGTGATAGGATAGAGCGTGCGTCACTGGCTGACACTATTCGATAGAACGAGACGACGCTCTTATCTTGTCACTTGTCGCGTGATAAGGCCAACCATGCGACGGCTCCAGGCTCCAATATAATAACGGGTTCAGGATGCTGTTGGGGCTGGCTCGCTTTTGTAGCGCATCAGGTACGTTTGCGGAGGCATGTACTGATTGCTTCAGTGCGATAATACGCAAGAGAACTGCCTCCCTGATGCGCCGCGTGCGTGACAGCTCCAACAGCCTCTCGCGTCTGTTGCTGGAGTCTTCTGCCTGCGCTTTGTGGAAACACTGGGACTCTGTGCATATGGGATCGAGATGCTCTATTTGACGACCGAATAGCCTAGTGGTTCGAGAACCTGACTATGAAGCTTGAGGTCCCGGGTTCGATTCCCGGTCGGGGCAGATATTTGTATGATGAATACGAATGTTTGTTCTCGAGTTTTGGATGTTTAATATCTATTTAAGTATGTATTTATCTATATAAGTATGTTTATCCGTTGTCTAGTACCCATAAGGCTTTGCCTAGTTTGGGACTAGATCAATTGGTGTGAATTGTCCCACGATATTTATTTATTTATATAATATATTATGATATTTAGAATAAGCAAATGTATACTAACACTATGGACATGGCCTGAAATAAATAATTTGAATTGAATTGAATTTAACCATAAATCGTCAAAAATATTACAGGAGCGTCCTTTGTCCCGTTCCACCCCGTGACCATAACAGTGACGCCATTTTGATCAGCTGTATTACCCGGCCAAGCCACAAAGTACCCTCTCCACACGAGTTTCATAATGATATACAGCCTTTTATCTTAGCAGTAGTGCTCGGTGTATAATTAACAAGTAACGTTGCACGTGAACTTTGCTGCAGCAACGGGTTGACCTTTGCGTGGACTTATAAGAAACGATCGGTTATGGGGAATAATGTGGGGTGTTGAGAGGAATGTGGTACTATGTTATTATTTGACAGATGCTCATCAATTCGTTTAATCGGTCGTCGCCTAGCGGCCCTTGTCTTGCCACCGTGTTAAGGTATTCCATTAATATGTAAACCGACGAACCGTTAATACATTTTTATAGGAAATTGCTTGAGTTTCAGTGAGATTACCCAACTGCCGAAGGAAAGGGGGGTTATGTTTCCAAGCGTGCCTATGTATGTATATAAGTGTGTATATCTTATTCTATAAATCTATCGCAAAATAAATAGGCTTTCTACTGTAGCAATGTAATTTTAAAATTGTATACTACTAATGATACAGAAATACTAATAATACTATAATACTAATGGTACTGAAATTATATTATATTGTATACTGTTTTGAAAAATTGACACCTCGCCGAGTTTTTTACGCCGGTTCTTTTTGAGGCAGAGGTTTTCTTTCCGAACCGGTGGTAGTTTATCGACATTCATAGGTGCATGTAATATGCCTAAATTGAAGTCCTTTTAATCGTGGGAGTGCTAGGCTATAATTTGCAAAAAAGCAGTTAGGTTTTTTGAAAAATCTTTTGATTCCACTTTTTTGATTCTCATCGATTGCGTAACGTTCGCTGATATTTGTTACAGGAATTATACAGATGGAGCTTCAAATAATCTCTAAAATTATAATGCAGATAATTTTAACAAGTTTTGTAGAGAACCGCTCATAGCCTAGCGGTATCTAACCGTGGATTATCACTGATCCAGGAGTCTTCCATACATTTCAAAGCAAACTGATCCTCTAAGCAAACAATTTGTATTCCAAGATCGCTTCACAAACCGATACACTCGTATCAAAATCAAATGCTAAAGCGTTGAAATCTATTGATGTCTAAATGGCGTCATTTGAATTCAGGTATTAATCCGACAACGACATAATCTTATAACTCTATGAGACGGCTTAAGGCTTAAGCCTAGGCATTCAGCCAAGAATTACAAGTAACAAAATGGTGGCTATAGATAATATAAAATTAGGTATAAAATAGTTGATTCGGCTTTATATTGGTGCCTATTTGACTATTCACTCTTAATCTTCATCATCAGCGCATTCATACCTCTTTTTAGGGTTCCGATACCTCAAGGATAAAACGGAATCCTTATAGGATCACTCGGTTGTCTGTCTGTCCGGCTGTCACAGCCGATTTGCTCCAAAACTACTGGACTGATTGAGTTGAAATTTGGTACACATAACTGGAAAATTAAAAAAAAAAGTTTCGCAAACTGTATTGTGTGAAAGGGATTGTTGTAAGCATGTCAGATTTATTTTTTTATAATTTTAGCAAAAACAGATTTGAAGTAATTTAGGAAAAAAGACGAAATTGATCATTCGCCCCCCCTTATCTCCGAAACTACTAGGATTAAAACTCTGAAAAAAATATGGAAAATAGTTCCTTGCCTAAAAATTACTTACTTACCTATAAGAAGTTGAGTATTCAAAAATACTTATGAAATTTAGATTATATACGGCACTCTCACCACGCGAGTTGAACTCGCACTTTTTTTTGTGAGAAAAGAAACACCGGTTTTTGTGAGAACGCAAACCATTTCGCGGGATAAAATACAGGGTGTTTTTTATGGTTATTTGATCTAAATTTTTTCCAGGCTTTAGGCGTCATTTATATATTTTATTTATGAAGAATAAAATCACAAAGAATTTTTTGTTCAAAAATAATAATGGTTGTAGTGTGGTCACCGAGTCGAATGTAAACAAACTAGAGACACAAAATATGTTGTAGTGAGGGTAGTTCACATTTACATCAGGCTGGCCGCTCGATCAGCAACTTGTGTTACTCGTATCAATTTGACGCGAATTTTTCGCGCCCGTGCGTGACTCATGGTTGTTGTTATGAATGACTGTTGGGGAGGAGCGCGGGGATGGCGTGCGCAGCGAACATTGACAACAAACTTGGTCTTTTTTGAGACAACTTTGAGGTGCCCTAACTCAATATTTTAGTACCGATACTAAAAGAAAAAACACGTAAATTATAATTTTGTATAAGGATTAACATACTTCAATTTGGATACTCATAAAAAATCCACCGTGTCCATTCTATACGCAGGTGAAAAAACTTATGAAATCAGATGAGTAGTTCCAATAATTTCCACCTCAACAATCTTACAGACTTTCTTCTGTATGATAGTAGCATGTATAGCTGATAGAAGCCCTTATCTTACGTACAAAAGACATGATAAAACACTAAGCTAGGAGTGCGGATCGGAGATTTCCCATAAGTTCGTTTGAATCTCTTTTCAGTTGTATAATAACAATTTATACACTGTTCCACTGAAAAGTTACTATTTGTCACGGAGTGACATTTTGATTAATCAAAGGTTAATTGAGAAATAAATTATCAAGCAGAAAATGCAAAATGACATTATGTAGTATTGCCTTAAAAAGTCAACACAGCATCTAAAACAAAGTCTCAAACAGTTTACATTGAGTTGTATTGAATCTGTGGTCTGTGTTGTCAGCTTAGGGAAAAATCCTATTTTTAAGGATAACAATTGTGCTAATTCTACTTGTGTAGCAACCAACATTTAATACATATATAGGGGTTTGTTAGTAAACTGAAAGAATGCAACTTTGGAAATAATGTTTAATTCTAAACTAAGGATAATTACAAAGAATTAGCAATATCACATTTAATTTCATATAATCTGGTATTAACAAATTTCAATTAGTTGAGATAAAATTAAAAGACAGTATTCAGGGATATTGAATTTATTCTACTGCAATACTAATGATACGGCCGGAGACCTGGTGTGCTTCCCAAGATGTGCACAGGGGCCATTTTGAACATGCTCTCGATGCAGTAGCAGCCTTGCGAAGGAAGTCCATCTTTAGACCCATTTGGTGGTCATCATTTTGGGAGCTGAGTCCGTACCGGTGTCCTGAAAGGGAGGAAAACCGTGAGTATTCATTGTGAAGGATTAGGTTTAATTCGTCGTGGCGCGAAACACGAGGAATTAGAGGTTTAATCAGGTTCCTGGTCTTTTCAGAGAGGATTTCAGCGAGGTGGGAGATTTCACAATAGGAAGAACTAAGAAATTGATAGTTCACTATTGGTAAGCTAAATTTACACATTTTGGTAGGATTTCATGTCAGCTGGTGGTACAGGCGACTAATGAATTCAATTTAATTATTTTCAGTGAGACGGGAAGATTAAAAGTTAAAGATTAAAGTTTCAAGATTAAAAGTTTGAAGATTAACAGTTTAAAGATTAAAAAGACCATCAGATCATTTCAAGGTCATGTTAAAGGTTGCCACGTACCTAGTTTTCAAGAGGGCATTGTAGTTTGCTGGTTACCAGTCGATAGCTCCACTTTCATCTACGCTTTGGAACCGGCGAGTCGCAGCACGGAGATTCTTCAGTGCGCGCCCGGTAATTTTCAACTTCCTCGAGCTGAAGGTCGGTGAAACATTTTGTTTTCCTGGTAGAAGAGTTGCTGCATTTAGCAGTTACCTGAAAGGTTAGGTCAAATCACATTATAGTCCGTTCCAATTTAAATTCAGTTTCGAAAGCTTCTTTCTGGTACTATAACTTAGGTAGATACTAACACATTCAGAAAGGAAAGGTTTTCTGGATAATTCTTGATTTTGAATCCATGTACGACCCAAGCTTGAAGCTGAGCAAATAAATACCGGATTATCCAGATTTCTTTCTAGAAAGATACTAGTTTGTATAAAAGTTCAACAGTGTAATAGGAAATAAAGTGAATAATAGGAAATACTAACCTGTTTTATTCCACCACCCAATGAGCTTTCCACAACTTTTTGCAGCATAACTTCATTTAAAACATCTTTTATAATTTTCTTTTTTTTACACTTGTGCCTGGTGTGATTGCTGCTCCATTTGAGCTTTGGCCGAGCACAGGCAATCCTCCAGGTTACAGTTGGCGCCCACAGGTTGATTTTGAGTAGTTTTTTTTGCTAATTTTGAGCACATTTTTTAAAATACGTTTTGAGCACTTAGTGGTGGAAAGTTTCAGTTTATAGTACCAGAAACAGTGTATTTTTTGTCATATTTGTAGACATTCGAGTAATTTGTTTGATTTTTTGAACACTATTCCATATTGGAAAGGAAATTGTATGAATATTTCAATATTTTGGTTATAACCTATAAGGAATTTATGCTGATCTGTCAAAAATTGACATATGTACTTACGATCGTCTGGTTTTAGGCTAGATTAACATTCAAATACTACATTCTAGACCAATTCAGCAAACATTACAGTTTTTTGATTTTGATTAAACACACTTGTACATAAATAGCAAATTTGGGCTATAAATAAGAATAGGCTATTAAGCATTTGTAATAAGCAAACCAAGCTAGTCAGTTTTGTTTTTGTGATTTTGGCAGTAACAAGATACTAAAGCTAAGATATATTATATAAAAATTAAAATTTTCAAGTTTTTCAACCCAGGCTGTATAAGGCTTATAAGAGATATTATTAATTGGATTTACAGTACATGTGATAAGAGTTGTATATTTTTTTTTTGATACTTGAAAGTGAAATAACTACATGTATAAATAAAATAGAGTTTTAATATAAGAACTAATGAAATAGACAGTCACAGAAATAATAGGTTATATTACCAGACAGTAATTCAGATTTTTAAAGAGAATTTTGACAAATTCATACACAATCACAATTTGATCATTCAAAATGGAACGCAGCATTCAATTTCATAGCTTATTAAAGGATGAATTAGTTTATGAAGTACAGATTAGATCAGAAACACCAGCTAGCACGGTTGATGCTTTGAGAAAGCAACTCAGAAATCTTTTGGTTGAGGCACCAAGTGAAGCAGTTCTGGAAACAGAATTGCCATATGAAATAGAACTCAACACAGTCTCCAACAAAATAACAGAGTTATCTGCAAGCGTTGACAAGTATGTTAGGCAAAGGGATAGGCATTCAATAAGTCGAGCGAAGGCGTTAGGAAGCCATTTGTTTCACCGCTTGGCTAGGGTCCATTCCGATTTAAATCCGGAGTTTCTTGTCAAAAAGGCAGAATTGCAGGCTAGGCTGGATGTTTTATTGTCAAGAATAGATTCTCCAAATCCAGGTCCGGGAGGGACGGCTGGAAATTCTGAAATAATGACAACTGGTGTTAGGGATTTTCAGGTAACTTGTTCAGGCGATATGAATATTTCAAAGTGGTCGATTAGATTTAATGGTACAACAGATCCACGATCATTTTTAGAACGTGTTGAGGAGTTGAAGGAGGCAAATGGAGTTTCAGATAATCGTTTATTCAGTGCAGCTCCTCATTTATTTGTGGATTCTGGTTTAGTTTGGTACCGCGGAATAAAAAACACAGTTGCATGTTGGAGCGACTTAAAAACATTATTGTTGGAGGAATTTGATCCCTGTGATTATAATTACAGGCTTATGTCGGAAATTAGGTCTAGAACACAGGGTGAAAATGAACCAATACACTTGTATTTTGCAGTTATGTCAGGAATGTTCGCTAGATTGAAGTCAGCTTTGCCAGAGGAGCAAAGACTAGAGATTCTGTTGCACAACATACGCCCGCAATTTGCACAACAATTAGCATTAGTTCCTATTACTACTGTACAGGAACTCAAGAGCAATTGTCGAAAACTGGAAGCTGCAATGCAACGGTCTAAAATGTTTACAGACCCGCCTAAGGTTTCGGCAAATACTCTTTGTAGTGATTTCGCTTTTAAGGGTAAACAAAGTCAAGTTAGTTCTGTATCTTTTAAACAAAACTTGCCTTTGAATTCAAGCTTGTACAAAGCAGATTCATCATATCAACAACGTCATTCACACCCGGTTGACAAAAAGCAAACCAAGTTTACGCAGCATTCGGGTAATATTCCGGTTTGTTATAAGTGCGGCAAATCCTCACATAACTTTAGATTGTGTAACGCAAAGCCAAACCAAAGTTTAATTAGATGTTTTGGTTGCAATAAGCCAGGGGTCATCCGCCCAAATTGTCAGAACTGTCAAGGCACACAATCAAAAGGGAGCGTTCAGAAACAAATACAATCAAGTTCAAAAAACTTGTAGACTCGAACCGTAGCAATATTTGTGAGACAGATAAAAGTTTAATTCATGAATCAATTGCTAAATTTAACAATTTTAATTCGATCGCTACGGTTCGTTTTGCCCCAAATAAAGATGACATCCGGCCATATTTGAAAGTTACTGTGAATGATTTTGAGATTTATGGATTGCTGGACAGTGCTGCCAGCATCAGTATTTTTGGAAAAAACGCCTATGAAGATTTTATTAAATTCGGGTTTAAACTACACGAAACTCAACCAAAAACGTGTAGCGTTGCAAATGGCGTTGAAGTCGAGACAATAGGGTATATGTTTGTCCCTGTAACATTCAAAAATATTACGCATGTAATTAAATTTTACGTAATACCCAGTATTGTCACAGATGTTATTTTGGGAGTGGATTTTTGGCAATCATTTCATTTAGCACCAGAGATATTTGGAAGTATCGACTATATGGCTTCACCCGAGACTTTTTATAACTGTAGTGGTTTAAATGCAGGATTAGTGCACTCGATCACTGCATATGATCATTTAACAGCGGCAGAGAGGGAACTCGCGGATACCGTAGTAAATAAGTTCAGGGACATTTCGTTCGAGGAGAGAGGTTTAGGCAGAACCAGCTTAATCGAGCACACAATCGAGACTGGCGAAGCCTTGCCGATTAAGACGAAACAATACCCGCTGTCACCGGAAAAACGCGCCATTTTAAGTTCCGAATTGGATCGTATGCTAAAATTAGATGTAGTTGCACCTTGTGAAAGTCCGTGGAATAACCCGGCTCTGTTAGTGAAGAAGTCTAACGGAGACTGGCGGTTTTGTTTAGACTGCAGAAAACTCAATGCGATCACTAAAGGGGATTCGTATTCCATCCCTTATATTCCCCAAATTTTGGACAGTTTAAAGGAAGCGAAATACCTGACGTCGATCGACTTGAGTTCTTCGTTTTGGCAGATTCCGTTAGCTGAAGGTTCACAAGAAAAGTGTAGTTTTAGTGTACCATCGCGCGGGGTTTATAAATTTAAGGTAATGCCATTTGGTTTGTGTGGCGCACCTGCGCGCCAGCAGCGTCTTATGGACATGCTCATTAACCACAATTTGACCAGCGACATAGAGAATGGGTTAGTTTTTTGCTATGTCGACGATATCGTAATTTGTTCGTCGGATTTTCAGACGCACTTGCTTTTGATGAACCGTGTGCTGGAGAAGTTAAGAATGGCAAACCTCACAATCAACTACACAAAGTCCAAGTTCTTCAGGCAGTCGCTGAAGTACCTCGGTTACGTCGTGGACGAGTTCGGGTTGCGTACTGATCCTGATAAAGTGGCTGCCATTCTGAATTTCCCCACGCCCGTGACTTCGCGTGAGGTAAAGATATTCTTGGGAACGTGCTCTTGGTACCGTAGGTTTATACGAAATTTTTCTACAATAGCCGCACCCCTGAACAAACTCACGTCGAAGGGTAAAAGTGCGCCGCCTTTTCAGTGGTCGGCAGAGGCTGAAGAGGCATTTAAAATGTTGAAGAACGCGCTGGTGTCGGCACCAATTTTAGCAGTGCCGGACTTTTCAAAGGCTTTTACGGTACACGCCGACGCGTCTTCATACGGCCTAGGAGGAATGCTTAGTCAGACCATTAATAACATCGAGCATCCAATCGCGTATGTTAGTCGTTCTTTAAATAAATGCGAGCGCAATTACAGTGTCACGGAGCGTGAGGCGCTTGCCGTTATATTTACAGTAGAGAAGTTTCAAGCCTACTTAGGCTCACGTAAATTTAAGGTGGTTACTGACCATGCGTCACTGAAATGGTTCATGAACCTTGAGAACCCATCAGGGAGATTAGCACGTTGGGGTTGCAGACTGTCTCAATTTGATTTTGAGATTGAGCACAGAAAGGGATCTCTTAATGTGGTACCTGATGCCTTATCAAGACTCATGCCAGTTGACGCAATAGCGTTGGTAAATGACGAGCCTGAGTCAGACGAATGGTATGTAAAGATTGCGAATGGGTGTAGAACTTTTCCCGCCAATTATCCAAATTTTTGTTTTAAAGAGGGAAAGTTATTTAGGCATTGCAAAAACAAATACAATCTGTTGCGAGAGTTTGACTGGAAGGAAGTAGTGAGGAAAAGTGACCGAAAGAGAGTGATGCAAGAAAACCACTGTGAATCAACTGCAGCTCATTTAGGGATATTTAAAACTCATCGCCGGTTATCGTTGACGTACTTTTGGCCCGGGATGTACAAGGATGTGGTTGAGTTCGTGAACGCGTGCGACGTTTGTGCCGCTTACAAACACTCACAAAAACCAACTGCAGGCCTTATGGGACAACCAAAGGTATGCCATCGACCTTGGCAAGTAGTTAGTATTGATCTAGTAGGTCCTCTTCCGCGCTCTCGAGCAGGGTTTACTTTCTTGTTTGTAGTAACCTGTTGTTTTTCAAAGTACACACTGCTATTTCCACTTCGTCGCGCAACCAGTGCATTGGTGGCGAAGCACTTTGAGCATCATGTCATTTTGGAGCATGGTGTTCCAGAGACCATAATTACTGACAACGGAGTTCAGTTTACGGGATCACACTTTAAGCAGTTAATGAAGCGTTACAACGTCCCAAAAGTATTTTATGGACCTCGTTACACGCCTCAGGTAAATCTTGTAGAAAGATATAACCGCACGGTTATGACAGCCGTAGCTTCGTATGTAGAGGAAAATCACCGGACTTGGGACGAAAAACTGCACCAGATCCGGTTTGCAATAAACAGTGCAGTCAATGAGTCCACAGGGTTTTCTCCTTTCTTTTTAGTACATGCTAGGGAGCCGGTCATTAACGGTTCATTTTATAAGGACACTGATCAGAGGTACTCTGAGGTTATTCCCAGGGAGGAATATGCAGGCGAGTTTGGTTGTTTAGAAGAGATTTTTCAAAAGGTTAGGGTAAATCTGTTACAAGCACATGCAACAAATGCCAAGTATTATAATTTAAGACGCCGTGCGGCGAAATATTCAGTTGGGGACATCGTTTGGAAGCGTACGTTTGTACAGAGTGACGCTTCAAAGTTTAAAATGTCAAAACTTGCGCCCAAGTACGAAAAGTGCAGGGTTAAAGTGGTTTTGTCTCCTTTGGTCTATGAGTTGGAAAGGATGGACGGCCATCCAATCGGCTCGTGGCATGTTAAAGATTTTAAAAACTAGGAATAAGGTGTAGGTAGGGTTATGTTATCCATAGACGCACGGCCCCGTGTCTGTTTAAAGCGTCGCCGTGCCGCTATGGTTGACAAACCGCCTATTCCAGTGAAATACAAACTAGGGTTGTAATTCGTCAGTAGTGTTAAATATTACAGTAAATATTTAATCACGAATTTTGATAGGAACGTGGTGAACAGGAGCAACTGGTTCACTACAATTTTTTTTGAAAGAGAGGAATGTATGAGTTTGATAGAGCGTGATGTATGATAGGTGCGAGACAACCTGTGCTCAATCTTAAGATCAGAGCAGTCTTTAATATGTTACAAGATTTTATGTAGCTATATTTTAAGGTTACTATACCCAGGTGGCGGGTAAATGGTACAGTTTACGTGCAGCACATAACACATTTTATTTAGGCATGCCTAATTTTTTTTAGGGTATATGCGATGTTGTGCAGCACATATTTCGTTTGGTTTCTTTGGCAAGGTTGGCTGAGAAATGGTTTTTTTTAAGTGGAAAATGTCACTGACCCCGATAGGGTTGGAGCAGTATTTTGGTGTTGGGTTACATTTGGTTATTTTGATAATACTGGTAGTCAATTCACTTTGATAACGAGTTTCAGTTTGCCCGGTCTAGCAGAGAATTTTGTTTATGTATGCTGAACATCGGTCCTGGCAGTTGGCATTAACCCTTCCACCACAACGTTGCCGTTGTGGAGGAAAGGTTAAAGGTGGGGTTACTGGAAAGAAGGTTGACGGAAGGATTTTTCCAGGCGTAGCGTTTTGGCCGCCTAGTTTTTACCTTCCTGCTGGTTAACGTGGGTTCGAGGTTATTTTAGTAGATTTTGGTATCGACGTCCATCTTAAAGCGGATAATCTCGAGGCTGCGTCAAGCTAGTTGTTTTATTTTTGTTTGAATATGTAGTTATTTTTTTTCTTTCCTATTGCACACTTGAATTGGAAGTTAGAGAATGTTTATCTTTATTTAACAATTTGTTTTGGGTAGGTGTAGAGGGTCGCTGAGGGCAGCGGTCGGTTCACCTGCGTTGAACCTTTTCATCGGGGGGAATGTACTGTCACGGAGTGACATTTTGATTAATCAAAGGTTAATTGAGAAATAAATTATCAAGCAGAAAATGCAAAATGACATTATGTAGTATTGCCTTAAAAAGTCAACACAGCATCTAAAACAAAGTCTCAAACAGTTTACATTGAGTTGTATTGAATCTGTGGTCTGTGTTGTCAGCTTAGGGAAAAATCCTATTTTTAAGGATAACAATTGTGCTAATTCTACTTGTGTAGCAACCAACATTTAATACATATATAGGGGTTTGTTAGTAAACTGAAAGAATGCAACTTTGGAAATAATGTTTAATTCTAAACTAAGGATAATTACAAAGAATTAGCAATATCACATTTAATTTCATATAATCTGGTATTAACAAATTTCAATTAGTTGAGATAAAATTAAAAGACAGTATTCAGGGATATTGAATTTATTCTACTGCAATACTAATGATACGGCCGGAGACCTGGTGTGCTTCCCAAGATGTGCACAGGGGCCATTTTGAACATGCTCTCGATGCAGTAGCAGCCTTGCGAAGGAAGTCCATCTTTAGACCCATTTGGTGGTCATCATTTTGGGAGCTGAGTCCGTACCGGTGTCCTGAAAGGGAGGAAAACCGTGAGTATTCATTGTGAAGGATTAGGTTTAATTCGTCGTGGCGCGAAACACGAGGAATTAGAGGTTTAATCAGGTTCCTGGTCTTTTCAGAGAGGATTTCAGCGAGGTGGGAGATTTCACAATAGGAAGAACTAAGAAATTGATAGTTCACTATTGGTAAGCTAAATTTACACATTTTGGTAGGATTTCATGTCAGCTGGTGGTACAGGCGACTAATGAATTCAATTTAATTATTTTCAGTGAGACGGGAAGATTAAAAGTTAAAGATTAAAGTTTCAAGATTAAAAGTTTGAAGATTAACAGTTTAAAGATTAAAAAGACCATCAGATCATTTCAAGGTCATGTTAAAGGTTGCCACGTACCTAGTTTTCAAGAGGGCATTGTAGTTTGCTGGTTACCAGTCGATAGCTCCACTTTCATCTACGCTTTGGAACCGGCGAGTCGCAGCACGGAGATTCTTCAGTGCGCGCCCGGTAATTTTCAACTTCCTCGAGCTGAAGGTCGGTGAAACATTTTGTTTTCCTGGTAGAAGAGTTGCTGCATTTAGCAGTTACCTGAAAGGTTAGGTCAAATCACATTATAGTCCGTTCCAATTTAAATTCAGTTTCGAAAGCTTCTTTCTGGTACTATAACTTAGGTAGATACTAACACATTCAGAAAGGAAAGGTTTTCTGGATAATTCTTGATTTTGAATCCATGTACGACCCAAGCTTGAAGCTGAGCAAATAAATACCGGATTATCCAGATTTCTTTCTAGAAAGATACTAGTTTGTATAAAAGTTCAACAGTGTAATAGGAAATAAAGTGAATAATAGGAAATACTAACCTGTTTTATTCCACCACCCAATGAGCTTTCCACAACTTTTTGCAGCATAACTTCATTTAAAACATCTTTTATAATTTTCTTTTTTTTACACTTGTGCCTGGTGTGATTGCTGCTCCATTTGAGCTTTGGCCGAGCACAGGCAATCCTCCAGGTTACATCAAATGGTATTCCATTTAGTTCCGAGAAAGTAATTGTTACGAACTGAGTTTCCACGAAAGCTGCTTCAAAGAGCTTCGAGCTAGATACACTTGCTTACTGTCCAATAACTGTATTATTGAAATATGCGTTTCTGCATAACCTATGCAGGTAACGTTTGGTGGTATATTTGTAATTTTACTTTGATTAAATCAAGCGTTACCATGCGGAAGCCCGTGATAAGTCACGAGAGCTATATTCCTTTGCTATTCAGCTAAAAATGCGGCTTAAAAAGCTTTTAAAGCTGTATAGCGAAGGAAAATAGTTCTCGTAACACATGTCATTAGTGCATTATTAACTTTGACCAAACACGTTTTTACTTTTTAACGCTACATTTAAATAACACCCTATTTATAGTTCTTACTAATAATACGCTTCTGGTTGACACGCGAGTACAGTGAGCATCATAAACATGTGTACATTCTATGACCTTATTACTTAGACGTAAGGTTGCACGTAGAACCGATGGCCATTGGGGCGGAAAGGTTCTCGAGTGGCGACCACATACCGGAAGGCGCAGCGTGGGTCCCCACAAGGTGGACTGATGACCTGGTAAAGGTGACTGGAGTCCGCTGGATGCGGGTAGCGCAGGACCGGTCATTGTCGCACTCTTTGGGGGAGGCCTATGTCCAGCAGTGGACGTCTTTCGGCAGATATGATGATGATGATGAAGGTCGAAAAGTGTATACATGTTTATGATGCTGACTGTACTAGTATAGGGTCCTGAAAGAAATTGATTTTATATACCTTCACGCTATTCATATCAGCGTGTGACAATGTTCAGAAAGTTTGACCGATTGATCTTACTTTCTGATTATTTTGATAAATAATTTACAATTAAAACAAAGTTTTAGGACCAATCAACTATTTTTTGTTGCTCGTTGCCATGGTTACGTCCCCTGGGTCACTCTTTAAAACTATGATTTTTTGGGGCTTAAATCCTTTAAACACCTTTTTTACCCGACTGCCAAAGGAGGAGGGTAATGTTTTTCGAGTGTATGTAAGTATGTATGTATGTACAGTAAGGGAAATGTATTCACGTACCACCGTAGAACCCTATCGCAATAAGGTGACATATCACTCGAGTTTGAGTAACGGCGGCCTGTCAATTGCGACAGGGTTCTACGGTGGTACGTGAACACATTTCCCTTACTGTATGTATGTCTGTTTCTTTGTGGCCTCCTGCAGCCTAAATGGCTTGATGGATTGTGATGTATGAGGTGTCGTTGGATTCCTCTTAATCGTGGGAGTGACATAGGCTATAATATTTGTCAAAAAGCAGTCGGGTTTTACGAAATTCTTTTGTTATATTGGTAATCCCATTTCATGGTGGCGCAACTCCTTACCATGATAAGAGCCCAATTTTTTTTTAAGAAACTTTCACTGTTGTCTCTTGGCTCACCGGGACAGAATAACAACAAGAAAAAGTTGATTGACCCTTTAACCGACTTCAATTCAGCACTTTGCCTTATTTTAAGGGTTCCCTCGATTCCCATCATCAGATCCTGATGACCATGGGACCATCTGGGAATACCCTTTCAAACAAACAAGGATTTTTCCTAATCGGTCCAGTACGTAAAAAATATAAGATTACGACGAATTGAGAATTTTCTCCTTTTTTGAAGTCCGTTAATGATTTACTGTCATTCGGCACAAATGGAAAATTGACAACCCGTTGATCGAATCTGAATAAAATGTCAATTTGAAAATCCTCGATTATGGAAAATTGTCCAGCCTGAATAATGCTAAAATGTAAATACGTATTAAAATTTAAATTGACACATATACAGGCTGGAAAGTTAAAACGGGGCAGTAAGGGCAGCTACTAGATCCCTTGCCGCCACGCAAAAATGGCATTAGGATTTCATTCCTAACTTTTTAAGTGATGGCAATCTACATTCACAGATTTTTGAAAAAAAGTACAGTCAGCGAGAAAATCATCAATTCTGACGATATTTTTTTAATGCCATTCGATCCCATTTCTATTAAGGATCAAAATACTCTTTGGGACCGACTAAGGTTTGACTACTAGAACGCCCAGAAATCAAAGAAAACTTTTTCCATACAGTGAGTATGGGAATCCCAAAGTGCAAGTAGTCCTTTAGTTAGACGATCATCAAGGGATCTAGTAGCTGCCCTTACTGCCCCGTTTTAACTTTCCACCCTGTATATAGGTCGAATGAAATACGTCCATAATCGAATTACGTGCACTCCAAAAATATGACCAATCGGAAATACGTCGTATATGAATTTTGTACAAAGTAGTTGATTTTCATTTTGATATTAGTTTAAAATAGACAACATTCACTTTGCAAGTATTTGAATATGAACCTTTTTAGGGTTCCGGTACCTCAAAAGGAAAAAATGGAACCCTTATAGGATCACTCGGTTGTCTGTCCTGTCTGTCCGTCTGTCACAGCCGATTTGCTCCTTGATTGAGTTGAAATTCAGTAGACATATGTAAATTGGTGACCCAAAGATGGACGCGTAAAGTAAATTAATGAATTTTGAACAAAGGGCCACTTTTGGGGGGTAAACTGGAAAATTAAAAAAAATATATTTGCAAACTGTACCTATTGTGTGACATATCAAATTAAAGGGGTTGTTGTAAGCATTTCAGATTTTTTTTTTTCAATAATTTTAGCAAAACTAGATTTGAAGTAATTTAGGGAATAAGACGAAAATCGACCCCTTATCTCCGAAACTACTAGGCTCAAAATTCTGAAAAAAATATGGAAAATAGTTCCTTGCCTAAAGATTACAGAAAAGTTTATAGTACAGTAGATTACAAAGTATTCAAAGTCACGGGAAAATTCATAATATTTTTGTGTATTTTGTATGGAGATCCTAATGCTTAGAGAATAGGAATTTTACGGAACCCTCACCACGCGAGTTGAACTCGCACTTGTCCGGTTTTTTTCATGCTCAACCAAATTCCATTTGGGGTAGATTAATTTTGAACAACAAAAAATTGGTTATAAAATATTATAGACAATGAAATTTTAACACAATTTACTTTTGGTGGTATTACTTTTGATTCCATTTGTGCCAAATGACCGTAAATCACTTAAAGAACACCTTTTAAACTATTCATAAAATTTACTCCTAACATAGTTGCCTAACCCCTCGGGGCAATTACCCCCAGGTTCAGAACCGTTGACCTAAATGAAGTACTTTCCTCAGATGGCCCCACATTTCGCCAACGACCGAGAGACGTAGAAGGCGAGACGGGTTCCTCAGCGACATTAACCTGCCTGGTGGACGGTTATCCGACTCCGAAGATCGAGTGGGTGTTGTACCGCGGACAGGGTATTGTGGTAAGTATCTTATCATCATATTCTTAGACGTCCACTTCTAGCATAGGCCCGCAAAGAGCGCCACATGGGCCGGTCCTGCGCCACCCGCGTCCAGCGGACTCCCACGACCTTTACCAGGGCATCAGTCCACCTTGGGTCCTTGGGGTCTACCCACGATGTGCCTTCCACTGGAGAACATTCACCCCAACGGCCACCAGGCTATCTACCAGTACGAATTTTACTGCTCCGCGGGAGCTAGAGTGATAGATCCGTGCCCTGATGATCAGGCATTCCATATAAATGGCCGCGATTCCACTTAGTGGAAGGGTGAGACCATAAGAGGGCGTTTTTTCAAAAAAAGTGTAATTACATGAACTTCTTTTTCAGAATTCGATTTAATTGGGTTTTCCTTATTCAGAATCGTTGATACTATCGATCCTTATACAAGAATTTGACCCAGATTTTACTAAGTGCGTCACGACCATATAAAAAACCGGCCAAGTGCGAGTCGGACTCGCGCACGAAGTGTACCGTATCTATAAAAACGGAAAAAAAATCATGTTTGTTGTATGGGAGCCCCAGTCCGACTCGCACTTGGCCGGTTTTTTAGTATTTGTTGTTATAGCGACAACAGAAATACATAATCTGTGAAAAATTCAACTCTCTAGCTATCACGGTTCTTGAGATACAGCCTGGTGACAGACAGACGGACGGACGGACGGACAGTGAAGTCTTAGTAATAGGGTACGGAACCCTAAAAAGACTGCATACAAAAATGTGACCATCTGGTAGTCATGGAATATTTGGGACACTTTTTTTCTTGTATCAGAATCGATAGTATCAACGATTCTGAGTTAGAAAAACCCAAAAAAATCATTCATAAACACTTTCTTTGAAAAACGCTCATATACTGTATTTTAAAATTACATTAAAACGACTCCTAACTTATTACAAATTAGGTACAAATGGACAGAAAATGAGCGCAAACTACAGCGCAAAAATAACCACATGTCTTCCTCTCACCTCTCGTTTTTAAGGGGGTATACAGGTAGCTATTTTGTAGCTTCTGGGCTTAATCGAAAAAGACACATATAACTACTACTTGCTGTATATACGGTCAACCAATTTGAATCCTAGGCCGCTCTAGAACCCTGTCTTATTGACACCTTGCTATTTATTTATGTACGAGTATTAGCCATAGAAATCTTTTCACATCTTTTCGTCCAATATTCCGCAGTGTCTCAAGACAAGAGTCTTTGACCAGTATGTGTTGCCAGTGATGACGTACGGTACGGAAACGTGGTCGCTTACTATGGGCCTTATAAAAAGGCTCAAAGTCACCCAAAGGGCAAAATGGAGAGGGCTATGCTGGGAGTATCTCTGCGTGATCGCATCAGAAATGAGGCTATCCGCAGCAGAACCAAGGTAACCAGCCCTCCGAATCGCTGAACTTAAGTGGCAATGGGCGGGGCATTGGGGCGGAAAGGTTCTGGAATGCCGACCACGTACCGGAAGGCGCAGCGTGGGTAGGCCCCCCACAAGGTGGACTGATGACCTGGTAAAGGTCGCTGGAGTCCGCTGGATGCGGGTGGCGCAGGACCGGTCATCGTGGCACTCTTTGGGGTAGGCCTATTTCCAGCAGTGGACGTCTTTGGGATGATATGATGTTGATGATGATAGAAATCACTTGGACGTTTACTGTGAAAAGGTTCTACAGTGGCCTTAGGATTCAAATTGGTGGTGAGTAATGTTTCCACTGCACCCGAGGATCCGCTGTATTAAGTGTGAGATCTGCTATAGTGAAAATACCCTTACATCAAATATTTGACAGCTGTCATCCCAGTACGATTTATGTCATCATATGTCATCATTGTCGTTTATTACACCGGGATGACGGCTGTTAAAAAAATCTAATTACAGTCGATCACCTTGCGCATTGTACGTTTGTCAAGTAGATCCTACATGTCACTTACATGATCATCCCTCAGGAGCTGTCTCTAGCTCTCAACACAGCGAATCCTTAAATTGATAAAAGGTCGGCAACGTACTTGTCGTAGGAAAAGGCGTAGTATTAAAAAAAACTATCATGCTAAGCAGCATCCATTCAGACAAAAGGGCAAGGACATGGCCCAAATCATCAACTTTTGCCTGAGACCAACACAAACAATACTTCATTCAGAAACTTCTGACACTACATTCTTCGTATATATCTTCCCTAAACTATCAACAAAAGGAGGGTTTTGTGTTTAATCTATAGTATTTTCCTTTCAGGACGTGGGTAAATCGTCTAATCTCACGGTCACAGTGAACTCTGCTACAGCCGGCCAGTACTGGTGTCGTGCTAGTACGGAAGGGTATCAGAGCATTGAGGCTCCTGCTATAGTTTATGTGAGAGGTGCGTTAATCTTCTGTATTTTATACGCGTATGTGTTATTTTAATGGATGAGTTATATTAGATTTAGATTTTTAAGATTTATTTATTTCACAACATCCAACTGCACTTAAAATTACACATAGTCAATTTTTAAATAATGTCATAATTATCATAGTAATAAATAAAACAAGCATTATGTCAACAAATTACAAAATGAGTTAAAAACTAAAATCACCTTTCGGGTCGTCAATAAACTAGAAAAAACTTACTTACATCAAACAAAATTTTAAATATAAGATACAATTCAGATGTCAATACAATACAATATAATAGATATAATTGGTAATGAAAACGATTTATTAAAAGTGAATACAAGATATTAACATTAACAATAACTAAGATAAATTAAAACTAAGTTAAATCTAAAAACCGGCCAAGTGCGTGTCGGACCACGCAAAACGAAGGGTTCCGTGCCTATTAAAAAGGTCGTATCGTCATAGAAATCTTACGGCACTTACGTCCTTTTCTTTGAGGAAGGCAGTTTTTCAGCAATATCTCGGAAACCTTTCATCCGATCTTGTTCAAAACAATTTTCGGTGAATGAACTTAATAAGCGCTGTGTCCATGAATTATTTCATATTTTTAAAATACACTGTTCAAAAATTAGAGGGGGGGGGGGACAGAATTTTAGTGACTTTCGGGGCGATTATCTCTGACTGTATTCACTTAATTAAAAAAATTCCCGAGAAACCTTATATTTATTTTGAAAGGCCTATCGATTCATGTGCCACACGTGGGCTCACGATGAAAAAAAAATTTTTGACTTTTAGTTTTATGTATGGAGTACACCCCTAAAAAAATTTTTTTTAGTAATTTTAATTACAAAACTTTGTAGCGGCTAACAAAATACACCTATCCTTAAAATTTTATTCAAATACACCTTATAGTTTTCGAGTAAAATGCCTGTGACATACGGACAGACGGACAGACGGACAGACGGACAGACGGACAGACGGACAGACGGACAGACGGACAGACGGACATGACGAAACTATAAGGGTTCCGTTTTTGCCATTTTGGCTACGGAACCCTAAAAAAGGCCCTCGAGGCATTGTACCGAGGATGCTGGCGGCATTTCCTTGGTAATTAAATAATACTTATTCATCGAATATAGAGGATTTTCCAATAAAAAGTTGCTCAGTCGGCTTTTTAATTCTTCTTCAGATGTTTCACTTCTTACATCTTGGGGTAATCGCTCATAATATGTTGACCCACGCGGGTATTACAGAAAAGCTTACTAAGATTCGTTCGAAAGATTATATGTGAATTACAGTCTCAGAAATTTCACTGTTAGACATAATCTGAACCGAAATACGCACACAATATAATATATATATATGCAGAGGTAGGTAGGGACCAAGCAAAGCAGCTAAAACTAATTTTATCCTTATTGGACCGAATGGCCTATTTTTAGAACAAGAACTAAACCGGGTCATTGTCTTAACTTTCTGCAATGCACTTTTGTATTTTTAGATAGTAATCAGATGTTTTAACAATACCATAGTCCTTGTAAAATTCGTGACAATAACAGTAATTTGATTAAGAACAAACTAAAAATCGTTTATTATTAGAGAAAAGGTCACTAAAATTATAAAATACTTCATCATACATTTTTAAACTACAATATCGACGGTGGAAAGGAAGAACCCCTTAAGCGACATTTAGTGAATTGTACAGGAGAGTGTTTCAAAGTTTTCTTTTTGAGAAAAAAAATCATAACTTTTTTCCTATTTCAAATAGGTAAATGAGTTCTTAAGACGATAATCTTATTAAATTTTTCTCTATTTTATGAAATAAACATTTACCCCAAAATCTTACAGGATCCTGAAAATGTTGTCGCTTAATTGAAAAGGTCCTCAAAATATTCCCGGAAGAACCATTTAAGCGACATCATCATAGTACTATAAAACTCACTGAAGCCACTTACCTTCTTTAACTTGTCTCTAAGATATTCAATTAAGCAACAGTCGTATGGGCAGTTATTACGTGCCAATTTGAAGTGGTATACCAGAAATTTGAAACTAAATCGACACTTTTTTGTGAATTATAACGCTAGCTTTAATATTTTTTAAAACTATTTCATATTATTGAAAAATTTAGAATATATTTGCGGTTAAAAAACGCTATGTTGTGGGTTTTTTAAGGAGAAAAATAAAATATTGATACGAAATTAACGTGCATTTTAATTTTAATAAAATAAATCTACTTATAACAAATAACTATTAATTAAGTATGCACTTTTTTGAGATCACAATCATTTTGAGTTTATAAATTATTAAGAATAAGTAGCTAGCTTACTTATTTACTTTTTGGTAAGTGTATAAATATACAAATTACAATGATCAAAATGTTTTAATTGTAACACTTAACTAGTTAATAACTAAGCACTTAGGCAGTTTTTGATATCACAATCATGTTGGGTTTATAATTTTTGAAGTATAGATAAGTATAATGTAAAGTATTATTAGAATAAATTAGTACAACATCACAATGTTTATTACGTACGCTCTTCATATTCCTCATCGTGACACGAAACTGAAATGTGTGAATAATGTCTGGTATAACTATACACCGTGTATTTTTCATTTCCATTAATTTCAGGGTACATTCCAGTGTTCTTTAAAATTCAGAAATCATTACAAATTTTTTTGACTATTGAGACAAAGCTACAAAATGAGACACCAGTGTATTAATTAATGAAATTATACATCAGGCAGCGATCAGCGACACAACCGCCGCACTCTGGTGTTCGTCGCTGACTGAAGCGACCCACTGCATTCCATTGTATAAGTAAAGCACCATTCGCGTGAAATTCGCGCCAAAAATTGTTCACTGTACCGACATCAAATAGATTAGAGCAACACTTTAACCGTTATCATACCATTTTCAATCTCCACTTAACCGACGTATCGCATTTATAAAGTATACTTTAAGCGACAGGTTCAGCCGCGGTAAGGAGTATCGCTTAAAGCAATTAAATAACAACGTAATTTTTCGTAACATTCATTTAACCGACAATCGTTTTATTAAGCAGTTTTGAAGAACCACTTAAGTACAGAATTCAAGATATATGTGCCCGGAATAATCAATTAAGGGACATCACATCGGAAACGAACTCTTTTTAAAAATAATTTGTACGACTGTGGTAATATTGGAGTAGGTTTTAAGTGACACATATAATATTTTATTCAAATTGTGTGTCGCATAAGGGGTGGTTTTTCAAATTCAGACCTCATTCGTGAATTACTTTAAGCGACATATAAGTCATCGGATCGCCGTGAAACCCAATTCAAACGACGCAGAAAAAAACGCTGATTCCAATGATATGTATAACTCATTTTCGACCAAAATGTCGCTTAAGTGGTTCTTCCTTTCCACCGTCGATATTATAACCGTCTATATAGTTACAAATACTTTAAAGAATAACATACATAATAAATAAATAAATAAATAAATATCGTGGGACAATTGACACCAATTGATCTAGTCCCAAACTAGGCAAAGCCTATACTATGGGTACTAGACAACGGATAAACATACTTATATAGACAAATACATACTTAAATAGATATTAAACATCCAAGACTCGAGAACAAACATTCGTATTCATCATACAAATATCTGCCTTGACCGGGAATCGAACCCGGGGCCTCAAGCTTCATAGTCAGGTTCTCTAACCACTAGGCTATTCGGTCGTCATACGACGTGACGAAACAGCGTAGCTCTGTTGCGTAGTCAAGTCCGGTGTAGAATTCGGTAGGTTGCCCTGAAACCGGCGAAACACGACACCCTACATGTAGCTGCAGTACATTGCTTCACTTGATCTTCTGAACAATTGAATCTCAACTATCTCAAGTAACCTCCCACGTGATGCACCGTACAACCAATACTATAATAGCTTATCTAAGTCTCAATTTTCCTTTGAGAACGTATCGAGCGATCAATTTGCCATAATTTCGTATTCCACAGGACCCTGAGTATGCGTTAGCATGCATGAAGTTTCAGACTTGGGCGAACAGTTTGAAAACTTGGAAAAGTTTGTCATACTAGTTTTAATATTAAAGTGGGTGGAGTGTTTTTAGCTTATTTTTTTATGGGTTTTGAAGTTATTTATGATTACTTCAGCGTTCGAGTTGTGTAGTGAAATTATATAAAACAACTAAACTGCGGGGCGTGATTGACGGATCCTACATGAGCGTTTTTAGGGTTCCGTAGCAAAAATGGCAAAAACGGAACCCTCATAGTTTCGTCATATCCGTCTGTCCGTATGTCACAGGCATTTTACTCGAAAACTATAAGGTGTATTTTAATAAAATTTTGAGAATTGGTGTATTTTGTTAGCCGCTACATAGTTTTGTAATCAAAATGACAAAGATTAATTGAAATTAAAAGTCAATTTTTTTTTCATTGTAAGCCCTTGTGTGGCATCAATCGATAGGCCTTTGAAAATAAGGTTTCGCAGCAATTTTTTTGATTAAGTGCATAGAGTCGGAGATAATCACCCCGAAAGTCACTAAAATTCTGTCCCCCTCGTCTAATTTTTGAACGGTGTATTTTAAAAATATGAAAAAATAATGAGGCGTATTCAATTCATTCATCGAAAATTATTTTGAACAAGATCGGTTCAAAGGTTTTCGAGGTATTGCTGAAAAACTGCCTTCCTTAAATAAAAGGACTTAAGTGCCGTAAGATTTCTGTGACGATACGACCTTGTTATAATTTAAATAGGCACTGAACCCTTCGTTTTGCGTGGTGACAGCATTATGCTGAGGTGTCAGACACCTACATTGCTGATTTTCAGCCAGCGCCGTTGGTGACTCAAAGAAACGTCATACAATTTTAATATATAAACTACATACTAATAATATTATTGAGATAGGCGAGAGAGAAATAAACATAAATACGAAGTGAGATGTATTGTACGGCACTACCTACATGCAGCATCAATCAAAACAATAAAACATTAAAATTTATAAAACTTACATATGGAACTAAAACAACAACTAGATAAAAAAATGAAAAAAAAAAACATATTGGCATATTTAAGACTTATTTTACCATATATGTTCATTGTTAGCTTTATATATGAACTGTATGATTACTAATATTAATTTAAGTATTTACTAACAAAAATGATCCATTTTGGTCTCTGAATAAATTAAATGTATTTATTATTATTGTGAATAAACGATTTCATTCATTCAATCTTAATAAAGGATTGACTATGTACCGCAGCTTAATACGCTAAGCATTTTCGCAGCAAAATGGATGACAAAATCGGCGGTGTAAGACGCGGACTGTAAGACGAGAATTGAAATGCTAACGCCTCTATATAAATATTCCTCGGTAACGCTATAAATGTTTGCGCGTTCCAAAATCAATTTCGCGCTTCCGATCGCTTTGGTCATTGTATTAGCTATTAGACACATTATTTATTTATTTATTTAAATTTTATTGCACAAAATACAAAAAAAATATGTACAAATGGCGAGCTTAATGCCAGATGGCATTCTCTACCAGCTAACCATTGGGCTAAACAGAGACTTATAACAGGTGCAAAGAAAAAAGTATGATGATGACATTACCATTGATCCTTGAAAATTATGATTCATCATCATCATATCAGCCCAAAGACGTCCACTGCTGAACATAGGCCTCCCCCAAAGAGTGCC
Source organism: Epinotia nisella (assembly GCA_932294315.1). Lineage (NCBI taxonomy): Eukaryota > Metazoa > Arthropoda > Insecta > Lepidoptera > Tortricidae > Epinotia > Epinotia nisella. The sequence goes on along the minus strand of OW028696.1, from coordinate 10,565,454 downwards.
ACAATGACCGGTCCTGCGCCACCCGCATCCAGCGGACTCCAGCGACCTTTACCAGGTCATCAGTCCACCTTGTGGACCAAATTATGATTATACACGGTTTATTAGTTTGTGTGCATACCTACTGTTATTTTAACTACTATGTTTCTAAAAGGTCCACCCAAAATTATGTCAAACCAAACACAATACGGCGTGGAGGGAGACAGCGTGAGGATAGAGTGTATATCCTTCTCTGTCCCCAAGCCCGACTACGTGCTGTGGACGTTCGGGGGAAACGAGATTAACTCCTTCTATAACCAGGTATGTGACAAAGGTTTATTCAATTGTGGGTTATTCAGTTACGTGGTTTTGATTTATACTGGTTATAAATGATTAGCTGGTCACAAAGACGGAAATGGGTAGTTAGGATCAACTGCTGATTTTTTTTATGGACTTAAGGTAAAATCAGGATTAATGAGTTAAATGTGAAGACCAATCTTAGTATGTTATTATATAATGTAGAAGATGATTTAATTGCAAAAATGGAATTGAAAGAATGGTGCGTTATAAATAACGAAAACAATGTTTTAATACGTAGATGCGGTATTACGCTCTAAAGTCTACTATTTTTAAGCCCCGACGCAAAGAGGGTGTTATAAGTTTAACATGTCTGTGTATCTGTCTGTAGTATCGTAGCTCCCAAACGGATGGACCGATTTGAATGTGGTTTTTTTGTGAAATAGATAATTTTAACCCGAGTGTTCTTAGCATCGTTTCATCAAAATCGGTTTAGCTGTTTTTGAGATATTGAACTTTGAAATGAAAAAATCGGGAGTTTTTCAACTTTTCTAAGTTGTAGTTATTGAATAAAATAGGTTGAAAATATGCAGGGCCGCGATTCCATTTGTCGCATTTGACAGGAGGAAAAATCCCTAGGATACTCGTATTGCTTTTGTTTAGATTTTATTCAATGTTTCATCTCCCTGATAAAAAACGTAAAAGTGAGGATTCGTAATTGAAGATAGCATCTCATCATCATTATCATCATCATATCAGCCGAAAGACGTCCACTGCTGGACATAGGCCTCCCCCAAAGAGTGCCAAAGTGACTGGCCCTGCGCCACCCGCATCCAGCGGACTCCCGCGACCTTTACCAGGTCATAAACTTGTTTTTTTTTATATACCTATTTAGATTTGTTATTTATTTTCAATCACAACAAGCAATTTTTTTAGGAATACGCGTTTCTAGAAGAAACCTTAACAGACGGAAAGACGAAATCCACTTTGATAATAAGAGAGAGCGAAGCAAGACACTTCGGCACATATAACTGCAGTGTATCCAACCTGTATGGCTCGGATAGTATCGAGATACGACTTATTCCTGACAGTGAGTATAACTTATAAACAATACCTAGTTATAATCATATATAAGTCAAATCAAATGAGTATAATACCTATGAGACAACAATGTATTCGCGTTAATCCTTTACATCAATACATTAGTGTTGACCAAATGACCATTCCCTAAATACACTAAAAGATAAAAAAAGAAGGAGTCTAAAATTACAGAATAAAAATTTACTTTAAAAACAAAGTTTTAACCGATTCCAAATCAGTAGCCAAATTGCTTCAAGTTTGCCTGTGAAATTTGAAGAGTTCCCTCGATTTCTCCAGAACCCCATCAACAGAACTGGATTTTGATGACAACGGGACCAATTTGGCAGTATATTATGCTTTCTAACAAAGAAAGAATTTTTCAAATCGGTTCATAAATTACCGAGTTATCGCGTAACAAAAAAAAAACATATACCTAGTCGAATTGAGAACCTCCTCCTGTTTTGAAGTCGGTTAAAAAAACGAATAACTTTGTCTGTTAAGTCGAGCAGCTTTTCTTTTATTAGTTACAACTAACTTTTATGAAACAGCACATATTATTATCTCAGGCAACTGAACTTAATTTCAAGAACTAGACGAATTCAAATACTTCAGTGCTGCTACTTTGATATACAGCGTATCTTTCATAAGGACATTTATTTTAAGGGCTGAAAGTATAAGCCCTAATGAACGTAAATTGGTATCTCTAGTTTAAAAAAACGGTTATTTTTTTCATACAAATTAATTCGGCCCGCAATGTATTGGTAACAGAGCTAACAACTGACAGTAACTAGCTCTGCCTCTCTGAAACGTCAAGTGAATGTTAGCAGTACATTGCTGCTCGAGAAAATTTAAAAAATTAATAACTCTCCATTAGAAAAGGTAATTGGGTTGTGTCCTCATGTTAAAATTGATAGCGCAGTGTTGCTAAATTGATAGTAAACCTTCAAATAAATGCAATTAAGTATAAATTACGAAATATAATTAAAATCATAAAAAGATATGGCCCTTGAAAGTTTACAAAAAATATGCATTTTTTTTACTGTCCAAAAGTAAATTTAAAGCTACCAATAGAATCCTTACGCTTTTATAAAAACAATATTGTATGACAACTATGGTCCTAAACGCAGTATTTCGCAACCGAAATAGCAATTTACTTGATTTTCCATATAACGACTAGTACAAATATTACCCTGTGCGTCATGATTCAATGTTAATCAGTATGGAACGTTTTCGGCTACCGCCATCCAGCGAGGTCCGTCTTTAACTCAATTTTTTGGGTATTTATGTTCTTTAATTGTACTTACTCCCATACAAACATTTGTTCCACACCAAAAACTGGTTCGAATGGCATCGTGAAAAAAATTAGGACACAAGCCCATTGTTATATTTTTTTCGATAAAACGGTTCACAGCACTGAAAGCTATCGTCCCTTAAAATAAATGTTCTTATGAAAGTCACACGCTGTATAAAAACTGTTCTATTTTTCCAGAATCCCTTCCCCTAATCCTCATCATAAGCAGCGGTTCTTCAGCAATTATAGTCATACTGATCATCATGCTCATAATCATGCTGTGTCATCGCAAGAACAGATCTGATGTGGACAAGAAACCGGATATAACTAATGTGGGGAAGGCAAGCCTGGATCAGTTCAAGGACAGCGATAGGAGCTCAAATATAAGTGATTTGAAGTTGGAACTGAGGCAGGTTGAGGGGAGCTGCGAAATGGTAAGTTAAATTTATAAAAAAAATAGAAAAGGTCAAATATACGGTTCTTAAAAGTGAGCGCTCGAAATGTAGCGCCTTTAGAATTTGATATTCACGTCAAATCATACAATTAGCAGTCTAACTACATCATCATCATATCAGCCGAAAGACGTCCACTGCTGGACGTAGGCCTCCCCCAAAGAGTGCCACAATGACCGGTCCTGCGCCACCCGCATCCAGCGGACTCCAGCGACCTTTACCAGGTCATCAGTCCACTTTGTGCGGGGGGCCTACCCACGCTGCGCCTACACACACACTTAACAACATACTTTGTACTATATATGTTCTTTATACTTTAAAATAAGCGACCAACTAGTTAAATCTTCTTATGATAAAACATATAATATATAAGGACTTCGAAGAAATCTAGTAAAAAAAGGTATTTTTAATGATGCACATGGAAAGAACTTTACAATTAGGTATTATTAATATTATTATTCTGGTAGCGGCTAATTGTATCACTGCGACTATTGCTGATCTATTGTGATCGCCACTTACTACAACTCTTGGTCAAGTCCTGCAAACTCGAAGAGTTGCAGAATTTTGTTTAACTCAAGAAATTTGATCTGTCTGGGCACATGAAGTGTTTGCCCAGAATGCAGTTACGGCTGCGCATAAGACAAGGGCAATCGGTTAGGATGTTGTAGACGTCTCCTCTGATTCAAGGCAGAGTCTGGACTATAATTAGCTATAGAAGAAATGTAAATCAATATTTGAGAAGTAAAGGTACCGTTTTGTTTTCGTAAAATTGTGTCAGACGAAAGGATACCGAAATGATTCCGCAAGTGTTCCGCTGAGCCAGTGATACGAACTACTTAAAACAGGCATTTTATAACCAAATTTTATAAACATTTTCTAACCTTCATAGGACGCATCAAACGGCTCAGACACAGAGTTCCACTCGAACCTCCAATTGACAACAAACCTGGGTCTACCGCTGGCCGGACCAGTCTCCATCCCTGATTCAGGACATGACAACGAGTTGATGAAGTATCAGAGATACAGTGGGGACTTCAACCAGGCCATTGGCCATTTGAACTTTAAGGTAAGATGTTGGAACAACCTTCGGAATCTTCTTGATCTTCTTCACATGCTTAACCGCGCGATGGCGACGAGCATAGTCTGGCACAACCAGGATTTAGTAACCACCGTTAAGTTCAGAGGATCATCATCATCATCATCATCATCATCATTATCAGCCTGTAATCGCCCACTGCTGAGCATAAGCCTCTCTTCGAGTACGCCACTTATCCCGGTCCCGTGCTAGTCTTATCCAGAAATGACCCGCGGTTTTTTTTACGTCAGCGGATCACCGACCCAATATTTGAACTTTAAGTCAACTTAAACCTAGTCCGAAGGTAGGCAAAACTACAACAAAACCATAAATGATTTATCTGTCTATCTATCCTAGCAAAGCGCAGACTTAAGATTTTTAAATAGAAAAATATATTTCTTCTCTCTATTATTTAAAAGACACTATTGACACTGCGAATAGGAGCAGAAAGGGAGTACCTAGTCGGGAGAATATCACAAAAGTGATTTTTCAGAAACCATTGACCCACCCGGTTTGGTTGATGGTTAATTACAAAATATCTATGTCACTGAAATGATCACAACTTTCAGTTACGTGTGTCATTAAAAGCGTTATTAACAGGATTTCCCTTCCAGGGCGGTCAAAGCAACGGCTACGTACCATACGTTGACTATTCCCGGGACTACGCTCCCCCTCAGCCTGACAGTCTGACCGGCTCGTTCTCAAGGAGCACAGACTATCCAGTGCAGTGCGGCTCTCTACATCGTCAGACCAGTTGTGGGAGACTCGGAGGGCTGGTAGGACCTGACGGTAAGTTTATAACTAGGGTGGCGGTTCTCGCGAATAAACGAGCCAAGAGGCACCAGCATAGCACCTGTTCCCCGCGAGCAAGTTTCACTTGCATGACTTGCGGTCGTGCGTGCCGCTCCCGTGTCGGCTTATCTATATAAGTCTATTACAGACTATAAAAACAGTGTTAAGGAGAGACGTCTCTTATGGCTATCCATAAGAGACGTTGTCTCTCCCCTTAGCACTGTTTTTATAGTCTGTAATAGACTAAAATGCCTGTGATGATGCTGATGATGGTGGAAGCAAAAGATGAACGGCACCCAAGAGTTGAACGTTATATCGAAAAATTTAAATAAAAATATCGCGACACATTTTACGCACTCGGGTTTTTTTTCCTAACGTTCATCTTTTGGTTCTACGACCCTATTCTCCTTTAGACTGACAGACTGACTAGTTCGTTATCTATAACGAAATACTATCCAGCTCATTGGCTCTTTACATCGGCTTGTTGTGGAAGACTTAGAGAGCTGATTGGACCAGGTGGTAAGTGTTTAGAACTATTCTCCTGCCTGACAGTCTGAACAGCTCGTTCTCTACAAGTACAGACTACCCAGCAGTGTGGCTTTTTAGGCTGGTTGTGGAAGACTTGGGGGGCTGGTAGGGCCTGATGATAAGCTTTCATAACTATTCTCTGTCAGCCTGACAGACCAGCTTGTTCTCTAGAAGTACAGACTACTCGGTTCAGTGTGGTTCTTTACATCGGCAAGATAGTTTAGGAAGACTTGGGGGGCTGGTAGGATCTGATGGTATGTGTCCCTAGTTATCACGCTACGTTTAGACAGGTCTAAAGGCCGCTTTAGCCTGATCAGTCTTTTTCTAAGATTTTTATTTCACTCTAGACTTCATGGCATTATGTCGTGAGTGAGTGATTATGAATTTTGTAACATTTTACAAAAAGTAATGTTTTCCCGAACTATATTGCGCTGCAAAATTGTTTTTTTTTATTGAACTGCTCAAAAAGTGTTCTTTTTAACAGTTATACCAATGGCCAATCAAGGAGCTCTCAGTGGTGGGGTCGACGTGCGATACGCGGCGACCTACGGCAACCCCTACTTAAGAGGAAGCGGACCGATAAGTAAGTACCTATTAGTTACTTCATCATCATCATCATCATATCAGCCGAATGACGTCCACTGCTGGACATAAGCCTTCCCCACAGAGTGCCACAATGAGCGGTCCTGCGCCACCCGCATCCAGCGGACTCCAGCGACCTTTACCAGGTCATCAGTCCACCTTGTGGGGGGCCTACCCACGCCGCGCCGCGCCGGTACGTGGTCGCCACTTAGCCATTAATTACTTACTCCAATGTAAACGTGAAATTACCGATGGATTGCTAATGGATAACCTCTTTTATTGCGCTAGTCTCTGTTAGCGCTACTGCGTAGCAATTATAGGCCATCCATTGAACAGTAAGGTAACGTTCTGTTCGTAGACGCTTTCCTCAACGAACAGTTTTTCCCATTTTGTCGGCTGCGAGGGCAGCGCAACGAAATAGCTGACAGTAACGGTTTCTGTGAGCAACTGGTTGATTAACAATAAAATTCGCTTTCGGTTTCCGCGATTATATTACCCATTAAATAAAACTGTTTAAAGTAATTTTATCGCGTATATTGTGTGCTGATTAGGCTCGAAACGTCGGGATGTTTCTAACAGTCCGTTTAAATAGTTTTATTTTTACTAAACTGTGTTTTTGACGTGATAACGTCTTATAAATCGATGAACGCCGGCTGCGCGCACGAAATATCAACGCACATCCCAAAGCGCTGGTTCTAGAGATTCCAAAGTTGGCACGTAGGTTCCTTATAAGGTCTAGGGGTGCATTAAGAAAGGATTTTTCAAAATTCAGCCTCTAAGGGGGTGAAATGGGGGTCCAAAGTTTTTATGGGGAAACAAGATTAGATCGACTATTTTATTCGAAACTTCACAGGAGTATTCTTCACCATAAATGAGTGATGTGTTTCAGGTTTTTTGAGAATTCAACCCCTAAAAGGTGGTGACAAAGTCTGAAAATCAACATAGGGGTTCAATTCAATTTATAAAAGTATGCAATTTTTCATCAATTCAATTCAATTCAAATATTTATTAATAAAACATAAAATTTTACATGTCCATTGCTTATAATAATTATGTATACTTAACTTATGTCTTTTAGTATAAAGTTTACGTTTGAAATTTGTGAGGCGAGGGTTTGTGTTGTGTGTTTTCTTTTTACGACGTTACCTATCACGAAAAAGTTATCGTCCGTAAACAGACTTTACAAACAACCATTTTTTTTATTAGGGTTCCGTACCCAAAGGGTAAAAACGGGACCCTATTACTAACCTGTCCGTCCGTCCATCCACCCGTCTGTCTGTCACCAGGCTGTATCTCATGAACCGTGACAGTTAGACAGTTGAAATTTTCACAGATGATGTATTTCCGTTGCCGCTATAACAACAAATACTAAAATACCGGCCAAGTGCGAGTCGAACTGGGGCGCCCATACAATAGACATGTTTTTTTTGCCGTTTTTATAAATAATGGCACGGAACCCTTCGTGCGCGAGTCCGACTCGCACTTGGCCGATTTTTAATTTAAACTTTACCCAACAGCGTACGCGCCACAAGTGAACACGGCTAATCCCGCCGCCACACCCGCGCCGCCGCCGTATTACTCCGTGAGGGCAAATTTACCCCTACCTGGTAAGTTCGCAACTTAGATTGGGGTCAATTGGGGTAAGTGGTAACCTTGGTCATGATGATGTATGTTAGTGGGGTATTTTATTGAGGAATAGTGCGGGTATAGATGGGTCAAGCAATGAACTGACAACTTGTATGGAAAAAATGTCAAATTTGGAAATAATTTATAATAGCTAATTTTTTTAATGTAACGGATATATTATCAATTAAATAGTTACCTAGAGGAAAAATACAAGAAAAAATCAGACATAGAAAACATTATTTAATTAGCTACTAAAAAGTCCAGATAAATATTTTTTTTGTCTTTATTTAGGGTAAAATAAAAAAGACAATGAATGTTTAATTTAAAGCTATATAATTACTTCCGGGTGGATAGTTTGTTGGATTCTTGAATAAAGCATCTTAGCATAACGTTTTAGAATGAAATAAACAAAAAGAACGTTATTATAAATTAATGTTTTTCGAAACCGTATTTTGCCTGGAGTATATACGAGGAAGCGCCCCTCTAATTTGTGCTATTTTTAGTGTTTCGTGCGAAAACGGTGACAAATAGGCATACGGCCTAATTTCGAAAGCTCTAGGTATGTGATGTATACCTTAGACTTGGGTAATTAGTCAAGGGTTCTTTCGGGGCCCGACTTGGGAAATCATGCTATAAAAAACCACTAGATAATGGTTAATTGTACAACAGTTGCATAAAACGAGCCATTTTTAACCCCCCCGACGCCAAAAGAGGGGTGTCTGTTTGTCTGTCTCGGGCATTGTAGCTCCTAAACGAATAGATCGATTTTAATGTGGTTGTTTTGTCTGAAACAAAATCGGTTCTACCGGTTTTCAGATATTGAACTTTGAAATGAAAATGTCGGTGGTTTTTCAACTTACCTATCTAAGTTGTTAATTATATCCGAGAAAAATCGTCGAGAAGAAGGTTTAGACACGAGTTATAAACACTGCTTTTCACTTCGAGAAAATTAAACTGGTGATGCTTTTTAAATGATTAATATTCATATTGAAAGCATCACCTGCAGCATAAATGCTATCATAATCAAACTATTCAAAGTTGAGCTCGTCGACCTCATGTAGGAATGCCATACGGCCGCGGCGGTGCATTTTACTTTACGCACTAGAGTATAAAAACCTATTTTGCGCTGCCTACACTCAACATAAAGACAAACTTTATGAGCATGAGAAGTGAAAATATGATTTGCATCGAGGCATAAAAAATAGATTCATCATTATCATCATCAGCCTATATACGTCCCACTGTTGGGCACAGGTCTCCTCTCATGAATGAGATAAAATAGATTCTTGACATGTAATGTATTTTGACAGCAACATCAGTGACCTCCCCGTCATCATCATCGTCGTCTAAGCCGCTGACAAGTCCTCTGGCATCATCAGTGAACAGTGCTCAGCCTCAGGTATGTCATTTATACCTTTTTTAATGTCAGGAAAATTTGTTATGGATACCTCTGCGCCACGGGGATAGCGCAGAGGTTATGTCGGACTCGCACCGATTAAAAACCCCCCGATGGTCCTCCTCGACACATTGCGGGCTCTGGGATCTCCTACGGAACGCACCAGTGCCGCCCTAGCGTCATGCCTCTGTGGGTCCTACCTTTTTTTTCCGATTGCAGCCCCCAACTGCAACCGTGTACCACCCCGAGGACCCCTTTCAGTCGCCTTGTACAACAGGCAGGGGATACCGTAGCCATTCTAATGCCCAGGCTACAGGGCGCACGTCATTTATACCTAGATTAGTCACATAAAAGATAGTTTAAGTACATACCCGGTCCACTACACGGGAACAAAACGAAGTTCTATTATGCTTCTGCTTGGGCCGAAAATTATTCGTATGTGTGTCGTGTGCACGATGTCACAATGTCACGCTTTCACTCTTCAGATGGCATTACTCAACCGATTCTAGTGAAATTTTATAAGCTGGTTCGTTAATTTTTTTTGCCGAGCCACTGTTACGAAATTCAAAAAATGAAAATAAAATAAATAGGACCTAAAAAAGCCGAATTATTTATGCGGATTTTGAATCCAGCCTAAAAATAGGCTTATTACGTTATTACCCTATTAGTCCTTAACTTTGGCTATGTCCACATTAAGTATAAAAAATAATATATATAAGTATAAATAAGTTAAAAGGCAGACTCCTTAACTCAAAAAATCTTTTATATTTAAGATTAGTTGTTAAGATTGTATTTACTCCTGCTTTTTTATGAAATAAAAAGTTCATATATTTTTGTTTAATATCTATCTATGACCTAACTACACGAGTAGCCTCAGTTCAACGCAAAATGAATCTAAAAACTGCCCCATTTAGGTAAGTAAAACTCCACTGAAATTGTATCACGATAGAGTTCGTAATAGCTTAAAAGTCGGTTTAATAAGGTCCTTGCCTTACCACATTAAATTATAAAATAATAGTTGAAACCACAAGGAAAAAGAAAAAAAAACGCGGAAACATTCTTTCAAGTCCTTTGAAGTTTGCTTTGGTGATTAATTTCTTTATAACAGTATTTTTAATACCGTTAATTCTTATTTTTCTTCGCCGGCTTGTTTAACTGTTTTAGGTAAATTATGAAGCTTTTAGTTAATAAGTTTTTTAGTGCAAATGGGTGAATAGATTTATTTTTCTTCGTCACTTTAAATCTGTTATTAGAATAGAATAGAATAGAATAAGTTTATTTCTCCGAATATGGTACATTTGTTGGTATAATTTGTGGTTTTACACATGTCAGTTTCACATATCCTGCCGACATCGGCGTAGAAATATTATTGAATTAAAGTATATTATTCAAATTATAACGACGTAACAATTAATTAAATACAACATACAATACGATAAATTAATGAGAAAAGTAATAAAATAATGGACAATCAATAATCAAAAAATTCGTTTACAGAATAGAGATAAATGTCAAGCAGCCAATTTAATAATTTCCTGTCAAATTGAATATTTGGTAAACATTTCATGTCATTTGGCACATTATTGTACACTTTTATTGCCATAATATAAGCATTCTTACTAAACGTAGCACGGCTAACACAGGAGCCGTAGCATGGTTGGCCTTATCACGCGACAAGTGACAAGATAAGAGCGTCGTCTCGTTCTATCGAACGGTGTCAGCCAGTGACGCACGCTCTATCCTATCACCTATCGCGTTACAAGGCCAACCATGCTACGGGTCCAGGGGGGCTAGCGCAACTGACGCCGCACCGCGACGCGAGTCGAGAAAGCTCTACCCCCTTTTTCTAATTTGTACCGTGCGAGTGAGATAGGGGACGCTTAGTCGCGCGCGAAGCGACTGAGCAGCAAGTTGTGCTAGACGTGCTGGACGGCCCACGAGTTGTGTCGCGGAGACATAGACTATCCGTCTGTTTGTAAGCGTTCTAATTAGAAAGAGACGGAGACGGCTCAGCTCGCGGTCCATCCTGTGAATAGCCGTGCTGGACGAATACCTATTAAACTAAAGCGAATGGGGTATTTTTTTCTGCAGGTACCACGACTATCGCCCCAAACTGCTGGCGCCTTGTACATCCTTCCACCAACGAGCCAGGGGAACTTCCAGTCAAATCAAATCACCACCAAAGGTATATACAATCAAACTATTTCATTATTATTATCTCGTATGGCTTTATTTTCATAGGTACATTTACAATAAAATATCCAAGTTTGATAGCCAATCCTTGGCATTCGCTGTAAGCGCGTACAGATGCTGAGTTCTCCCGCAAAGTTATTTTGTTACGTTTAGGTTTAGTTTAAACATGTTGCTACCCCCTAGTAGGGTCCATGTTCGTACTGGTTAGATTTTATGAACACCTTGTAAATACCATAGTTGCAACAAATAAATATGATTATGATTGTGATTAAGCGTCTCTTAGGGCACTCCTCCACAGTATCCATATCTTTACCCGACTCTATTTCTACTAGGGACACTACGATACAACTCTTTAAAAGTGAGGCGGTATTTAGCCGTAGTTAAATTTGCTCTGGGAATCATTCGCAACACAATTGACTGGTCGGGATTGGTTGGAGAAGTGGTACGGTTTTATGCGCCCTGCGCTCGATCTCGCTTGTGCCACGCGCCGCTGCTGGCCGCGCGCGCACCTACTGCACCACGCGCCGCTCCCGAGCGCACTCTGTCCTCAACTCCGTGCTGGACGCAGCACCGTCCTGTGATCTGTTCACAAACAAATTGGCCTGCTTGTTGCAGGAATGCAATGTTTTTATAGAACATGTGTTAGATTGAGATCTGTGACGCTTTGGCGGTTAGCTGTAAGTTGCAGATGTACCTTTTGATACAATAAACAAAAAACCGGCCAAGTGCGTGTCGGACCACGCAAAACGAAGGGTTCCGTGCCTATTAAAAAGGTCGTATCGTCACAGAAATTTTACGGCACTTACGTCCTTTTCTTTGAGGAAGGCAGTTTTTCAGCAATATCTCGAAAACCTCTGAACCGATCTTGTTCAAAACAATTTTCGGTGAATTTAATTAATAAGCCCTATGTCCATGAATTTTTCCATATTTTTAAAATACACCGTTCAAAAATTAGAGGGGGGGGGACAGAATTTTAGTGACTTTCGGGGCGATTATCTCCGACCCTATTCACTAAATCAAAAAAAATGCTAAGAAACCTTATATTTATTTTGAAAGGCCTATCGATTGATGTGCCACACGGGGGGTCACAATGAAAAAAAAAATTTGGACTTTTAGTTTTATGTATGGAGTGCACCCCTGAAAAAATTTTTTTTGTCATTTTAATTACAAAACTATGTAGCGGCCAACAAAATACACCTATCCTCAAAATTTTATTCAAATACACCTTATAGTTTTCGAGTAAAATGCCTGTGACATACGGACAGACGGACAGACGGACAGACGGACAGACGGACAGACGGACATGACGAAACTATAAGGGTTCCGTTTTTGCCATTTTGGCTACGGAACCCTAATAAACAGGGTCTCTATTGGTTCCCATAAAATTTAAGTTCCGATTTTTTCAGTCCATACCGTTTCCCAACATAATTGTTATAAGTCATATTGTCGAAAGTCATAAAATTAAGTTCCGATTTTTGCAAGTCATCATTATTGTTAGTCATAAAATTGTTTAGTCAGATGGTATGCCATTTCATATTATTGAAGGCAATAAACTCGCTTATTATAATTGTTGTAAAGTCTTTTTTCGCAGGTCATAATGATGGGTAGTCACGTGGTTAGTTAGTCATAACATTTAATGTGAGGGTGGTGTCAGACTTCATAATATTACAGTCAATAAAAACACTCGCAATAATTATAAGAAGGTATAAAATTCTTGTTCTAAATAAATTGTTGTTCCTGAACTAACGAACCTATCCAAGTGGTTGTACGAGTCAGTATAGATTTTTTTTAAATACTAATCCAAAAATATTGCAATGACATACGATTTATATCCCAATTTAAGTAGTGCATAGGATAAAAATTACAATGTTTGTGTTGCAAAATTATAATATTTTTTGCAAACAAGTGTTTACGCTCTTTAATAAAAAAAATAACCTCGAAGACGAAAGCGGGAGCAAAGCTCCCGCTTCCATCTTCTAACCTATCCGCGATCCGAGTCGGTTTTGCCCCTGGGTTCTAAGTTCCAAGTTCCAAGTCCCTGTTCTTGTTGTTCTTTGAAAAACTTGAACTTTATACACCACTATCTTGGCATTGGTTGATCTCAGAGAAAAGTTTATGTGACGTTTTATGCTTATTTTGATAGGTACGTTTGATAGTAGTTTTATTATGTCTAGAAATGTTTCTGAGTAATTATCCATATACCTATGGATGTTATAGATTTGGTTTCTTAGACATAATTAACTTTAGGCATTAATACGATATGAATAACAACCATTAGTCCGTTGAAATAAATGCCTTACAACATTTCTGAATAATTATCTATAGACCTTTAAACATTATAGTCATCAATTTTATGACTTTTGAGATTATAGGATTTAATATTATATGTCATTGATATTAGAACTATTAAGCGTTATACTTAACAAAAATTATGACTACTGATATGTATGTCTATAAATTTTATGGATATCAACTTCTGACCATCGAAATTCGACACAAAAAAATTATGGGAAACAAAGGGCACCCCAATAAACAATATGAGTGGTTGTTTGGTCTGTCTGGTGCTCCAAAGTCGCAACTCGGTGAAGGCTTATAGCCCCATTTATGGAGATTGTGATTGCGACGGCTGACACCAGGTTCAGTGTAATCTTCCGTCGTTCATCTAGACCAGGCAGTTCCTTAGTAACCCAGATAACGCGAATTTAATGAAGGACTGTGCTCGCAAATCCCATTACTTTCTCCAATGTCTTGCCGTGCAGAAGTATTTCATTAATCACTGCCATATTTGAGAAAACATGAACACTGTTCCTAATGTGCAACAGAATGTACACTCGGTTTTAATGGAATATACCTTACACTTAAAGTCGTGTTTTCATTCAATATTAGAGCAATTTAAATTAAACTCTACTTTCTATAAAAACATGCTTCAAATTCCAGTGACGGTATAATTGGCATCACAAGGATCATTATTTACTAATATAATATCTGTCGCACAATATATGCAGATATGTGAGTGCAACAGAGAGAGCAACAGAGGGTGACGCCCCAAATTTAAGGCGCAATGTTCCTTTGATAATAGTCTAACATTTTTATCTTTTGTCATAAAACTAATGCGCCAAGAATTTCAATAAGAAATATAGCATTAGGCGAGACTGCTATAAAACATTTTTTATTGGATATTAAGTCATTTAAATTGTAATATTTTTATTACTTATGAATTTTATACTTGTCTGAGTGCAATATTCGGGTTATTGTTTAGTTTTATTCATAATATTATTTTTATCGTTACAGGTAATGGCCAAGGAACAGGCACTCACGTTTAGAATAACTGAAACAAGTAGATAGTTGATTGATGATATAAAAAATGAAACTGTTAATACATGATGGTGTATAGAAAAAACACTTCCTTACAATGTATAAATGAACTCTGTATGCCGACCGCCTGTTTACCCATTAGGGTTGTCACTTCTAAAAGCTAACTTCTAAGCGAGAGTTAATTTTATTTTAGTCATTTTAAGTAAAACTGTAACATTCTAGGTTTCTACTTAATTAAATAAATTATGGTCGAAAAATCAACTATATATAAGAAAATTGTTATGAATTTATGGCCTTCATTTCTTTGTATTTATCATATTTTGACAAAGCCTAAAGAAGGCTTAGGTTTTATAAAATTATAAAAATGATTGTGAAGTTTGAAAGAATTAGAAATACTATTAAATAAACTGTTGTTTAGTAAGCAGTCGTAGTTAGACAGTCGTAGTGGATTTCTAGAATAAATAAAAATCTATAAATCTTTTTGTACTATTGATAATTTTAATGGCTTTATTATATCAAATTGAACGTTTTCAAGCCTAAAATTAAAAGCTTTAAGTGTCAATGTCAAAGAAAATTAGTTAAGTAAATAAGTTTATGTAATTTTAATGATTTCATACAATGACTATTTTAATATACTAATAGATGATAAATTACTATTATTTAAGTGTTAATCTTAAGTAAAGGCCAGCGTTTGAAATTATCTTCTATCGGGCATTAATGTTAATGTACCTAGTAGGTTTTAAAACATGTGTTTTGTTAAATTTGTAAATAAAAAAAAAATCGAATAGAATAACAAAAGTTTTAATGTACTCATGCCAAATTTCAAAGTAAACTATAATTGATATACGTTGATTTCAACGTCCGTTGACTTCAAAAGTATCTATTCATTTTTCGCCACATTATAATGAAATAGCATGCGAATGTGTGTTATCGTCTCGTGTACCTAACCTAGGACACAAGATTATGTACCTACTCAGAAACTATGTGAAGCTTAACATCTTTGAAAAATGTCTTAAGTACCTACCCCTTAATTTAAGTTTTGTACATAACTTGTCTTTCTTTTCAAGTAGGTATAATAATTGTTTAATTATCTAGGCCTGAAAAAAGTGTCATAGAAGTGTAAAATTCTACGCTAGTTTCATATTGAGACTGATCTTATTGTAAAATATATCCATAACAATATAAAATAAGCCTATACGACTTTAATTAATAAAATAATGTTTTCGCCCACATCTGCTTCTGTATTCGGGAAATTTCGGACTAAGGACATAATGCATTAAAACTCATATTCCGGAAGTTTTTCATGCAAAATTAATTTACTCTGACGCAATGCATTGGGACAACCCTCAATGGAAGGTATTTTAAAACGTACAATTACCGTATACCAGGGTGGCTTTAGGAGCAAAAGTAGGGCTACCTACTATGATAATTAAAAAACCGGCCAAGTGCGTGTCGGACTACGCAAAATGAAGGGTTCCGTGCCTATTAAAAAGGTCGTATCGTCACAGAAATCTTACGGCACTTACGTCCTTTTCTTTAGGGAAGGCAGCTTTTCAGCAATATGCATTGTTACTAGTAATGTGTTACTAATAGCAATGCATTGTTACTAGTAATGTGTTACTAGTAACAATGTATTAGAGCATTATTTAAATATTCGCTATACATATTTTCACATCGAATCGAATACGATTTCATGGCTTTTGCACGAATTTTGTAGTTGTTTTGTTACTAAAATAATAACTGGCTAAATAAAACAATAATAACATGAGCTTCATTTGTAAAAAGGCAATGTACTCAAAAAAAAATAATATAAAGTGATGTTTGCCCTTACTAAAATTATCGCTCCTTAAAACCTAAAGCCAAACTAGTCCACTACTCTCAAATTAATAATATTATTATCCAAAAGCGTTTGTCCTCATTTTCGAACGCATTTAATTCATTTAAAACTTGAAATAAGTTTCTAAAACTGATTTTTGGTGTAATTGAAATTAAACCAAAATTTAATTTACTACTCCGAAAAAAAAAACCATATAGGTGTGAAGTATGCAACAGACGATTTTTTAGATAAGACTAGCTTACATTGGAAAATACTTCATATTGATTCAAGAGAAAAACTGTACATGTTTTCATGAGCGTTGTGAAACAATTAAATGTGTCTACAGGAAACTATTGCCTATTTTCTAAACATATCGAAATCATCCTGTATTTTAAAAAGGTTGTAATCGCCACGCCCCTTTAGTTGTAGAACTCAACATTATTATTTCATAGTATTGAAATGTGTGCTAGGTAAAAGTTTTACAAATATGTTGATCGTGCTATAAAAATAAAATATTAAGCAATTTTTATATATTCCCTTGTTTTATTTTGTCGTAACCCTAAAACCCTTTAAACGTTAATGGCCTCAAATGACCTAAGGGCTCGGCCAGGATTTCCAGCGGCAGCGACAGGGGAAGCGTGGCGTCATACATCCGAACGAAGCGTACCGCGTTCGCTGCCGCTATCGCCGCCGCTTGCGCTTATGACGACGTCAACCACTTATGTTGCGATGGCGTGCTTTGGGAATAGATGAAAATTTTAGAAATGCCTGATTTTTTTTTTGGTGATAGAAATAACCTTCCTTAGGCAGCTACAAAATCTGAAACTTTTTTCTGGTGCTAAGGAAGATTATTCCTATCACCAAAAAAATAATCAGGCATTTCTAAAAAAACATCTATTCCCAAGTACACCTATTTTCTGCTCTTGTAGGAAAGTATAAGTCGAGGAGGGTACCACCAATTTGTTACCAGTGATAACAGTAATTAATTTGTTTCCCAGCTGGTAACAGGTAAAATAAGTTGATACAAAACTGCCTTGCAACATTTTAAGTGAACATTTATAGACACACATTGACGTCCTCCAGGCAAGTGAAAACGAGATGTAATCATTATCATCATCATCATATCAGCCGAAAGACGTCCACTGTTGGACATAGACCTCCCCCAAAGAGTCCAAATTGACCAGTCCTACGCCACCCGCATCCAACGGACTTCTGCGTCCTTAAATACAGTAAGAGCTCTTTGGGAATAGCTTTTTTGGACAAATGTCGATAAATATTGATATTTCTGAAGTTGTGGTTAAAGGTGGACTTCCGACCAGCGCGACTGTCCATACAAACGTATTTTAGTTCTCATTTTAAAACGACATGCTAGAATAACATGTAACTTTATCTATATATTACATAATTAGATCCGCCATATCTAGGGCGGCAACTAGTTTCTGTTGTTAGAAATTCATCATCATCATCATATCAGCCGAAAAACGTCCAGTGCTGGACATAGGCCTCCCCCACAAGAGTGCCACAATGACCGGTCCTGCGCCACCCGCATCCAGCGGACTCCGCTAGTACCCTGGCTGTTACCATAATAACCAGGGTACCGGGGGTCGCCGGAAACTCGGGGCCGTGGCTTTGGTGTGCTTGTCATTTGAGGGGTATATTGACGACCGAATAGCCTAGTGGTAAGAGAACATGACATAAAGCTTGAGGTCCCGGGTTCAATTCCCGGTCAGGGCAGATATTTGTGTGATGAATACGAATGTTTGTTCTCGAGTCTTGGATGTTTAATATCTATTTAAGTATGTATTTATCTATATAAGTATGTTTATTCGTTGTCTAGTACCCATAGTACAGGCTTTGCCTAGTTTGGGACTAGATCAATTGGTGTGAATTGTCCCACGATATTTAATTTAATTTAATTTAATATTCCATAATCGCCACGCTTGGCCTGCGGGTTGGCGATCGCAGTATTTCCACCGAATTTCAGGGATGCTGCTGCCCATCCCCCGGCGTTCTTGGTCGTAGTTTTAGGATACTGTGGTCATGGTAGAAATAAAAATAAAGAAATAGAGCGAGTAGAACGACGCAACAATATTTTGAGAATGCAGTTGCGGCTGCCAAAGCACTGTAGTGCGTCCAACGTGTTTGCCGAATCGCGAACTGATGACTTTTTGGCAATCAGACGCGTTGTGGATCACTACTCAGGCGAGTGCGTGGCAGTGGAAATGGCCTGATCAGGCTATTGTCGGAGATTCTTGACTGCCCCATAACTAAATACTGGGTACGAAGTGGCCATAGGTAGGGCCAAATAGGATGAGGCAGAGACCAATCGCGGGATGCCTTTGCTGTGTTCAAACAAAGAAACTTTGCTGTGTGACAGCTTATGTCAAATTTACTATTGACCTCCACCGCAGGCCGCGCCAGTGTGGGTCAAACACCGTCATTTGTCAACTTGACTATGTCATTTGTTAATATAATGTTTTGAGTTAGCTAAAAAAATGAGGCCATCGTTTTTTTGGGCACACTGAACGCCTTTATGGGCAGCCAGAAAATATCACAAAAAGCACGCGTGGCTGTGCATAGAGGAGTGTTGGTGCCCACACTTATGTATGGTAGTGAAAGTTGGGTGTGGTAGAAAAGACATCAAAGTCGAGTCAATGCAGTAGAAATGAGAGCGTTGAGAAGTATGTGTGGAGTGAAATTGAGTAATAGAGTCAGAAACAGTGTGATAAGAGATAAGTGTGGAATGGATGGAGATATAGTCACGAAAATTGAGAAGGGTATGTTAAGGTGGTTTGGACATGTAGAGAGGATGGATGAAAGAAGATTAACGAAGAGAGTGTATGTAAAAAGAGTGGAAGGGCAAGTTGGAAGGGGAAGACCTAGGCGAACTTTCTCCGATCAAATTGGAGAAATCTTACAAAAAGGCCAGGTCGAAAGTACCTATCCTAAACCGACGAGCATGTATGAGAAATGTTATGAAGGTGAGTGAAGCGAAAGTGGTTTGTCAGGATCGTAGCAAATGGAGATCCGTGATCTCTGCCTACCCCTCTGGGAAAGAGGCGTGATTATATGTATGTATGTATGTATGTATCGTTTTTTTGAGCTACTGTCAAACAACAAATATCAAGAAATATCCAAAAATAAATTCATTTGGCGTGCTAATTCAGGCAAGTTTTTGAAAAACCTCATATGTTCCAATCTGCTACGAGCTGCAAATTTCACCGTCCTAATTGACTGCTCGATTTCAATTTATTTTACTCGTTTAGCACAAGCACTAACAAGCAGAATTCAAAATAAAACAGTTACGAAACCAAATATGACAAAGTGAACATCTAAATTTACATGCAGTCATGTGAACGCAAATATTTTACACGAACGAAATAAATGGTTGCGGGCTTCAAAATTTGCTCGAGCTATTAATCAAATTGAAATATTTTTAAAACAGGCACGTGCGTAATTATATCTTTTTAGGGTTCCGGACCAAAAAGGTAAAAACGGAACCCTTATGGTGCGACTCCGTCCGTCTGTCTGTCTGTCACAAAGTCAAACATATCAGGAACTACTAATGCTATCGATTTGAAATTTAGAATAGTTGTAAACAAAGGTAATCCTCGTGTATGGAAAATGAAAATTTTTAATATATACTTTTAATTTGTATAAAAAAGGGCGGATAAGAGGGGGGGGGGCAAAAATTCAAAGTCTAGTTAGTAGCCCAAGTGGGGTATCATATTGAAAGGGCTTGAATTTTACATTCTAAAACAGTTTTTCTTTTTTTTTTCTACAATGGTAAAATTTTGATTTATAAAGCAAAATTTTGAAAAAAATACCATTCCCCCTCCCCTTATCTCCGAAGTTAACCAAGCGAAAAATTTGAAAATAATATATATGATTAAAATTAACGTGAATATTACCGGAAAAGTATAACAAGACCTCTATCTAGCGTAATTTTTTTTTATTCTTCAAAAATCATATGTTAATTTTGTTTCTAATTTAATACTTCTGTGTTTATTTTTTTTCCTTCAAAATCGTATGAAAGTGTTCTGAAAGTATCTTCTAGCAAATAAAAAAAGAATTATCGAAATTAATTCACTTGATAAAGAATTATCGCTAAAAACCAACATACAAGTAAGGTAAATGTATTAACGTACCACCGTAGAACCCTATCGCAATAAGGTGACGTACCACTCTCGAGTTTGAGTGACGGCGGCCTGTCAATTGCGACAGGGTTCTACGATGGTACGTGAATACATTTCCCATACTGTACATACCGAGTTCCTTGGTCAGGCAAGTTAGTAACAAAATGCACCGATAAATGGCGCTGTAGGTACTCATTACTTAACTACACTATGCGTTGTTAAGATTTTTCCAAAACTAATGGGTGAGGCAAGACGGGTGTGTTGTATGATATTTCGTACGGATCCCTCGGTGCGCGAGTCAGACTCGCACTTGACCGGTTTTATTTATTTTGCAGTCATAATTTGCGCGTGGCGTGGTATTTTTAGGCTACGTTTATGGATAAGTGTCAGTAGTCGGCACTCACCAAACAAGTTTATGTCGCCATAATGTTTATATAGCGTTGCTTCGGACGAGTAAAACAAAATATTGGTTTTCGAAGCACTAAAAGGCAATATTTGTAAAAAAGCAGTTGGGTTTTTCTTTTGATTTCACTTGTTTTTGAAATGTTTACTTGTTTTGAGCTAGGTGTGTATACATTTGTGTTTTTATATACATATGTAGTACAATATTTACCTTAATTTATATAGGTACTGCCTATTGGCTGCAACATATAACAGGAGCAAAAGGATGACTGCATTTGTATGTTCTCATCCGCAAATTTTATTTCTGCTGTTTTTTATTTTTAAATATTCTCTATCGGTCACAGTGTTTCAAAATTATTGCACTCAGAAAAAAAAACCGGACAAGTGCGAGTTCAACTCGCGTGGTGAGGGTTCCGTAAAATATTGAGAATTTTCCCGTTACTTTGAATACTGAAACTTCTTATAGGTTTTCCAGTAATCTTTAGGCAAGGAACTATTTTCCATATTTTTTTCAGAATTTAAGGCCTAGTAGTTTCAAAGATAAGGGGGGGGGGGAGGGGGGATGGTCAAAATTGGCCTTTTTTCCTAAATCACTTCAAATCTGTTATTGATAAAATTATAAAAAAAAAATATCTGAGATGCTTACAACAACCCCTTTCATTTGATATGTCACACAATACAGTTTGCGAAACTTTTTTTTTTAATTTTCCAGTTTACCCCCCAAAAGTGGCCAAGGAGGCCACTTTTGGAGGGTAAACTTCAGAATTGATTAATTAACTTTAAGCGTCGTTTGGGTCACCAATTTACATATGAATACCAAATTTCAACTCAATCGGTCCAGTAGTTTCGGAGCAAATTGGCTGTGACAGACGAGTGATCCTTGTTTAGTTGTTTTGACAAAATCTCTTACTAGGCCGATTTGACATAGTTTCACGGCGGCTCAAGCTTCCATTAAGCTTAGTACTCGTACGTTGTTATAATTTCTCTAGAATTATTCAGATTAGTTAATAATATTGTTGGCTAGCAGCTGGATATTCAGGAACCAATCCATCGATATTGTTTACTTTCTATCAGTGGCGGTCGCCTGGGCCTTTGTGGCCACTAACGAGAATAGTACAGTGTACGAATACAGTATCTTTATTGTATGGCTGCACCTTAGAGCATACATAACTGGAGTAGCCTTTCAGTAACGCCTCTGTAAAAAACCTTGCACAATGTGCAAAAAAATCATACAAAGACAATTTCACAGTCAATTAATGGTCATACACATCGCCTCGCAAGAGAACACTGATCATAAAAATGCCCGCATGTTACGTAAGCTCTTGATGTTATAAAAATTCAACCACTTCAAGCTTTCAATATACAATTGAGTTTCAATATATCCTATGAGATGCTCTCCCCCGCCCCCGCAAAATTCGGCAGACATTTTTGTACGCAAATACGACATAAGGCTACTCCAGTTGTATGCTCTAAGGCCTGCACTGAACACAAATTGAACCACCTAAAGTCTCATCATTCAGCCGAGAGTCGTCCACTGCTGGAGCGTAGGCCTCCCTCAAAGAGTGCCACAATGATCGTTCCTACGCCTCTCGCATCCAGCGGACCATTACCAGGCCATCAGTTTATCTTGTGGGGGAGACCCACGCTGCGCCTTCTAGTATACGTGGTCATCGGCCATCGGTTCTACGTGCAACCTGAAGTATCTGACCCATCCTTATTTAAACTGCCGTTGCTGCGTGGTAGACAATTGAGAGGTTGGAAGCAGGTCATATTTGGAGCTCTACTGGGAAAATACCACCTTAAAAATGATTACAGCCATTGGTAGCGCGGGGAAGAAAAGGGGACGAAGGACCATGTGGTAGAAGACCGTAGGCCGAAAGGGACGAATTGGTGATGAACTTAATGGAAGCCTGCCGTACCTGATGTTCCGAGTCGGGGTTTTCGGGCGGCCGCCACTTGTAGTAACCTTCAAGGAACACCGGTTTCTATTCTTCTTGATCAAATTAACATAACATAACATATGTCACTTCTTATATGGGAAAATGACAGTTAAATCTACCTAACGCGCGTAAGAAATGTTACGTGGTCGACCGACAGGTTGCTCAATTGGTTTCATGCATATCGGCCAACCAGAGCCTTCACAGCTAGCAACTTTTTTGTTGCTTACTTATTTAATAAGAAAGTAAGTGAGTGTTTAGGAACTGACAATTCCTCTATCCCCCGCATGGCTGCGGAGCACACTGCGACTAAACACCAAGGTAGACCACCAAAAATATTGGAATACCCTAGGAAACTGCAGGCGAACCAGGATGGCCCTCCCGACAATTAACCCCGGATTATCAAGGAAGCTAAATCAGCTAAAAGAGGCCGTTACTCCGGCTTCTGATAGGAGCCAGAACTGGTCATGCACTGAACAAACATCTTTTCCCCCTGGGTGTTACAAAGAGTGCTCTCTGCAGAGCCTGCATAGAAGAGGAAGAGACAGCCGGGCGGCTGCTGGCGTGGGCACGTCATCCTGACATGGCCTGGGGTAGCAGAATACCGGGCGAAGCACCTCGGAACACCGGGGTCACTGCCGGAGACCGTCTGCAACATAAAGGGCTATAGGCTTCCTGGTGGACCTGGGTTGGCACGAATAACAGTAGTACCAATAACTCATACGTAAAATAGGCGCAATTATGACGTCGAGTTGCGGAAACCCAGCCCGCGTACACCTATAAGCCTATAACCTATATATAAAGTTTTTTTATTTGTGTTCAAATGTTTTAAAGTACTGGTTGTACGACATTTTAGCTGTGACCCGACTTAGTGCCTGGCTCAGAGCTATCGCCGCACCAGCCGCCGTGAATGGCCGCCTTATCCCGCGATACCCAGGGATAAAACCAGTCTTAGAGCTCACGAAGATTCTGCATAGGTACCTATAGTATCAAGTGGTAGTAGTAGTAATTATAGGTATAGTATAGCTGCTGGTCGATCACGTAACGCATTGTACGCGTGTCAGGTAGATCTAAACGTCAATTTTTATATGGAAAAATGACAGTTGGATCTACCTAACGCGCGTTTAAACCGTTACGTGATTACCCCTCAGAACTCTATATACGCGTTCTATAGACAATATCGTCAGGTGACAAGCAAAACTCAGTAAATTCAGAAAAATAATTTAAGAAATAGCAACTATGTTAAAGTAGTAATAAGGTTGAGTTTTCCTTTATCTCTTACGTGTAATCAGTGACTTTTGCTTGTCACCCGACGATATGACAGTTACATTTCGCATTAAATCTTGATAATAAGTTAAACGCTTAAGGTTCGATACCTTTATGGCTTCATACGCATCCACAGAAATTAATTTAATCCATTTTTAGGGTTCCGTACCCAACGGGTAAAACGGGACCCTATTACTAAGACTTTGCTGTCCGTCCGTCCGTCCGTCTGTCTGTCACCAGGCTGTATCTCAAGAACCGCGATAGCTAGAGAGTTGAAATTTTTACAGATTATGTATTTCTGTTGCCGCTATAACAACAAATACTAAAAAACTGGCCAAGTGCGAGTCGGACTGGGGCTCCCATACTACAGACATGATTTTTTGCCGTTTTTATAGATAATGGTACGGAACCCTTCGTGCGCGAGTCCGACTCGCACTTGGTCGGTTTTTAGATTTTACAAGATTTTATTTAGCTTGACCTGTTCGTTTGTTAGTTGACGAACCGCTTTAGCCTAGTTGGTAGTGACCCTGCCTACGAAGCAAGAGGTCCTGGGTTCGAATCCCGGTATGGGCATTTATTTGTGCGATAAGCACGAATATTTCGGCGCTCCTATGCAAAACTCACCTATCTGTAAACAACTCATTTTACAGGGGAAGGATTTTAAGCTGCAAATAGAGTTCATATTTTTTTCAAAGTCAGTGTTGCCATTGAATTATTCTAAATACATAAGGGTTCCAAAATGTATGAATTATGTGATCCATTTGTCAGATATGCATTACGTTATTGAAATCAGTAGTTAATGTACATTCGCAACTTTGTGACTCCATAGACAGCAAAGAAAGGTAAGCTCATACACCAAGCAAACTTACGAAAGTGGCACATTCGCAAATTTGCTGTAAGTTTCATGTTGCTGGGTAACAATCACCACCACAGCAAAGTAACGAAATAACTAGATTCGTTAATTTGCCTTAAGCTTCTTACTTCATAAAAGTCAAAGTCAATGTGATTTATTCTTCAATTTAGGCATATTAAAAGCACCTATGAATGTCGATAAACTACCACCGGTTCGGAAAGTAAACCTCTGCCTCGAGAAGAACCGGCGTAAAAAACTCGGCGAGGTGTCATTTTTTCAAAACAGTATACAATATATCATTTCAGTATCAGAGTATTATAAAATTTTAAAATTACATATCATACATATAATAATCGACATGGTGAATATGCGAATTTGCCCGATTCATAAGTTTAATATGGGACAAAATATTTTATGATCCATTTAATCGACCACGGAACAATACCTTAACTACACATTGTAAGTTTACCATGGGTGCAAACATTATAAAAATTCAGATTCGTATAAAGGTAACTCTGGAACCATAAATGATAGAACTGCAAAAATTCGTCAGAAGGTGCATTCTCCTATTTAGGGCAGATTTACATTAAAAAGTCAATTTGGTAAAAATAGCAGATACGTGAATTTACCATAGGGGCGACGATTTGTTCCTGAGTCATGGATGTTTTCTATGTATTATATGACGACCGAATAGCCTAGTGGTTAGAGAACCTGACTATGAAGCTTGAGGTCACGGGTTCGATTCCCGGTCGGGGCAGATATTTGTATGATGAATACGAATGTTTGTTCTCGAGTCTTGGATGTTTAATATCTATTTAAGTATGTATTTATCTATATAAGTCTGTTTATCCGTTGTCTAGTACCCATAGCACAAGCTTTGCTTAGTTATGGACTAGGTCAATTGGTGTGAATTGTCTCACGATATTTATTTAATATTTATTTATTTATTTAAGTATGTATTTATCTATATAAGCATGTTTATCGTTGTTTAGTACCCATAACACAAGCTTTGCTTAGTTTGGGACTAGGTCGATTCTTGTAAGATTGTCCGCAAATATTTATTTATTATTTATTTATTATTTTAGTTTGTTAGTGTGGGACAAATTTTGGTACTGAATTTTTAACCAGTTAACCTCAACCGGGTGGCGCAGGACCGGTCATTGTGGCGCTCTCTGGGGGAGGCCTATGTCCAGCAGTGGACGTCTTTCGGCTGATATGATGATGATGATATGAAAATCAAAAATACTTACTATACAACTACGAGTAGCTTCTGCCCTCGACTTCATTCGCGTGGAACTCGTTTATATCATAGCTCCATACAAACTTTCACCCTCCATTTTGCCCCCTTAAGGGATGATTCCCGGGGTAAAAAGTATTCTATATGTTAATCCAGGCTATACACTATATGTACTTAAGTGGCAGTGGGCGGGGCACATAGCACGTAGAACCGATGGCCGCTGGGGCGGAAAGATTCTCGAGTGGCGACCACGTACCGGAAGGCGCGGCGTGGGTAGGCCCCCCACAAGGTGGACTGATGACCTGGTAAAGGTCGCGGGAGTCCGCTGGATGCGGGTGGCGCAGGACCGGTCAATTTGGAACTCTCTGGGGGAGGCCTATGTCCAGCAGTGGACGTCTTTCGGCTGATATGATGATGATGATGATGATACACTATATGTATACCAAAATTCATCTTTATCTGTTCAGCCGTTTTTGCGTGATTGAGTAACATCTTCTAAACATCCAAACTTTCGCATTTATAATATTAGTTAGGATTAGCAGGATTCTAATCAAAATCTTTGGAAGATCGAGTGAATTACTCAACATTTTTTTCCTGTTTGGCATGCAGGGTGGAAAGGGCCGACCTAGGGTGACAGTGAACAACATACAATAGTTACCTACAAAGTAATTAATAGTTTTGTCACGGCTGCGTTATTTCCAAACTGAAATTACAAAACTATTTACAAAAATCTCTCAAAACTGAAGACAACTTTAATTCCTACAACCATGTCGCTCTGACTGCCTTCATTCAATACCTCCCTCGTCTCCTCATAGCTACAGCGATATGGTTGCATATATCACCGAGCTCGAACGCTGAGAGCTCTCCAAATCACAATGGCCATTTAAACTGCCGTGAATCCAAAACGTAATACAAAACCATGGAAGCCTTTGGTGCTTATTGCGTTTTGGAATTGAGGTATTGTAGCGCCTCACGTTTTTCAATGGCATTGTCTTTTGACGTAAATAGGCTTGTTTTAAAATTGACTACGATATTCACTTGCATGGAGTTATTAAAGAGGTGCTTAATTTTTCACTAACGATTATTATTTTTAGTAATTTTTAACCAGTTTCGGGGTTTGTTTTTACAGAAATCTACACTGATATTATAAATTGAAAGTGTCTGTGATATAATACTCGTAGCTTTGTAAGTTTGTATATTTTGGGTAATATCTGGAACATGCTCCTGTAATAAAAAAAAAAACCTACATGTACAATGGACTTTCTGGATGGTTTTAGGCTATATTTTATTACGCGTGTTTGCCTGGGTTCTTTCGAACTCAAACTCAAAAGTGTTTATTTGCTAAACATGTACATCTGGTTATAGTGATGTTATGATAGTATCACTATATTTTGCCTTTTGGCGTACAAAACTA
Source organism: Epinotia nisella (assembly GCA_932294315.1). Lineage (NCBI taxonomy): Eukaryota > Metazoa > Arthropoda > Insecta > Lepidoptera > Tortricidae > Epinotia > Epinotia nisella. The sequence continues at coordinate 10,537,790 of OW028696.1, read as the reverse complement.
GCTTACAATATGGATTCTATTAGTATTAAGTTAAAAATAAATAGAACAATTCAAAGTATAGTTTTAAACGATGTTGTCTCGAACCTGCGGCCTTCCGGAATACGCGGCTAGTTGTTGCTAACAACTGAGCTATCTAATCAGTTTCGAATCCTGATCAGAAATTTAAAAAAAAATATCATTGAGATTTGTGATTTTCGGTAGCAGGCGTTACTGCTTAAGACGAAACATTTTTACTTAAAAATTTTTTTTTACTATTCGTCATCGAATAGTAAAAAAAATTTAAACTAAATTAAAAATAGATAAAACAATTCAGTTATTACAATTCAAAATAATTAAATATAACATGTCAAATTCAATTTTTAAAATTAAATATAATCCACTGAAAATCAGCGTCGCTGCACTCTGCTGAGTGGACTCCTTTTTTGTAACAACACTAGATTTCATTTTTTTTAGATTTAAGCCTAATGTTATGTATATTCCTGTTGTTTATTCAAAATAAATTTGTTCTATTCTATTCTATTCTAATCAAGAAAAAATAGAATTAAAAAGTGTCATATGTCAAAGTCAAAAATTATATTAAACATAGGTAAGTGATGTACGATTACATTTTTTATATCACTATGTTTTGCCCTGTGGCGTCAAAAACAGGCTTACACGATAAATCAAATTGTTTTTTATAAATACTTGTAAATAATAAAATTATAACGTACAATTAAAAATTAAAGATACCATGTCAAAAATGAAATTCTTTATTAGAATAGTTAATTTGAATAAAAAATAGAAATAAATTAATTTGCAATACGCAGACAGCTAAGTAGTAGGTAATACTATAAGGAGGAAGGTAAGGTTGTAGCTAAAAAAAAACACAATATGTAATGGTATTTTAGAAAGCGAGATTACTCCGGGAACACTTATTAGACTTAAAAAAATATTGCACCAGTGTAATCAGTAATCATTAATCAGTCATTTATTCGCTTAAACATGGTACAAATAGGTGGTATAAAAGAAATACAATAGAACTACATGTTTGATCACAAGGACATGCAAATGTATAAGGACGTGTATTATTGGACGTTTTGGCATCTCAAGGAAATAGGCTATATTTTATGCCGCAGGCTTGCCCATGCCATTTGCAATGCGCGGGTGAAGCCACGCGGACATCGTTTTTAGGGTACCGTACCACAAAAGGGAAAAACGGAACCCTTACAGGATCACTCGTGCGTCTGTCTGTCCGTCTGTCACAGCCGATTTGCTCCGAAACTACTGGACCGATTGAGTTGAAATTTGATAAACATGTAAATTAAATTAAAAGTAAAGAATATTAATGAATTCTGAACAAAGGGGCCACTTTTGGGGGGAAAACTGGAATATTAAAAAAAAAAAAAGTTTCGCAAACTGTATTGTGTGACATATCAAGTAAAAGGGGTTGTTGTAAGCATCTCAGATATATAGAATTTTAGCAGAAACAGATTTGAAGTAATTTAGGAAAAAAGACGAAATTGGACCATTTCCCCCCCTTATCTCTGAAACTACTATGCTTAAAATTCTGAAAAAAATATGGAGAATAGTTCCTTGCCTGAAGATTACAAGAAAACCTATAAGAAGTTTGAGTATTCAAGATAACGGGAAAATTCTCAATATTTTTGTGTATTAGCTACGGAACCCTCCCCACGCGTGTTGAACTCGCACTTGTCCGGTTTTTTTTGTTTTTAGGGTTCAGTACTTACTTCAAAAGGAAAAAATCGGAACCCTTATAGGATCACTTTGATGTTGTCTGTCTGTCAAGACCCTTCATCACGGGATCGCATGGAGCTATCGAGTTGAAATTAAAACCATATAAGTACTCAAGTCTACAGTCCCTTAAAGCTGTAACAAAATCAAACTTCAAAGTTAACGTAATAAAAAGATACGGACGTTTTATGCCGTAAAAAATGGATAATTGGATATTCTCAAGGGAATCAAAATTAATAGGGTACGCATTGACTTCTCGATGAAATGAAAATACTTGAACCATTGTCGATGAAATAATTTTCGATGAAATGTCTGTTGGCAATTTCAAGGGTACACCATGTTGGATTTATAGGAAAAGAGCGAGAACGCAGAGTACTTCCGGACATTACCACAATTTGCTGCTCACAAACTTACTGACTTACATTGCAAAAACGCACTAAGCTCAAAGCTACAACCGACTCACAAACTTTGCCTGTAAAAATAGAAGCAAAACTTTTCATACCAACACGTCCATTGAAATATTACAATACATTTGATAAATTGCGTTGCGCTTTCGACTAAACAAAAAGCGTTCTAGGTATTGAAAAGCATCGAGTGTTTATGATGTCAAACAAAGGCAAGGGCGTAATTGGAACCTAACAATGTCTTGTTTGCTGGGATGGGCCAAGGTATAGGAGGGAGCGATTCCGTTGGAATGAAATGAACTTATTTATTTGCTTTGAACATGGTATATACTCTATTATATGGTACACTCATGGTATATTTCTACTTACGTGCCCGGAATGTGCACGGAATTTCGCCGCAAAGATAGGCTACATAAGTCATCTTCGAGCGCACGAGCGCCAAAACGCTAGATAGGAGTCGGAGTGGTCGCCGTGGCCGAAAACGGTCGGACAGATCATCATCATCATACTCTATTTCATTTACGAAGGCCCGATGTCACTTGAAACTTAACAATGAAGCTCATAATGTTTGTCTCTTTTTGTGTAATTGTTTTATTACCTAAGTACTTCGAATTGACACGTGTTGGCGCAAGCTGCATACAAAAAAACACCACGCCGCAAAAGGGTCTTTCATCTTAATTTTATCTAAATCGGTTGAGATCTAAACATCCAAACATATTAGTAGGATAGTAAGATTAGGCTTAGGCCTTAACTTTGGCAATATCCACAGGAAAGCGAACCCAAATCTCTGTGTTACCCAACGTCGACAGGAAAGTGAACCCAAATCTCTGTGTTACCCAACGTCGACAGGAAGGTGAACGCAAATATCTGTGTGACCCAACATCGAAAGGAAAGCGAACCCAAATCTTTGTGTGACCCAACGTCGACAGGAAAGCGAACCCACATTTTTGTGTGAGCCAACTTTGACAGGTAAGCGAACCCAAATCTCTGTGTGACCCAACGTCGACAGGACAGTGATCCCAAATCTCTGTGTGACCCAACGTTGACAGGAAAGTGATCCCAAATCTCTGTGTTACCCAACGTTGACAGGAAAGTGAACCCAAATCTGGGTGTTACCCTTACTTACAATTTAACCTGTCCCTCTTGCTCCTCTCCCGTGACTTAACCCGCCGGATCCCCGTGAGAAGCACGACATTGTTTACGATTGCTTCCCCCGAACACTGCGCTATTTGGATGCATCGGGCTTTATCAGTTAGACGGTTCTCCGCTTTACTGTTCGAAATATTGACAGGAAGATAAAATCTATTTAAAATGTTTAGTCTATGGTCTTACGCATACACCTATGCAGAAATTCAAAGTGCACATAAAGGCCCCAACCCGCACCGCACTGGCGTGGGGAATATAATTGTAATTTTAATTTTAGTGATATTAAGACTGAAATGTAACTAATTTTTATTATGATGCGTCCTATTTTTAATTATTTGACTGGTTGTGTTTTAATGTATTTTAATTTATTTGACTGTTTGTGTTTTAATGTATTTTAATGTATGAGTTATGTATTAGGATATTTACTGTTAAGGTTCTCGAGTGGCGACCACGTACCGGAAGGCGCGGCGTGGGTAGGCCCCCACAAGGTGGACTGATGACCTGGTAAAGGTCGCGGGAGTCCGCTGGATGCGGGTGGCGCAGGACCGGTCAATTTGGCACTCTCTAGGGGAGGCCTATGTCCAGCAGTGGACGTCTTTCGACTGATATGATGATGATGATGATGATGATATTTACTGTTGGTTTTAGTCTTAAGTAAGTTCAAACACAATCTTGTATTGTTAATGAAAAATAAATGAATGAATGAATGAACAACCCGTTCGCTCTCATCCATGAGGGCCTTCATCCATGAGCAGTCGTATGTGGGTATATATATTATACTGATGTCAGTTTTTGTGTATGCCTTCCGTGGCAAGCCGATTTGATCTCAGTTCACAATTTTACGATTTTACATTGTCCTACTAGTCCTACTAATCCTACTAATATTATAAATGCAAAAGTTTAGACGTTTGGATGATTAGACGTTTGGATATTTGGGTGTTTGGATGTTTGTTACTCAATCACGCTTAAACGGCTCAACCGATTTGGATGAAATTTTGCACGAAGGCTGTTTATAGCCTGGATTAAAATATGGGATAGTTTTTATCCCGCGTCTACGGAGACAAAGTCGCGGGCGGAAGCTAGTAGTTTATAAACTAACAAAAAATAATGTTAAATTGTAAACGGTTTATAATATCGCGAGTAAGATTATAAACTGACGGTGTCCAGAATCTGGTGACATATATACCGAATTAATAAAAAAAGTATTTAACCTAATTTCAAGTCGTTGGAAAGCCCCGAGATGCAACAGACTGGCACTGTTTTATCTATATTACGCATACTTGCGAAGTTTAAAATCAATACGACGTAAGAAAAATTGAAATCAAAAGATTTTTCGAAAAACCCAAATGCTTTTTAACAAATATTATAACCTATGTCACTCCTAAGATTAAGAGAAATCCAACGACAACTCATATGTCGAAATCCGTCAAACGGTTCAGGCTGCAGGGCGTGCCAAAGAATAAGACATACACACATACATACATATATGCCCTTGCCAGACAAAGAATGAATCTCTTTGGTAACGGCTACCCGCAACCAAAGGAACAGCCCAGGGTGCTCCCGCTTTGTGGAAATGATGGAGCGAGCTTGGGAGTAGCTATAAAGGGGAGGGCAAATGCACAAAAGATCCCAATGGGTCGAAGTGTATCCGAAAGGGCCCTCAACTAGATAAGATAAGATAAGATTCATACATCTTTACATACATACGCTCCAGTCCGGTAAAAAGGGTAAAAATCGCCTTGCAAGATTTAATTAGGTACATTTTTACTGATCAACTCTACCAAAGGCTTATGATAATTAAAACGTAAGTACCCCTGCCATACAAACTCAATAAACCAATCAATTTCATAATCGACAAAGTGCAAACGCTGCATTTCCGGCGGCAACCGGAAGCGCTCACCGCTTCCGCATTTGGAAATGGCGGCGTCAGCATATCCGGTGTTAATGTTGAATTACTAAATGGCTTTGGAATGGTTCCTGACTAGACTATTTTGGGATCAATACGGTAGTTAACGACGGTAAAATTAATTATTCTTACAATACCATTCTTACAGTACCAATACTTAAGTGGCAGTGGGCGGGGAACATTGCACGTAGAACCGATGGCCGCTGGGGCGGAAAGGTTCTCGAGTGGCGACCACGTACCGGAAGGCGCGGCGTGGGTAGGCCCCCCACAAGGTGGACTGATGACCTGGTAAAGGTCGCGGGAGTCCGCTGGATGCGGGTGGCGCAGGACCGGTCAATTTGGAACTCTCTGGGGGAGGCCTATGTCCGGCAGTGGACGTCTTTCGGCTGATATGATGATGATGATGATGACAATACCAGTGAACAAACTCACGAAAGTATTACAAAAACAACGCTTCAACTATATTTGTTATGTTTTAATTGAAACAAAGATCCAATGAAGGAAGTTGGTGACTCACCAGGACTTGAATCCGCTTATGAGATCTCATTAGTAGTGAATTATTCCACTTTAACACACATAAAAAATCGTTATTTTAAAATTTTTAAACACGTAAATATCAAAAAATTGACGCCGTTTGACGGTAGAAAATCCTGACGTCAATTGTTTCTATTTTCCTACAAACGTCATATTACAGTGAAAATTCCCTTACATCCAATATTTGACAGCTGTCGTCCCAGTACAATTTATGTCATCATATGTCATCATTGACGTTTATTGTACCGGGATGACGGCTGTCAAATATCGGTTGTTAAAATGATCTAAATATAACAGAGCGTTTTTGCCGTTTCATAAAAGTTGACAATTTGGTTATTAGCCCATCGTAATTTGACTGCGTGTAACTTTAAGGCTGTGGTCTGGACGCCAGCGAGCAGCGAGGCGGCTCGTCGTCCCGCTGCTGCCCACCGGCTTCCAGTCCGCGCCGCAGTCTAAGGTAAACATAATATAATGTGGCTATGACCCACATCGCTATTTGACTGCGTGTAATTTTAAGGCTGTGGTCTGGACGCTAGCGAGCAGCGAGGCGGCGACGGCTGCCCATACACTGAAGTCGCTCAAATGTATGAACTGCCGCTCGTCGCCCCGCTGCTGGCCACCGGTGTCCAGTCCGCGCCGCAGTCTAAGGTAAACATATAATGTGGCTATCAGCCCACATCGCTATTTGACTGTGTGCAACTTTAAGGCCGCGGTCTCGACGCCAGCGAGCAGGGGGGTGGCGACAGCTACCCGTACACTGAAGTCGCTCGAATGTATGAACTGCCGCTCGTCGCCCTGCTGCTGCCCACCGGTGCCCAGTCCGCCCGCGGTCTAAGGTTTACATATAATCTGGCTATCAGCCCACATCGCTATTTAAATGTGAGCAACTTTAAGGCCGCGGTCTGGACGCCAGCGAGCAGGGGAGTGGCGACAGCTGCCCATATACTGAAGTCGCTCGAATGTATGAACTGCCGCTCGTCACCCCGCTGCTGCCCACCGGCTTCCAGTCGGCGCCGCGGTCTAAGGTTTACATATAATCTGGCTATCAGCCCACATCGCTATTTAAATGTGAGCAACTTTAAGGCCGCGGTCTGGACGCCAGCGAGCAGGGGAGTGGCGACAGCTGCCCATATACTGAAGTTGCTCGAATGTATGAACTACCGCTTGTCATCCCGCTGCTGCCCACCGACGTCCAGTCCGCGCCGCGGTCTAAGGTATACATATAATGTGGCTATCAGCCCACATCGCTATTTGACTGCGTGCAACTTTAAGGCCGCGGTCTCGACGCCAGCGAGCAGGGGGGTGGCGACAGCTACACATACACTGAAGTCGCTCGAATGTATGAACTGCCGCTCGTCGCCCCGCTGCTGCCTACCGGCTTCCAGTCCGCGCCGCGGTCTAAGGTATACAATACGTCGTGGGTTTGGAACACTCTAATATTCTATAGTGGTCTTTTCGTGACGTCACTCATATTGAAAACTACCTCTTGCCGACCCTGTATTGATTTGAGTTTTAATTTTCTCGAAAGCTACACACAAATGCAGGTCCTATGCTCAACTAATAGTTTATAGTGTAGTGGTTACTATATCATATCACATCAATACGGTATGTAGCAGCTTTTCATCTTAGTTTAAGGACATGAATGTCTGTAAAAATATGCATTGTTAATTCTGATTCAATTTGGTTACCCTCGCTTGCTTGGCTTAGCTAATATAACAGTTTAAAAATTACCTCCATTTTTAGGGTTCCGAAGTCAACAAGGAACCCTTTTAGTTTCGCCATGTCCGTCCGTCTGTCTGTCTGTCCGTCTTCAGCTTAGCTCAGTAACCCTTACAACTAGAAAACTGCAATTCGGAGTGGGTACGAGTATATAAACCAATCACGCTGACAAAACAGTAGAATAAAATCCTAAAAAAAAAAATTTTTTTCAGGGTACCTCCCCTGCATGTAAATTGGTGATGTATTTTTTTTTCTCGTTAAACCTATAGTGTGGGGTATCGTTGGATAGCTTGTTCAAAAATATTATGGGTTTACTAAAACTATTTTTCAACTTAGTTTTGCGTTTGCGAGATAATGGTATTTAAATCCCTAATTTTTGTTCGAGTCATGTGTCCCCCCCCCCCGCTCCTGCCGGTTAAATGGCTACTACTGGGGACGTGAAAAAATTCGTGGCAGTAGTACATATAATGAATTTAAAAGGAAAACTATCACAGTTAAGTAGACATAACTAGTTAACTGGTAAGAAATGCACTTAATTTCGGGTGCGTATACATTGTCATTGGAATTTGAACCTTTTACCGTCTACGGAACCCTACCCTGCGCGTGGCCCGACACGCACTTGGCCGCTTTTTTTACATTTTCGCGAATAAATCTGAAACAAAAGAAGATCAAAGGCTGATATTCGGCATACAGTGTTCTTAGGTCCTGCCACTAAACATAATCCTAATAAATATAACCAAATCCCTCGTGGGGGCCACTCTTGTTAGCTGACTAGACCTTTGACAGGCTGCGAGTGAAGTTGTCTGAAAATTCAATTCTTATTTTACATGAATCCATAATAATGGTGTTATTAAAAGCAATTTATCGCTTACTGTGTTATTAAATCGATTCGCCTCGTGAACGGAACATCACCTTTATACGCTATCGTGTCGATAAAACCGGGGGCCCAATATAAGACTTAATTTCACAATGCAATGTAATTTCAATGTTTCGTTCGTTTCGGCATATGCATTCGCCAACAATTAACATTATTAAGGTAGAAATATAAACATTGCACGTAGAACCGATGGCCATTGGGGCGGAAAGGTTCTCGAGTGGCGACCACGTACCGGAAGGCTCAGCGTGGGTAGGCGAGGCAAGGTGGACTGATGACCTTGTAAAGATCGCTGGAGTCCGCTGGATGCGGTTGGCGCAGGACCGGTCGTGTCCAGGAGTCCGGGAGGCCTATGTCCAGCAGTGGCCGTCTTTCGGCTGATATGATGATGATGATATTCGTTTCGGTGGATCCACGCACTAAGACGACGTGCGCAACGTAATTTGACTTGCGTCAAGTTGAAACGCGAACTTGTAGTCGCAGATTGACCCGTTCGTTCTACGCGCTACGTTCAGTTAGGATGTTTGTAGCTAGCCAAAGCATTGTGACGCAAACAATGCCTGTCCGCCTATGGAGGGACATAGCTTACCACAGTGTGGTCATGCGGATAAATAAAAGCTTTTACATATTTTAATTTTTGATTTGGAGTTGGTGACTGGTAACAGTTAGTGCAGAATCGAAAACAGAGGAGTCTTGTCGGTGGAGTAGTTTATAGTTGAGATATACGATGATGACAACTATTCAAACCTACTTAATACCATATAGAAAACAATACTAACGCGAAGAAAATTTAACATAGTAGCTGCTAAACAAGCCGGTTGAAGACCTAGTTAGTTAGTTTTACTGGGCATTTTCCGCAAGTCGACATCTACTGTACACGTGGCGCTACTCTAACCACCCCAGCCCCTCTATAAAGTTTATGAGTACCTTGGTATCAATGAATGCGTTCCGGAGACCATAGGTGCTTTTTGCTGTATACTTCTACCTGCTTACAGTCCAGTAGAATATGTTTAGTCGTTTCTTCTGCCTCCATGCACTCTCTCCACATGGGGCTCTCTGTGATACCTAAATTATAGAGGTGTCTGTTCAAGGTGCTGTGTCCTGTTATTATTCCTACTATCTTGCGTAGTTGGTTTCTATGTGTCTTCAGTAGTGCAGTGTGTCGCGTTTCCACAGAATCTCTTTGGTTTGTCTGCATGTGTCTATATCCTCCCAGTATCTGGTTGAAGACCTTTGAGTGTCTAAGGTACCGATGGGTTGGCGAAGTCAAAAAAGGTCTGAATGAACTCCAGGCCATCAACTGGACAGAAAAGCCTGGCGATCTTTACTGTCAGCGGCCAAGCTCGACTTCGTTGCCACAGTTGTTACCACAGCAATAAGTAGGTAGACCTCATTCCAGATAACATTCGATTATTAAACCTTTAATTCGCAACATTAACCGGCTTAACACACTCGTAGACCTTCTTTTTGTATTTTTTTCCTGAACAGAATCATTCGGACTATTCAGCGTCACCAAGATTTGAACTAAGGACCTTCGCTGTTTTAGGGTTAACGAACAGAATCGTCTTCGTTTCTTCGTTTACCTAGGACTAGCTTCTGCCTGCGACTTCGTCCGTGGAACTCGTTTATATCGTAGCTCGATACAAACTTTCGCCCCCCATTTCGCACCCTTTGGGGATGATTCCCGGGATAAAAAGTATTATATATATTAATTCATACTATAGACTATCTTCGTGCAAAGTTTCATCCAAATCGGTTTAGTCGTTTAAGCGTGATTGAGTAACAAACATCCAAACATCTAAACATCCTAACGCCCAACCATCTAAACATCCAAACTTTCGCATTAATATTAGTAGGATTAGTAGGACTGGACAATGTCAAATCGTAAAATTGTGATCTGAGATCAAATCGGGTTGCCATGGAAGGCATACACAAAAACTGACATCAGTATAATATATATACCCACATACGACTGCTCATGGATGAAGGCCTAAATAATATTTTCCTTTGATATCCAAAGGAAAATATTGTATCTACTGATTTTACTTATTTCGATTATTTAGTGCATTTCAAACATAACAACACAATTTTTTTACGTCTTATAATGGTTTTACTTGAAATATGGAACAGGTTATAGGAAATAAGTCTCTAAACATAGGGTCTCAAAAAATATCAATATGTTTCACTTCGAGGCATGTTATATAATATAGCAATACGATCTGAGGCGAGAAAAAGATGATTTGTTCCAGCGTTTGTTCACAAACTGACTCCTCTGTATTCTGTCTACACTATATTCAGAAACCACTTGATATACTGTATTAATTATGAAACCCCGCAATATCGTGTCGACGATGATGGAAATCTAGGCATTAGATTCTGATCTGCATAAAATAACTGACGTGAGTATTCCAACACTAAATAATATCAGCTATAGACCAAAGCGTATAAATACTTTATTAATTTTGTACTTATGTTTAGACCAACTTATTAACTTTTTGTCGGTGAAAAACAAGCTTACGGCCTGCCCGATGAAAAAATCACCGACCAAGTGCGTGTCAGACCACGCGAAAAGAAGGGTTTCTGCGCCCATTAAAAAAGTCGTATCGTCACAGAAATCTTACGGCACTACATCCTTTACTTTAAGAAAGGCAGTTTTAGTGACTTTCGGGGCGATTATCCCCGACTCTATTCACTTAATCAAAAAATGCTGAGAAACTATATTTATTTTGAAATGTCTATCGATTGATGTGCTACACGTGGACTTACAATGAAAAAAAATGTAGACTTGCAGTTTATGTATAGAGTGCACCGTTAATTTTTTTTTTTTTAGTCAAGTAATTACAAAAACTATGTAGCAGCTAACAAAATACACCTTTCTTAAATAAAATACTCCTTATAGTTTTCGAGTAAAATGGGCATACGGACCGACGGACAAACGGACAGACGGACAGGCGGACATGACGAAACAATAAGGGTTCCGTTTTTGCCATTTTTGGCTACGGAACCCTAAAAAGAGGTAGATAATATGTTGTCTATACGAAATTCCGTATTAAAAAATGGTCACCAAATCTGACAGCTAACGTTTCCATTGACGACTCGAAACTGAGGCAAGTTGGTGCAATTGACTCAATTTTAGTGTGCCATTTTTGGAGCGTTTATAATCTATCTACCTTTTTAGGGTTCCGTAGCCAAAATGGCAAAAACGGAACCCTTATAGTTTCGTCATGTCCGTCTGTCCGTCTGTCCGTCTGTCCGTCTGTCCGTCTGTCCGTCTGTCCGTATGTCACAGGCATTTTACTCGAAAACTATAAGGTGTATTTGAATAAAATTTTGAAGATAGGTGTATTTTGTTAGCCGCTACATAGTTTTGTAATTAAAATGACAAAAAAAATTTTTTTTAGGGGTGCACTCCATACATAAAACTAAAAGTCAATTTTTTTTTTTCATATTAACCCCCCGTGTGGCACATCAATCGATAGGCCTTTCAAAATAAATATAAGGTTTCTTAGCATTTTTTTTGATTAAGTGAATAGGGTCGGAGATAATCGCCCCGAAAGTCACTAAAATTCTGTCCCCCCCCCCTCTAATTTTTGAACGGTGTATTTTAAAAATATGGAAAAATTCATGGACATAGGGCTTATTAATTTCATTCACCGAAAATTGTTTTGAACAAGATCGGTTCAGAGGTTTTCGAGATATTGCTGAAAAACTGCCTTCCTCAAAGAAAAGGACGTAAGTGCCGTAAAATTTCTGTGACGATACGACCTTTTTAATAGGCACGGAACCCTTCGTTTTGCGTGGTCCGACACGCACTTGGCCGGTTTTTTATATAAGATTATGATTAACATTAACAAAAATAAATTATAACTAAGTTAAATCTAAAAAAGGCCCTCGAGGAATTGTACCGAGGATGCTGATTCGCGATTTCTGCAAATATATATTACATCATTGATTACCCTCCAGAAAATCCAACATCGTTGGGCTCTATTCTTTATCAGACGATTTTAGCAGCTTTGTGAATAGATAATACAAATAGAGCATTTTTTAAATGTCTATGTAATCCTATGCGGGCTTACTCTTCTAATGAACGAAATATTACGCAAAAATGCAACAGCCAAATTAGTAGTGTAGTTCGCGATTGTACGCAATAAAAACCGGGATAAAACATGGGCTTGTTAATGAAACCGCTAATGTTTTGGTTAAAACATTCGTTTTCAACGATACCGTTGGCCGGATCCCGGCTTATTCAGTGATATTCTAGGCTTTTCACTAAAAATAATTTACATACATACATACATACCTACATATGATCACGCCTCTTTCCCAGAGGGGTAGGCAGAGATCACGGATCTCCATTTGCTACGATCCTGACAAACCCCTTTCGCTTCACTCACCTTCATAACATTTCTCATACATGCTCGTCGGTTTAAGGTACTTTTGACATGGCCTTTTTGTAACATTTCTCCAATTTGATCAGAGAAAGTTCACCTAGGTCTTCCCCTTCCAACTTGCCCCTCCACTCATTTTATATACACTCTCTTCGTTAATCATCTTTCATCCATCCTCTCTACATGCCCAAACCACCTTATCATACCCTTCTCAATTTTCGTGACTATATCTCCATCCATTCCACACTTATCTCTTATCACACTGTTTCTGACTCTATCACTCAATTTCACTCCACACATACTTCTCAACGCTCTCATTTCTACTGCATTCACTCGACTTTGATGTCTTTTCTGCCACACCCAACTTTCACTACCATACATAAGTGTGGGTACCAACACTCCTCTATGAACAGCCACGCGCGCTTTTTGTGATATTTTCTGGCTGCCCATAAAGGCGTTCAGTGCCCCATTCACTCGATTCCCTGCATTCACTCTCCTTTCAATATCTTTCTCATGCTTTCCGTCTCCAGTAAATACTGTCCCCAAATACACAAACTCTTTTACTTGTTCCAGTCTTTCTTCGCCAATTATTATTTCACAGTCTGTCATAATTTCATCTTGTTCAAATACCATCACTATCGTCTTACTTACATTCATCTTCATCCCTTTCCATTCAAAAGATTCATTAATCTTCGTTACCATCATTTGTAATTACAGTAGGATATTAAACCGTTCTCAATAAGGTAACTACATTTTACATATCCTCAATGAATATCTAAATAATACTAGCATATATATTAATGACTTGTAGGATTTTATTGACGTGATCAATGATGTAATATAAAAAAGAGGTAGATAGGTTATACGTGCTCGAAAAATGGCACACTAAAATTGAGTTAATTGCACCAACTTGCCTCAGTTTCGAGTCGTCAATGGAAACGTTAGCTGTCAGATTTGGTGGCCATTTTTAAACATGGAATTTCGTATTGACAACATATCTACCTTTTTTTTATTACATCATTGGACGTGATAATGTCTTATAAATCGATGAACGCCGGCTGCACGCACGAAATATCAACGTACAGCCCAAACCGCTGGTTCTAGAGATTCCAAATTGGGCACGCAGGTTACTTATAATAATAATATTATAATAAAATATTTATTTCGGAACACAGGACTCCATAGTTGTTAGTAAAGTAACATGAAAGACAAAATATTAAAACTAAGTTAGTGAGCAAAGGTATACATGTGACTAATTAAAATAAACTTAAGACTCCTTGTAACGGAATGCCCATATTCTCTACATGGTCATGGTTCATGGGTTATTAGTCCTATATGTGTCGTTGTAAGTATTAAAATAGATATCTGTTGGCTAAAATATGTTGTTATCTAATGTGCAGACTTTTTTTTTTACGCTTAGGTTTACTTTAAAACATGTTGCTGTTGCTACACCCTAGTGGGGTCCATGTTCGTACTGGTTAAATTTTAAGAACATCCAGTAAATACCATTGTTGCAACGAATAAATATGATTATGATATTGTAGCTTCGCATCTTGTAATTAATTTACATTCAACTTATTCTACACCGTGTTCTACAAACATAACCCAGTTTAGTCGATAGCAATAAAATCGACACAAATTCGGGCTAGTCCATTAATCGAATGTAAATCGTAATAAACTACTAAACTTTAATCGTAAATTAAGCTATGTCCGAATCGTAAATTAAGTCGTAAAATCGATTAGGCTAGGAGGCGGATAGCAAATGTTGTTGAATTTTATGTTACATCTCTATTAACTATACATTATATTATTATTATTTATTTATTTAAGACAACTGGGCTCCACAGTAGTGTTAATATACTTATCCTAGGTTAGTTATCTTACTAAGTATATAGATACAAACTTTGTACAATAACACATTACTCTAAAAAAAGAGCAATATCACAGTTTAAAATATTTATATTAAACAATTATAATACTTAAACAATGATAACTACTTAAGTCAATCCGAACTATGCTCAGAGTACGCATGCCGTATCTAGTTGTAACGATTCCGTGCATTACTTGTTTTTGCTGTTATTGTCGCTCGCTGCATGCAGTGCGAGCGGCACTCGATAATTTATTTGTACAAGTACCCTTTTTAGGGTTCCGTAGCCAAAATGGCTAAAACGGAACCCTTATAGTTTCGTCATGTCCGTCTGTCCGTCTGTCCGTCTGTCCGTCTGTCCGTCTGTCCGTCTGTCCGTCTGTCCGTATGTCACAGGCATTTTACTCGAAAACTATAAGGTGTATTTGAATAAAATTTTGAGGATAGGTGTATTTTGTTAGCCGCTACATAGTTTTGTAATTAAAATGACAAAAAAAAATTTTTTTAGGGGTGCACTCCATACATAAAACTAAAAGTCAAAATTTTTTTTTTCATTGTGACCCCCCGTGTGGCACATCAATCGATAGGCCTTTCAAAATAAATATAAGGTTTCTTAGCATTTTTTTTGATTAAGTGAATAGGGTCGGAGATAATCGCCCCGAAAGTCACTAAAATTCTGTCCCCCCCCTCTAATTTTTGAACGGTGTCTTTTAAAAATATGTAAAAATTCATGGACATAGGGCTTATTAATTTCATTCACCGAAAATTGTTTTGAACAAGATCGGTTCAGAGGTTTTCGAGATATTGCTGAAAAACTGCCTTCCTCAAAGAAAAGGACGTAAGTGCCGTAAAATTTCTGTGACGATACGACCTTTTTAATAGGCACGGAACCCTTCGTTTTGCGTGGTCCGACACGCACTTGGCCGGTTTTTACCTAATAGTTTAGTGTCTTTGTGCGCTCATAACAATTTTTTGTTTTTAATAATGTGTTTATCTCATGTAAGTGAATTGTACAATTCTTTATGAGATTAAATAATGATCTTAAACCTATAAATTAAGTTAAATTAAAATACACAGGTGGGAGCAAGTTCATAGTATCTTTTAAGCAAAAAAAAAATACTTAGTTGACACAATAAACCTGCTCAGAGGGAGGGTTTATTATTGCTGATACCCAGTACCATATTGCAGTATGAAGAATTATCAATTATGTTTAATAATATGCATTATTTTTCCGGTTTTCAAACGAAAGATTCTAAGCTTGTCATAGTTATAGTATTAATGGGCCAAAATCAGTAATAACAACAGGACATACTTGCTGAGACAAAACAATAGATAACGGTTTAGGTATTTTTTTATTATGTTCCGATCTTACAAATCATAAGTCGCAAAGGTTTTTATTTGAGTTTATTTTAGTCGGTCGAAGAAGCTTGCCGCCATCCCAAAATGTGACGACCACGACAACTCTGCCAAGAGTATGACGACAAATAAGAAGAATTGTCTTTACCCTTAAATTAATAAGCTAGCTCTAGGCCTACATTCAAATTGAGCACGGCTCTAAGCGATAGGGCTTAACTTTTACGGGAAACGTTTTAAATTTCAGTGGAACACAGTCGACAATGCGATTTATGGCCTATGGCCTAAGAGAGATCATTGCCGGCCTTGGCCATACGTTATCGTATGCATTTAAAAAAAAAATAGGATTACACGAAGTCATCCCGCCCTCACCATTTCGCTATCTTAGGTTAGGACTAGAAGCGGTCGTGGGTTCCCTTATGTTGTTGATTCAAAGTCAAAGTCAAAGTGATTTATTCTTCAATTTAGGCATATTACATGCACCTATGAATGTCGATAAACTACCACCGGTTCGGAAAGTAAACCTCTGCCTCGAGAAGAACCGGCGTAATAAACTCGGCGAGGTGTCATTTTTTCAAAACAGTATACAATATATCATATCAGTATCAGGGTGTTCTGCCTTTTCTCCGAACTTTTTTTGTCCGAATTTCATTTCCCAACCAACATTTCGCCGATGATTCACTTTGACAATCAACTATTAGAAAATTTTTGTATGACAACGTTCCATTTGGCAGAATTATTATAAAGCGGATTATTGTAATGACTCAATACTTTTGGCATACTGATCATTTGTCAAATCTTTCACTAGGCCTAACAACTATTAAACGAATAATGTTTCGTCAGTGTAACAGTGCCCTTTTCATATATGAGGCAACTTTTTACTTAAACGAAGTAAAATATACACACTAAAACCGGATCTTTAAAACTATGACTGCTCTTGTACTTGCCTTAGACAAATATGATGCTCATTTGGTAAAAAAAAACAAAATTGTACTATCTATCGTTAAAAAAAAACATTTCACAGAGTCCAGTTAGGTGCGACGACGAGCGAAGCGAGGAGGAGTGTTAGGTTCAACTGTGTCCCTACAGCGCGCTAGCCGAGCGAGCGAAGAGAGCGTGCCGCGGCAGCGGCCGGCGAAGCGCCAGAACCGACTGTTTTTTTTATTCCCTCTGCATCGCGGCCCCTCATCGGTCAAAAGTCGGTTCTATGAAACCTCACTTATTGCTTAGAATCGACTTTTTATTGTTCATAAATATTAATAAAAAAACCTATGTAAGCTCTGTAATTAAAAAACAAAAAGCGACCTGTATAAAATTTGCCCTAAGTGAAAGTTACATCCTTGTATAGTATAGCTTTTTTCAAAGTCTAACACGCATACTTTTGGCACCAGATTAATACCATGTTCATTTCCATACTCGATCAATAACTCAAACATTACATCCTAAGAACGTTGTCTTTGTTGGTGTATAAACAAAAACATAGCGGAAACATCTTCGTCGTCAAAAAACACATTTGGTAATTATTAATTAACTAAATGTATATTATACCGACTAAACCATAAATCACATGAAAATATGTATTTCAAAAAGTTCCAATTAAAAACCGAGCCCAAAGATAGAATTGCCAAACATTTAGTTGGGAAATGAAACAATTCCATAAAATTCAATTGCAACATGATCATTCGGCGAAATGACATTATGCGAAAGATTGGTTGCGATGTGATATTCGTACATAAAATTTTCGGAGATGATTTAGAGAACCCAGTATCAGAGTATTATAAAATTTTAAAATTACATTGCTACAGTAGAAAGCCTATTTATTTTACGACAGGTTTCTAGTGCAGGATTTTATCGCTGCCAAATATCCCTATCCATGATGTACCTAGTCGTTTATCTTATAATATGCTTTTGCAATGAGTGTCCGTTTTACGACAGATTTGAATTTAGAGTCAGTAAGTTCGGTAATGTGTTTTGGAATTTTATTGTAGAATTTTATACAATTTCCCAAGAACGACTTTTTCGCTTTTACTAGCCTGTAAAAAGTTGTTTTGAGCTTCCCTGCGCTTCTCGCCACTGATTCGACGGAACCGCTTTGCTTCCAGTACAAAGTCAAAAGTCAAAGTCAAAGTGATTTATTCTTCAATTTAGGCATATTACATGCACCTATGAATGTCGATAAACTACCACCGGTTCGGAAAGTAAACCTCTGCCTCGAGAAGAACCGGCTCAATGATTCAATTTATCCATTATCCTTGAGTAAATCACGAGTGAATGCTTACGTACCTACATTAGCTAGATATTGCGCAGACACCGGCACAGGGCTCGGTGAATAAACACAAACAAAGTTGATTACACCAGCTATTGGAACGGGGGCATGCAGTAGCGAGCCATTCATCCCGAAAATACTAGACTCAAGATACGGCCTTGGTCAAATGTATTGAGCACCCATGCGTTTTTCATACAAAAGTCAAACTTTAAAAGGTGCATTTATATGTTTAATAATAGAAAGGTGTGTATCTATCGAAAAAATTCGTCATATTTATTGATGTTAAGGGAAATTCCGTGAAAAAAAATACAATTAAACCTTTATTGTAAAACTCCACTTTTTCTAGCGTCAGTTTTTACACGGAAATAGTAATTTCAAAATTATATATATATATATATTTTTTTTTTTTTAATGTATGGTATCCTTCATGTATTTATTAAAAGTGAATACAAGATTATAATGAACATTAACTAAGATAAATTAAAACTAAGTTAAATCTAAAAAAGGCCCTCGAGGCATTGTACCGAGGATGCTGGCGGCATTTCCTCGCTGAATTGCAATGCTGATGCGTTGCGCAAGAAAGCCGCCAGCTCTTCGGTCACCAGTTACATCGACCAGACGTTTCGCGATTTCTGCAAATAACTTATAACTTAAATTATATATTATATTTGTACATGTTCAAACACGTATATTTTGCGTCTTCGTGTATTTTACAAATAGAAAAATAATACTTTATCCATACGTGACAAAGGAAAACGTGGGGTGCTCAATACTTTTGGCCAAGGCTGTAGACAGATAGATAGATAAATAATTTAATTGGCATTTTGCAAAATCCAATAAACAAAAATAAAAAAGTACACAAAAAAAGAAGTAGAGAGAAAACGGTAAAAGAACAGGTAAAAACAATTGTGTTACGAAAAAGATTAAATATAAATTAAAATACAGACATACTGAGTGTTGCAACATGCCTAAAAGGTACTAGCTCATTTATTTGAAATGTGAACAAAGCGTATTCCTGAGTAATGATTCTTTTTGACAATGTTTTTTTTAATCATCACGAGTTAGGCCGTCCTAGCGAATAATAAATACGTTAAAGTAAGCGAGACAACATTTTCAGGATAACTTAATTATTAAGTCGTCTTAAGTTGCTCCTTAATAGGCCGCCGCTCTAATGAGCGGCTTTAGAGACAACCGATATGAACGCATTCATTCTGAGGGGCACTTTCATTCTTTCTAAAGTCTAAAATGGTTGAACAATTATGCTCTTCATTTATAAACGCAACAAACTAAATAGATGACATGTATGCCCTTTATCATAAAAGTTTTTCAAACCCATTTTATATGTTACCTTGACATTTGTGTTTGCGAGCAAGCTGAGGTTTGTACAGTTTATTTTTTTATTTTTTTTATTTATTTAATTAGGCTCACAAAACAAGTTAATGTCTATGAAATAATACAATTTATGCAATAATATTCGGATCTGGACTTTAACTCAAAATATGTGTGCACAGATAGAGTTATTTAAGATAAAAAATATTTTTAGAGGATGGCCATATAATTTTAGTCGGTGGTTGTTAAACTACTAAAATATTTAATATGATGGGGTGACAGTGAAGCAATTTGATTAATATTATGTGAGATTATTGAGTGTCGTAAAATATTTTTCTGATGATGTTCTTAAATTTAGCCATATTACCAATAAATATATCCAGAGAAGAATGCATCGCAACTGTGGCATTATAGTTTCATGGATAGCGGTGTAAATCATTTTTAACACATTCGCTGCCAGAAACCCGCCTAGCGGGCGCTCTTGTAGGCGATTTGCTCTACTTAGCGGGAAAAACACGGCATCCACTACGAACGTAGCGTTACGAATACGCTAGCATTTTTCTCTACATAGTGGGAAAACCACGTTGCTACAAATTTGTTGGTACTCGTAGTCATTTACTGCATAACGCCATTCAGCGTGCGATTTATCCGCCCCGGACCGCAGACGCATCGGAACAATAAATATTAATTGCATTAAACCAACACGTACGGAGGTAGCCACACGGTGCATGCGACTAATAAACGCCGCACGTGCTCTGTAACTTCTACTTACGTTTTAAATAACGTTGAAACAGTTTTCAACGACGTTTGAAAATATAAGTTGTGATGTTGAAGGGGCTTTAAGGAACATACTGATAGTTTGTTTTAGTTTAGATAATGAAAAGTACTTAATACCAACCATTACCGACATCTAAAGGAAGGGAACTGTAACTTCAGTCAAAGACTAGAAAACCAATTACAGCGTTTTTTTTTAATTCATCCTCTAAGGAGGTTAAAAGGGGTTGGAAATATGTATGGGGAACAAGTCATTTATGAAGTAAAGGAATTCTTCGGTCATACATATAACTATTTGGTAAGGGTAAGCCATTAATCAGTGAAAATACAGAATCCAACATCTAGCTGCTGCTAGGTTAAGTTAGAACTGCGACCCTTACAAAACCGAACAGCTAACAGAAATGTAACAGGTTAGGTTAGAACTGCGATGCTCGAAGAACCGAAATTAATGTAATGTTCGATTAAAACTGCGGATCATTTTGTTAATTTAAGAAGTTTAGTTTGGCTAATTATAATAATTTAGTCTCTAACACCGTTAAATGGATAAAATACACCTTTAAATGGTAGAGGTTTGTTTGGGACAGCGATAATTAATTTAATAGCAATCATTTTTATAAGACGATAACAAGTTCTACGCGAACGAAGTCGCAGGCAACAGCTAGTAATATCATAATTAAGTTTACTTGGAGAGACATCAAGGTTCTTAATTGAATAAAGAAGGTTTTCCCAGAATATTTTCCAATTCAGGCAAATTTCAGCAGATTTTTTTACCTACGCAGTTTCTAACAATCTACGTCAAATATAAAACCCGGTAAATACGAATTTTTCGCTCGTAAAGACGCCATAGCTCGCCAATAAGCGCTAATTGGTGTGAAACGTCGCTGAGGAAATTCGACTGAGTGACTTTCCTTGTAATTGTTGTGACGCCCTGAGTGAGCACACTATTGCGTGTGTTGTTCGATGGACTTTGGGATAAGAGGGAGCGGTCGCTTCAGAGGAGCGGTGAGCGATAGCGGAAAGTATTGCACTGTTACAAAGGGTTTTCAAATCGAGTGATCTGAGTTATCCTCAATTCATCATATCATGGGAGAGGCGTCAAGTATTGGACCTCCCTCCCTTAAAGAGTGCCACAATGCCCGGTCTTGCGCCACCCGCATGGTGGACTTCCGCGACCTTTATCAGGTCATCTGTTCACGTTGTAGACACCTTGTGGTTTCCTCATTAATTAAAATTTAAATGACTTGTATAGATCGCTAAAGGGTGTAACAAAAATTGGTTGTGAACCCATTAAGGCCAGATTCGATAGCGTATTGCAATTCCAAAAATGCATTTTTTTTTGTTATTATTATAAACCTTCCCACCCTTCACCCTCGCGGGGTAATGCTATCATTATACAAGTTATGTCACCAAAAACGTAGATTGTAATGGAAAAAAATACATATTTGGAATTTCAATACGCCACTGAATCTGGCCTTAATGGGTCCATTTTTGTTACACCCTGTATAATGAATACCAAAAGTTTGTGAGATTGTTGTTTTATAGGTTGTATGTAGGACGTAATCTCCAATTATTTCGAGTGTGTGTAGAATGGATCTTCCGGATAAAAGGTTACATAATATCCCGTTGGTTTTCCTGCGTTCTATGCAATATGCGGGCACCGAGTGGGCACATCTTAAACGCAACCAAATCCGTTTAAATCGTTTTACTGATACAAATTTACAGTAAACGCAGAGCGTACTTACTGAAACGTTGATTCGCGTTGGTTGACGCTGTTGGTTGATTCTTGCAACCAAGAATTAAGGTTATTTGGGATAGGTACGTCTAAATTAAATTGAATTTTAACTTCGGATGAAGTGATTATTCCAGTGTGAGCAGTATCGCCTTAATCTTTTAACTTACACCACACACTTAACGTTATCAATCTATACAACTTTGTCTCAATTTCGACCGAAAATCACGAAATGCCTCGATAAAACAACAGTTATTTTAGTTCAATGACGCTGGTTCAAATAGCTACTTGGAATAGTTTCTTTGGATAAATACTTCGACCTTGATATTAGTTTCTGTGCCGGATAGTTTCAAGTGTAGTTGATAATTATCTTTCAAAACCACGATATCCATAAAATGTATTTAATCTAAAGAAGTCAAAATGCGGTGTGTAGGCATGTGACGACATGACCTTAATATGCTTTATCTAATGTATAATCTATTAAGAGGTTTTATTACCTATAAAACTTGACACTATGTAATTGTATCTATCTCTATCAAAATCAATTAGCATAAATCTAGATACTCAACCTACGTGAGAATGTACACACATACAGAAATACAAAAATTCTCTATAAGCCTTTGTATTTCATAATAAAGTGATCGTTCATTCTCTGACTCTCCTCGGATTATTTACTTTCGCATCGAACCTTACTTCATGGCGACCTTGCCAGGAAAAATAATATTATGTTGAGAGCGAGGAAAATGAAACATTGCCATATGCAAAGCATTCGCAAACAATTTCATCACACTAACATTAAGTTGCCGTTTTTGTTTATGGATGCGATGGCGCCATTTTTAAACTACCCGATTGTAACTTTTATTACGCCACGGATATCATGTCAGTCGTATTTGAGTACATTTTCATCTATATAAGTAAGTCTAAATATATATCGTCGGCTAATACCATATCGAGCTTACTGTGGGACTAGATCGATTTGTGTAAGATTGTCCTGTAATAACTATTTAAATAATTCTAAATACCTATATAAAAGAAGAAACTGACTAACTGACTGACATATCAATGCACAGCCCAAACCTATGGTTCTAGAGATTCCAAATTTGGCATGTAGGTTTTTATAAAGCCTAGGGGTGCACTAAGAAAGGATCTTTCAAAATTCACCCCTAAGATGGTGAAATGGGGGTCCAATGTTATTATGGGGAATCATGTTTAGTTATTAGTTTACAATATTTAATTTGAAATTTCACAGGAGTATTCCTAACAATAAATGAGTAAACACGTGTTTCAGGTTTTTAAAGAATTCAACCCCTAAAAGAGAGAAATGTGGTGTGAAAGTCTGAAAATCAACATGGGTATTGTTTCTATGGTGTATCGGGTCGCTGATTACGAAAACTACAGTTTTAAAATGCAACGTGGCGTATGTGAAATACCATCTCCCCTGTTGGGGTGCGTTGGGGTTGAGATGTCTAAATATCAATATGGGTGTCGTTTTTATGGTTTTTTGGAATGTTAATTACAAAAAAGGCATCGATTTTGAAATTTAATATTTAATTGAGGAAATAAAAATTCTTGAAAGTATAATAAATAAATGAATATAGTGGGACAATTCACACCAATTGATCTAGTCCCAAACTAGGCAAAGCCTACTATGGGTACTAGACAACGGATAAACATACTTAAATAGATAACAAACATCCAAGACTCGAGAGCAAACATTCGTATTCATCATACAAATATCTGCCCCGATCGAACCCGTGACCTCAACCTTCATAGTCAGGTTCTCTAACCACTAGGCTATTCCGTTTTTGTGCCAAATAACAATTCAATCGGCACATACGGGTCAAACTGTGAACCTCCTTTTTTGTAGATGGTTAAAAATTACGCTTCGTACGCGGGCGAAGCCGCGGGCAAAAGCTAGTAAATAAATATTAAATCAAATTGTCGGCACTCCCACAACACTTCCATAAACTTAAACCTGATTCCAAGATCCTAAAATTTACAGCAAATTCCACAGCAAATCTGAGCGAAATTTTCCCAACGTCTACTGAAAGCTTTCTAAAAATAATCCGCAAAATCTGAACCTTCAAGATAGCCGCACCTGCTCGTAAAAAATAATTGAATTGCCTACACCATTGGTACGGGGGCTGTGTTACATAATTAGATTGATACGAAGGTCTATGTCTTGTTAGCTGGATATTTTTAAAGCTCAAAATTCAGCGTAGCTGAGCTATTAGGCACGCGGTTCTCAATGTAGATAACTCATTACTTTGCAAAAAAAATGTGTACAAAATTATCCTACTAATATGATAAATGCGAAAGATTGGACGTTTAGATATTTAAATGTTAATTAAATAAAATAAAAAACCAAACCACGCTTAAACGGCTCAACCGGTTTGTATTTAAATTATAGTTTTACACGGGTCTAACGTGATATTTATTTACCTTTATTTCGGACGTTTCGACACCGGTCATGGTAGCAGATGACTGTCGTCCCGGCAAGTTGTCAACGGAAATATGGGTGCACAACATTTCACTACCCTCCAAAAGTCGATAAAAATATGGAGGGTACACCCGAAAAAAGTTCCGTTCCCCTTCATTATTATATCAACCAATTTCGATAAAATTTTGCACGAAGATAGTTTATAGGAGGATTTTTTTCCCGGCTTCACGCAGACAAATTTTATATTTTTAACATTAACATCTAGTCTTTCCTCTGGATTGGAAGATCGGTGGCAGTTGCTTCCGTAAAAGTTGTTGGTAGTTGGATTAGGTGCCAAAGTGGATCCCCCTCGAGGGTGCCCGCCTTGTCGGGGCGGGGGGGCTTAGTAACCGTGGACTGCAACCCACGGCGAAGCTAAGAGGCACCCAGGGCCGGCCTGTGTGGGGCCTGCTGGCTGGCCCGAGGAGAGCGTTCCTAGCGGGCTGTGCATTGCCCGCTTAGGATGCGTTGGGCAGGGACCGCAGCAGAAAAGGAGTACCTCCTTATCTTCTGCGGCCGAGGCGGGATCGCAGGGGGAGAGGCGTGTTGGTATAACGGTGCGCCACTCTCCCTACCCCCTGCGAA
This sequence comes from Epinotia nisella, assembly GCA_932294315.1. Classification (NCBI taxonomy): domain Eukaryota; kingdom Metazoa; phylum Arthropoda; class Insecta; order Lepidoptera; family Tortricidae; genus Epinotia; species Epinotia nisella. The sequence continues at coordinate 10,512,706 of OW028696.1, read as the reverse complement.
CTTGGCGGGGCCGTTCCGCGGAAGCGGCATTGGTGGGGCCGCAGAGGAAGAGGAATGCCGGTATTACGGTGCGCCGCTTTCCCTATCCTCTGCGGCCGAGGCGTGGTCGGTGGCGGAACCACATACCTGATCCGCCACCGGGTGCTGGAATTTCCCGCACCCATGATCTCCTCGTAGCGGACTCAGGGGGGTCCGCTACTGAACGTGTGGAGATGGAGGAGGCAGGCGCGCCAAAACATCTGGCGTGCCTCTCGTGGAGGGCCTTCGGGCGTCCGCGAGGGAGCCGCTTGCGGTGGCTGCCGCCGGCGGGGTCGCGGATGTGTGCGCAAGCGTTCCCGTGACCTCGCCACATGGCGGCGAGGCGGCAAGTGGGGGGGTTTTTAGTGGGTATACCGTGAGTCTCATCAGCTTATACGAGAGTCCCACATAACCACTCGGGTCACCCCCTGCACCCGGGTGGTATGCGTAATGCATTTTCCCCCCCTAAACAAAAAAAAAAAAAAAAAATGTGCCAAAGTGGACCCCGGGCTCCTTTAGGATACAGACGGGAAAAACGTTAGGGGGATAATGTTGGGATATGAGTGATGTCTAGGGTGGATATAATAATATATTGGTATCCAGAATATAAAATACCTAGCGGTTTGAGCGAACAGAATGAACATCTTAGTCTAGTGAGTGACTCTGCATGTAGCAGGCGGTGCCGTGTTAAAACTCCACTAAAAGTGAATACAAGATTATAATTAACATTAACTAAGATAAATTAAAACTAAGTTAAATCTAAAAAAAGCCCTCGAGGCATTGTACCGAGGATGCTGGCGGCATTTCCTCGCTGAATTGCAATGCTGATGCGTTGCGCGAGAAAGCCGCCAGCTCTTCGGTCACCAGTTACATCGACCAGACGTTTCGCGATTTCTGCAAATGACTTATGCGCACTGGGACCCCACGGACCGAGGGTCTCGACGCCAAAGGGTACAAAGTCGTACTCTCTGCCGAGGCCTCTATATTTATTACATTTCAGATTTTCGGCGTTTTCCGCCGCTGCACCTGGTTTAGAAGTAGTCCGTTGGAGGTGAGACGGTGCCAGTGTGTCTACGCATGTAGCGTCCCACACAAGCATCCGTTCCAACCTCCATGGAACCAGAGACACACCATCAGGTCTTTTGCCATCATCTCTGACAATGCCAGGCGGCTCAAGAAGAGCAGGCACATTGATGTTGGCAAGAGACCGGCGGATTACGTCTTTAAGTGTCGCATGTCTTGAAAAGCGGCCTGCACTTTTTTGACAACAAAGTCCGTGGTGACCCAGTCGGTCCACTTAGTTACAAATTCGCGGATCTTGGATATTATCTGTCTAGTTAAGTATGTATAAAGTCAAGGTAGCTTATCCTGATTTGAAAAAAACATAGCCGCCTATACTTCGCTTGGCAACTACAAGTTGCCACAATCGATTGTGCGAAGTAGGCGACTCTGGCTGCCAGTTAGAAGAATGAGAGTGGTTTGAGTCTTGTACACATATTTTTGGTCAATTAGTCGCTGCACATATTTTCGGTCTCGACCATTATTTATTCAATAATCCTCCTTCCCCCTACCAGCAACGTATAACCTTTTAAACTACAACTTTTCTGTTTCGCAAACGTTTAATAATTTCCCCAGTAAAATACTAAAGTCACTTAGAAACTTCTGTTTTTAATTACCAAGTGAGACCGGGAAAATGTAAGGCAAACTTTCAATTTGTAAGTTTTAAAAAAAGTGCCGCCTTGGGTGCAAAGCTCATTTCTTGGGGGAAAATTAATGTTTGTCTTGTGAAATTAAAAACGAGGGCGTGTGCGTGCGGAGTCGTGTAAGGACGTATTCTAGAGTGTAAAACGTAGAATGTGTGATGTGATCAGCAATGTACAGTAATGGAAATGTATTCACTTACCACCGTAGAACACTGTCGCAATTGACAGGCCGCCGCCACTCAAACTCGAGTGATATGTAACCTTATTGCGATAGGGTTCGACGGTGGTACGTGAATACATTTCCCTTACTGTACAAGTTGCATAACATTCTCAAGATATCAGGAAAGTTCTCAGAAATGAGAATTTAAAAATAAATTTCCTTTAGGAAGTTTCTGCTGGGATTTTTTTTATACTCTATTATTCTTTAAGCAGGCAAATTAAATAGCTGATAATGTATGTATCCAGAGAGTTATTGATATATTGGAGCTTTTCTCAAACTTGCAATGAAATAAAAATAAAAAAGTAGGTATTCAATTTGTTTTATTCGTACGTTAACGCAACTAAATAATACGTTTCTGAACAAAACATTATCAATGACAACAAGTGTCAATCAAGCAGGAAATGACAGCTGTCAGTGCTGTCACATCATAACTTCACTCATTTCGAGATAGATGGCGTTTATTAGAAAGTTTGTAAATAATAACGAACTATTGAGAAATCCGGCCAACAAGAAAAGAAAACTTTTTCAATTTACGCGCCAAACTTTTTTAAAATCTGTTTGAAGTAACCTTTTACCCGGTGACATTTACATTAGTTCTAATGTTTTTTTTTGATGGTTGAACGACAAGACGTTGTGTCAGTGTCTTAATTACAATTTGACGTTTATTAACAAAAGACTATAGCTTTGCAGGCCTAGGTGTGTAAGGTTGTATGAAATTCCTTTACATCATCTTCACTCATCGCACCAGATACGTAGTATTTCCGGACCTAATTTGAAGTAAATCATGTCAACATTTTATTGCAAGTTTGAGAAAATGAATATTACTCACATACAATCAGTGCAGCATGTAGAGAGGATGGATGAGAGAAGATTAACGAAGAGAGTGTATATAAAAGGAGTGGAAGGGCAAGTTGGAAGGGGAAGACCTAGGCGAACTTTTTCTGATCAAATTGGAGAAATGTTACAAAAAGGCCAGGTCAAAAGTACCCTAAACCGACGAGCATGTATGAGAAATGTTATGAAGGTGAGTGAAGCGAAAGTGGTTTGTCAGGATCGTAGCAAATGGAGATCCGTGATCTCTGCCTACCCCTCTGGGAAAGAGGCTTGATTATATGTATGTATGTATGTATGCAATCAGTGTAAGTTCAACAAAAGCTTGTCATTGACAAATATGTCCTAAAAACATTACATTCGCCTCCGTTTCTCCACATTTAACTCAATATAACTCTCTGCCTATTCTCGTTTATAGTATTCACGTCTCTCCAACGCCTTATTAACGTTAAATTAGCGTCAGACGCTGACTTGTCAGAATACGGTCACCAGGTTAAAATGAAGGATTCTTGTTTATATTTCGGGATTGAACTCCGAGTGGTTTTCTGGAAAATGGCGTCGTGATTGTTATTTTATGATACGTACCGTTATTTATTGCTGGAAATTGTTTTGATAGAATATTCATGAATCATTCTGTACCTACGTAGTAATTGCAATATTATTATAACAATAATGTTGCTTAATTTCAGGCATTGCCTATATAACTAGTGGTTCTGTGGGCTGTACGACTATTATGAAAAACCGGACAAGTGCGAGTTCAACTCGCGTGGTCAGGGTTCCGTATATAATCTAAATTTCATAATTCAAATGTTGTATTATGATATTATATTCAAATGTATCAAAATTGCTATGCTCTAAGCATCAGGCACTCCATACAAAATACACAAAAATATTGAGAATTTTCCTTTGAATACTCAAACCTCTTAAAGGTTTTCCTGTAATCTTTAGGCAAGGTATTATTTTCCATATTTTTTTCAGGATTTTAAGCCTACTAGTTTCGTCTTTTCAATTTTCGTCTTTTTTTCTTAATTACTTCAAATCTGTTTTTGCTAAAATTAAAAAAAAAAATCTGAGATGCTTACAACAACCCCTTTCATTTAATATGTCATACAATACGGTTTGCAAAACTTTGTTTTAAATTTTCCAGTTTACCTCCCAAAAGTGGCCCCAGTGTTCAGAATTCATTAATTTACTTAACGCGTCCATCTTTGGGTCACCAATTTACATGTGTTTACCAAATTTTAACTCAATCGTTCTAGTAGTTTCGGAACAAATCAGCTGTGACAGACGGACAGACAGACGGACGAGTGGATCACTTCCGTTTTTTTCCTTTTAAGGTACGGAACCCTAAAAATGGTTGTGTGTAAAGTCGGTTTACGGACGATACTTTTACGTGATAACGTCATAAGAAAACGTTGATGAAAAATAGCATAACACGTATTTAATCATTTATCGTTAGAAATACTCCTGTGAAGTTTCGAATAAAATAGTGGATCTAATCTTGTCTCCCCATACAACCTTGGGACTTGGACCCCCATTTCACCCCCTCAGAGGGTGAATTTCGAAAAATCCTTTCTTAGTGCACACCTAGACCTTATAAGGAACCTACGTGCCAGATTTGGAATCTCTAGAACCAGCGGTTCGGGCTCTGTGTGATCTTTCGTGCGCGCAGCCGGCGTTCGGAACGGGACAATGAGTCACAATTTTTCGTGCGTGCAGCCGGCGTTCATCGATTTATAAGACGCTATCATGTCAAAAATAATTTCGAAAAAGTGGCTTGACAACCAAAATTCTACATAATTAACGAACCTGCTCACAAAATTTCAAGAGAAGAGAGATGTGACATGTTGAGGAGAACAGATGGACAGCGTGACAGCGTGATGTCGAGACATCGTGACAGCTGGACATACAACGATACAACTATTTTAGGCCCAAGCTGAAGCATAAAACTTCTTTCGCTTTGCTCCCTCGTTCGACTAGTTGGATAGGACAGAAAACCAAATAATTTTAAGTAAAATAGAAACAAACAAATTCGTATCACAAAGCATTTTGAAACTCAAATTTTCCTTAACAATTAACTGCAAAAAAAAAAAGTAGACACAATGGAATTAACCTAGATAACTTATTACTTTTTCAGCGAGTGAAATACTTTAACTGAGAAGGATGTAACCAAGTTTATTGATTTAAAATATTGTTAACTCGATAACCAATTGATTCGTTGATTTTGAACATTTTCATGGATTTAAATCGTCACGGACAAACATAAAGACATTTAAATATTTTTCTAGCCGTAGTTCTGACACGGAAGCAAGCATACACACGTTAAAGCAACTTCACATACCACTGGATTAAAATACGATTCAAATCGAAAGCGACGGTTAAAAATATACCCCCAGTTTATGAAGGATAAAATCATCTTGACAATAAACTCAACAAACCCAGCATTTCGAACCACGCAATTTCGAGTCAACAATAAAAAATTTAACCCATAAAATTATTCCTACCTCCCCTGGGACTTACTCCTCTGCATTTTTAAAAGCCAGATTTAACCTAAGTACATTAAGTTGTCAAAAGGGAAATTTGGACGTGCAATTACCTAAGTTAGGTAGAATAAGAAAACAAAGTTCCCAAAGGTAATTTATTGGGTCTTTCAGAAGTTTTACATCAAAAAGGCTTCGGGAGATTCGTTGGGAATGGAGCGACAATGTTTCTGGACATGGAAGAGTGGGTATAATTTTAACGGGATGTTTTTTCAATGGTCTGGGGACAATCTTTCAGTAATTGAAGTCTGGAATCAACCAAACTAAGCGTTAGCTAAACGACTTCCATACCTACTAAATACCTTGCCCGAAGACATTCGACACGAGCCAAATAAAAGTATATTTAAAAAAGGTTTGAAAAAGTATTTACTCCAAACACTTGAGTGACAATTGCCTACAAGCAAATGTCATCCAAGTCTCAGCACGACGCTTTATGTACTATAGTTTATGTACTATAATGAGACTCCTACCTGCAGACAAACTGTTAAAACAGTTTTGCAGGGAAATGTAATAGATAAGTTTTTGTATCCCATTACTTAATAATAATAAATAAAAAAAAATAAAAAAAAGTGTTACATACAGAACGGACACGAACCGCCTCCCACCGAAGTCAGCTACCTCACCGATGGGCGACATTTCCCGGGTGCGATCCCGGGCAACCCAGTGCGACGCTCACCGCTCTGCCGTGCGCACGTTCGCGAACGGGTGGGAACTGGAAAAAACTCCTATCTCGGTCTTTGTGTGTGGATAAGCAATCAAAATGCACTATATTTATAGTGAATTTTGATTGCTTATCCACGCACAAAGACCAGGAAAGGTTTTTTTTCCAGTTCCCATCCGTTGCAATAGGTAAGTTATTTTTTCAAAACCTACTACAACTACTTTTACAATACAATTCGTATAATAGGAAGAATCTAATTACGATCCGAAGATAATGAATAGGTTCCATGCTTTTACTTTACTCGAACAAATTATTATTTTATTATTACGACCGGTTAGTGACGCTGCCTACGAAGCTGAAGGTCCTGGGTTCGAATTCCGGTAAGGGCAATTATTTGTGTGATGAGCATGAATATTTGTTTCTGAGTCTTGGATGTTTTCTATGTATTTAAGTATTTATATCTATTATATAATATCGTTATCTAGTACCTATAACACAAACCTTATTGAGCTTACTATAGGGCTAGTTCGATTTGTGTAAGAATGTGTCCTCTAATATTTATTTATTTATTTATTATTTGAATTTCTGTCATTATTCATTTAAATAAAAAGCTGTAAGGTAAACGTTCCAGTGCTCGACGCTGTACTAGTATATGGCACGGGCACTCTATGTCAAAGCAATATGGGTTAAATTCGAACTAAGAGGATTTTGCTGCATTCGAATTTAAGCCATGTCACTTTGACATCTATGTCAAAGGTGGAACCGCGGGCTTACAGTATAGCTCCTATGTCAATCCCCAAGGTCTATTATATATACTCGTGAAAATAATTAGGAAATCGGATGAGTCATTGGTCGGTCGGTGGTACTGGTGGTTACCCTTTACGTACAATAAACTAACAAACATACAATTTTTGCGTCTTTATAATTTAAGTATTGATGACCAATAAACAAAACATATCAAAAATAAGCATCAAGTTTCAATTATTTCCTCTATCTTAAAGAATTTAAATAAATCAATAACATACAGTTGACGCCGTTTAATTTGATTATACAATATCAGTAGCTATTTAAATCATCGTCTAGTACTCAGAGTAAACTCTTTTTAGTACAAATTTGTTTTAGAACTAGATCGATTTGTGTCCAATGTATATTTAAAGTATCCCCTAACGTAAAAACAAAAATCATATAAGAAGCGCAACTGGTGGCACCTACTTATCACAACAGCTTTCTAGATGACTGTTGTAGACTACATCGGCCCGCTACCACATTATTTACTCGATGTGATCGAACCAAAGTGATCTACACCATCCAATATTATGCTAAACCGTTAATGGATGGTATAACGTTAAACCAAAGCGCCAATTTAATTGAAAAATACAACAAAAGACGTAATCGCTAAGCAGATTTCTCGATTGTCGCCAAAGAATCCGAATTCCTTTTGTACCCGGCAATTATCATAGAGATTTATTATACGGGCGCTAAAGAGATCGTGGATTTGATCCTGGGTTATCTTATTGTGACCCAAATGGATATAAAGAGGTCCAATTATCGTTTTGGATTTTCGGTTGAATTGTATTTTCTTATAGATTTGTTTTATCTATCAACTGTTCTTTGTTTACGTGATTTAGCTGTGGAGAGAAAAGAGTTATTATTTATATACTTTAGTATTTATTTCATGCTCATTTAATGCAAATCGGAGTAGATTTAAGGCAGGTTTCGCATTACAATATGTTTCCCTTTTACGTTTGCCCAGCCAAGAGGTCCGAACGAACTTAAATATGGACAACGCGAGTGTCTTAAATCAACCTCATCGACTTTATAAGTGTACATATAGGAATCTTTAAAAACATCTGAAAATCTAAACATACAAACATTCAAACATCTAAACGTCCAAACTATCGCATGTATAATATTAGTAGGATTTATCTCTGGTAACCAAATTTCCATAATCACTACTTATTATGAACTCTAGTTTGATAGCTCAATAAAAAAAACATAATTCTTGCCTTCCCCCATCTTTCACCCTAGGAAGGAAAAGATGGGATGAGGTACCCATATAGGACAAGATATCCATGTGGGGCAAGATGGGGAAATGGGACATGATGCATATGACCCAGTAAACTTATACAATACATATTATGTACCAGATGAGATACCTACTGACACGTGGTCAAATATTGTGCCAAACACAAATTATCCGGATACTAACGAACTAGGGCATGCAATCCCGGTATTTATTACTACTACAATACCGGGATCCCGGTATTGTAGTAGTAATACATACCGGGAGTGCATGCCCTAGAACGAACTCTACCAATATTAAATTAATTTACATTCCTTGCCAAAGTATGTTTTTAGATGAACAAAAATTAATTAATTGAATCTCTTTGCGCAGAGAACAAATATTTGTTTGTAACATTTAGTGGTTATTATGAATAATGTATGGATAAAAATTTATGCCTTGTTTAATATTTCAGACTTAATTGAATTTCGCTTTGTTTACTTTTGTTTTATTACCATGTTTATTGCGAAGTCTTTACTGAGAAATTATTCTACACGCCTCCCCTTATTTTTTATCTAGGTACATCAATGCCTATTTACGGCTTTGGAGCCCAGGGTCCATTTTCATCATCGTCATCATCATATCACCCGAAAGACGTCCACTGCTGGACATATGCCTCCCCCAAAGAGTGCCAAAGCGATCGGTTCTGCACCACCCGCATCCAGCTGACTCCCGCGACCTTTACCAGGTCCACTTTATAACTCTGAAAATGAGTACAGAATAAATAATCATTTATTCGTGACACAACACACTGTATTTACAAGACAAAGACAAAAGAAAAAGTGAATCTGGGACGTGTCTCGAAATAGGCCCAACTCAGCATGACGATGACTGCAGCCAGCGCTGGTCTTACGTTGGGTCCATCCAGTGAGGACACGGTAGGCAACACACATAACAATAACAAAAGAACGGAATTAAAACATAACATAAAAACCAAAATGACAATTTAAGAAAACAAAAAATAATAATTAAAACTAAAAGCAAGCAAACCACGAAATAACATGATAAGGAAACAGCAGCAGCGCAGCACCAAATAAGGAGCAAAAAAAAACTAACGCACCGTCAGTGCAATCCTTTATTTTGAGCGATACGTGAACGCATCCATTCTACGAGAATTGCCGCACGCAGGTACTATCGCCCAAGGGTACGGGTTCACACTTTCTGTTCAAAATCGTCTGCACATGCATAGTGAACCCTCGAAAATGAGCCTAGAGGTGTGAACCCGTACTCTTGGGCGATAGTACACTGATTCACACGGAAGCGTCTGCCATCAGACCTTCCAACTCAGGGAACAAACTGGACCCTTTCTGACTTTCAAGACAATGGAATCCCGGACCTTTACGTGGCGCGCATGGGGTCGAAATACCAAACAAGTACCACATAGAGGCCCTTTCGAAAATTTACACCGAGCGGATGCTGTCCCTGCTCTTGAAAAAAGACCTTATTATTGAGACCAATCACTAATGAGAGTAGGCTTTTGGACTTTGAGAAATTCCAAGGCCAAAGGCTGACTGCTGTCATTGACAACAACCGAGATCAACGGCTTACCGTGCCTTCCAAAGCACGGCAACGTGCAGTAATGACTAAAAACAGCCACTTATAAACCATGTACGCAAATCAATAAAACGTCTCCCAAGATTGTACAAAACGTAAAACAAATTTAATAAAAAATGCTTCCAAACGCCTAAACCCCAAACTAATAGGGCGTAATAATCCACCATTTTAACCGTTTAATATTCCGGACGGGCGATATTTCAATAATGAAGAAAGAATACCGGACAATTTTTCGTGTTATTAAGATTGGGCTATTTTTTCAATTTTTTTATTTCACCCCTGAAAACTTTGCCGTAATAAGATCCAGGGTATCTTATCTATATTAGAGATGTAATTGGAAAAGTAATTTACAGGGGTTGTACGGTAAGTGTCAGCATTTGATGCCGTGTTTGAGCGAATTGAATTGAATATAGCGATTTGAATATTAAACAATTGGGTCAATCAAGTTTTTCTTGTTGTTATTCTGTCCCGGTAAGCCAAGAGACAACAATGACGGAGTTTCTTAGGAAAAATACTATAAATTGGACTCCTATCATGGTAAGGAGTTGCCCCACCATGGAATGGGTTTACCAATATAACAAAAACACGAGTTTAGTGGATTTAAGTCCCATAAAATCATAGTTTTAAAGAGTGACCCAGGGACGTTACCATGGCAACGAGCAACAAAAAATAGTTGATTGGCCTGATTACTTACCTAAACACCAATACCTACAGTCAGTAGTAAAACAATGAATGTTTGATTTAGCTTCAAAAAAGGAGAAGGTTATCAATTCGCCGGAACCTCGATTACTCGAAGACGCATGACCGATTTTGAAAAATCTTTTTTTGTTTGAAAGAGTGTTCTTTCCAAATGGTCCTATGGTCGTCAGGTCAGGATCTGATGATGGGATCCTGGATACATCGAGGAAACTCTTCAAATATTTTAGGCACACTTGAAGTGGAGTACTGAATTAATTACTTACTTGCATTGCATTTATCTTAAATAACCTGCCCAAGTATTTATTACAGGACCTTACCGATGCCATTATTAGTCATGACAAATGTAAGAAGCTACTTAAAAAGTAATATCTAAGTTTGGATGAATAAGTGTAGGTAAGGGATAAAATTCTAGCAAATGATGTCAATTTGTTATATTATAATAACTATCTTCAGGAACGCGGGATGAACCGCGCGATCTCGCTTACTATTGCCTAAACCATCCAGGTTTTAAATGGTGGATTTATGTGCAACACTGTAACTATTTATAAAAAATTGTATTAAATAAAAAAAATAAGTCGTTTATAACATATTTATTAAGTAAATATACTCCATGTTTAATATTATAAATGTGAACAATACAATGATTAAAGAAGAAAAAACTTAAACTTATTTAAGTAAATTATAACACGCAGTATATGGAAATCGTGAAAGTTTCTAAAGTAAAATTTAGACTGCACACAGCGCGATCTGGTTGTGGTTCCTGTAAACGTACCGGCTGGAAGTGTAGTGAGTGACCCAACAGTTCTCACTAGAGGGCGCTAATCCGTTTAATCATATACAAAGCTCCATGGCGAGAATAGGTACATGCCTGCTAGCATAACTTGACTCTCTACTCTACTCGCGCGCGTGATAGACTGTCACTTTTCGACAGCATAAATCAGAAAGTGACGGACAGTCTATCTCGCGCGCGAGTAGAGTCGAGAGTCAAGTCATGCTAGCAGGGCTGGTAACTGGACGTGTGGCTTTATTGCCCGACTACAGGAAAGCCGAAAGGAAGGGATAATGTTTTTGGCAGTATTTACGTGTGTTCCACCGTAGCGTTTAAGATACTGACCCGATTTGCATGAATAAGGTAGCAATCGATTCAAAATTATGCTCCGGGTCTCATAGGCTACGATTCGTGTCAAAAAAAGGTTTTTTGCAGTTAGTTTTCCGTGGTCGGGATTCGGGATACTTACAGTTTTTTGAACTTTATGGCAAAAAAAATTGTCCGGCCCGCGTAAGGCAATAGGGACGCGGGTTCCAGTCCCGCCAGGTAGTTTTTTTCATGTTGTTTGATCTTTGTTTTAATAATTAATATCATATTAATTAAGTGACTTTCACATCACAAATAACTCTCAATGACAATTGAAGCTTACAAGATTTACCCTACGATAATGTTTCAATAAACCACAGCCACTCGCAAGAAACTCCAACCCTGTAATTTTCTTGTGAACTTTCTCTAACGAAACGAGTAAAAATACTTTTACTGGCAAAATTAAGTGCACACCCGCAATATAGGGGTGATTTTTCCATGCCTCTCTGCCTCAGACAAGAGCCCTCCGGGCATCTTCGTCAAGAACTTTCAAGTACTTCATTGTTCCCGCCATAATAGGAGGTCGCCATTTTGTGTTTTGCGGCGTGCGCAGTGTAGTGAGGAAACAGTAAATAAAATAAAAAATCTTAGGGTGTAAATTTCTACAGAGGAGCTTACGCGTGCCATCATAAGGGATGGAAAGGTGCCTATGCAGGATAATTAAGAACTTTTAATTAAAAAGGTTTTATTAAAAGTAAATACAAGATTATAATTAACATTAACTAAGATAAATTAAAACTAAGTTAAATCTAAAAAACCGGCCAAGTGCGTGTCGGACCACGCAAAACGAAGGGTTCCGTGCCTATTAAAAAGGTCGTATCGTCATAGAAATCTAACGGCACTTACGTCCTTTTCTTTGAAGCAGGCAGTTTTTCAGCAATATCTCGGAAACCTTTCATCCGATCTTGTTCAAAACAATTTTCGGTGAATGAACTTAATAAGCGCTGTGTCCATGAATTTTTTCATATTTTTAAAATACACCGTTCAAAAATTAGAGGGGGGGGACAGAATTTTAGTGACTTTCGGGGCGATTATCTCTGACTGTATTCACTTAATCAAAAAAATTCCCGAGAAACCTTATATTTATTTTGAAAGGCCTATCGATTCATGTGTCACACGTGGGCTTACGATGAAAAAAAAATTTTTGACTTTTAGTTTTATGTATGGAGTACACCCCTAAAAAAATTTTTTTTAGTAATTTTAATTACAAAACTTTGTAGCGGCTAACAAAATACACCTATTCTCAAAATTTTATTCAAATACACCTTATAGTTTTCGAGTAAAATGCCTGTGACATACGGACAGACGGACAGACGGACAGACGGACAGACGGACAGACGGACATGACGAAACTATAAGGGTTCCGTTTTTGCCATTTTGGCTACGGAACCCTAAAAAGGCCCTCGAGGCATTGTACCGAGGATGCTAGCGGCATTTCCTCGCTGAATTGCAATGCTGATGCGTTGCGCGAGAAAGCCGCCAGCTCTTCGGTCACCAGTTACATCGACCAGACGTTTCGCGATTTCTGCAAATAACTTATGCGCACTGGGACCCCACGGACCGAGGGTCTCGACGCCAAAGGGTACAAAGTCGTACTCTCTGCCGAGGCCTCTATATTTATTACATTTCAGATTTTCGGCGTTTTCCGCCGCTGCACCCGCTTTAGAAGTAGTCCGTTGGAGGTGAGACGGTGCCAGTGTGTCTACACATGTAGCGTCCCACACAAGCATCCGTCCCAACCTCCATGGAACCAGAGACACACCATCAGGTCTTTTGCCATCATCTCTGACAATGCCAGGCGGCTCAAGAAGAGCAGGCACATTGATGCTGGCAACTAGTCTTAAAATGGGTGACGGCTTACCATAAACAAACTACTTAATTTGGACGGATTATTGTGTATTTGCCGCAACCCTATATTGCCTCGGTTGCGGCCAATTTAAAAATATTGGAATTATGAAAAAGACAACGAATGATATATCCCTTTCTGTCACACTTATTGAGATTTGTCGTGGTATTATTTTTAACATAGCTCTTCTGTCTATACTCTAAGAAATTAATGGTGAGGTATATGAATTAGAACAAGGTGATGCTTCGATTCATGTTTCCTTGTGTTGTTTGACAGTCATTTGACGTTTTAGCAAATGTTTAGATATAGTTTTGTATTTTTTTGCCATGATGTTAATTAGAATTATTTATAGGGGGTCAATCAGAGACCGTGTACTTTGCCGACAGACATTTCATCGAATATTATTTCATCGTCAACGTTTCAAGTATTTTCAATTCAATGCATTTGAATTCATTTATTAATTGAGATAACAAGATCCATTATTTGTTAGTATTATGCTTAGAAAGACTATGTTAGTACTTAGAATATCAGCAATACAATATAAAAACTATGCACCCCACACATATGCCCTTGTGGCACGGACGTGGACCGACTGGGTCACCACGGACTTTTCTGTCAAAAAGTGCAGGCCGCTTTTCAAGACATGCGACACTTAATGACATAATCCGCCGGTCTCTTGCCAGCATCAATGTGCCTGCTCTTCTTGAGCCGCCTGGCATTGTCAGAGATGATGGCAAAAGACCTGATGGTGTGTCTCTGGTTCCGTGGAGGTTGGGACGTGACGGTGTAGACACACTGGCACCGTCTCACCTCATCTGGTCGATGTAACTGGTGACCAAAGAGCTGGCGGCTTTCTCGCGCAACGCATCAGCATTGCAATTCAGCGAGGAAATGCCGCAAGCATCCTCGGTACATTGCCTCGAGGGCCTTTTTTTAGATTTAACTTAGTTTTAATTTATCTTAGTTAATGTTAATCATAATCTTGTATTTACTTTCAATAAAATGTTAAAAGAGAGAACCACATATTTGGCTTCATTGAGTACGGCGCATGTAACCGACTACAATCAAGCAAGCAGGGGCAGTCCAATCTGCCCCCTATCATCCTTAAGGTGGTGATGGTGGTATGATTTTCATTTCATCATAAATAGTCTACATAAACGTCTCAAATTTTCAACCAAAAAAAAACAATAAAACTACTTGGAAATAATTGCTCACAAGCTAAATATTCTACCGTTTAGTTTTTTGCTCCTGTTACAGTGCCCACCCTGTATAACGGGGCAGGGCCTCCGTTTTATTTCGGCGAAGCTTAATATTATAAGATAAACGATTACATCATGGATAGGGATATTTGGCAGCGATAAAGTCCTGCACTAGATATCTTTCGCAAAATAAATAGGCTTTACTGTAGCAATGTAATTTAATAATACTCTGATACTGAAGTGATATATTTTATACTGTTTTGAAAAAATGATACCTCGCCAAATTTTTTACGCCTGTTCTTCTCGACGGTTTTCTTTCCGAACCGGTGGTAGTTTATCGACATTTATTGGTGCATGTAATATGCCTAAATTGAAGAATAAATCACTTTGACTTTTTTTTTGTCAATAGTTTTCATTTACATTTTGATACGAATTATTAGCTACGTTCTAACAGTGCACAAATAAATTGGTTTTTGACACATTTCAATATTTATCCCCATTAAACAATACGAATTTAAATACCAATAAGTATTTATCTCTCTCTTGGACATTTCTACAACTTTTCTAATTCCCTTCAAATACATTTGACATGTTACGAGCAGTTTGATTATTGTTATAATTAGGCATTCGTTTGACTTTGACTTTCAATCCATTCCCTTTTTGGCCCTTTTAGTCAGCACAGCATTACTGTTGCTACTGATACACTGTGCCTTTATGAAACGTGGTTTTTCACCGTAATACGGTTTTTATGGGCTGGTTGGTGATCGTGCGTGATACAAGTTTCGGCCATTATGGTGGAATGTTTAGTAAACTCTTTGTAAGGTTTAAATGAGAACTTTAGGGCGCAAAGCCTGGTTACTCATACTTATATACGTAAGCAAGGGTCGATTTGAGATGACGTATTAAATTGGACAGGTGAAGAGATTGTACTTGCTTGCCATGACAAGATACTGGTTTTTACAGAAATCGACATAAAACCGTTTTCCTAAAAACCCTAACCCTAGTTCCATTCCTCAAAAGGAAAAAAGGAACCCTTATAGGATCACTCGTGCGTCTGTCTGTCCGTCTGTCACAGCCGATTTGCTCCGAAACTACTGGACCGATTGAGTTGAAATTTGGTAGACATAATATGTAAATTGGTGACCCAAAGATGGATGCGTAAAGTAAATTAATGAATTCTGAACAAGGGGGCCACTTTTGGGGGGTAAACTGGAAAATTAAAAAAAAAAAAGTTTCGCAAACTGTATTGTGTGACATATCAAATTAAAGGGGTTGTTGTAAGCACCTCAGATTTTTTTAAATATAATTTTAGCAAAAACAGATTAGAAGTAATTCAGGAAAAAATACGAAAATTGACCATCCCCTCCTTAATAGTTCCTTGCCTAAAGATTACAGGAAAACCAACAAGTTTGAGTATTCTAAGTAACGGGAAAATTCTCAATATTTTACGGAACCCTCACCACGCGAGTTGAACTCGCACCTGTCCGGTTTTTTTTTGTGGTCATTTGGACGCAAAACCAAAACCAAAGAAAACCAATTTTGGACAAACTAGGGATAACATTGGACTTATTGCTAATGTAAAAAAATACTACTAATAAATTCACGATTAAACTCAGTTATTAAATGAATCGTGGATTTACTAGTAGTATTTTAGACATGCTCACGAAAGTTTAAATTCGATTTATTTAATTTTCAGACATTAACATTCCGGTTAATGTTGTCACGATGTATGTTTACCCGACTGCCGAAGGAGAATGTATGTATGAATCTAAGTCAAAGTCAAAGTGATTTATTCTTCAATTTAGGCATATTACATGCACCTATGAATGTCGATTAACTACCACCGGTTCGGAAAGAAAACCTCTTCCTCGAGAAGAACCGGCGTAAAAAACTCGGCGAGGTGTCATTTTTTCAAAACATGTATTACTCTTTGGCACGTCCTGCAGCCAAAACCGTTCGACGGATTTTGATATATGGGGTGTTGTTGGATTTCTCTTAATCGTGGGAGTGACATCTATATATATAATACGCGAGCCCGATTTTTGTACATGCCATCAGATCTACAGTTATGGTCCGATTTTGATAAATGATATGTCGTTCGATTCGTCACATGCTGGAGATTTGCAATAAGGTCTCCGATTTTTATTTTTTTATAGAAAAAGTACTAAAATTTTAATTTAAAGAATCTACCGTGCGCTGCCCACGTGACCTTGGCTGTGTGACGTCACGTGACGTACCTAACTCCTGTTTTGACTTGAGATGACAATGTAAAATGAATAAACAAGAATTGAACTCAAACCTGTAGTAAGTTCTTCAGCATAAGAAATTATAAATGTTGAGTCGGCCACATATGGATACAACACTAAGAAAATGAAGTAAATAGAAAATAAACGATCTTTTACAATGTTTACAAAAACTGACAGACGTATTGTGTCAACTGTGGATTATTTTTTTAGTGACAGAGTTGTCAATATTATTTGCCATGTTTATATTTATTTCAAAAAGTTTATATACTACCTTATTTTCCCATATTCGAGATGTTGGGAGAAGAATGAGGTTTAAACCCATTAATTGTCGTGGACCCCATATAGGCTTTATTTACCTTACTTAGCACAATGCCGTAGGCACCGATAGGCTTCAAATTTGAAGTAAAGATGTAGAAAACGAACCTCGATTAAGTACTAAAATTTCTTTTCGGATACCGGGGACTCCCATTGGCGACTTTATTCATCTGACTTGAATACCATCCAAATTATTTCAGGTTCAGATAATTATATTTCGATTACAGGTAGGTATAAATTGTAATTTGTCAAACCGATATGACTTAATACTGGAAAACATAAACCAGTATTAAGCTATTTAGCGGTATAAATAGTCAAATGCAACTACATATAACCGGTAAAATATTATTTTAAACCATTAACGGTCCCCGATACAGTATTCTTTGATCTGTGCTGATACTAATAATAAACAGGTGTAATGTCTGTGAAATGTAAGTTTGTATGTTGGGGATACTCTCAGAAACTATACCCATCGTATTCTAAAAATCCTTTCTTCAGTACCTATGTTATATATGTAGAATGGACCTACGGGATTATGTGCTATAATATTTTATCCCGTCGCTCCGCCTAGGTTCTTTGTATACGCGGCGGAGCCGCGCGGGCAGCTAGTAGGCTATATTTGCCAAAACGCAGTTAGAATTTTCGAAAAATCTTTTGATTTCACTAACCTAACTAAAGAACATAACGCTTCTTTCCTTCGGCAGTCGGGTAAAAAGAAGAAAACAAAGGTAATATCGAAAACAAATAATACAAAAATAACAGGTACCGTATTACCAGTGACGTCGAGTATAAATCACCGGGACCAGACAGCCGCGACTGAAGTGGGAGTGACGTTTGTGAAATTAAATCTGTACTAAAATCGCAAATAGAGTTACGGAACTGTTGTTACGAATATTGAGTACATAATACTACTTTTTGACCGACTGCGGAGGAACCGAAAGGAAGGGATATTTTTTTAGTAGTCTAAGTATTTACGTGTAGCGTTTAGGATACTGAACCGATTTTGATAAATTTATTGAAAAAAACCCGACAAGTGTGTTCAAGTTGTGGTGAGGGTTTCGTAAAATATTGAGAATTTTCCCGTTACTTGTAATACTCAAACTTCTTATAGGTTTTCCTGTAATCTTTAGGCAAGGAACTATTTTCCATATTTGTTTCAGAATTTTAAGCCTAGTAGTTTTGGAGATAAGGGGGGGGATGGTCAATTTTCCTCTTTTTTCCTAAATTACTTCAAATCTGTTCTTGCTAAAATTATTAAAAAAAACTGAGATGCTTACAACAACCCCTTTCATTTGTCACACCCAGTTTATCCCCCAAACGTGGCCCCCTTGTTCAGAATTCATTAATTTACTTTACGCGTCCATCTTTGGGTCACCAATTTACATATGTATACCAAATTTCAACTCAATCGGTCAAGTAGTTTCGGAGCAAATCGGCTGTGACAGACGGACAGACAGACGCACGAGTGATCCTATAAGGGTTCCGTTTTTTGATTTTGAGGTACGGAACCCTAAAAAAGAGACATTTATTTATTTATTCGTGACAAAACATTTAAACAAAAGAGTGTCAGAGATCGTATAGCGTGTATTTTTATTAACTATAAAAAATAAAATAAAATAAATAAATATTTGCGGACAATCTTACACAAATCGACCTAGTCCCAAACTAAGCAAAGCTTGTACTATGGGTACTAGATGACGATAAACATACTTATATAAGTACATACTTAAATACATAGAAAACATCCATGACTCAGGAACAAATATTCGTGCTCATCACACAAATAAATGCGCGTACCGGGATTCAAACCCAGGACCTCTTGCTTCGTAGGCGGGGTCACTACCAACTAGGCTAAAGCGGTCGTCAAACTATATCGACGCTTAAGAATCAATACTGTCTAACTAACATTTTTAACGTTGGTACTTAGACGGTATTGATTCTTAAGCGTCGATATGGTTACAATAGATCATCATCATCCTCCGAGCGATTTCCCGGTTGTGCTCCAAAGGAGCCCGGGGTCTGCTTTATTGTTTATTGTATCAAAAAGTACATCTGCAACTTACAGCTAACCGCCGAAGCGTCACAGATCTCAATCTAACACACGTTCTATAAAAACATTGCATTCCTGCAACAAGCAGGCCAATTTGGTTGTGAACAGATCACGGGACGGTGCTGCGTCCAGCACGGAGTTGAGGACAGAGTGCGCTCGGGAGCGGCGCGTGTTGCAGTAGGTGCGCGCGCGGCCGGGCCAGCAGGGGCGCGCGGCGCAAGCGAGATCGAGCGCAGGGCGCATATAACCGTACCACTTCTCCAACCAATCCCGACCAGTCAATTGTGTTGCGAATGATTCCCAGAGCAAATTTAACTACGGCTAAATACCGCCTCACTTTTAAAGAGTTGTATCGTAGTGTCCCTAGTAGAAATAGAGTCGGGTAAAGATATGGATACTGCGTATATTCCTTTTTGTAAAGGCTGTAAGAATTTCTTTTGCACCTGTTCTAATATCAAGGTATATTTAGCCTCGTGTGGGATCCAGACCGTAGCGTTCGACTCGAGCACGCTCCTTTACCAAGGCGGCGTGCAGGCTTTGACATGGTTACAATGTATAAAGTAAGATATTTGTTATGTTATCCTACTAATATTATAAACGCGCAAGTTTGCATATACGGATGGATGGATGTACGTTCCACTTAATACGAGTATCAAAAACTACTGGACGCGTTCCAGTTATGCACCTTATTTATCAGAATAGGACATAGGCTATAATTTATGTCAAATTTCATCCCTTTTAGAGACGAAAAAGGGGATGAAACTTTGTATGGAGACCAAATATTTTTGCTCGTTGCCTTCATCAGGCGCTGGGTCTCAAAATGTATGGGGAAACTAAAATGCAACTCGCACTTGACCAAAATTCTAATTGATATTATTTAATAGGCTAGGATATAAT
Source organism: Epinotia nisella (assembly GCA_932294315.1). Classification (NCBI taxonomy): domain Eukaryota; kingdom Metazoa; phylum Arthropoda; class Insecta; order Lepidoptera; family Tortricidae; genus Epinotia; species Epinotia nisella. Next base: position 10,492,730 of record OW028696.1, on the reverse strand, counting down.
TTATGTCATCCCTGTTAGGATAGTTTTTATCCCGTGTTTGAACTACGACAATTATTGGGCGAAAGAAATAGGGTCTCACTTACATTTCCATTTTCCGGCTCCCAGATAACTTGCACCACTTTCAAATCATTTTCACATTTTTTAAAAGTTTTATAGTTTTTGACGGCGATCCGAGCCGGCCGGCGTTTTTCAGTCGAACCCAAAGACAATGGCCACTCGCAGGTGACAGAGAACATTCGTATAGGTAGTTCGTGGAAGTTGTCTATGCGCGCGAATATTGAACGCACATTTTTAAGAGAGATTTTGTTCTCAAGCCCAATATCGTACATCCCGGGTCCACGCAGACGAATCGCGGGCGGACGCTTGTGGTTTTATATCATCCAAACATGAAAGCCGTTTTTAATATAAGCGAATGCAATGCTATATTTTTAGATAAATCATAAGCAATATAAATAAATAAATAAATATTATGGGACATTCCCACAAGACCACATCCTCCAACCCAACACTGCTCACTCTACCGAGTGATATCCGCTTAAGGCCCATGGGCCTACAGACAGGACTTATTCTCTTAATGGAGTTTAAATCACTTTCAATTGAAATAGAGTTGCTTTTGTTTTGATTCGGTCGCATTTTGAAAAAGCAATTCTAGTCTATTTTCGACACTGAGTGATTCAAATTTCAATATTTTCAATGTTATTTTGTATTGTATGGTGGTGGACCTTAGGAGAATAAATCAAAATTAAATTAGAATCGTCTTGTTTCACGCGTTTTCCTTCCCCGCAATAAAGCGTGAGCTCGATACAAATCTGAACAGAGTTTAGATATACACTTCGAAACTAAGTTGCCTGCTCTAAAGCTGCCAAAAATCTGCCCAATTTCACAGGAAAGTCGCTAATTTGCCAACCGTACCTTTTCCGCTATTATCAGAGTTACCTTTATCAGGTTGCCGCCTCCCTCGGCGCTACGGGGCACCACTTAGTGGGGTCACAGCGGAGACAGACGCAGAAGCATGCTTTTTTGCACGACTGCCCAATGAAAAGGAGTGTAATTTTTTTAGGATTTTTATATGTTTGTGAGATTCTTTATTTAACCAGAACTACTCAACGCTTTGACCGATTTATTACTTCATCGGTTTATGACCTGAATAAGCTATTTTTGGGGTTTCGATGTTTAAAAAATTCTGTCAAATTTTTTATTTTTGGTACAAGATTTTATTACCAACTGTACTTTTCTATATACCGTCATCAACTACTCGTTGAGACTATTCTGACGAGCCCTAACTCAACGAGATTACGTCTGTTCAGTCCTGAATTCCCATGGCCACCTTCTGTCTCCATCATCAGATCAGCGCGATGGTACCATAATATTAAATTTATCAAATTCACAAAATTTCAGCTCAATCGGTTGAAGATTCTGCTTCAAAATTGAGTTGCGAGATTCCACCCGAACAAAACATTTACATACATTGCAAGTTAATTAAAAGCTTGTTAAATGGATGAATACGGGGTTACGATTAAAAAGGTTGGGAACCACTGGTTTGTTTGGTGGTGGATAATGGATAAAATGGTATATTACTTGCTAATAAAAAATATTGCAGAGAAGGAATACATAATAATTTGGAAAACGAGAGCCGATAATATTTTTTTAATTAAATTTTTCGTGAGTCATGTTCAAAATTATTTGAATATACTCACGGTAAAACTAACGTATATTCACTTTGGAGCGATGCAACCGCGAGAACACTTCCAAGGTGTTCAAAACGAAGACAACGAAGCTACGAAGCAAGAGGTCCTGGGTTCGAATCCCGGTAATGGCATTTATTTGTGTGATGAGCACGAATATTTGTTCCCGAGTCATGGATGTTTTCTATGTATTTAAGTATGTATTTATCTATATAAGTATGTTTATCGTCGTCTAGTACCCATAGTACAAGCTTTGTTTAGTTTGGGACTAGGTCGATTTGTGTAAGATTGTCCGCCAATATTTATTTATTTATTTAAAAACATGTCGCCCGTAATAATCGCTAGAGAAGAAATTAGAGGTTTGTGTGGAAAATATGCATTCAGTTAGGATACGCCAGTTGGAATGAACATACTATTTTCACCCTCTAGTTTTTTTTATGTTCATTTCGAATCCTCATTTAAATAAACATGCACAAACATCTTAGAAAGTACCTTTCGCCTTTTTTGTGGACGAGGTGTGGATTTCACGTGCTTTAAACCACTTTTTTGGTGGGAAAAAAGTTGTGAGTGATGCTCATGGATTAACAATTCAAATACATTCTGCTGTGTTGTTTCCAAGTCCCTACTGTGAGTTGTTTCCTGGCCTTGGTCGGTTACAAGGGTTAAGTAAGTTGCGGCGCGCCGAGGGACCGTCGCCAGCATTACGAGCGGTGCAGTTGTTTGATTCCGTTTGCTTATTTTTACTATCTTTACCTATGTTTCCCTGAGGTAAGTTCGATGAAATTGCCTTTTATGTACTTACTTTTTATCAACCCATTTGAGCATTGACTGCATGACTCATATGTAAGTCACTGGGCCAATGGGTTAACATTGGAAATTTTAATCCAAATGCTATCTGGAAGGGAATGCTTTGACGATAAGACCGCCCGCCGTTTAACGTATTTTGCGTGCGAATACTGACAGCTTGACTGCTTTTTAGGGTTCCGGTACCTCAAAAGGAAAAAACAGAACCCTTATAGGATCACTCGGTTGTCTGTATGTCCGTCTGTCACAGCCGATTTGCTCCGAAACTACTACACCGATTGAGTTGAAATTTGGTACACATATGTAAATTGGTGACCCAAAGATGAACGCGTAAAGTAAATTAATGAATTCTGAACAAGGGGAGCACTTTTGGGGGTAAACTGGAAAATTAAAAAAAAAGTTTCGCAAACCGTATTGTGTGACATATCAAATGAAAGGTTGTTTTAAGCATCTCAGGTTTTTTTTTATATGTTAGCAAAAACAGATTTGAAGTAATTTAGGAAATAAGACGAAAATTGACCCCCCCCCCCCCCTTATCTCCGAAACTACTACTAGGCTTAAAATTCTGAAAAAAATATGGAAAATAGTTCCTTGCCTAAAGATTACAGGAAAACCTATAAGAAGTTTGAGTGTTCAAAGTAACGGGAAAATTCTCAATATTTTTCTGTATTTTGTATGGAGCGCCTAATGCTTAGATAATAGGAATTTTACGGAACCCTCACCACGCGAGTTGAATTCGCACTTGTCCGGTTTTTTATCAACCCATTTGAGCATTGACTGCATGACTCATATGTAAGTCATTGGGCCAATGGATTAACATTGGACATTTTAATCCCAATGCTATCTGGACGCCGTTTTACATCTGTATTTTGCTTGCGAATACTGACAGCTTAATGACTGCTTTTTAGGGTTCCGTACCCAACGGGAAAAAACGGGACCCTATTACTAAGACTTCGCTGTCCGTCCGTTCGTCCGTCCGTCCGTCTGTCTGTCACCAGGCTGTATCTCTAGACGGTTCTAGAACCGTGATAGCTAGAGAGTTGAAATTCTCACAGATTATGTATTTCTGTTGCCACTATAACAACAAATACTAAAAAACCGGCCAAGTGCGAGTCGGTCCGGGGCTCCCATACAACAGCCATGATTTTTTGCCGTTTTTATAGATAATGAACCGTTCGTGCGCGAGTCTGACTCGCACTTGGCCAGTTTTTATCGATATATCAGTCATTCACTCTATCATTGTTTATCTAAATTAAATAACACTTGCAAGCAAATTCCTAATATAACGATACTGGAATTAATAATGACATAGGTACACTTCGAATACGCAATCGACAACGTGTAACCTGCATCATCATCATCATCATCATATCAGCCCAAAGACGTCCACTGCTGAACATAGGCCTCCCCCAAAGAGTGCCACAATGACCGGTCCTGCGCCACCCGCATCCAGCGGACTCCAGCGACCTTTACCAGGTAACCTGCATACATAATTGTAAATATGATCTTGGTTAGATAAAATAATATTTTCTATTTCATTATATCAAATGGTAGGCGAACAAGCACTCAGGCCACCTAATGTTATGTAGGTAGTCTCAGAGGGCTGAGTAATTTGTTCTCGTTATAAAATATAAAGTTTTTAATTACTAATTTCAATAAAGGAAATAAAACGGATTAAACTTTCCGATATTTTGAACTTTTTTCATCATTGACCGTTAAAAAGAGTACCTACGTAGGTATCATCGGAGAATTTGAGGTATTATTTTGTAAAGACACAAATAAAAAACTCTCGATTTATCGATACCATCGATAAACATTGGTGTTCTCTCCCTTGGCGACTTGTCAAAAGCTGCACGCAAAATTCCGGGCCCTAATAATAATAATTTATACTTCAATCCTTATTAAAATGTTGGGCTATAATTAATGAAATTTTAGAGGAAAATGATAAAATATTTTCTAAAGACATTCCAATTTTAGAAAGGTAAGGCACAGTAGAATGGTATCTCGCGTATATTTAGAGCAGCTTAACTGAGGAAGTACCATTGACTGTTGTAGTAGTAAAGAAAATCTTCTAATTTCTAACACCTGGACCACAACGTTCAATACCTGACCAATCATCTTTTATGTATACCATCAGCGCCATCTTTTATTGAGCGTCGTACAATGCCGCCAACGTGAGGGAAATAAAAATGGCGGTTACCATAGATAATGCAACGCTCACTGAATTTAAGTGTTGCATTATCTGTGCCAGAATTTTATTGTGAGTTAAGATGACACGGAGTAGTAGAGAAAATTGCGGTCTACGGAATTTTATAGGTTATTTCGAATGTAATTTCAAAATGGCGGTCACGTGAAGAAATACCATATGTCTGTGTATTTTGATGGAATGTACGTGAGTTGTTTGTTTGTTTGGTTGTTTTGGAGCGGATTATAATGAAAAGAGTTTGAATGTTTCAATTACATAATTGGACATAGAAAAATGATACTATTCACTACAAGTACTTTTTTGTATAGAGCTCTATTGTCTTATATATCACATATTAAGTACCTAGATAAATTCTGTATCCTTACGTGAAAAAAGTAGCAATTACCTCCCGCTATGCGTACGAAACATCCCACTTCCTGGTTCAGCTGGTCGATCACGTAACGCATTGTACGCGCGTCAGGTAGATCTAACTATCAATTTTTGTAAGGAATAAGTTTGAGGTTCGGAAAGTTACGTGATTACCCCCCTGGAGACGTAAAATTGAACTCATCACGTGTGGTAATAAAGAATGTCTCATATCGCAGGTACTAGACGCCCGAGCCGAAGGCAAGTTATTACCGTTCTATCATGAGTATTACCTACTAGGTACATATATTATAACTTACCTACATGTCATGAACGACTGTTTGTAGACGAACGGTAAGAATAACGAATTTTAATCTTGTATTTTACCATGGTGCAATAAATGATGATAATGATTATTATTATTACTTTAGCAGGAAGGTCAAATGCCCCGCAGGTTTGCTCGATGTTCCACCGAAGTGAAAATCACGCTATTTAAGGCAGGGCTCGGAACCGGTTTTAGCAAAAGTCCCCGAAGTAGTCTAATATTTTGAATTATTTTAGGCTCTTAATGTAGGACTCTATCATGTATTTAGGTAACATTTTCGTATTATTAGACAGCCTGATCAAAAATGACATATATTATAAAGCAAAGAACGAAATTGAACGAAATAGAACCGGTATTTTTGTAAGTTGAAAATACCGGTATCCGATCCCTGATTTAAGGTTTTTAGCCAGTCCTTCTACTCGAACAGCCTGTGGGTGAAATATACCAAAAGAGCCTATAATGCCCTGCGCGTGCAATATAATAATGCATTCAGAGTGCTGATGCGACTACCCGGATGGTGTAGCACCTCGCGTATGTTCGCCGAGGCTCGCACGGACGGTTTTCAAGCGATTATACGCAATAAAATCGTCTCGATGCTGACCCGGTTCAGGGAAAGTTCCAACAGCATTCTGAGTGTCATTGCCGACATGTACGACTGCACAATGTTGGCGCACTGGATCGTTCAAATTAAGGCGATCGCAAAATTTAGATATAAGTAGGCCATACTAACATACCTAGGTTAAGATGTACTAACAATATATGGACTTAAAGCAAAAAATGTACGAAATAAAGTTTTTATTAATATTAATCTGATTCGAACCCTGTCTCGTACTACTTGGTTTTTTCACATACTTATGTACAAAATATCATTTGATATTTAACAGTGGCGTGAAAGGAAAACATCAAGAAACCGGTCTAGTAAGGTCGAGTTTTCCCTCTGGGTTGGAAGGTCAGATGGCAGTCGCATTCGTAAAACTAGTGCCTATGCCAAATCTTGAGATTAGGTGCCAAAGCGGACCCCAGGCTCCTTTAGGGCACGACCACGAATAACGCTAGGAGGACACACAGTAACCAACTACGCAAGATAGTAGGAATGATAACCGGACACAACACCTTGAACAGACACCTCTATAATTTAGGTATCACAGACAGCCCCATGTGCAGAGCGCGCATGGAGGCAGAAGAAACGACTAAACACATTCTACTGGATTGTAAGCAGGTAGAAGTATACAGGAAAAAGCACATAGGGTCTCCGGACACACTACGGAACGCAGTCAGTAATACCAAGGCACTCTTAAACTTTTTAGAGGAGCTGGGGTGGTTAGAGTACCCTGCCGTTTCACGCAAAATAGGCACATTGGATGTCAACTTGCGGAAAATGCCCAGTAAAACTAACTAACTAACTAACTAACGCTAGGAGGATGATAATGTTATTATTTACACGTCCTCTTTCAACATAATTAATAATGTAAAACCACTTTACAAAACCTAAAGAATCCAAACTTTCCCCATAACAACAGCGGAATTAGGTCACTATTTGTAAGAACCTCCTTTAATCAAAATGACACACAATCCATCACCTTAAAGAACCTCCCGTTAATTCATTATGCCCTCAATGCTGTAAAGACGTAATTTTTCAAACGCGATAATGGGGCCGGCAAAATATTTTTCAACCAGTAGACAATGACGCGTTTTCATCGAAAATGAAACCGTTTAGAATGGAGTTTGGCAACAATTGTAGTGATTTGAGAGGTGTTTTGTTTAGTCTTGTTAACATGGACTTTTGTTTATCTCTGGTTTGGTATTTTTATTTGAAAGAATTTAAGAAATAAATGTCAAAGTTGGATTGATCTTTTTAATTCATTTGGGTTGCTTACTAAATAAAAATACTAAAGTACTTAAATTATTTTCAAAACTCCTGAGATACCCTTACTATAATGATCTAGGTAGATGAATTAGGTTATTTATACATATAATATTTGAAGATTAAAATTTTGTATTCACCTACGATCTGTGACATTTTGAAATTTTGTATTGTACAATTATTTTGCGTGACCAGAAGGCTGGCTTTTACCTCGTCAGCCTTCTGGATACACTACCAGCAGCAGCGATCTGGTGATTTTTTTTTACCTTAAGTTTTATTTGTTTCTTAGAAGAAACTAAGCTAAGCTGAAATGTAATAAATATAGAGGCCTCGGCAGAGAGTACGACCCCTTGGCCCTTTGTACCCTTTGGCGTCGAGACCCTCGGTCCGTGGGGTCCCAGTGCGCATAAGTTATTTGCATAAATCGCGAAACGTCTGGTCGATGTAACTGGTGCCCGAAGAGCTGGCGGCTTTCTCGCGCAACGCATCAGCATTGCAATTCAGCGAGGAAATGCCGCCAGCATCCTCGGTACAATGCCTCGAGGGCCTTTTTTAGATTTAACTTAGTTTTAATTTATCTTAGTTAATGTTAATTATAATCTTGTATTCACTTTTAATAAATATTTTTAGCTAAGCTTAGAAGCTTAGTTAAATATAATAATAATATGCTTTTGTGTTGTCAGTACACTTGTGAAACTCAATTGAACCCGTTGAAAATTGGGAAATAGTTCGTGCGACACACTGTGTTAAATTTAAATGAAAGCTTGTAAAACATTATTACTCATACAAGTAAGTGTAGTTCTACGGATAAGAATTTTTACCTATTTGTAAAAACGGACTTCCTGACTGAATGTTAAAAACCTTTTAAAACTGAAGCACGAGCGGTCGAACTATTCTTATCTTCAGCAAATTATTACGTTAATTTAGTTTATTGTATATTAAAGTCGTATGACGTAAAAACAAGCTAAATGTTTAGAGAATGAAGTGAGAGCGGTAGTAAAACTCTTTATTGTACAAAATTCCTTGTAAGACCGAGTATCATACCTTGTCACACCAAATGATTAGTATGAAGAATTCTCATGATTTTTCAGATAAGGCTTGTTCACGGTCTCGCCAACAAACTGTTATCGCAGTTTGGCGAGTAATATAACATTGTTAATTGTTTTGTACTTTTGATAAATAAATTAAAAAAAAAAAAAAAAAAAAGTAGCCATCGAAAACTAAGTCTCCACTGTCACTGTCTAGGTAGTTCAAACCGCAATTAGACAGCCAACTGAGCATTCTTTTTTATGTATATATAGTATCAAAAATCCATCAATTTTTCCTTAAAAGTTGTGAAATCCTACATAATGCTAGTTGAGGCTTAAATCTAAAATGATTGCATAAAAATGTGTCTGCTTGTGGCATGATTTAAAACAACTTATGACCTGCATACGGTAAATTAAGGGCCTGGAAAGATATTTGCGGAAAAAAAGGAATCTAGTCGCCCGCCATTTAATAATTGGCAATGTTCATATTACTATTTAATCCAGGAGCCGTAGCATGGTTGGCCTTATCACGCGACAAGTGACAAGATAAGTGCGTCGTCTCGTTCTATCGAACGGTGTCAACTAGTGACGCACGCTCTATCCTATCACTTATCGCGTGACAAGGCCAACCATGCTACGGGGCCAGGACAATATGCGGTCTTGTAAAACATTAATGTATAATAGCGTGTTTTTTTAAATTTCCTTTTACACTTTCCCTGCCAGGACGCCGTAGGCGCTTTAGGATACTTAGCGGGGAAAACCACGCCACGGGATCGACTACGACTACGGCTACTGTTAGGCTTTGGGCAGCCAGAGGTAATTTGTTGGCTTGATGCTGTAAAAATATTCTTCTAAAAACTTGTTTTTAATTTCTTTTCCATTTCAAACGCGTGGAATAAAAACATGGCGGATCTATAACAAGCGGCTAAAGCGATCCGTCTCGATCGGCGATAAACATTGTAAAGCCTTTATAATTAATGAACCGGCAATCCTTTCTACATCGGACCTTAATGAAGTCGCTTGTGGAAACACAAGGGAGGGAGTTATAGCGAGCTATTAGTACATTACTGTAGAGGCCGGGAAACGAAGGGTTGCAGGCCAAGTACTCGTAGATATGGAAACGCGGCCTCGGCGTTTCACGCCGAGATTTGTATTGTGCTTTTATCAAATTTGCAATGAAATAAAATTAAAAAGTAGTCAATAAAATAACGAACTATTGAGAAATCCGGCCAACAAGAAAGGACGACTCTTTTCAATTTATACGCCAAACTTTTTTTCAAACCAGGAGCCGTAGCATGGTTGGCCTTGTCACGTGATAGGTGATAGGATAGAGCGTGCGTTACTGACTGACACCGTTCGATAGAACGAGACGACGCTCCTATCTTGTCACTTGTCGCGTGATAAGGCCAACCATGCTACGGCTCCTGGTTGAATGCCAAGACGTTGCGTCACAAATCGACGTTTAAAAACACAAGAGGGTTGCTTTACTCGTACAGGCCTAGGTGTCATTCATCGCACCGGATACGTACCTAATCAGAATCTGAAGTAAGTCATGTCAACATTTCATTTCAAGTTTGAGAAAAATATGCTACGTTGTAACAGAATAAACATCCGTTTGAAGATCCTTAATGTTTTATTGTGGTACGTAGTTTAACGCTACCTGCGTTAAAATAAACAAAGCTCATTTCCGACTCTTCTCTGTCAGCCATGTTGCGTCCGTGCATGGGTAAATGCAATCGAGTTCCTGTTATAGGTTGAAGTTATCTGATTCAAAATTGAGTTGCAAGATTCCACCCGAACAAATATACATTACATACATTGCAAATAAAATAATAGTGTAGTGCACCAAGGCGCCGATAGATGGCGCTGGCGTCGAAATAGAACGCGCTAACGAAGTGTCGACGTAGAATCCTTAGGACCATTGTGTAAAATATCATACGGTGTCTTCTGTTAGGCGCAAGTTTGTACTTGGTTGGCTGCATTCAAGCTATTGAACACCTTCCATTGCAAATCCTTGCTATAGGAACCACCTGGAACGCCTATTGTGGGACAGCTCTAGTTAAAATTAAGTTACTACCTCTGTATGAGATCTGAATACAATTTCTTTTTCATCACACTTGCTCGAAAATGGTGTTATTATACGCAAGCGTACTGAGCTGTAATGGGCTATATTACGCCCATGGGCGTTATGGTTTTTTTTTTAAATAATAGAACCCTCTGATTGGCTTAAGCAAATCTGGTTGCTGTGTGATTGGTTGAATAAAAAAATCTAGTTGGTCACGACGCCCCGCCCCGCAAGAATACTGCTCTGTGATTGGTTGAAATATTGAACTGCGCGCTTTACTAGCACTGATCTGGAAGTGAAGTTGTCAATTTTTGATTGGTGCTGCTGTATGAAACTTACATTTTTCTGTCTTTTGTTGTTATTTATTTCCTCGCAAATGTGATGAAAAACATTGTGTATAACACGGGCGTAAGAATATTGCAAACTCGAGTTATCAAAAGCCCTCCGCCTTCGGCGTCGGGCTTCTGATACACTCTCGTTAGCAATATTCCACTTACGGCCCTCGTTAAACAATGTACTATTATCAGTTTGACGTCGTTTTCTTGAGAAGAAGGTAGTCACCCTTACAATAGTATTTTATATAGTCGTAACACAATAAGGGCTCTTAAAGTCGAGTACCGTGTTTAGGCCACGAGGCTTGCCGAGTGGCCCAAGTAAGGTACGAGAATTTAAGCGCTAACTATGTAACTATTGTACACAATACTTTTTATACGAGTCAACAGGAATTGACAGACTTGGTATCTAATGAAAAATATCTAAGCCCTGCTGAAACGATGTGCGCCGGCTCGTTGATGTCTTTTGTATTGGAATCAACGCGACGTCCTATTGGTCAAATTTATTATAGTTCACTAAAAGCGCCACGTGATTGGTCGAATTTATTTTAGCTGTCTAAAGCATTGTCTTATAATTATTATAGTTGAGTTGAGCAAGCGAAAACAGGGCGGCCAGCTTCTGCGCTATAAAGATGTGCTGAAGCGCCACATGCGGAGGTGTGATATCGACCCATCGCGCTGGGAGATGTTGGCTCAAGATCGGTCAAAGTGGAGACATACAGTGAAGGTTAATGTGCAAGCCTTCGAAGAACGAAGACGTAACGAACTCGATGCTAAGCGCGAGGAGTTGAAGGCTCGACCACCTGCGGCCATACACTACAATTTTGTCGGAGGGGTGCTGACCTGTAGGGAATGTGGTCGCACATTCTCTGCAAAGATAGGCTACGTCAGTCACCTTAGAGCTCACGAACGACGCTCCAGTTAGCCAGAACTCTTCTCTTTTTCCAGTCGCCGTGGCCGAAATCGGCCAGGATGATGATGATGATGATGATAGTTGAGTTAGAGTGAGACCATATAAAAAAAGTAAGTGGTTTTAGTTTAGTGTACGAAGTTTGAATGTTTGAAACATTAAAGTCGAGAAGTATAAAAAAGCTTATAAAAGATTGCATCACGTTTTATCATCCCGTGTGTCGCCCAGCATAGATCCCGCCACTCTTCGGATTGATTTACGCAGGCTTCTAATTATCGCTCGAGATTGAGAGTAATTTAGTGAGATGTCGAACGGCACTGTCCTTCGGCCGTGACGCGTTTGTGCGTCGTGTAAGCTTTTATTTTACACATTCACTACCAAAAATTCGTAGTGGTGCGCTGGTAGCCGATGCCGTGGTTTTCCTGCTGAGTAGCGGAAAGCGCCCGTGACCAGAGAGCCCGCTGGGCCGGTTCTTGACAGTGAAAGTGTTAACTTGCCGTTTTCGTATATGCAAGGTGGACTGATGACATGATAAGGGACGCGGGAGTCCGTTAGATGCAGGTAGCGCAGGACCGCTCATTGTGGCGCTCTTTGGGGGAGGCCTATGTTCAGCAATGGACGTCTTTCGGCCCATATGACAATGATGATGATGAGTGGTCAGTATGTGAGTGGTTAAATGCAACTATTTATTTCGTCATTTGTTGCGATGGTTACGTCCCCTGCGGGTCGATCTCGTAACGCATTGTACGCGCGTTAGGTAGATCTAAATGTCACTTTTTATATGGAAAAATGACAGTTGGATCTACCTAACGTTACGTTCAAAGCGTTACGTGATTACCCCCCTGGGCTACTTTCATCATGATCATCATATCAGCCGAAAGACGTCCACTGCTGGACATAGGCCCCCAAAAGAGTGCCGCAATGACCGGGCTACTTTAAAACCGTGATTTTATGGGTTTAAATCCATTAGGGCTTTGATGACATTTTAAACAACTTTGCACGGGCCATTTTCTAAACATGTTAGAAAATTATGTATTATGTAACCAATGTTTTAAGAAACTCGTTCATATTGTCTCCTCTCTAACGGGACAGTATACCAACAAGACACAGTTGATTGACAAAAACAAAAATATATAAGTTAGTTTCGAATTTTCTTTTCTCGTTTCGACGTCGCTCTAAGCGTTCTAATTAGAAATATACGGAAAATCTTTCTCGCCGAGACACAGCTCGCGACTTGTCCAGTGATGACTGTGCTGTTCGGATGTAAGTATCGATGTATCGAGAGATGTAAGTCGTCTTTCAAAATCTGCAAAGCCATTTTTCAGCCGTTTTCCGGTATCCGATTGAACTGAAATTTGGCATACTTAAGAAAATCTGCACTGGACAGCGTGGTATGTACTTTTGCCGCCAAGATAATCTGATGATGGAGACAGAAGGTGGTATAGTTTGTTTTAGTTAAAATGGCGAAAACGCCCTTAACGTGGGATTTTACAGCTTCTTTCTTTACAACTTACAACTTTTTGCAACGGAAAAATAAAAAGAGACGTCATAGAACTGACCGCAGTGTGACACGTGTACTGGAGTAAGTAGCTACTGTTTGTTATATGGTTTTACAAACCTACTTGAATTTATATCGACAATGGTTTGTGTTCGGTAATTCGGTGCTCTTCAATAAGTAGACGTTTACGAATATACAGGGCGTCCCACGGCTATGCCACATGGATGGAAAGTACCTTGAATATTGTAGATGGAACATTTTACTGAAAGAAGACATTATTTTAATTTAAAAAACAATTACAACTGCATTCATAGATTTTTTAATAATTACACGGTTGAACCGGGAATCGAACCCGCTGCACGAGAAAAAAAAATACCCTGTAGCTTTATCATACCGAACGAAAGGCTTCATCATAAGGATTATTTTTTGCTAAGTAACATAGTGTCATAAATAAAAGAATGCCCATAAATTTTAACATTTTTAATTCAAAATTATATTTTTTTAATTATTTCATTTTAGTTTACAAGAACCAGTATGAATGTGTCCACGAGCTACAAGCAGAACTTAGACGTATCCACCACAATATGATCAAAAAATCGACAGGGAGCGAAATATTCAAAAGAGTGCGACTTTGTATTCAACAGAATGGGACTTATTTTGAGCATTTGATAAATTAAACTTCCTTTTATTTCTGACACTATTTTATTTAGCAAAAAATTATCCTCATGATGAAGATTTTCGATCGATATGATAAAGCTACAGGGTTTTTTTTCTCGTGTTGCGGGTTCGATTCCCGGTTCAATCATGTAATTATTAAAAAATCTATGAATGCAGTTTAAATTGTTTTTTAAATTAAAATAATGTCTTCTTTCAGTAAAATGTTCCATCTACAATATTCAGGGTACTTTCCCTCCATGTGGCATAGCCGTGGGACGCCCTGTATATGTATGTATCATCTTCCACAAAGGTATATATAGTATCAAAATTTAATTTAAAACATGTAATATTAAGACGGCCCTTTCTTTCTTTGACGTACGTGGTGTTGTCTAGGTCGATGTGTCAAAAAAGTGTCCTCCTCCCACGCCTGCGCTGACCCCTCTCCTTCAGCTAGTTAAGGCGGGCTTAGACAGTTGGTTTAAGTACTTTTCGTCATCCAAACTAAAACAAACTATAACAGATACTATACAAGATAAACCTGTAGTGATTGGGCTCATTGGAACCATCGCAACGAGTAGTGGATGACAATGAATGCGATATAATAGTAATAGGTTGCTAGTAGTCCACAATTCAACCTTTTTACTAACTTACCCCGGGTAAAAGGGAGTTATTCTAACTCGACACCACACGGATACCGGGTCGAGAGAGATTAACGACACTCAAAACTTGGGAGCAATTTAAATCACCAAGCTGGCGAGTTAGGTGCATGCAAGTGTAATAGCAATTTGGACGCTGATAAAATTCAATTACTGCTGCAGGTTACATTGCAGTACAGAAACAATTAATTGGCTACTCTACTAAACAAGAAGTTTTTATAGAGCATCAAATAATTGTATGGAAACTAGGTACAGTCGACTACAAAGAGATCGATACGGCCAAAGTTACAAAAAAATGTATACACGACCTTAATCTTAAGGCAATAGAATCGTGTATACATATTTTTGTAACTTCGGCCGTATCGATTTCTTTGTAGTCGACTGTACTAGAGCAAAACATATGGACAGCAGGGAACGTTGACCACAAATGGTCTCGCCGGATGACCAGCGCTGGCTCGCGACTCTCGCGAGCCAACATTATGCTGAGGCGAGAACATTTTGTGACAAACTGCTTAGTCTATAGTTTATATGTCTAGTATTTTAAGTTGTAACTGCATGAATAAGCTTTGTCACGAATAAATTATTTCATTTCATTTCATGTTTGGCTGTAGTTTTGTAGATGTTTTAGAGCATAATGATAAAAGACAAAAGCAGAAGTCGCTAGGCAACTCAAAAACGCCTCATACTAATTGACAGAATTATGACTTCACAAATTTACATTTGTAAGGAAAATAAGTAAAATGCTCGTGAAATACTGCGTTTAGGAAAACATTTTGACGACCGGTTATTAGCCTAGTGGGTAGTGACGCTGCCTACGATGCTGAAGGTCCTGGGTTCCGGTAATTCCGGTAAGAGCAAATATTTGTGTGATGAGCATGAACATTTGTTCTGAGTCTTGGATGTTTTCTATGTATTTATTTATTATTATTATTTGATATTTGTGGGCCTTTAATGTGCCGCTTCGACCAGTGAATGATCTATTGTGGCAGCCCTTTCTTGTTTATAGTTCACCATTAAGACCCGTTGCCTCCAAGAAATTCCAGATTCTTTGGGCGGTGATATGTTGTACCTCTTCTGGGTGCATGATGTGCCGCCCTAGGTAGGTACTTCTTTTTTGCATGAGTGGTCCGCAGGAGCAGAGAATGTGCATTGCTGTCTCCTCTGTCTCCTGGCAGAACCTGCAAGTTGCGTCTTGTTTCATACCCATTTGAAACAGGTGTTTGTTCAATTTGCAATGTCCTGTCAGGATTCTCGTCACTGCACAGGTTTTGTGCCTTTTGAGTTGTAATAGCTCTTTAGACAGTTTACTATTGAACCCTTTAATTAAGGCTTTAGCCTGTTTTTGTCCTTTGGTGGACATCCACAGCTTGATTGCCTCTGATTTTTCTGTGTTACTTAGCAGAGAATATGCTTTCCGTTTTGTGATACCACAGAACGGTTCTGGGCCGACTAGGGTTGTTTCTGCGCCCTTCCTTGCAAGTTCATCTGCTTTTTCGTTCCCTAAAATATCGGAATGCCCTGGTACCCATCTAAGTATGACTTTATTGGAGTTAGCCAGGGTGTTTAAATTGTTTTTTCAAATTTTGGACTAGTTTAGAGTAAGATTCTATGTATTTAAGTATTTGTATCTATTAATTGGGCCAGTCAACTACTTTTTGTTGCTGGTTGCCATGGTTACGTCCCCTGGGTCACTCTTTAAATCTATGATTTTATGGGGCTTAAATCCACTAAACACGTCTTTGTGTTGGTGAACTCATTCTATGGTGGGGCAACTCCTTACCATGATAGGAGCCCAATTTATGGTTTTTTTTAAAGAAACTTTGTCACTATTGTCTCTTGGCTTACCGGGACAGAATAACAACAAGAAAAAGTTGATTGACCCAAATATATCGTCGTCTAGTACCCATAACACAAGCCTTATTCAGCCTACTATGGAACTAGGTCGATTTGTGTAAGATTGTCCTCTAATATTTATTTATTTATTTATATAGTTCTTTACAATTTTATTGTATGTAATTTAATTTAATTTGTTTTTTTTAGACGATAAAGAAATGGAATCATTGAAGTCTCATTTATTTGTATATGTATTTTTTTTACGTTTATTTTACATTATTAATTAGCGGTTACACCAAGCAACAGAAGACAATCGCTCTGTGAACCAGGGCCGTCTTTAACCTATTGGAGGCCCTGGGCAAGTGGGCATATTAGGATAATGGGGCCCCTATGACTTGAAGTAGGGACTTTGTATTTGATCTGAGGGGGGCCCCTATCGATCGCGGGGCCCTGGGCACTTGCCCAAAGTGCCCAATGGGAAAGAGGCGTCTGCTGTGAGCCACTTAACAATGAAAGAGAATCGCATTGCTCCATTTGATAAGTTTTTCCTTTGTTTAATTTTTTTTTGTAATTAATACTTACTGTGTTCCTTATACTGAAATAAATTATATTCTATTCTATTCTATTCTATTGTTTACGAAGCACAAAGATAAGTGAATTCAGTCTAGAAAACCTAATACTAGTACAGTCACGGACTTTAATTGTTGGGCCAATTAGAGCTCACTCTATACTGGACACTTCATAGCTTCCTAGAAAACCAATATTAGTTGACACCTAAATGGCTCAACAATTTAAGTCCTTGACCGTCCACAGTGTAACCCCAAGCCCGCAGGCAGTGGTAATAACAGCTAGATTAAACGTGTTGCGCCGTATGTCTGTCTGTCTGCGTGTCTATCTGTCTGTATGTTTATACGCTGATGAATAAAATAAGAGTCAAAATGAGACAGTGCCTACAAACACAAAAACGGCTCACGCTTGACACAGAATGATGACGTCACATCTTGACACTATGAAGGCCTCTAAATTTTTTTAATAAGACGGTTAATTTTCATGTTCTCTGCCTATCTCTTCTGGGACCACATTGCGTCTATGTATCCTTCAATAGCTGCAGTACTTAGTTCGCAGGCTTTATGTCATCCAACTATTTCGCATCGCTACGTAGGAGCATGGGAAAAATCGTTGAGGAAATCGCTTACGAGCACAGTGCCCACCTATAGCGGGTTCCTCATCATCATCATCATCATATCTGCTAAAAGACGTCCACTGCTGGACATAGGCTTCCCCAAATAGTGCCACAATGATCAGTCCTGCGCCACCCGCATCCAGCGGACTCCAGCGACCTTTACCAGGTCATCAGTCCACCCTACCCACGCTGCGCCTTCCGATACGTGGTCGCCACTCGAGAACCTTTCCGCCCCAATGGCCATCGATTCTACGTGTAATGTGACCTTAGTTAGATACAGTCAACCAATTTGATTTATGGACCACGAAGTCACCTTGTCACATTTACAATCTCTAGGGGCTTCCGTATAGATTTTCAGAGTGACAAGGTACGAAGTGACCCAGCCCTGCTAGCATAACTTGACTCTCGACTCAACTCGCGCGCGAGATAGACTGTCCGTTACTTTCCTATTAATGCTGTCACAAAGTGACATATAGTCTATCACGCGCGCGAGTAGAGTAGAGAGTCAAGTTATGCTAGCAGGGCTGAAATCAAATTGATAGACCGTACTTTTTTTTTCGCGGTTACCTAAAGTGTTAAAAAGTTAGAATGATGAAACCTCCCGTGTTTTCCCAGTACAGCGTAACCCCAATCCCGTAGGCAGAGGTAATAAACGCGGGGCGCATCGCGAGGAATGGATTAAACGTGTTGCGCCCTTACACGCCGACTCTAAATTTTACTTAGTCTATTTAACGGCTGAAGCGGATGCTGGGAGACTGGAAGTGACAGTTGTTTAAGTTTAGTGCAAGCAGGAATTATCAGGCCCGTTTAAATAATAATAATAATAAATTCATTTATTTCCAGACAACATCGGTCCACAATTCACATAAAAATAAAAATAAAATAAAATTAAATTAAATTAAAATACACATCGAAAAAAAATAATTAAAATTAAAAAAAATTAAATTACATAATGGTGTTAACAAAACCCTATGATACGGCGTGGAGCGCAGTGCAGTGGTTTATGTAAGCCCCATCCCACCTGCCTGCAAACATTGCTAGGATGCTGTTGGTACTGGCCCTCACCCTCCCCAGTAGCGAGGCGGCTCGCTTGCGCATGATGGCCGAGAAGCTATCGACGCGCGACGACTTGTTCCAGTATTCAATAAAAAATAAATTACGTCAAATCCCGTTATTTTTAGGGTTCCGATACCTCAAAAGGAAAAAACGGAACCCTTATAGGATCACTCGGTTGTCTGTCTGTCCGTCTGTCACAGCCGATTTGCTCCGAAACCACTGGATCGATTGAGTTGAAATTTGCTACACATATGTAAATTGGTGACCCAAAGATGGACGTGTCAAGTAAATTAATGGATTCTGAACAAGGGGGCCACTTTTGGGGGGTAAACTGGAAAATATATAAAAAAGTTTCGCAAACTGTATTGTGTGACATATCAAATGAAAGGGGTTGTTGTAAGCATGTCAGATAGATTTTTTAAATAATTTACAACAACAATAATACGAAAATTGACCATTCCCCCCCTTATCTCCGAAACTACTAGGACTAAAATTCTGAAAAAAATATGAAAAATAGTTCCTTGCCTACAGATTTCAGGAAAACTTATAAGAAGTTTGAGTATTCAAAAACACTTATGAAATTTAGATTATATACGGAACCTTCACCACGCGAGTTGAACTCGCACTTGTCCGGTTTTTGTATCCCGAAATTGTATTTAGAAAATGACGATAAAATGTTAAATGAGTCGGTTAGAATACAAAAACATATGAAATACAACCGAGATACCAGTACGCGCTCTCCTGTTTAAGAAATCAATTAAGCTCTTAAAAGCTATTTAAACTTGCATGCTAATTGGGCTTTTGCGCTGCTAATTAATGGGTATGTGAGTTGACCGTTAGTGCACAGAAAAACAATGAGAAATAAAGCTTACTTAAAATAACATGTCATTGAATAACCCTGTGTCAAGATAGGTAAAACATTTTTTGTTTTGTACACTTTGTCATTAAAACGTAGAAGTTGATTTTTTTATTGTACTTCCCGCCATTGTGAAGTATGTCACAACATAAATGATTACATTCTGAGTTTGATAATGTATTTTTACAATGCACTTGCTCGGAATGTGCGCCTTTATATGGTTCAACATAAACACGGGAACTCCGCTATGCCCGCACAGCGGACAGTGTCGGCGCGCAGCCGTGCGGGAATGGATATCGGGAAAAAATTCCAACACACGTGCGAGAATGAGATTTCAAGACAGTTAAAATTTCACCTTATGTATTGTTTTTATTTCCTTGCATGATGCATTGTAAAATGTTGTATGATACACGTGCGAATAGGTAATTCCCAACTCGTGTCGATCATCGTAACTCGTTGGGGATTACCTACTTTCCGCACTTGTATCATAAATAACTATTCTAGCCGAAACTTGTCTACTAGAGACATACCTCTGTAAGACTCGACGAGAAACATAAAACAGGTCATTCCTGTGTCCAATAGTTAAGAGGTACCTACGTGCATAAATAAAATATTTTAATCGCGTTAAAATATGTGAGAGGAGACGCCGGTTATGCGGATTAGGATTCCAAGCAAATCATAGTCTTTATAGTGCTTAACTTTGGCAATTTCGACACTAAAGTTGCGACTAAATCCTTAAATATTCTATCTACGATATTTAACACGTTCCCAGACACAGCACCATTCTGAAAATGTGTGATGTGGCACATAAAAAATTCATATTTTTTTTTGTACTTCCATGGACGTAACTACTGCCACATCACTGTTTAGGTAAATATTGTGCCGCCGCTGTTTTGTCTAGGTATGTATGTAATTTGTTACAAACTCAAACTCTCCTCTTGTGGCAGCACGGCCACAGCCGTAACGTCTACAGACGTATTCTGTCACAGGACGCGTCATTCCCCTCATGTAAAATTGAGGTAACCCTTTAAGACTTTAAAAGACGTAGATATATAAACATTATTTTGTACTTGCACCTGTCACGTACTAACGGCAACGCACTTAACTGACTATTTGTGAACTTTACGCCGTTGTAATAAGGTTCACGGATGGTCGGTTGAGTGTGTCGTCGATGGTACACTAAGTTTAGTGTTATTTTATTAGAATAAGTCAGTTAGTGTGGGTAGGTAGTTTTAACATAGCGATTTTCAATTGTTAGAAAGGAGCGCACATTCAACGACAAACTGCCCTAAGTTTGGCGAAACAGAAAATGTATACTTACCGTTAAGTTGTTTCATGAAATAAATTAAAAAAAAGCTTTTGCTGCGGCACTAGGAAAAGTTGTAATGTACCTAAAGCGACACAACATGTCCGCCTTCATTATAATCCTATGAGAATTTGTCGCCCGTGGACGGAGTGGCAGATTTGTCGCGGCCACAGCCGTAGTGCCGTATCACGAGGGTCTCAATTTACGCCTGTAGCCGTACTGTCCGTGAACGTGTTAAGGTATTTTCTCTTCGTGTCGCATGGTCTAGGGACGCTCTGTATAACCCAACTGATTCGTCCAGCTAATCTACATCCTTGTACATGTCTAATAACGAAAGCGTGTTTGTTGTTTCACGCTGGAAAATATCTCAGGAATCAGGCCTGTTCACTGTTTGGGCGGGCTGTACATACATTTATCCTAACGTCTATTTACTCTGAATTCTGGATTACTATTTGTGCAAAGTTAAATATACTGCCGAGCGCCAGCTACGTAAGTCAGAAGCAGAGAAAAGTGACAACTCCTGCATGTTTGTCTACATGTTTGCATGCACGCTGCGGTTCTGACGCTTCTGTAAACTGAACGTCCGTCGGAGTCCGAGGCATCCAGGTGAAGCTAATTGGTTCCTCGGACGTCCACTTAGTTTATTAAGTTGAACAACGGTGATGGGCGTCTACGGCATCCGAGATGAAATCTTTGTAATAAAGTTTTGTTGTTCTACAACCGACAGCAGCCGGACGTTTGTAATGCTAAAAAAACTGTGTCTGTAAAGTCGGTTTACGGAAGATAATTTTACGTGATAACGTCATAAGAAAACATTGATGAAAAATTGCATAACACGTATTTACGCATTTATCGTTAGGAATACTCTACTGGGAAGTTTTTTTTCCCCATACAAACTTTGGACCCCCTGTCACCCCTTTAGAGGGTGAATTTTCTTAGTGCACCACCTTATAAGGAACCTACGTGCCAAATTTGGAATCTCTAGAGCCAGCGGTTTGGGCTGTGCGTTGATATGTTAGTCAACGGAACGGGACAATGAGTCACACTTTTTCGTCCGTGCAGCCAGCGTTAATCGATTTATAAGACGTTATCACGTCAAAAAGGCCTATGTTTATAACAGGACATTTCGTTATTGAGAATATAGGTATAACGCGCGCAGATAAAATAATGTATCTCAAAATGACGGCGGTTACCAATGGTATGGTTGGCATAATGGCTTGTAAAACGGCTGCCCATTTAATTAGTTCTCTAAAAATATTTGCATTATTTTATTGCAGCGAGTATGTAACTGTGTGAGTATAGACAACGATAGGGTGTGAGCGAGATAGCATGCGAACGGAAGCCATTTTCAGATCCATTCTTTATCTACGCGCGTTATACCATGAAACTCTAAGTAGAAATTTGACATACATCGGCGTCCTCGGCATTGTATTCACGTCGACAAAGGAGCTGATAGGCGTCCATGGCAAAACAGTTTATATCACGTCGGTGGCAAACGTGCGGGAGTGAGTCAACGTAGCCTGTGGAGGCTTGCAACTCCAGGGAGTTAGAGTCTCACGGGCTAGCAATCTACACGGACTACTGAATGTCCAATTCCTAGGCCTAGCTTATCTTTTATTAGGCAATCAGCCTAGACTCTGCTGGAGCAGAAGTGAGCCGTTCCCGAGTGTGAGCTTAATTGGGCCGGGTAGCGCGCAGCTTAGGGTTGCCACTTTTTATTCTTTTGACGTGATAACGTCTTATAAATCGATGAAAGTCGAGTGAATGCAGTAGAAATGAGAGCGTTGAGAAGTATGTGTGGAGTGAAATTGAGTGATAGAGTCAGAAACAGTGTGATAAGAGATAAGTGTGGAATAGATGGAGATATAGTCACGAAAATTGAGAAGGGTTTATTAAGGTGGTTTGGGTATGTAGAGAGGATGGATGAGAGAAGATTAACGAAGAGAGTGGAAGGTCAAGTCGGAAGGGGAACCTAGGCGAACTTTCTCCGATCAAATTGGAGAAATGTTACAAAAAGGCCAGGTCAAAAGTACCCTAAACCGACAAGCATGTATGAGAAATGTTATGAAGGTGAGTGAAGCGAAAGTGGTTTGTCAGGATCGTAGCAAATGGAGATCCGTGATCTCTGCCTACCCCTCTGGGAAAGAGGTGTGATTATATGTATGTATGTATGTAAATCGATGACCGCCGGTTGCACGCACGAAAAAGTGTGACTCATTGTCCCGTTCCGTTGACTGACATATCAACGCACAGCCCAGACCGCTGGCTCAACAGATTCCAAATTTGGCACGTAGGCTCCTTATAAGGTCTAGGGGTGCACTAAGAAAGGATTTTTTTAAAATTCACCCTCTAAGGGGGTGAAATGGGGGTCAAAGTAAGTATGGAAAAACAAGATTAGATCGACTATTTTATTCGTAACTTAAAAGGAGTATTCCTAACGATAAATGAGTTTTATGTTACGTGTTATGCTATTTTTTATCAATGTTTTCTTATGACGTTATCACGTAAAATTATCGTCCGTAAACCATTACAGACAACCATTTTTTTACTCATTTAGAGTCTGGCCAGCGAGTCGTGATATAAGCCTTTTTTAATTTTTTATATGGCAACAATTTTACCCATAAAATAAGCTTTCAGATATAACTTATATCTATACGTGTTTTGATTTTAATTTGCCGCCTTTTTGGGATTTTTGTCTGTAGTCTAGTAGTATGGATGAATTATGATTAATTTTTATATATTTTTATTGTAAATGCTTGACTTGTAAATGTGCCTGAAGTATTGTAGTCGAAGAATTAATGTTTATTGTGTTTTTGATTGCACTTGTGAAATATATGGGTGCATGTAACGTTTAATACATAATATTTGTAGAGCGGTTTTACTAGTATTTACGAGTGACATTTAATATTGAAACAAATGAGCATATTTAATTGAACCAAAAGATTTCCGAGTTGTACAAGACAACTGAATATATTATAAGGAATTCAGCCATGATAACACATAACCCGGCAAGCATATTGTGAAAAAAAGTTACATCAAGCATGTGGCAGGGTATGACATACCCAAAATTTAATGCCCCATAATATAGTTGTTTAATGTTATTTTATTTTCTTGATAATGTATAGTTAAATAATTAATTAGTTAATGGAATTAAATCGAAAAAAAGTTTTAATTATGAAATTATTTTTATTTATTCATGTTTATCTTCTGTAATTATAGGAACAAAAATTTAGGGGTTTAAAAAAATCAACAATAAAACAAAAAAATAACTCTTTAAAATATAAATCAACTTTAAACTGAAAGATACTGAGATTTTCTTCTTAAAATATAGTAATTAAAATTTTTAAGTAAACAATATGACTAATGGGGAATGAATGAAAATTTTAGAAATGCCAGATTATTTTTTTGGTGATAGGAATAACCTTCCTTAGCACCAGAATTTTTTTTCAGATTTTTCAGCTGCGACGATTATTTTTGAAAAATATAAACAGTTTCCTCATTTACGTTTTGGGTCAAGAACGGTAAATAGACACTTTCCTTGATCTGTCTCATATTACAAAAAACTATCTTAAATATCTGTGGTAAACTGACACTGGTAATGACCAATATAGCTGCTGCAAGTGTCAATATCATTGCCAGTGTCAGTTTACCACACATATTTAATATATTTTTATGTAATATGAGACCGATCGATGAAGGTGCCAAACTGACCCAAAACGTAAGTGAGGAAACTGTTTATATTTTTCAAAAAAAATTGACGCAGCGGAAAAACCTGAAACTTTTTTCTGGTGCTAAGGAAGGTTATTCCTATCACCAAAAAAATAATCAGGCATTTCTAAAATTTTCATCCATTCCCAATTACTACCATACCTAAATCCGGAAATTTTTCAATTTTGCATGCTACAAATATTACGGGCTTGCCGCAAGCGTTGCAGGAACGTTTGGTTTTTATATCCTTATGTATGGACAGTCCTGGTATCCAACATACCGTCCAGATACATTTACATGTCTAGGTGAAGGCTCACCCAGTTATTTTTCCATTTGCCGGCGGATATAGCTTAGAATATTTTTTTGTTGATTTTCTTGAATTTAAGTGTTCATAAATAATAAAACAATATTAACTAAAATAAATAAACGCGTCTCAAACCTATACAATAGAATCATAAAAAAGAATTAAGAATAATAAAAAAAACTTAATAAAATTATTAAAAATGTATACTTAAAATAAATACGTCAAAAATGAGGCAGGGTATGACATACCCGAGACAGGTTTGTGCACGAATATTCCGGCCAGTGTGTCACGCCACACTGTGATCACGCCATTATCCCCTTTCGCACACCCCTGCCTCCAGCTACACAAAAGACACACGGAGATATAATGAGGGGGGGGGGGGGGTTAATAAAACTTAGTCCCTTGCACTATAGGCAAAGTCATCTACAAACCATAAAACACTCAATAATTTGTTAATAGGTACGAACTATTAACAAATTATTGAGTTTTTTATGGTTTGTAGATGACTTTGCCTATAGTGCAAGGGACTAAGTTATTTGTTAATAGTTCGTACATATTAACAAATTATTGAGTGTTTTATGGTTTGTAGATGACTTTGCCTATAGTGCAAGGGACTAAGTTATTTGTTAATAGTTCGTACATATTAACAAATTATTCAGTGTTTTATGGTTTGTAGATGTACTGTACCAGTCAAGTGCAAAAATATGTAGGTATCGATTTTATCCGCTCATAAATATGTACAGTCAGCGCCAGATAGATAGTAGCCGCTAAAGTAGCCAAATATATCGTAACACATCCTTATTCCTATAGCAATAACGACGTGTTGCGATATATTTGGCTACTTTGGCTGCTACTAACTATGTGACGCTGACTGTACCACAGCTTTATTCCGCTAACATAAGAGCGATACGACATATTTATGAGTAAGTTATTATGCACCCATATTTTTGCACTTGACTGTACCTGTTCGACTTCTTATTATTCATAAAAAATATTTCACTAAGATCGACAACCCTAGCGCTGAAACTGAGCGTCTCACACAAGGCATTAATTTGCATTATACTCCACAGTGCATAACCCTATAAAATGTGGTGTAATAGACAAGCTTATGCAATAAAGGCCAATTTCCCTTGAATCGGTACACTCTCTCCAAGTTAATTTTAATGAAACGATTAACGGCATGCAAGGGAGTTTGAACCCTCGATGTTTCGCGTTATTAAATTCTTCTTAACATTTATCTTGAGTTATATTAGCCATGGATGGATTCGCTGAAGTATAATTTTATTAACATAATCAAATTTTGTAGTATTGTAGTCGAGTGGGTCCATATCGGATTGCATACAATTTAAGTAAATAAGGGCTAAGACTGAACTTTATTCACTTACCCACTTAATCAGAGCTACCCACACAGTCCAGTCCGGCCCAGTCCAGTCCATTCCGGTCCGGTCCGGTCCGTCCGGTCCGGTCCGTCCGGTCCGGTCCGTCCGGTCCGGGCGGTCCGGTCCAGTCTAGTCTAGTCTCTCACTCACAGCTTGTGACACCTTAGGAGTTACAAGCGTCCACAGACTATGGTATCTGCTTACCATCAGACAGGCTGGTTGCTGATTGCCACAGTGCTGGTATAAAAAGTCTTAATACGATTTGGTGATATTGTCGCCCTTCAAACAAGTGCTTTATGTCTTCGCCATATCATCAGGCTGTCATTAAAATAAGTTGAATACTGCCCCAGTTGTACAAATGACATTGTCAACGACAGAGTATGGTCTCACGATGATACATTATCATTTTTTTTACATTCTAAGATGCGTTGTTATATTGCCATCAAATTCCTAGAAGAGGCAAGTGAATAAAATAGATGCTAATGACATGAATTAATGCTGGGGTCAAATAAATTTATTACGTTAAATAATCTATACATATAATAAAGCTGAAGAGGGTCGAAAGTCTGTACATGGAAGATAAACGAAAAAAATTTGGCTGGGGATACTTAGAATTGATAACAGAACACGTTCCAACAGTTTTTAGAATTTTTGTCTGTTTATCTGTTTATCTGTTTATCTGTTTGTCTGTTTATTTGTCAGAGTATCACGTGGAAACGGCTGAACGGATTTTGATGCAAACTTTACTAATCTGTCGAGAGAATCCCCGGATAGGTTTTAAGCTACAAAAATCTTTAAGATTAGGGTTCAAAGGGGGTAGAAAATGGGGTTGAACTTTGTATGGGAACTCCTTGAATGTACGGGCTACAGACTTGAAAATTGGTAACCATAAACTTGACTGGAAAGTAAAAACGACCCCATTCAAACTTTTAGCAATGTATAGATAAAACGTGAAAAATATGGGATGAAAATAGGTTCTGAGGCGACTAGAAACTATATAATGTTGCAAGAGCGGGGTTATAACAGTATCATTACCATGGTAACATGTCGTCAATATATTCGAAAATTCATCGTGTTCTTACAACTGATAGTTAGTCCAGTGGTTTGACCCATAGCTTACGGAGTCGGTGTCCCCGAGTTCAAACCCAGCATGCACTTTTTGTAGTTTTAATTTTTTTGTGTCTGCTTTTTTGAAAATGTATATTTTTCAAAAAACGCAGAGAAGCTTCGTGAATAGAGGATTTTGATGCAACTTTTACTTAATCGGTCGAGAAAATCCCCGGCCAGGTCATAGGCTGTAAAAATGATAAAAATTAGTTCAAAGGGGGTAAAAAATGGGGCAAAACTTTGTATGGGAACTCCTCAAATCCATGAGCTTTAGACTTAAAAATTGATAAACATACACTTGACTGGAAAGTAAAAAGAACTCCATTCAAACATTATAAAAAAAATATAGATAAAACGTGAAAAACCACGGGATGAAAATGAGTGCTAGATGGCTAAAGACTATCTATAATAACCAAAAATGTTTGATATCTCAACCGATAGTAGCTGTTAGACATTAGAAACCTAATTATTTTGGAAACTCAGTCGCTGATAACGTCGCTGTTAATATTGAAATCCAGCAACCTTGATCTTCGTCTTCCTATATAATTGCTATGAATTCAGAGGTCATCTAAAGATGTATGATAGGTTGAGTTTAATACTTACGTCGAATTAGCATAGTTCACCAACGTCAAGAGACGTGGGTATAAAATTTGGAAACAACCGCATTCCGCGGAGAATTAAGTAGGTACCATTTTTTTATGTATAAAACTTCAGCGTTTGTGACATTTAGAAATATTATTATGAATACTCGGGTATAGTGAGCGTCCGCATGAGCTAGCTCTCGGGCCTTCGGCCCTCGGGCTCGCATAGAAGCGATGTATTGGGCCTTTCATTCATACGAAAAGCTCGGCCTTCAGGCTCGCTTGCCTCGCCACTCACCTTCGGGACTTTGGAACTCAGATTTCGCTTTCAAGACACTTGGAGATAGTGTGCGTCAGTCCTCGGGCTCGCATAGGAAGCGCTCTCTTAAACGGTTCTTTGGGCCTATCATTCCAACGAAAAGCTCGGCCTTTGGTTTTGCTTGCCTCGCCGCTCTTCTTCTGACTTCTCTCGCTCGGGACTTTGGTCTCCGGTTTCGCTTGCAAGACACCTGGGTTTAGTTAGTGTTCGTGAAGGCTCGCCCTCGGGCCTTCGGCCCTCGGGCTCGCATAGAGAGCGCTCTCTGAAGGGTTGGTTTGGTTGGGCATTCATACGAAAAGCTCGGCCTTCGAGCTCGCTTGCCTCACCCCTCAACTTTGGACTTTAAGGCTCATGTTTCGCTTGCAAGACACCTGTGGATAGTAAGTATCCATGGAGTCTCGCCCTCGGGCCTTCGATGCTCTGGCTCGCATATGGAGCGCTATCTATAAGGGTACGTTGGGCCTTTCATTCCTACGAAAAGCTCAGCCTTCGGCCCCGCTTGCCTCCCCGTTTACCTTCAGGACTTTGGCTCTCAGGGGTAGTTTGACAAGACACCCGGAGATATAGAGTATCTTTGGGGTCTCGCCCTCGGTCCATTTGTTTCAATTATGAAATCTTATATTTAAATTCCGGTTATGGTAATTTTTCTTCTACTTAGGTACTTCGTTTGCAATAAAGATTAAGTAAACCAATATAACTAAATGTTATTGACGACAAAGTTTATGAGGATTTGAACTGTTACACGCATAATTTATAGAAATGAAATCGTAATAATCTAATTTATCAGTGTAGTAGGTACCTATCGTATGGTGAAACATAAGAATATCATGTCATCCATAATTTATACGCGTACGAAGTCGCGGGCAGAAGCTAGTACAGTATATATTTAAAATATTATCATAGGGGGAATTTAATGTTCTATGATGGGTATTCCGCAGCTTCGCATCCAAATCTTTCTATTCTTCTTCTCGTTCCTCTAATTCTCATAGAGACCGCTCTGATGATTGATATTTGTATATTTACTTTGATCCAGCTTATTATTTGTGAGTATGGTTTGGACCATGTTTCGGTAAAGGTCGCGGGAATCCGCTGTATGGAGGTGGCGCAGGACCAGTCAATTTGGCACACTTTAGGGGAGGCCTAAGTCCAGCAGTGGACGTCTTTCCGCTGATATGATGATAATGATCAATCTTACATAATCAAACTTGGATAACAGAACCCCGACAAGGTATAAGAGTTCTCAGAGTGTTTTGACAAACACCATGTTTAATTCAAAGTCAAATGAAGGCCTATTCAGATAACTAGTTCTGTGTTAGGTGTAATGGTTGCGCTAAATAGCTAAGGTGTGAGAATGAGTCTTTTTGCATTGTTATGATGTGTTGATAGAGAGCATTATGTCAATAACAGTAAATATAGTATGTTAGTATGATTTTGTATCAAGTCATGTATTATATAGTCCTCCTTGACTTAACCGATAGCGACCCTTACAATTTTCTCTGATAGGCACGTTAATGCCTAACAAGTATCAAGTCATGTGGCGAGGAATTCATGCACAGTTTAACGTGTGTGCACGGACAAAGTGATCAAAATATGTGAACACGCCTTTATTGTTAAGTACACGTAATTGTAATTTTTATTACTGCAGAAGCGGTGCCGTTTTCATCTGAGTATAAATCATTAAGAGGAGTAACCACGCAAGATGGTTTTCTTCAAAACACCCAGGCTTTAAAAGCCTGTGAATAAATCTGAAAAGAAAATCCTCTGATATTTTATTAAGCGTTCCAGAGCTTGACACTGGCCCAATGCTTGACACTTTATATCTTCATTCATAACAGCAAAGGTGTGCTCGCATATTGTGTCAACTATTAGGGATTGAGGTGTAAGATACTAAGTAAAAGAAAACTAGAAAAAAAGGTAGTTTCAATAAAAAATATATAATTGCATATCCAAAATGTCATAGTTTGATATTTAAATAAATAAAAAAAATTGTGGGTCAATTCACACCAATTGATCTAGTCCCAAACAACGGATAAACATACTTATATAGATAAATACATACTTAAATAGATATTAAACATCCAAGACGCGAGAACAAACATTCGTATTCATCATACAAATATCTGCCCCGACCGGGGATCGAACCCGGGACCTCACGCTTCATAGTCAGGTTCTCTAACCACTAGGCTATTGGGTCGAAAATGGTAAAATAATCATTCGTTTTGACAATATGAATTACTTCCGATATCACGAGTTGATACTACTACGCGCACAGCAAATGAGCTAACACTGTAGAGAAAATGAAACAAAATTCTGTGGGATTAGTTATCGGTTTACAGGTTTCATTAAACCTAAATCAGTGTATTATGATCTAAAAGAGATCTGTTCTACCTTATTTTCCACGTAACACCGTTTTCGTGAACGCAAGGAAACATTAAAAATAAGTAGTCTGGCCTAGAAACAGCCAATTTTCACGTCACCGCGACGGTTGGAAACAATTTTCTAATCGGAAAACAAAATCAATCTTTTTTAACTATTTTCAAGACGAACAGAAATAGTTATTTGTGTCTCAACTCAAGGGATTAAAATGATGTATTTACGGAGAGGGCAGTACATTGAATATAGTGTGAAGCGAAGGATTCTACGATAGAATCCTCAGCGTAGCGAGGGATTCTAAGTTAGAATCCTGAGCGTAACGAAGGATTCAAGCGTTAACGCCCATGACGAAAATAAATTTGCTCCTGAGCGACACATACAATTTTTCACACCGACTATGAGGAAAATATAACAGTCATCGATTGTTTTGATTTCAGTAAAACGTATAATAAATATTGTCATTTTTTTTTGATTTTTACGAAAAAAAAAAATCATTTAAAGTTGTTAAAGTAAAATTTTTAAATATGTTCGTTTTTAATCGATTACGATAAAATTACAAACGACTATCTTATTAAGATCTGTGTTCAATTGGCACATTGCGTAAATGCTACATGCCAATGAATAAATTAAAAAGTAGCTTGAACAGAAAAGTAGCATTTTGATCGCTTTCGTCGTGGAGCAAAACTTACTTTTCCGAATGATTAGTGTGAATAATATTTTGGTGAGTAAGGGGGTGTTCATTATTTTTCGTAAACTTCTGCAACCTGAAATTTTGTAAATAGCTTTCTATTTATGAGTACTATCTACAAAAAAAATATGAACATCCAAATCGACGATACATAATGGAAAGTTTATCCTGTTCCAGGCGGGTTCCTGGCTGTAAAAGTGTTGCCTAACTGTACATCATCATCATCATCATCATATCAGTCGAAAGACGTCCACTGCTGGACATAGGCCTCCCCCAGAGAGTGCCAAATTGACCGCATCCAGCGGACTCCCGCGACCTTTACCAGGTCAAGAGTCCACCTTGTGGGGGGCCTACCCACGCCGCGCCTTCCGGTACGTGGTCACCACTCAAGAACCTTTCCGCCCCAACGGCCATCGGTTCTACGTGCAATGTGCCCCGCCCACTGCCTAACTGTACAGTTAATATTAACTAGAGTTGTATTTGTCTTCTGAATATCAAATTACATCATACTGCAATCCCTGTTGCACTAAATAAACTAATAATTTTGTATTGTAGACTGCTTCATCGCAGCTACTGTAAACAGGTGGCTTTCAAGTTGAATCAATTGTGTCAATAGATGCCACAGGAAATAGCTTGCAGTACGATTCCAAAATACCAGGGGTTTAATGGAATTTCCTAAATCAACTTATCAGATATCTACATATGTTTATACCAAAATAAACTCTTTCATTTTAATTTTTTTCATCGGAGGGGTAATCACGTAACGTTTTGAACGCGCGTTAGGTAGATCCAACTGTCATTTTTCCATATAAAAATTGACGTTTAGATCTACCTAACGCACGTACAATGCGTTACGTAATCGACCAACCGCAGACAACATTACTGTGGTGATCGCTGCTACATATAATATCAATTAAAGAAATACTTGTCGTATCCTGGGGGGTAATCACGTAACGTTCCGAACGCGCGTCTGACAGTTAAATCTCAATCTAACTGTCATTTTTTCATATAAAATTGACGTTTAAATATTACAGTCGTTCGTAAGAAAAGTTACGTGATCGACCCACTGGACCCTTGTATACAGACTTTGAAGTACACAATTTAATCTAGAAAGTTTTTTGCTAAAAAGACTAGTACTAATAAGTTCAGGACCAGTGGCTGTTAGCAATGTATAAGTTGCAGAACATTCTCAAAATATCAGGGAAGTTTTCAGAAATTTTCGAAAAAGTTTTCGGCGGTAAGTACATAAAAAATTAAAAATAAATTTCTACTGGGAATTTTTCATAGATGTATCATGAATTACATGTATAATCTATTATTCTTTAAGCAGGCAAATTAAACAGCTGGTAATGTATGTAACCAGAGGGTTTTTGACATGTTTTCAATGTTTATAAAATTTAAGTTCTTAGAACTTTCCTTATTAGACTTTTCGCAACTATGGAAACTTCTCCGCGGTGCATTGCTAGTGGGTGCAAAAAAAATAAACTAGTTGTCCGTTTTGTGACTATAAAAGGCTTAACAAATCTACACCAATACTGCTATAACTTTACTACGCCAATGATAACAATAAACGCAGTATTGAACACCGATTCATTACCTTCTAAACTTCTTAACAACCAATCATGTTCTCATAAAAAAACAACTCTACAATCCACACGATAAGGTCGTTATTCCAAAAGGCACTTAAGATACATACGACTATTGTTTAAATGTACGTTTTCACTGGACAGCACAATAGGCATAGTATCACAAAAGGAAGAACGCGGACGGCATACAACTTTCTGTCCAGTGAATGGCTGAATGAGTGAATGACAATTTCGATCTGAAATGAACGACCCATTCAATATTGCTTGAGTAACCAGCATCAGCGTTTCAAAGGTAACCTAACTTTTAGTTCGTTTAGTGAAGTGAATGCATAGATAGATAAGCCGAGCGGTCATGTAGGTGCTGATAGACTTGTCATTCAATTGTAATGGGCATTCTAGCGAATATCACATTACAGGCAGTTCACAAAATAAACTGGAGCATTTTAGCGAGCATTCTCTAACGAAACGACATTATATTTGCTTCGAGCTTTTTGCCGAACCAAAGAATTTTGCTATGCGACCGATTAGCTACCGGGGGTGCGTGCCACCTTACACAACCGGGAAAAACAGTTTTCTCTCATACCGCGACAGTCAAAGTAAACGTCAATAGGTTATGGTGATCACCTACCTACAATTTCAAGAAGTAGCATTGAAAAATGCCACATGCCCTGCCTATTCCTTTCGGGGAAAAAGCGTGAGTTTTTGTATATGTAAGTAAAATACAATTTCTCCGCTACCCAACGGTTGACTAGAAAAGATCGCTCTTTAGCAATAAGACCGTCTGTTGTTTAAGTTGTTGTTGTTCTGTATTGTTTACATGAATTGAGGTGTGCAATATAGTATTTGTATTGTATAGTACACAATTACCAATTGCAATAACATTTGGTGCTCATTAAACATACCTAACAAATCACAAACAAAGCCCAATTCAACGCAAAACGCTATGAATTTCGCTATGTTTCGCTGCAATAATTTATCCAATTCGAATAGACGAACAATAATCGAAACTGGAATCGCTACGTTACGCTGGTGCAATAATCGAAATTTGGACAATCGACTTGGCTCGGTGTGTCTCAGTGCACCGATTTATTTGGGTCTTTCCATGTACGAGCTGCATTCTTGAATTCAATATTATCGTGTTAACTCAATTGGCACTGTTTCAGAAAAGTGTATCTCTTAGTCAAGTTATGGGGTGGGGTGGGGGGTTGTGACTCTTGGCAGAACATAGTTTTTTGCAAACAATCTGACACCGTCGATACCCAGGCGCAGTGCAAGGTGCAGAGTGCATGCAGAGGCAAGGTGGGTGCCGAAGACGTCCAATGATATGTCTGCTTGCGGCCAAAAGTAGAGGGGGGGGGGGGGGGGGCAAAGACGTTCCACGCTACAGATAAAGTAAGAAAGCTTCTTTCACACGTTTCATTCGGAAAATTAAGGTTTGCTCCACAATGAGATGGATCAAAATGCTACTTAATTCATTTATTCAATTGGCATGTACCATTTACGCAATGTGCCAATTGAACACAGATCTTAGTAAAATAATCGATTGTAACTTCATCTTAATCGATTAAAAACGACCATATTTCAAGTTTTAACTTTAACAACAACGTTTATATGAAAATTTATGAATATTTCGTAATATTAAAAAAAACTGTCACAATAAATTATACGTTTTACTGAAATCAAAACTATCAATAACTGTTATATTTTCCTCATAGTCGGTGTGAAAAATTGTATGTGTCACTCAGGAGCAAAATTATTTTCGTCATGGGCGTTAACGCTTGAATTCTTCGTTACGCTCAGGATTCTATCCTAGAATCCTTCGCTTCACTCTGGATTCAATGTACCGCCGTAAATACATCATTTTGCTCCGTTGAGACAATAACTTTTATCTGTCAGTTTTTATGACATGACCTATAAATTAGATTTGCGTCGCCTAAATCGTTTGCCTAGCATGATTGCGATTACGTCGGACATAAAGCACGGTTACTATACTAGACCACTTAACTCGGTCCTCGCCTGCGCGGCGCGTGCGTGCAGAGGTACGACGCGACGATAAAGGGGTACAGGCGACGTGCGGGAGGCAAAGCCCGGCGCCCGCAAGCCACACGCGCCCCTTTATCGCCGTACCTACCCCTGCACCCGCGCGCCACGTAGGCGAGGACACAGGCCCGTCTAACCTAGCATTCGTACCTCTCGTACGCTATAGTTAGACCGTTGAACTGAGTACAGGGGCAGGTATGGCGGTAAAGGGGCGCGCGCGGCGTGCGGGCGCCGGGATTTGCCTCCCGCACGTCGCCCGTGCCCCTTTATCGTCGCACCCCTGCACCCACGCACCGCGCAGGCGAGGACACAGGCCCGTCTAACTAGCATTCGTACCTCTCGTACGCTATAGTTAGACCGTCTAACTGAGTATGGTGATAAAGGGGTACCCTTTTATCGTCGCACCCCTGCACCCGCACACCACGCAGGCGAGGACTCACTTAAACGGTCTAACAATAGCGTACGAGAGGTACGAATGCTATTAGTTAAACGGGCCTGTGTAAAAGGACTTTAACTCGGTGGTAGTTTATCGACATTCATAGGTGCATGTAATATGCCTAAATTGAAGAATAAATCACTTTGACTTTGACTTTGACTTTGACTGTCAATTTCGTGTACTGGCATAGAAAACTGGGTAGAACCCAAACAAGCCCGATTCCCGTTGTTAACAGCGTGTTATTTACGGCGGCGCGACGCGCGATCAGCTCAATAATTCAACGATTTCAGCCCGGAATCCGTGGTGCTATAAATGGCCTTTAGATTTCGGGCAGGTTGGCAGAATTGTTAGGTAACTCAAAGTATGCAACAATTTTCTTATCAAATAGTGATCTCGGGCTGCGAAGGCGGAAGCTTCTGCTCATAGGCACTTTCAAACGGTGTTCCCTTGATACGAGCGTAATACTATGTTTTTTTTATTGTATGATCTGTTATGTATATTTGTATTTTTTTTGTGCAATAATGTGCTTACTACTACTACTACTATGTTAGCAGTCAATATGTGTTTGCAACTACTATTTAATTGAGTTTGCGGGTCCAAAAGTAGCAATAATGAAAAAATAAATATACAACGTGAAAGTCGAAGAGGTACTTTTGCGGCAATGGGAGATACTTTAGCCTTAGCACTATATTTCCCCCATACAAATTTAAATATGTGCAGCCCTTTTCAACTTATAGCCTTTTAAACATTCAATAAAAAAAACTACTTGTGCCAACCCTAACCAGGTGACTGGGTCAATGAACTTACAAGTAAATAATATTTTATAATTTATTTGATTTATTTGACATTTATACGTCGATCATACATCAGTGCGATTACGTCAACGCTCGGTAATAAGCTTAACCTCTTCAGCGCCATAAAACTAACGAAGTGACGTGCTCTGTATGCCAAGGAGATGCAATAGGGTCATTATCACAGTGAAAAAGTAGTAAATTTGTTTTGTTTTTTACTTAATTCATGATTCTAACCATTACAGATCTACTGTATATCACTTAAAAGATTCAATATTTTCGGAAACGTCCCTCATCGACTTCCACGCTGTATATCAATATAAAATGAAAATCCCACGTTTAATATTTTCATGATATCAATTGTAATTGCGTTCAAATCAGTCTATTGGTGCCGGCTATAAGGGCCTTATCACACTTGCGATTTGCGGGCGAGTTGAAAGCGAGGCGAGCGCGCAGCGAGTTCACTGCGAGCGCGTAACGATTTCCCCGCGAGCGCGCAACGAATTCGATGCGTACTCGCGGGAAAATTAGTACCTCTAGACGCGGTGAACTCGCTGCGCGCTCGCGGCAAACTCGCTGCGCACTCGCGGCGAAATCGTTACGCGCTCGCAGCGAACTCGCTGCGCACTCGCAGCGAACTCGTTGCGCGCTCGCTTCGCTTTCAACTCGCTCACAAATCGCAAGTGTGATAAGGCCCTAATGCAGGGTGGGCGCCGAAGACGACCAACGATATAAGGGCGCGCATCGCACATAATGTCCTGTGATCAGCTCAATTTGATCAAGGGCAGTGTGGTACACAAACGTCAATTAGACCAAGTAGAAAACGGTATAAGTAAATCAAAGTGCAACATGTGAAAAATAGCGAGCTTCACGATCCTAAGCAGCGTTCAACTAGTAGTTTGGCATGGCATTTTACAGTCGTGTACTCTATTCGGTGTACGACTGTGGTGCTATGAGGTTGTAAGGTATTTGCAATAGGTACAATCAGGTTTGTTGTTCGTTTAGCGCCACCCAGGGGACACGAGCAGGGTGCGAGCGGCGATTCCTGCGAATGTGAACCACTTCATCCCCCAAGAACTTCAACCTCCAACTCATGGTGGTGAGTAAACTCGCCAGAGCTCGCGAGCAACCGCTGTGTTGAGAGTGTGGGCCTGGCCACATGTCTGCGATGCGGTGCGTTGCAGCGCCGTAAAAAACTCGCGTTGCGGCGCCGCAAAAACTCGCGTTGCGGTGCCGCAAAAATTTGCGTTGCGGCGCCGCAGAGATTCACGCCGCGCCGTGAGTTTCTACGGCGCCGCGTTGCATCGTGTCTTCCTAAGGTGCTGCATCGTGATAATACAACGATCAGTCTTCCAACATATATGGACCATATCACACGTATTCTGCTCTTGTAGTGGTTAAAAAGACGCATAAAACAAACCAAATAAAAAGAAGACTTTGAGTGAACCCATACCTTTCCATCATGAATCCTGATGAGAGTCATTTCAAGAGGAAATATGGGGCGTTGAAAATCAGTGACAGCAAATTTCATGATTATTTTAGAATGACAATATCAATTTTCGAAGGACTACTGAGCAAAATATCACCTCGGATTAAAAATATACATACTGTGTGATATGGCAATGGTCCATACCTGCTTAAAGACTGATCGTTGTAGTGTCACGACGCAGCCCATTAGAAAACACGATGCAACGCGGCGCCATCGCCATAGAAACTCACGGCGCGACGTGAATTTCTGCGGCGCCACACCCCGCAGACATGTGGCCAGGCCCTGTGAGACCATTTTTACAAGCTTTTATGTAACTTGCAATGTAGGTTTCTTCGAGTGGAATCATGCAACTCCATTTTCACGCAGATATCTTCAACCGACTGAGCTGAAATTTTGGGTTTAACTATAGTTTGGAAGACAATTCAATATCTAGCTGATCTAATGACGGAGATAGAAGGTGGCCATGAGAATCGTTGAGTTTGGGCTCGCTAAAATCATCTCAACTGGTAGTTGATGACAGCATTCAGAAAAGTACAGTTGGCAATATCATCATCATCATCATATCAGCCGAAATACGTCCACTGCTGGACATAGGCCTCCCCCAAAGAGTGCCACAATGACCGGTCCTGCGCCACCCGCATCTAGCGGACTCCAGCGACCTTTACCAGGTCATCAGTCCACCTTGTGGGGTGCCTACCCACGCTGCGTCTTCCGGTACGTGGTCGCCACTCGAGAACCTTTCCACCCCAATGGCCATCGGTGGCCCACAATAAAAGCTTGTACCCAAAATATTTTTTGTCATAAACATATTTAGCTAGCTGTCACCACGGTGAATCCTCAAAGTAATAATTGTCCGCAGCGCCCTTGTGATTCTTCTGGTATCGCAAGTGTCAATATGCGACGGTATCTGCTTACCGTCAGGCTGGCCGTATGCTTGTTTGCCACCGTCATAGGATATAAAAACACAGCTAAGTCGGACGGCTTCCAGCTCCATGAAGACATACAATATTACACATATGTACATATGATATATTATGGCACATGAGTCGTTATAGATATCTCAAACGTGATATAATGTTCATATAACTTGATATATTACATCGTCCATTGTCTGCATGCTAGTGGTTAGGATCTACTGAATTATTGAATAATATCAGATTATACTCGGACAGAAGGGTCAAATCATTTATACATAAATACCTACATATCCGAAAATCGTACAAGCATTATTTACCAACTGAACTTTTTTGAAAGAAAGAGACATTTTTTCGTGACAGTCTCCAACTACTCGTTGATTAAGTGGCAGTGGGTGGGGGCACATTGCACGTAGAACCAATGGCCCTTGAGGCAGAATGGTTCTCGAGTGGCGACAAGGTGGACTGATGACCTGGTAAATGTCACGGGAGTCCGCTGAATGTGGATGGCGCAGGACCAGTCATGGCGACACTCTTTGGGAGACGTTTAAAATTTATTGACTTTGACTTAAACTCCTTCTTCTTAAATTTAAGAGTTATCCTCTTGTCGGTGGAGTATTTTCCATTTCTCTCTGTCGTACGCCAGCCCTTTGATTTGATGATACGACATGACACCAGCTTTCTCCTTTATTTGGTCCATACAACATATATAAATAACTTCGCCGTGGTCTTCCCCTGCCTCTCTTTCCTTCTATCTTACCTTCCATGATGGTTTTAAAGAAGTTGTCGATAGATATTTAAAATCTTAAACTTCTTATTTTGTACAAAAATACGTTCTGTGAATTAGAACCAAATGATTCTAATAAAAAGGATCAGAACATCGTCTCGTCTGTTACCAACCATTCTCTCTTCGATATTATTGAGTTGAATGCGTGTTGAGTGATGTTTGAATAAGTTATCGAAATGGACTTGTCTGAGTACATTTAATATTTAATTGGGAAGTTTATAACGCAGACTATTGGGGTTTGTAGGGCATTTTATGTACGAACCTTAAGTGGCCATTATTAATATTGTATTTACTGACTGTCCGTGCGTCTTCGTCCGCGTATTAAAAGTCATGCGAAGCCGTGGCTTCAATGTGTATCCATACTAATCCTACTAATATTATAAACGTGAAAGTTTGAATGAATGGATGGATGTACGTTCCAATTAATCTCAAAAACTATTGGACGAATTTATATGAAAACTTTCCAGTTATGGCTTATATATCAGAATAGGACATAGGCTATACATTTTGTCAAATTTCATCGCTTATAGGAACGAAAAAGGGGATGAATCTTTGTATGGAGACCAAATGATTTTGCTCGTTGACTTCATCAGGCGCTGAGTTTCAAAATGTAGGGAAAACTAAAATCCGACTCGCACTTGACCAAAATTCTAATTGATATTAGGTATTAAATAACACTTTGTAAATGAAACTATGTCTGTCTACGTGTCCCGTTTTCTCGCCTAAATGGCTATATTGGCAAGATATCGAATGAAGATGAACGTAAGATGGTTCTTTTACCAAAACTCACATTTTAAGGAGATGAAATAGGAAATGAAAGTCCGTATGAGGAACCGTTTTATACGCGGACGAAGTCGCGGGCGGTAAGCTAGTATTATAAATACGAAAGTGTGCATGTCTGTCTGTTTGATTTTCACGCTTAAACCGCGGAACCGATTGAGCTGAAATTTGGTACGGAGATAGTTTTAGACCCTAGCAGAGAATAGTATAATAGTATTACATACAGAACGGACACGAACCGCCCCCCACTGAAGTCGGCTACCTCACCGCTGGGCGTCACTTGCCGGGCGCGCTGCCGGGTAAGCCCAGTGCGACGCTCACCGCTCTGCCGTGTGCACGTTCGTAATATAGTGATGGGTAAATATTGCGCACTGTTTGGCTGTCTATCTACGCACAAAGACGTGGGTAGGAGTTTTTTCCAGTTCCCATCCGATGCAAATAGGTAAGTTA
This sequence comes from Epinotia nisella, assembly GCA_932294315.1. NCBI lineage: Eukaryota > Metazoa > Arthropoda > Insecta > Lepidoptera > Tortricidae > Epinotia > Epinotia nisella. The sequence continues at coordinate 10,452,389 of OW028696.1, read as the reverse complement.
ATTTTTCAAAACCTAGGTGTTATAATACAATTAGTATAGTAGGTAGGATTTTACAATTAGTATAATGGGTACTAGACGACGATAAACATACATACTTACATAATATATACTATCGTTATTCTCCTAACGACGATTTAAAATGTATTAAATAATTTGTTAATGCAGTATACGAAGTGATAAATATATGTCAATTTATATTGGTTTAATAATATTCAGCCGTGTGCACAGTTGTTTTTTTAATGACTTGAACAATCTAGCGACTTGGACGTCTACAGCGAATGTGCCAACCCTATGCCATTCACGCACACATTGACGTGCGCACCGACAAGGCGCGCACACATATTTATCGGAACTGACTCATTTGTTCCTCGTGTCCACCCTGTGACCCTAGTAAGGATATAGGATAGATTTTATCACAGAAATTATCCTTAAAAGGCGTGAAAAGGCGAGTGGAAGTACTTATGGGCGTGCGATAATTGATGCATTATATTTGCTATGAGATATGATACAGTCACGAACTTTAATTTGGGACCCGTCTTGGAATATCGTATAGCAAACTAAAGACATTTAGAGATAATATTTTAAAGGAGAGCCATAAAGTTTGCCATAGACAACTTACGTTTATACGTGTCTAGAGGGGCAACCACTCAGTAACATCAACCGGGCGGTACGAGCCAAACGATCATTTCCGATTTTTTCCGACTAATTGTCACTCGTGTTTGTGGCCCTGTCTTCTCTCCGGCCATATTTGTTATTTGCAAATAATATTTCGTGACAATTACAGTTTTCAATCAATTTCCTTGTCCGACACTGACACACTATGACACATGTTCGTAATTAGAAAACCGTATTGATAGCTTTGGGCAAAGAGGTTATCAAATTCAAGGGCCCGTTCGATAAGACATTTAATTGTCATCTTGACACTTCACCACTATTATTGAACTGAAGTTTTCGACCTTATTGCAATGTAGATGTTCTAACAACATTAACCAGGTTGAATACAATGTTACCAGGAGCACAGGGAAGCTCAAAACAACTTTTTACATACTAGTAAAAGCGAGAAACTCGTTCTTGGGAAATTGTATTAAATTCTACAATAAAATTCCAAAACACATTACCGAACTTACTGACTCTAATTCAAATCTGTCGTAAAACAGACACTTATATAAACGATTACATCATGGATAGGGATATTTGACAGTGATAGGCTTTCTACTGTAGCAATGTAATTTTATATTGATACTGAAATGAATTGTTTACTGTTTTGAAAAAATGATACCTCGCCGAGTTTTTTACGCCGGTTCTTCTCGAGGCAGAGGTTTTCTTTCCGAACCGGTGGTAGTTTATAGACATTCATAGGTGCATGTAGTATGCCTAAATTGAAGAATAAATCACTTTGACTTTGACTTTGAAGGTAATGAGTCCCAAATTAAAGTTCGTGACTGTACAGGCATCGTTTGAATTTAGAATGATTAACGAGTATTATACAGCGACGTCAGGAGGAAAAGCTAGACTAATAATAAAAAAAATCTAGGTCAAACAAGGACAGCAGACAGCAAAGTCACGTCCTTAAGTACGGCATCAATCATAACCTACAATCACAAATCCTTTTACCTATCAATATCATTATAACTTTTTTAATATCCCGAACATTAATCCTTCTCCATATTATACCTAAAAGACCTAACTCTAACATAGTTCTTATTCGCATAAACCCTTTTAGAAATGTTTTAGTAGTATTCCTCCACGCTATAACCAAAGGTCGTATCAATATACGGCTTTAATAGTGAGATACGCCTTTTAGATTTGGCTTGATGTTCTTTATCAAAAGGTCGTATTTGCATACCGGGTTTGATAGCGAGATACGCTCTTTTGGTCCGGAATGACGTTGACATGGAATCATTTTTTACAGGATCCATGACGCCGCGTAATGAAACCGTTTAGTGGGAATCATTATTCATCGCTGACGTTATCATAGTGCTTGCGTTTAATGATAATGACAGAACGGCTTCAAAGTCAATAACTTATTTAACCTTCAAGTACCTACCGACGACCTGCTCAGCTTGTCTAACCACTTTTTTACGGTTCCGTACTTCGAAAGGAAAAAAACGGAACCCTTATAGAATCACTCGTGCGTCTGTCTGTACGTCTGTCACAGCCGATTTGCTCCGAAACTGCTGGACCGATTGAGTTGAAATTTGATAAACATATTATGTTAATTGGTGACCCAAAGATAGATGCGTAAAGTAAATTGATGAATTCGGAACAAGGGGCCACTTTTGGGGGGTAAATTGTAAAATAAAATAAAAAAGTTTTGCAAACTGTATTGTGTGACAACTGAAAGGGGTTGGTGTAAGCATCTCAGATTAAAAAAAATATAATTTTAGCAAAACAGATTTGAAGACGGCAAAATCGGGTAAGACAGCGATTTTAAGCTGCATTTTTTTAACATCTGTATGACCTGTGTTTTAACAAAATATTAATACTTTGAACTTGAAAAAAAGAAGTAATTTAGGTAAAATTAACCACTCCCCCCTTATTTCTAAAACTACTAGGCTGAAAATTCCGAAAATAACATGGAATATCAGAAAAAAAAAATGGAAAATTTGAGTATTCAAAGTAACGGGAAAATTCTCAATATTTTTGTGTATTTTGTATGGAACGCCTGATGCTTAGAGCATAGCAATTTTACGGAACCCTCACCACGCGAGTCGAACTCGCACTTGTCAGGTTTTTGTTGCTCCAATGCGTGTCCCCTCATGCCGATATTGATTAACGGCATGCGGCAACAAAAATACATAATCTGTGAAAATTCCAACTGTCTAACTATCACGGTTCATGGGTGACAGACGGACGGTTGGACGGACGGATGGACGGACAGCGAAGCCTTTGTAATAGGTCCCGTTTTTACCCTTTAGGTACGGAACCCTAAAAACGGATTAAAACTTACCGGGATTCGAACACAGGACTGTCGGTTTCGTATGCAAGGTCACTACCCACTAGACTACCTTCAGTCCCACCTCGCAGCCAGATTTGGTAGCTAGCTTCGAATTGGGAGAAATAATCCCAATACGGAGCTGGCTACGAAGCGGGAATCCTCTAGTCCCACCTCAGAGCCAGATTAGTTAGCTAGCTTCGAAATGAGAAATGTGGTTTCCCGTCTCGAAGAGAGCTTCGAATCGGGAACGATTTTCCCATCTTGTAGCCAAATTTGGTAGCTAGCTGGCTATGAGATGGGCCTAAAAGATTCCCGTTTCGCAGTCAGCTTCGAAGTGGAAATTAAATAAATAAATAAATAACTATAATGGGACAATTCACACCAATTGATCTAGTCCCAAACTAGGCAAAGCCTGTACTATGGGTACTAGACGACGGATTATTTCTCCCATTTCGAAGCTTGCTACCAAATCTGGCTACCAGATGGGAAAATCGTTGCCATTTCGTACCTGGCTATGAGACGGGAAACCGCAATTACCATTTCGAAGCTAGCTACCAAATCTGGCTATGAGGTGGGACTAAAGGCTAGACTAAACCATTAGGGATTGAAACTATGACCGAAAATCGAATATCGGTTTTTATTCGGTCAAACTCGAACTCGAATCGAATCTCGGTTAAAAACCGAGTTTTTCTTTACTATAGAAAACTGTCGAATGAAGTATAATATGTAGTTATTATTTGTTACTTTAATTTCATTGTGTTTATATAAAAATAAAACAACGTAAAAGGGTTTTAAACAAAATTTAATTAACAGAAAAATAGATTTTTCTCAAACATGCAATGAAATGTCGTCCTTACATGCGTTATAACAGGCTTCAAAGTATCACGTTTCGGGCGGAACTACTCGAGAGAACTGGTAAGCAATTTCATACAAAATTGAAGGCCTAGGCCTGGAAGTAATTTTTTTTTTAATTTTAATGTTAACATGGCGTCTGTGTTCATCTACAGGCTAAACAGCTGAATTATTATTTTTAATTTTTTCTTGTGGCAGAATGGTTATTGGACCAAAAATATCTGCGTTAATGCCTATTACACACGAACCTTTATTAAGAATACAAACATGTATGATTCAATGTCTTGATGAATAAATTTAAAATATTATCTATGTACGTAAGTCACCAGAGACCATAGACAATATTTAAAATCCTCTTTATTTTATTCATTATAGAAATTAATAGACAATATTTAAAATTCTCTTTATTTTATTCATTATAGAAGGTTATGTATAATGGCCCTAATAGGGTCTATTCGAACTCTACACACGCGAAATACGGACGCCTTTCGAAAAAAAAAACAATAAGTATGGAGGATTGGAGGGAAAATCGCTCACCCGGCAAGCCCTTCTTTCCCGGCGTTTGCAGTAATGTACTATTAAGCTTTTGGTTCCCAAAATGAATTATCATGAATTATTGCACGACCATAGACAGAACATTAGACTCACAAATATTACGCACGTTTATGTGCCCTAAATATCCGTCAAAACGTCACACTGCTAACGGGGTCTGAATATTTTAGTTAGTAGACTTGTGTCCTTTTGTCCCCAAGGGCCTGAAGGTCAATGGATGTCCTTATCCTATTTCTAAAGGTCATTTGTCAAGTGTCATGGATCAAGGATGCACGAAAAGGGTTAAAGTTAAGCGCAATGCAAACTTTAGGGTTGAGAGGGGACGGAATTAAAAAGTTGTGAGATATTGAAGTTTTTGGTAATTTGGGATTTGGAAGTTTTTGCGTTTGGATCAGTGGGGCAAGATTTTAAATTAGTCTGATTTTATTTTATCTAAAGATTCGTCTTAGGAGACAAAATCGTGATTATATTATTATAATACAGGGTGGGCCTTGTAACAGGAGCAAAAAATTAAACGATAGATTATTAAGCTTGTGAGCAAATATTTCCAAGTGGTTTTAATCACGATAGAATTACCTACGTATATTTTTTTTCTCTTCTGCACGGCTATCACAAGACAGCGCGCGAGTTCTCTCGATTTTTCTCGCACTATCCGTCTCTCTCTTATTAGAAAACATAGAAAGAGAGGCATATTGCGAGAAAAATCGAGAGTGCTCGCGCGCCGTCTTGTGATAGCCGTGCTGAAGTGATATAAGTACATGGGCTGGGTTCCAATGTCAATTTCGTGGATTATCATTGGAATGAGACAATGGGCGAAGTTGGTGACAACACTGTAATATAAAACCGTTAAATAAACCGGAAACAAAAAAATACTTAAAACTTTACAAAATGAAGGTGAACTAGAGACCACAACTAAATAACAAGAAGCAATGTAAGACAAAATAATTACAAAAAAACCGGTGCGAGTTCAACTCGCGTGGTGAGGGTTCCGTAAAATATTGAGAATTTTCCCGTTACTTTGAATACTCAAACTTCTTATAGGTTTTCCTGTAATCTTTAGGCAAGGAACTATTTTCCATATTTTTTTCAGAATTTTAAGCCTTCTAGTTTCGGATATAAGGGTGGGGGATGGTCAATTTTCATCTTTTTTCCTAAATTACTTCAAATCTGTTTTTGCTAAAATTATAAAAAAAAAATTATCTTTCATTTGATATGTACAATACAGTTTGCATTTTTTTTTCCAGTTTACCCCCCAAAAGTGGCCTCCTTGTTCAGAATACAGTCATATGTTTACCAAATTTCAATTCAATCGGTCCAGTAGTTTGGGAGCAAATCGGCTGTGACAGACGGACAGACAACGCACGAGTGATCCTATAAGGGTTCCTTTTTTTCCTTTTGAGGTACGGAACCCTAAAAAGGCGTAAAAGGAATTTAAAACCAAAGTACACTTGTAATTCTGTACGGAACCCTCGGTGGGCGAGTCCGATTCGCACTTGTCCAGTATTTTTTTTTCAAATAATACCTATGCCTGTGCCTATGCTACTCCCACTATTATTCATTCAAATTCAAATTCAAATCATTTATTTCGAGTAACTTAAACTCATAATACATTTTTTTAATCCATACTAACAAAAAATTAAATTAAAATTAAAAACTCAATATAAGGAACCTTATATGCCAAAATCCATTAAGCCCTTGAAAAAATAATTTTCTTTACCACATACATACATACACTCGAAAAACAACCCTTTATCAGAGGCAGTCAGATAAAAAGGTGTCCTATCTAACCTCTTTCATACCTTAACGTACAAACGTCACACGTGACGTAAAATTACGCACTATTTTCGTGCCTCCAAAGGAATTGCTTTAAATTTTCCACGACGCTATTATGAAACCCTATGCGTCGTCTGACGTAGTGACTTCTTGACAAATGACGTGTATTCCATCTTTATGTATTACGTATTACGTGCGATATGAGTGACGTGACATGGAGGTTAAGAGTAATTTGACGAATTCCTTATAAAATAATCAAGTTGCCTAATTATTTACGTGAGATCTTCTTAATACTTCAACGGTGGCGAATACGTACACGGCCTGCCCGATGGTAAGCAACAACGACAGGGCTTGCCACTACCCAACTAACATTTGGGTAATAGCTAAGGGTATTATTATAACCTTAACCTTTATAAGTGAGTTATAATGTTCTCAGTTGTAACTAATAGTCTTATAAAGGAGTTAAGAAAAATAATTAAGTCCTAAAGCATTATAAGAGTGTTACTCAAAGCAATTAGGTACACTTAAGATGTTAAAGCTTTAACCTGTTTTTAACACTTAAACACTTACAAGAGTGCTAGCTACAGGCAGAGACTTTATAACAGAATTAACTCTCTTGTAAGTATTGAAATTTTTTCTAACGCTTAAGGTGTTAGGCAGATACACTTTAAAGACACCGTAAGAGTGTTGTAAGTCAATAAGCGTTATAGTTGAGTTAACTGACGCCTAAAGCTTTAAGGTAATTCGCCATTGTTTTGGTGGACTCTAACATACAAATTGATTAGGTTATTCAATATTTGACATCAAGATTCTTCATTATTTATGTTACTCTTGCCATTATATGGATGCCACTTAATTTATCATGCCACTGGCCAAGAAACAAGAATAGAAAATGATAAAATCTTTAGACGTATATTTTAATGTTCATAAGTTTTATTAGAAATCTTTAATAAATCCTGGGCGCGTTAAAATTGAGATGGGAAACATGGTATACACTTACCGTAAAATCACAAGGCCAGATTGTTTTCACTTCATGTCACACACACTTCCAATTTAATTCACTTTCAATTAATACGACTCCATAGCTGTCAAATATTAATACCTATAGGTACTAACTATCTGCGCCATTTTGTCGGAAGACTATATTTGTCTCATAATTTTATGGGTAAAGAAAAGAGTAAGATGCTCACTTTATACCGCGTAAGAGCTAGAGTCTTATAAGACTCTCAGCTAACACCTTAACCTGTAATTCGTGGGCCTCTTTCGTAGTTATAAGGGTGTTAGAGCACGCTATAAGACCTTTTTTACAGGCATTCTTAACACCTTAACACTTGGCTGGAACCGATATAAGAATGATATAAGGGTTATTTTAACGCTAGTGTGCTAGTTGGGTAGGGCTTCCAATCCCGGGATTTATTACTATTATTGTAGTAGTATTGTACCGGGATCCGCGGTACAATACAATACAATACAATACAAATACTATTTATTGCACACCTCACACAAACAAAGCAGTTACAGAGAGAAACAATACAATAACATGTAGGTGGGTCGTTCTTCTTTTTTATCGACAATGAACCGAGGTTTTTCTGTTTTTTTGGTTTTTGAACTATCGAAAATTGTGGTTTTGAAGTGCGATTTAAAAAAAAATGCATGGGTTTCTTCATTAGAACTAATTAAAGTTTCCTTTCTGGCCAATATAAATATTTATTTACGGTTGGTTTCTAAAAAAAAACATGTGACAAAGTGGACTCTTTCAGTGGGGACAACATTTTATTTTACCACTCTGTCACGGCATTCTACGAAAAAAAAACATTAAAAAAAAATGCTAGATAGAGAAACTAAAATATTAAATTAATACTAATTAATAAAATAATATGGACTTTCATTTTCGAACATTATAAAACCGTAAAATCATTACTCAAATGAGATGCCGTAGTAAGACGAAGGACAGGCTATTGTCGGTCGAAAAGAAGAACGACCCAGGTAGAGGTAGACAACAGGCGTTATTGTAGTAGTAATAAATCCCGGGATTGGACGCCCTGCTTGCCACTCCAGAGGAATCACAAGCGCGTTGCCTACTCTTTATTGATTTGAGGACTTGTTGTGTTGACAGCTAGGGACAATAATTGCAGATACTGCCAAAATGAGGTAGTTAAATGTATGTGAAGTAATATCCGAAGTAATATTCAATTTGAAGAGACCTACTTAGGTCCAACTCAATTTTGACATTGGAAATGTCTTTTCGTTCGCTCCAGTATAGGCTCAGAGTTCACGAAAAAGTCATCATCATCATCATCATCATCATATCAGCCGAAAGACGTCCACTGCTGGACATAGGCCTCCCCCAAAGAGTGCCACAATGACCGGTCCTGCGTTACCCGCATCCAGCGGACTCCAGTAACCTTTACCAGGTCATCAGTCCTACCCACGCTGCGCCTTCCGGTACGTGGTCGCCACTCGAGAACCTTTCCGCCACAATGGCCATTGGTTCTACGTGCAATGTGTTGATTAACATATAGAATACCATTTATCCCGGGAATCATTCCCTAAGGGGACTAAATGGGGGGCGAAAATTTGTATGGAGCTACAATATAAACGAGTTCCAAGCGGACGAAGTCACGGGCAGAAGCTAGTTTTAAATAAAAGATAGAGTTACCAGAGTTAAAATAAATAAAAAATAAAAATAGCCTTTATTATTGAAGCTGAAAAAACTTAAAAACTATAATGCTGCAGTGGGCGGGGCACATTGCACGTAGAACCGATGGCCGCTGGGGCGGAAAGGTTCTCTCATGGCGACCACGTACCGGAAGGCGCGGCGTGGGTAGGCCCCCCACAAGGTGGACTGATGACCTGGTAAAGGTCGCGGGAGTCCGCTGGATGCGGGTGGCGCAGGACCGGTCAATTTGGAACTCTCTGGGGGAGGCCTATGTCCAGCAGTGGACGTCTTTCGGCTGATATGATGATGATGATGATGATAATGCTACATTTTATCGACAAATTCAACTCGTCTTGGCGACATAGGGCTCTTCCAGAACCTTCCATTTCGTGCGGTCCCTTGCCTCTCTCAGCCACGTTCCTCCAGCAGTCTGTTTTAGGTCATCTGACCATCTAAGGGTAGGCTCTTTTTCTTTTAAATCCTCTTGGGTACCACTCTAATATGTCCTTTGTCCATAAATAAATAGATAGAGCTTAATAAAAGCCCGGACTAGACGTGTGCGCCGCGCCGCCGCGCCGCCGCCGCCGACGATTTTTCCACGCCGCCGCCGCCGATAGATTTGACCGGCGTGAAATCGGCGTGGCGTCATTGCGTTATTTTCGGAAAAGTGATAATTATTCTATGCAATTTAATCAAGTAACTCTAATTCCAATGCCGAATAAGGAGTCTCTACGGCACTTGTCAACTCTGTAATTTTCTACATTAAAGTGTTTGCTTAATTCGCTTCGAAATAAAAAAAATCGCCAATGCTGCAGTAGGTATATGTACGAGTATACACGCATGATTATAACATTCTTGCGAACATACACGTCATGGCAGATATCGTCGGCTAAAGTCACAAACCTCTTAATTCCATTTTTCAAATCATGCTTTGGCACAGTTATACAATACAACATGTGCTTTGGGACGTCAACGTCATGAAAAAAATAGAAAATAAGAACAATGAATGTATAAAAAATCTTAAAGCATAAAAAAACAAATGGACATCTTGTAATGATATTTATAAGTACCACTGCTGCAAATCTTTACTTATTTCATTAATTTTATTGTGATGTAAATTAAATAGGTTTTTTTTTGTGTCTCCTGTAAAATTGGATCAAATAAAGTTAAAAGGTTTGCGATTTCACCCAATAAGTAAATGTGCATTCGTTCCTCTAATTCTTGAGCACGTGATCTTATTTCAGCTAACAATCTATAATCATAATCAACTGGGGCATATTCCAGTAACCAAAAGTTGTTTAACTCATTCCATGAAGAATCTGTTCCCTTATACCTCTGGTCGGGTCTGCGTATACCACAAAGGGCAGATTCCATGGTTGTCTCTAAGAAATGCTCTACCCGTAAATGTGACAACTTTCCAACTAATTATCTCACTTATATCCCTTGCTGGTAAAGTTCTATTGTATATTATTCTAAAAAAACGTCTGGAGTACTACAGAAGCGGACAAATCGCAATAGAGCAAACAGGCTTTGTTAAAGGTAGAGGCACAAGGGAGCAGATCTTAAATATCAGGCAGTTAATCACATAGCCTTTTGCTTGATCGATTACGCCAAAACGTTTGACTGCATAGATTAGCGAAAATTGTTTGAAGAGCTTGGGGAAATGGGTATTATACCTGAACATCAGTCCTTTTTGGTGGATAATCTATACTTGGACGGCAAATGTCGTGTCCGGCTGGAAGTCATGGAGTCCAAACCCATTAAGACCAATCGCATACTGTCCCGGCAACTATTCGTCTTGGTCGACGAACACATAATGCGCGGACTGCGCAGAGTGCTTGAGAGCTGGCAGGGCGGCATCCGAATTAGTGAATAACAATTTGCAATACATAGTTGCCTATGGGACTGAACTAGCTAGCTACACTTCTTAAGAAAGTCGAATTGATCAGTGCACAATACGGCCTCCACTTAACCAAGAAAAAATGAAGCTAATATTCATAGACAGAGCTGGGTTGATGCAGAGGGCACAGGAACTACATTACCTGGACTTAGTAGAAAACTTTGCGTACTTAGGCTCACAGATCTCCAGCGACGGAGACTGTTTGAAGAGAATTGCTTAAACAGCAGTAAAGCGCTTGGAAAATATATGGAGGAATAGGAACATCTACCGCAACACCAAAGTGAGATTTATGCGCACCCTTATCTTCCCCATTTTTCTTCATGCCTCTGAAACATGGACTTAGAACCCAGGCTTGAGAGCAAAAAAAGATACATTTGAAATTGGTATTGGCGTAGAATGTTGGTCATCTCATGTATACAACGGCGCACTTATGTGTCGATACTCAAAGAGCTTTGTATCAACATCCAGCTTTCAACTACATGCTTCCAGAGAATGTTGACATTATTTGGCCTGGCCAAGACCAGTCCAGGTCGGAGAACATGATAATGGTTGGCTGCGTTTTAGGAAAGAGGAGTCGAGACAGATCACCGATATGATAGATTGATGTATTCGGCGATGCCACGGGCGTCAATATCCAAGGCGTAATACAAGTAGCCCAAAGTAGAAGGGTTTGAAGAATGTTTTTGAAGAACTGCGCTCTTGGTAGTCACGTCCCTCATCCTTGAGGAACCTACAAAGAAGAAGAAAAATCAAAATTCCTAATTGATACATCTTTTTAATTTTTTTGGTGCATTTATATTTCTGAAAATCTTAAAACTAATTTATTTCACTATAAGAAGTTACGCTTTATAGTTATTTAACCATAAACCGAAAAAAAAGTACCACGCCGATTTCACGCCGATCACGCCGCCGCCGCCGATCAAAATCCCACCGGACGCCGCCGCCGATGATTTTGCCATCGGCGCACACCTCTAGCCCGGACGTTTCCTAAGATACTTCGCTTTATCATTAGCCCATTGTTATTGTTTTGTTAACTCAGCAAACAGGTCACGTACATAAAATTTATATGTGTACGTGTACAATTATGCAAAGTGGGCGTTGGACGTGAGGGGGCCCTTCATATTTTAATCGGAGGGCGTTGCAACTAGTCCTGTAGAACTTTTGGGAGTTCCTTACCTCGAAATCATCATCATCCCTGGACCTTCTATTGCGTAATTATAGATAGATAAATTCTATTTTCTTTACCACAACATCATCATCATTATCATCATAGCAGCCCAAAGACGTCCACTGCTGGACATAGGCCTCCCCCAAAGAGTGCCACAATGACCGGTCCTGCGCTACCCGCATCCAGCGGACTCCAGCGATCTTTACCAGGTCATCAGTCCACCTTGTGGGGGGCCTACCCACGCTGCGCCTTCCGGTACGTGGTCGCCACTCGACAACCTTTCCGCCCCAATGGCCATCGGTTCTGCGTGCAATGTGCCACTTAAGTTTAGCCATTCGGAGGGCTATATCAGTTACCTTGGTTCTGCAATGTGCCACTTAAGTTTAGCCATTCGGAGGGCTATATCAGTTACCTTGGTTCTGCAATGTGCCACTTAAGTTTAGCCATTCGGAGGGCTATATCGGTTACCTTGGTTCTGCTGCGGATACGATATTACATTTTTTGTTTTCTATTAGCCTATTTTGTGTCACACTACTGGGCAAAGGCCTCCCCTTTTTTCCGCCACTCGTCTCGATCCTGTGCTAATGTTCGCCAATCTGTAAAAAACATATCAAAGTCGTCCTGCCCGCCATTTCCTTTTCGGTCTGCCTCGGAAGCCATCTTGTGGGGTCCATTCGGTGGCTAATTTGGCCCATCGCTCCGCATCATATTACAAACATTCTAAAATTTAAAAGTCTACTTACGATAATCCTAAAGACAACGCATGCTCTTACACCAACAAAATGTAGCACAAAAACACTCAAATTACATTAACGCTGCAGGAGCGGATTCTGTTCAAATAAATAGGGTATAAAGTAAGCCAGAAGAATGTACTGAATACGTCAGCCGGCGATTGGTGGTGCCACATGATCATCGATATCGATAAAAATAACAATAATCACTGTGTAGTCCTTGCATCCCATTAAATTGTAAAAAGAGCCTCTACTTGGTACTTTGTAGGTACCTAGCCCCACGCACGCCTCCCAAAGGTCCGGGACATCATGTCCCGTGAGCGGGAAAGACATACAATAGGTAATCAAATAATTGCGTAAAGAGTAGGTCAGCTAGAATAATGAAATTAATACGTCAGGGGGCAATCGGATGTTCCACTAGTCACATGGTTATCGATGTCGATAAAAATATACATAATCAAATAGCGTAAATGAAATGTCGTTTATTCACATTAAACATATAGTATAAGCACAGGTGTTACATTCATTTTCTTGTTCCGTATGTAAAACGCAAATCAGGAATACCGATTGTTAATTAGTAAAACTGCTTTTATTTTAATATTAATTGTATTTAAAAAAAAAACACTTCAACACAAGTTCACAATTTGAAGAGCTCCGATCGAATGAATCCTCGACTTGATATCGGTTACGGGGAGGCTCGTCATCCCCACTCTAGAACCGGTAAAATGGCGCCAGTCAGAAGTAAGGTAACCAATATCAAGTCTGTTAAATTCTTATATTCTAATTATAGTCCGTAGATGATTGTATATAAAATAATTAAAATTGATAATTATAATTTACAAAACCCCAATTCGATTAAGTAACGTGCCGACAAACAATAACTACGATTTTAGCAAGTAGCAAATGTTAGTTCCATTTTTCAACACTAGAGTGCTTGTTTAATCAAAACACGACTTTAATTTATAATGAAGCTTACAGATTCGTCCATCCTGACAACTGATATCACGACCTCGTGAATTATGTACACAAAAAAAAACCACATAGTACCTTAATATAATCCAAAATTTATCAAAATATACTTGTACAAAGTCGGTGATCAACTCAATGAAAATGAAAAAAAAATGCTTGTCAAATTAAATCCGAATAATACTTCCGCCAGTTCTATCTGATAATAGCCACTGGCTAAATCTAATTTAGAAAACAAGGAATATCCCGATAGCCTATTCATATGGTCATCCATACATGGAAGGGGATAATGCTGTTTGATAGTCTTCCTATTCAATGCCCGGTAATCCACGCAAAGGCGTTTATCACCAGTTTTCTTTCTAACTAATATTATCGGGCTGGCGTATGGAGAATTAGACTCCCTGATAACCCCAGTAGCGCTTAACTCGTCTATCATTCCTTGCACCTCCTCCCTTTCTTTTTGCGAGAGCCTATACGGCCTGTAAACCACCGGCTGGTCATCGTTCAAATCAATTTTCATTTTTTTCTAAGTATGTGCAACCTAATTCGTTTAACGACGTCGCAAAACAATCCCGGTAAGAATTAACCAAATTCAACAGGCGTTGTTTTTGTGCTTCTGTAATATTACCAACATTTATTTGTTGTAAAGTAAACGGTTCAAGCAGTTCCTTACTCTCAATCCTATTAATTTCACTAAACCCAAGAGACTCTATGACAATATCTGCCCTAGCAATTAATTCATTTCTCTTAAAAGTAATTGGATTTCTGCTCATTGAAGTGACCAAAACATGACCCATCCCGTCTTTAATAGAATACTAGCTTTTGCCTGCGGCTTCGCCCGCGTACTAAGAGTAATGTTAACCGTCTACAAAAAAGGTGCATCTCAGTTTCAGTCTTTTATATATTTAGATCGACTCTACATAGACTCCGCATATCGAACATAGACTCTACATATCGACTTTAATATCGACTCTACATATCGACTATAAATATCGAATCTACATATCAACTCTACATATCGACTACATATCGACTCTACATATCGACTCTACATATCGACTCTACATATCTGGACCCCCATATAAAATTTCACCCCCTCTCTTAAGGGGTTGGGTGCAGATTTCCAAAAAAATGATGCACGATTTTTTTGTTAGTCACAAATAGTACGCATATCAATTTTTAGCTTTCTACCTTGAAAATTGCGGAATGCTCCATACAAACTTCCACCCCCATTTTGGGGAAGTGGGGGTTTAGAAAGAGACAAAAAGTAGCCTATGTCACTCTCCATCCCTTCAACTATCTCCACTTAAAAATCACGTCAATTCGACGCTCCGTTTTGGCGTGAAAGACGGACAAACAAACAAACAAACACATACACTTTCCCATTTATAATATTAGTATTAGTATGGATATGGATATCCCTTCCTCAATTTGATACTCTTTACAGGGTTGACCTCTGTAGTTACTTCCAACATATATATACCTTTTAATAATCACATCAGTATTGTAATTGCTAGTGAAAATCAATTCTTTTTCTGTCTTTAACATTTGAATGTGCGGTTGTTCCGTAAATGTCTGTCCAACTAATAACGGATACTTAAGGCATAGATCCGGTACAACAATACAAGTGACTTGGGCATTTACACTTTGAATATGCATATCTGTCTCACAAGAACCCAAAGATGTCACAACCGCACCTCCAAATCCTACCATTTGTCGAGAAATACTGCTATCAAACTTGCCAAATACTCGCTTTGCCTCACTTTCACGAATTAAAGTCAAGTCACTACCAGGATCGACTAAACAGGTTGTCTCATGTCCATTAATTATAACTTGTTGCACATACTTGGACTTAATGTCCCTTAGTGGTTCGTTAATCAGTAGCACCGATTTATCCTTCGTTCCATCGTGATTGTTCTCATTTTGGAAACGAAAACACTCTGAATCGGTGTGACCAACTAAAGAACATTTTGTGCACTTCTTTATAGGTTTAGGACACTTCGACAACGGGTGGCCGTCCTGTTTACAATTGTAGCAACGTATGTTGACATTGGATTTATTTAAAGCACCCGTGGTTGTACTGGGTTTTGAATCTCTCATTCTCTTACTAAAATTAGTCAAGTTTCTAACCGGTGCAAATTTTACATTTCTCAAATATGCTAAAAGTTTATCAGTGTCTCTAAATTGTGCCGCTTCAGCCCCAAGGCGGACTGACCTATCATCTATACCGAACAAAATACATTCGACTGCCCTTTTTCCTACTATATTGCAACGGTTCAATAAAGCGACTTTTTCATAGTAATAGTCTTCGAGTGACTCGCCAAACTTAGCTCGTTTTGCTAACATATCCGTTAACATCTGACCATAATTTTCTTCTGAAGGAAATGCAGATCTAAGTTTGATTTGCCACTCGGCCCAAGAAAACAAAAGTGTCGGTAACCCTTCATACCACTTTTTCGCAACGCCTACTAGTTTAGGTAACGCGTAATGTATTATCTGACGCTCAGACCATTCATATAACACAGCACACTCGTTCACTTTAGTTAACCAATTCGATATAGTTTGGTTTTTGAGTGAGGGGTCAAATTCTGGCACTACATTAATATTTGAGAAAGTTTCCTTGCTATTTTTATGAGAGGATCCCAGTTTATCTAACAGCTTTGTAAATTGAGATTAAACTCACGTGAAGTGTCTTCTGCGGTCGGAGAATGTTGACGTTTGTGCGAAGACCTGTTGCCACTTTGTGAAGTCTCCCGAGACCTGTCGCGGCGTCTGGATGGTTCTCTGGATCTGTCGTAGCGCCGCATCTGTTCCCTGGATCTACTGCGGCGCCGTGATTCCCGCAAATCGATGCTGTCGTTCCTCGTCCTGTTGTTACGCTCACAAGAGCGGCTTCGGCTTCTCGTATGGCTTTGACGTAAACGAGAGCGCGACCTCACTGATGGGGAACATCGCTGTAATTCCCTTGGTGGTGAGGGGCTACGCAGTACGAGCCTTCGTACAATTCGAGTTCTATTGCATCCACGAATAACGGGTGAAACTGCATCCTCACTTATTTCTTCGTTTCCCCCCGATATTGGTACCCCGACTTCATCACTCATTATTCACTATTAATGTAGTTATCCCACTTTCTGACTTGTAAAACGCAAATCAGGAATACCGATTGTTAATTAGTAAAACTGCTTTTATTTTAATATTAATTGTATTTAAAAAAAAAACACTTCAACACAAGTTCACAATTTGAAGAGCTCCGATCGAATGAATCCTCGACTTGATATCGGTTACGGGGAGGCTCGTCATCCCCACTCTAGAACCGGTAATCTGTTAAATTCTTATATTCTAATTATAGTCCGTAGATGATTGTATATAAAATAATTAAAATTGATAATTATAATTTACAAAACCCCAATTCGATTAAGTAACGTGCCGACAAACAATAACTACGATTTTAGCAAGTAGCAAATGTTAGTTCCATTTTTCAACACTAGAGTGCTTGTTTAATCAAAACACGACTTTAATTTATAATGAAGCTTACACGTAATATGTTTAGGCCAAACAGGCATGTGGAAATTAGCATTATGTTTGATACTTGGCCGGTTTTTTAATAATACGTAGTTGGTAAACAAGCATATGATTTGTCCGATGGTAAGGAGCCACCGTAGGCTGGGACGCTTGCAATTCTAGAAGAACATAGGCGCGTTGCCAACCCTTGATTGATTTGAGGATTCGTTGTTTGATAGCTAGAGACGAACGCGGGTTCTTCACTCTCAACATGACACATCCTCATCCTTCAGCACGGCTATCACGAGACGGCGCGCGAGCTCTCTCGATTTTTCTCGCACTATCCATCTCTCTCTTATTAGAAAACTTAGAAAGAGAAGTATAGTGCGAGAAAAATCGAGAGAGCTCGCGCGCCGTCTTGTGATAGCCGTGCTGGAAGGACATAAGCTATAATTATTACAGCATCACGCCGTACGCTGCGTCACAATGCTTACTATGGAGATGTACTGTTGTGGTCGATGTGTGAAAGAGACCACAACCCACAACGGTACATTTCCATAGTAAACATTGTGACGCAGCGTACGGCGTGACGCTGTAATCATTATAGGGGACCATAGCCATAGAAATGTTAGTTCCATTACCATACAACTCGACGCTGTACGCGGCGTGCGGCATCGACCGGAGACCAAGGCCTATTGGGACCGAGCGCGACGACAGCGCCACGTGACAGGCGGCCATTATGGACAATATTGTCACCGCTGTCAAACAAGAAGTAAGTAAATATTGTGAAAAATAATAATGTTATTTCCATTTTTCTTGGTGTCATTACAATTCACAACAACACATCTTACCAGGACCATATTTTTATCTCAAAAACGATTAGAAAATGTTTACTGCAATATGGATTTGACAGCTCAAGTCAGCGACAAAAATGACAATTTTAGCCGTAGCGAGCGCTGTGATCGTTTAGGCTACCCCCTCCACCCGCTTTGCACTCTGCCAATATTGTTTTTTCATGCCTTACAATTTTGGCCAAGCATCAATAACCCTCACCCACATCCCTACACTCTCTAGAATAAAACGGGCTAATTTTATTGGCGGGATTTAGGGACTACGCGAACTCACTGATACAGAACACTCGCACTTATGTCCTATAAAATTTTTACTGTCTATGTATATTGCTCTATTATGTGTAAGAAAGCTACATTGTTTTATTCCAAGCTTAGTAGAGAGCTTTGCCGACACTATTTTGCAACAAGCAGCGTATGATCATGAAAAACCTTTGAGTCAACCTGTGAAAATCTTGAACTATTATGTTTATTTTTAATTTTTTATTAGAACTGTGACTTTTGTCATTTTGTCTGTGTTTGTTGTTTTTATCAATACGGATCTCTTAGTTATCTTATTGTGCTTAAAAGTAGTCATTTTAGAATGTGCAACTCGATTTTTTAATCCTTCGTACGCTAATCTAAAACTTTTTTACTATGGATCTCCCAACTCAACTGAAATAATTATTATACAACGCTTTAGACAACTAAAATAAATTCGACTAATCACGTGACGCCTTTACTGAACTATAATAAATTTGACCAATGGCACGTCACGTTGGCTACAGTACAAAATACGACGACCGACGTCGACGACGTTGAGCCGGCACCTCTGACTTCCACTTCGTTTCAGCATGGCTTACATTTTCATTAGATACCAAGTTTGTTTAATTATTTCTGTTGACTCGTAGGTATAAAAAGTATTGTATATAATAGTTACACAAATAACTCTTAAATTTTCGTACCTTCGTACTTCGTAAAACATGGTACTCGTACTTCGTAAAACATGGTACTCGACTTTAAGAGCCCTTATTGTGTAACGATTATATAAAATACTATTTAAATCGTGATATCCTTGTCCTATTCGTGTTGAACGTATGATGTAGTTGCAAGTGTGCATAGGTTTTTGAATAGTGCATCTCCATACACTTGCATGGATCTTTGGGCCCGAAGCATAGGTAACTCAAGGATCGGATACCGGTATTTTCTCCATACAAATTAAACTGGTATTATATTTCGTTCTGTGATTATAATATCATTTTTGATCGGGCAGTCTAATAATACGAATATGTTACCTAAATACATGATACAGTCCTACATTAAGAGCCTAAAATAATGCAAAATATTAGACTAAGTCGGGGATTTTTGAAAAAACCGGTTCCGATCCCTGGCATAACTTACCAGTCAAACGGATAAGAAACTTTATGGTAAGAGTAAGTAGCTACGCCAGGTGATCGTTTTTGTTGTAAGGTGGTGAATAAATATGAAAAAAAATGTTATCCTAATATGTGTAATGTTATAGAAATCTCTTTCTATATTATATCTCGTAAAAGGTTGAATGTAATTAAAAAAAGATTGTTGTCTGTAAAGTTGGTTTACGGCTGATAATTTGACGTGATAACATCATAAGAAAACATTGATGAAAAATTGCATAACACGTATTTACTCACTTATCGTTAGGGATATATACTCCTGTGAAGTTTCGAATAAAATAGTCGATCTAATCTTATTTCCCCATACACATTATTGACCCCCGTTTCAACCCCTTTGAGGATGAATTTTGAATAATCCTTTCTTAGTGCACCCCTAGACCTTATAAGGAACCTACGTGCCAAATTTGGAATCTCTAGAACCAGCGGTTTGGGCTGTGCGTTGATATTTCGTGCGCGCAGCCGGCGTTGGGAACGGGACAGTGAGTCACATTTTTTGTGCGTGCAGCCGGCGTTCATCGATTTATAAGACGTTATCAAGTCAAAAAATGACTTAATAAATAATGGTAACCATTGTAAACCTGTCGACTTCTCAATACCGTAACCAATACTTGTGAAACATAACCCCATGATGACGCTGGCCCGCTATCAAATGGAATACACCGTTGGTAGCGAGATTGCTGAACCCTTCGGTGGGGTCTGCGTGGGGCAAGTGACGAGAGTTGGGAGGGCCAGTCTTTTGGCTTGAACTCGGTTCTATTCCCGACTAAACTGTTTATTTATTTGAACTTCATTGCACATAAAAAAGTACAACAGGCGGACTTTAGGCTTCAAGGCATTCAATACCAGTCAACCATAGGGCCAAATAGAGACTTTCAAACGGTGAGTGCAAGAGAGACTAACAAAACAAAAATAACAATATCCATATTACTTAACTATACAAATGGCAAAGTTGTTTACTATTAATATAAAGGTACTAATATAAATATACATATACACATAATACATACAAGTATTGATATATCAAAAAAAACTATCAACAAAAATTTTCAGCTCGGATTGTTCTATCAAGTGCTTAAAGAGCTTACATTTGAATATAAACTTGCGTGGGGTTTGTATTAGGGTCGTTCTTCTTTTCGACCGACAATAGCCTGTCCCTCGTCTTATTACGGCATCTCATTTGAGTAATGATGTTTACGGTTTTAAAATGTTCGAATGAACGTCCATATTATTTTATTCATTAGTGATGTTTAATATTTCACTTTCTCTAACTAGCATTTTTTTAAATGTTTGTTTTTTTCGTAGAATGCCGTGACAGAGTGGTAAACCAAAATGTTGTCCCCACTGAAAGAGTCCACTTTGTCACATGTTTTTTTTAGAAACCAACCGTAAATAAATATTTATATTGGCCAGAAAGGAAACTTTAATTAGTTCTAATGAAGAAACCTATGCAATTTTTTTTAAATCGCACTTCAAAACCACAATTTTCGATAGTTCAAAAACCAAAAAAACAGAAAAACCTCGGATCATTGTCGGTAAAAAAGAAGAACGACCCATTATCGTTAGAGGGAGTGCATTCCAGAGATGACTAGCTTGCTACATTCCTAAACTATTTAGTTCGCTGCTTATCAAGAGGCTAAAGCACCTATGCTTTTTTGCCACTGTTGTTTAATTCATAAGTCACAAGGGGATAGTAATTATGCTAAAAATATATAATAATTTAAACCGTCGCAACCGCTTGTCACTTGTGCCACAATAGAAATAAATAGCCCCAATATTTTTCACCGAAAAGTTTGTCGACTACGATCCGTCCAGTATTGACATTGGATATATGTGTTAGATTTAGATTAGAGTACCATTTAGAGGGATCGCTGAGCTATTTAGGTAATGAGAGTGACTTTTGAAATTAATGGAGGGAATTATGGATATTGGAGATTTTTTTACTGATATTTGGTTGCGAATGTTTTTTTACGCTGAAGCAAAAAGCTCGGGGTTATATGGGGTTACGGATTTACTAAGCAATTGTATAAGTATTTTTACGTACTAAAACTTCTCTGACCCAGAGAGACAGAGAACGACTAGAAATCGAACCACTTCGAATTGTGGTGCTGGCGAAGGATAGAAAAGGATTAGCTGGACGGAAAGAAAAATGAACGAAGAGGTTTTGAGAAGAGATGAGAAGAGAAAAAAGATGCTCGCTAGGATGTATTAGAAATAGGAGAGGCAAGATGGGGGGGGACCTGATACGGCACGACAGCTTCTTCTTAGACATCCTAGAAGGTAAAATTGAAAGCAAGAGAGACAGTGGAAGGCCTCATCATCATCATCATATCAGCCGAAAGACGTCCATCGCTCGACATAGGCCTTCCCCAAAGAGAGCCAAAGTGACCGGTCGTGCGCCACCCGCATCCAGCGGACTCCCGCTACCTTTACCAGGTCATCAGTCCACGTTGTGGGGGGCCTACCCTCGCCGCGCCTTCCGGTAGACTTCCTCGAGAACCTTTCCGCTCCAACGGCCATCGGTTCTACATGCAATGCCCACTGCCACTTAAGTTTAGCGATTCGGAGAGCTATATCGGTTACCTTGGTTCTGCTGCGGATAGCCTCATTACTGATGCGATTGCGCAGAGAAACTCCTAACGTAGCCCTCTCCATTGCCATTTGGGTGATTTTGAGCTTTCTTATGAGGCCCATAGTAAGCGACCACGTTTCAGTACCATATGTCAATGTCAACACACACGTGGAAGGCCTAGGCCATATTTCAGCCAAGTAAAAGATAAAGTTGATGTCGAGTTGTATGAGGAAGTCAAGAGGCTGGCTATGGACAGAGAATAGAGTGGTGGTTACTCCAAGCTCTCCAGTAATGATGATGATAAAATACTTTTTAGCCAATCCCAACGTTAAACAGCCCGAGGGTAAGAGGCGGTGAGCGAACAATGGACCAATAAGAAACGATGCGCGAGCGTGGCCAGCCACGATATTGGTGGAAATTTTCTCGTTCATCACCTCGCAACCACGCACAACTGGTGGATATACCTTTAAGTCATACACTCGTAAACTATGCACTATTATAATACCATCATCAAACTGGTCTGATGGAAACTGATGATCAGACGAATTGCTAAATTACACGTAATAAACTGACGTTATAGAGCTCTCATTAGAATCTAATTGAGGACTGTGCAATAAACAAGACGGCAATAAAGTCGTATCTCTTTTGATAGAAAATTATAAGGTAAACGTCCTTATGATTGATCTTGATTTCAATAATTGGCACTTTGTGGTTCACCTCTATTGCTGATTGAAAATCCTTCGTGTTTATTACTGGGTCAATTGTTTTTACTAAAAACGGCTTGATATAATTATATTTAGTAGGTACCTGGGCGAACGAGATCTGCTCGGGAGAAAAAACGGAGCATCCGAATTTTCTCGATTCCTTGTCGTGAGAGAACTGTCGAATAGGTACCAGTTAGTAAAAATAATGTTTAAAAGTCTTGACAGTTTTAATAAAAAACCGCGTGGCGAGGATTCCGTAAAATACCTATTCTCTAAGCATTAGGCGCTCCATACAAAATACACAAAAATATTGAGAATTTTCCCGTTACTTCTCCCTCCTCTCCTTTGTCTCTGTGTGTCTTTTGTGTAGTGAATAAATGTCTTCTTTTCTTTTTTTTTTCTTTTTACTTTGAATACTCAAACTTCTGTGTATTTGGCTTTATTCGGGTCGAACCCAGAAACGCCAGTTTCATAGGCAGCGTACCCATTAGAATTTAGAAGCTATGTAGCCTAGCGGAGTGGACAACGGCCTTGGAGTGTTGTATCCGGGTGACTTTGTCGCGGAAGTGATCGTAGAACACCGTGGGGTTTTAGACGGTAGTCCGGGCGGTTCCCGTGAGTCCATCATACCCGCCCTGGTTCCCCAGACAGGCGGGATGCGTAAAAGCATTTTTCTACGAAAAAAAAAACCGCCCAAGTGCGAGTCGGACTCACGCACCGAGGGTCCCGTACAAATCTGTAGGTAGTAAATTATTAAAAATATTTTTATTACTCATGTTATAAAATATTTTTAATCATCATTGTAACTAAAACACTTTGTAACCCCTAGGAAATCTTATTAATGTAAAAATAGTGATCTCACAAATGTTTACTTACTCTGATGCTATCGGTGGGAACCTGTAATTGGTTTTTTTTGTATTCTATCCATAATATCATTGTGTTTCTGTAGCTGTTGGTTCTCCAAATATAAATAAATAAATAAATAATAATTACGGTTTTCGCAATGTTTCCTTTATCTGTACTTATAAGACGTTGCTTTGTACTAAACAAGATTCTGAGTTCACGGGAAGTACCCTGTAGGTTTTGATTCCCTTGCGAGTTTCGAAAATTTGCGGCTTAAAAACCTGTATCTTTTGATTGCGTTGGCTTAGAAGTTTTATTTATTCACAGCTTCAAGGAACAGTAGACTTGAGTATTTGATATAAATTTTAGCTTGATATCTTCACGCGTTCCTAAGAAAAAGGGTCTTGACAGACGGACGGACGGACGGACAACAAAGTGATCCTATAAGGGCGCTGTTTTTTCCTTTCGAGGTTTGGAACCCTAAAAAAACTTACCCACTAGGTTAAACGGTCCCTGGTGATTTATTTTGTACTTCTCGGAAGTCCCTCTTTCGGTTGGCATACCCACGTATACCATTTGTTTAAGAACATAACGTATCATTTAAAAACCTTCCATCTTCGTTCTGACGCGGGAACCACACGGGGCGTTTCGGCACCGCGCAACGCGGCGTCGCGCGCGGTTTAACGCGTAGGTAGGTGTGGTGCCGTGTAAAGAGGTAGCGCGTTTTACATACATCGTCTAATAACGACCCAGTATAAAGAATGTGATCAAGTGAATGATGCTAGAAAGGTTTATCAAGATCGTAGCAAGAAATCCGTGATTCCTGCCTACCCCTCCGGGAAACGGTATGGTACGGTACGGTATTGTGTAAAGTTTCGAAAACGAGCGTAAGGACAGACGATTACTGACCCAATACTTTGCACCTTTGATCTTCATCAATAATAGAGGTATATTATAGCCTATGTCACTCTCACGATTATGAGGAATCCAACAACACCTCATATGTCAAATCCTTCAAGCCGTTCTGATTGTAGAGGTAGTCGGGTAAAAAGGTTATGTGAAGAAGTCACGCGTTTTACACTCCGTCATAATGTTTCGAAACGCGAACGCGCAGCACCGCGTTGCGCGGTGCCGTGTGTTCTTCGCTCGGAGCCCATGTGATTAGGGTAAGGTACCGTCGAAAGCATAATTGACGGGATGATAATGAGGGACTCGACCCTAGCGTGTTATCATGGGATCAGATGGTTCGTATGGTTTTTAACCGATTACTAAGAATGGGTTGTCAAAGAGTGTGATTAGTGGCTGCCGGTGGAGCTAGTGGTCATGGGTACGAATCTTGTTAGTGCTTGTGCCGACAATGCACATTATATAGTAGCGATTAGATTGCATAAAACGTGTACGGTTAAGCCATAGATTAAGTGCGTGCGAGATGTTTGAATGATTACACAACAAGTGTAGCTACTACGAGCCCGAGGACACTTACTACTCCCGAGTGTCTACCAAGCGAACCTGAGGGCCCAAGGTCCTCAGGTGAGCGGCAAGGTATGGGAGGCCGAAGGCTGAGCTCCACGTAGGGCCGAAGGCCCGAAGCGTCTCTTCCGAGCGCGCTCTCAGAAACCCTACCCCCAAGTGTCTTACAGGCGAACCTTAGGGCCTGGCCCTCAGGTAAGTGGCAAGGCATGGGAGGCCGAAGGCTGAGCTCCGCGTAGGGCCGAAGGCCCGAAGGGTGAGCCCACGCGGACACACACCCCCCGCACTGTTTCACAAGCAAGTAAAGTGCATGATATGGCTTACAAATCTCTCTCCCGCTATTCGCTTCCCATAGCAGTTTTTCACTTAATAAACCCCACTGGGGTGAAGTCCACACACACCCTCTCTCTTCCCCCATCAACATTTTAATTATTGCCATGCAATAGTAGCAGTGGCCCGCCATCAACCACGAACCAACTGTCTGGCAAAATGGTGACCCCGCCGACTGAACACGCAAAGATCTGGCAAAGTGCTAATTCTTCTTCCTGAGTTCTCCTGAGTAAGGCTTGTGTACACTTTAATTAGAGTCCATAAAACTACTCGCAAGCTCCGTTAATAAAAAAAAGTAAAACACCATCTCGAGAGACAAGACTTTCGATTAAAAAAAACCACAATCAAATTGGTTCATTCGTTAGGGACGATGGCAAAGCCAGACACACTGATATCCATATCGATATCTTCGTTTTCGTCGGGGATTAAAACATTTAACACGCATCTGCGTGATGGTACATCTCTCTCATCTGAGAGAGATGTACCATCTTTAAAATCAATCAAGACAAGCTCAACTAATATCCTGTTAAATAAAAATAATAGGTAAATATAAATTATTTTGGTTGCTTGTTCTTGTGCCAGCCCTAGTACTGTAAAAATCCACTCTGTAAAAATTTCATCCATCTGCATACGGTTCAAATGATACAGTAATTTCAATGGGCTACCATTAGCACCCATTGAATACGGAACCCTGAAAAACAAGTTCTCTGTGCTTCTTTCGAAGTGAAATATAAATCAGTCAAGACCGTTTTTCATTTGAGTTCATAGATCGACGAATCCAGCAACATAAAAACTAGTTTTATGTATTCACATGGTATACTAGCTTGGTCAATCTCTCGCGAAATATCGCATACTGCGCATATCATAATGTTATTAGAAAACTATCATAATAATATGATAGAAATCTTTACAAATAATAAAACCGGCCAAGTGCGTGTCGGACCACGCAAAACGAAGGGTTCCGTGCCTATTAAAAAGGTCGTATCGTCACAGAAATTTTACGGCACTTACGTCCTTTTCTTTGAGGAAGGCAGTTTTTCAGCAATATCTCGAAAACCTCTGAACCGATCTTGTTCAAAACAATTTTCGGTGAATGAATTTAATAAGCCCTATGTCCATGAATTTTTCCATATTTTTAAAATACACCGTTCAAAAATTAGAGGGGGGGGGGACAGAATTTTAGTGACTTTCGGGACGATTATCTCCGACCCTATTCACTTAATCAAAAAAAAATGCCAAGAAACCTTACATTTATTTTGAAAGGCCTATCGATTGATGTGCCACACGGGGAGTCACAATGAAAAAAAAAATTTTGACTTTTAGTTTTATGTATGGAGTGCACCCCTAAAAAAATTTTTTTTTGTCATTTTAATTACAAAACTATGTAGCGGCTAACAAAATACACCTACCCTCAAAATTTTATTCAAATACACCTTATAGTTTTCGAGTAAAATGCCTGTGACATACGGACAGACGGACAGACGGACAGACGGACAGACGGACAGACGGACAGACGGACAGACGGACAGACGGACATGACGAAACTATAAGGGTTCCGTTTTTGCCATTTTGGCTACGGAACCCTAAAAAAGGTAATGTCTGTGAAATATAAGTATTTATGTAGCTTTTTCAGACAACTTATGTTCAGAAAACGGATTTTTAAAAAGAGTTGAGCTAGTTTGGATTATAATACGGCTGCCTTAATTAGCAATCTTGAGGCCTCTCTCAAGGGACGACACGAGTACGTGTTGATGTGCGATACGTCAAGCCAGATTGACCCCCAATCGTTCGTTAATTGGTCATGTGTTGCCACTTCACTCGATAGAGGGCTCTGCTCTTAAGTACGTACAAGGGTTTTTTGGGTATCGTCGAATACATCCGTGCAAATAAGGTAGTCAAAAAGATCGATTCAGAATTTTACATACCTACGTCTAATTAGAGTCAATCAATTAATCAAATCATTTATTTGCAGTAAAATATAGTAAAATGCATGCAAATACAATGTAGTCAATTAAATTAAATTAAATCAAAACAAATAATTATAACAATACAATGGAAATAGGAAGCATGAGTTGAAACAATAATTATACAATGTGAGAGAGAAAAACAGAACCAAATAAGTAATAGATGGATAAGATAAATCATTTATTTGGCATTTTGCAACATCCAACAAACACATAAAAAAGTACACAAAAAAGAAGTAGAGAGAAAAAGGTAAAAGAACCAGTAAAAACAATTGTGTTACGAAAAAGACTAAATATAAATTAAATTAGTACTGTGCGTTGCAACAATGCTAAAAAGGTACTAGCTCAGTTTTGCTTTGCTCGTGTGAGCACTGATATTGTGCTAGTACCTCAAGTCACAATGCAAGTGAAATATTAAAAAAAATAAAGCTTGCTAATAATATTGAATAAATAAAATAAGTATATGTGTGATAATAAAAATGACAAAATTATAAAGCGTTAAACATGCATAACAATAATTGATTATACTGCGTGTATTTTTAATATTACCTCAAATTGCAACAAGAGGTAGGTGTTAGGGCTGTGAACCGATATTGCAAGAAATTTTTAATTTAATCTTAACTACCGAAGCGTAATTAATTTTTGAAAATTTATCGAGCAGCAATGTATTGCGTACACTCATTTGACTCATGGAAGAAGCGGGTCACTTGTGACAGTTATGACGTCGCGTCAGTAAGACAAAGTAGTGATCCATTGCGTGCTGAATTATTTTATATGGACAAAAAAAGTTGGTAGTTAAAAGAAATTTCTTGCAATATCAGTTCATAGCTCTAACACCTACCTCTGGTTACAATTTGAGGTAATATTAAAAATACACGCTGTATAAATGATCATGTCGGGGAAAATCAATAGAATGAAAAGAATGAAGTTGTAGATCGTTACTTAATTAAATCCATTAACTGTTTTATTTAAATTATTCCATTAAAATTATTTGATTGAATAGTAAGGTCGGTTAGTAAAATATTGTTTTAATTTTCGTTCAAACGTTTGGATGTCATCACATGTTTTATAATTATCGTCTAGTTTATTGTATACGCTAATTGTGTTATTGTTTATGCTTTTATCGAAATACTCGTACATACAATTCAATTTGATCACTACAAAATCATTGGACCGACCATTGCCTCGCAAAAATGTGGATGCATTGAAAATTGTGAGAATTTTCAAAGGCATTGCAGAATACTGCCTGAGTGATCTAGTGAACAGAATTTATCCTCGGCTTGACTATGTTAATTAATAGAATAGGTATAATTAATTTAAACAGCCAGTAGCAGCGGCGTCCCAAGCAAGCGCTTTTGTCACCGAAAACTTCACTATATTCCTATGCCGTCCATATATTCTTCGACCTTGTATTATCCTGTTCAAAAGAACATGTTTATGCTAAATGAAATTTTAATGAATTTCTCTTGCATCTTTGGGTACCTAAAACCTTATACCCACAAGTAGATACAGTTACCCAAGAACGACATTGTACTTTATGGAAACAAAACTTTGGGACAAATTAACGAAATTGTTTTTGAGTCACTGCCATGGCACCGACAAGCTACTTCCCAGTCGGAACGCGAATATGAGCGAGTTGTCACTGCATTGTTTTCACCGAAACAGTGATTTTAATTACTTACTCGCACTCGAAAAACCCATTCCTGTTACACCTATACATAAAGTTTTACCTATACAAAGCAATGCCGTAAATTACCCAGTATTCCGAGGTAAGCCCCGAATAAGTCACGCGCCCGCACTCAAATCAAAGGCTTAGCTCTAATTTTATAGACCTACGGTACGCACTAAACATGCTAGTGATGGGACACGAGATATCGATGGTTTTTATACTAATATTGTGGCAAGCATGCGGCCTGCCTCATGGTAAACAAACACAGGCGTTTATAGAAATTTTAAATGCACCGCCGCCGTCTTTTGATTCGAGGACTCAACGCGTTAACAGGTAAAGACAAATGCAGGTTTTTTATGCTAAGACGATGGCAAACGAGCATATGGCCTGGTGGTAAGCAGACACGGTCGTCTATGGGCGCTATAAATTCCAGCAGATATTCCAGGAACTAAGGATTTTGCCTTTATCTTGTCAATACATCCTGGAAATCACCAAATTTGTAAAAAGACACCCTCTGCTCTTTCCACGTTATGATGAAGTGATAAAAAAGTTGACCTGGCATGAAGCCACTTAAGCTTTTCCAACCTGCACAAAAATTTAAAGTCTCTGTTCAAACGCGTACTCTATGGCTATAAGATTGTATAACCGTGTGCCAGAGGAATTCCAACGTCTACCACTAACTAAAAAAATCACTACGCCACGACAGCTGGTCGACGAGCGGCAGTTCATACATTCGAGTGGCGTCTATGTACAGGCAGCCGCTATTGGCCCTGCTGTCCGCTAGCGTCCAGTCATAACGGGCTGCTGATTTTTCATTTGAGGACTTGTTGTGTTGACAGTTAGATACAAATGCAGGTTTTTTTATGCTAGGACGTTGGCCAACGAGCATACAACCTGGTGGTAAGCAGACACAGTCGTCCATGGGCGCAAGCGACTCCAGAAGAATCACTAAGGCCGCGGACTGGACGCCAGCGGGCAGCTGGGCGACAAGCGGCAGTTCATACATTTGAGTGGCGTCTATGTACCGCAGGCGCTATTGGCCCTTCTGCCCGCTGGCGTCCAGTCATAACGCGCTGCTGACTTTTCATTTGAGGACTTGTTGTGTTGACAGTTAGATGCAAATGCAGGTTTTTTATGCTAGGACGTTGGCCAACGAGCATACAACATGGTGATAATCAGACACAGTCGTCTATGGGCGCTACCGACTCCAGAAGAATCACTAAGGCCGCGGACTGGACGCCAGCGGACAGGTGGGCGAAGCGGCAGTTCATACATTCGAGTGGCGTCTATGTACAGGCAGCCGCTATTGGCCCTGCTGTCCGCTAGCGTCCAGTGATAACGCGCTGCTGATTTTTCATTTGAGGACTCGTGTTGACAGTTAGAGACAAACGGAACCCTTATAGTTTCGTCTTATACATATTATATTCAAATATTGCTCGTTTAATAGTAGGTATACGACAAGATAAGATGTATGATGATTTTTGCCCGAAAGAATTGATAAATTATCACTAGTAGTTAGCAGAAGCGAATTTACTTAAAGTTGAAAACTGCCTTGAATTTGATGAAATTATGAACTAGAATGAAATTGGTAGTGACAAACCAAATTTCAAATTATAATTATTCGGTATTCGGTAGCTTAGTTTCAGAGCCTTAACATCTGTTTCTACCAGACCGCACAGGACATACTCCATTAAACAGTAGGTACCATCTCAAATTACACTGACTTCGCACTATCTCCTATAATGAGGTGATAATTGTCGCAATTAACTCGCTATGTATTCAAATTCCCTAATTATGTTACAATTGACTATGCATACATATAATAATATATTACATAACATAAACTGAGGCTTACATTCCTGTAAAGAAAAGGGGCAGATATAATTTAGTACTAGCAGCTAGGTTTAAAAACAAATAATAATAAAAAATGGAATTGAAAATCATCATTATCATCAGCCTATATACGTCCCACTGTTGGGCACAAGCCTCCTCTCATGAATGAGTGGGAACGGGCAGTAGTCTCCACGCTGGCCCAGTGCGGATTGGGGACTTCACGTACCTCTTTGAATTTCTTCTCAAATGTACGCAGGTATCCTCACGATGAAATGAAAATACACCATTTAAAACACCATAGGGATAAAGTACAGCTAAGAATTATCTCAACCGACCAGAATTTCGATTATTAATAAACACATACATTTAAAACTTGGTTTATCCGTTTCAGAGCTACGATGCCACATATAAAAATCCATACATAGTACAAGGAATAATTAAGTAAATTGAATCCTCATAAAAATTAGAATTAGAATTAAATAGTTGTTTCTTTAGTTCTTGTAAGGCTGAACATTTGTACACCTTTTTAGTAGGTCACAGCGTACTGTATTTTTTATTGTATTGTCATCTATTATGTAACCTGTGTATCACAAATAAATATTTACTTACTTACTTACATATAAAATGTTAAATGTACAATCATTTGCGTCGAGGTTTAAAAGGGTGCACGGTAATAAAATATGTAAATATTTAACATCAATAAAACAAAGCACATTATTGTTTCTCGCGTATTTTCATGCCTCCATATTACCCTAAACCCATTTCCATCAAACTGTTTATCGATAACATTATTTGTCAGCATTTTCCTCAGTCAAAAAACCATAAAAAGTCACGTTCGTAAAGTCATAGGGCAAACTCAAGAGCCCTCGAGAAGCCTCTTATGGCCCCCGTAATTTCGAGGATTTGGTTTTGGTTGAGGAAATACAAAATAATACGAGTATTGGGGGTTATTAGTATGTATTTGAAAGGATTGCCTTTATATAAGGTTCATCTATTTTGAAGCATTTGCAGAGGGTTTTTTGCCAGAGCCGAAATAGTAGATTGTATGACAAGGGGCTAAAATAAGCCATATTACCAAAATATTTCGAGGGGTAATATGGCTTTTAGACCCGAGTTATACACTATAACCATAGAGACTCACTTAGAGATAAGTTTAAAAATATTAATATAATGACATTACATTGTCAATATATCTATGAAAACCTTTTGTATGTACATAAAAAAATTGTCAATTTTAGGAAAAACTGTGACATACATAATATTAATACTAGAAATAAGCACAAGCTCGCGGTGCCCACCACTCGGCTCCAAAAAATTAAAATATCATTCATGGGTAATTGTGTAAGGTTTTATAACAAACTTCCAGGAAACTTAACTGAGTTATCTATTAATAAATTCAAGAACTATGTGAAGCGTAAACTTATTTCGAAAGCTTATTATAGCACACAAGACTACATGTATGATAAAACTCCATGGAACTAATTGTGACTGAATTTTTAATCTATTATTTTCGCTATATTTTGTTTTTTGACATTAAATTGTTTTTCTAGAAAAATTCTACTAGTATTTTTTATACAATTTTTATATCATATATATTTTATTCTTTATGTTTAAAAAATAATCTAAAAATTTAACTGACGATTTGAAAGTGCTTGTTACTAGGCCTACTTGAATAAAGATCATTTTGAGTTGAGTTGAGTTGAGTTATATACGTAGATGAATATGAATTTTCTGTGAAACCTATCACGTTTATGGTTAAATCGCCTCTTGAATTTGGAATATTTACATACATATTAATATTTATCAATTTATTTAGCAAATTATTCAAGGCAGCTGCCATTTTCGTAGTTGGCAATTTCGAATTGCGCTATAGTGATATAATAGAGACACTTGGTTTTATAAATTGTGAATTATTTACTTATAACGGCTCGCAGATATTATCTGGTAAGCGCTTATAAGTCTATGTAACCTAAATAATTACTCCACAGAACTGGTATTGGCTCCTATAGGAGTCATACAATTATAACGGGCCGCAGATGTTCTCTTATAAGCGCATATAAGTCAAAGTTACCGGAGTAACTACTCAGTATGTATGGCTCTTTCATATAGGAACCCTCGAGTAATAGGCCCAACCTACTACGAACGACTACCCGCCGAATTGCGGACTGAGTCGTGTGACGTAACATTTGAACGTCAACTGAGAATTTTTTTTCAGAAAAATCCATTATATTCGGTGAATAAATATATGGACATAAAATATTAAGACGGTCACTGTTTTTTAATTTTTTTTTGACATTTGTTAATGATTAATATTTATAGTTACTGGTATTTTTTTTCCTGTTATTTTGATATACTCTGTAATCTGACGATATTTTATGTGATACATATATAGGTATTTGAACAGTATATATTTATTTTAGCTATGACTTTAATTTAATTCTTGACATTCCATTGTAATTAATATACTTTTTGACGATCATGATATACATTCATATAGATTAAGATAACATTAATTTATATTGTTATTGTATATTATGAAATAAAAAAGTCTAATCTAATCTATACTCCTGGTATTGGCTATTATAGGATTCATAAGATTATAACGGCCCGCAGATGTTCTCTCATAATCGCTTATAAGTCTAAGTAACCCGAGTGATTACTCCTCAGTGCAATCATTCTTAGTGCATGCTTTTATAAGATGAAATATACCTATAATGACCAGGAAATAATTATGTTCTTGTAAACGGTTACAATGTGAAGTTATAGTAGTATTTAAATGTGCTTAAGAGTTCAAACAGCACTGTATTATGCTCTATAATCGGAGATTTATAAGTAGAAATAGCTTTAAACTTTATCTGGCGTACTGACGCGTTCCAGGATAATTTTGCTTGTTGGGCAGTCGCCTTTCTTCGCTGATTTCCAAATACGAAAATAAACCGCTCAAATTCTGCCCGCTTGACACTTCGAATTATTAAACCAAACGGTTTCGTGACTAGCGGAATTCCGTTAATAGCACTGTGGGTAAGTTTCCTAGACTAAAAATACATAGTCGGTCGGGGCAGATATGTGTATGATGAATACGAATATTTGTTGTCGAGTGTTGGATGTTTAATATCTATTTAAGTATGTATATGTGGTGTGTTAGCAGTGAAATAGTGTAATGATGATGATGATGAATTCAGGGAAGTTAAGTGTGCTTTCCCTCTTGCCTTTCACACCGCACATAACTATATTAGAATTTTAAAAAACCACAAAATATTTCAAAAAATTCTTAATTTGAATCACCCGAACTGGAACTCGAGCTTGCACTAGAATTAGAACTAGAATCTCCTCCTTGATACCCATTGCTCTCTTTACACCGTCTCTTGCAACTCTGCTTCAGAGCCTTAGTCTTCTCAGTTATACAATCGTATTTCTTGCATGTCTTGTTACTCGCAGACTTGCACGCTTGCATACATTTCTCGTACGTCGCTTGCTTGCAGGCCTTCTCGTATCTGTCACGTAATTGGAGAACCTCTTGGGATTTTGCGTCTTTGTTTTCGGGTTTGGCTCGGGCTGCGTTAAGCTGAAAGATAGTTAAGGTAAGGGCTTGGCCATGACTTCAAGCGGCAGCGGCAGCAAGCGTGGGAGCGAGAGGCCGCGCACCGCTGCTGCTGCAAACCGCTCGAGGTCGGAGCCAAGTAAGGGTATGCGCGATTTTGAGCGAGCTTGGGAGTGGTATAAAGGAGAGGGCAAATGCACAAAAGATCCCATTGTGTTGAAGTGTATCCGAAAGGGCCCTCATCTAGATAATATAAGGGTATGCGCAATAGCTCAAAGTAGCGGAGCGATGCGTAAGGAGAAAATCCACGAATAACATTGATACCTAGCCTCGCTACGTCTCTTCCTATTGATCACGCATTGACCCTGCTGGTCACAAAAAGCTTTAACAAAAATCAGACAGAAATATTATTTCTATTACCTCTTTGATGTTGCTTACGGCTTGCAAACACGTCATGTCTACGTCTCCTTCTCTTGTGTAGTCTATAAATTGCGCTGAAATTGTGAGGATATTTTTATTAACTAAGGCATTTTTTATTGCTTATTCATGTTCACACATTCTTCACCTTGTCCTCATTGGAATGTTAACTGTGACTTTTTAATCTATCTCATGCGCGCTAGGAGTGAAGAATTTTTACTTAAGAATACACTTTGGTAGTGATATATTTAGTAAACGGACTAATTATTGATCATAATTTGATACAGAGAATAAATACAAAGAAAAGATGCAAGAACACCCGTACTCCAAGATAGAAATCGAACCACTAGGATACTCAGACCATAACCATCACTGCATATTTTCGTCTCGTATTCTCAACCGCTACTACAAGCGACCTTTATATTTTCTTGAAAGTTAAGATGTGTAAATTGTAGATTAGAATTACCTCCAGTTACTTCCGAACTTTGCTGATGTATTTTCACGGAGTCATCATTCCCGGAATTCTGATAATCAGCATGTCTAGCCCTGTTCTTGATGTTTTGCTTGAATTCTGTGTTGCAAGCAGCAATACCGTTACTCGAAAAGTCATCATTAAAATCATCAGAGCATTTTCTACTAGATTTGCACACGTCTTTGAGAACAGCTTTTAAGGCCTAAAATTTGTAAAAGGTATTATTTTGTTTTGCGTAGGTATCAATGTAATCATAAATAACTTTTCCCATAGGTTTGTTTTAAGTTCACTCTTATTAAATTTGTATCTGTAGCAAAACTAGAAATGCTGATAGTGTATTACGTTTTTATTTAACTTCTAATTGTTTTTTGGTTTGTCACTTTGACACTTGTCTTTGTGAGAAAGGGACAAAACAAATTAGTTAACAGAAGTTTGTAGAGTTTTATGAATAAAAGGATAAATCTTTACATTTTGACATTTCCTAGCGACGACTTGTGCGCAGGCTTTGCCGTAGGCCTGTCGCAACTGTTTTATTTTCAATATTTCATCTTGCATTGCTTTCTCCTCTTCTAAATCTGAGTCGTGATGTCCCGCGGTTTCTGATTTGAAAATTTTTGATTTTGTGGTCTGCTTCTAGAAATCAAGTTACGTTTTTATTTATACTTCAAAGACATTTTCTTCTAGAAATCAAGTTACGTTTTTATTTATACTTCAAGGGCAAGTTGGAAGGGGAAGACCTAGGCGAACTTTCTCTGATCAAATTGGAGAAATGTTACAAAAAGGCCAGGTCAAAAGTACCCTAAACCGACGAGCATGTATGAGAAATGTTATGAAGGTGAGTGAAGCGAAAGTGGTTTGTCAGGATCGTAGCAAATGGAGATCCGTGATCTCTGCCTACCCCTCTGGGAAAGAGGCGTGATTATATGTATGTATGTATGTTCAAAGACATTATAAGTATTCAATTACATATTGAAAGTTGTGAAATTCGCTGTAAACGATTCCCCAAAACTTTGAAAACTAGAAATTAAAAGACTAGAAGAAGTTAAATTTATGATTTGCGATATTTATTCAACGAGAAAAGTGGCTAGGACTCTGTTAAATAACTTTAAAAAGATTATTTATATATGCGTGCAAAATGTCAAACACGAATGTAAAAAATAATATGTGACCTAACTAAGGAAAAAATTGGTTGAAAAGCGCATATTGCTCAGACCAGACAGCACTAACGTCGCTTTACTACCAGAATTTACTACAGGACTTACCTTCTTATTAGATTGAATAAATACTGCCTTAGGGGTAGATGCACGTGTTTTCAGTACATTTGTTTTTTCAGTACCTTCTAAATGAATAACTAGAACTTTTTCTACATCTTTGAGATCCTTGATTTCTTTTGGATTGCCTTGTATAACCTGGTCAGACGAAAAATCAACCTTAACAATTCTCTTTTTCTTTTTTACTTTTTCGGCTAAAATGTCCTTTTGATTTTGTGACAAAACTTTAAACCGTTTTGTTATTGATGTAACTTGTCGTGAATTGACTGAATCTTGTGAAAGACTATCGTCGTCGTCATTCAATTCTTTTGCTTTTTGCTTTTTATTCTTATTTATCTCACTGTCACTTCTTTCTAATGATTTATCACTTAGAAACAAGGTTGTGCCTTCATACTCGCGTGGTTTTGCCAACTTAACCGTCACTTTGGCTCTTCTATTCGAGTCCCCTTTAAAGAATTTATTGGCGTTTGTATATTTGTCTGTTTTAGCTATTTGCTTCAACTGTGCATACTTTTGCAACAAGTCTTTTAATAAATGGTTTACAAATGATATATTCTTTTTAATTTCAGATAAATTTGTATCTTGATTTAATTGTTGCGTATCATGTTTAAGATTGTGTACTACCTTAAAAACATAATTAATTATTTTCATCGCATTGATGATCTATGAGCTTGTAAATTAAAAATCTAAAACTAGATATTCACCGACGCGCTGCGCCGCGTCAATTGTCTTTACAAAAAAATATTCATCCAAATGAATGGACGTATTAAAACCGCATTCACGGGCACCCTACGTAATTTCTGTTTTTTTGTGATCAGATCATCCAGTGGACACATTCACGACGTCTGCAATTGATTTGGCGCCCTGATGTGGAGTGCTTAAACGATATTTTTTCATGATGATACGATAATTTTTTTCTGATGGTGTGCTGCCAATACGATTGTGAATAGCCAAGTCAACCCACAAAGACTTGGTCTTACTTTGACAATTACTATCGGACTATTAAAGAAACTCCGTCACTTACCGAAAAGGAAATGACTACAAAGAAAAATCCAACATCAACATGATTCAACGACATTTTGACACACATAGTTTCGCGGAAACCAACAGAAAGTCATTCCAACGTTACACTTTATAAACTATAAAATATTTCACTAACATCAAATTTTTATTGTTTATTGCAAATGTTTATGTAAGTGCAGTTCGCTTGGAGGAAGTGCCGCGTGCGCACGTACTGTAGATACTGTAACAATGGCATCTCAGCGCAAACGCGATTTTATCTCGGAATCAAATAAATATTTTGCGGACAATCTTACACAAATCGACCTAGTACCAAACTAAGCAAAGCTTGTACTATGGGTACTAGACGACGATAAACATACTTATATAGATAAATACATACTTAAATACATAGAAAACATCCATGACTCGGGAACAAATATTCGTGCTGATCACACAAATAAATGCCCGTACCGGGATTCGAACCCAGGACCTCTTGCTTCGTAGGCAGGGTCACTACAAACAAGGCTAAAGCGGTCGTCAAATCAATAGATTTATATAAAGAATTACCGTGCCTATGGGATTTATCTTCACCATTTTGTATGGACAAAAATAAAAAAGCTGCGTTTTTTAAGCCAGCGTTTCATCCATATCCGTTTCTTTTTTCCTTTCGTATATTATTAAGTGTACTCATCAGTATCAAAGCCACGCCAACTTTTTGAAATTTCGAAAGGTTAGGTGCCATTTTGTGCGCTTGCAATGCGTGTTGCCCGTCCGGGAGTTCTTAACACACTAACGCTGTAGCGTGGTCGCCGTGGTCGGCCGACCGTCTTAGCCAGACAATTCACGACAAGCCTTCGACGAGCCACCAACCAAGGTCGCGCCGTCGGAGGCTTGTTGGCGACCGTCTAGCAGACGCTTACGCCTTGGCCACGACCACGACTTTGGACTCAAGCGACCTGCGGCAGCGGTTTTTAGGGTTCCGTACCCAACGGGTAAAAACGGGACCCTATTACTAAGACTTCGCTGTCCCATCATCCGTCCGTCTGTCTGTCACCAGGCTGTATCTCAAGAACCGTGATAGCTAGAGAGATTTGAAATTTTCACAGATTATGTATTTCAGTTGCCGCTAGAACAACAAATACTAAAAAACCGGCCAAATGCGAGTCGGACTGGGGCTCCCATACAACAGACATGATTTTCTTGCCGTTTTTATAGATAATGGTACGGAACCCTTCGTGCGCGAGTCCGACTCGCACTTGGCCGGTTTTTCTAATTCATTGCGCGCGATCCCAACTAACCACAATGCGTTGCGCGTCTCGACCGCGCAATGAACAGATAAAACGCTGGTCGCTTAAGACGCCTGGCGCAAGACTGGTCATTGACTTATTCTTTGGGGGAGTCTTTGAACCAAATGGTGACGATGATGATATAGGTATTTGTGGTGAGAAGTGTAAAAATATATTTTTTTTGTTTTTTTATTCACTGGCGATGGCATTAAAACTTCTAAAAGATTGATAGATAGACAATTTGTTTGGCATTTTGCAACATCCAACAAACAAAAATTTAAAAGTATCCAACAAAAGAATGAGAGAAAAAGGTAAAAGAACAAGTAAAAACAATTGTGTTACGATAAAGATTAAATATAAATTTAATAAAGACATACTGTGCGTTGCAACATGCCAAAAAGGTACTAGCTCTGTTTTGCTTTGCTCGCGTGAGCACTGATATTCTGCTAGTACCTCAGGTCACGGTGCAGGTGAAATATTAAAAGAAAAATAAAAATAAAATAAATAAAGTTGCAAATAATATTGGGTAAATAATAAAAGGCATATTTTATAACATATTTTGCTTGTGACAAATCATGATGTATATTTGAAAGTTCTCACGTTTTTGCTATTCCCTGGCCCCGTAGCATGGTTGGCCTTGTCACGCGATAGGTGATAGGATAGAGCGTGCGTCACTGGCTGACACCGTTGGATAGAACGAGACGAGGCTCCTATCTTGTCACTTGTCGCGTGATAAGGCCAACCATGCTACGGCTCCTGGGTATTTAATAAACATTCACTAATTGATTCCGGGGCACAAAGCTATTGTATCACATGACAAACGGAACTGACTATTGTATTGCAAATTGTGTATCAGATCACCAAACTCGATTCACGTAACAACGAATTAATTATTTACCAGTGATATTGGATCATCAAATCAGCAAATAGTGAGTGACATTGTAAAGTATACACAATTTGGAATTAACGTATCTTTTATGTAGGTAGCATAATTAAAATAAAATAATTATTAATTTAATGACTAAAAAAATAACTTAAATAAAGCCAATAATTAAAATAACTACAACTTAAAAAGTTGAAAAACCCCCTATTTTTCCATTTCAAAGTTCAACATCTCAAAAACGGCTAAACCGATTTTCTTGAAACGTCGTTAAGAACCATCTCGATCACGTCAGCTTTCGAAAAAAACACACTAAAATAGTCAATAGACTGCGTTTTTCGTTTGTTGTTGTTTTTGGTATCCTAGCTCCTAAACGGATACGTTTAGGAGCTATGATACCACAGGC
Source organism: Epinotia nisella (assembly GCA_932294315.1). Taxonomy (NCBI): domain Eukaryota; kingdom Metazoa; phylum Arthropoda; class Insecta; order Lepidoptera; family Tortricidae; genus Epinotia; species Epinotia nisella. The sequence goes on along the minus strand of OW028696.1, from coordinate 10,412,432 downwards.
AGACACACAGACACATAGACACACAGACACACAGACACGTTAAACTTACAACACCCTCTTGCGTCGGGGGTTAAAAATACAAACCAATGAATCATAACGCACACTAATTGGGAATGGATGAAAATTTTAGAAATGCCTGATTATTTTTTTGGTGATAGGAATAACCTTCCTTAGCACCAGAAAAAAATTTCATATTTTTCAGCTGCGTCAAATTTTTTTGAAAAATATAAACAGTTTCCTCACTTACGTTTTGGGTCAGTTACGGCACCTTCCTCGATCGGTCTCATATTACAAAAAATATATTAAATATGTGTGGTAAACTGACACTGGCAATGATATTGACACTTGCAGCAGCTATATTGATCATTACCAGTGTCATTTTACCACAGATATTTAAGATAGTTTTTTGTACTATGAGACAGATCAAGGAAAGTGTCTATTTACCATTCTTGACCCAAAACGTAAATGAGGAAACTGTTTATATTTTTCAAAAATATATGTTGCAGCTGAAAAATCTGAAACTTTTTTCTGTTGCTAAGGAAGGTTATTCCTATCACCAAAAAAAATAGTCAGGCATTTCTAAAATTTTCATCCATTCCCCATTATAATATCCATTTTGCTACCTAGACAAATAAATGAACAAATAAACAGAAACCACCCAAATTCCATGGCAACCCACCCCATTATTGTATCAATTAATAAACGTTTACCAACTATTAGGCGTACCCTTTCCACTGTCCCGGCCCGTGCGATAATACTATTACGTCATAGTATTTGTTACCAAGACACGTTCCGATTTTATGCACACTATCCTCACACCTACTGGCTGGGAGCTATAGTGTCTGGAAGTGAATATAAATATACTATTGTCTTTGTGAGCTGTAAAATTCGCGACTGTCTTTTTGCAATAACATATTTTTTTTTAATTCGAAAAATTTATCGTCAAAAAAAAGCTACATTACTTATTTATTTAATAAAAACAAACAATAAAACAACAACTTAACCTACAAAGACAAAAAAAAGACTATAAATTAAAACTTAAAGATAAAAAATTTGGCCCAAATCGCTGTCAGCGGGTAGTGTGCCCAGAAGACTGGCAGCATTACTTATTGAACCTATTCACAAGATTTCACGAGAATCTGCTGAGAAATGCGACCTGTAAAGGAGAACAGCCGGACAGACGGCGGACATACGAAATAATTTTTGCCCAAGCTGAAACGGAGAACTTCGTTCGCTTCGCTCGTTCGTTCAAATATACATATAGTAAACAAAATAAATATACATATAAATATACATATATATATAGTGGCATTGTAAGCTTGCTGTAGAACTCGCGAGCCTCAAATCGATTTTTTTTTATTATTTCGAAAAACCGAATCGACAAAATCTGTAGACTGATTTATTATTAGGGAGGTACTCCAAAAGAAAGACGGCAAAAAAATAAAATTTTAGGAGCAGGGTCGACAATAGAGACACCAAATAAAATAACCAATAATGATGAATTAGGTCCAGAACCGTTTGTGGGACTCTCACAGGGAACCATAATATCGGCCTTTAAAACCTACGCCAAAACCATACACCAGCACGAGTGGAGGAATGAGGCGGGTTAAAGGCACTCAAAGCTCTTCATAGAAGGAGTGGACTCGGGCTGCACCAAAAAACTCTGGAAATCCAGCAGGAAGCAACTCAGGATTATATCTGGGGTGTTCACAGGTCACATCAGCGTCAAGGATCTCTTGGCCAAGATGGGACTATCGGACAGTACAGACTGTAGAATGTGTGGCGAGGAGGATGAGACTATGGAACACTTACTGTGTGAATGTCATGCCCTTGCCAGACAAAGAATTAATCACTTTGGTAAAGGCTACCCGCAACTGTCCAAACTTTTTAGAGGGGGAAAACGCACCTTATGAAACGATGTCATTTATTAGGACGCTCGGGGACCGTGACGTCATGATCCCCGAGCGTTTTCTCTCTAACAAGCAATATCAAAACGGTTGTAGCTTCGTAATTTTTTGAGATATCTGAATAGGCTTTTCGTCACTAGGCATATACCGTGACGAGCATGTATGAAGAATGCCATGAGAGTGAATGAAGCAAGAAAGATTTGTCAAGATCGTAGCAAGTGGAAATCCGTGATATCTGCCGCCTCCCTCCGTCAAACAGGCTAATAAATGGGCTTTTCATCACTAGGCATAATATGCCTAGTCGAGCCTGTTTGACGGAGGGAGGCGGCAGATATCACGGATTTCCACTTGCTACGATCTTGACAAACCTTTCTTGCTTCATTCACTCTCATGGCATTCTTCATACATGCTCGTCACGGTTTAGGGTACTCTTGAGCTGATCTGTCTTTAGGATTTCTCCGATTTGGTCGGAAAAAGTTCGCTTACCTAGTTCGTTCCCTTCCAACTGTACCATCCACTTTTCCCTCACATATTCACGTACTCGTAGAATCCTGTCGTAATTGACAGGCCACCGTCACTCAGACTCGAGTGATATGTCACCTTATTGCGATAGGGTTCTACGGTGGTACGTGAATACAGTTCCCTTACCTGTACACTCTCTTTGTAAATCTTCTTTCAAATGCATTATTAGGTATTTATGCGAAAACAAATACCTAATAATGCATTTGAAAGAAGAAATTTCGTCAAGTAGCCAATTGTAAAAGTGCGCTTAGAACTAATCTTCCATCGTAGAACTCTTCTACATCCGTGTCACATTATCGAAGGTACTGACGACCTCACCCTAACGGAACGCTAAGAGAATTAAATTCACCACAATACAAACCGTTGCTCATTAAAACTGATAACGTGATACTAAACAATGGCTGAGTTGATGTCTTTGAATATGATGGAAAGCTAATATCAGAATAGGTTTTTCATTTTGTCTACCGTCCCTGTGCCTGCGACCTTAGAACCCGTAGGTATGGCAAGAGACAATGGCAAGCGCCCCGATGGAGTTACTTTGGTGCCGTGGAAGCTGGGTAGGGCTCTGGTGTGGGACGCCACGTGTATCGACACATTCGCTCAGTCCCACGTCCAGGTGACCCGATCTCAGGCCGGTGCAGGTGGTGCCGCCGACCAGGCCCAGGTTCTTAAGCGCCTCAAATATTCGTCTCTATTAAAAGACTACGAGTTTGGGGTGCCCGCAGTGGAGACACTTGGACCCTGGTCGACTGACATGAAGGCATTTATTAGAGCCCTGTCGTCGCGGCTGGTCGACACCTCAGGGGACCCCAGAGCCGGCGCTTACCTCGCGCGGAGAATTTCTCTAGCGATACAAAGAAGTAACACGGCCAGCGTATTGGGGACCATGCCGCAGGCAGACCTTTTGCATGGTGATACTTTTTATAGTTGGGTATGTACAGTCGCCATCAAATATATCGGAGCGGCCAAAGTGCTCACAAATATCTGAACATGTCACTATTATAGTCGAGGCCTTAGAGGCGTGTTCAGATATTTGTGAGCACTTCAGCCGTTCCGATATATCTGATGGTGACTGTACCATGTTGTTTTCTTTGTTTATAATTTTTTTGTATGTTTATGTTTGTTTATAAATAATAATGTTAATATTTTGTCTTGTATTTTTACAAGCTTTTATTTACTTTCACCTGTCACGGTGTGTGTCATCAAATCTTGCAAATTAAATTTGATCCACTTCCCGGTAACCGATTGAGCTGCAATTTTGCATACATGTGTAAAATGCGTGACAATGCAATATTATGATGACATGGTGCTGATCTGATGATGGAGCTGGAAGGTGACATAGGAACTTCGCAATGAAACGACACAACCTCGTCGAGTTTGAGCTCGTTAGAATTGTCTCAATGAGTAGTTGGTGACGTTATACAGAAAAACACAATCGGCAATAAAAGTTTGTACCAAAAATTATTTTTTGACAGCAATTTATTTGGTTTGAGGCCTAAGCCCAGTATTAGGACACCAAAATAAGCCATACTTCATTCCAGATAACATTAGGACAAAAGAAAAATATTTTACTAGCTTTACTTGGGAAATGGAGAGGGCTATGTTGGGAGTTTCTCTGCGTGATCGCATCAGAAATGAGGCTATCCGCAGCAGAACCAAGGTAACCGATATAACCCTCCGAATCGCTAAACTTAAGTGGCAGTGGGCGGGGCACATTGCACGTAGAACCGATGGCCGTTGGGGCGGAAAGGTTCTCGAGTGGCGAACACGTACTGGACGGCACCGCATGGGTAGGCCCCCTACAAGGTGGACTGATGACCTGGTAAAGGTCGCGGGAGTCCGCTGGATGCGGGTGGCGCAGGACCGGTCACTTTGGCACTCTTTGGGGGAGGCCAATGTCCAGCAGTGGACGTCTTTCAGCTGATGATGATGATGATGAGTTTTACTTATTTCGATCATTAAGTGTTTTCCAATCACAACAGGGTCGTTCTTCTTTTCGACTGACAATAGCCTGTCCCTCGTCTTATTACGGCATCTCATTTGAGTAATCAAATGATATTTAATGTTTTATAATGTTCGAATGAACGTCCATATTATTTTATTAATTAGTATTATTAAATATTTCACTTTCTCTGACTAGCATTTTTTTTAACGTTTTTTTTTCGTAGAATGCCGTGACAGAGTGGTAAACCAAAATGTGGTCCCCACTGAAAGAGTCCACTTTGTCACATTTTTTTTTAAACCAACCGTAAAAAAAATATTTATACGGGCCGGAAAGAAAACTTTAATTAGTTCTAATGCAGAAACGTATATCTTTTTTTTAAATCGCACTTTAAAACCACAATTTTCGATAGTTCAAAAACCAAAAAAAAAAACAGAAAAACTTCGGATCATTGTCGGTAAAAAAGAAGAACGGCCCAACATTTTGTTGCTGTCTACTTAAAACTATCGCAATAAGGGGTGCTGTGGTGATGAGGAATTATGAAATCTTAACTGATCAACCCACCGATCGATACACCGTGGAACTGTTTTTACACCAAGTGAGTTTTTTAAACAAATACTCGAGTACTGAGGCTTTCAAGATACCGAACAACAAGTGAAGTGAAGTAAAGTTCTCTTCGAAATGAGATTTTGAATGAGGATGCCTGCCGAATTTAATTAGTAGAATTAAAGTGTCCACGTTTACTTAACGCGTATATAAATACATAAATAAATATTATGCGGACAATCTTACACAAATTGACCTAGTCCCGAACTAAGCAAAGCTTGTACTATGGGTACTAGACGACGATAAACATACTCATAGAAAACATCCATGACTCGGGAACAAATGTTCGTGCTCATCACACAAATAAATGCCCGTACCGGGATTCGAACCCAGGACCTCTTGCTTCGTAGGCAGGGTCACTACCAACTAGGCTAAAGCGGTCGTCTATATCTATAACTTCAACATCCCATCCACGTTCCAAAATTCACGATCCTCAAATTGGTTCGGTTGTTTGGAATAAAAATGAAAAAGAGAGCAAACATTTTATGCAAATCAGTCTGCACTTCAGGGAAATCTGGTTGGGTCCGTAATGTTCAGCTGCATATCTGTGTCTGATGAAAATTTCTTGCTTTTGTTAAGAAAATTTAGCTTAAGGATCGGCAGGACGCTCGACTCCCCATACAAATGTAGTTTGATTTTCATTTTAAAACGACATTCTAGAATAAACATGAAACTTTGCATACGCAATGGGATACACAATATCTAGATCGGAAACTAGTTTGTTGCTAGATTTTTTCATCAGTCTCTAATCTTTTTGATGTGATAACGTCTTAAAAGTCGATGAACGCCGGCTGGATGCACGAAAAAGTGTGACTCATTGTCCCGTTCCGTTGACTGATGTATGAACGCACAACCCAAATTGCTGGTTATAGAGATTCCTGGCACGTAGGTTCCTTACAAGGTTTTGCGGTGCTCTAAGAAAGGATTTCCAAAATTCTCCCTCTAAAGGGGTGAAATTAGTATGGGGCAACAAAATTATATCGACTATTTTATTCGAAACTTCACAGGAGTATTCCTAACGATAAATGAGTAAATACGTGTTATCCAATTGTTCATCAATCTTTTGACGTTATCACGTAAAATTATCGTCCGTAAACCGACTTTAGAGACAACGACAAAAAAACTAGCCAACTGATTAAATATATTACTAAAAAATTAAAATAAATATTTATCGATATTGGACGAAAATATCTATTCCCGAGGGTTGCATCAGTGTGCGGAAGTCATAAAAGAAACAAAGAAAGAAAGAAAGAGACATTTCTTTGTGGCAAAAACAATTATACAAAATAAAAACCGGACAAGTGCGAGTTCAACTCGCGTGGTGAGGGTTCCATATGTAATACAAAGAAATATTGAGAACTTTGAATACTCAAACTTCTTATTGGTTTTCCTGTAATCTTTAGGCAAGGAACTATTTTTCATATTTTTTTCTGAATTTTAAGCCTAGTAGTTTCAGAGATAAGGGGGGGATGGTCAATTTTCGTCTTTTTTCCTAAATTACTTCAAATCTTTTTTTCTAAAATTATAAAAAAAATTGAGATGCTTACAACAACCCCTTTCATTTCACAATACAGTTTGCGAAACTTTTTTTTTAGTTTTCCAATTTACCCCCAAATAATGGCCGCCTTGTTCGGAATTTATTAATTTACTTTTTCTACTCCTGTACTTTTATCTGTCATTTACATAGTCACGAACACTAATATAAAGACATACAAAATAAGTTTGCAGAAAAGTCTATACTCTATTCCCCATAACAGTACGGCACAGCCGTGCTGTTATGTCGCCAAAACGATACGCTTAGCAGCCATACGCTTCTAAACCTATACATTAGGTACTACCAACTTAACAAACCACTGAATGTTTTTACTTTTTAGAATTTTTTGAACTAAAGGCATTGCTGCTAACTTATTCTTAATATGGCAGTACTGGCAAGTTGACATCAATTAAAAACAAAGTTAACCATAGACACCCATTTGTCTCATTTTCATGTTTCCCGAATTCCCGGCTATTTTATAAATTGTTGTTTGAGTTTGCGGCCGTTGCGTTTGCTACAAAATAGTTGGTGTTTCTCAAAAGTAATAAAAATGGATGACGATGAAAATATTGCTTCTACACCAGAAGAAATACACCGGCAGCCCACAAGCAGTGACCGAAAATTTGTTGCCTAATCTCGGCACCTATACGACAAACTTTAAGAAAAATTTATTCTTTGTTTAATTTTGCATTTTATTCCATAGTAGCTAGTTGTAGAAAAAGTATTGTATGCAACGTTGTATAACTAAGTCAAAAAACGCTCGTGGCGTCTTTCTTTACAATGTTCGCCTTCGGCTCACATTGTAACCCACGCCACTCGCCTTTTTTGACCTCTCTTATACAACTGTTGCATAAAATACTATTACGCGTCCATCTTTGGGTCACCAATTTACATAATGTAAACCAAATTTCGGAGCAAATCGGCTGCGACAGACGGACAGACAGACGCACGAGTGATCCTATAAGGATTCCGTTTTTTTTCATTTGAGGTACGGACCCCTAAAAGAGTGTCAGAGAGCATTTTTTGTCACGAAACGGTTCTATCTCAGCATAATGCTGGCATTACCTACTGCCATCGCTTATCTTCCGATAGAACCGTCGAGTGATTAAAAGTGACACATGAATGTGCGAGAATCATCGAGGCAGCATACTCACCTATAGCCGAGGCAAAATACGGTTTCAAAAAACATTAATTTATAATAGCGTTTTTTTTGTTTATTTCATTCAAAAACATTATTCTAAGATGCTTTATTCAAGAATCCAACAAACTTTCCACCCGGAAGTAATTATATAGATTTAAATTAAACATTCATTGTGTTTTTTATTTTATTTATATTGAATATTTTAAAGCAAATGTAAATGAACCTAAATAAAGATAAAAAAAAAATATTAATATTTATCCGGACTTTTTAGGAGCTAATTAAATATTGATTTTTTTGATGTCTGATTTTTTGTTGGATTTTGCCTCTAGGTAACTATTTAATTGATAATATATCCGTCCGCTGGATGCGGGTGGCGCAGGACCGGTCAATTTGGAACTCTCTGGGGGAGGCCTATATCCAGCAGTGGACGTCTTTCGGCTGATATGATGATGATGATGATATCCGTTACATTAAAAAAAATTGCTATTATAAATTATTTCCAAATATGTCATTTTTTCCATACAAGTTGTCCGTTCATTGCCTGGACTACTAGTTCTCTTACAAAGTCCCAAACTCACCATAAGTAGATCAACATAAATGCAACCAAATCTTAATTCACTTTGACAAAAAACCAACTGCTCATTCCGAGTAATTTCTCACTCAAAATCCAGGTGGCGAAGAGATGTAAAACTGTAGTTAATGACGTATATTAATAAGGGACGGAGGGCAATTGTAACTTGCTCCGAGGGAAGGAAGTGAGCGCAAGAGGGAGGCGAGCACAGTCGTTTCATGACAGTACGACACGGTAAATACAATAGTAAAATAAAACCAGGGATCGGAACCGGTTTTTTCAAAAATCCCCGAAGTAGTCTAATATTTTGAATTATTTTAGGCTCATAATGTAGGACTCTATCGTGTATTTAGGTAACATATTCGTATTATTAGACTGCCCGATCAAAAATAATATCATAACCAAAGAACGAAATAATACCAGTTTAATTTGTATAGAGAAAATACCGGTATCCGATGCCTGAGTAAAACCCCGTCGTGTTAGACTAGCACCCCTTATAGAGGCATCAACCGACATCATCCCAAGACAGTTCGTCTTTGACAAAAAGTACAAAGTCGAACTATACGAAACCCCCCAGGAAGGACTTAACCCTAGAGAGCTAAGAATCTTCACGGACGGGTCCAAGACAAGGTCAGGTACCGGATCAGGTGTATTCTCGGAGGACCTAAACATACGCATCTCGACACCATTAGGGGCCCACAGCACAGTCTTTCAGGCAGAGTGTATGGGTATAATAATGGCTGCTCACGCAATCGCCTCCAGGGAGGTAAGGGGATATCCCATCCGCATACTTTCCGACAGTCGATCTGTACTGCAAGCCCTACAAGGTCACGCGACGACTTCTGGGCTGATACACGAGTGCCACAACATCCTATCAGAGGTATGTAATAACGGCGACATAACCCTGCAATGGATCAAAGGACACAGCAACTCACGCGGTAACGACGCAGCGGATGCACTGGCTAGGGAAGGTTCAGAGTCTAGAGCCGTAGGACCGGAACCCACAATTCCTCTACCCCCCGCATGGCTGCGGAACACACTGCGACTAAACACCAAGGTAGAACACCAAAAATATTGGCATACCCTAGGAACCTGCAGGCAAACCAGGGAGGCCCTCCCGACAATCAACCCCGGATTGTCAAGGAAGCTAAAGAAGCTAAAGAGGCCGGCACTTCGTCTCCTGACGGGAGCCATAACTGGTCATGCACTATTAAACAAACACCTTTTCACCCTAGGTGTTACAGACAGTCCTCTCTGCAGAGCCTGCATGGAAGAGGAGGAGACAGCCGCCCACGTCATCCTGACGTGCCCTGGGGTGGCAGACTACCGGGCAAAGCACCTCGGAACACCGGGGTCACTACCGGAGGCCGTCGGCAACATAAAGGGTCTGCTAGGCTTCCTGGTGGAACTGGGTTGGCACGAATAATAGTAGTGCCAACCCACACGCAAAATAGGCGCAATTATGACGTCGAGTTGCGGAAACCCAGCCCGCGTACACCTATAACCTATAACCTATAGACTAGCACGAAGTTGTGTGAAGATTTAAAGCAACAACAATGTATTGTATTTTTTTCTGAAATAAATAGTTAATTTTTACCGTATATATCGATAAACGCCGGCTGCACGCACGAAAAAGTGTGACTCACTGTCCCGTTCCGAACGCCGGCTGCGCGCACGAAATATCAACGCACAGCCCAAACCGCTGGTTCTAGAGATTCCAAATTTGGCACGTAGGTTCCTTATAAGGTTTAGGGGTGCAATAAGAAAATATTTGTCGAAACTCACCCTCTAAGGGGATGAATTGGGGGTCCAAAGTTTGTGTGGGGAAACAAGATTTGATCAACCATTTTATTCGAAACTCCACAGGAGTATTCCTAACGATAAATAAGTAAATACGTGTTATGCCATTTTTTATCAACGTTTACTTATATCACGTAAAATTATCGTCCGTAAACCGACTTTACAAACAATCATTTATTTTTGAAATAGACAGTTAATTTTTTTACGGCCCCTTTTTCCGTAGGTGTTGTTGGGGGCAACTATCAGATAAGGTTGAAGTGAGTTGTGGGCGATAGGCTAGCACTGCAACATCATAATTATTGTAATTGTACACTAATACAATGTTAAAGTATGCAGCATGTTTTTGTATGCCGAAAGGCAAAACATAGTGGAACGAGATTTTTTTACTATACACCTCAATTAGTGTACCTATGTTTACAAAATAAACACTATTGACTATTGACTAAACCTACAATTGCTAGAATTGGTACTGATTTTTTACAACGTATTAAGTAATATTAAGTAATATTAAATAATGTTACATATTTTCTTACTGTTCCTTAGACGACTGTGGCCGTTTCCCGTTTGGAACACCCTGTTGTGCCGTTAATGACGCTCGTTCCTCATCAAGTTTTTGTCGGGTTACAATGGCTGGATGCGCGGTTATTGAGCGAGATTGAGGCGAACCGGTTAATAACCGGTTTGTGCTATTGTAAGTATCGTATTTTTTAACAAGAGGTGACAAACAAACAAACGGATTAGCACGTGGTAAGGAGATGCCGTATCATATGATCATGAACGTTTGTAAATAAATAAATAAAATAAATTAATATTAGAGGGCAATCCAGGAATAATATGATAGTTTTTATCCCGGGTCCTCGCAGACGAAATCTGTTATGATTTGATATCTATATAATAACCTTCATAGTGGCAACACCTATACAAACTCGTTATATCGATGGCAAAAAGCGAAAACGTAGTAACCGCCACTTGGTCAAAAAAATTTTTTTTGCATATTCGGAATCAGCGAATTTTTCTGCGTCGACTGGTCTGGGTCCCATGGCTCTACGACGCTTAGAAAAAACTGGACTACGTTGCAAAACGAATGTATTTTTTTGACGATGCCCACATCTAATTGCTGTAAACACCCAAATAGTAGCAATTTTCTAAACGAGTACATTTACGCTAATTTTGTTTTTTCATAAATCAAAGGGTGTGCCGGTTACAGCGTTGCCGAAATTTTGTTCCGTGGCGGTTACAGCATTTATGCATGTAGTGAAAAAATTACGAACCAAGCTTACTGCAATTATCCTAAAATAAATTATCTATGATTGACGTTTACTACATTTCATTCGAAAATGAATTAACAGCAAGCTACAGTAACGACATTTGAAACACAACGTGAAGTGGGTAGTGCTTGAAGATACAGCAATAAAAATGTGCGCTCGCGGCGATGTGGCTCGTGAATACGACCTGTGATTTAGTCGATCGGCGATCGCCGGAGCGAGTCGGTGTGCGTAGTCTGTGTACTCTGTGTGTCCCGATATGTGCGTACGGAAAAAGTAGCTTTCTGGCCAAATGTAGCCATAAAAGACTGTACACAACACGGGAGGTAACAAAGAAAGCCCTTGATCGCATGGGTCTCGCTTGCAGCTCAAGTCACAAACATAATATGCGATCTCGGTCTGTCTTTGTTTTACCGCCGTAGTTGTATAATATACTATTTAAATACCTACTGACATTTTTTCAGACTATCTATGAGTAGTTGTTGAGTGTATGAAAAAACTTTGTGAAATTATAACGGTCTAATCTGATGAAAAAGTATTTTTGATCGTATTGTTGCACTCTTTAAGCGTTAATTTAGAAAGGAGATTGATGTTTTTATGAAGAATAATTCCATGGGAATGCAATCGTTAAGTTCCAATTTTAATTTGAAGTGAGATTATGCCTAAGAAAAATTACTTATTTAGTTTTTAAAACTTATTCTATACGGTACCATTATAAAGGTAAAGTTTACTTATTTATGCTTATTATTTTTCAGTCACTATTGCACTGATTTTCATTACTTTAGAGGGGCGATTTTTGAGTTAATTATGACAAACATTTTGAGGAGTGTTATTATAAAACAATGCATTTTAGAGTGGAATTTTTAGTATTTTTTTAAGAACAGTTATTTTAATTATGTTATTATGAAAACGAATTCCATTGGAATGCAATTTTTAGGTTCCTATTTTAATGTCAATAGATATTCTGCCTAAGAAAAATGACTCCGAGTTTTTATTTAAATAAATAATAACAATTTTAATTTGTACGGTACCATAGTAATATAACGTCTAGTTATTTAAGTTAAATAGTAATGGTTCAGTGAGATTAGTTCAAAGAAATATTTTTATAATTGAGGTGATAGGTAGTTGTGTTCAAACAATTGTTTAAGAATTATGTTGAAAACTTATATAATAAGTAATACTTACATTCAAAACATCTTTTATAGTTAGTGGGTTTAATAGGTAGTGAGTTTTATATCGATAAAAGTTACTTGAAAGACAATTTGATGCCAAAACTGAAGATAAAATGTAGAGAGTTTTAAAGTTTTCACGGGAATATTAAACCTCATTACCTATAATATTTAGTTTTAGCAGATAACAATATTATAGTCTGATTAACCCTAAGAATATTTATGTTTGTTTTTAGCACGATAAGTACAAGGTTGTGATTTTATAATATGAGAGATTTTATTAGCCTTTTGAAATGTTATAAGCAACGGAGGTTTTAAGTAACTTTCGTAATGTTTCTATACAGAGAAATTGAGACTAGATAGTATTTGATATGTTAAGACGGTAATTGTTGCTTCTGAGCTTTTAATTTGTAAGAAACCTTCATTTAAAATTTGGAAACATTTTAAAAAAGTATGTTGTTAAAAGTTGATTGATACTTAAGTCGTTTTATTTTCACAGTTTCTTTTTGCCGGTGGACACTTACCACATTTCAGTTAGTCCTATAAAGAACGTAATGACATTTACGTCAAAATTATTGAATATTAAAATAAATATGCATCTGGTTACAGCATTTATGCTTTATGGAAATAAAACTCGTTTCACCATTTTAGTACATTTACTTCTGGCGTTTACAGCGTTTTCGCGTAACGAAAAAAAGAGTTCAATTGTCGTAACCACCACTAAGTCGTAAACCAGTCTTTTTTGTTAAATATTAAATATGCCAGTTGAAAGAAAACCATAAGTTATAAATTAGATCCAAATATCAAGCATTTTCGTTCATAAATGAAAGAGTTATGATTTTTTTTCTCGAAATCGAAAAGTTTTTTGGCTCTGGTGTAAAGTTTGCATTTTGGCGGTTACTACGTTCTCGCTTTTTGCCATCGATATATACTTTTAATCGTCTGTGTCAACGTTCTGTAATATTTGAATTCTTATTAAGAATAAATTACTTCGATTCTGTTCTCCATACAATGTGGTTGTTTTACTGAAATCATAATAGGTTATGATGTGTAGGGTGTTATATATGTTAGGCTGTCTTCCCGTACTCACCCTCCTTCCCGGGAGTGGGCGGATTCTTTTATGGACTTGCTGGCCCCTCAGTATGTCCCATCCTCCGCGGAGTCAAACCCAAACTACTGCGTAAACTCCCTTGATCCCCTTGATGAGCCTTTCTCCCTGGTAGAGCTTAAAATTGTTCTTAGTGGGGTTAAGGACTCCACCCCAGGCCATGATGGTATCCCATATTCTTTCCTCTGTAACGCGTGTGATTCTTTTCTTTCGTATTATCTGGAACTTGTCAATGCTATCTTCGTCTCCGGTATCATCCCTCGGCTTTGGAAATCCCAGTTAATAATTCCCATCCTGAAACCAGATAAAGATCCCGCCGATCCAAGTTCATATCGCCCTATAGCCCTGTCGTCTGTCTTGTTGAAAACAATGGAGCATCTAATAAAGAACCGATTGGAGTGGTTTGTTGAGAGTAATAATATACTCTCCTCTTCCCAATTCGGCTTTAGAAAAGGTAGAAGTACCATAGACAGTTTGGGTATTTTTACGACTGACATCCGCATTGCCTTCTCCAGCGGGAAATCGGTCGTGGCTGCCTTTTTAGATGTTAAGGCTGCTTACGACAATGTGCAATTACCCATCCTCTCGGAAAAACTTCGTCAGTTTAATTGCCCAACGAGACTGAGTAACCTCATTATTAAAATACTTTCTGGTCGATCCATTACTCTCCGAGGTAATGATAGGGATATTGCTCCAACCCGATCGATCTGGAAGGGTTTACCGCAGGGGTCTGTCCTTAGCCCGTTATTATTTAATATTTACACTGCTGACTTGCACTCCGCCTGCGAGCAGTCTAACATTCTGCAATACGCAGATGATATTTTAATATATTCCTCTAACTCTTCCATCGCCAATGCGGCTGAGTACATTACATTGTCTCTAATATCTGTAAATAATTGGCTTTCCCATCATGGATTCGTTTTATCACCCTCCAAAAGTAACATTGTCATTTTCTCCAGGAAAAAAACTCTCCCCCCTATCAATATCTCGCTTAGTGGTCACTATATTCCTGTGAAACCCCACTTCAAGTTTTTAGGTCTGGTTCTAGATAGTAAATTAACAGGTCTAGCCCATTGCGAATACATCGAGGTCAAATGTGAGCGAAATCTCAATATTCTCAGAAGTTTAGCGGGTGTGTGGTGGGGTGCCCACCCCTTTGCCCTAAAGTTATTATATAACGCTATAATTAGAAGTGTCCTAGATTATGGAACGTTCTTATTGGAGCCTGCTAACCAGGCTGCTTTACGCAACCTCGACCGAATTCAGTCCAAGGCCCTCCGCATTGTTTCCGGCGCCATGAGATCAAGCCCACTAAACGCTCTTCGGGTTGAATGCTTAGAACCTCCTCTTGATCTACGTCGGCAGTTTCTTTCAGATCGCTATCTATTCCGTACGTTCCAATTTTCGATCCATCCAATTTTTCCCAAAATTTCTGATCTCAATCTCTTCTTTCGTAGCTCACAGTACTGGTTCAACAAATCCCCTCCTTGCTTAATTACCAGCTTCCAAAGGTTTCAGCTAATCAAGGACCCAACCTTTCACTCCCCAAATCTCCCTATGTTTGAATTTCCCTACCACGTGACCATCCTCCAACCACGAGTCATTTTGAATTTTAATATTTTAAAAGGTGATGTCTGCGCTAGGGAAAGGGCTCACGGTATAATTGGAAAAGACTGGTCTAGCTGGCATACCCTTTACTCGGACGCCTCCAAACTTTCTCCAGTTGGTTGTGTTGGAGTCGGCACTTTTCACTCCCAATATGGCATAGTGCAGAAAGTGAAATGTCCCCCCGAGGCATCTGTCTTTTCCGGCGAGTGCATAGGCATTTTGAAGTGCCTGGAATACGTCTTGGTGGCTCGCCTTAAACGCTCCATTGTGTTTTCAGACTCGCGCAGTGCTTTAGAATCTTTAATTTCCAACCCTTTTTCATCTAAAATCCACAACCCTCTAGTCTTTATGATTAAAAATAAAATTAACGACTGCTATCTTCGTGGCTATGAAATTGTCCTGGCTTGGATCCCTAGCCACTGTGGTATCCCTGGCAATGAGGTAGCGGATCGCTTAGCTAAGGAAGCCGTTTGCTGTGGCGACAAGTTCCCTTTTTTCAAAAACTTTTGTTTTGACCTTTTATCACTCCCCAATAATTACTTATTTAGACGCTGGAATTCTCGGTGGCATTCCTCAAGTGCAAACAAAGGTGCAAAATTTGCTACGTTACAGCCGGATGTCGGCCGAAAAGTCTGGTTCTCCAAAATTCTGCTAAGCAAAAAAGCTACCTCTTCTATCATCCGCATGAGGCTAGGTCACTGCCACTCTCCTGTCCATCTTGCTCGGCTGAGGATTCGGGACTCCTCCCTTTGTGAATGTGGTCTGGACGAGGGTAGCCTGAACCATCTGTTCCTGAGCTGCCCTCTCCTGAATCACACTAATCTATACTCTGGTCTGATCTTCCAAAAAGTCCCATTCCCCACCCATATGCCCTCGCTTTTGGTCCCCAACCCCGCTATTTTTCGTTTACTCTCAAATTTTTTATCAATCAACAAGTTAAAATTGTGACTCGATCATTCCCGTATTCCTTTTTCCTTTATTTCCTTCTTATTTGGCTTTATCTTAATTTTATTCTTTTCAATTCAATTGACGTGAAGCTGGCAGAAATGTCTTAAGACGATTGCCATTAAAAAAAAAAAAAAAAAAAAAATAGGTTATGTCCCCAGTTACATATTTTATTCTCGCATTGAGACTTGCATTTAGTGCTGTAAAAGTTTGTGCAGATTGAGAATTTGCTGCGCCAGAAATTTCAGTAAAAATGACGTCGAATTACGTTGTTAGCGTGCCTAAATTAAAAGGACGGGAGAACTACGCAGAATGGGCTTTCGCCGCGGAGAATTTTCTTGTTCTGGAGGGGACTTCTGAGTGCATCAAGAGTACCGGAATTAAGCCAGAAGAAGCCGCAGCTGATGCGAAAACTAAGGCCAAATTAATCTTAACGATTGACTCGTCGCTTTACGTCCACATCAAGGAAGTAAAGAGTACAAAGGAGCTATGGTTTAAGCTCAAGCAATTGTTTGATGACTCAGGATTCACCAGGAGAATCAGTTTATTGAGGAATCTGATTTCAATTCGGCTAGAAAATTGTACGTCTATGACGTCTTACGTGACGCAGATAATAGAAACGAGCCAGAAATTAAGTGGAACGGGCTTTTGTATCAACGATGAGTGGGTCGGATCGCTACTTTTGGCAGGATTATCCGACAAATATTCACCGATGATTATGGCGATCGAGCATTCGGGGATCGCAATAACGGCAGACGCCATTAAGACCAAATTGATGGATTTGGAAGAAGACTGCGGTGAAGTTAGTGGAGCTTTTGGGAGTTTCGGAAAAAATAAGTATGGCAACACCAGCGGAAACAGTAGAAATGGAAACAATGGAAGAATGTCAATGTCAGAAGTAAAACAAAAGCTTGTCAGTGTCAAATGCTATAAGTGCAAAAAGCCGGGTCATTATCGTAATCAATGCACAGAAGATAATAATGATAAAAATATCCGTGAACGTCAATCAACAAATGCGTTCAGTGCCGTATTTCTAAATGGCAAATTCCGAAAAAATGATTGGTATCTCGATTCTGGTGCAAGTCGACATCTTACGGCGAATCCAGAATGGATTACGAACCCGTCGCACAAGCATTCGATCAAGGAAATTGTTGTCGCGAACAAAGAAAAAGTGCCCGTGCAGTGTTCTGGCGACGTGATGATTACGACATTGACAGATGACTGTGAGTACGAAGTCGTTGTCGAAGACGTGTTGTGTGTTCCAAACCTGACCACAAACCTTCTATCTGTGAGTCAGTTGATCAAAAAGGGCAACAGTGTTCAGTTTACAACAAATAGCTGTCAGATTCGCAACAAAGCTGGTGAGTTGGTTGCCGAAGCATACTTATCTAACGGTGTTTACAAGTTACGTATTCCAGAAGCGTTGTTAGCTACAGCGGTTATGTCAAGTGAAACATGGCACCGGAGACTTGGCCATGTTAATAGCAATTATTTGAATAAAATTCAGAATGCCGTGGAAGGCTTGACACTTGACAGAAAGACAGATATTTCAAAGTCGTCATGTATAGTGTGCTGTGAGGGCAAACAAAGCCGCTTACCATTTCCACAGAATGGCAACAGGAGTGAAGAGCTACTGCATATAGTACATACACAAGTATGTGGACCATTTCAAGAGAAGGCGGAGAAAGGTGTACTCGTTGGATATCCAGAAGACATCAAAGGCTATCGTATTTATAATCCACGCACAAAAGACATCAAAACCAGCCGAGATGTGGTAGTAATAGAGAAACCTGTACCAGCGGAAAGTGCAGTTCCAATTGAGGAGACAACACACTCGGAGAAGGTTACTGTTCAGATGCCTGTGGATTCAGCGGGGGATGTATCTGAGGATACCGAGAAGCCGGAAGACGAGGAAGACACTTCAGGCAGCAGCATGGAAAGTGTCATAGATGTCAATGAGGCGAGGAACTGTTCCCAGAGGCAAAGGCGACCACCAATGTATGGTTTTTTGAACATTTGTATAGGAATACAGAATACCGAAGATACCAGTGAACTTTCGCTTCAAGAAGCGCTGAAAGGGCCGGAGAGAGCTCAGTGGCTGGAGGCTGTTCATGATGAATTGCAGTCCTTTGAGGACAACAAGGCCTGGGAACTTGCTGATGCGCCGAGGGACAGCACCATAGTACAATGCAAGTGGGTATTATGTAAAAAGTATGACAGCGACAATGCCATGAGGTTCCGTGCTAGACTTGTTGCTAAGGGTTTCACCCAAACTTATTCACCTGTTGTAAGGCACACAACCCTGTGGATAGTGTTTGCATTAGTCTTGTTATATATGTTATATCTTATATAGTATAGTTATGTCAAAACAGTATTCTTGAACCTGATTGTTTTGATACCTCAGGTAGTTCGAAGAAAGTGTTGAATTGTGGAAAACAAGTTAAATGTTATTGGGCAGTGTGTATTTCAGAAGCTTGTAAAGAAGCTGTGTACTTGCGAAACCTACAGTTTGAGATTACTAACAAGATGTATACTTTGAGTTTGTTTAATGACAATCAGAGTGCACTGAAGCTGTCGTCAAATCTAGTATTTCATAAGAGATTGAAACATATAAATGTAAAATACCATTTTACTAGGGAGTGTGTTTCAAATGGTGTAGTTAATTTACAGTATTTGCCAACAGCTGTTATGCCTGCTGATTTACTCACTAAGAGTTTATGTGCAAAGAAACATTATGGCTTCATATGGTTTCATGGATTCTTTAGGTATGGTTAGCACATAAAGTGTTGCACTAATGTAGTGATTATTAGATATAGTGGGGGTGTTATGATTTGATATCTATATAATAACCTTCATAGTGGCAACACCTATACAAACTCGTTATATATACTTTTAATCGTCTGTGTCAACGTTCTGTAATATTTGAATTCTTATTAAGAATAAATTACTTCGATTCTGTTCTCCATACAATGTGGTTGTTTTACTGAAATCATAATAAAATCGCGGGCGGAAGCTAGTTAATAAATAATACACACAAAAAATATTACATGAATCAAGAAATAAATTAGGTAGTGTGTCAATATCTTGGCTCAAGATAATTTCAGACTTTCTAGACCTGTAGCCATTTCATATCATTCAAAATAATTTACCATCTTCCTAATTAAATTCTTAGTTCAAGAATACTTACCTCAAAGTCGTGTCATCAAGTTTTTTTTCTGTGTACTCGCATGCATAGAAAACACCCAAGACTCAGTAGCAAACAGTCATGCCCATCACAAAAACAAATAATTGTCGTTACCGGGACTTGAGCCCAGAACCAATAAGCTTCATAGGCGAGCAAACGCACAAGGCCAAAGCGATCGTCAAACGCCCAGAGGAATCATATATACAACTTACAGAATACAGAATTTATTGGTAAAATAAGCATTTTACAAGTCACAATTTTAATACAATATACACCCAATATTTTAAGGTTTTTACCATGCAACATATTAATATCATTACAATTATTTCGTCGGGTGACAAGTAAAAGTCACTAATTACACATAAGAGGTAAAGGAAAACTCAACCTTATTACTGCTTCAACACAGTTGGTATTTCTTGAATATTTTTTCTGCATTTAGTGACTTTTGCTTTCACCCGACGATTTATTCATTTGATTTCCGTTTAACACGGCTGGGTCAATCTCAATGATCCATCCGTTTATTTGTCATTTTTTTATAAACTCATCTATTAAGTAATAACCTTCCTCAGGCCTTCTCATTGAGCAATAGCGTGAGTTTGTTTTTGAAAATTTTGTCACTTTTTGAGTCCTTTATATCAGCTGGAACTGAGTTGTAAATGGTTGGTGCCTTGCTGGTCCATTGTTGATTTTGAGGATTTAATTGTGTTCTTAGCAGACAAATACAGTCCCACAACCCACACTCTCAATACAATGCACCTGCCAAAGCTCGCCACCCGGAACACAAGAGATGGATTTGGTTTAGGGGGGGAGGTAAGGTTTGGAAAGGTGTGCGATGCTTTGGGGGAAGTAAGACCCATAGAACTATACTTGTTCCCAACCAAAGTGACGACTGAGGCTATAAAACCATAGAAATAGAAATATTTATTTGCTATTAAATGTGGTATACCAATGGTGTTACATGATAAATTATAGAGCCATACACATTTAGTGAGTGGCGACCACGTACCGGAAGGCGCGGCATGGGTAGGCCCCCCCCACAAGGTGGACTGATGACCTGGTAAAGGTCGCGGGAGTCCGCTGGATAAGGGTGGCAAGGGACCGGTCAATTTGGCACTCTCTGGGGGAGGCCTATGTCCAGCAGTGGACGTCTTTCGGCTGATATGATGATGATGATGACACATTTAGACTTTAAAAAGCCATGCAAATTGAAATTATAATAAAATTAAGATGAAGAACATTTTTTTTAATTAACATGAATTTATAAATATTATGACAGTCTTTTTAATTATGAAAATGTCAATTATTACATAAAAAGTCATTCAGTATGTAGTAAAACTTGTCAACAAGAAAAGAGAATAGTTTTTTTTAGGTTAGGCTCGCGTTATCTCTTTTGCATTGTCTTTCATTGTCTTTCTTTATGGCCTCAGTCGTCACTTTGGCTGGGAACAAGTATACGAGGAATTGTCACTGTTAGGTGACAATTGAGAAGATGGTAAGTGAGCACGTCCCGTCGTCGTAAATATATTATGCAAACATACGATACGCTATTAACATTTATCTCACGTACCTGTATTAATTTAACCGATTTACCATAACCATTGATTTTGGGATAGCTTTTAGAATAATGTGTTAATCCGTTAATGATGCTAGTTTGAAATTTATTGGCAATTTAATTGTATTCACTATCAGGCTTATCAGTTGTAACAATTTTGTAAAGCACGTTATAAGGTAAGAAGTACTAGTGCCCGACATGTCAATAGAAAATACTTATTTGAATCACGATATTATGCGCATTTAAGATGTATTAAACAGTTTCATACGGTTTGGGAGACGAGGTATTTACTCAAGTTACTGATATGGAATTAGTTTCATATGGTCATCTTATAAAAAATTGATAATATAAGAATTAGGTAATCAATCCGAATGTACGAGTAAATGGCAGGCGGTTATGCTGGCAGTCCCAATAGATGTCATTTCAGTACAAATGTCAGGAATGACAGACTGACATTTATTGGGACTTGAAGGTTTAACTCATTGTCCCAATTGATGGCAGCTGGTTTTAACAAATATGTTCATAACTTATAAATAAGTTATTTGTCTTGAAATTGTGATAAGAAATATTGAAGTCACTAACATTTACTAACTTAAAAATGATGTCATGATCAATCTTAGTTTATTATTCGCTAATTAAATTATATTCGTCGAGTACTAGTACCGCGTCGGGCACTAGTACTTCTACCTTACCTATTTTACTTTCAGTATTTACTGTATTGGGTGGTATTTTACGGTGAGTTAACTAGTGAAATAAAACTGAATTTCATATCGACTTTGAACCTACGGTAGTCGATATGTGTAAGTAATATAGGCTTGTAAAACCAAAACCTTTATTAAACTGCTAATAAAGATTCACACCATACTTCAAAATGGACCTTCGTACTGGAAGGCGCAGCGTGGGTAGGCCCCCCACAAAGTGGACTGATGACCTGGTAAAGGTCGCTGGAGTCCGCTGGATGCGGGTGGCGTAGGACCGGTCATTGTGGCACTCTTTGGGGGAGGCCTATGTCCAGCAGTGGACGTCTTTCAGCTGATATGATGATGATGATGATACTTCAAAATCAAAATCATTTAAACCACTTTATAATATTAATTTCTGGCTGAGCCGTTAGTGAATCACAACAATATTTTTTAGTGGATATATGTCCTATTATGTGATGACATATATGTCCAGATAGTTTATGGTAAGTAGATACGAAAAATGTTGGTTTTGAAGCACCAAACAATCATAAAACACATACCGTGAAACCTCCAAACTATAGTCCAAATCTTCGAATTATGGTCCAATGGAACAATTTAAATACAAAAAGGCAAATAAAATCTAACAAAATAACATAAAAAATTCCTTAGTATTGGAGAAATTAATTAGTCACCTTTCGATTATTAGTTGTTCTTCTACATTTTACTTAACTTGTTAATTTTATTATTCAACATTTCATTATTAATCTAAGCGTTCGAATGTAACAGTACCTACATACAATGTGAAAACATAAAGTCGCTATTTAATTGCCGTACGCATACACCCTTTTCATATATATAACGATCAAATCAGGAAGCCAATTTGAAGTTTAGCTAACCTTTGAAAGCGGCAAGTGACAGGTTGTCACTGCCAATGTTATATTAACTGTCATGATGACAGATCAAACGCAATATGTTTCAGTTAGCATTTAAATTTAGAACATGTGTAGGTCGTCGTTTTGCCGACGACATTGTACTGTTCTCGTCAACAGCCCAGGAACTTCAAACAATGCTACAAGACCTAAGCTCGGCAGCCTTCAATCTGGTCTCTCAATGAACAGATCCAAGACCCAGCTAATGAGCAATGGCACGAAGCGAAGGGTTGAAGTAGACGGGCAGCATAATTAGGCCAATTCTTCCTTTAGCCAAAGGCAGGACAAAGAAATTGAAAGACGAATCCAGAACGCCTGGAGAAGCTATTAGTCTGTAAAAGAGCTTCTGAAGGGAGATCTTCCTTTAAACCTGTAGCGAAGACTCGTCGATTGTGTATTCTGCCCATCCTAACCTACGGTGCCCAAACATGGTCACTTACCGAGGCACAAAAGACCAGATCGAAGGTTTGCAAACGGGCTTTGGAGCGTAGCATACTGGTTGTGAAACGGGAATCGACCGTGTCCGAAATGTTGGAGTTAAGACCGCCAAGCAGAAGCTGGGAATGGGCTGGCCACGTCTGCCGCATGCATCTATAGAGGTGAGCCAAAATAGCCATGGAATGGGTTCCACACGATGGGCGGTGACGACGTGGCAGGCCGAGACGGAGATGGCGGGACGACATGGACGCATTTTGTAACGATTGGCAAGAGATTGCTTAAAACCGGGACGAGTGGAAGTCGAGAGGAGAGGAGGAGAAGGCTTCAATTCACGAAGGGAGGGGATTTGTTTTAGCAATATATGTATCTTCGTGTGTTACACCGTAGTGTTAAAGAAACTGAACCGATTGTCATAAACGAGGTGTCAATCGATTCGAAATTGTGCTCCGGAGGACATGGTTAACCTTTTGTATGAAAAAGGTAACATTTATTTGACATGTAAAAATGAGTGAACGCATAGTACCCTACATAATAATGCGATAGGTACTTAACTCTCCTAGTCACTAAGTTTTTGCGTCCAAGTGCTTCACCGCCGTATTTACGACTGACCTCCCGCAAGTTGGATGTATACGCGAAGTTAGGCCAAGGGTCGACGTAAATAGCCGCTAACGTCTTCTAATGGAGAGCAAATGTGAAAACTATTCTTTCTTCAAAAAAAGGTTTTTTCCTAACTCGCTTCTGCATTGTTTTTAAGAAAGAAAATGAATAAATTCACGGGGTTTTAAAACTAAGGCGTAATACATTTGAAAATTATCAAGAATTGAGTATTTAAAATCGTCATTAGAATGTTCGGTTGTGGGTAGGTGGACTGATGACCACGGGGGTAGTCACGTAACGTTCCGAACGCGCGTCAGGTAGATCCAACTGTCAATTTTCCATATAAAAAATTGATATTTACGTACAATGCGTTACGTGATCGACCAACTGGTAAAGGTCGCAGGAGTCCGCTGGATGCGGTTGGCGCAGGACCAATAATGGTGGTACTCACTGGGAAACGTTTATGTCCACTAGTGGACCTCTTTCGACTAATATGATAATGATGATAATGACGCAAATATTCCCTTACCGGGATTTGAACGCAGGACCGACGCTTTTAAGACGGGAACTAATTAATAGGTTAAATAATAATCGACCCAAAAGTCCTAAAGTATCAATGATATAAGAGCTTTTACTGTTTCTACCCTCAGAAACCAATAATTAGAAAACTAAACCAACGGCCCAATAACGATGAAACCCGAGTATTCTGACCGTTATAAAGTCCCTCCATGTTGTTTTGCAAATGACTATCGTATACTTTAATAAGAATGAATAGCTATCGATTATATTCGACCTAGAAACAGCTCGTGTTACCTAGTATTAGTATAAATATAGTGCAGAATGCATCCTTTACAAAGCAAAGACACAAACTTTACAAAGAGGCTCGGTTGAGGAGTTTATAGTATTGGGAATTTGTAGCTGGCCCCGTAGCATGGTTAGCCTTGTCACGCGATAGGTGATAGGATAGAGCGTGCGTCACTGGCTGACACCGTTCGATAGAACGAGACGATGCTCCTATCTTGTCACTTGTAGCGTGATAAGGCCAACCATGCTACGGCTCTTGGTGTATGTAGGGGGTACTCTCCGGACTATTCTTCGGACGAACTACTCTTGTACCGAGTTCAGAATATTCATCATCATCATCATCATCATCATCAGCCGAAAGACGTCCACTGCTGGACATAAGCCTCCCCTAAAGAGTGCCAAATTGACCGGTCCTGCGCCACCCGCATCCAGCGGACTCCCGCGACCTTTACCAGGTCATCAGTCCACCTTGTGGGGGGCTACCCACGCCGCGCCTTCTCGTTGCCACTCGAGAACCTTTCCGCCCCAACGGCCATCGGTTCTACGTGCAATGTGCCCCGCCCAATGCCGCTTAAGTTTAGCAATTTGGAGGGCTATATCGGTAAACTTGGTTCTGCTGCGGATAGCCTCATTTCTGATGCGAATAATATTACCTTAAAATAATTAAATTCAGTAATAGAAATACAATACTTGTATGAAAATTTTAACAGTCTAGCTATTAATGATACGCAGACAGCCGGATGGACAGCGGAAGCTTAGGAACAGAGTTTCGTTTGATATCCTTTGAAAACTCGACTTTTAAAAGATATCTAGTTGAATTCCTTGACCCCAAATATGTATATTTGGACACTAAGTTTGTGATTCGAAGTGATTTAGAAATCTAGATATTAATAATTAAGTATAATTCAAAATGGCCGCCATAAAATTAAAGATGGCCGACGGAGGAGTTGGTTCCTATCAAAAACTTAAAGCTATCGACCTAACAAGTACCTGAAAAAAGATGGTGATTTTGTCCAGCGTGTCCACATTATCACCTGAAACTGCCCTACTATGAGATTTACAGACCTATACCTAGTCACTGGTTAAAGTGAATATCGTATCTAGTCTAAGTAGATAAAAAAAACCGGCCAAGTGCGTGTCGGACGACGCACAATGAAAGGTTCCGTGCTTATTAAAAAAGTCGTATGGTCACAGAAATGTGACCACTTACATCCTTTTCTATACGGAAGGCAGTTTTTCAGCAATATCTCGAACACCTTTGAACCGATCTTGTTCAAAATAATTTTCGGTGAAAGAATTTACTAAGCCATGTCCATGCTTTTTTTCATATTTTGTAAATACACCGTTCAAAAATTAGAGGGGGGAAACAACATTTTTGTGGCTTTCGGGGCAAGTATCCCGACTCTATTCACTTTTAAACAAAAAAATGCTGAGAAATCTTATATTTATTTTGAAAGGCCTATCGATTGATGTGACACAATGTTTTTTTTTGACTTGAATTACATGTATGGAGTTCACCCCTAAAAATATATATTTATAGTCATTTCATTACTATATACGGCTAACAAAATACACTATCCTCAAAAAATTATTCAAATAAGTTTCTACGTTTTCGTGTAAAATGCCTGTGACTTATGGTCAGACGGACAGTATGACGAAACTATATGGGTTCCTTTTTTGGCATTTTGGCTACGGAACCAGAGTTCTTATATCCATTACAAACAACAATAACAAACCATTTTCAGCTTTACCCAAACTAGCCTATCAATAAATCGTACCTTAAGGTCTACTAAACCCATGCCCATGTAAAATAAACCCAAATACGATATCCTTAGAGCATAAATCAGCTTCGGTCGGGTTCAAACCACTAATGATTGTTTTGTCTCGCCTGTTAATATTAATCAGAGCTTAATGGATTTCTAGAGTATTGGTTTAATTTGAGTTTTGGTGTGATTTTGTTTCACGTACGGTTTAATGGACATTTAATTGACAATGAGGCTTTTCAATATTCAATAATGAACTATTTCAGCTAAACATAGGGTCAACGTCCTAATATGTATTTCACATCATTTTTGTGGTTTAAAAGGTGTCAAACATTGTGCCCATGTCGAACACTAGGACGTTAGGTACTTGCATGGTTAATTGAAGAATTTTGTAAAGTCTTGATTAGTTTAAATCGTGACAATATACAAACTCAATACATATACCTAGATTATAAGACTCAGAAATTGATTACCTTTAACGGGATTCCAACCCAGGACCATTAACTTCGTAGGTAGCGGGATTACGCAATTTTTTTCCCGACTGTCCAACGAAAAGGAGGGTGATTTCACCGGTTCCTTTATTCCAATATAACTACTAAACGCCTCAATTGATTTCAAATCAAATCAAATCAAATCATTTATTTCGGTAGGTATTTCCATAATTGGTTAGTAACAATGTTATTAAAAAACTATGTTAGTAGGTTTATTTTACAAATTGATCAGTTGGATGGTCCATGCAACCTGTCCCAAACTTACCAGCCCGTGGGAGGTAAAACGGCTATAACTGCTCTGTACGCTCGCAAGTAATAACGCCATTGACCAGCAAGTGTGATGAAAAAATATACAACCCTCTGATTGGCTTTAGGCACTGGTCCCACCGCCGGCGACGAGCGATGAGCTATCGGCGATTTTCTCGCCCAAGTAACGAACAAAAGATAATCGCTCCCGTGTAAATAAAAGAGCGAGATATAGTTCATATCATTGATCGCGGTGTGAACAGCGAGCGATAAACTATAAATATATATCTCTCTTTTATTTACACGGAAGCGATTATCTTTTGTTCGTTTCTTGGGCTAGAAAAAAGTCGATAGTTCATATCTCACTCGCCGGCGGTGGGACCAGTGCCTAAGCAAATCTGGTTGCTCTGTGATTGGTTGAAAAAAAATCTAGTTGGCCATGCCGACCCGCCCGTTGAAATATTGAAGCTGCGAGCTTCACTAGCACTGATCTGGAAGTGAAGTTGTCAATTTTTGATTGGTGCGGCTGTATGAAACTTAGATTTTTCTGTCTTTTGTACCTAGTTATTTATTTCCTCGCAAATGTGATGAAAAACATTGTGTATAACACGGGCGTAAGAATATTACAAACGCGAGTCAACAAAAGCCCTCCGCCTTCGGCGTCGGGCTTATGATAGACTCTCGTCAGCAATATTCCACTTACGCCCCTCGTTAAAAAATGTACTATTACATTCACCCGTGTGACATAAGCTGCGTGACGTCACAATAAAACAATATGGCGGATAATATTGTTTGAACTGAACCATATTAGTTCGTTTTTGTCAACGGCAGTCGTGTTTTTTATCTCTTTTTTATATTGGGTATATACCTTGTTATCCATTAAATTCAACCAAGAAATACTGCATTAAAAGCTTTTCTGAACTCCTACGGCGATTTCTTCACTTAATTAAATTGCATTCTGGAACACTGGAGACTCTTAATATTCCTAATTAGTGTGCTATTGTTTTCACTAATAGGAATAGTGAAAGAGATATTTGTTTACTAAAATATTTAATTTTATTACTTGTTTTTTGAAATAAAAGTAAAGACATGACGGAGTATTAATTAGAGAGACAATATTAAATTATGAAACAACTTTATACATTAAAATCTGTTTTGTATTTTCGGTCACATTGTAGGTACCTGTTTGGCGTGCAGGAGCCGTAGCATGGTTGGCCTTATCACGCGACAAGTGACAAGATAAGAGCATCGACTCGTTCTATCGAACGGTGTCAGCCAGTGACGCACGCTCTATACTATCACCTATCGCGTGACAAGGCCAACCATGCTTCGGGGCCTGATATTGCAACTTAGAAATTGCAATTTTATTTATTTAGTCATTTATTAATTTGTATGGAAAACCAACATCTTTCAATATCACCCTTTAACTCATTTATTTATTAAAAACATGTTAACATGACATTACAGTAAAACCAATGCGTTATGGAACGAGACTAAACAAGACTAAAACACATATAATTACATCGGTACAGTGGATTGCCTGTCATCCATCTCCTCACAGAAGCTCAGACATTCACCGCACACATACATCCATCGGCACGCAAGTAAGTCACACTCTGATGCTGATGCCAAGAGCGCGTTGAGTTGTGAGAGCGCGGATCAGCGGCGAGTTCCTGCGTGACACAGTGCGCGCTGCCGGCACCGCAAATAAATGGCGTCGCTGTGCCCTGATGGCAGCTGTACACATTGGGCCAAGGTAATGGGCCAGCACGTTGGGCCAAAATAACGAATCCCATGTACACATTGGACCAAGGTAGCGGGACGGCACGTTGGGCCAACGTGTACATACTTGGCTATATAATGGTGGCTGGCCAGCCAGTGTTGGCGCCAACTACCAACATACAGCCAAGTAGTTCCCTACACGTTGGCCCAACGCGCTGGCCCAACGTGCTGGTTGAGGCCTATGTCCAGCAGTGGACGTCTTTCGGCTGATATGATGATGATGATGATGATGATGATAATGTCACATGGGTGTTTATTGATTTCAGATTTCGTTCGACAACTACAGCAATCCTCTGTAGCCCTGGCGACCTTACTCACCACCAGAGGTAAACAGGTAACGTCTTGAACAACCGTTAGGGCAATGCAACTATCATTTTTCCATACTAAAATTAACATTTAGATCTACCTGACGCGCGACACTGCGTTATATGTGATCGACCTGTTGAGAATAAATAAATGAAGAGACGCAACGCATCAGCATTGCAATTCAGCGAGGAAATGCCGCCAGCATTCTCGGTACAGTGTCTCGAAGGCCTTTTTTAGATTCAACTTAGTTTTTATTAAATTTTATTTACTTTAGAAAATAAATCTATAAAAAAAATTAAAGTAAAATATATTACCTATGTTATCTTAGATCCAATAGTGGCTAGGTCCGAAAGCAAAGTCACTTAAGCGTGTTCTAGAAATAAGTATAAGAATATTCTTTTAAATCGCATATAATAAATGAATAAAGAATTTATTTAGACGTCATACACAAAATAGATGTTTATTTTAGAGAATTATCTGTTAGAATGCTTCTGACAGCGCCTGATAAGGGTTCAATTATTTCATTTATATATAACCAAAACGTTTATGCGTCAGCACGTAGAAATATTTATTTCGCTTTGTATTCAGAAGAACATTCATACATCCATAGGTATCCATGGAGAAGCTGCGTGTACTCACGCGGTACTAAAAATGAAAAAAAAATTTCGCCCGCAATTAAAACTACAGGAGCACAGCGGAGAAATCAGACCATCAAAATATTTAATAGACTACCTCAAGAGTTAAAACCTATTTGTAAATGCAGTACATTTAAACAGAAATTAAAATTGTCTTTGAGAGGGTGCTTCTATAGCGTGGAAGAAGTGTTTGAAGACGTAACTTTGTAGGAGATAAGACTTATTGTTATAAGTTATACAATTTTACTGTAATTTTAACTGTTTTTGTATACACTCTGTAATTTCTACTTAGTCTAATATACATATTATTCTTTCATTTTTAGTTAACTGCAATAGTTATTTACGGCGGGGCACATTGCACGTAGAACCGATGGCCGTTGGGGCGGAAAGGTTCTCGAGTGGCGACCACGTACCGGAAGGCGCGGCGTTGGTAGGCCCCCCACAAGGTGGACTGATGACCTGGTAAAGGTCGTGGGAGTCCGCTGGATGCGGGTGGCGCAGGACCGGTCAATTTGGCACTCTCTGAAGGAGGCCTATGTCCAGCAGTGGACGTCTTTCGGCTGATATGATGATGATGAATAGTTATTTATGATACAAGTGCGGAAAGTAGGTAATTCCCAACGAGTGACGATGACCATAAAAACGATCCTTTGCGAGTGTTTTTGATCGACACGAGTTGGGAATTACCTATACGCACGTGTATTATACAACATTTTACAATGTAAACCATGCGATTTACATACAAGGTGACATTTTAATTCTCATGAAATCTCATTCTCGCACGTGTGTGGGAATATTGGCCCGAAATGGCGCACATTCAGAACACGAGCATGGTAATAGTTATCTATACTTCTTGTGCATACTTCTAGTAAACTTAATTGTACTAGTTTTAAGTTCTCATATAAGCGAATTGTATTGATTCTTATGGGAATAAATATCCTTAAAACCGATTTATGATACAAGTGCGGAAAGTAGGTAATTCCCCACGAGTGACGATGACCAAAAACACGACCGTCATGGAGTGTGTTTGATCGACACGAGTTGGGAATTACCTATCCGCACTTGTATCATACAACATTTTACAATGCATCATGCAATTTTTCATAAAAACTTATTCTTTTTCAACAAACCTTTAAAATACTTCATAGGAAAACACAATAACTCTCTACATAATCCATATGTTTAAAGTCGTTTATCCCTTGAAAGGTACTTAAGGTTACTTTTCTTTAAAGGAAAACACACACTGAGCGTCTACAAATTCCATGTTTTTAAACTTTTATCCCTAAAACCCAGTTTAATCACGACTTTAAAGGAAAAACGCTCTAAGCGTCTTCGTATTTAATAAGCCGTTAAGTCGTTTATCCCTTGAAGGGTAAACCCCTTTCGGAATGGATTAATTCTGGGGGGTAACGCACCCAATTTCCGGTCTGTCATGCCGCCCTTCATTAAGTGAACAATTTATTGTTCAGGTATCGTTAAAGGGTAACACAGTCAAATTATATTGGTATGAAAACCTGAAAAAATTGAGGGGTAAGGCTGGAAACAGTGGTCGACAGACGTCAGCGCGTATGGTCGGTCGCGTGTGTTTTACTATGGCCGCATACGCGCTGACGGTGAGCATCGGTCTGAACGCACAGTATGCTTTCTACAGCGATAGCTACGCCCGACCGAACATACGCGCTGACCGTCGGTCGAGCACTGTTGGAACCCACGTCGCGTCAGGACAATTCAACTGTTACATTTTCATATGAAAATTGCCATTTAGATCTACCTAATGTACGTAGGTACAATGTGACTCCTAGTCTAAGGTCTTTATTGTCTCCGGTCAACGCCGCATACTGCGTACAGCATCAAGTTATATGGAAGTGCTTCTAATTTCTATAGAACGTGCCGCTGTAAGTCGTGCGGCGTTAACCGGAGACCATGAAATAAGGGTTTTAGAGAAAATTCTACATTTGGTTTACCTCGTCATGAATGACATCATCAACATCACATCGAATTGTTAGGCCACTTCCACGGTATTTTATACTTTACCGCAAGCTTAGTACTGTGGGGTAAACACTTAACGTTTTGAACGCGCGCTAGGTAGATCGTAGATCCAATTGTCATTTTTCCATATAAAAAGTGACATTTAGATCTAGCTGACGCGCGTACAATATGTTACGTGATTTTAATAAAAATTTATACTAACAAAACGAATGAATATTTTGAAGTTTCAAACGTATAGATTTAAGATATTTATATAACTAATCATTTAACATTTACAAACTCAAACTCAAAATGATCTTTATTCAAGTAGCCAGTAACAAGCACTTTCAAATCGTCAGTTAATTTTTTAGAGTAATTTTTAAACATAAAGAATAAAATATATATGATATAATACAATTTGTATAAAAAATACTAGTAGAATGTTTCTAGAAAAACAATCTAAATGTCAAAAAACAAAATATTACGAAAATAATAGATTAAAAATTCAGTCAAAATTAGTTCCATGGAGTTTTATCATTCATGTAGTCTTGTGTCATAATAAGCTTTCGAGATAAGTTTACGCTTCACATAGTTCTTGAATTTATTAATAGATAGCTCAGTTAAGTTTCCTGGAAGTTTGTTGTAAAACCTTACACAATTACCCATGAATGATTTTTTAAATTTCTTGGAGGCGAGTGGTGGGCACCGCGAGCTTATGCTTATTTCTAGTATTAATATTAAGTATGTCACAGTTTTTCCTAAAAGTGACTATGTTTTTATGTACATACAAAAGGTTTTCATAGATATATTGACAATGCAATGTCATTATATTAATATTTTTAAAAAGTGAGTCTCTATGGTTCAATTTATATATCACCCGAATAGCCCGTTTCTGCAAAACAAAAATCGAATGAATCTCTGAAGCACTGCCCCACAATAAAATACCATATGACATAATGCTATGGAAGTAGCTGAAATATACTAATCGGGCTGTTTTCACGTCTGTACGTGTCTTTATTTATCTTATCTTATCTAGTTGAGGGCCCTTTCAGATACACTTCGACCCAGTTGGATCTTTTGTGCATTTGCCCTCTCCTTTATAGCTACTCCCAAGCTCGCTCCATCATTTCCACAAAACGGATGATGCAGCTCAGCGGGAGCACCTTGAATTCTTTTGGTTGCGGATGGCCGGTTACCAAAGTGATTCATTCTTTGTCTGGCAAGGGCATGTCATTCACACAGTAAGTGTTCCATAGTCTCATCCTCCTCGCCACACATGTATTTATGTATGTGAATTAATAAAAAGTGTGTATTAATGAAATATGACAATATTTTTTGCTGTGCCCTAACAGGGCTCATGTATTGGACTCAATTTACTGATAAGACCTCTGTTAACTACATGATGCAAGAAATAAATAAATAAATAAATATATTTTTTAGATTTATTCACAGGCTCATTTACCGCTTGAAAACGTATATTGTAGCTTCTTCCTTTAAAAGTATCGATTTAAATAGTATTCACCATTGATATACTGTTTTCATTTTACTGTGGCAAAGGTGAGAATTTTGCTATAGAATTCAGTGATTATGCTATTTAAGAGTGAAATATAAGAAGAGTGGCCTATTGTTTCTCGATTTGAGGACGTGACTGAAACAATTGGGTCAAAATATACCCTGTATTTTGCCACCCTGTATACCCATAAATAGAGGCCAAGGCCTTAAGGGTCGCCAGGAAGCTCGACTCTCCATACAAACGTAGTTTGGTTCTTAAAACAGTACTGGAATAACATGAAATGTTGTATACACGATGAGATCCGCCATATCTAGATCGAAAACTAATTTCTGTGCCTAGAAATTAAAATAGAAAAATCGCTTCATTTTTTTCTTGTATATTTCCATAATTTCAGTTTCAGATCTAGATAGATAGACGACGACCGAATAGCCTAGTGGTTAGAGAACCTGACTATGAAGCTTGAGGTCCCGGGTTCGATCCCCGGTCGGGGCAGATATTTGTATGATGAATACGAATGTTTGTTCTCGAGGCTTGGATGTTTAATATCTATTTAAGTATCTATATATATAAGTATGTTTATCCGTTGTCTAGTACCCATAGTACAGGCTTTGCCTAGTTTGGGACTGGTTCAATTGGTGTGAATTGTCCCACTATTTATTTATTTATGTATTATTTATAGATATGGTGGATTCCATTGTGTATAAAAAGTTTAATGCTATTCCAGTTTGCCGTTTTAAAATGAGAACCATACTACGTTTGTATGGAGAGTCCGACCGTGCTGGAGACGCTTAATTTTGTACAATTTAATGTAGTTCACAATTTTATGTGTTTACAATTTAATGTAGTTTACAATTTAATGTAGTATACACGTTAATGTTGTTTACAATTTATTTTAGCGTACAATTTAATGTAGTTTACAATTTAATGTAGTTTTCTATTTAATGTAGTTAAAATTTAAGTAAAATCTCATCAGTATATCAACGCGTCGCGCACAGTCATCGATATGCGCTTCGCGAGAGACAGCGCATGAACCTAGACAATTCATAAAATATGTTTTGAGGTGTGTGTGAGCATTAGTTGGCGGATTTTTTTAAATATTTTTGGCAAACATCGCATTAATTTTACCACATGGCTCTTAATCGCGTAGTACATGTTTTTATTACTTCGAGGTTACTTGACGTTTCAGATAAATCACGACATTTTGAGCAGAGCGAGTGTGAAAATCGTGAAACTTTAAAACTAAATAAAGGCACATAAATACTGTTACGAGCGTGGGGGGGTACGGGATAGAGAAAATACACTTTATAACACGACAATAGATTTATTACGTGACTTACGGGGCAAAGTCCACTGAGTCCACACGTACTAACACTGACTCAACTAACACACTCTAGTTCCCTGAGTCCGCGCCTGCTAGTACCGACACAGCTAACACTTTACTGTTACTTTGCACTAAGTCACTTCACTATTCACCACTAAACTTGTTTCCACTGTACTACTTCTTCTAGTAATCCACTCTAAGAATTCCACTTCGTAAACTGACTCCGAATACTTCTCACTCAAGACTGCCTTGTACCGCGAACTTGGTTTCTTTATATACCCCTTACCGAAGATTCTAGACCGTAATCTCGATCTTCATTTCGTTACTCATTTGTTTTGAGTAGCATGGGCTTTTCTAGATAATCATTCTAAGTCCACGTTTCTCGAACATTCCAGCCCATACACTTTTCTATAAATTACAGTAAGCATCGAATGTTCTATGTGCTTACATTTTCTAGACTATTCCATGCTACTCTGCGTCTAGAAAATGTACTAAGAATTTAAAACATACAAAAAGTGCATGTCGGTCGCTGGACTCGAACCCGGGTACATCGACTCTGAAGCCGCCATCTGTACCCCTAGGCTACTGATGTCTTATGACAACACGGTGAATTTTGAAATACCTTGACGGCGCGTTTATTACCTTGACAACGAAACTGTCATAGACCCCGCCGTCGTAACATTGCCCTCCGCTAAGTCATGCTCGTCCCGAGCATCATTTGACCCGTGATAGCGTGCCAACCTGTCGACATGAACAATCTTGGCAGGGCTTCGAGCGGTACGGCGGATTCTGTAGGTAACATCGTTCAATTTTGTTACCACCGTATATGGTCCCTCCCAGCTTGGTTGAAGCTTCGGTGACTTCCCTTTTCGCCGTACCGGGTTATGGAGCCAGACTAACATTCCTTCTTCAAACCCTCTCCCGTTGACATTACGGTCGTATCGAGTCTTCATCTTTTCGCTTGCTTTTAGACCAGCTGCTCTAACTTGGCTGTGAACATCCAACATCCTTCTTCTAAGGTCGTTTACATAGGCAGTCACGTCTACCGGAGTGTCCGGTGGACAACCAGAGAGTAAGTCGGCTGGCAGCCTCAACTCCCTTCCGAAGTTTACGTACGCCGGTGTTACAGCCGTGCTCTCATGGACTGCCGTCCTATAGGCTAACAGAAAAAGTGGTATGTATTCGTCCCAATCTTTTTGATGACTGTCAACCAACTTCGCTAGATGACGCTCCAAGGTTTGGTTAAACCGTTCCACCATTCCGTCAGATTGTGGATGGTATGGAGTAGTGCGCGTTTTGTGAATTCCAAGTATTTTACAAGTTTCTTGAAAAACGGTGGACTCGAAATTCCTCCCTTGATCGCTGTGGATCTCTAGCGGCAGTCCAAACCGTGAGAAAACGTCATTCACTAATTTTCGAGCAACTGTTGTTGCCTCTTGATTAGGTATAGCAAACACTTCTGGCCATTTCGAGAAGTAGTCCATCACCACCAGTATGTATCGATTTCCCCTGTCAGTGATCGGAAACGGTCCCGCAATGTCAAGTGCTATGCGTTCCCATGGTGCCCCAATATTGTACAACTTTAAAGCCCCTCTACTTCTCGTCTGGGGCCCTTTTACTGCAGCGCATTTCGTACATTTACGACACCATTCTTCAACATCTTCCCTGCAGTGTATCCAATAAAACCTTTGTTTTATCTTCATCAGCGTTCTCTTGATTCCAAGATGTCCACCTGAAATTCCATCATGATATGCGCTCAAAACCTCATTCACCTTGGTTCTCGGTACAATTACTTGCAAATGACTTCCATTCCCATTAGTTGATTCCCATTTCCGATGAAGAACCCCGTTTCGCATTACCAGGCTGTCCCATTGCGCCCAGTAACATTTACTCACACTACTGTAGTTAGCCACTTGGTTCCATAGTGGTCGGGCTGTACTGTCCTTCATCAACCGGATTAGTGGCTTCAAATCACTATCATTTTCCTGTGCCACTCGCATTGTGTCATCACTCCACTCCATGCTAACATTGTCGGTTCTTATGACTCTGGCGGTATCCACTTCTTTTTGTTCTTGTCTGCTGCAATGTTTACACATATCTGGACATGGTCGCCTGGACAATCCGTCGGCATTTCCGTGAATTTTTCCCCCGCGATGATTAATTTCAAAGTCGTATTCCTGTAGTTGCTCTATCCAGCGTGCTACTTGTCCTTCCGGGGTTTTAAAATTCAATAGCCATCGCAAAGCCGCATGATCAGTCCTTAGCTGAAACTTTCGTCCCAGTAGATACTTCCTGAAGTGTTGCAGAGTTTTTACAATGGCCAGCAGTTCCCGACGAGTCACACAGTAATTCCTTTCCGACTTAGATAAAGATTTACTGTAGTAAGCAATCACGACTTCCTGTTCACCCTGTTTCTGCGATAGTACGCCTCCCACTCCAATATTACTTGCATCGGTGTCGACTACAAACTCACATTTGGCATCTGGGTAACCTAAGACAGGCGTCTCACATAAGCTTTTCTTTAGTTTTTCAAACGCGTTATTGCTTTCTTCGTTCCAGACAAATGATCGCTTCTCTTCAGTTAGCCGATGCAGGGGTCTCGCGATATCAGAGAATCCCTTAACAAAGCGTCTGTAATACGAACATAGTCCCAAAAATGCTCGAACCTCCGTCTTGTTTTTCGGAACGGGCCAATCCCTTACAGCGGTTGTTTTTGCAGGATCGGTCTGAACGCCGTTCTCAGAAACCACATGTCCTAAATAATTCACTTGTCGTTTAAAGAAGCTGCATTTTTTTGGACTTAATTTTAGATTCGCTGCTCGTAACTTCACGAACACCTTTTCCAACTTCTGTAGATGATCATCAAAATCCTTTCCAACTATAATGATGTCATCAAGATATACCAAACAAGTATCTCCCAGCAGGCCTGCCAGGACTTGTTCCATTAATCGTTCAAAAGTTGCTGGTGCATTGCATAAGCCAAAAGGCATCACTTTGAACTGCCATAGCCCCTTACCTGTGGAAAAAGCAGTTTTCTCCTTGTCTTTCGGGTCAAGCTCTACTTGCCAATAGCCACTCTTTAAATCTAGAGTCGAAAACCACTTCATTCCACTCAAGGTATCCAAAGTGTCGTCTATCCTAGGCAAAGGATAGCTGTCCTTTTTCGTTACATCGTTCAATCGACGATAGTCTACGCAAAATCGTGTCGATCCATCCTTCTTTTTCACAAGAACTACCGGCGAGCACCAGGGACTTGAGGAAGGCTCAATTACATCGTTCTTTTTCATGTCCTGGATCATCTCCTCAACTTCTGATTCACGAGCTAACGGAACTCTACGAGGCCGTTGTCTAATGGGCATCTCGTCTCCAGTGTTTATTTTATGTTTTACAAGTCCAGTTTTTCCAATGTCCCCATCACCAGTCGAAAAAGTATCCGAATATCGTAAAAATAAATTTCTCACTTTCAACCTCTCCAAATTAGTTAATTCATCGCACTCGTCCAGTAATTTATTCAGGAGACCTTTATCGGCATTAAAGTCCTTCTTGACATCAGCATGGCATTTGCGAATCCAGGATAACTCGTTACATCTTCCAATCGGAGTTCCCTTCTTGATTATTTGCTCATCATTGCTTAAATTTAGTATAGGTACTATTGCTTTCTGTTTGGTCACGATCAACGTCCTGCCTACAACCCATCGCTGTTCGTGGCTTAATCTTTCCACCAAGACAGTGCGTGGCGTTCCCTTAGTTCTTCCCGTTAACTTGACATGAACTAATGTCTGAGATTTCGGCGGAAGTCTCGCATCAGTCAAACTGTATACTTTCCCGAGCTTACCTCCTTCCATCGGAATCTGTTCATTTCCACAATTTAGAACTCCATTTTTAACATCGATACTGCACTGATGACTTTTCAGGAAGTCCAAGCCGATGATGCAGTCATCCAGAATATCGGCCACAACCGCTTCATGCCAGTAAATTTTCTCTCCAATCTTGACGGCAATCTTCTTCTCCCCCCAGACAGGTATGCGCTGACCAGTAGCCGTTATAAGTTGAAGATTACTTACTCGTGGTCTTCCATGCTTGCTGTTCTTTTGCAATAGTCTTGATTTGATTACAGTTCGCGATGCACCGGTATCTATCGTTAGGTGGCATGACTCGCCGTTAATTCGTCCGGGTACAATAAGACTGCTTCCGTCCGACGCCTGGGAGATGATGATTCTCGAAGACGGGGTTGTACAGCTACCAGCCAGCGCCCACCCCATAGCCCTGGCTGTATTTAGTTTTCCGGCTGCTCGCGGTTGACGCTATTGTCAACCGGCCTGTTTGTCGCCGCGTCATCCCGTTGAGCATCTTCCGACTGATTCAGCTTTGGGCATCTGGCTCGTAAATGTCCACGTTCTCCACACTCATAACATCGCGGACCATAAAAACGCCTCGCAGATGTCTGTACGGGTGCCACAACTTCCCTCAGCCGATGTGAATTCAGGTCCTGGCGCACCGCTTCTACCTCTAACGCATGAGCCAAAGCTTCCTTCAGTAAGACATGATGACCCAGACGTACTGCGGCTCTAACTTCACCGTCACGAATTCCGTCTACGAATGCTTCTACCAACATGCAGTTGACGTCGGCTTGCGTCTGGTATGCCTTACGAACCAGTTTTTCTGCTTCGATTGCCCATTGCTGCAGATTTTCACCATGTCGCTGCTTGCGTTCCTTTAATTGAGCTCGGTAGGCATGTTCGAGATGCTTGTCTCCATATCGCGTCTCCAATGCCTCCAATAATCGGTCATAAGTTGCGCCTTGGCCAACAGCTTCCAGTACCGACAAAGCCTGGTCCCGGAGTCCAAGAGTCAAGGCGGTCGCCGCTTGCTCATTATTCCATCCATTGACTTCAACGACTTTCTCAAACTGTAATCTATAGGCAGCCCACGATGAACGGCCGTCAAACTGCGGCGCTTTGAATTTTTCTGCCGACGTTAAGGAGGCTGGTACGCTACCTACGCCTCTGGTCTTCAGATCCAAAATTTCTTTTGTTACCTGGTCTACCTTTCCAACAACGTCGTCAACCTTCTCAACAACACCGTCGAAATCTGCCTTCAGCTTTGTTATACGGGTTTCCTGCGCCTGAATTCGTTCCTGAAACACACCGAATTGTTGCTCCATAGCTACAGTTACATTCTTAACTAGTAACTTGGATTGCTGTTCTGCCTGCTGTTCTAGAAAGCGGCGGCTCTGTTCCACAAGCTGTTCCTGTATGTGACGGCTCTGTTCCGCTTGCTGTTCTTGGTTGCGGCGGCTCTGTTCCGCTAGCTGTTCCTGTATGTGACGGTTCTGTTCTGCTTGCTGTTCTTGGTTGCGGCGGCTCTGTTCCGCTAGCTGTTCCTGTATGTGACGGTTCTGTTCCGCTTGCTGTTCTTGGTTGCGGCGGCTCTGTTCCGCTTGCTGTTCTTGGTTGCGGCGGCTCTGTTCCGCTTGCTGTTCTATCATCAGTTTTATAGATGCTAAAATCGCTGCAAAGTCAGCTTGCCCTGATGCTGTGCTATCTACTTGAGACGCTTCCGCCTCAGTAGCACCTGTGTCTTGGCTGGAAGTCGATGCTGCCGCCTGACCACGCGTCGTGACTCCTTTTCTATCATCGCGTTCTATTATAGGTGGCATAATTAATCTCTATCCCACTTCTGACACCAAATGTTACGAGCGTGGGGGGGTACGGGATAGAGAAAATACACTTTATAACACGACAATAGATTTATTACGTGACTTACGGGGCAAAGTCCACTGAGTCCACACGTACTAACACTGACTCAACTAACACACTCTAGTTCCCTGAGTCCGCGCCTGCTAGTACCGACACAGCTAACACTTTACTGTTACTTTGCACTAAGTCACTTCACTATTCACCACTAAACTTGTTTCCACTGTACTACTTCTTCTAGTAATCCACTCTAAGAATTCCACTTCGTAAACTGACTCCGAATACTTCTCACTCAAGACTGCCTTGTACCGCGAACTTGGTTTCTTTATATACCCCTTACCGAAGATTCTAGACCGTAATCTCGATCTTCATTTCGTTACTCATTTGTTTTGAGTAGCATGGGCTTTTCTAGATAATCATTCTAAGTCCACGTTTCTCGAACATTCCAGCCCATACACTTTTCTATAAATTACAGTAAGCATCGAATGTTCTATGTGCTTACATTTTCTAGACTATTCCATGCTACTCTGCGTCTAGAAAATGTACTAAGAATTTAAAACATACAAAAAGTGCATGTCGGTCGCTGGACTCGAACCCGGGTACATCGACTCTGAAGCCGCCATCTGTACCCCTAGGCTACTGATGTCTTATGACAACACGGTGAATTTTGAAATACCTTGACGGCGCGTTTATTACCTTGACAACGAAACTGTCATAGACCCCGCCGTCGTAACAATACTGTACAGTCAATTTTAAAGATGTGTCAAAAAATGTGAAATGCCTAAACCGTTCATAATTTAAACTGTCTGATTGTTAACTCGGATTAATTAGCACACAACGGATGGAATATCTACTAAACACTGGGTAGGTTAGGTTTATCTGCACGGCTATCACAAGACGGCGCGCGAGCTCTCTCGATTTTTCTAGCACTATACCACTCTTTCTAAGTTGTCTAATAAGAGAGAGACAGATAGTGCGAGAAAAATCGAGAGAGCTCGCGCGCCGTCTTGTGATAGCCGTGCAGGTAGCTTCAGTTGCCCGAAAAGTCAGTCGAAACTGACAAATGGCAATAAAATGATATAGGTATATTGTACACGAACGAAAAAGAATGCGTTAAATTATGAACGGATTTGGCAGTTGTCAATTTTTCAACAGTTTATAATATCGCGAGTAAGATTACATTTATAAAATTCACCATACTACAAAGGAATAAGTCGACCGACTGTACACTGCAGTAAACTAAATATTACCTCAACAAGCTTCTATCTGCTTCAGTTTCTGGCATAAATAATTTCATCCAAGCGGATCCAAAGAGGAATTTTAATTTTTCCACCGCCTTTGGAGAAGTATTTTTATTTCGACGTTATTAACATTTTGGCAAACTTTTCGGTTACTTGTTGATTCTCTACAGTTTAATTAGAGAAAACCGTTGCTATAAAGGCTACCGGGCTCTTATTTTAGACTGTTAAATAGGGTTGGCAAGTCGTGTTAGCCTTTTGTAGCAATTCATATATTTATTTATAATGATATATCCTAAATGTACAGTAAAAAGAGATACCTAGTGTTTGTATGTGGCACCGTCCCATCTCCAACGGACTACTGTTAATGCGAGTGCAGCGGCGGTACAATGCCTCCTTTTTCAGATTTGACTTAGGTTTAATTTAGTTTAGTTAATATTAAATGATAAGAGATATTAGGTAGACCCAGATTGATCCCAAGAAACAGGTTCTCAATTTAAGGAATTTTTTATGCTCTTGAGTCAACACAATGACTTAAATAAATAACTTATTTTATAGCTAATCAGCGGGGCCTGCAAGAACAGTGACACCAGCACCGCCGGGGTCACTATTCCCTCCGCCGGGATCGCCCATCACAAACAATGAAACCGAATATCAAGCACGCACACTTAAATCTAATTACTTAAATATGAAAATAAACGGTACTCACAAGACTTCCAATATATCACGAACCACTGTACGTGTCTTGCCTTCTGGAGGGCTCTTCATTACTTTAATTGTAATAACTTTTAAACATTGCATTACGAATAACGATGATAGTAAAACAAATCGCTAAATTCAATAATTAGTTTTTAGATATACACACAGGTTTGTAAGGAACCCTCGGTGCGCGAGTGCGACTCGCACTTGGCCGGTTTTTCTAAAGTGATTAAGCAATTCCTAAACAAAAGTATCATGTCCTTTTTTACCTACGTAATGATTTATTGTATTTTTAATACCGTTTCCGAGAAAATCCGATGTACGTAACATACTGTTGCTCAGATGTAGATTATTTGTACATTTTTATAGTTGTCTTTTCGTACCGAATAATATCTCAATTTGTGCACAAACTCTTAGCAGTGAAACAGTTTATTTAAAACATATCTAAATTTGTGGCAACCCTAAACTTAGATGTTTCACGGGAATTATTAATTTACATTTTGCGCTCCTGGTACGTAAAGTCGGCAATACAGAGTGATTATAATGTGCTTAGGATATGCATCCATAAGAAAAACACACAATAATAGGATATGCCAACTTTTCCGAAACTTTATTGAAAGTAAATACAAGATTATGATTGACATTAATTAAGATTAAAAAAAAAAATAACTAACTAAAACTAAGTTAAATCTAAAGAGGGCCCTCGTTCTTTAAGTTTCTGTTGCTGGAAATAGAAAAAAAATAGACCGAGTAGAACGTGTTTCAAAAAAATACACTAATCGCTTTACTTTTTTTCTATAATTATTTATAGCAACAGAAACTATTATTTACAAAACGTTTCATGTTATTATAGATTTTAAACTGAGAACCAAACTAGCTTTGTATGGAGAGTCGACTCGGACTCTTAAATGGTCGACTCTTGTCCGGGTAACCATTTTATCAGCTACAATGATTGTTACGATAGCGCAGTACCTAGGCACTCATAAGTCAGTGTCTTGTTTCAAATGGGGAATGGATGAAAATTTTAGAAATGCCTGATTATTTTTTTGGTGATAGGAGTAACCTTCCTTAGCACCAAAATAAAGTCTCAGATTCTTCAGCTACGTCAATTATTTTTGTAAAATATAAACAGATTCCTCACTTACGTTTTGGGTCAAGGACGGTCAATAGACACTTTCCTTGATCCGTCTCATATTACAAAAACATATCTTAAATGTCTGTGGTAAACTGACACTGGCAATGACAAATATATCTGCTGCAACTGTCAATATCATTTGCCAGTGTCCGTTTACCACAGATATTTAAGATATTTTTTGGAATATGAGACGGATCGAGGAAAGTGCCGTCCTTGACCCAAAACGTAAGTGAGGATATTGTTTATATTTTTCAAAAATAATTGACACAGCTGAAAAATCTGAAACTTTTTTCTTGTGCTAAGTAAGTTTATTCCTATCACCATAAA
The DNA here is from genome assembly GCA_932294315.1 of Epinotia nisella. Classification (NCBI taxonomy): domain Eukaryota; kingdom Metazoa; phylum Arthropoda; class Insecta; order Lepidoptera; family Tortricidae; genus Epinotia; species Epinotia nisella. Next base: position 10,369,007 of record OW028696.1, on the reverse strand, counting down.
AATAATCAGGCACTTCTAAAATTTTCATCCATTCCCAATTGTTTGTTAGTCAAAAGCTTTACAAGAAATTTCATCGCCGACCTACAACTTCGAGCTTAAAATGTCCGATTAGAAATTAGGAAGGACCGGTTTCCGACCTGCCTTCAGGAGTTCGGCTGATCCATCTTCACCGGGTGCCTTGTTGGTCTTAACCTGTTTAAGATGCCATTATTTACTCGATCTATATACATAGTAGGTCCTATTTAAGTACATAAAAGCATATTTCACCAAACTGCTTCAGCCTTATTGCACACTAGCTTCCACCCGCGATTTCGTATGCGTAGACCCGCATAGTGGGACAATACACACCAATTGATCTAGTCCCAAACTAGGCAAAGCCTGTACTTTTATTTATTTAATCGTATGGCAAACAGGACGAAACAGTAGCAAATACACATAATCAATTATAGATTAATATTAAGGCTAATCAGCCATTTGATGGCTTCGTCGCTAAGGACGATTAGGTCTTCTGGAGGGCCACCGGCGTCGCGCGTTAAGGGGCAGTCCTCGATGATGTGCTGGATGGTCTGTACATCGGCACCGCAGGGGCAAGCTGGTGACTCTACCCACCCGCAACGATGTTTATATTGAGCGCAACGGCCGTGGCCAGTACGTAGCCGATTGATATTGCACCAATGTCGTCTTGGAAGATCTGACCCTTCTATTGTGGAACCTGGAATGATCCCGGAGCCTAGCTTGCCCGCCATTTCCACATCCCATAACTTCGACCATTCCTGCTTCAGGTTGAAATTATTGTCGAGCAGGTTTCTGGCGATGCTATACGAAGCGTTACTATGGGTACAAGACAACGGATAAACATACTTATATAGATAAATACATACTTAAATAGATATTAAACATCCAAGACTCGAGAACAAACATTCGTATTCATCATACAAATGTCTGCCCCGACCGGGGATCGAACCCGGGACATCACGCTTCATAGTCAGGTTCCAATTAACATTTCCAGATTTTAATCCGGCTATAAACTATCTTCGTGCATAATTTTATCTAAATCGGTTAAGCGTGATTGAGTAACAAATATCTAAACATCCAAGGTTTCGCATTTATGATATTAAGTAGTAGATCTCGAGCCATAGGATGCTGGCGGCATTTCCTCGCTGAATTGCAATGCTGATGCGTTGCGCGAGAAAGCCGCCAGCGATTTTTAGATTTAACTTAATTTAATTTAGTTAATGTTAATGAATGAATGAATGAATGAAAGCATTTATTTCGAGTTACACAAGACTCATACAGTAAAAGTTTAAAATTATACAATTTAGCACCTATATCAAAATTAATATTAATACAGATAGGCACTGTTGGAGACATGCATTTCACAACAGTACCTTATATACGGAGAATCAAATCTGCCTGCTATCAAACGCAGGATGGGGTTGGGGCTGGCCCGCGCCCGGCGCACCAGGGATGCGCACCGCTTGCGCATAGTTGCGTAGAAGCAGTCGACGCGCGCTTCTGCGAACATCCCTGATGCGCTGCAGAAGCGAGGCAGCCCCACCAGCACCCGGAACGCGTTGTTTAATTTATCAGCTTGTATTTACTTTAGAAAATAAATTGACTTAAGTAGTAGGTGTAGGATTTTAATATACTCACTACCTCGAAACCGTCTTAAATTTAAAGCAGTCAGTTATCAGTGAATTTTTGCCCCCGACCTCATTGCAATTCGGCAGGTAAAGTCAAAAGTTAGTACCAAATCGGGCCCCGTTATTTCAGGCACGTAGGAAACGGCTTTATGTAAAAGGTAACCAACGAGAAGTTGCCCAGCTGCTGGTAATGTTTTGGGTTTCATTCTAAGTTGTTTGTTTGAATGCCAGTTTTAATTTTGATTCGAGTTTGATGGCATTGGTAATTAAAAAAAAGTTTGTGAACGTGTGTTTTATTTAGGAACACGCGCATATCTTTCCTTGGTATGTTGATTTCCTGTTTTATGATTGTTCAAACTGAATTTTGAATTCTGTAAAAGGTGAGGTTTGATAGCGATTAAGGCTAGTTTATGAACAATCACAGAGCGGTTTTATACATGGGAGCGTTTTGGAACGATACAGTTTCGACGCAGTTGACTATGTCAGATGATCAATGGCTAGTGTCGCGATCAGACATATAAGTTTTTGTGGCACGAATAAAATTGTCCTAGGGACTTCCCAACGATATTTAATTTATCGATAAATTGTACTTTCATATAACAGTTATGACTATGAGATATATATAAATATATTTTGTTTAAATTTTCCGAAAACTGGGTAGGTGTTATATCAGAAGTATACTATTATGCCACTCAATGTCACACAATTTACCTAAACCTGGCCTTTGTTGCAAGGCACTCCTGGGTGTCAATTTACTTTGTATGGAAATCGGTTGAATAGCATTAAAAGGAGTTTGTAAGAAGCACGTTAATAATAAAACTTTAGTTGAATTTTAAGATCCCTAAAAAGTACGTCTACGAATTACTTAAATTACATATAACATCGATGGGTAGTGATCAGCTTTTTAGATAATTTTAATTTTATCCGGGGAACTTAATAATTATCTACTACTCGTATGAAATGTCACTTCGACATAAGTATTTCAAATATATATCGATAAATTTAAACGAAATCTTTGCCACAAAAACTTCTATATCTGGTCACGATACAGTATTTCGTGCAACGCGTTCATTTGCCGTAAAATTCTTCGTGGGCATTTTTCAGGACAAAAGTTTTGATGCATGTGATTAGTTTTCTTAAAACCTAAAAATATACACTCACCGGCAGAAAATTTGGCCCCAAAACTTTTCGTGATTTCAGACTATAAATTAAACAAATTAAATAATGTTTTCCTGCACAGTTAACTTTTTCTAATTTCGGCCAAATTTTCTGCCGGTGAGTATATATATGAAGAAACTCCCATCTGTCAAGAAGCGTTCGCTGTAATTACATCGATATCGCATGCAATGAAATATGATTGCGAAATCAAATCAAGTCAGTTTATTTGTTTGTAACATCTAAGAGATACATTTCAATATAATATTTTTAATCGAAATCATATTAGTGTTAGTAATTCGACTTCATTAGTATCTTGCTATATAATAGCATTTTTAGAAGCCTAATTTTCTAAATAGTTCCTGCTGTTATAAGCAATATAATTTTTTTTTAAGGATTAATTGCAAAAATATGGCTCAACTAATACAAAATAACAACGATGTTTATGATATAAAAAGCAGAATTATAAGGGGACACTCTATAACGCAATATAAAAGCTATATAATATAATATGTGCATTTTTAGATATTCTGCCAATTTAAGGGTAACCTCTCGTATGCCGCGATATTTTGTTTTATGCTTTCCTCGTTCGCGGCATACGAAACTATGAATAAGTACTCATGCACAAAAGATCAAATCAAATCAAATCAAATCATTTATTGCACTCATGTTAGTATACAGTTATTCAATTGGAGATTACAGTTCAACATGAACCCTGTAAGGGCACAGCAATGAAATAAAATAAATTATAATTTAAATAATAATATTTATAATTGTAACATTGTAATTCTATATTTCTTCGCAAGTAGTAATGTTAAAAATAAAAATTCATATATAATTTAAAAGATAAAATTTCACATAATTTATATATTAAAATTAGAATTAAAAATGTCACAATAATTAATTAATAATAATTCATCATATAAATTTGTTACAATTGCGTCCAATCTTCATTCTCATCATTAAAAAAATCATCTAATGTATAATAAGCTTTCTTTGTAAGGTATAATTTTATTGTATCCCACACTGGGTCGAAGTGTATCCGAAAGGGCCCTCATCTAGATAAGATAAGATGAATAAGTACTATAAAAAGTCCTGGCAATATCTCGCAAGAACCGACCCGAATGAATTTTTCCGTCGATTGGCAAATTAGAGCGGGTGGGGCGATATCGTAACCGATTCGACTTCATCCCGACTGCGCCTGCCCTCGCTAGTTCTTTTATCTCTTTCTGCCCAAGTTACAAGAGAAATGTCTTATGTAAGGTGAACGTACTTTCCAAGGACCGGATAACCCCTTTTCAGGCTTAACCCATTCCCGGCCCGTGACGTTTAGCAAAATATTTGAAAAAATAATGCTAACGCAATTGATTTCTCACTTTAATTATAACAAGATTTTGCACGCACAGCAGTTCGGCTTCACAAAGGGTAGGTCAACTACTGATGTTGGTGCAAGTTTAATTAAATTCATTCTGCAGTCTTGGGAAGAGTCGCAGGACGCCATTGGAGTCTTCTGTGACCTTTCCAAGGCATTTGATTGTGTAGATCATAGTACCTTAATTTGTAAACTTAAATTTTATGGCATTAGAGGACATGCATTAGATCTCATTGAGTCATATTTAACACAAAGGAATCAAAAGGTAGCGATAAATGGGGCCATTTCGTCAGAGACAGTGGTGGAGATGGGAGTACCTCAAGGATCTATTTTAGGTCCATTCCTGTTCCTTGTTTATGTAAATGATCTACCATATATGGTAAGCCGAAGATCAGGCATTGTCATGTTCGCCGATGACACCTCGTTACTGTTCAAGGTTAATAGGAAAGATACTGAACTCATTGAACCAAATAACACCCTGTCCATGCAATCTGACTGGTTTGCTGCCAATAACTTAGTGTTGAATCCGAAAAAAACGAAATGTATAAAATTCACACTAGCGAACTCAAATGTAAACTTAGCCTCAAATATTAAACTTAATGGTGAAACCATAGAATTTGTAAAGTCAACTGTATTCTTAGGTATTACGTTTGACTCTAAACTTCAGTGGGGTTCCCACATAACTGCGATAGGAAGTAGGTTGAGCTCCGCTGCTTTTGCAGTCAGGAGAATAAGGCAGCTTACCAATGTAGCAACGGCACGGTTAGTTTACTTCGCTTACTTTAACAGTATAATTACTTATGGTCTTATTTTATGGGGATCAGCGGCAGATATTGAGACTGTATTTATTTTACAAAAAAGGGCTGTTAGAGCAATTTATAACCTCGGGTCGCGTGAGTCATTAAGAGAATTTTTCAAGGAAACAGATATTCTAACACTGCCGTCGCTATACGTATTTGAAATAATAATGTATGTTAGGAAGAATTTATACAACTACCCAACAAACACTGATAGGCCCAAGGTTACCAGAAGCGCAGGGAAGCTCAAAACAACTTTTTACAGGCTAGTAAAAGCGAAAAAGTCGTTCTTGGGAAATTGTATAAAATTCTACAATAAAATTCCAAAACACATTACCGAACTTACTGACTCTAAATTCAAATCTGTCGTAAAACGGACACTCATTTCAAAAGCATATTATAAGATAAACGACTACATCATGGATAGGGATATTTGGCAGCGATAAAATCCTGCACTAGAAACCTGTCGTGTAGCAATGTAATTTTAAAATTTTATAATACTCTGATACTGATATGATATATTGTATATGTATACTGTTTTGAAAAAATGACACCTCGCCGAGTTTATTACGCCGGTTCTTCTCGAGGCAGAGGTTTACTTTCCGAACCGGTGGTAGTTTATCGACATTCATAGGTGCATGTAATATGCCTAAATTGAAGAATAAATCACTTTGACTTTGACTTTGACTTTGACTTTGACGACACACATGCGTCCCTACGCCGTAGTCGCTTTCCGCTACATACGAGAAAAACCACGGGATCGGCTACGAGCGTAGCGCGTAGCGATTCTGGGCACTCAATGTGTTAAGCCTTATGATAATGTAATCTTACTGATAGGGTAACCCTGGTATCGGATGTGGTAACCATAAGTAAACCCTAAAAAACCCTTTGTCAATAGGGTTAACTTATGGTACCACATCCAATATGCTTACCATAACAATAAGGTTACCCAATCAGTAAGGTTACCTTATCATAAGGTTACCATTATTTATTTATTTATTTGAAGATATACACATGCCCTTATGTATGCATTATGGATAGCGTTTTAAAAACAACTTCTAAAATTAGCCTATGGAAAACCCTGATTAGGGTAACCGGTTCCGGTCCCTGGTACTATCCCAGTTGGGCTGCAAGATGACAATTAATGTCTTACAGCTATAGCTATTTTATTTCTAGAAACAAACACCGACCTATTCCATCCCATTGTTGTAAAAAAGTTACACGTTATTCCAGTATATCGAATAAAAAAAAAAAAAAAAAAAAAAAAGAAGAAGGAGAGAAAATCAAACTACGTTTGTATGGAGATTCGAATTGAGTCGACCGTGATGGGGACTATTATTGGCCACCCAACGCTAAGGGTTTAAAAACACTAAACTCTTCCAAATTGCACCACAATGCGTTCCTTTTCCTCTAAACTGAGCTCAATGAAGCTCTACTCGTGACTCGAGTAAATTATAAACTATTACCTTCATTGAATCCGCTTCACGGGACATTGGTTTATCTTCTTATTACTATTATAGCTTTTCTATGCTAATACTAGCTGTGCAGTCAATTTATGGTGGATTGGTGCGATACGGAGATTCGGCTGAAAGAATTTCTTAAAGTGTTTTTCTGCGGGCCTAAGACGATTGCCATTTTATCACATTAAGACGCCCGTTTCGTTCTGACAAGTATGCGAGTGCGAGAGTGACGAATGTCTTATCCACAACGATAAGTGATAATGGTAACCATTTTATCACTTATCGGTGTCAATAACACGCCTGTCACATTCTGACAAACTAAGTATTCGAGAGTAAAGAATGTATTATCCACAACGATAAGTGATAACATGATAACCATTTTGTCACTTATCACCGTCGATAAGACGCCCGTGACGTTCTGGCCCCGTAGCATGGTTGGCCTTGTCACGCGATAGGTGATAGGATAGAGCGTGCGTCACTGGCTGACACCGTTCGATAGAACGAGACGACGCACTTATCTTGTCACTTGTCGCGTGATAAGGCCAACCATGCTACGGCTCCTGACAAGTATGCGAGTGCGAGAGTGAAGGATGTCTTATCCACAACGACAAGTGATAGCATGGTAACCATTTTATCACTTATCGGCGTCAATAACACGCCTGTCACATTCTGACAAACTAAGTATGCGAGAGTAAAGAATGTATTATCCACAACGATAAGTGATAACATGATAACCATTTTATCACTTATCGGAGTCGATAGGCCCGTCACGTTCTGAAAATTATGCGAGTGCGAGAGTGACGGATGTTTTATCCACAACGATAAGGTGATAGCGTGGTAACCATTTTGTCACTTATCGCCGTCGATAAGACGCCCGTGACGTTCTGATAAGTATGCGAGTGCGAGAGTGAAGGATGTCTTATCCACAACGACAAGTGATAGCATGGTAACCATTTTATCAATAATCGGCGTCAATAACACGCCTGTCACGTTCTGACAAATTAAGTATGCGAGAGTAACGAATGTATTATCCACAACGATAAGTGATAACATGATAACCATTTTATCACTTATCGGCGTCGATAGGCCCGTCACGTTCTGAAAATTATGCGAGTGCGAGAGTGACGGATGTTTTATCCACAACGATAAGGTGATAGCGTGGTAACCATTTTGTCACTTATCGCCGTCGATAAGACGCCCGTGACGTTCTGATAAGTATGCGAGTGCGAGAGTGAAGGATGTCTTATCCACAACGACAAGTGATAGCATGGTAACCATTTTATCAATTATCGGCGTCAATAACATGCCTGTCACGTTCTGACAAATTAAGTATGCGAGAGTAACGAATGTATTATCCACAACGATAAGTGAGAACATGATAACTATTTTATCACTTATCGGCGTCGATAGGCCCGTCACGTTCTGAAAATTATGCGAGTGCGAGAGTGACGGATGTTTTATCCACAACGATAAGTGATAACATGGTAACCATTTAAATTTCAATAACACGCCTGTCACGTTCTGACAAACTAAGTATGCGAGAGTAAAGAATGTATTATCCACAACGATAAGTGATAACATGATAACCATTTTATCACTTATCGGCGTCGATAAGACGCCTGTCACGTTTTATCCCCGCTGAAGTCTTTGTGAAAATTTTTATTAGTTTATCATCATCGTTGTCAGTCTAAGGTCTCCATTATGAAAACTTTAAATTTTAGTGCTTATGGACATCTTGGCGAGTAATATTGCTAGATTGGATCTACTTGGCAACCGGTTAAGTTATATCGGTAAGTACCGGTTTATTTCGGTTTAGCTCCCAAGTTTGGTAGAAAACCCTAAATCTAACCTAAATTATTAACCGGTTATATCGATGAGCGAAGTGACGGGGGATTTTAAATAAAACGCAAAAAATGTTCTGAATGTTATGTTTGAAAAGTGAACTAGTAAATGATTGAGTGAAAACTATTAAATATTTATCTTTAATATAGGTCATCAAATAAACGTAAATTAATTTGTCTATTTATAGGGATTCATATATTATATGGAACGATGTACCTATTTTCTGCTTACACCATCGTTATATATAATGAACCAAAATTAGGCTTATTAATTGCACAAACAATTAGTTAAATTGACGTAACTAATACGTCAGATTATTTGCGTAAACATACATCAACCTCGACATAATTTCGCATAAACTAGGTCGTTTAAGATGTGTTTGTCTGGTAATCGGCTCAGCTTGTAAGTTTGTTTATCTTCATTCAGTTAAGGAGGATTTATAAAGGGAGTCACTGAGACAGAGCTGAAGTCGAGTAATGGCAGGCTTGTTGCACTTGCCTAAACAAGACTCTCGCGCACCGGTCTCTGACGTCACAATCAAGGGCTGACAGTGACACTTATCGAGTAATTCTGCTTCGACGATAACGTGGAAACGTGGGTCGTTCTTCTTTTCAACCGACAATAACCTGTCCTTCGTCTTACTACGGCATCTCATTTGAGTAATGATTTTACGGTTTTATAATGTTCGAAAATGAACGTCCATATTATTTTATTAATTAGTATTAATTTAATATTTTAGTTTCTCTAACTAGCATTTTTTTTAAACGTATTTTTATCGTAGAAGTCCGTGACAGAGTGGTAAACCAAAATATAGTCCCCACTGAAAGAGTCCACTTTGTCATATATTTTTTTTATAAACTAACCGTAAACTAATATGTATATTGGCCGGAAAGGAAACTTTAATTAGTGTTAATGAAGAAACCAATGCATTTTTTTTTAATCGCACTTCAAAATCACATGTTTGGATAGTTCAAAAACCAAAAAAAAAAGGAAAACCTCGGTTCATTGTCGGTAAAAAAGAAGAACGACCCACGTGACAACCCTATCGAGACGAAAGAGCCGCGCCCTGCGTTAGAGCGGGATGCCCTGATTAGAGTTATCTAGCTGTCAAACATCACGTTTGTTAGGCAGTGTACCTTCTGTGCTTAAGTACTATTATTTATCCTGTGTGGTACCTAATGTTTTAATGTAGCTAGTGCTGCCACTTAAACCCAATTCTACCCAAATCCAAAAATACTGTATACCTGTATATTGTGGTTCGAAACTTTCAGTCTGGCAAATAGGCCACGAAAATAATAGGTATAATTATTACCTTACAAAAATTATTTCTAGTGGCTCTGTGAGATGTAGAACACGCGAGACTGTCTTTAAAAAAAATATTTTTTTAGTTGCAAAAGACTTCGACAAAAAAAAAATACATATAATTATTGAACCTGCTCACAAAATTTCGCTAGAATCAGTTGAGTAATGCGACCTGTAGAGGAGAACAGCCGGACATCTGGACATCCGGACATACGATATCATCTTGGCTCAAGCTGAAACGCAGAACTTCGTTCGTTTCTATGCTTCAGCTGGGGCCGAAAATCGTTCGTATGTCCGGTGTCTGTCCAGCTGTCCGGCTGTTCTCCTTTGCAGTTCGCATTTCTCAACCTTCTCTTCATTGATTTTAGGTATAGTTTTTTTTGTCAAGACACTTTCGATGTTTTTTAAAGCCAGGCAGTAGGCCCCCCACAAGGTGGACTGATGACCTGGTAAAGGTCGCGGGAGTCCGCTGGATGCGGGTGGCGCAGGACCGGTCAATTTGGAACTCTCTGGGGGAGGCCTTTGTCCAGCAGTGGACGTCTTTCGGCTGATATGATGATGAGACGGAGCCACTAGTTTATTCTGTGTGGTACCTAATGTATTAACGTAGCCAGGGTTGCCACTTAAAACCAAATACAAGACAAAAATATCTGAATAATTTATTTATTTATTTAGGATCACCAACAGACAATACATGTAACAAAATATACAGTTCAGTAGCTTAGGTAAAAATTTTTGTTGATTCTCAACTATTTATAGGTAACCACAGTTTATTCTATTATCCTATATTGTCGTTCGAAACCTTAGGTGTGGCTTTCATCGACGTTTGTCTGCAAAAGTTCTGTATCTCTCTGCCCTGAAAACCAGCAGCGCCTTTAGCATATATTGCAGCTGGCATATGCTGAGTGGCATCCATTTTGGTGCATTTCACATGTATAAACACTTGTGTAATTTCTTTGTCACACCAAATAAGTATATTTCTTTCTTTCTTTCAATATATAGTGAACTTGAAAAAAGCAATCAAATTCAAGTATTTATTTTGCAAATAAGCCACGAAGACACTTTGACATGTCAAATGCAAATTTACAATATAATCGGTAATTATATTTATTTATTTTTTATTTATTTATTGCACTCATGATTACACAGTTATACAGTATAATGCACGAACCCTTAGGGGTGTATAATCTTACAACAGTTATTATAATAATGTTACAAACTATTATATATTTGTTAACAATAAACCCTCAACCTGTTTTAATCCTGCTTGCATTCAGTAAGCTATCTCCTAAACGTGTGTGTTTAGTTGGTACAGTCAGCATCAAAAGTAACTACGCAATCGAAAGCGTCAAAAGATCTTATTCCCTTGTAATAAAGACTTTTGACGTCTTCGTTTGCGTAGCTACTTTTGATGCTGACTGTACGATGGTTTAACACTGAATATTTACTCTGCTTTCTTCAAACGGTAGCGGTTCCGTTGTGTTTGTGTTGTTTAGTTGAAGAAAGTGTATTAATTTTACTAATGTTTTTTTTTATATATGATTCGTTTACGAAATCGTATTAATAAGCAACTCATCATCATCATATATACATAGGCCTCCCCCAAAGAGTGCCACAATGACCGGTCCTGTGCCACCCGCATCCAGCGGACTCCAGCAACCTTTACCAGGTCATCAGTCCTCCTAGTGGGGGGCATAAGCAACTACTTGTACATTTTGTATCTGTATAATCTGATACATTTTTTTTTAATCCTACCAATATTATAATTGCGAAAATTTGGATGTTTGGATGTTTAGATGTTTGGATGTTTGTTACTCAATCACGCATAAGCGGCTTAACCGATTTGGATGAAATTTTGCAAGAAGATAGTCTATAGCCTGTATTAAAATACAGGATAGTTTTTATCCCGCGTCCACACAGATGAAGTCGCGGGCGATAGCTAGTGTTAAATACAATGTTGGTTCTAAAATAATAAAACGGCATCGTTAAATCATTGTTGCTTTGTCTCGGTGCTCAATTCCACATCTATAGATGTCTAAATACATCTAATCTATAGTATAATACAGCTCAGCGCTTTAACATTTCTTTCTTAAGCAACTTTGCTATGTTTTTACTTGCCATACGAATAAATAAATAGATATGTACTTTATAGATGAGTTTTCTGCTCGTAGGCGCTTCTCTTCATGCAGTTTTTCGTAGCTACGAGAGTACCGCTACGAAACTCTGAACACTTACACATTGACTGCCAAAAATCGCTACGCGCTACGCTCGTAGCCGATCCCATGCTTTCCCCGTGTGTAGAGGAAGTAGGCGTAGGCGCCCGCTAGGCGGGTTCCTGCCAGTAAAAGTGATGTGTTGCTCACGTTTCAACAAAATGAACGTACGTAACGGGTTCAAACCCAAACTACTCCCAGTTTCCTGCGAGATTAACGCGTAAGAAGTTTCCAGTTTTAATATAACATAAGCCCTCTATGAGCAAGGGTTGCCGCCCTTTCTTAGTGGATTTAAGGGTCCATAGTGGCACAAAGGAGAGTAATTTGAGGGAAGACCTTATTTGTAATCAGTTTAGGCGAGATCTGATGGCACACAGAGGCGCAGCTTTTATATTAAATAAATCCTACCAATCCTACTAATATTATAAATGCAAAAGTTTGGATGTTTGGATCATCATCATTATCATCATATCATCCGAAAGACGTCAACTGCTGGACATAGGCCTCCCCCAAAGAGTGCCACAATGACCAGTCCTGCGCCACCCGCATCCAGCGGACTCCGGCGACCTTTACCAGGTCATCAGTCCACCTTGTGGGGGGCCTACCCACGCTGCGCCTTCCGGTACGTGGTCGCCACTCGAGAACCTTTCCGCCCCAATGGCCATCGGTACTACGTGCAATGGATGTTTGGATAATAATAATAAATAAATAAATAATAAATAAATATTAGAAGACAATCTTACACAAATCGACCTAGTCCCATAGTAGGCTCAATAATAAGGCTTGTGTTATGGATACTAGTCTACGATATAATTAATAGATACAAATACTTAAATACGTAGAAAACATCCAAGACTCAGAAACAAATATTCATGCTCATCACACAAATATTTGCTCTTACCGGGATTCGAACCCAGGACCTTCAGCTTCGTAAGCAGCGTCACTACCCACTAGGCTAACCGGTCGTCACCGGTGGATGTTTGGATGTTTAGGTGTTTAGATGTTTGTTTGTTACTCAATCTCGCTTAAACGGCTCGACCGATTTGGATGAAATTTTATACGTAGATAGTTTATAGCCTGGATTAAAATATATGACACGGCTACCTCTTTGTAGCCTCTTAATAAAGTTTGAAAAATAGTAACTTTTGCCAGGTGGATTTTATAACCCCGTAACGGTAATACGTTGAATTGACTATAGAGTGGTTAAACTTAAAGTTTATTAAGGTGTCTATGTTTATAAAGCGTTCATAAACTCTACTAATTAACTATCAAACGCGTATAACAACCGTTTATTAAGCATATTAAACCGAACATTTAAAAAGCGTCCAAGAAAATTACGGGCCTTAAACGTGCCTTTAAAAACGCTACGCGCTGAACAAGAGACGACTACATCCAAAATGGCGTTACCGCCAGTCTATGCGTACATTCGACGACATAATTATTTGACCACTTTTCAACCTTATTCAAAGGTAATAAGGTTCACTGACGATCAGTGTAGCGTGCTGCTGTGTGTAATGCATTACGACATATTGTTCTAAAGAGAAGTTACTTTCAAAAGGGTGTAAGTGGTGCGTTTTTCATCGTGAGTTAAGATGTTATTGACGAGAACAAAGGCGATGGAGTGACTTCGAGAGTTCCCTTGTGGTTAGTCGAGTGCGATGGTGGAACAATACCTTTTGTAACGATTGAAGAGTAAAAATTTACCGTGCAGAGGTTAATAAGTACATGAAATTCACTTCTGTGCATCAAAATTAAACGTACCATATTAAGATCAAGGATTTTTGGTTGTGGTCATCCAATGATGGTAATCGGATACTGAAGCCTATTGACACTTGAGACTAGACACTTGTGGCGTCAAGCGTGTTACTTACTATATTGACTTGAGGAAATGTTGTGTCGATAGCCAGAGACAAGGTTATTAAAATAAAAAGTTGCAGAAAAATAAAAATAGAAAAAGTTATTTATGCTATAGAAAGGCTGGTTGTAAAGAGTACGTTATAAAAAGCTGCAGCCAACCTGTTGACAAGTTTTTCTATGACACTACAGTGTAACGTTTAGAGTTCCCTAGGCGTATTCCATACTAGCTGCCCGCCCGGCCCGCCTATGTTTTCAAGTGAGCAGACCCGGAGCCACATTACTAAATAATATGTCCACACTGAAGTTCCATTCTAAATACTGGTGAAATATTTTTATGTATGGGATAAAACGTTTCAGAGATAATCCCCTACATAACTTGCAACCTCACTAAATTTGCCTCTTTGTAACATAAGTATAGAGTAGTATAATAGATAAAACACAGTTAACTATATTATACAGGGTGTGGCCCGTAATAGGAGCAATAAATTAAAAGGAAGCTTCCTTACAGCATCTGTAGTAACCCCTTTTGTCCATTTCTTTTCAATTTTTTTTAACTCGGAGAAAAATTGATCTAAAGTTATGACCTCCGAGTAATGTATCTTGGCACCACGAGATCATAGCACAGTAGTCAATGCAGATTTTGAGGTTACATCATGTAGTGAGTCATAATAGTTTTTGCATTTTTGTTTTCAAAAGATATTTTTGTGATATTCTCATTTTTTTTTCATTTTTTTTTTGTTTTTAAAATAAAATGTTACTTATATCACTCCAGAAGAGTAAATAAAAAAGTACACTAAAATTTAAGTTAAAGAAAAAAAAAATTTTTTTTTTTCTTCAATTAAAACCACTTAGAAACAATTGCTCACAAGCTACCGTTTAATTTATTGCTCCTATTACGGGCCACACCCTGTATATGTATTTCAGTGAGAATTTTTTCGAAAAACCCAAATGCTTTTGTACATATTTTAGCCTTTGTGTCTCCTACGATTAAGAGGAATCCAATGAGTGCCAACGATACCTCATATGTCAAAATCCGTCAAATGGTTTAGGCTGCAGGGCATGCCAAAAAATAAGACATACACATATATACATACGCTCTGAAAACAGGCATCATTCGGCAGTCAGGTAAAAATAGTCCAAACAACTACATGAGAGCGGAACCATTATTTTATAACTACAAAATGTAAAACTCAATTTTAAAATGCGGCAAGTTAAAAGAGTATAAAATGCATTATTGATGTCAAAGCCTTTTGAGAAATCCCACGAATGGTAACAATTTATTTTCTTATCTCAAAGCGATGTGTTTCGATAAAGATACTTCCTTACTACATATGCAACGTTCAAAGGCAGGGAAAACCACATGTAGTTTTTATCTGGGCTTATTTAAAACTAGTTGCCCGCACGGCTTGGCCCGCGTATGCAAGCAAGGCAAGGCACACCTGCGGGAAAAAAATAGCCTACTCGTATAACCATTCAAAAAGTCCATTCTACACACATGTGAAAGAATTTTTGAAATCGGATAAGTGGTTCTAGAGATAACAAAGATAAAATCTCACAGACCTTTCCTCTCTTTATAATGCTAGCTAAAAACTATCCTATATTTTAATACAGGCTATAAAGTATCTTTGTGCAAATTTTCATCCAACTCGGTTCAACCGTCTAAGTGTGATTGAGTAACAAACATCTAAACATCCAAACTTTTAGTAGGATAACTGTAAAAAAAATTTTTTTTTTTACAAATTGGATGAGTATTTCTGAGAGTACCCTTACGTACCCTACGTACATACTTACGAACGTACAACTTTACAGACTGTTACTCGTATATTTATTTTATTGAACGAGCGAGCGAAGCAATCGAAGCTTGGGCAAAAAATATTTCGTATGTCCGACGTATGTCCGGCTGTCCTCCTATACAGATCGCATTTTTCAACTGATTCTCGTGAAAGTTTGTAAGCAGCAGGTTTGATAATTCAATGGATTTTTTTATCCAGTTTTTGTTTTTTTTTAAACAGAAACTCGCTAGTTCTACACACAGCTCCAGCTGCTCACAGAACCACTAGTAATAAGTAGCTTAGTTAATTAAGTAGTACGTAAGTAAATAACTAAGGCACTTCCAACAATTAGTATAGATTATTTTGTTGGTGAATGTCTAATAATTCAAAGTACCTTACCTAGATAAGTGGAATCAATGAGGTAAGAAAGTTAGTTTGCTCTCTAAACACACGTTTGAGAATCTGCCGCAACCGAATGCAGATGTAACCAAACGCATCAGGCGCTACGGAAGTAACAATTAACTAAACATGCAAACGAGTACTGTGTGAGATGGGATTTGAGGACATTCTAGTGGCATGGAGTAGATTGTTGTGGTCCAATAAAAAAAAATTGGATCATTATTCTAAAATTCACATACTAGAAATAAATACCACTTATTTATTTAGTGAAGTTAAACAGAAAATAAAAAATTACAAGAAGAAGTCAACAAAATCTACCATCAGGCTAAAAAGTACCAGTTGAAGTCGCATGTTGTAGAAAATTCAGTCATCTAAAACAGCACTAGTTTGTTTTCTACACGCACATTGACGAATCTGTTACAGTCGAATGCAGACGTAATGTAACGCACCAGAGCGCTTCGTAACGATTAAATAAACATGCAAACGAGTACTGCGGGATGGGATTTGAGCACATTTCTGGTGGAGTGGAGTGGACTTCGGAGGTCCTACTTGAGAGTATTTAGTAACATCTGTTTTGAGAAATAACGATGTTGTAATTTTTTTATAATTATCGATTACCAATTCGGTCAGGTAAAAGTATAGCTCTGTACTTCCTTGCCACAAGTAGGTCGTATTTTAATACGAATTCTATAACGGCTTACGGCTTCTTGGCTTGGGACGATATTGTATTGAAAACCAGCGCCTTAAGCATAATATTGCTGCTGGCATATTCTGAGAGGCACCCTGGTTTCAAATCTTCTCTTTGCCGGTAAAGAGATGGGATTCGACGACGGTTGCACTGGTTCTAAAATAATCACGATTCTCCCAGTTTCGCCATCCAAAGTTCGCCGGAATGCCTACAAGTCGTGTGATAATGAATATATATATATATATATATATATATAACTAAACTCACCCCAATAAGTTCACTTTACTTTTCTTCATTAAAAAATTGACCGGCCGGTCGTTTGACATTTGCAGTTAACTTAGTGTCGTTGACGAGTTCTAACAGCGTTCTGTCGGCTCCTCATCGCCGCCGACGCAAGCCGGAGATGACCGAAGATCTCCGAATGTAAACTTTCCCACCCCAGTGCGAGACAGATATACAAAATAGTGTGTGTATGAATAGGATGGCGAGTGACATGACTGAATGTATAGTTTGCATATTGGTAACATAAGTTACGCTCAGAAACCGATAAAGATTTGGCAATAAAATGAAACACATCCATTTTGGTGCATTTCATTTGTATGAACACATGTGTAACATCTTTGCCATACCAAATAAATATATTTATTTCTTTCTTTATCCTTCTAATATTATAAATGCGAAAGTTTGGATGTTTGGATGTTTAGATGTTTGGATGTTTGTTACTCAATCACGCTTAAACGGCTCAACCGATTTGGATGAAATTTTGCGCGAAGATAGTTTATAGCCTGGATTAAATTAAAGGTAGTTTTTTATAACGGGTCCACGCAGACGAAGTTGCGGGCGGAAGCCAGTAAGTTATAATTTCGATAGTAAATGCATTGCCAAGAAATAGTTACTTTTATTTTATTTTATTACACGTAAACATATCGCGTTAGACCCGTGAAAATTAATTCAGGCTTCATGCTGAATGCACTGGAATATTGTATTGTATTATTAAGAAGTATGTAACTGCATTCTGAGCAAAATAAAAATCTATGAATCTTTGAATCTAAATAAATATGTGTCAAGCAAGACGACTCCACACCCTCCGATGTCGGAGCACTATGTCAACTACACAACCCCGCAACGGAGAATCATGATCATTACCTACTGACTCCGTATGTTTGTGAGGCCAATTTTTGTATACCTATAATGTAGTAATATTTAAGTATTTTTTTATTATTATTCTTCTTGTTATTGTCAGTTGCTAATGTATAATATGGGTTTCTGCCTAAAAATCAATTTAATTTAATTTATTTATTTTTAATGTAGCTTGGAACTTATGAACTCAATACTTTATTTTATATGCATTTAAATAAATTATAAAAAAAAAATCTTAAATATGCTTAAAATTGCACGTTCTCGAGTGGCGACCACGTACCGGAAGGCGCAGCATGGGTAGACTGATGACCTGGCAAATGTCGCGGGAGTCCGATGGATGCGGGTGGCGTAGGACCGGTCATTGTCACACTCTTTGGGGGAGGCCTATATCCAGCAATGGACGTCTTTCGGCTGATATAGTGATGAATGAATGAATGAATGAAATCGTTTATTCACAATGAACATATTATGGTAACATAAGATCTTAAATTACAAGCATTGTTTCCCATGATATATTCAGTCTAGGTAGACGTGTGAAAATAGTTGTCAGTGATTGGATCACTCGGTCATTATAATAAATGATGATGAATGATGTTTAAAATGAAGAAATAAAACCATCACGATATTTTAGCAAATTATCACAAAAAGTATTTTCTTTTAACGTTTTTCAAAAAAAGTGTGTAAGATTTTTTTTTTCAGAATTTGATTTTTTTGGGTTTTTCTTACTCGGAATCGTTGATATTATCGATCCTTATACCTACAAGCAAAAAATGGTAACCATATGTAACTTTTTTCTTCCAGTGCGTCACGTCCAAATAAATAAAAAAAGACTACATACAAAAATGTGACGATCTGGAATGGAATATTCGGGACACTTTTTTTCTTGTATGAGAATCGATAGTATCAATGATTCAGAGTAAGAAAAACCCAAAAAAATATCGAATGCTGAATTAAAAAATACATCTACACTTTATTGAAAAACGCTCAGTGGTCAACATAATATATTAAGGTATTTACTTACTTCTTCCATCCTATTCTTCTTTTCTTCTTCTATCTTCTTCTTTCCATCTTTTTTACCTATGTTTTACAAATAAACTTTACTTTACTTTACTTCAAATTGACCGGTCCTGCGCCACCCGCATCCAGCGGACTCCCGCGACCAAATCCGCGCGCGGAATTTGGAACTCTCTGGGGGAGGCCTATGTCCAGCAGTGGACGTCTTTCGGCTGATATGATGATGATGATGATGATGACTTTAATTTACTTGCGGTAGGCCTCTGACACGAGTTGTCACCACTTGTCGCGATCTTGCGTCACTTCACTTATTGGTCCAGCCCGAGAACTCTGGAAATTCAGCAGGAAACAACTCAGGATTATATCTGGGGTGTTCACAGGTCACTTCGGGGTCAAGGATCTCTTGGCCAAGATGAAACTATCGGACAGTGTAGACTTTAGAATGTGTGGCGAGGAGGAGACTTTGGAACACTTATTGTGTGAATGTCATGCCCTTGCCAGACAAAGAATGAATCACTTTGGTAACGGCTACCCGCAGCAACCAAAGGAATTCAAGGTGCTCCCACTAAGCTGCGTCATCCGTTTCTTGGAAATGATGGAGCGAGCTTGGGAGTAGCTATAAAGGGGAGGGCAAATGCAGAAAAGATCCCACTGCATTCCACACTACATTAATTTACAGGCTAGTAAAAGCGAAAAAGTCGTTCTTGGGAAATTGTATAAAATTCTACAATAAAATTCCAAAACACATAACCGAACTTACTGACTCTAAATTCAAATCTGTCGTAAAACGGACACTAATTTCAAAAGCATATTATAAGATAAACGCCTACATCATGGATAGGGATATTTGGCAGCGATAAAATCCTGCACTAGAAATCTGTCGTAAAATAAATAGGCTTTCTACTGTAGCAATGTAATTTTAAAATTTTATAATACTCTGATACTGAAATGATATAATTGTATACTGTTTTGAAAAAATGACACCTCGCCGAGTTTTTTACGCCGGTTCTTCTCGAGGCAGAGGTTTACTTTCCGAACCGGTGGTAGTTTATCGACATTCATAGGTGCATGTAATATGCCTAAATTGAAGAATAAATCACTTTGACTTTGACTTTGACTGGTTCGAAGTGTATCCGAAAGGGCCCTCAACTAGATAAGATCAGATAAGATAAGAATAAATGTCTTCTTTCTTTCTTTTAACAGTGCTACGCGATTACAATCGGAAGCCCTGAGCAAAAATGTACTCCTAATTATACGCATAAATGGAAAAGCATGTATTTTCGCGCCGCATTTGTTACTCTCACGAGACCAAACATCAGACATTAAAAACTTTGTAATATGACAGCGGCCGTAAAACAGCTCTTGACTTTAGAGCCCCATGAGACTCAATAAGTCATGCGTACCTTTGTTTATCTTGTGCAATCGTTGGTACTTTGAGGCTATGACATTTTTACCAACCACATAAATAAAATAAAATAAAAATAAATATCGTGGGACAATTCACACCAATTGATCTAGTCCCAAACTAGGCAAAGCCTGTACCTACTATGGGTACTAGACAACGGATAAACATACTTATATATATAAATACATAGACATACTTAACTAGATATTAAACATCCAAGACTCGAGAACAAACATTCGTATTCATCATACAAATATCTGCCCCGACCGGGGATCGAACCCGGGACCTCAAGCTTCATAGTCAGGTTCTCTAACCACTAGGCTATTCGGTCGTACATAGGACACATAAGCAACATATATTATGACAAAACCCTCGTTTGAAAAGTTAGGCAGTTGTCCTGGAGTAGTAAACCACTTTTTGTGGATTCAAGTAACGATCTAAATATTGATCTATTCGGCTTACACTACTATAAGAGATGGTGGACATCGACTGTGAATACGTGTGGCCCTCCCCACCCCGCGACGCGGTGGGGCGCTGCAGCGCCGGAACGCTGACGTCCATTTGCCCACGGTCCGCGCCACGATACGCACACGCCATCAGCTGAGCCCTTTATATCTGTTTGCGAAAATAAATATCTTTAAGACTATTGGCTTGTCTCATTTCTGAACAAGCTAACACTACAATAATAACCTAACAAACCTAAATAGGTAGCCTGATAGGTATAGATAACCTGTACAAATATATTTGTATGACTGTTTGTTTCATAATAAATAAATAAATAATTCCGAAGAGAAAACCACGTTACACTGAAGGATGTTTTATTTTTAGGATAATAATTATAAACTTTTTTTTCTTGGGGAAATGCTTAAATAATAGTACCTCTTCAAGCAGAGTATATAAAACGAATCTAACCTAACTTATTTATACAGGGTGGGCCCTGTAACAGAAGCAAAAAACTTTGCGGTAGATTATTAAGCTTGTGAGCAATTATTTACAAATGGTTTAATTAAAAGAAAACAAAAAGTGCGTTTAACGTGTGTTTTTACTCTTCTGGAGTGATATAACCTTTAAAAAAAAACACAAAACACAAAAATATAATATAAATATTTTTGTAACTTCACACTTTTCGATCTCGCAGTTGTAACCCATCTCATACATTCACCTTTTTGAATTAATTCAATAAAGTTTTTATTTCCTATAAAAAAAACAAAAAAATTGAATATTAAAAAAAAACAAAAAGTATAAGTTGGGCTTGTTAAACAATCGTAACTTTTGGTCCTGAAATAAGAACGGTAGGCCTTATGCGAGTATAGTGACAACGCGTAACTAAGGCTTAATATTCTTTTTTTTCTGTCAAGTTAACACATTCTCTTCCAAGAATATCTACGCACTACGTAGCCGATTTCGTGGCTTTTCCGCTAAGTAGCGGAAAGTTCCTACGGCATTGTCATCCGCTAGGCGGGAGGCAGTAACAGTGTTAAGGAATAAAATCGGAAAGGGGACAACCGTCCTGAAACGGTACGTACACAAATCCAAGGTCCCATCATAAAATGTCCCAAACCGAAACAATACGTATCAAAATACAAATTCCTAACAAATAAATACCGGAATCATTCACCATTACCCATAGACACTTTAGCGGTCCATCGCACCATACAAAAACTAACCTTATTATTATCTTTTTAGAGTTCAAATTGGAACAGAATGCCCATGATTTTGAAATCATTGCCAACGTTTTCAACCGGCAATTTAACTGAAAGCCGATTTAAATTTCAAATACCCGGTTATCCAGATCGGGGTTAGCAATGAATGGAGGCATTAAGCACTTCCCCCTACTATTTTACAGCTTAGAACAGCGGGGACACTTGGCCTGTCTTATAAAAAATAAAATTATAAATCATCCTAATACATCCTGCTGGGCACAGGCCTCCTCTCAGTTATTAGAGGACACGGACAGTAGTCCCCACGCTGGTCCAGTGTCGGTTGGAGAGTCAGCTCTGATCTGACTTGATAATAGGCTTATGTCGTAATTTTTTCCACGATGCCTTTCGAACCATTTTTTGGAGGGGAACAAATCTTTGTAAATAAATAAATAAAATATCGTGGGACAATTCACACCAATTGATCTAGTCCCAAACTAGGCAACGCCTGTACTGTGGGTACTAGACAACGGATAAACATACTTATATAGATAAATACATACTTAAATAGATATTAAACATCCAAGACTCGAGAACAAACATTCGTATTCATCATACAAATATCTGCCCCGACCGGGAATCGAACCCGGGACCTCAAGCTTCATAGACAGGTTCTCTAACCACCAGGCTATTCGGTCGTCGTGTATGGAAGCAACTACAATTAAAGAACATAAATACTCAAAAAAAATAGTTGAAGACGGACCTCGCTGGCAGCAGCCGAAACGTTTTCTACTAATTGACATTGAATCATGACGTTACCTACAGTGTGATATTTTGTACTAATCGTTGTATGGAAAATCAAGTAAATTTAGGCGTTTAGGTCCATAGTTGTAATACAATTTTTTTTTCTATAAATCGTAAGGAGTTTTATCGGTAGCTTTAAATTTACTTTTGGACAACAAAAAACGCATATTATTTTTTCTTAACTTTCAAGGTCCATGTCTTTCTATGATCTTAATTATATTTTGTAATTTATACTTTATTATAGTTATTTGATGGTTTACTATCCACTTAGCAATACTACGTTATCAATTATAGCATGAGGAAACTGGGTCGTTCTTCTTTTCGACCGACAATAGCCTGTCCTTCGTCTTATTACAGCATCTCATTTGAGTAATGATGTTTACGGTTTTATAATGTTCGAATGAACGTCCATATTATTGTATTAATTAGTGATATTTAATATTTAATTTTCTCTATTTAGCATTTTTTTTCGTAGAATGCCGTGACAGAGTGGTAAAATAAAATGTTGTCCCCACTGAAAGAGTCCACTTTGTCACATGTTTTTTTTATGAAACCAACCGTAAATAAATATTAATATTGGCCAGAAAGGAAACTTTAATTAGTTCTAATGAAGAAACCTATGCATTTTTTTAAAAATCGCACTTCAAAACCACAATTTTCGATAGTTCAAAAACCAAAAAAACAGAAAAACCTCGGTTCACTGTCAGTAAAAAAGAATCACGACCCAACTACCCAACTATGAATTACTTTTGTCCACGACCTTGTTCGTGTACATTCGTTAATTGCCAGAAGCCCTTGAATGGCAGGCCCAAATTGACAATAAGGGATAATGGTAAATACAAGATGATGATTAACATTCACTAAATTAAATTAAAACTAAGTTAAATCTAAAAAAGGCTCACGAGGCATTGTACCGAGGATGCCGGCGGCATTTCCTCGCCGAATTGCAATGCTGATGCGTTGCGCGAGAAAGCCGCCAGCTCTTCGGTCACCAGTTACATCGACCAGACGTTTCGCGATTTCTGCAAATAACTTATGCGCACCGGGACCCCACGGACCGAGGGTCTCGAGGCCAAAGGGTACAAAGTCGTACTCTCTGCCGAGGCCTCTATATTTATTACATTTTAGATTTTCGGCGTTTCTGCCGCTGCACCCGCTTTAGGGATTATTACAACAAATTGCATTTCCATAGAAACTTCTTCTCCTTTTTTCGTCACTTCAAAGGATCTCATGTCTTACCTAGATCTCAAAATATCTCCATACTAAATTTCATCTAAATAAGTTTAGTGGTTTGAGCTTGAAAAGATAACAGACATAGTTACTTTCATATTTATAATATTACTAGTAGCCGAGGCAAAATACGGTTTCGAAAAACATTAATTTATAATAGCGTTTTATTTGTTTATTTCATTTTAAAACATTATTCTAAGATGCTTTATTCAAGAATCCACCAAACTTTCCACCCGGAAGTAATTATATAGATTTAAATTAAACATTCATTGTCTTTTTTATTTTATTTATATTGGATATTGTAAAGCAAATGTAAATGAACCTAAATAAAGATAAAAAAAATATTAAAATTTATCCGGACTTGTTAGGAGCTAATTAAATATTGATTTTTTTGATGTCTGATTTTTTGTTGGATTTTGCCTCTAGGTAACTATTTAATTGATAATATATCCGTTACATTAAAAAAATTAGCTAGTATAAATAATTTCCAAATATGTCATTTTTTCCATACAAGTTGTCAGTTCATTGCCTGGACTATAGCTTCTGCCCGCGACTCCGTCCTCGTGGAACTCGTTTATATCGCAGCTCCATACGAACTTTCACCCCCTATTTCATGATTTCCGGGATAAAAATCCCCTTTGTGTCATCTGTACAATTCTGGAGGATTTTATAATTTCTCTCTTTTTCCTTTTTATTCAGAGGCATTTTGTTGTGTCTCTGAATGAAAGACGTTTATTACGCGAATGGAAAATCGCCCCGAGAAAGTCAAAGTCAAAATGATCTATTCTTCAATTTAGGCATATTACATGCCTCTATGAATGTCGATAAACTACCACCGGTTCGGAAAAAAACCTCTGCCTCCAGAAGAACCGGCGTAAAAAACTCGGCGAGTTGTCATTTTTTCAAAATGGTTTACATTATAGGCGAGAACTAACTCCAAATGACGAATAAACAAATGACTCTACTATAGAAAAATAAAACAGGTGAACTTTCTTGCCATCAATCCTCTACGTCCAGACGCAGCCTTCATTTTAATTGTAGATTCATATTATTTGAGATGAGCAACTTCAAGTCTGTGTACGTTTCGAGCGTTATTGCTGTTTTCGTTATGGTTTCTAGGTCACGGGAATGATACTGTGTTTAAATTAGCATTTGTTCTTAGATCACTCGTACTTTATGTCTGCAAAGATAATAATTGGGTAAGGCCGTCGAAATTGCGTTTTTTTTAACGGTTTTATGTTACGTTTTGTTTTGTATTTGGCACTTTTGTGATACTTTTGTGTTATGCATAACACAAATTTTGTGTTACACGCCATACAAAATATAACAAAAAAGCAGACTTACGTTAAAAAAAAAATTGCCGGCCTTACCCCACCTTACACCCAATACTTGGTGAGTGGACAATCGAGCCGCTCTGCCAACAATCTCAGCAGGCTGTTGCCGCTACCACGCACGCGGTTCAGTAACGAGGCTATCCTTTTTCGCCTGATGGCAAAAGAGTTGTCCGTTCTTGCCTCGGCGAACATGCTGGACGCACTGCAGTGCCTCGTTAGCCGCATTATTATGCTCATGGTACAAAATTTGCCGTTACTGGGATCTGAACCCACGTCCCTTGGCAGGGTACCCTAGGCTAAACAGATCGTGGAAATCTCAACGACTTTATTTTATTTTATCAAAAGTACAATAGTATATTTCGATGCTAGTGCGGAAAGTTTGTCATTACGTCACGAGTACCGAGATATCTTGTCACGAGCCTTGTATCTTGTAGGCGAGTGGCAAGACTCGGGACGAGTGACGAATGACATTTCCGCACGTGTATCGAACGACGTTTTTTAATACAGTTGCGAAAAAATAAGAAAAACAACAAGTAAGGAAATTCAAAACTTTTGTATTATTCATTCTGTATCATCATTGTAATACAGTTGAAAAAAAATGATGTTTAATACAGTTTAAATACAGTTTAATACAGTTCTGTTATTAATTTTTTATTGACATAATAATTAATGGTACAATTTGTACAAGGAAAAGTGAAAAGCACTAGTGCGCGAAAACCAACTTTCCGCACGCTAAACAGCTACGTAAAGTAGCACTTTTTGAGCAACTGTATTAAAAAACAATTAACAATGTTATGTTACTCGCCAAACTGCGATAACAGTTTGTTGGCGAGACCGCGCTCATTTTAACTAGTGTTAAGTACCTATGTTAAAACTATGTTAGGTATGCTATGTGAACTACATTATAATCAAACACTAACTTACACACTAAACATGACAATGCCTGAACACTCCACACCTGCACTTAAAGTGCTATACTTTACAATTATTTATTTGTTTAATTATTTTTTAACTGCAAGTATTTTTATTTTACCTATGTAAGTATTAATGTAATTTTTTCCAAAAATGTATTTGTTAATCTATTTTTCAATTCAACTATACTGCACTTTTTTCATCCCTTAACCAATAAGTCTCGTTATATATTTTTGGTATCATAAATATATTAGCTCTTTTGCAGAATTTTGCAGTTTTTAGCAGACTGCACATTCAGGACTTTTGGCTCGGTTGTTGGTACTGAATATCATAACTTGAACAAATATCTCTAAGCTATGCAAGCGCTTGGTCGAGGCTTCGCGTGACCAGAAGGCTGGCTTTTACCTCGCCCAGAGGATCAGCATTGCCATACAACGTGGCAATGCTGCCAGCCTTCTGGGTACACTACCGCCTGGCAGCGATCTGGGGCAAATTTTTTACCTTTAGTTTTAGTTATATTTGTTTTTTCTTTTCTTAGTTACGTAATTTGTTTTTACCTCTCTAAGCTTAGATCAGATTAAGGACAAACAATACCGTGCACTGTTCGGACTGCACGGTTTATTTTAGTAAACAAGTTCATATTATAATTGTTATACTGTACATATTTCTTTGCCCTTACATTTTTAGTTTTATATTTACTTTGTGTTAAAACCTTATACTCATTATTAAAATAGTTTTCTACATCTCGTCTATAATCGTCATAATTATTTATCTCGAAATAGCAAAGGAACTCATGTTTTCTCACCTCAGCGACATTTGACACTGAAGGTACGATTCGGGCCCTTTAAGGGTATCCATTTTCCCTATTTGTTATTCATAGAGGGTATTTGATGTAATAACACACGGGGGAGTATATTTTATGTAGTGATTTATAGGACTAACACTATTTCAGAGGGTTCTGGAGTGACGCAGTGTATATCTACTGAGTGTGAGGGTTGTAAGGTTACAAAGATTGTTAGCTTCATGGATGGAACTGTGAAGATCTGTCTAGGAAGGAGGCTGAATACTTTTATATATTTATGTAAGAACTTTCTACGTTTTACTTTTATTTAAATATATAACATACATGAATAATTATAGTACGGAGGGAAGCAAATATGATTGCTAAAACCTCGATTGTTTCACAGCTCCAAGGGAATGCAGGCTTGAGTATGAGTATTGATATTAATTCCAACTTGATAACCTCCACGCGTTCTCTAGAAGAGGGCAACGAAAAGGTCCAATAAAAAAAATTAAAAAAAATATCGTGGAACAATTCACACCAATTGATCTAGTCCCAAACTAGGCAAAGCCTGTACTATGGGTATTAGACAACGGAAAACATACTTATATAGATAAATAGATATTTATATAGATATTAAACATCCAAGACTCGAGAACAAACATTCGTATTCATCATACAAATATTCTGCCCCGACCGGGGATCGAACCCGGGACCTCTATCTTCATAGTCAGGTTCTCTAACCACTAGGCTATTCGGTCGTCAAGGATAAGGGTTCCTTTTTCCCTTTTGAGGTACGGAACTCTCTTTTCTCAAACATGCAATGAAATGTCGTCCTTACGGGCGTTATAACAGGCTTCAAAGTATCACGTTTCGGGCGGAACTACTCGAAAGAACTGGTAAGCAATTTCATACAAAATTGAAGGCCTAGGCCGGGAAGTAATTTTTTTTAAATTTTAATGTTAACATGGCGTCTGTTTTCATCTACAGGCTAAACAGCTGAATTATTTTTTTTTTATTTTTTCTAGTGGCAGAATGGTTGTCGCACCAAAAATATCCGTGTTAATGCCTATTACACACGAACCTTTATTAAGAATACAAAACGTCTTGATGAATCAATTTAAAATATTATCTATGTACGTAAGTCACCAGGGACCATAGACAATATTTAAAATCCTCTTTATTTTATTCATTCTAGAAGGTTATGTATAATGGCCCTAATAGGGTCTATTCGAAGTCTACACACGCAAAATACTGACGCCTTTCGTAAAAAAAAAACAATAAGTATGGAGGATTGGAGGGAAAATTTATGTACTATTTTGAGTGGTGTATTGTTTTATTTCATTGCATAAGTTTGAGAAAAGCACTATACATGCCTCGCCGTGAAAAGGGCTTGCCGGCTTCGTATCACTATCCGGCCTCGCTACGGTCGGCCGTCTATACCTACTCACCCGGCAAGCCCTACTTTCCCGGCGTCTGCAGTAATGTACTATAGATCAAAAATATACGCAAAATAATAGCACTTATTTTAAAGCGTCGTAATAGGCACAAAGGATTATGTTTAAATCCTGATATCTCATTAAATAGTATCGGAGAAAATCAAGATTTGGCGTAGGCACTAGAGGAGGAAAGCATCATCATCATCATCATCATAACAGCTGAAAGACGTCCACTACTAGACATAACCCTTCCCTAAAGAGTGCCAAATTGACCGGTTCTGCGCCACCCGCATCGAGCGGACTCCCTCGACCTTTACCAGGTCATCAGTCCACCTTGTGGGGGGCCTACCCACCCCGCGCCTTCCGGTACGTGGTCGCCACTCGAGAACCTTTCCGCCCCAACGGCCATCGGTTCTACGTACAATGTGCCCCGCCCACTGCCACTTAAGTTTAGCGATTCGGAGTGCTATATCGGGTATCTTGGCTCTGCTGCGGATAGCCTCATTTCTGACGCTGACAGAGAAACTCCTAACATAGCCCTCTCCATTGCTCTTTGGGTGGAAAGCATACCGCAAATTAGCAAGCAAGCGAGACCAAAGTTTGAAGGGTAACAGTCGCCTTAAAGCAAATGAACGAACAAAATGCCAATAAAAGAAGAACACGATTACCAAAAATGCCCCGCGAACAATCGTGGCCCATTTCCATAATTGCCCCAGATCCTTCCAATCGTTTAGAAAGAATCGCCCCGCTATAATAACGTGAAAAATTTATGTTTTTAAAGAGCTTTCAGTAAGCCGCTTTATTAAATGGAAAAAGCTCTGAGAAAATTTAATGGATTAGAAGATTTCTTTTGTTAATCGTGTTCGACATTTAGCAATTGTCGGATGTTTTTGTCCGAATTCAAGGAAATAAGTTTGGCATCTGAACATTTCTTTAAATTTTTTATGAAGCCCTCCAGTAATATGTAGCTTCTAAGTAACTGTTGCAGAACGGCGGAGGAGGTCCCTTCACCTCCACCAAAAAGGACGGCCTAGCGTGGGGATGGGGTACTTAGTGAAAATGTTAGGTAACTTTCATTACAATAGGTTTATTAGGCTAAAGTTACAGCTTCATACTTTGTCAACTGCAATTTCAAAAATAAATAAACTTTGTTCCCATCTGTGATAGACAGGAGCAATTCTGAATTCAAATTATCTTTTCCGTAATTCTGATTTTGTTTACCTATTTAAACAATTTTTTCTTTTGTACAATTTCCACAACCCAAAGGATGTCTGAAGAGATCGTACATTTAGCGATACGATGCCTATTGTTTACCATGTTGACAGGATAGGAAGTGGACGATTTGGGAATGTTGACAGGATAGGAAGTGGACGATTTGGGAATGTTGACAGGATAGGAAGTGGACGATTTGGGAATGGTGACAGGATAGGAAGTGGACGATTTGGGAATCGAATGTGGACGAAACGGGATTTTCGGCGAGCTGGGATGTTGTCAAAATGGGAATAGGGACGAAATGAACCTAAACGGCGTAAGGTCCTGGTGTTGTTTAAATTTCTTTTGGTGAGCAATGAAGAATATTTGTATCGTTTTGTATTGTAATCTTTACATGCCGGTTTGAGTTGAATGTTGGTGGGAGGTTGTAAAGGTATATCTTATTAGTATGCGGACACCGAGCCGCTTCCGAGCCTAGGCCGTGGCTCAGCCGCGCATAAACGCCATCGTTTTTCTTAGAAAACGAACTGTTCTAGCGTCAAATACCTTATCAAAAACTATAGGCAATTCAAAGAAAAACATTTCCCCTACGTCGTCCGCCATCTTGTCGAAATGCGCGCGACGTAACGTCACAAAACTTCGTGACGCGTTGATCCCGCCTCATGTCATGTTGACAGCCGATGATTTGCCATAAGTCCCGTTACTATTAGTTTCCGTGTTGGGGATTGAGACATAGAATAAAATGAGTTTCTGACAAAAATATTTTTTTTGTACAAGCCTTTGTTGCTGACTGTACTATTTTTGCACAATCGTCAAAAACTCGTTGAGTGGGTGCCAATGATCCTATAGCCACCTACCGTACTCATCATCAAACCAGATTTATGATAGCATTGCATTGTCATCCGATTAGACTTCAGAAAGTTGGTATTTTTAGACCTGCAAGATTTGATTCACACTGACTAAAAATTGGTGTAAGTTTTTATTGCCAACTGTACTTTTCTGTATACTGTCATCAACTACTTATTGAGACGATTCTAACGAGCCCAAACATAAGTACTGAATGCCTATGTCCTTCTGTCTCCATCATCAGATCAGCTCGATGGTACTATAATATTGAATTGCCATCTGACTTACAGCTTGGCAAAAAAGTCAAGAAACGGAACTATCTTTTTTCGACCCTGGTAACTTCGTTAAACTTGTCATATCCGCCTGGATTGTCATTTTTGTGTTGTTATTTTACCGTATTTATTTTATTAATTTTCGCGGCTCTATTAGCATCCAAATGTATCAAAAATTTCATAAAATGAGCAAGACAATACGCAATTCCACTCGGGAAGTAATTTATGATTTCGGAATTTCAAGCCGGAATCTTGTCGGCATTGGACAATGTTTATAGAAGAACTGCTGGAACGGCAGATTTTTTATTAGTTTGGACCTTATAAGGTGCACTTTATTCTATATTTATCCCAAAAGGAACGAACTACATTCGTTCAGCATAATCAAATTTCCCGGAGAAAAATGTTTTAAATATCTGAAAATCTTATTCAACACAAGCTGATGAGTAACTGCGTAACTTTTCGAACGAGGGTTGAACAACTCGTTTGTTGAAAAATGACAGATTTACCTAACCTACTACGTTAGCAAACATCTAATCATCCAAACATCTAAACATCCAAACTTTCGCATTTATTATATTAGTAAGATAGGATTACTAGTACGGGTTTTATTATTATTGATGTTTGTGGGCCTTTAATGTGCCGCTTCGACCAGTGAGTGATCTATTGTGGCAGCCCTTTCTTGTTTATAGTTCACCGTTAAGGCCCGTTGCCTCCAGGAAATTCCAGATTCTTTGGGCGGTGATATGTTGTACCTCATCTGGGTGCATGATGTGCCGCCCTAGGTAGGTACTTCTTTTTTGCATGAGTGGTCCGCAGGAGCAGAGAATGTGCATTGCTGTCTCCTCTGTACGGGTTATGGCGATACATATTTGATATGAGGTTTTCTTTAGCATCGCCCGTGGTGTATACAAAATGTTACGTATTCCCCTGACCAAGCCAAGAAGTGCAATTTAATTTACGTCACCCTAGGCCGTAGGTGGGATTTACTAGGCAAGACGTAAAACTTTAGACAAACCACGGGCTGTAATTCGTAAAGCCTCAGATCGCATATTTACAAACACCCCTAGCCCTAGGTATGTAATGTACCATTAGCGCGCAGCATTATCTTTAGCTTTATTGGCCGATAGTGACGTAAAATAAGTACTTGGATCGTTCTTCTTTTTTACCGACAATGAACCGAGGTTTTCCTTTTTTTTTGGTTTTTGAACTATCGAAAATTGTGATTTTGAAGTGCGATTTAAAAAAAATGCATTGGTTTCTTCATTAACACTAATTAAAGTTTCCTTTCCGGCCAATATACATATTTGTTTACGGTTGGTTTTAAAAAAAATATGTGACAAAGTGGACTCTTTCAGTGGGGACTACATTTTAGTTTACCACTCTGTCACGGACTTCTACGATAAAAATACGTTTAAAAAAAATGCTAGTTAGA
This sequence comes from Epinotia nisella, assembly GCA_932294315.1. Lineage (NCBI taxonomy): Eukaryota > Metazoa > Arthropoda > Insecta > Lepidoptera > Tortricidae > Epinotia > Epinotia nisella. The sequence goes on along the minus strand of OW028696.1, from coordinate 10,337,046 downwards.
GAAACTAAAATAATAAATAATACTAATTAAAAAAATAATTCGACGCTGGAAAGGAGAAATGGGATAAGCGACCCAGAGCTAACTTTACAGGAGAGGCAAAAAACAGCGATTTTTTTTGAAAAAAAATCATTAAAAATGTTTCTTTCGGTCAATTTCTTATACGAAGCATTTTTCATGATAATATTGATGTTTTCTACATGATTGCTTTATTATTTTACCTATTAATGGATTATTTTAGAATTTAGAGTCGCTTAAGCAAAATGGTCGTAAAAATAGATTCAGGTAAAATTATCTAACCGACACGAATTAATGAAAAACTTGTCAGGTAAAAGAGTCCAATCTAACTTTTACACAAGAATTATTCGAGCTTAAATTATCTTAATGCAAAAAATGCATTTTTTATAGTCGGGTAAAAATATATTATGTGTATAAATAACCACGAAATTAATCAGGAAAAGTCATCTAATCCCTTTTTAGCAACAATTTCAACCGTGATAACCTACTTAAGCTACAATAAAACCCCATAATGTACGTTTTCATCAGAAGAAAGCCTTCATTATTATAAAGTAAGTACCTAATGAATGCCAAGTCAATGATTTACCATAGGCGTGATAAACAAAAACACTGTTTTAGGATTTTTTGAAGCTTTATTTTTAGTAAGTCTTAGGTTTTAAATAAGTCTCACAGTACCTAAACAAACATAGGTTATTTATCTTACCTATTTGAGATCAAAATATCTTATATAAAATCAACTTAAAAGTACAACATACTCAATATTAAAGTAAAAAACTCATACTTCGAGCCCAAACAGAAAAAAAACTCAAACATTAGGTACTCAGTAAAACACATAATTGTATATGTTAAAATATAGTTACTTACAATGTTGAAGAACAAACGCGTTGGCAACGTGTGCCCTAGGCGACGTCTCGTAGGGCACTGCTCAAGTTAGATGGCGTTTGCCGCATTTGGATGCAACAGGTATGCCCGAAAGTAATGCGTAAGCGACACTTTTTTACACTGTGTGTGGTATTAACCACCTTTATAAATATAATAAGTTGGTACTAAATGAGCTATATTTTAGAAAGCATAAAAGGTAAAGTTATCTAACAACCAAATTGTAAAACTGATCTGTGTTTTTAGTTCATTCTAAACGACAAATGTGTGTAAAAGCAATTTGGGATAAACGACAAATTGACTGGAATTTTATTTAAGCAATTTGGGGTAAACGACAGTCGTATTTCAAAGTTGTTTGAAGTAAAAGTGGATAAGCGACAATAGTTTTATATTTGCAATTAGGTAAATGTGGATAAACGCCAATAGATTAGATATGACAACCAAGTAATTTTATCTAACCACATACATTTTTATATATAGATATAGGTAAAATGTCTCAAATGACATTAAAACATTTTATACGGGCGGGTAAAAAAAGATAACCAACAAGTGAAAGGTAAGTTGTAATGAAGTAAAACTATCCAAGTTAAGTTTAATCTGTTCTGACAAATAAGTAAAAAAATCTAAGTTTCATTAAGTAATATAACATTTTATCTAATCTCCATTTTCCACAAAAGAGTCATATACCAAGTCGGTTAGTAAAAAAAACATGTCAGTCATCCTCTAATTCACCTATGGGATAAGCGACACCAAAGTCGTCAGACGGAAACGAGACCTAGCCCATTCGATGCAGAAAAATCTGCCGATTCCAATGATGTATATAACTCAATATCTCCAAAATTGTCGCTTATCCCATTTCTCCTTTCCAGCGTCGATATGGACGTTCATTTTCGAACATTATAAAACTAAAATCATTACTCAAATGAGATGCCGTAGTAAGACGAAGGACAGGCTATTGTCGGTCGAAAAGAAGAACGACCCACTTAACGATAACAACAGAATATACGTTTTTGTACGCCAGGGGCGTATGAATAGATATAGATATCTGCTATAGTCTGTAATATATACTAATAATAAAGAGGTAAAATTTTGCATGTAAGGGATAATCTCCGGAACAATCATCCGATTTCAAAAAATATTTCACCAGTATACGGAATGGAGCTTCAGGATAGCTATATTTTATCCCGTTCCCGTAGCTCCATCTCAATTCCATGCAATACGCGGGCGAAGCCGCGCGGGAAGCGTGTATAAAGTCAAAGTCAAAGTCAAAGTGATTTATTCTTCAATTTAGTTCATTTAATTCAATTCAGTTAGTTTATTTAATTCAATAATCTGTACGGCTATCACAGGACGGTGAGCTGTGTCGCGGCGAGATACACTATCCGTCTCTTTCTAATTAGAACGCTTAGAAAGAGACGCAAAGTCTATCTCGCCGCGGCTTCCCGCACGGCTTGATGTGATCCGCGAGTAATCTCGGAACCTAATTCGGATTCCTTACACATAGCTTCCTACAAGAACATAATATCAGCCCTGCTAGCATAACTTGACTCTCGACTCTACTCGCGCGCGGCATAGACTGTTCGTCACTTTCTGATTGATGCTGTCAAAAAGTGACTGCATGGCATTTTCAAACAATTATCTAGGTACCCAATGAGCGTGAGTTGTCAAACAACATGTTTTAATAGAAATTATTTAATACATATATGCTTAAATTTTAAGTGAAAATTAACTAATTTCACATATATGTAACATATTTATGCATAATAATATACCGTAAAATGGGGCTATTTGGTACAATTTTTTGACTAAAACATCAATAAATCCATGTTTTATGTGTTTATCAAACGTATAATATTTTTAATAGATAAAACGCATAATGCTCCGTCATTCTATGTACTGCACGTGTCTTAATTGTTAACACAGGATGAGTATAATTTTTTTAAAGAGGTGTTCCAAATAACCTCGTGTTTGTGGCTTTTTGGGAATCGACGGGTTTCGAACTGGTTTTAGCTGAATTTTGAAGCTTGTGTTATTTAAAACATAACAAATGCTATTTGGGACGCTTTAGGAACGACCGCCGAAGGTATTAAAAGCGGTGTAACCATATTTTCAACAAAAAAATCGGGACAAAAAAAATCACAAAGTTGTACTAACAAAGTCAAGTTTTATTAAAATCTTTTTTTACCTGTAACACACATTTAAGGAACCGTAGTTACATTTACATTAACCCAAAATGTGCTCTTTAATATAAACATAAAATAAACGTCCATGACAACAGTAAATCAACTACATATTATATATTTAAAAAATTATAACTTCTAAGTCAACTTCTAAGGCAAAAATTATTAAGTCCAAAGTATCAAACGGAAAGCCCCAATCACCTTCACGTACTGAATGAAGGCTTTCTCCTCAGCAGGCGTGAATAGAGTTGGTTCTCCTGCTTTATCTTGTGTATTATTGAACCCCCTACATTTCCGCGATAGCGAGTCTTGGGTAAATTATGTTTCTCGCCAGCTTCTGCCAAAGACATGGCCAGCTGCCACGTCAGCCATAGCATTAGCCAATGCTTCTTGAGTATATGACGTGTAATGTAGGATTGAAATTCGCACCATTATCCTGTTGAAAAAAAGATGGTCAACCTACCTTTACAGTAAGGGGGATATTTGGTACTAGTAACCAAATAACCCCAAAAGCCGTCTCAAATAGCCTCATTTAAAAAAACCGTTAAAATCTAATTCAAAATAAACGGCTAAAATTATATGATATAGCTTAAAAAACTCCCGACAATATGTACTTTTAGGTATGTATACTAAAAAAAAGCTTACCCCACAGCCAGCCAACATTTGAATAGAAGTAGGACGGTGTTCAATTGCACTGATTTTCCAGCGACGCAATCAAGATTTTTTTTAAGCACTCGTGCTAAGTCCTCGGTGACACTGCGACCACTAACCAACTTCACATTAGACTTACGGTTTCCAGACGAAGATCTACGTTTCTACCATTGCCATGAGAAAAAATATATGGACTCAAAACTTATAATTTTTTTTTTCCAAATAGCCTCGCAGGTCTTAATTAGCCCCATTTTACGGTAATTTATAAAAAGAAACGAAAAAGTGAATTCTCATACAAACTGAATACTGAATGGTCGTCACGTAACATCGTCACTGAGTTATTTTTTGTTTTACGACACGCTAACTGGGTATACAATAATTTGAGAATACCCAATACGGTCAACCAATTTGTACCCTAGGCCACTCTAGAACCCTGTCTTATTGACACCCTGCTATTTATTTATGTATTCGCCATATAAGTCACTTTGACGTTTACTGTGAAAAGGTTCTACAGTGGCCTAGGATTCAAATTGGTTGACTCTCTTAGAGCATACGTAACTGGAGTAGCCTTATGTCGTATTTGCGTACAAAAATGTCTGCCAAATTTTGCGGGGGTGGGGGGAGCATCTTAATAAGATATTGAAACTCAATTGTATATTGAAAGCTTGAAGCGGTTGAACATTTATAATATCAAGAGCTTACAGCAACATGTTCACACACACAGTGTTCTCTTGCGACGCGATTTTGTGAACTATTGTGAAATAGTCTCTGTATGATTTTTTGCACACTGTGCAAGGTTTTCTACATAGGGGTAAGTTACTGAAAGGCTACTCCAATTACGTATGTTAGTTGACTGTACATGCGAAAAGTTATGCAATCAAGTAGCTAGAAGACCAACTTTGTAACAAATTCAGCCTAATAAAATCTCAACTTCCATTCTAGAACCGAATCTAGTCTAATTAACCCTAAAAAGCTGCATAGACTGGACGCGTCCAGCGGAAAATTAACACTTTAGCGCCGGACCAAATGACCAGTCGCAATTACGGGCTCTGATAGATACGGGGGCAGTCGCGTTTAATTAAATTTGGATGCAGTCGTATTAAATAATATTTTATTAAGTTTGCCTTTGATTCAATTTATTTCATTCTCCGCTGAACAGTTATTTTAATCACAATAGGCCGGGCCGAATCAGACACGTCGGCTGATTCAGAGATATTTGCAAATTTTACAGGAGAGCGAAAAAACCATTTTAACTTCAAAAGCCAGTTTCTTATACACTACAAATTGTATCAGAATTGTTTTTTTTTCGACAGATTAGTATGCTGTACTTACACCTTGACTTTATTTATAATCACCTGTAACTGATGCTGTTACGGTCATGGAGCTGTCACAAAAATCCATAAATATCGACGCTAGAAACAAGTAACTTCAGATACTTGTTTAGGATAAGGTGTTTTTACCCGACTGCCGAAGGAAAGGAGCGTTATATTTTTCGAGCGTTTGTATGTATGTATGTGTGTATGTCTTATTCTTTGGCACGCCCTACAGCCTAAATCGTTTGACGTATTTTGGCATATGATCGTTGGATTTCTCTTAATCGTGGGAATAGGCTAGGTAGGTATAATATTTGTAAAAAAGCAGTTAGGTTTTCGAAAATTCTTTTGATTTCACTTGTTAGTGGTTATGTTTAATTTTAACAATCTGTTTGCTTGATTTTAGTTAATTTATTTATATGGTTTTCGATTGTATTGAGATGTATAAAGAAGTAAATAATTTCAGTTGCTTGTTTTGAGCTTGTCTTTGATTGAGATACGTTTGTATTTAACGAAGATAACTTAGTTGTTTTGAGTTACTTCAAATCGTTTTTAACAATTCAAAATAATAATAATAATCATCATCATCATCATCCTATCAGCCGAAAGACGTCCACGTCTGGACACAGGCCTCCCCCAAAGAGTGCCAAATTGTCCGGTCCTGCGTCACCCGCATCCAGCGGACTCCCGCGACGTTTACCAGGTCATCAGTCCACCTTGAGGGGGGCCTACCCACGCCACGTGGTTGCCACTCGAGAACCTTTCCGCCCCAACGGCCATCGGTCCTACGTGCAATGTGGCCAACTGCCACTTAAGTTTAGCGATTCGGAGGGCTATCCTACCTTTAATGAATAAAATATTGTGTCTACAAAAAGCCGAATAACAAACTTTATCACATAATATACCGTGCAAAAGTAGCATACTTCCTTCTAACCGAAGAACTTTGCTCTAAAACATGCCCCGCACTGATTTATGTTCCCGAAATCATCGCTAAGACCGCCGCTATTTGTCAAACGACATCTGGCGACTAGTTCCCGAGGTGTTACTAGGCGGAATCGCAGACATATTGCTTTAAGCAGTAAGCTAACTATAATTTATTTATTTCAAGCATTGCCCATATCACAACACACAACATACAAAGCAATTACAACAACTAAATTATAATATAATGAAAACGGGTCACTCACGTTCACTTAAATACGTGAACGTGACTCACGTTCACGTATTTAAGGTCGAATCGGCATGTTAAAATACATACAAAACAATTAAATTTACAGTAATTAATGAAATTAAAATTAAATTAAAAACATCGCTTTATCGCTTGCGAGATAATTTAAATTATATATAATTTTAAAATTTATAAAATTAAATGAAAAATATTATTACCGGGCTCTACTTGTGGATACGTAATTGAACGCTCGCTGCACACGAAGCCATGAAGCATGACGAACGGCACGGTTTGAGAGAAATTTCCTCCAACAAACGCTCCGGGGTGTGGAATGAGCTCCCATGCCTAAGTTTTATCGAGGGACTACAGTATGGACTTCATCAAGAAAGGAGTGTATAAATTCTTAAACAGTCAGCAACGCGCAGGCGACACCCCTGGAGTTGCAAACGTCAATGCTTTTAAATTGATGACATTTTTATTTTTGACATGTATTGTTTTTCTACTATGTAATAATATATCGTGTAAGTGCTTTGGTCTTCATGCTGTAAACTTACATTGATTTTAAATGAATAAATAAATAAATAAATAGGCTATGGTGACCGCTGACCATCAGGCGGCCGTAAGATTGTTTGCCACGGAAGTGGTGAAAAAAATTATGTTGAAACGGGACACCAAGGTTGCGCTCTCTGTTGCACTAACCTAACATGAATGGTGCGTCAAATAGCGACGATATAATAATAATAATATTTGTGGACAACTTTACACAAATCGATCTAGTCCCAAAGCAAAGCTTGTACTATGGGTACTAGACGACGATAAACATACTTATAAAGATAAATAAATACTTAAATACATAGAAAACATCCATGACTCAGGAATAAATATTCGTGCACATCACACAAATAAATGCCCTTAGGTAGAACTAGGCTAAAGCGGTCGTCAATGATATGAGCATGTATTTTTCGCTGTGTAGATTACTATAAAAATGTCCTACGTCAACACAGTGCATATCGGTGCCGTTCTGTTTCAAATGTTTCTATAGAGTTATGTTTCTGTATATATTTTATGCTATGTGGCAGCTGGTTCACGAAATGTAAGGCCGGGTCTTTGACTACTTACGAGTGAGAATGGCCTCGTAGGATTTTATTGGATGTTAGTGATTGTGAGGTATGCTTTTTTGTATGGACATTGGATCATTCTCCGTTTTAGTATGTAACAATAGCTTTTCGGGGAAGAAAAGCATTGTGAGGAAACCGGTCTAACCCTAACAAAGTCTAGTTTTCCGACGGTAGTCGCTTGTCTTTGTGATTAGGTACAAAACGGACTCCAGGCTCCTAAGGTACATCGGGAACAACGCTAAAAATATGAAGATATTAAAAAAGAAAGAGACATTTATTTGTGACAAAAACAATGACGATATTACTATGTATGATAATTTATTGCACGTAAAAAAAACATTAACAAAAGAAACAAATCAACAAAAACGATCTCTTGCAGGTAGGTAACCTTTCATAGTAAGCAATAGTTTAATTTTGGTTAAGATTCGTGATCAAAGTCCTTCCTTGTAAGACAGGACACGACAAAAACAATTTTCGAACTGGTAAGCTCCGCAAGTCTCACCTAATTTATGTTCGCCCAAAATCGTTGCAAAGACCGCCAATTTATCAAACGCCATCTGGTGGGAATGTCAGAGTTGCACCGTGGTGGACCAGGGTCTATTCCAAAACGTATTGAATTGGAATATGGGTGTGCCCGGTAACAGGAGCAAAAAGTATTTTTTAGGGGTGCACTCCATAACAGTCATGTAACTGCAAGTCAAAAAACATTGTAAGTCCACCTGTGGGCATCAATCGATAGGCCTTTCAAAATTAATATGAGGTTACTCGGAAATTTTGTTGAATGTCTCCGACTTAATGCAGATATTCGCCGCGAAAGTCACAAAAATTGTGTCTCCCCCCTCTAATTTTCGAACGGTGTTTAAAAAAAAAAAAAACATGGACGTTTTTTGTATTGTTGTAAAAGTCGGCTGTCAGACTATGTAATAGAATAGCGCCACATACGTTACATTGTTGTGGAATGCCTCTATTTCAAGGCGTTTACTTCCTAAGCTACACATTCCTGAGACGTGATTATCTAATTAACAAAAACTCCCACACCCGTAACAATTCTTTTGTCATATTGAAAGCTCTTCCTTGATGTAATAGGCAACTTAGAAACAATGGTCGATAAGAACCTAAACTGGCAAGAACATATTAGTGGTCTTACAGGAAGAGTCAGAAAGATGATCTACATATTTAAAACACTCCGACATGTTTGCGACAAAAAACTAATGATATCTATTTATTACGCGCTGTGTCAGTCAATTACTACATACTGCATTGTTATTTGGGGAGGTGCATCAAAAACAACAATGCTCAAACTCGAGAGAGCGCAAAGGGCATTACTCAAAGTTATGACATTCAAAAACTATCGTCATCCAACATTAGATTTGTATAATGAAACCTCTGTGTTAACAGTAAGGCAACTATTTGTGAAACAATTGATTCTCGATCAACATAGAAATTTCCCTGATTTTTTAGTATCGCGAAGAAGAAACGATATCGTCTATTCCACTCCAACACATAAAACAAAGTTTGCAAAACGATTTGCTAGGGTACTTGGACCAGTTATATATAATAAACTTAGCAAATCTATAACTCTAATGACACTTACCTCGTATTCATGTAAAACCAAACTTGAAGAACATCTTAAACTGTTAAACTACGAAAATACTGAACATTTAGTAACTTAAGTAAATGGCATACATACATACACACATATATACATATATTTATACAACACACACACACACACACACACACACACCCATTTATACTACATACATACACATACACACTTTATGTGTTAATAAAATGATAATCCTTGCAATACTTTATTGTAATAAAATAAAAACCCTAAACATAAATAGGGAACCTACATATGATAAAGCACGTAACGATTGTCATAATCATCTCTAAAATATTTCTAATAATATAGGTATAAGTAAAACTACATCTAAAAATACTTAATATAGTTTCACTTCTATGTGTGATAAGTAAACTAATTACTAGATTTAGATAAGCTAATATTCATATGTCAACTTTGCATATACTACATGTTTACGCTTTAACTGCAGCAAGCAACGGAATGTTATTTTTTCTCAGCCAACCCACTAGTTTTTAGGGTTCCGTAGCCAAAATGGCAAAAACGGAACCCTTATAGTTTCGTCATGTCCGTCTGTCCGTCTGTCCGTCTGTCCGTCTGTCCGTATGTCACAGGCATTTTACTCGAAAACTATAAGGTGTATTTGAATAAAATTTTGAGGATAGGTGTATTTTGTTAGCCGCTATATAGTTTTGTAATTAAAATGACAAAAAAAAATTTTTAGGGGTGCACTCCATACATAAAACTAAAAGTCAAAATTTTTTTTTTCATTGTGACCCCCCGTGTGGCACATTAATCGATAGGCCTTTCAAAATAAATATAAGGTTTCTTAGCATTTTTTTTGATTAAGTGAATAGGGTCAGAGATAATCGCCCCGAAAGTCACTAAAATTCTGTCCCCCTCCTCTAATTTTTGAACGGTGTATTTTAAAAATATGGAAAAATTCATGGACATAGGGCTTATTAATTTCATTCACCGAAAATTGTTTTGAACAAGATTGGTTCAGAGGTTTTCGAGATATTGCTGAAAAACTGACTTCCTCAAAGAAAAGGACGTAAGTGCCTTTAAATTTCTGTGACGATACGACCTTTTTAATAGGCACGGAACCCTTCGTTTTGCGTGGTCCGACACGCACTTGGCCGGTTTTTTAGATTTAACTTAGTTTTAATTTATCTTAGTTAATGTTAATTGTAATCTTGTATTCACTTTTAATAAATAAATTATTACCCAAAGTGAAAAAAAAAAAAATTAGTGTTGTACATTAACAAAATGTGGACTTGACTATAGTGGACCTATGCTAGTGAACGTTGAACTACGGATTCGTAACAATGATATGCAATAAAAGGTCAAGCTTATAATGGTTTTACTATAACGGTATTATTGCGAAGTATTAAGAATATTATGAATAACCCAGTATGTCTAAAAGGGATTATCTTTTTACAACATTGCGTGCATTTACGATTTTAAGTTTACGATAGAATCGGTGATACTCAAGTTATACGGAATAAAGAATTCCGCATTCGTTGGTGCGGGCTCGGTACGGTATCAGTAAGATCGTAGAGTAGGTGTATCGGTCAAGTCAGTGAAGAAGTCTTATGGTTTAGATTACTTACTTAATGTGGCCGACTTTTTATAAAACTGTAATTGGAATTAGAATCTTCTACCTTGGACAGTAGAGTCGCTTTTTGAATGGCCTACTTTGATGCAATTCAGCCAACTCAAATAATCTCAAGTATAACTCGACTCCGCTGGAATCCGCTGGATGCGGATGGCGTAGGACCGGTCAATTTGGCACTCTTTAGAGGAGGCCTGTGTCCAGCAGTGGACGTCTTTCGGATGATACGATGATGATGATGATGATAACTCAATTAAATGAGTGAGATATTTGCGAGCGAGCCTGGAAGCGGAATGGTATGAATGCGGTACTGCAAGCCTTAGTTAGTTAGTTTTACTGTTCATTTTCCGCAAATCAACATCCAACGTGCCTATTTTGCGTGAAAGGATTAGACCGATTTCCTCACGATATTTTCCTTCACCGAAAAGGTAACGGTAAATATTTCGTACATAAGTTCCGAAAAACTCATTGGTACGAGCCTGGATTCGAACCCACGACCGCCGCTTGACAGCCGCATGCTTGAACCACTAGCCTAGGCTACCGTAGCTTTACTGCAAGCTGACTGGGATGCGTACCTACCGCGCAATAACTATTACGCACGTAATGCTGACAGTATACTGACCATTTAAGCAATCTGGACGGCATCAGTAAGCTCTTGGTAAAACAAAATACCGCACACGATTCCGTCCCGACAATTATATAAGTGGCCTATGTGTATGATCCAAAGTGGGACATTGCAGCAAATATTTTGTGGCTACGTAATTAATTTGAAAACGCTGCACGAAGTTAAACCTGCATGACACATGACAGAAAATGAGACAAACTGGAATATTACGGGAATTTAAATAATTGCAACTCGTTTTGTCCCCATACATTAAATTGTTTGGGGCTCTAGCAGCTAGCGCGCTTATTTCATTTGTTATCCGTTATCATCTTTGCTATTTCACATTTCCTTCCTATTCTGCTGACTTGAATACGTTGAGCAGCAAAAAATACAGGACCATCAAAAAGGGCATGAAAGTATTAGGGAGGCCGACCCCTTTACAGAGAGATAAGGCAAGGAGAGAAGAGGATATTGTTCTCCTTTTTCGCATGTATACAAAAAACCGCAACCATATAATGACACTACTGACGCTCTATAGTAGGTATGTGGTGTTGTGTAGTGTTGTGTAGTGTTGTGAAGTGTTGTGTTGAGTAAGGTCGCCAGAGCTCCCCCTCAAGGGTGCCCGCCTTTTCGGCTAAAGCTAAGAGGCACCCAGGGCCGGCCTGTGTGGGCCTGCTGGCTGGCCCGAGGAGGGCGCTAGCGGGCTTGACCAAGCCCGCTTTGGATGCGTTGGGGAGGGACCGCAGAAGAATAGGAGTGCCTCCTTATCTTCTGCGGCCGAGGTGGGTTCGCAGGGGGAGAGACGTGTTATGCGTAACGCATTTACGCATTTATCCCCCTGAAAAACAAAGGCGTAGGTGCAAACTTGTTTGCCCACGTCGTGACATAAAAACGTAATTACCCAAAGGTTGTCTGGAAGAGATCGCTCTTCAGCGATAAGGCCGCCTGTTGTCTACCTCTACCTACATGTAATTGTATTGTTTCTCTCTGTAACTGCTTTGTTTGTGTGAGGTGTGCAAAAATAGTACATTGTTGAAGAGGCTAGAAAGTAAGCAATAGATGGACGAGTTAGTTCGAGGGCCGACGCGTAGCGGAGGCCCTCGAAAGTACGAGTCCAGCTATTGCACTTTCGGCCGAGGCTTAACATAGTGCTTTTCACGCCTACTGCGAGGAAATTGCAAATAATTATAATTTTATATCAAAATTAAGTATCTTATTGAAGATCATAATACTAAACAGGCTGGCTTGCCTCGCGCCCGGCGTGGAGGAGGAGGAGGAGCGGCACGCCGGCGCGACCGCGCGCGGGGCCCTGTGATTGGTCGATCGCTGTTCAAACTGTCCAACAATAACATTGTTGGACAGTTTGGAGTCATAGATGGCCTGTTCGTGCGTCGTCCAACTAACCCCAGCTTTGAAGCCTGGATTCTGACCATCTTTTGCCACATTTCCGAGCAGTGGCGTGAAAAGAGTATTTGTACAGCCTACAGAAAGAAGTAATGTTATCATTTTACACCCGACAAAAAGATTCTACCACACCGCCGCTTAAAATACGGTTTCGGTACGGAATCTAAGTGGCATATGGCGTTATTGACATGGGCCTACTAGGTGGGTATCCGTACCGTCACCGTTCTTTGAACACCGGTGTGGTCGAAGCTTTACATGACGTCACAATCGCGTTAAATTACGTCATTCAATCAATCTCGATGACGTTCGGCCTCATGAATACATTAGTTTATAGTATCCTATATCATTATTATGCCCGCTCCACTTGTATTAATTACTGTAGATAGGTAGATACTATGGAGTTCATCGCTTGTAAATGGAAACTTTTCAAAGGCAATGCCCGAGATAAGAAACAAATGGATTCATTTTTGGATACATTAAAGGTATGTTTATAGACTGCATTATTTTGTTGTTTGAATTTGAGCCCAAGTACAATTTATTATTTGCAAAATTTTTCATAATTGACCTGAAATTTTGGTAGCTTGATTATTTTATTGTCTGTATCGTTATGTGTAATTAATATTTCTATTTTATCGAACGAGCGAGCGAAGCGAACGAAGTTCTATGCTTCAGCTTGGACCGAAAATCGTTCGGATGTGTCTGTCCCGCTGTCCGGCTGTTCTCCTCTACAGGTCGCCTTTCCCAGCCGATTCTCATGAAATTTTGTGAGCAAGTTTGTTTTATATAGTTTTTTGTCGAGTATTTTTTACAAAATAAAAAAAAGGTTCTTCAGGTCACAGAGCGACTAGTTTATTATTTGACAATATTTTTAAATTCAATTTGTATTTGATAGTATGAACAAATGACTTGACCCGGGTGAAAAACTATTTTAAATGTTAATCCAGGCCATATATAAACCAACTTCGTGCAAAATTTCATCCAAATCGGTTGAGCCGTTTAAGCGTGATTGAGTAACCAACATCCAAACATCTAAACATGCAAACTTTCACATTTATAATATTAGTAGTAAGTAGGATAAATTTAATAAATCCTGAACTGTGCTACTGTCCAAATAAATGTCTGTATTCTTTACACAGTCAAAACAAATATAATGCTAATTTGCGGTAGAATTGAACCTAAATTAAATTTATAATGTAGCATTTAATTAAATCACTTTGATAGCGGTTCATGCGGTGAATAATTAAACTTTTGTATTGACCGGGCTGGTTTAAAATTAACGTAAGGTAGAAGTACTAGTGCCCGACATGTCAACAGAACATGCTTATTTGAATCACGATATTATGCTCATTTAAGATGTATTAAACAGTTTCATACGGTTTGGGAGACGAGGTATTTACTCAAGTTACTGATATGGAATTCGTTTCATATGGTGATCTTATAAAAAATCCTGATAATATAAGAATTAGGTAATCAATCCGAATGTACGAGTAAATGGCAGGCGGTTATGCTGGCAGTCCCAATAGATGTAATTTCAGTACAAATGTCATGAATGACAGACTGACATTTATTGGGACTTGAAGGTTTAACTCATTGTCCCAATTGATGGCAGCTGGTTGTAACAAATATGTTCATAACTTATAAATAAGTTATTTGTCTTGAAATTGTGATAAGAAATATTGAAGTCACTAACATTTAGTAACTTAAAAATGATGTCGTGATCAATCTTAGTTTATTATTCGCTAGTTAAATTATATTCGTCGAGTACTAGTACCGCGTCGGGCACTAGTACTTCTACCTTATCTGTTTTCAATAAACAGTCTTCTTACTTGCCATTTATATGAGTTTCTGCTCATGAAATACTACTGCACCACTATTACGTATACATCATCATCAGTTTGGTGAAACAGGAAATGTAAACTTACCATTAAGTTTTTATTTTTATTAAAAAAATAAAGTAGGTACGGCTCGATAGTGAGACCGAGATTGAGAGCGTGGAGTAGCGAAGGACATTGCTTAAATTATTAAATCAATGTCTAGAGGTAAATCGCCCGGGTACGATCTATCGAGCATCTCCAGCATACATATCGAGGATGTTGGCAATGTTTTATACACTGTGTATATTAGGCCAGATAACCTAAAGCGGACGATCGTTGTGCCTATCGTCAAAAACAGGACCGGAAACCTGGCAGATAGTAACAACTACAGACCCATCTCATTAGCAAAAATCATGGAAAAAATATAGTGTGCTTAATTCACAGTAAATAGCCTGTAAAACTGCATTATAACCAACTATGTTTCCGATTCCGACCACAGTTATCTACAGTGTCTGCGATCCTGTGTCTTAAGCTCACTGTCAGGTATTATGCCAAAAGTAAAACCCCGGTGTTAGCCTGTTTATTCGATCTATCTCAGGCTTTTGACCTGGTTTCCTACGACCTACTCGTGAAGAAGCTGGATAATACCAATTTACCATTCGCATATTTAAGTGTTATGGAAACCAGATCAACAGTGTTAGATGGGCCAATGGGCAGTCTGATGAGTACAGGTTGGAGTATGTAGTGAGACAGGAAGGGTTGACCGTTGACCTCACTTACGACGCTCTTTAACATATATGTTAACGGACACGAAATAACATATCATTCATTCATTCAATATTATGGTACCTTTGAGCTGATCTGATGATGGATACGGAAGGTGGCCATGGGGATTCAGTACTTAACCGGCGTAACCCCGTTGAGTTTGGGCTCGTTAGAATCGTCTCAATGAGTAGTTGAGTAGGTACACAGAAAAGTACAGTCGGCAATAAAAGCTTGTACCAAATTTTTTGACAGATCTTATTAAAATATTCATCATCATCATCATATTTTTCAGCAGAAAAATGACCACTACTGGACAAAGGCCTCCTCCAAAGAGCACAACAATGACCGGTCCTGCGCCACACGCATCAAGCGAACTCCCGCGACCTTAACCAGGTCATTAGTCCACCATGTGGGGGATCTACCCACACTGTGCCTCCCGGTACGTGGACGCCACTGGAGAACCTAGACTAAAGTGTTAACATATGTACATATTTGTTGTCGACCGTACACTATCAACTTTTACACGGTGCCCTACAAAGCCCGAAGGGCATGCCCTAAATCTCATAAAAAAAACATTTAATTTTAATGATTGCATTCGGAAGTTTGGCATAAATTTTTCTTTCAACCTTAAACAAGATAAATTACTGGATGATAAACGTGTAGACAGGACAATAAAGAAACCACCCTAATGATATCCGAAGCGACAAAGAAAATGTCGTTTCACGGCCTATTTCTAAAGATAAATGCAACGGATTTGTATACATTGACGTTTTTAAAAGCAACAAATAATTACTAGATTACCTGTAGCGGCATTGTATTTCGTTCAACAAAAATCATTGTACAGGAAAAACTAAGACAAAAGCAAAGAACACCGCACCATTAATGGGGGATGGTCACGCAATCCAGAATGTTTTCAACAAATTTATATTTGCTGTCACATTCACCGCCTTCGTCAAATGTTGACCTTATCCTCGAAGCAACACGTTCTAAATTCAATTGATTTTTTTCTTTTTCTTTTCAGCCGGTCGCAAAATAAATTTGCATTTAAGCGTTCGAAATAGACGTGTGTTAATTGGAAATGAACCGTATATGTATATGTTATAAAGGTTAGAATAGGGTGTGGTTAGGTAGGAAAGGACTCCATTTTGTACGTTCCCTATCTCTGCTGGACATAAATAAATAGGTACATTTAATTACAGGGTTCAGAACAGGTGAAGCGTAGTGTCAGTCTGCTTGGATTTAGCGGGAAAATTTAGTTTTTACTATTCAAGCAGCTCTGATTTTAAAGTGGTAACCATGTCAAGTAGCACTGAATTAATTAGAACACTTGAAAAGCTTGCCTGTATCCATTTTGAGCAAAATATGATGAAAGAAAGATAATTTTCAAATCCCCAAATTTACTTTTTATTTGACAAGCGAACGAAGCTAACGAAGTTTTCCGTTGGCTTCAGCTTGGGCAAAAATGCTTTTCGGCTGTTTTTCTCTATAGGACGGTTTCAGTTTGGGCAAAAATGCTTTCGTATGTCTGTCCGGTGCCCGGCGGATTTTCGACTGTTCTTCTCTATAGAACGCATTTCTCAACCGAATCTCTTTAAATTTAGTGCATGTTCGAATGTTTTATGGTTTTTTTTGTCGATTCAGTTTATGGAAATTAAAAATAATAATAATTGAACACAAGAAATACCTACTGGCAAGGTCTAGAGCTCATAGAATCACTAGTAATATTCACATTCACATTCAATTTATTTATAAAACCAATAATTACATGTTATCAAGTAGGTAAATAGAAATAAAAACTGAAATTACACATTATAAATTATTTAAAAAAAAATATAGAAATTCTATTAGAGTTTAGACTATTATCATAAGTGCAATCAAAATAAAATTAAAACAGATATAAAATAAAAACAAAAATTCAAAAATTACACAGTCTTTCTATAGTTAGACATAAATTCGTCAAAGGTGTAGTAGGTGTTCGACAAACCATAATTTTAACACTTTGGCCGCCGATCACGACAACCACTTGTTACGTAATTTTGCTTAAGGACGCCGGCCATTTTAATAACTGCCACACGTAACTCGCCTATCACGAATACCACTCGTGACACGTTTTTTCTTAAAAACGCTCGGGACGAGTACTACTCGAGTTCAGGTGGAGGTGGACAACAGGCGGTCTTATCGCTTTATACATTATTTTATTTTCTTCCTTAAAATATACTAAAATACCTTTCAAATACAAAAATAATTATTGCTAGATCTACTCTATTTTTTTATTACTCTTACAATATCACCGAAAAACGCCGCCGAACTAAAGGTGACGCAATGTTGGCGCTCGCGCGCACGGAGGGGTTCAGCGCGGTGATTCGTCACCGTGTTGCATCACTCATGCGCAGGGTGCGGGGGAGCCACAACTCCAACCTGAGGGTCATCAGTGAGAAGACGGACTGCCCCATTCTCAGACACTGGGTACGAACGCATGCGCACGTACCGGGAGTGCCTGAGGGTGGCAGATACCTAAATTAAATTGTATTTCACATTAAATTATAATATAATACCTTACTAACATAGCAGAAGTGTTATGTAATTAACTAACTAATAATCATATGGATTTTGTCCGATATAAACATTTTTTTTTAACAAATGCGCGGCGTCCTTAAGCGGAAGAGCATCACGAGTGGAGGTCGTGATCGGCTGTTGGGGCGCGGCAGCAACTGTATTGTACAGTCAAGAGCAAAAGTAAGTTATCACTTTTGTACCTTATTGCATTGCGATAAGGTGAAAAAATGATAACCTACTTTGCTTTTGACTATACACAGTGAGTCCCATCACATGCATGAATCTGTTTGATTTGACGAGCTACAATAATAATACCTACCATAGTCCAGGCAATGAACTGACAACTTGTATGGAAAAAATGACAGATTTGGAAATAATTTATAATAGCTAATTTTTTGAATGTAACGGATATATTATCAATTAAATAGTTACCTAGAGGCAAAATCCAACAAAAAATCAGATATCAAAAAAAACAATATTTAATTAGCTCCTAAAAAGTCCGGATAAATATTAATATATTTTTTTAACTTTATTTAGGTTCATACATTTTCTTTAAGATATTCAATATAAATAAAATAAAAAAGACAATGAATGTTTAATTTAAATCTATATAATTACTTCCGGGTGGAAAGTTTGTTGGATTCTTGAATAAAGCATCTTAGAATAACGTTTTGGAATGAAATAATAAAAAAAAACGCTATTATAAATTAATGTTTTTCGAAACAGTATTTTGCCTGGAGTACCACTGCTTTATTCAGACCTGTCTAATGAAAGAGGAACATTACCAAGATTTTTATCAACTTCAAGCTTTCAAACAGTAAAATTTCTGTTTGAGGTTGGGTCTAATTAACGAGACGTTTTACGAACATTTTATTTAGTCGCAAATCTGGGGAATGACCGAAGCATGACCGGATTGGAACTTACGACCTACAAGCGTCCAAAACTATCCCGAGTCTCCAAACACTGCTTTTTAAAAGGCATATTTCACCTACATCGCCTCTTCTAATTTAAACCTAGAGTAGTTTACGTTAAGGTGCATTTTGGCCGTGTCGCGGCCACTCAATCAAGGCTCCACGGTACAAGTGCTGAAAGACTTCAAAGCTCAAGCCCCATTAGCATATTAAAATGGTAAGAAAACCCCGGACAATTCCGTCCATAGCATGATGTCTCGTTTAATCATTCTACACGTGCAGCCTGTGGATCAATTATACGAAGCGCGCTTACAGTGCTCTGCGTGTCCAGTTCAATAACGGCTTCAGGATGCTGTTGCCTACCACGCTTTTGCAGTGCGTCAGGCATGTTTGCGCAAGCACGAATGGACGATTTTCATGCCATAATGAGAAAAAAAATCGCCTCTCAAATGTTTCGCCTGCGAGGTAGCACCAACAGCTTGCTGATAGATATAGCAGAGAGATAGGACTGCCCGTTCTTTGGTCACTGGCCGTCTGCTCATCGTCCTGTGTATCAAAATCCAAATAAAGTGTAAGGAATAAAAAACTGTGAGACCTAGGTTAAGATGTACTAATACTAGTAATGTAAGTCTGTATATTACTAACAAGCTATGGGCAAATTGGCCTGAAATAAATGGTTTTATTTTATTTATTTATTTATTATTTAATATGGTGCCTTAAAATTATGTACCACTCGCTGGCTTGGTCATGTTGAAAGAATGAAGGAAGCCCAAAGGGGCATATCTGGGGCATCCGGTAGGGCGGCGACCCGTCGGACGGCCCAGGTATCGCTGGAGCGACGTCGTCGAATTGGCCCTGCGCGACCTTGGGGCCATGAACTGGAGGGAGATGGCGCAAGATCGGGTCAAGTGGCGACAACTCGTGTCGGAGGCCAAGACCCACTTTGGGTCAATACTCAATACTCAATACTCAATCATTTATTGCTTTCCACAATGTTAGTTTACATGGTATTAGGTAAACTTAAGTTTTAGTTGCTAAGTATAGGGAATAAAACTTAACTGTGGACCCTGTTGGGCACCGCAAGATTAGGTGTACTTACATACTTATTTAATTTCTGCTTTTTATAATTTGTATATTCTGTGTAACGTGCAAATTATAAAGAGAATCACTAGTACTTTATGTGTCCATTGTAGGACATTTTTATAGCTATATTTTTAAGTAATACAATTCGGTGAGCCACTGAAGATAGAAGATACAAGTGGAAGTTTGTACGTGGAACAAGACAAGAAAACAAATTACACACTTTTTAGGGTTCCGTACCTCGAAAGGAAAAAAACGGAACCCTTATAGGATCACTTTGTTGTCCGTCCGTCCGTATATCAAGACCCTTTTTCTCAGGGACGCGTGGAGGTATCAAGCTAAAATTTATATCTAATACTCAAGTCTACTGTCCCTTGGAGCTGTGAAAAAATCAAACTTCTAAGCCGACGCAATCAAAAGATACAGGCGTTTATGCCGCAAATTTCCGCAAATTTTCGAAACTCGCAAGGGAATCAAAACCTACAGGGTACTTCCCGTGAACTCAGCATCTTGAAATGTTATTAGCACAGATAAAGGAAAAATTGCGAAAACCGTAATTTTTTAGTTACATCATACACACACACACACACACACACACACAAACACACACACACACACACACACACACACACACACACACACACACACACACACACACACACACACACACACACACACACACACACACACACACACACACACACATACAAAATTATCTTTCATCATGCAAGGAATGTATGCAATAAACATATATTAAGTTAGTATATAATCCTATAAATCTTTATTTTCTAAATTGTGGATCACTACAACGTACCATGTTTGGAAGAGCGAGACTTCTCAACACAGGTACATATGTACCTAATGAGAGGCCTCAACCTTGCCCTGTCTTTTAACCAAATAAAATATTTTGTATTTGTATTTTGTATCATATAATTTTCTTTTAATAATTTTAAAGTTACTTTCCTCATGAACGGCTATAGGTAATTATTTTACTTATATACCTACAGGTTTGTACGGAACCCTCGGTGTGCGAGTCCGACTCGCACTTGGCCGCTTTTTTTTTAATTTATGCTCTAAGTATGAATGCACGCAAGTAGTTTTTAAAGTAAGTCTTCTTCGGTCATATACTATTTGGTAAGCCATTAATTAGGTAAAATACATAATCCAACTGCTAGCCCAAAAGTTAACTGCTGCTAGCCGACGAAACTTAACTATTCTTATTTCCATGCTAGACCGCCGTCGCCCTGTTAAACACGAGACACCCTAGTTACATTCTAGTCGAGTTTTCGTGTAGGTACAGTAAGGGGAAATGTATTCACGTACCACCGTAGAACCCTATCGCAATAAGGTGACATATCACTCGAGTTTGAGCGACGGCGGCCTGTCAATTGCGACAGGGTTCTACGGGGGTACGTGAATACATTTCCCTTACTGTACACTGCTGTGCATAACGCTATTAGGTGATTTCAGTCCAGAAATTTGGAGTAGGTGTGTTTGGGGTTAATGACCTTGTGGGTCATGTCCACGATAGCGAGTTTTGTACCTGACTTCGTTGTAAATTGTAATTAAGACGAATAATGTATATGTTTTATTGTACTATAGTTAAAAGAGCGAGCGAAGCGAACAAAGTTCTGCAATTTTGAGGTAACATCATGTAATTATACTTGTTCCCAACCAAAGTGACGACTGAGGCCATAAAGAAAGACAATGAAAGACAATGCAAAAGATATATCGCGAGTCTATGGTTTTATGGCCTCAATCGTCACTTTGGTTGGGAACAAGTATAATCATAATATTATAGTTTTTGCATTTTTGTTTTCAATAGGTTTTTTCAATTTTTTTAGTGTATTTAAAATAAAAAAGTTACTTCAGAAAAGTAAAAATATACACGTAAACTTAATATGATAAATTTTTGTTTTCTTTTTCAATTAAAACCACTTGAAAATAATTGCTCACAATCTAAATAATTACCGTTCAATTTTTTGCTCCTGTTACAGGGCCCACCCTGAATACATTGAAACTTAAATGCACATTGTGACTTCCTAGTCTATGCGTGACCACTAAAATAGTCTAGTCACACTATTGCCTAATGAACTAGTGCTATACAATTAGTGACGTTACACTAATTTAGAGCCATTAACTAAATGAATCCATCCGTCACACTCGGCTATCCACTTACTATATTGCTCTCAAAATATGTTGCATTGAAATTCAAATTTTCTGCCGTGTGGCGAAACGTGGTAAGTGCGATTTGTTGAAAATTTTAAGCCGTCCATAATATTATTATAACACGTTCACGGACAGTACGTCCACAGGCGTAAATTGAGACCCTCGTGATACGGCACTAGGCTGTGGCCGGTGATCTTCACCGCGACAAATCTGCCACTCCGTCCACGGGCGACTAAATTTTCATAGGATTATAACGAAGGCGGACATGTTGTGCCGCTTTAGGTACTTTACAACTTTTCCTAGTGCCGCAGCAAGAGCTTAAAGGGCCACCTCAATTTTACATGAGGGGAATGAAGCGTGCTGTGACACAATACGTCGGTAGACGTTACGGCTGTGGCCGTGCTGCCACAAGAGGAGAGTTTGAGTTTGTAACAAATTACTTACATACTTGGACGAAACAGCGGCGGCACAATATTTGCCTAAACAGTGATGTGGCACGTCTGCCGCATGCCAGAAGCGTTATGGGCTTCATTTACCACCAAGTGGGTCCCACAGAACGGAACACGACGTCACGTTACACCACGTAGATGGCGAGACGAGCTTGACGACTTCGATCAAGACTTGTGGGAGGCTGCCCAGGACAGGGTGTGGAAGAAAGAGGGAGGCCTTTGCCCAGCAGTGGGATACTTAAGGCTCTTAATAATAATAATAATGACGATGTACTCCTTGCATTCCATTAAATTGTCAAAAGGGCCTCTACGTGTTGGCTCAGTTGGTACTTTGTAGGTACCTAGCCCCACGCACGCCTCCCAAAGGTCCGGGACATCATGTCCCGTGAGCGGGAAAGACATAATAATAGAAGTATTTGTATAAATAAGAAAAATTTAAAGATTTTTGAAAAACAAAATAAAATAGCCTACGTCATTCCAATGACTAAGAGGATTCTAATGACACCTTACATGTTAAAATCCATCAAGACATTTGGACTGGAACCCGTAAAATAGAATTATTATTGTCCACATATATACACTTGAAAAACATAACACTCTTTATAAGGCAGTCGGGTAAAAATTCGCCTAAATTTACAGTATTTTTTTGCATTCCAGTGACCTCTTCGCCAGTACCTGGAATTTTCAGCTTTTGCAGGCAGTTTTACTACCACTAAACGAAACCGGCCGCAATCCAGTTACCTTTTGGCCATTACCTTGACATGAACCCAAGACCATCAGCTTTCCAGGCAGGGTACCTTTTAACTGCGACCTTTACCTGAAAACTAAATCTAAAAATCCCCTTTTTAATGGCCTAAGTAAGGTACGAGAATTGAAGAGGTTATTGTGTAACTATTGTATACAATACTTTTTATACGAGTCAACAGAAATAATTAAACAGACTTGGTATCTAATGAAAATCTAAGCCCTGCTGCGAAGTGCATGACAGAGGTGTGCCGGTTCAACGTCGTTGATGTCTTTTGTCTTGGAGTCAACGCGACGTCCTATTGGTTAAATTCATTATAGTTCAGTAAAGGCGCCACGTGATTGGTCGAATTTATTTTAGTTGTCTAAAGCGTTGTATAATACTTATCATAGTTGAGTTGGGAGCTCCATAGAAAAAAATGACGTGGTTTTAGTGCACGAAGTCTTAATTCAAACATTAATGTCGACGAGTATAAATTTGTTTATTTTATTTCGTAATTATGACATGATGATGTACCTACCTACTAACATTAGTTGTAAGCATTTACTAAAAAGAATGATCCGAGTTGGTCTTTGAATAAATAATAATAATAATAATAATAGTTTTATATTTTACTTTTTATAATAATATTATAAAAACTAACCTAAGATGAAATTTAAATAAAGAAGAATAATAATAATAAAAAACATTTTTAGGTCCCTCGTTTTTGAACATATCTAACAAATCACTCTGTCCTTAGTTTGTAATCCAACAAAAAGCCTTTGGACCAATAACTTTCAATATTAGTTGAAACCTCTTAACTCACCTTGAATTACTTTAACTCGATTAAATACCAAGTCACATTGAACACCGATCATTATAACGAAAGATTAAGTTACAGCCAATTAGTTATTTTATCGAGAACTATTCGAAACTTTCTCATAACTTTTACTTCGTAACTGGCTTACTTAAAGTTGGCTTAATAAAACTGTGTTTACACGGGGCATTGAATAAAATTCTTGATAGTTGTTTCCATAAGTAAATAAACTACGTAAATTTAATTTAAGCCTAATTTTCAACTGTTAACAATGATGGAGATTATTAATTTTGTACCCATTTATTTAATGTTTCTGTACAAATATTACCGGTATTTATCTGATTGAGAAAAGTATTTTATCTACACACATACTATAAACCCGCTAAAATGAGTTCAGAAACTGGCATTATAAAAATAAATTAGTTGTCTCTGGCCGTAGGTAATTTTGTACGTATTTTCATTAAGACATCGATATTGATAAAGTAATGACTTTCAAATTTCGAAACGTGGCCCAGAGGTCAGAGCAAATCATAAGTATCATGACCAACTAGATTTTGTTATCCCGGCGAGCATGATGTAAAAAAAAGTTACATCAAGCATGTGGCAGGGTATGACATACCCAAAATGTAATGCCCCATAATATAGTTGTTATTCATGTTATTTTATTTTCTTGATAATGTATAGTTAAATAATTAATTAGTTAATGGAATTAAATCGAATTTTTCAATTTTGCATGCTACAAACATTATGGGCTTGCCGCAAGTGTTGCAAGAATGTTTGATTTTTATATCCTTATGTATGGACAGTCCTGGTATACGACATACCGTCCAGATACATTTACATGTCTAGGTGAAGGCTCACCCAGTTACTTTTCCATTTGCCTGCAGATATAGCTTTGAATAATTTTTTGTTGATTTTCTTGAATTTAAGTATTCATAAATAATAAAACAATATTAACTAAAATAAATAAACGCGTCTCAAACCTATACAATAAAATCATAAAAAGGAATTAAGAATAATAAAAAAACTAAATAAAATTATTAAAAATGTATACTTAAATAAATACGTCAAAAATGAGGCAGGGTATGACATACCCGAGACAGGTTTGTGCACGAATATTCCGGCCGGTGTGTCACGCCACACTGTGATCACGCCATTATCCCCTTTCGCACACCCCTGCCTCCAGCTACTGAGCGAGCTAGTGTCGTCAGTCGAAGATTTAGAAAATACCAATACTTTTTAATACTACCAGGGTATGAGATACCCTGCCTCATGCGCGCCGGGTTATGGACAGTTTTCAACACTCAGTTTAAAACACTCGTCACACACACACAAGACCAGCTCTCATTATGTACAGTCACATAAACTACTATTTGTAGTTAAAAATAAAATTATCGATGGCATTTCTAGCAATTGTAGGTTTTCAATTAGAAAAAAAATGATATTGAAATCATAGGTGGCTGTCTTATCGCCTAGATCACTCTTCAGCCCTGTATTAATGTAGCTATTAAGGGCTAAATAAAACTAGGTATAAAGCTTCTACGTTTATGTAGGCAAAAATATGTATACAAAAATATTAGACGCGAGCGTTGTTGTCGCCACCGTCCGAGCTAGTGCCGGTGGAAGGGATCCCGCGCCCCGACCGCTGTCGCCTGTCGCGTTGTCGTAGACAAGCCCTATTTCCATAGTCAGGAGAAATAGGTTTGAAAAAGAAAGGGGGTAGTGCTATTTTAAACTCAACGAGCAGGCCAGAGAGAGGTCCCGATGTGCTGTTTTGAAAGTAAGGGACCTGCACAACGAATGCTCAAATCCAAATGACGACCAGTTAGCCTAGTAATACTCAAATCCAAATGACGACCAGTTAGCCTAGTAATGCTCAAATCCAAATGACGACCAGTTAGCCTAGTAATGCTCAAATCCAAATGACGACCGGTTAGCCTAGTAATGCTCAAATCCAAATGACGACCAGTTAGCCTAGTAATGCTCAAATCCAAATGACGATCGGTTAGCTTAGTAATGCTCAAATCCAAATGACGACCGGTTAGCTTAGTAATGTTTAAATCCAAATGATGACCAGTTAGCCTAGTAATACTCAAATCCAAATGACGACCATTTAGCCTAGTAATGCTCAAATCCAAATGATGACCAGTTAGTAGGAGTAATGCTCAAATCCAAATGATGACCACTTAGCCTAGTAATGCTCAAATCCAAATGATGACCAGTTAGCCTAGTAATGCTCAAATCCAAATGACGACCAGTTAGCCTAGTAATGCTCAAATCCAAATGACGACCGGTTAGCCTAGTAATGCTCAAATCCAAATGACGACCGGTTAGCTTAGTAATGCTCAAATCCAAATGACGACCGGTTAGCTTAGTAATGCTCAAATCCAAATGACGACCAGTTAGCCTAGTAATGCTCAAATCCAAATGACGACCGGTTAGCCTAGTGGGTAGTGACGCTGCCTACAAAGCTGAAGGTTTTGGGCCTTGGGATTATAATCGCCCCGAATTCAAAAAAAGTAGTGTCCTCTAACTTTCGAACCAATATTTTGAAGGAAAAAAAACATGGACATAAGTGCTTATTAAATTCTTTCACAGAAAATTGTTTTGAAAAAGATCGAAGATTTGTTTTAAAGAAGGTTTTTCGAGATATTGCTGGAAAACTGCCTTCCCCATAGAAAACGATGTAAGTGCCGTAATATTTCTGTGACAATACGACCGTTTTAGGGTTCCGTACCTCAAAAGGAAAAAAACGGAAACCTTAAAGGATCACTCCTGCGTCTGTCTGTCCGTCTGTCACAGCCGATTTGCTCCGAAACTACTGGACCGATTGAGTTGAAATTTGGTACAAATATGTAAATTGGTGACCCAAAGATGGACGCGTAAAGTAAATTAATGAATTCTGAACAAGGGGGCCACTTTTGGGGGTAAACTGGAAAATTAAAAAACCGGCCAAGTGCGTGTCAGACCACGCAAAACGAAGGGTTCCGTGCCTATTAAAAAGGTCGTATCGTCACAGAAATTTTACGGCACTTACGTCCTTTTCTTTGAGGAAGGCAGTTTTTCAGCAATATCTCGAAAACCTCTTAACCGATCTTGTTCAAAACAATTTTCGGTGAATGAAATTAATAAGCCCTATGTCCATGAATTTTTCCATATTTTTAAAATACAACGTTCAAAAATTAGAGGGGGGGACAGAATTTTAGTGACTTTCGGGGCGATTATCTCCGACCCTATTCACTTAATCAAAAACAATGCTAAGAAACCTTATATTTATTTTGAAAGGCCTATCGATTGATGTGCCACACGGGGGGTCACAATGAAAAAAAAAATTTTGACTTTTTGTTTTATGTATGGAGTGCACCCCTAAAAAAAATTTTTTTTGTCATTTTAATTACAACACTATGTAGCGGCTAACAAAATACACCTATCCTCAAAATTTTATTCAAATACACCTTATAGTTTTCGAGTAAAATGCCTGTGACATACGGACAGACGGACAGACGGACAGACGGACAGACGGACATGACGAAACTATAAGGGTTCCGTTTTTGCCATTTTGGCTACGGAACCCTAAAAACAAGTTTCGCAAACTGTGACATATCAAATGAAGGGGGTTGTTGTAAGCATTTAAGATATATATTTTTTATAATTTTAGCACAAATAGATTTGAAGTAATTTAGGAAAAAAGACGAATTTTGACCATTCCCCCCCCTTACCTCCGAAACTACTAGGCCTAAAATTCTGAAAAAAATATGGAAAATAGTTCCTTGCCTAAAGATTACAGGAAAACCTATAAGAAGTTTGAGTATTCAAAGTAACGGGAAAATTCTTAATATTTTACGGAAACCTCACCACGCGAGTTGTACTCGCACTTGTCCGGTTTTTAATAGAGTCCACAGGCTACGGGGTCTGCTTACCATCACCCAGACTGTGTGCTTGTTTGCCATCGTCATAGTCCAAAATAACAAAATGAATACGGGGATAGAATAACCTGGCAACTTTTATAGGTCCATTTATTGAAAAACAACGGGTACCTAGTTTTGCGTCACAGCCGCCGTTTCGCGTAGCGACAAAATATGCAATATTCTAGATTGTCAATTCCTAGCTTGCCCTGCGAAAGGAATTGAATTTTATACTTACCCGTCTTTGGTATGCGCAGGTATTGGGGTCGGAGTAAGTAAGCGCGAGTTAGTTTGAATTTTAAAAGAATTTTATTGATATGGTAAAGCGGTGAGGTTACTTTTTAGGGTTCCGTAGCCAAAATGGCAAAAACGGAACCCTTATAGTTTCGTCATGTCCGTCTGTCCGTCTGTCCGTCTGTCCGTCTGTCCGTCTGTCCGTCTGTCCGTCTGTCCGTATATCACAGGCATTTTACTCGAAAACCATAAAGTGTATTTGAATAAAATTTTGAGGATAGGTGTATTTTGTTAGCCGCTACAAAGTTTTTTAATTAAAATTACAAAAAAAAAAAATTAAGGGTGTACTCCATACATAAAACTAAAAGTCAAAAAAATTTTTTTCATCGTCAGCCCACGTGTGGCACATGAATGGATAGGCCTTTCAAAATAAATATAAGGTTTCTAGGGATTTTTTTTGATTAAGTGAATACAGTCAGAGATAATCGCCCCGAAAGTCACTAAAATTCTGTCCCCCCCCCCTCTAATTTTTAAACGGTGTATTTTAAAAATATGAAAAAATTCATGGACACAGCGCTTATTAAGTTCATTCACCGAAAATTATTTTGAACAAGATCGGATGAAAAAATTTCGAGATATTGCTGAAAAACTGCCTTCCTCAAAGAAAAGGACTTAAGTGCCGTAAGATTTCTATGACGATACGACCTTTTTAATAGGCACGGAACCCTTCGTTTTGCGTGGTCCGACACGCACTTGGCCGGTTTTTATAATTATTTTTATTATTCTCTTTATTTAAATTTCATCTTAGGCTACGTTTTTACAATATTAATATAAAAAGTAAAATATAAAACTATACGTACAAAATATAAAATCATTATAAAAACCTAACCTAGGGTGCCGCCGGCAGCGAGGCGGGGCCTAAACTACCGGTGGTCAGGGCGACAGAGAGAGGAACCTCCTGACTATCCGCGCCGTGTCCAGAAGTACCGCCTTCTGTATCTGACCCTTGACCCAGCCATCTAGCGAGAGTCTCTTAAGGTGGCGGTCGAGACTCTTCGCTATTATCGTCGAATCAACATCCCACATGGCGGTTACCTCGTGAGCCAGGTCTAGTGTACTTGCTGGCTTTGTCCTTCTCGGCCTTCACGAGGTTCTCGTCATGGGGGATGGTGATGTCGACGAGCACTGCCTGGTGTTTTTTTTATTTATTATTTATTTATTCAAAGTCCAACTTGGATCATTCTTGTTAGTAAATGTTTACAACTAATGTTAGTAGGTAGGTAGGTACATCATCAGGTCATAATTACGAAATAAAAATAAACAAAATTTAAACGTAAATGTAAAAATGTCAGAATACAGTTTCAATAATAGTTTCTGCCAGAGATAAAAGTTAAACAGTTTTATTAGGCAGGCGTCCGATGTTTCACCAATAGCCCAGTCACTAGTCCATCATTTTCACCCAATAACCCGTTTTATTTAGATTCCATCAACCAGTAATAGTCCCTATACACCCCAGCGGGTGCTGTCTCTGTGCGTGTCCCATGACACGGGCAGGGACAGCATCCGCTCGGTGCACTCCTTGCATTCCATTAAATTGTCAAAAGGGCCTCTACGTGTTGTCTCAGTTGGTACTTTGTAGGTACCTAGCCCCACGCACGCCTCCCAAAGGTCCGGGACATCATGTCCCATGAGCGGGAAAGACATAATAATACAACTAGACTAACAGTTAGGACGTATGTGCAGAAGGCAGCAATTACTAATATAAGGGCAATCGAGTCGGCTTGTGATCATGTTCAGGACGGTGTTGGTGCCGGCGAAGGCGCGGCGAGCCAGGGATGCGCATCTCTTACGCGTGGTGGTGTAGAAACAGTCTACTCGCGCCTCTGCGAACATCCACGACGCGCTGCGCCTCCACGGCAGCCCCATCAACGCCCTGATTGCGTTGTTATATTAAACGCGCAGAGTGCTGTATTGTATACACTCTATCTACACACAGGCCGCAGGCTTTAGGAAAAAAGTGGGCAGCCTGGTAGTGGGGCCTTTGGCCTACCTATAGTACAAAAGTTGCAGGTAAGTCTGACGACCGAATAGCCTAGTGGTTAGATAACCTGACCATGAAGCTTGAGGTTCCGGGTTCGATCCCCGGTCGGGGCAGATATTTGTATGATGAATATGAATGTTTGTTCTCGAGTCTTGGATGTTTAATATCTATTTATGTATGTATTTATCTATATAAGTATGTTTATCCGTTGTCTAGTGCCCATAGTACAGGCTTTGCCTAGTTTGGGACTAGATCAATTGGTGTGAATTGTGCCACTATATTTATATATTTATTTATTTATATTTAAGTACTAGATTTTGAAAGAACCCTATATAAATGGTAGCTGAAGCCTATATGGCTAATAGTAATGGTAGTTTAGGAAAAATGGGGCTACTGCTTTGATAAATTATAATTTAGAATGAAAGTAGTACGGAAGTACCTAACTAAGTACCTATTGAAATTGAGTACTTAAAGTCTTGCAAAAGGTCAGGTTTTTCTTGATAATTATAAATTCTTAAGGGGGAGTATCTACGCACGATGGTCGTTTTTAGCACGCACTTGTCGAAAAACTCTGAATGGAAAAAATATATCCTGTGTTAAATAATCTGAATATTTGAATTAATTTGTAAAACATTAAATACTATGTCAAAAAAGTCTTGAAACCGGACTGTTATCGACTTAAAAATTTGTTTCTCAACCACAAATAATATTTTCACGGTTCATGTGTCCATTTTGACGAATTCAGACAGACAGGCGTCGCTACCATAAACTTAAGTGCTGTTCGGGGTAGTCGGCGATACTTCGTGCCGCGCATGTGTAGGTACGTAGAACTGATTGTAAATGGAGCGCAAGTGTGAAAAGGACTCGGGAGACTCTAGTAGATATACTGCTGAACTACCATAGCAAAGAAATCGTTATAATTTTTAAACTAAGAGGTCTATGACGATAAAAAAAAAAAAAAATGAAGTGACAGGCAATTGCGATTATATACAGTCTTGCATATAAAAAAAATACTGGCATCGGAAAGAAATACAGAATTTACAGGAAAATCGTTTTTTTATTGGTGTTTTTTAGTGATTGGTAAAATTATCAAAAAAAAAACCACATTACCCTTGATATAAAGTTATTCTGAGGCGCATTGCAATACCTTACAGATAATGAAATTACCACGTGTCTATCTGTAGTAGAGTAGAACGTTTTCTATTAGCGGTTAAACAAAGGCTTTGCGGAAGCGTGGCACTAATACAATGGGGAATGGATGAAAATTTTAGAAATGCCTGATTATTTTTTTGGTGATAGTAATAACCTTCCTTAGCACCAGAAAAAAGTTTCAGATTTTTCAGCTGCGACAATCATTTTTGAAAAATGTAAACAGTTTCCTCATTTACGTTTTGGGTCAAGAACGGTAAATAGACACTTTCCTTGATCTGTCTCATATTACAAAAAACTATCTTCAATATCTGTGGTAAACTGACACTGGTAATGATCAATATAGCTGCTGCAAGTGTCAATATCATTGCCATTGTCAGTTTACCACACATATTTCATATATTTTTTTGTAATATCAGACCGATCGAGGAAGGTGCCGTAACTGACCCAAAACATAAGTGAGGTATTTATATTTTTCAAAAAAAATTGACGCAGCAGAAAAATTTGAAACTTTTATTTGGTGCTAAGGAAGGTTATTCCTATCACCAAAAAAATATTCAGGCATTTCTAAAATTTTCATCCATTCCCAATTGCCATCTCCCTCAGTAGTTTTATGTGAGTCATTGATGATATGCTAATTAGGGTTGTAGAGGTGTGAAAAATACGGTCAGGCAACAAAAAAAGTCAAGCACTGAAAAAAAATTTTGGCAAAAAATACAAAATTTTTTTTTTTATTTGTTTTTCCATAGATGGAATTGCATTTAGATTCACCCTATTTAATATGTGCACTTTATGGAGACTCACATTGGTTTTACTGGACCTTAACGAACCTCATTGCATCGACTTTACTTCTAGTTTATTAGCACCTAAATGCCCCAAGCTGACATTTTAGAAAGTAAATGTTAAACCGTCCATATACGGTAAAATGGCGGTATTTACTGCAACCGTCAAGTTTATTATGAAATTGCTAAATTAACGTTTTAATAGAACTAGTAGAAACCGTTTCAAAACATTTTGTATCTTATCTGGTACATGAATAGAATTCATAATACGATACGCGAATGAAGCACATTTATAATATAGGGTTTCGTTGTCAAAATGGCACAAACAGGGCTCTTATAGTTTCGTCATGTCCGCTTGTCTGTCTGTCTGTGGCGTGACTTTATCTATGTTATTACCAATTTACTTATTCAAGTATTTTTGCACGTTTATTGACTTAATAAGCCACGCAGGTTATAACTATGGAACACGCTGAACGGCTCAACTATTTACTACCAAGGCATTTTAACGAAACTACTAAATTCAATTAACATTTGCTGGTAGAGATTATAAAGTTAACAACAACATTGTTGCAAAGTATTTGCAAATTGTGTAGTTACTAAATGCTATGCACCTGTTTGATAAAGGTTAAAATAGTTATTTTTAATCCTAGTAAAGCGGGACATTCACCCTAATCGATTTACACGTATTAAGTCATCATCATCATCATCATATCAGCCGAAAGACGTCCACTGCTGCTGGACATAGGCCGCCCCCAAAGAGTGCCACAATGACCGGTCCTGCGCCACCCGCATCCAGCGGACTCCGGCGACCTTTACCAGGCAATGTTAATGAGGCTATCCGCAGCAGAACCAAGGTAACCGATATAGCCCTCCGAATCGCTAACTTAAGTGGCAGTGGGCGGGGCACATTGCACGTAGAACCGATGGCCGTTGGGGCGGAAAGGTTCTCGAGTGGCGACCACGTACCGGAAGGCGCAGCGTGGGTAGCACAAGGTGGACTGATGACCTGGAGCCGTAGCATGGTTGGCCTTGTCACGCGATAGGTGATAGGATAGAGCGTGCGTCGCTGACACCGTTCGATAGAACGAGACGACGCTCCTATCTTGTCACTTGTCGCGTGATAAGGCCAACCATGCTTAGGCTCCTGGTAAGTTATTAAGTAATTAACTAAATTTTAACTACAGTATGACGCGTTTCACCTGCCGCCAGCGAGGTCCGTCTTTAACTCAATTTTTTGGGTATTTATGTTGTTTAATTATAGTTGCTCCCATACAATTGTTCCTCTCCAAAAACTGGTTCCAAAGGCATCGTAAAAAAATATTAAGGTGGTGAAATAGGGAACCAGCTGATTGGATACACCGCTCCTCAACACTTGTAGGGAAGGTACTCCGAGGTAGAGAAGCGACACAATAGACTTTTAAGTTTCAAACTCAAAATGATCTTTATCTCAAGTACTTTATATCAAGTAGGCCTAGTAACAAGCACTTTCAAATCGTCAGTTAATTTTTTTAGAGTAATTATTAAACATAAAGAACAAAATATATAAAATAAAAATTGTATAAAAAAATACTAGTAGAATGTTTCTAGAAAAACAATCTAATGTCAAAAAACAAAATTTTACGAAAATAATAGATTTAAAATTCAGTCAAAATTAGTTCCATGGAGTTTTATCATTCATGTAGTCTTGTGTGCTATAATAAGCTTTCGACTTTTAACACGTTTAGGTGTTCAAGTACGTTGCGAGACGTACGAGTTTGACGTCTTCAAATCTTCTTGTATTTATAGACTTCCAGACAGCTTGATTTGAAATGAGGATAGTGCTGTACAGCTACAGTAGAAAAATATACAAAACTATGTGGAGCAGCCGCATCAGCTACCGCGGGCAGACCCATCACGCAGAGCGGGTCTCCGCCTCGACATGTTTACCAAAAACCTATGGAGCTCCGGCACGCACCCAACTCACTGTGCTCAGAGTCATTACATACCGCTCCACAGAAACTATCACTATGTATACAAATGTATCGGTCTCGAGTGGAGCGTAGAATACACCGAGATCAGTAATCTAACAAATGTATTAAGACCAGGGATCAGAACCGGTTTTTTCAAAAATCCCCGAAGTAGACTAATATTTTGAATTATTTTAGGCTCTTAATATAGGACTCTATCGTGTATTTAGGTAACATATTCGTATTATTAGACTGCCCGATCAAAAATGATATCATAACCAAAAAACGAAATAATACCGGTTTAATTTGTATGGAGAAAATACCGGTATCCGATATCTTCCACCACACAAAATCTCGAACAAACATAAAAAGCGGCCAAGTGCGTGTCGGCCCACGCAAAACGAAGGGTTCCGTGCCTATAAAAAAGGTCGTATCGTCACCGAAATCTTAGGGCACTTACGTCCTTTTCTTTAGGAAAGGCAGTTTTTCAGCAATATCTCGAAAACCTTTTAACCGATCTTGTTCAAAATAATTTTCGGTGAAAGAATTTAATAAGCCCTATGTCCATGACTTTTTTCATATTTTTTAAATACACCGTTCAAAAATGAGAGGGGGGGGGACAGAATTTTAGTGACTTTCGGGGCGATTATCTCCGACTTAATCAAAAAAATTGCTGTGAAACCTTACATTTATTTTGAAAGGCCTATCGATTGATGTGCCACACGTGGGCTTACAATGAAAAATATTTATTGATTTTCAGTTTTATGTATGGAGTGCACCCATAAAAAAAATGTATAGTCATTTTAAGTACAAAACAATGTAGCGGCTAACAAAATACACCTATCCTCATAATTTTATTCAAATACACCTTGTAGTTTTCGAGTAAAATGCCTGTGACATACGGACAGACGGACAGACGGACAAAACTATAGGGGTTGCGTTTTTACCATTTTGGCTACGGAACCCTAAAAACGTTACTAGTCTAGTGTCTACATATTACGGCAAACTGGCGTTCGCTAGTTTCCCGGCGGTACAGCGCCATCTATCGGCAATTTCGTAAAACTATTACTACAACAATCTTAATTAACTTTTGGACACCATGCCCAGCAATCCATCCGCCATCCGCTCGTCTTCGCAGCGTCCACCGGTAGACCAGTTCCGCTACAGCCTCCCAAGTTCAGTCTTCTTCTTCGTGACGAGATTCCTCAGATAAGAGATGCCCAATGGGCAGAGGTGTGGCCAGCTCCGGCAGTTGCGTCTCTCAGGTCGTGTTCCGAGCAAGTGTGGGCATGTGGGGCACGCCATCAGGTGCGTCATGGTTTTCTTTGCAGCGTCTACCGGTAGACCACGGTAGCCTAGTGGTTCAGCCATGCGGCTGTCAAGCTGCGGTCGTGGGTTCGAATCCCGGCTCGTACCACTGAGTTTTTCGGAACTTATGTACGAAATATTTACCGTTAGCTTTTCGGTGAAGGAAAACATCGTGAGGAAACCGGTCTAATCCTTTCACGCAAAATAGGCACGTTGGATGTCGATTTGCGGAAAATGCCCAATGAAACTAACTACCGGTAGACCAGTTCGCGTTCCGCTACAGCCTCTACTTCTTCTTCTTCTTCGTGACGAGGTTCCTCAGATAAGAGATGCCCAATGGGCAGCGGTGTGGCCAGCTCTGGCAGTCGCGTCTCTCAGGTCGTGTTCCGAGCAAGTGTGGGCATGTGGGGCACGCCATCAGGTGCGCCAGGTTTGCGGTGCTGTATCGCAAACACATTGGGTAGATTGGCCACGATGCAGTCCCCATCTGGCCATGGCATCCACTCTGATGATGATGATGTCCTCCCAGACGTATCCGTCGACGGCGACATCCTGACAAATCGACTCTTTGCGTAGTTATTATTTGCGTGCATGGGCGCGAGAGTGACTCGCAAATCCAAACTTGGTTTTGAAGCTCCGGCGACATGTAAAACAATAAAGGTCTCCACTTGAATTGTAAGTGTAATGGTAGGAGGGCTTGGGCCGAGTTTTACGAAAGATACGTTAGATACATGAATGTTTTCGTATGGGAAAATTACAATTTTGTCCATGCTCGTCCGATAAGTTACGTTATCAGCTCTGTATTTTTTTTTGTATGGTAAAATGATAGTATCTGTGCTCATGCTCACCCGAAAAGTTACCTAATTAACACTCTGAATGTATTTTTATATGGAAGTTGATTTGTCCTATGTATTTTTTGGTTTGAGAAAAGACTGTTGATTTGTCCTGAAGCTTGTCCAAAAAGTTACGTAATAACTGATTCGCTAATTCAAGAAGTGTCAAAATTAAAAAGTTAAAAGATAATACTTTGACACGAACATAATTTCGATTAAAAACAAGTTAATACAATCACAAAGTCGACAATCGCATAACAAAAAGTTACCTTAAGCGTCAAAATCCCTTGACTGACGGAAACATATAATTTACTAATCTCATAAGTGCTTACATGGCTTAAAATTTGAACTTCTCAACATTTAACTTGAACAAAGTCATTGATAAAGGAAAGTTATAATTTATAATCACGAGTCTTCCTTTACATTTTCGGGCATAAGTAATTTTAAAAGGCAAATTAGACAAATGAAACATTGGCGAAGTAAAGCAGGGGAATAAATTAGAAAACTTGGCGAGAACGCGTAAACATCAAAAAGTTTGGGTGTCGCGAATGTAACAGTCAATAAATGTTTATCAGTATTGTAACCGCAACACAATCGCAAATAACGCTAGAATAGAATAGAATAGAAAAGTATTTATTGTTTCTCCTTTTTAACCCCCGACGCAAAGAGAGGGGTGTTACAAGTTTAACCCTTAGATGCATATGGTATCAATCACCTTGCTTCTGGAATGGCTTATGTACAATTAAATCCACGTCACATTTGAGATTGAGACTACGTGTCAAGTTTGACAAAGTCTATAATTGACATTAATTTTATTCCCACTTGTGACACTTCAGTTGTATCATTTTGGATACTGTATGCATTTAAGGGTTAACGTGTCTGTGTATCTGTCTGTGGTATCGTAGCTCCCAAACAGATATACCGATTGGAATGTGGTTTCTTAGTGTCATAGATAATTTTAACCCGAGTGTTCTTAGCTATGTTTCATCAAAATCGGTTCAGCCGTTTTTAAAACATTGAACTTTAAAATGAAAAAATCTGGGTTTTTTCAACTTTAATAAGTTGTTACAAGTTTTGTCCGCTCAGCGGGTGTGGGTAGTAATATATGTCTTAATGATCTAATAACTTAATTTATGTGAGATGAATTAGAGTTATGAATTTGAATTCAATTCAAAACAGGGGGTCCCTAGGCGGGCCATGGCACTGACTGACATGTCTACGCATTTCTTGTTTATTTACGTACTGCACTTCCCCGACTCTTGTGCTATGCAGCATTGGGTTGTATTGCTCATATGCCACGAATAACGCTAGGAGATGCATTTCGAGCATGGACATGTTCGAAATCTGTTCAGTTTTTTTGAAAAACGCTCACATGCAAATTTGATGTTCGTTGTTTATCCTATGCAAAACCGGTTTGTTACCCACCGTGAAGTTGGTTCCATTTATAGATCACCGCTGGCAAATAATGCCAGCATTTTGCTGAGATGAGACCATTTCGGGACTATGAACTTTGTATGTAGTTTTCTAATAATGCTAGTGCAATATGTACAGAAAATCTAATTATATTAATATTGAATAATAAATTAGTATAAAAAAAATATATCGTGGGACAATTCACACCAATTGATCTAGTCCCAAACTAGGCAAAGCCTGTACTATGGGTGCTAGACAACGGAAAACATACTTATATAGATATTAAACATCCAAGACTCGAGAACAAACATTCGTATTCATAATACAAATATCTGCCCCGACCGGGAATCGAACCCGGGACCTCTAGCTTCATAGTCAGGTTCTCTAACCACTAGGCTATTCGGTCGTCAATATAGAACATCTAATTATATTAAAATTGTTTTTTTTTGTTAATGACGAATATAATTGTAATTATAATAGCCTATACATGTTAGTTATACCTATTTTCTGTACGGCATATAACAATTGTTACGAATAAATATTTGTATTTTTATTGTGCGTATCCACCGCTACAAGAAAACAAAAGATTAGGAATTGATACAACAATTTGAACCCAGCACTTTTTAGGGTTCCGGACCAAAAAGGTAAAAACGGAACCCTTATGGTGCGACTCCGTCCGTCTGTCTGTCTGTCCCAAAGTTAAATATCTCAGGAACTACTAATGCTATCGATTTGAAAGAACCCCGTACCAAAAGTATGGAAAATGTGGTTTCAGTTAAATATTCTGAGATTTTGATATAATATAGATTTTAACGTCCTGAACAAAAGTCTCTATGGGGGCTACCACTGTTGCCGAGTCCCTTTCAGAGTTACGACTGATTTTGTACCCTCAAGGAAATCGACTCTAGTAAATACCAATTCGCACCTTGTCACAGTGACAGTAATATCAGTAATATGACACCTCCAGCGTCTTTTTCAAGTGCAAAATAAATCACATTATTATTATTCATATCCATTTTGTCCTGTATTTAAGCAGGGCTTAAATTAATTTGGTAAATACCAATAGTCAATCGCTTCAAATACGCCATGTCAAGCCTAGGAAAATGCGGAAAATGATTTTCACTAAGAAGGTTTCAAATAGCACTACGTCTACTTAGATTAACGTCCGGTCCAGATCGCGCAAGACTTTTGGCAGTCGGAGCCAGAGAGGCCGGTCACTGGCTACATGCCCATCCCTCTCCAAATACCGGTACCTTCCTGGATCTAACGTCCCTTCGTCTGGCGACTGGTCTGCGCCTTGGGGTCACGGTATGCTCTCCACATATAAGCCCTTGTGGCACGGACGTAGGCCGACTGGGCTACCACGGACTTTGTTGTCAAAAAAGTGCAGGCCGCTTTTCAAGACATTTAATGACTTAATCCGACGGTCTCTTGCCAGCATCAATGTGCCTGCTCTTCTTGAGCCGCCTGGCATTATCAGAGATGATGGCAAGAGACCTGATG
Organism: Epinotia nisella; assembly: GCA_932294315.1. NCBI lineage: Eukaryota > Metazoa > Arthropoda > Insecta > Lepidoptera > Tortricidae > Epinotia > Epinotia nisella. The sequence continues at coordinate 10,298,115 of OW028696.1, read as the reverse complement.
GTGTATCTCTGGTTCCGTGGAGGTTGGGACGGATGCTTGTGTGGGACGCTACATGTGCAGACACACTGGCACCGTCTCACCTCCAACGGACTACTTCCAAAGCGGGCCAGCGGCGGAAAACGCCGAAAATCTGAAATGTAATAAATATAGAGGCCCCGGCAGAGAGTACGACTTTGTACCCTTTGGTCAAACCCAAACCCTCGACCCTCGGTCCATGGGGTCCCAGTGCTCATAAGTTGTTTGCAGAAATCGCGAAACGTCTGGTCGATTTAACTTGTGACTGAAGAGCTGGCGGCTTTCTCGCGCAACGCATCAGCATTGCAATACAGCGAGGAAATGCCGCCAGCATCCTCGGTACAATGCCTCAAGGGCCTTTTTTAGATTTAACTTAGATTTAATTTAATTTACATAGTTAACGTCCGGTCCAGATCATCTGGTATTTACTTTAGAAAATAAATGATTATTGTTTAAATAAATCGTTGGTAATTGCTTCTAATTAATGATTTGATATCTGATACAAAATCAGTCGTAACTCGGAAAGGGACTCGGCAACAGTGGTAGCTCCCATAGAGACTTTTGTTCAGGACGTTAAAATCTATATTATATTAAAATCTCAGAATATTTAAGGGAAACCACATTTTCCATACTTTTGGTACGGGGTTCTTTGGAATGGTTGTAAACAAAGCCAATGCTCGTGTATGGAAAATGAAAATGTTTAATATATACTTTTAATTTGTATAAAAAAGGGCGGATAGGGGGGGGGGGGGGGGGCAAAAATTCAAATTCTAGTTAGTAGGTCAAGTGGGGTATCATAGGAAAGAGCTTGAATTGTACATTCTAAAACAGTTTTTCTTTTTTTTTCTACGATGGTAAAATTTTGATTTATAAAGAAAAATGTTGAAAAAAATACCATTCCCCCCCTTATCTCCGAAGTTAACCAAGCGAAAAATTTGAAAATAATATATATGATTAATATTAACGTGAATATTACCGGAAAAGTATAACGAGACCTCTATCTAGCGTAATTTTGTTTTTATTCTCCAAAAATCATATGTTAATTTTGTTTGTAATTTAATACTTCTGTGTTTAATTTTTTTCCTTCCAATTCGTATGAAAGTGTTCTGAAAGTACCTTCTAGCAGATAAAACAAGAATTATCGACATTAATTCACTTGATAAAGAATTATCGCTGAAAAACCAACATACAATAAGGGAAATGTATTAACGTACCACCGTAGAACCCTATCGCAATAAGATGACATACCACTCGAGTTTGAGTGACGGCGGCCTGCCAATTGCGACAGGGTTCTACGGTGGTACGTGAATACATTTCCCTTACTGTAATACCGAGTTCCTTGGTCGCGCAAGTTAGTAACAAAATGCACCGATAAGTGGCGCTGTAGGTACTCATGACTTAACTACACTATGCGTTGTTAAGATTTTTCGAAAATTAATGGGCGGGGTAAGACGGGTGTGTTGTATGATATTTTGTACGGAACCCTCGGTGCGTGAATCAGACTCGCACTTGACTGGTTTTTTTTTACAGTAACCGCGCTTTTTTAAATATTTAACCGAGTCAATTGCAACTCCCGGGCCCGGTTGAGTCGCGTTTCTTCTCTTCGTGTACGCGACTCATCTCGGTCCCGAGCCAGAGTCACTTATGCTCAGTAGTACGGCTATCATAAGACGGCCCGCGAGCTGTGTCGCAGCGAGATAGACTATCCGTCTCCTTCTAATTAGAACGCTTAGAACAGGATAGTCAGTCAGCTCGCGAGGCTGAAAATGATGATTATATCAAGGCGTTTTTTTGCAGTCATTGCGCTGTTTGTAATACTTTAACTGTGTTAAAAGCGTGTTAAGGCCCGGTGTGGCACGGGTACGGGTCGAATTACGACTCTTTGATGTCGAGTGGCCGTTTGTAATTTATAATAACTTTTGTTTAAAAAATAAAATGTGCCGGTTCTTTTCTGACATTATCAACCGACTTCTTAAATTCTCTTCTCAATTTGAATTCATATATAAACGAGCATTATGAGTATTTTAATTTGTCTAGGCTAAACGTTTCCGCCATTGATGAGATTTTTATGAACATTTGAAGAATCCGATCTAATCCCAACAAGTCGCTTTCGTAAATCTAGTGCCTACGCCAAATCTTGGGATATTGTGTCAAAGCGGAGTCCGGGCTTATTAAGGACACAACCGGGAAAACGTTAACTTTAATGCCAACAGCCAGCTAGGTGGGCAGTGCTTGTAGGCGCTTTCCTCTACATACGGTTTTTCGCATGTTATTGGACCTTCATCATCATCGTATCAGCTGAAAGACGTCCACTGGCTGCACATAGACCTCCCCCTAAGAGTGCCAAAGTGAGCGGTCCTGCGCCACCCGCATCCAGCAGCCTCCCGCTAGGGCTACGAAAACATGTAACATCTTTGGCAGTGAATCAAGTGAATGTGTTAATTTGACCTTACTCTCTCAAACCCTGAAGGTCCCTTTCATCATAAAACACCAATCCACTTACCATGAAATAAATCCAAAGCACCCTTACGCAAAAATACTAATTAGTACCCTGTTAACACATTAACGTAAAAATAAAGCAATACATCGTTTACGGGGCCGACCCATACGGTATGCTTCAGAAAAAACACAAAACGGCGTAAGCGGCACACTTTTCTATGCAACATGAGACATTCTTCTTAGAAACATTACGTCGAGTCATCAACTTTCAAAAGATCGCAAGCGGCTTGCATTTGTTTGCAAGATAGGACGTTTCGTTGTAGCCGATAACATACCATAAAGGGAGTTAGGTCGGTGTAATGTCCAGTTACGACTGTTTCCGAAGTAATTAAAGTGATGAAAAATTATGGGCTGGTACGTTTGATTTGTGGATCGGTTATTGGGCTTGCTTATTTATGTGGAAAGTTAACGTTTTTCTTAACAACATAATTATTTGCCACTAACAAGAAGAATTGACCAGACGGATAATTGGGTACTTTTCCTGGATAAAACATACACATGGTGGGGGTGTTCTGCCTTTTCGGCGAACTTTTTTTGTAGACTACATATAGCTATATTTAGAATATCAACACATCAACATAAACAGCGCTTAGTAAATGGCGTAAACAATGCAATTTATTCAGACACGTTGCTATGAACATGAACGAGCGCCTGCGCTTACCCTCTTTTTCGATTATGCAACAATTTAATAGTACATTGTTTAACGAGGGGCGTAAGTGGAATATTGCTAACGAGAGTCTATCAGAAGCCCGACGCCGAAGGCGGAGGGCTTTTGATGACTCGAGTTTGCAATATTCTTACGCCCGTGTTATACACAATGTTTTTCATCACATTTGCGAGGAAATAAATAACTACAAAAGACAGAAAAATCAAATTTTCATACAGCCACACCAATCAAAAATTGACAACTTCACTTCCAGATCAGTGCTAGTGGAGCGCGCAGCTCAATATTTCAACCAATCACAGAGCAGTATTCTTGCGGGGCGGGGCGACTTGACCAACTAGATTTTGTTATTCAACCAATCACACCACAACCAGATTTGTCTTTGACTCAATTTTTTGGGTATTTATCTATTTATGATCTATAATTGTAGTTGCTTCGATACAAACATTTTTGTTTCTCCCCAAACACTGATCCGAATGGCATCGTAAAAAAATCTTAGGTCACAAGCCTATTAAGGTAGAAGTACTAGTGCCCGACATGTCAACAGAAAATACTTATTTGAATCACGATATTATGCTCATTTAAGATGTATTAAACAGTTTCATACGGTTTGGAAGACGAGGTATTTACTCAAGTTACTGATATGGAATTCGTTTCATATGGTGATCTTATAAAAAATCCTGATAATATAAGAATTAGGTAATCAATCCGAATGTACGAGTAAATGGCAGGCGGTTATGATGGCAGTCCCAATAGATGTCAGTTCAGTACAAATGTCATGAATGACAGACTGACATTTATTGGGACTTGAAGGTTTAACTCATTGTCCCAATTGATGGCAGCTGGTTTTAACAAATATGTTCATAACTTATAAATAAGTTATTTATCTTGAAATTGTGATAAGAAATATTGAAGTCACTAACATTTAGTAACTTAAAAATGATGTCGTGATCAATCTTAGTTTATTATTCGCCAGTTAAATTATATTCGTCGAGTACTAGTACTGCGTCGGGCACTAGTACTTCTACCTTACGTTGAAATCAAACAAATTAATCCAAAATCCTATTTTCATAAAACGTTATATATTACTGTCACGACTCGGATTACCCTTTACAGTGTCCCTATTGACCCTTAATGACTTATTGTCACGCAACAGGCAATCAGGACAAAATGGATATCAAGATTATGAATAGTTGATAATAATTAAAACTTGAATTAGACTTTTGTTGGGGTTAAGACAGGAGTATTGTAGATCCCCCTCGAGGGTGCCCGCCTTGTCGGGGCGGGGGGGCTTAGTAACCGTGGACTGCAACCCACGGCGAAGCTAAGAGGCACCCAGGGCCGGCCTGTGTGGGGCCTGCTGGCTGGCCCGAGGAGAGCGCTCCTAGCGGGCTGTGCATTGCCCGCTTAGGATGCGTTGGGCAGGGACCGCAGCAGAGAAGGAGTACCTCCTTATCTTCTGCGGCCGAGGCGGGATCGCAGGGGGAGAGGCGTGTTGGTATAACGGTGCGCCACTCTCCCTACCCCCTGCGAACTTGGCGGGGCCGTTCCGCGGAAGCGGCATTGGTGGGGCCGCAGAGGAGGAGGAATGCCGGTATTACGGTGCGCCGCTTTCCCTATCCTCTGCGGCCGAGGCGTGGTTGGTGGCGGAACCACATACCTGATCCGCCACCGGGTGCTGGAATTTCCCGCACCCATGATCTCCTCGTAGCGGACTCAGGGGGGTCCGCTACTGAACGTGTGGAGATGGAGGAGGCAGGCGCGCCAAAACATCTGGCGTGCCTCTCGTGGAGGGCCTTCGGGCGTCCGCGCTTGTGGGTGGCTGCCGCCGGCGGGGTCGCGGATGTGTGCGCAAGCGTTCCCGTGACCTCGCCACATGGCGGCGAGGCGGCAAGTGGGGGGGTTTTTAGTGGGTATACCGTGAGTCTCATCAGCTTATACGGGAGTCCCACATAACCACTCGGGTCACCCCCTGCACCCGGGTGGTATGCGTAACGCATTTTCCCCCCCTAAACAAAAAAAAAACAAAAAAAAAAAAAAAAAAAAAAGGAGTATTGTAGATCCCCCTCGAGGGTGCCCGCCTTGTGGGTCATCACTCCACATTGTGGGGGGCCTACCCACGCCGCGCCTTCCGGTATGTGGTCACCAGTCGAGAACCTTTCCGCACCAACGGCCATAGGTTCTAAGTGCAATGTGCCCCGCCCACTGCCACTTAAGTTTAGCGATTCGGAGGGCTATATCGGTTACCTTGGTTCTGCTGCGGATGGCCTAATTTCTGATGTGATTACGCAGAGACAATCCCAACATAGCCCTCTCCATTGCCCTTTGGGTGATAGAGCCTTCTTATGAGGCCCATAAAGCGACCACGTTTCAGTGCCATATGTCATCACTGTCAACACACGCTGGGTCAAAGACTCTCGTCTTGAGACACTGCGGGATATTGGACGAAAAGATGTGCCGGAGCTTCCCGAACGCTGCTCAGCCGAGTCGAATTCGACGATTGACCTCTTTCTCGAATAATAATTAAAGGCGACATATCTACACATTTATTTAATCCCTATGTAAGTGGCCAAAGAAAGCGTGAGAAAAACCCGGCTGCAGTCGGCAGCCATTTGTAATTTATAAATCTTAAAATGCGATGGTTATCACTTTAAAAGCAAACAAAAACTAATAGCCAACAATTACTGTTATGAAATCTTACGTAAAACCCCAATTCCATTTTCAAACACACATTAATCGTTCGAATTAAGGACCACAGACAAAGAACAATAGTGTAGTCCCTAATAGAGGCGCGTGAAGTATTCAATAATTCAAATTTGGAAACGCTCTCAGTTGCGCAAGAGTCTGGCGCCGTGAGTAGTCGCTAACCTCGGCCGAGAGAATTATGTGGATACGACTCGATGGCAGTTCATCATATATTTAAGATACTTAAATCATGATTGACACAATATTCCTTAAATAAAAGTACAGTGATAGACATGATATAATCGTTAAAATTAAGTTATGATCGGTATTACAACAATTACAACACTTTACGTTTGATGTACCTAACGTACTTTTTTAGGCAACGGACTGACTTACGTTTGTTATAAAATAAACCTAACCGCCTCAGAAAACACACACATCATCACGTAATCGTATCAGCGGAAAGACACCAACTGCTGGATATATAGGCTTCGCCCAAAGAGAGCCACAAAACATTGTTAATGCTCGTTCAAAAAGTTACCGAATTACGCCTCGGGCCTACTGGTTTCGTAGGGATACTGTCAACTAACGCTTCGACGGAAAATGCAAAATATACAAAATGTAAACATATATTAGTAAACACGCTTTAACCAATAAATGCATTAATTTTCCCTACAAGCAAAATATACACTACACGCAAAATGTGGCGTGGGTATAAAGCGTGCAACAAACTAATATTTTTTTTATTTTTTTTTATTTTCATTGTTCATATTTTTACCCAACTGCGCGACGCAAAGGAGCATAAGTAATGTGTTTGCCAGTCTATGTATGTATGTTTGTCTGTTTCTTTGTGGCACTCTAGAGATCAAACGCGTGGGTCAATTTTAATGAATCACACGTCAACGATTTGTTTTAATCTTGCAGACAAGACAGTAATCTACATTCAAAATGGCGACCACCAGACGCCATATTTATAAAAAGAAATATGTTGACTAACTACTACTATGTGGGGTATCGTTGAATATTATAGGTATTTGAAAATCATTATTAGTGTTATTTAATCATTTTTAGTTTATTTAAACTATCTAAAGTTAGCTTGAAAACAACTTTGGCTTAAATATCCAAAACTTTACTTACAGTCTAAACGGCTTGATAGATTATGGCATATGAGGTGTCGTTGGATTCCTTATAATCGTGAGTGTGACAAATTTTACGACATTTGAAAAATGCAGATGGGATTTTTAAAAATTGTTTTTTTAGTTTTAGTTGTAATTATATCTTATAGTTTAATTGTGTTTGACATTGTGTATTACAATAATTTTGTAAATATAATAAAATAAATAAATACCAATCGTCCAATAGGTCACGAGTTCATGCTTATCCACACTAATCCAACGCTACGTGGCCATTAAACCTTGTAGATTTGCGTAGGAGTCAAAATTTGGGTCGTTTTACTTCTGACGATACTAGTTTATGCAACCTTTGAGTTACTGCTTACAAACAAACAATGTTTTGCATTTTACGTAAAGTCGAAAGTTAAGTTATGGTGAATGGCAAGTTTTAAACGCGATGAGTGTTGGTTTACTTTTTAAATGTTTTCGACAAACGTGCGAGGTAAGTATTGACTTACCTATTTGAATACGTACATTGCAATTGCTTTCTTATTAGTGGTATTTGGTCAGCATTCCTCGACTTTCAACCTGCAGGTCGATCACTTAACGCATTGTATGTACTTCAGGTAGATCTAAATGTCATTTTCAAGGTTCCGTACATCAAAAGGAAAAAACGGAACGCTTATAGGATCATTTTCTTGTCAATGCCCTTTCTCTTGGGAACGCGTGGAGGTATCGAGTTGAAATTGATACCATATACTCAAATCTATAGTCCCTTGAAGCTGTGAATAAATCAAACTTCTAAGTTAACGTATATATCGACACTCTCAAGCGAATCAAAATTTATAGGGTACCTTCCGTTGACCTAGAACTATGAAATTTGGCAAGTAATATCGTTTTATACTACAAGTCCAGTCTTATACTACAGACCAAACGTTTTCTGACCAAAAGTTTTGTTAACATACAGGCAAAAATTGATTGCCAAACCTTTCTTTCTTTAGACTGAGGTCGCGTCATTCAGCCATAAAAGTCAATTCTATGACAAAGAACTTGTTGCTTGGAAACTAGATAACTAGCAAACCAGTCTCCACCAAAGGGTTGATCTTGCCACACGACTTTCGCCAAGGAAAAGGCAAAAAGCAGGTCTGTAAAGTCGATTATTGTATAAACATTTGACAAAGGCGTATGTAAGCTTTATCTTTAACCTTTCCCGAATTCAACAAAAACTTCGTGGAAGTTTCTTTATCGATTCAGACGGGCCTATACCTACGTTTTTACGAAGACGTCTAAATAAATGTTGGACGTTTTGCTATTTCTTATTTGTGATCGAGTCTTAATATTGAGCTTTATTAAATATTAGCTGCCCGCGCGACTTTGCCTGTGTATTGCAAAAAAAAAAATTTGTGGACAATCTTACACAATTTTAAAAAATCCCCTAATAAGCCCAACAAGGCTTGTGTTATGGGTACTAGACGACGATATATTAATTTATTGAATCAGGCGTTACTTTGCGGAAATTCATGATATATTACGAGAACAATATTCCTTTGCTAATTCCGCTAAAAAACGTGCAGGTCGATCAGCGGAGATCAAATGCAACTATTTGCGTATAAACATGCAAATAATAACAGCAAACCACCATCAATAATGAAAAAACCTCGACACATGTTTCGCCTCTCTACGAGGCATCATCAGGAGATGCTGGCAGGAGATGTTGCTTGCGCCACGTCCACTGAGCAAAATCGTTTTTTAGCGGAATAGCAAAGGAATATTGTTCTCGTAATATAGACGATATATTAAATATAAATACTTAAATACATACAAAACATCCAAGACTCAGAAACAAATATTCATGCTCATCACTCATCACATAAATATTTTCCCTTACCGGGATTCAAAACTAGGACCTTCAGCTTCGTAGGCAGCGTCACTACCCACTAGGCTAACCGATCGTGTTGCATCTAAATATAGTCTGTTTCCAACAAGAAAGTCCAATATATACACTGGTAAAATATATTTTTTTAAATCGGTTCTGTGGTTCTCGTGTTCTACATACAATCATACAATCTCACAGACTTTTCCTCTTTACATTAGATAGTATATATATACATAGAAATAATCTCACACAAATCAAACTCTGTCCATAGTAGCTCAATAAGGCTAGTATTATGGATACTAGACGACGATTTATGTACTAAAACGCCGAAAATCTGAAATGTAATAAATATAGAGGCCTCGGCAGAGAGTACGACTTTGTACCCTTTGGCGTCGGGACCCTCGGTCCGTGGGGTCCCAGTGCGCATAAGTTATTTGCAGAAATCGCGAAACGTCTGGTCAATGTAACTGGTGACCGAAGATCTGGCGGCTTTCTCGCGCAACGCATCAGCATTGCAATTCACCGATGAAATGCCGCCAGCATCGTCGGTAAGTACAATGCCTAGAGGGCCTTTTTTAGATTTAACTTAGTTTTAATTTTATTTAGTACACAAACAGTCACATAAACAAATATATTTGGGGTACACATACACATAGGGTACCAACACACATAAAGCATAAAGACCAGGAGCTTCATTAATATAATGATAATAATATTAACAAAACCACCTAATCATGAGACATAAAAGACAAAAAGCTTAAAAGAAAATTACTTACGTAATAAGTACATGGTTCGAATTGAAGGAGATCTCATCATCATCATCATCATATCAGCCGAAAGGCGTCCACTGCTGGACATAGGCCTCCCCCAGAGAGTGCCAAATTGACCGATCCTGCGCCACCCGCATCCAGCGGACTCCCGCGACCTTTACCAGGTCATCAGTCCACCTTGTGAGGGGCCTACCGACGCCGCGCCTTCCGGTGGTCGCCACTCGAGAAGCTTTCCGCCCCAACGGCCATCGGTTCTACGTGCAATGTGCCCCGCCCACTGCCACTTAAGTTCAGCAATTCGGAGGGAAGGAGATCTGAAAAGTAACATTTAGGTACCATATTTATTTGGTCGACAAAACAAGTTCAAGACAATTACAGAAATACATAAAAGATTAGCATAAAAGTTCAGATCTGGACTATAACTCTAAGCATGTGGACATAGAAAAGGCAAAGATAGGTACCTAACTATAATTATTTTACTCAACGTTTTCTTTCTTTGAAACGGATCCTTGCCAAAGCTCATCCAGCCACCTAAAATCTTGGTAGGTACCCAAATTGCGGTTCCAACTTTTCCCTGAACTCCAATTAATTATGACGGATAATGAGCCGATACCAAGGCGAGACGTGAGCGCGATTCCTCATTCCAGCCACTTTTCATAGGCGGAGGGGAATTGATCAAAAGTTTGGGAAACTCCGCTCCTTGGTAGCCAAATCAACTTAGAAGGTGGAAATGAAAAATAGTTTATTCAGTAACTTATAAGATACTCAAATAAATACAGATTGGTGTCTCTTTTTAAACCCCGACGCAAAGAGAGGGCAGTTATAAGTTTTACGTGTCTGTGTATCTGTCTGTGGTATCGTAGCTCCCAAACGGATGGACCGATTTGAATGCGGTTTTTTTTTGTGTCATAGACAATTTTAACCCAAGTGTTCTTAGCTACGTTTCAACAAAATCGGTTGAAATGAATATGTCGGGGGTTTTTCAACTTTTCTAAGTTGAAGTTATTAAGTATCGAGATACAAATACAATACAAATCGTTTATTTGCTGAATACAGATAATAGATGGTGTACATATTTTCAAGTTCAGTATATCCAGCCTGCATGCAGGCGTACAAATTCATGGTTTTTGATTTTAATTATAATAAAGAATGTCAAATACAATGAAAATGTAAATAAATTAGTAAATGGTACAGTTAGAAATATATATATTATTAATCAAGAAAGGTTCATTCCTGGAATATGTCATAAAATCATAATGTCATAATCAAGTTACTATGTCGTTAAAATATTCATTTACACTATAATAGCATTTCCTTATTAACAATGTCTGTAGTAAATATTTAAATATATTATTGGTTTCCAATTTAAACGTCTCGGGAAGGTGATTAATTATTTTTGGCGCCATACCTATTAGGCTCTTGTCCATTAGCGATGTATTGCTAAAATCCCGCTTAACTGTAAGCTTACGAGGCGTAGGTTAAACGTTTGAGTTACCTTTTTGAATGGGAATATGTCAGGGTTACACTTTACAAACACACATGTGTAAAGGTACAGTCTCAAATAGAAGTACTATCCCGTTTTCCGGATGTACCCTAAAGGGTCCCGGGGTCCGATTTTGGCACCTTACCCCATGATTTTGCCAAGGCTATTTATTATTAAAACTAGTTTTCCAAAAGCGACTGCCAACTGGTTTTTCAACTCAGAGGGAAAACTAGATCTTGTTGCGATTAGACCGGTTTCCTCACGATGTCTGTTAATATTATATCATCATCATCATCATCATCATCATATCAGCCAAAAGACGTCCACTGCTGGACATAGGCTTCCCCTAAAGAGTGCCAAATTGACCGGTCCTGCGCTACCCGCATCCAGCGGACTCCCGCGACCTTTACCAGGTCATCCGTCGGTCATCGTCCGGCCCTTGCCGTCTCTCCCTGGCCAGAGGGATAAACACCTAACTTTTAAACGCGCGTTAGGTAGATCCATCTGTCATTTTTCCATATAAAAATTGACGTTTAGATCTACCTGACGCGCTTACAATGCTTTACGTGATCGACCTGAAGTGGAAGAAAGACTGCTGGAAGTGGGATTTTCCGCACGCTTAGCGTACGGTAATTGCTACTTTATAGCCAGTTATGACGTAAAATACTATTACTTGGTGGTATATTATAACCTTCTTATCCTAGTAATCCTACTAATATTGTAAATGCGAAAGTTTGGATGTTTGGATGTTTGTTACTCAATCACGCTTAAACGGCTGAACCGATTTGGATGAAATGTTGCACGAAGATAGTTTATAGCCTGGATTAAAATAAAGGATAATTCTTATCCCGGGTCCACGCAGACGAAGTTAGTAAGTATATATTTTATAAACATTGGTAGCAAACAACAGAACAGCCCGCTTGTTGGGAAGCGGTCACAGTTGCAGACTAGCTTGCAAATGCATTTGATAACATGATGTCCGGATAGTTTTATTCTACATACTCCGTTACCACTGTCCGTTGGTTTCACAAAAAAACATTGTAAGCAACCCTGAAATGTTGTAAAGCGCCTATAAACAGCCCCCCTATTCTGTAACTTGTTTTAAGCTCCGTCAACGCTCAAATAAATCTTGACGCCGCGATGCGTAGTAACTAAGCGTAGGTAGAGGTCTAGTTTCGTTAGGCGTGACGCGTGTGGTGGGGCGCATGATCGCTTAGCGAATAACAGCCCTGTACAAAATAGTTATTTACGATACAAGTGCAGAAAATAGGAAATAGGAACGAGTTGCGAATTACCTATTCGCACGTGTATCGTACAACGTTTTACAGTACATTTATGGCTCTTTAAAGTTTCAACATATGCATGAAAAGTGCTCATTTCCGCACTCGTGCGGAAAAGTAACACCATGTGTACTGTAAACAATTTTCCCCGTTTCAACGGCCCATAAGGGACGTCATATTGCATCAGAATAATTTTAATCTATTTGGGGAATGTTTTAAGTTGAATTATACTCACCGCCGGGGCTCGTCATTACGATTATCCCATTGGATTAAATTTAAAATAAAAACGAGGATGTACATAGTCTTTTAGTACTGTAGTTTACGTCATACACGGAACTATGATACACAGGACAAGCTATGGTAATAATAATACGACGTCTGAGCGAGATAGTAGCATATTCAATTCAATTCAATTTTTTTTTTCAATTGAAAGTGATTATATTTATTGAAATAAAAATACAAGATTATAATTAACATTAACTAAGATAAATTAAAACTAAGTTAAATCTAAAAAAGGCCCTCGAGGCATTGTACCGAGGATGCTGGCGGCATTTCCTCGCTGAATTGCAATGCTGATGCGTTGCGCGAGAAAGCCGCCAGCTCTTCGGTCACCAGTTACATCGACCAGACGTTTCGCGATTTCTGCAAATAACTTATGCGCACTGGGACCCCACGGACCGAGGGTCTCGACGCCAAAGGGTACAAAATCGTACTCTCTGCCGAGGCCTCTATATTTATTACATTTCATTTTTATTTTTATTTCGGACAAAGTCCATACCGTGTTAGTAACATACTACGTACTATGTAAATTAATTTACTAGTATTATGTAAATTAATTTAGGCTTCTATACATTGGGGCATGCAGCTGCACCCAGTACTTTATCCACGGTGAGTCCCACCGGTCGGCCAGCGAGCACAGGATGGTATTAAAGCTGGCGCGCCACCGTCTCAGCAGCGAGCTACATCGTTTCCTCCGGGGCTAGCACTACTGACGCCGCACCGCGACGCGAGTCGAGAAAGATCTACCCCCCTTTTTCTAATTTGTACGGTGCGAGTGAGATAGGAGACGCTTAGTCGCGCGAGAAGCGACTGAGCAGCAAGTTGTGCTAGATGTACTGATGATCGCGTGTAAATCTCATTTCGGTTTTTATGTAATTTAATTTCTTTTTATGTCTTATTTCTGTCTTTTGTTACTGTAATGTATTAAATGTGTTACGTACCATGTTCTCACTGGATGGACCCAACCGAAGACCAGCGCTGGCTGCAAAGCCAGCATCATGCTGAGTTGGGCCCATTTCGTGACACGGCACAAATTCTTTTTAGGGTTCCGTAGCCAAAATGGCAAAAACGGAACCCTTATAGTTTCGTCATGTCCGTCTGTCCGTCTGTCCGTCTGTCCGTCTGTCCGTCTGTCCGTCTGTCCGTCTGTCCGTCTGTCCGTATGTCACAGGCATTTTACTCGAAAACTATAAAGTGTATTTGAATAAAATTTTGAGGATAGGTGTATTTTGTTAGCCGCTACATAGTTTTGTAATTAAAATGACAAAAAACATTTTTTTTTAGGGGTGCACTCCATACATAAAACTAAAAGACAAATTTTTTTTTTTCATTGTGACCCCTCGTGCGGCACATCAATCGATAGGCCTTTCAAAATAAATATAAGGTTTCTTAGCATTTTTTTGATTAAGTGAATAGGGTCGGAGATAATCGCCCCGAAAGTCACTAAAATTCTGTCCCCCCCCCTCTAATTTTTGAACGGTGTATTTTAAAAATATGGAAAAATTCATGGACATAGGGCTTATTAATTTCATTCACCGAAAATTGTTTTGAACAAGATCAGTTCAGAGGTTTTCGAGATATTGCTGAAAAACTGCCTTCCTCAAAGAAAAGGACGTAAGTGCCGTAAAATTTCTGTGACGATACGACCTTTTTAATAGGCACTGAACCCTTTGTTTTGCGTGGTCCGACACGCACTTGGCCGGTTTTTTTTTTCTTGTGTTTTTGTCTTGTAATATTGTACCTATGTTGTGTTGTGTTACGAATAAATGTTGATTTGATTTTTTGATTTTTGATTTGATAAGTGTGACAGATAAGGAAATAACATTCGTTGTCCTTGTCATAGTTCCACTTTTTTTTATTTGCCACAACTGATTTAGTATGAAGTTTTTTTTTTAATTTTAATGTAAACATGGCGTTTATGAACAGACTAAACAGCTAAATTATATTTTTTGACTGTATTAAGACAAAAGTCTTTGGTTATATTTGTTTTTTGAGTAGTGTATTTTTTATTTCATTGCATATTATGTTTGTGACAGTGGGCTGGGCTTAAGTGGCAGTGGGCGGGGCACATTGCACGTAGAACTGATGGCCGTTGGGGCGGAAGGGTTCTCGAGTGGCGGCCACGTACCAGAAGGCGCAGCGTGGGTAGGCCCTCCACAAGGTGGACTGATGCCCTGGAGCCGTAGCATGGTTGGCTTTGTCACGCGATAGGTGATAGGATAGAGCGTGCGTCACTGGCTGACACCGTTCGATAGAACGAGACGACGCTCTTATCTTGTCACTTGTCGCGTGATAAGGCCAACCATGCTACGGCTCCTGGTAAAGGTCGCGGGAGTCCGCTGGATGCGGGTGGCGCAGGACCAGTCAATTTGGCACTCTTTAGGGTAGACCTATGTCCAGCAGTGGACATATTTCGGCTGATATGATGGTAATATGTTTGTAAAAAGCACTATACATGCCTGGCCGTGAAAAGGGTTTGCCGGCTTTGTATACCTACTTACCCGCCAAGCCCTTCTTTCCCGGCGTCTGCAGTAATGTACTATTACTAGAGATACTTCTGCAGCCGCAGTCAGTTAGTACCGTATTTTTCCCATCAATGAAAGTCACGGGATGAGCACATGTGGGGCTCATCGATGCATCTATCATCGGAACAATGCAAGGTCGGTAGTGCAAGTATTTAGACCTCACCGCTGCGGGCGCGGAGTCACGAACAAACTTAACAATGGAGGTGGTAGTTATCCAACGTAAACAAGGCAAACACGTAATGGGGAATGGATGAAAATTTTAAAAGTGCCTGATTATTTTTTTGGTGATAGGAATTTCCTTAGCACCAGAAAAAAGTTTCATATTTTTCGGCTACGTCAATAATTTTTGTAAAATATAAACAGTTTCCTCACTCACTGTTTGAGTCAAGGACGGTCAATAGACACTTTCCTTGATCCGTCTCATATTACAAAAAAATATCTCAAATATCTGTGGTAAACTGACACTGGTAATGGTATTGACAGTTGCAGCAGCTACATATGTCATTACCAGTGTCAAATTACCACAGATATTTAAGATATTTTTTTGTAATATATGAGACGGATCAAGGAAAGTGTCTATTGACCGTCCTTGACCCAAAACGTAAGTAATGAAGCTGTCAATATCGTTGCCAGTGTCAGTTTACCACAGATATAATAAGATTTTTTTTTTATATGAGACGGATCAACTTGTTTTTATTTTTCAAAAATAATTTACGCTGCTGAAAAATTTGAATTTTTTTCTGGTGCTAAGGAAGGTATCAGCAAAAAATATCAGGTACTTCTGAAATTTTCAACCATTCCCAATTATCGTAAATAAAATTAGTGAGAAGTCGGAGGAAGGAAAAGTCTCTTAGACTGTTAAGTTTTCTTATAAGAACTACTTATGCGATTTCAAAAACATTTCACCCATGAACCTACAGAATAGAATTTCTGGATGGGTCCATCCAGAAAGTCAGTTATACATATTATCAAGGGTTTGCATTTGCCTGTGTTCTTTGCAATAACCGGACGAAGCCGCGCGGGCAGCTATTCGCAGAGAAAGGAAGACGAATTTGTCCGTAATTTTTTTAATGTTATATGCTTATATGAAACGAGGTAGAGGTATAAAAACCGAACAAGTGCGAGTACAACTCGCGTGATGAGGGTTCCGTATTTAATCTAAATTTCATAAGTGTTTTTGAATACTCAAACTTCTTATAGGTTTTCCTGTAAGCTTTAGGCAAGGAACTAATTTCCATATTTTTTTCAGAATTTCAATCTTAGTAGTTTCGGAGATAAGGGGGGGCGGTGGACAATTTTCGTCTTCTTTCCTAAATTACTTCAAATCTGTTTTAGCTATAATTATAAAAAGTATATATCTGACATGCTTACAACAACCCCTTTCATTTGATATGTCACACAATACAGTTTGCAAAACTTTTTTTTAAATTCAATCGGTTCAGTAGTTTCGGAGCAAATCGGCTGTGACAGACGGACAGACAGACAACCGAGTGATCCTATAAGGGTTCCGTTTTTTTCTTTTGAGATATCGGAATCCTAAAAACTACATTTGTCGTTACAACGGACCGTACAGGTACGACGTTTATACGATATACGCGTAATCTCAAAGTCAATCTGCGATTAAAATCAATGATCATGGTTTCGATTGATATGTATCTATCTGTCAATCTGCTTAACACACTTGCGCACACGTTGACATTTTTTGACTGTGATTCCGTATGACGATAAAGTTACTTTAAAAATTCATTATCTAACTCAACAAAGGTGGTTAAAGTTTTTCATCTACGTCTTGCAAATCATCATGATCTTTCTAGCGTTTTTAAATCCCGACGCAAAAAGAGGGGTGTTATAAGTTTGACGTGTCTGTGTGTCTGTCTGTCTGCGGCATCGTAGCTCCGAAACACTTCTACAAAATCGGTTTAGCCGTTTTTGGGATATTGAACTTTGAAATGAAAATGTTGGGAGTTTTTCAACTTTTCTAAGTTGTAGTTATTTCCGGCAATAGAGTACCTACGGGATCCGCTTTGGCACCTAATCCCAATATTCGGTGTAGGCACTAGTTTTACGAAATTGTCTGCCATCTGACCTTCTAACTCAAAGGGAGAACTAGCCCTTATTGGAATTAGATCGGTTTCCTCACGATGTTTTCCTTCACCAAATGAGAATGAGTTTGAATAAGAATATTAATATGTCAAAATAAAGTTTTATCGGTAATGCAAATAAATGAAATCTATATGGAATCTTATCAGAGTTTAATAAATAATTTTTATATGACATAATTAAGTATTATTCGGTATTGCAAATAAATGAAATATTTTACAATACAATACATATGCATATTATTTTTTATTTTCCAAAAAAA
Source organism: Epinotia nisella (assembly GCA_932294315.1). NCBI lineage: Eukaryota > Metazoa > Arthropoda > Insecta > Lepidoptera > Tortricidae > Epinotia > Epinotia nisella. Next base: position 10,280,565 of record OW028696.1, on the reverse strand, counting down.
ACAGCAGGTACATGGGAATTAACCTAGATATAAACTTTTATAGACAACAGACGGTCTTGTCGCTAAAGACCTCTTCCAGACAACCTTGACAATTAAAAAAAGCGATAAGAGGAAAAATGCAAGAAAAATAGTTATTAAGTTAAATACGCTGAAATTGCCGCATCCACTTAAACAATAACTCTATATCTTATCGTCTCGCTTCGCTCACTCCCGTGGGAGACGTGTAAGTACGAGCGAGTAAAAAGAACAATGCATACAATAGCATTGCGGAAATCAAGCTGGAATGAATATGCTTACTGAGGTTCCGTACTTTTACGATCATCATCATCATATCAGCCGAAAGACGTCCCCTGCTGGACATAGACCTCCTCCAAAGAGTGCCAAAGCGCCTGCGCCACCGGCATCCAGCGGACTCCCGCGACCTTTACCAGGTCATCAGTCCAACTTGTGGGGGGCCTACCCACGCCGCGCCTTCCGGTACGTGGTCGCCGTTCGGGAACCTTTCCGCCCCAACGGCCATCGGTTCTACGTGCAACGTGCCCCGCCCACTGCCACTTAAGTTTAGCGATTCGGAGGGCTATATCGGTTACCTTGGTTCTGCTGCGGATAGCCTCATTTCTGATGCGATCACGCAGAGATACTCCCAACATAGCCCTCTCCATCGCCCTTTGGGTGACTTTGAGCCTTCTCATGAGGCCCATAGTAAGCGACCACGTTTCTGAAACATATCCAGTTTGCTGTCGCTGTCCAGTACATCATTGAGAAGAGCCAAGGCATGGTGCGGTGGTGAGTGCGATAGGGCACGATTTCGCGCCGCCGGGACAGCAAATATAATGCGGCGACGGGGACGGAGTTGAATACTGGGGATAGGACGCACTTGGAGTGAAATGAGGGATAACGAAGAAGGGTTACTAAATCGAATTATTCCACTTACGTCAGCTGCCACTTAGGCCAGATTTTATTTTTTCATACATCAAAATTTATGAAATTCCGTATATGTCAGAAAATCAAAACGGCTGACGTAAGTGGAATATTTTATTGCCAATTTGGTCAGGTCGGTTAGGACAGATGTTTTTAATCCACTTATGTCAGTTTCCAGTTTGGACAGTTTTTATATATGCCACTTCGTACGCGTATAAATTATGAATTACATGATATGCTTACATTTAACCATACCTACTACTGTAACAGTTCAAATTCTCTTCGAATCTAAAAAAACACCCTCATAAAATGTGTCGTCAATAATATTTAATTATATTGATGTACTTAATCGTTATTGCAAACGAAGTACCTAAGTACTGATAGTAGAAGAAGAAGTACTAAAGCCGGAATTTAAATATTAGATTTCATAATTGAAACAAATGGCCCGAGGTAGGTCATGCTTTCCAGGTATGTCAGTCTTTTTGTCGATATTGGAATCCAATTAGGTCAGAGATGTCCTAAATGGAACAAAAATATTTCTGACCTAAGTGGCAGCCGACGTAAGTGGAATAAATCACTAAATTGATGACTGTTTAAGAAAATGTAGTCATTTCAAAGTTTTATGTGTAAGCTCTGTAGTACATGTGGTTCCTTTTATCAGGCAAAACTGCCTTCGGACCCCTTAAACGTGAATACAGTTAGCGCGGAATGCTCGCGTGCTCGCGAACATTAGTTACTGTGTAATTGGGGACGATACGGTTGCGGTACGGTGTAATTGGTGTCATTTGATATCTTGGAACTTTCACACTATGCACGATCTGGTTTCGAGAAAATATTTATTTAAATAGACGCCATATCAGCTTACACAGAGTGCGACAACAAGGTGTTAAAATGCAAAACGATTGTGATTATCCAATTGTATATGAAACCCAAGTCTATCAGAAGCCCGACGCCGAAGGCGGAGGGCTTTAGATGGCTCGAGTTTGCAATATTCTTACGCCCGTGTGTTTTTCATCACATTTGCGAGGAAATAAATAACTACAAAAGACAGAAAAATCTAAGTTGACACAGCACCAATCAAAAATTGACGAAATCGACAACTTCACTTCCAAATCAGGGCTAGTGGAGAGCGCAGCTTCAATATTTCAACCAATCACAGAGCAGAATTCTTGTGATTAGATTTGCTTAAACCAATCAGATCACACACAAGAAACAATTTAGGCCATTGTCCTTCTGTATACAGGCATGGAATAACCATTTAGGGGCAAGTGTGATGAAAATTTAATAACATTAGAACTTCTTATATGATACTGCGTATTGCAAAGAACGCAGGCAAACCGACGGGATAAAATATAGCATAACTATCCAGAAAATCCATTCTACACACAAGTGAAATTTGTTAAGCGGTCCCGGAGATTACCCATTACATACAAACACACAAACAGACAAATTAACAAAGCTACAATCTCCTCCTCCTCTTTATAATACTAGGCCGTCGCTTTGCGCACTATTGCTCACCAGGCCACTCGGTTTTCGGCCATCAGGGTACGTATTTTTCCCAAGTTTCCTTAGCACCTTGCCATTGTCGCCTGTCGGTAGGCGACTCGACAGTTGACGCTGCGCTCGAACGTTCCCTCATACATTTCCGTACTGTACAATACTATCGCTCTATCGCCGCGTCACTGACGCTGCGTTAGTGACGCCGGAGCCGTGCTGGACGGAAGTCCACCTCATACGGATCAACGCGACCAAGGCGAGGTGACCGACGACCCAAGCTTCATGCTACGAAACCATACGGGTGCGATATCCGCAAGGTGTTCAGGCGGCGTCGCGCGACGACACTGCCTCAGCCCTGCCCTGCTAGCATAACTTGACTCTCAACTCTACTCGCGCGCGAGATAGACTGTCCGTCACTTTTTGATTAATGCTGTTAAAAGTGACAGAAGTCTATCAAGCGCGCGAGTAGAGTAGAGAGTCAAGTTATGCAACATAGCAGGTCTGCTAGCTTAATTTGACTCTGCTCTACTCGCGCGCGTGATAGGCTGTCACTTTTTGACAGCATTAATCAGAAAGTGATGGACAGTCTATCTCGCGCGCGAGTAGAGTTGAGAGTCAAGTTATGCTAGCAGGGCTCGAGCGACAAGGCTGCGACGTGGTTGCTTGCATCGGTCAGTGTTTCAGAGAGACGATGATGCGGATATGGAGAGGGAACGCAGGGCTTTGGCGGTTAGATGTAACATGCTGACACGTAGGTTTGCCCGTTGTAATGGGAATGTTAAAAATACTCTTTTCAAGACTTTTTGTCAGTCCTTTTACACGTGCAGCCTATGGACGAACTACACTAAAAAGTCGCTCGCGTGTCCAGTACAACAATGGCTTCAGAGGGTTGATGTGTGTCACGGTACTGCAGCGCATCTGGGATGTTCGCATTGGCACGGGTCGATGGTGTCAGTGCCATTATCAGAAACAGAACCGCATCTCTCATGCGTTGTGTGCGTGATAGTTCTAAAAGCCTTCTTTAGCTTATTTGGGACAGTCCTGCTTGCGCGGTATTGAGACACTGGAACGCCCTACTTATAGGTTAAGAGGTTCAGTTTATAATTTAGTGTAACTAACATATTAAGTTTTTTTTTTATTGCTACTAATATGATTATGGACATGAGTCTGAAATTCTCTTCTATATCTATTTTGAATTTGAATAGTAATCAATACAAAGCAGTGGTTCGTGTGTCGCGTTCGCGCGTCGCGGTTGCCAATAACCGAATGCTACTTTACTGCTTCTGTGAACTCATCATCATCATCATTATCATATCAGCCGAAAGACGTCCACTGCTGGACATAGGCCTCCCCTAACGAGTGCCAAATTGACCGGTCCTGCGCCACCCGCATCCAGCGGACTCCCGCGAACTTTACCAGGTCATCAGTTCTTTCAACTACTTCGGTCCAATATGTCGGCAATCCTCAACGATAATTATTTCTTCCATGCGTCCCACAACTGTAAAATGGTGCAGACTATCAGAAATATCTTATGGATTGAAATATTATAGTATACTTCACCTCACGTTGGAGAAATTGCTACCTATACGCAACAATGAAAGCAAAAACTGATTTAGTTATTAAAGGCGCAATTTGTTTCTAAATATAATGGCTTACGTCTTTTAGAAATCAAGAAAGCCGAAACACGTGCCATACAAAAAACGTTAATGTCTTTATAAGCATCAAACGACAAAAACACAGTTTCAACATTTGCCTACAAACAAATTTATATCATTAATGTACAACAATGTTATTAAATGCGTCCAGAAAACATTCACTTTGCGCACCGTGCACTAAACGACTTTAAAACCAACAGACTTAATAAAATTAACAATTTTGAATTTTATTGCAATGGATCAAAGTCGAACTGAAGTTTAATTCTTGTTTCTATATTTTTAATGACGAAAATGATTATTTTGACCGCATCAAATAAGTTTGTGGTAATTTAAATACCACATCAAACGCAAGTATTCATTACAATGATAGAATGTTGACAAAAAACGTACACCTGTCAAGCCGCGAGCAACTGTCAAAATGATGAGCCGAGACAAGATGGACGTGCGTTGAAAGTATCATAGGGTTAAGTGTTGCTAGGCTATTGTAAGGTTTGCGAGTAATTAGTTTATTATAGACTTAGCTGCTGTCCGCGCAGCTTTGCCCGCTTATTACTAATAACCCTAGAGCATACATAACTCTTGGGCGGAAAGGATCTCGAGTGGCGACCACGTACCGGAATGCGCAGCGTGGGTAGGCCCCCCACAAGGTCTGATGACCTGGTAAAGGTCGCTGGAGTCCGCTGGATGCGGGTGGCGCAGGACCGGTCATTGTGGCACTATTTGCGGGAGGCCTATGTCCAGCAGTGGACGTCTTTCGGCTGCTATGATGAGGCTTAGCTGCTGTCCGCGCAGCTTTGCCCGCTTATTACTAATAACCTTAGAGCATACATAACTGGAGTAGCCTTATGTCGTATTTGCGTACAAAAATGTCTGCCTTGCAAATCATCATCATCTTTCTAGCGTTTTTAACCCCCGCCGCAAAAAGAAGGGTGTTATAAGTTTGACGTGTCTGTGTGTCTGTAGGTCTGTCTGTGGTATCGTAGCTCCAAAACGAATGGACCGATTTGAATGCGTTTTTTTTCGTCCGAAAGCTGACGTGATCGAGATGGTTCTTAGCTCAACGTTTCAACGAATTCGATTTAGCCGTTTTTGGGATATTGAACTTTGAAATGAAAATGTTGGGGGTTTTTATAATTTATCACACGTGTTTGCCTAGGTTCTTTGCAAAACGCGAGCGAAGTTTTAAACATTTCGGTCCGTGGCTCATTTTGACCCTGTATATAGACCCATAGAGGAGTGTTGGTGCCCACACTTATGTATGGTAGTGAAAGTTGGGTGTGGCAGAAAAGACATCAAAGTCGAGTGAATGCAGTAGAAATGAGAGCGTTGAGAAGTATGTGTGGAGTGAAATTGAGTGATAGAGTCAGAAACAGTGTGATAAGAGATAAGTGTGGAATGGATGGAGATATAGTCACGAAAATTGAGAAGGGTATGTTAAGGTGGTTTGGGCATGTAGAGAGGATGGATGAAAGAAGATTAACGAAGAGAGTGTATGTAAAAAGAGTGGAAGGGCAAGTTGGAAGGGGAAGACCTAGGCGAACTTTCTCCGATCAAATTGGAGAAATCTTACAAAAAGGCCAGGTCAAAAGTACCCTAAACCGACGAGCATGTTTGAGAAATGTTATGAAGGTGAGTGAAGCGAAAGTGGTTTGTCAGGATCGTAGCAAATGGAGACCCGTGATCTCTGCCTACCCCTCTGGGAAAGAGGCGTGATTATTTGTATGTATGTATGTACCTATGTATATAGACCCCGGAGCCACTGTTATCTCACCACACCCACCTTTAATAAATAACATAAAATAACTTATTATAAATCAACACGTTCCAACCGACAGCTATAGTTGTCGTAAACACAATATACCAACACTGTTATCAAAAACATATCAATCATAGGAAAGAAAGTGTATGTCTTGATTAATATAAGAAACTCCTATCGTGGTTGGATAACTACTATAATACAATGCTGTGGATATCTATACTTATCCATTGGTACTAGATATTTATATTTATAATGCGAAAGTAACTCTGCCTGTCTCGATTTATTAAGCCGCTGAATTGATTTAGATGAAATGTAGTATGGAGATAGCAATCCCGGAGTCGCCTTGAAATTTGTCAAGAATGCATTATAAGTTATTTATAATCATGTAAGTATTTTGATTAACATTAAAATGTTCTTGGCCCCATTCTGATACATGTTTTCGACGTCTTGGTTTGTACTTATGTAAGTATATCCTTGCAAAAATTACTCAGAGTTAGTACATGTGATTATGTCTGTCAATCCAGAGCACATTCACACATCTTTAGTGGATATTCACCTCTAACCTTTTGGGGCAATTTTTGTGTTGAATATGACACGTATTTGTGATTTCAGATTTGTTAGGAATAATTGTTATTCCACGCTGCGCCTTCCGGTACGTGGTCGCCACTCAAGAACCTTTCCGCCCCAACGGCCAGCGTGGGTAGGCCCCCCACAAGGTGGACTGATGACCTGGTAAGGGTCGCTGGAGTCCGCTGGATGCGGGTGGCGCAGGACCGGTCATTGTGGCACTCTTTGGGGGAGGCCTATGTTCAGCAGTGGACGTCTTTGGGCTGATATGATGATGATGATGATGAATTGTTATTCCTGCTTTCTTGTCTCTGGTTATAAATGCACTTGAATTGCTATAGGTGATACAAATCATTATATTTTGCTCAGTAGGTACGTTTAGCACAAATTACTGCCAATTCGCGTTGCAAGCGACTAAGCTACTCTGGTAGATTTTCTCGTCTCGCGTCGCGTCTTCAGCTAGCTATACGGGGTGGGCCCTGTAACAGGAGCAAATATTTAAAAGGAAGCTTCCTAAGAGCATCTGTAGTAACCCCTTTTGTCCATTTCTTTAAAAAAAAAATAACTCGGAGAGAAATTGATCTAAAGTTATGACCTCCGAGTAATGTATCTTGGCACCACGAGCACAGTAGTCAATGCAGATTTTGAGGTAACATCATTCAGTGAGTCATAATAGTTTTTGCGTTTTGGTTTTAAAAGATATTTTTGTGATTTTTTAATATTTTTCATTTTTTTGGTGTTTTTGAAATAAAAAGTTACTTATATACTTAAGTTAAAGAAAAAAAACCCAAAAAAGGTTTTTTTTTAATTAAAATCACTTATAAACTTTTGCTTACAAGCTTATTAATGTACCGTTTAATTTTTTGTTCCTGTTACTTGCCCTTAACCAAAGTGACGACTGAGGCCATAAACCATAGGCTCGCTTTATCTCTTTTGCATTGTCTTTCTTTATGGCCTCACTCGTCACTTTGGTTGAGGGCAAGTATAGTATTCGCAACACCATTTGGCGAGTCGGGCAATAAAAGTAACAATGAAACCTTTTTGTGCGTAATAATAGCGTGATTCAAATATTTTACGACCTGACTCGCCACTAAATTTTTGCGGCTTGCAGTCGACGCCAAAAATACGTTTACACTTTTGCACCTTATTCCATTGCAATAAGGCGAAGTGATGACGCATATCACGGAAACGTGGTCGCTTACTATGGGCCTCATAAGAAAGCTCAAAGTCACCCAAAGGGCAATGGAGAGGGCTACGCTGGGAGTATCTCTGCGTGACCGCATCAGAAATGAGGCTATCCGCAGCAGAACCAAGGTAACCGGTATAGCCTTCCGAATCGCTAAACTTAAGTGGCAGTGGGCGGGGCACATTGCACGTAGAACCGATGGCCGTTGGGGCGGAAAGGTTCTTGAGTGGCGACCACGTACCGGAAGGCGCAGCGTGGGTAGGCCCCCCTCAAGGTGGACTGATGACCTGGTAAAGGTCGCTGGAGTCCGCTGGATGCGGGTGGCGCAGGACCGGTCATTGTGGCACTCTTTGGGGGAGGCCTATGTCCAGTAGTGGACGTCTTTGGGCTGATATGATAATGATGGTGATGAATAGTGTAAACGTATTTTTGGCGTCGACCGTACCTATAGCTGCCATATTTATTGGAATTGATAGGTAAGTTGAATATTCATATTCAGTTGCAGAATAGAGGCTAGGGCAATATAGCGCAGGTCGGCTTCCGTGGATAGTTGTGCCTTAATAATGTCTTTCACGAGTGTAAACGGCAAAGTTTTGTCAGTTTCAAATATTTACCTACCCGCCGGCGGACGTGTGTTACACCGTCTCCCAGAATAAACAGACTCGGAACGGTAATAATACTTCCGAGTCAATAGTAAATTTGATTGAGGATTATTGAAAATATTAATTGATTTCCTCGCATTTTTGGAGAAAAGCACTCAGCGGGAAAGGTAATTCGTGGATTCGTCTCTATTGTCGGATTCAGATTCGCTTCATCCGACAAAATCAACTCATCCACGAATTGCTATTTCCCGGCCTCTGCAATAATGTACAGTCACGAGCGTTAATTTGGGACCCATTTCCTTCAAATGTTGTTAGAACATTTACAATGCAATAAGGTCGAAAACTTCAGTTCAATAATAATTGTGAAGTGTCAAGATGACACAATTAAATGTCTTATTGAATGGGCCCTTGAATTGATAACGTCTTTGCCAAAAGCTATCATTACAGTTTTCTAATTACGAACATGTGTCATTGTGTGTCACTGTCAGACAAGAAAATTTATTGAAAACTGATATTTTCACAAAATACTATTTTCAAATAACAAATATGGCCGGAGAGAAGACAGGGCCTCTCACACACAATTAGTCGGAAAAAATCGGAAATGATCGTTTGACTCGTTCCGCCCGGTTGACGTCACTGAGCGGTTTCCCCTAGTCACGTATAGTAACGTAAGTTGTCAGCATGGCAAACATTGACACTCCTTTAAAATATTAGCTTTAAATGTCTTCAGTTTGCTATACGATATTCCACCTTAGGTGGGTCCCAAATTAACGCTCGTAACTGTACTATATTGGAACATAATTATGTGACGTAAAGTTACCCTATGGCGGTGGTTTCGGAGATATTGAATGTTTTGTAAAAGTGGATAAAAAGACGATTTCTTTATCGAGGTTTCGAAAACTATAAGATGTAACATTTGTTAAAGTGTTAAGTATTATCTTTATAAGTGTTACAAACAGTTACTATAATTTTCACCTCACCTGCGCTATCACAAGACAGCGCGCGCGAGCTCTCTCAATTTTTCTCGCACTATACCTCTCTTTCTAAGTTTTCCAATAAGAGAGAGACGGATAGTTAGAGAAAAATCGAGAGGGCCTTGTGATAGCCGTGCAGATCGGTAAGGCTTTTCTTTATCGCTCAAAATCTGCGCCCAAAAGTCTAATATATCCGCTGGCGTGGAAAGTGGTTTTGAATTTCGAACGTGACGCTCTATCGCGAGATCCAACTTTTTTCTATACAGGAAAGTGAGGTCATTATCCTGCGTTCAGAAAATGATGGTCTTATGCTAATTATTCATTATTATTATTATGTTAAAATTAATTTAATTATACCTCTTTAGAGACTCATAATTAGACTGACTTATTTTTTTTTAGGCAGGCGTCCGATATTTCATCCATTAGCCCAACCACTAGTCCATCATTTTCATCCAATAACCCGTTTCATTTAGATTGCCGTCGCTATACGTATTTGAAATAATTATGTATGTTAGGAAGAATTTATACAACTACCCAACAAACACTGATAGGCCCAAGGTTACCAGAAGCGCAGGGAAGCTCAAAACAACTTTTTACAGGCTAATAAAAGCGAAAAAGTCGTTCTTAGGAAATTGTATAAAATTCTACAATAAAATTCCAAGACACATTACCGAACTTACTGACTCTAAATTCAAATCTGTCGTAAAACGGACACTTCTTTCAATTATAAGATAAACGACTACATCATGGATAGGAATATTTGGCAGCGATAAAATCTTGCACTAGAAATCTATCGCAAAATAAATAGGCTTTCTACTGTAGCAATGTAATTTTAAAATTTTATAATACTCTGATACTGAAATGATATATTGTATACTGTTTTGAAAAAAATACACCTCGCCGGGTTTTTTACGCCGGTCCTTCTCGAGGCAGAGGTTTACTTTCCGAACCGGTGGTAGTTTATCGACATTCATAGGTGCATGTAATTATGCCTAAATTGAAGAATAAATCACTTTGACTTTGACTTTGATTCCATCAACCAGTAATAGTCCCTATACACCCCAGCGGGTGCTGTCTCTGTGCGCGTCCCATGTCACGGGCAGGGACAGCATCCGCTCGGTGTACTCCTTGCATTCCATTAAATTGTCAAAAGGGCCTCTATGTGTTGGCTCAGTTGGTACTTTGTAGGTACCTAGCCCCACGCACGCCTCCAAAAGGTCCGGGACATCATGTCCCGTGAGCGGGAAAGACTGACTTATAAAGATAAAATAAAAATAAATAAATTAAAAATGTAATTTTCTTTTTCAAAAAAAAATCGCTTCGTGCAAATTTGGAACGCAACGTTTAAAAAGTTAATGTCAATTGGGCTACATAAGCCTTACCTTCCTAAATAACTAGAAGGTATACGGTGCAACAGCCGGCCATTTTAGTTAGCAAACCGACGGATAGTCCAACTTTAAACTTCCAACTCAACGTTACTGCCGCCCCGCACGCCTTGTAATCATGCTCTAATTTTATGCGCTTTGTAGTCAAACAGATCCATAACGTCGTAACCACCTCAACAATCCTATACACATACACCGTTATTGACATTAACAAGTTGTTGTTAACTGCTATGACTAAAGGTAGTAACTTCTATAGTAATCCTTAGGGAGTTATACGTTCTTAAATGGGAAGACTTACTGGGAGTAAATTAGCGAGGCCTAGATTTTCGCGTTGATTACTTGTTTTTAAACGGTTTTTGCAATTTTTCGTGGGATAGAGTAGTTAAGGAAAATACCTACGTACACTCACGCTTGTGTTCCTAAAAAGGGTGTCCTAATTGATTGCGCGAATGTCAATTACGACACCTATTCGAGTTCAATATGTTTGATCGCGCGTTCGAGCGAGTAAAATTCGCGCGAACTTGCGATAATCACGTAGTCGCGTTGTATTAGGACGATCCCGTACCATGTCTGGATTCAATTCATTTCTTTCACTTTGACAGCATTTCTAAATGTTATTTTATTTTTAATGAATTACAGTACCGGTCAAAAGTTTAAGTTCACTCTTTGTTTTAGGTACAAATGAGTACTTTTGGACAATAATTTTTTGCAGTTCGGAAGCCGAAATTTGTTTCCAACTGATCCGTTATTGTTTCCAGAGGTTTGTTTAATTAGTCAGACACAATTCACGTACATTTCTAAACAACGCATTCCCTAAAATCTTATAGGAATGACGGCAAAGGCTGGGCCATATATGGGCTTGCCACTTAAAACGTACAATGATCAGATACAATGTTGGTTTTTAGGGAATCAGTTGTTTAGAAATCTACGTAAATTGTGTCTGACTAATCAAACACATCTCCGTAAACAATAACGAATCAGTTGGAAACAATTTTCGACATCTGAACTGCAAAACATTATCGCACAAAAGTACAAATTTGTACCAAAAACAAAGGGTGAACTTAAACTTTTGACCGGTACTGTACATATTGCAATTTTGTTTTCATTTGATACATTTTAGTTTTACCTAAAGAACTGGATTTATTGATTCAATTGTAATAAAAAATAAATTGCAATTTAATATCCATATGTGCGTCTAGTAACGCATTTTTTTAAAATGTAGTTTAATGGGATGTAGAGAAATAACTTTGTGGGCTATATTTACCCACGGGAGAAAGGGAATGGATGATGTAGCATTTGCTGCATTTATTGGTAATAATGTTCTCGAGTGGCGACAACGTACCGGAAGGCGCGGCGTGGGTAGGCCCCTCACAAGGTGGACTGATGCCCTGGGAAAGGTCGCGGGAGTCCGCTGGATGCGGGTGGCGCAGCACCGGTCATTGTGGCACTCTTTGGGGGAGGCCTATGTCCAGCAGTGGAAGTCTTTCGGCGGATATGGTGATGATGATGAAGGTGTTACAGGTCATTGTTTACAATTGTACAATATACAATTATTATGTTTACAATCGTGAGTTTATATCTTCTATATTTTTATCCTATCTGACAAATGGCATAGCCGAGCGATATCAAGCAATAAAACACAATACAAAACGGACACCTATAATAACAGTGCGTATTTATTTATATTAGACGGCTACCTATAGGGCGGGGCGAAAAGACAAGTTAATGACTAGTAAACTTGGAATACACCGGGGATTTTTTCTTTTTTTAGGCAAAGCAATCAACAGTTTTTTACAGCTGACTTTAAACAACGTTAAAGTCGTTTTGTTTTTTATTTAAATGCTATTGGAACCAGTTTTTAAAGAGGATCAAACTCTGTATGGGATCCAGTACAATAAAATTAGAGCAGAACAAAACAGTAAAAATCACACATCGCTAGCGGCAATATAGGCTCATAATAGATTAAATACCGAGAAATCTTAAACTTCTGAGTGATTTTAGGAATGAACACCGTATTTAAAGCAAGTAATGTCGGGTTTAATTTTTGAGTCTGTGTTCCACAAATTTGCATTTTGTAGAAATAGCTTTTTTATTCGTTTCATTTAGAGATAACTCTAATTTGGCCTGGTACGTAATTGTAATTGTTTTTATAGAAATTGATTTGTTGGAGGTCAAAAATATATATATCTTCGGTAAGTTCGTTTAGAATACGGTTAATCTAAAATTGTTTCTATTGGTTCAGAGAAAGTTCAGCGTTCCCTTTCAACTATCCTTTCCATTTTTGACCTTTTCTATTACAAATACTAGCCATACTAATATTAATACCTAATGCGTAACTCTCTACGTGTGTCTCTTACCTTTTGACGTTTAAACCGCTGAACCAATTTCGATGAAATTTGGTATGGGGATAGTTTGAGACCTTATAAAGGGCATAGAATAGTTTTTATTTTGTTAATTACCCTTTTAAGGGGAGAAATGGGAGTCGCAAGTTTGTAAGGAGGTGCAATATAAAAGAGTTCTACGCGGACGAAGTCGCGGGTAGGATTTAGTCATCCTCTATACCTATGTTCCATCGGTATCCACGGCCCCAAGACGGGTTTAGGTACATACATACTTTTGAATTTCATTCCATATGTATACTAGTTACATGGTATAGAAACCGGACAAGTGCGAGTTCAACTCGCGTGGTAATGGTGCAGTAAAATATTGAGAATTTTCCCGTTACTTTGAATACTCAATCTTCTTATAGGTTGTCCTGTAATCTTTAGGCAAGGAACTATTTTCCATATATTTTTCAGAATGTTAAGCCTAGTCTTTTTTCCTTAATTGTTTCAAATCTGTTTTAGCTAAAATTATAAAAAAAAATATCTGTAATGCTTACAGCAACCTCTTTTGCGTAACTTTTTTTTTAATTTTCGAGTTTACCCCCCCAAAAGTGGCCCCCTTGTTCAGAATTCATTAATTTACTTTACGCGTCCATCTTTGGGTTACCAATTTACATATGTTCACTATATTTCAACTCAATCGGTCCAGTAGTTTCGGAGCAAATCGGCTGTGACAGACGGACAGACAGACGCACGAGTGATTCCGTTTTTCCTTTTGAGGTACGAAACCCTAAAAAGCCAAAGACCGGTAGGTAGTGTGCCAAAACGTGCCCACTATATCACCAGCCCAACCTTCAATCGTTGATGCCGACGCGATTATGTCGATACAGTTCTATTCAAACTCTCTGTAACACCATTTATACGGTCAACGCTATTGTCAACCCTATTCCCCAGGCATAAGGTTGAAACCATGTAGGTACATGTTATTAGACGGGAATACGCTTAACAATGTGAGAATCGTGACGAAGTGATCGTATCCTTGTTTGTACTGCTTTATCTTTGTTATCGAGGTTAGAAAGAGTTTTAGTTTTAAAAGTGGCAAGTGGATTTATGGCATGTGATGATGTAGTCCCGGCCGATTTAGGCCACAGCGACTGCATTCAGATACAGAACTCATTGTACGCGCGTCAGGTTGATCTAAATGTCAATTTTTATACGGAAAAACCGGCCAAGTGCGTGTCGGACCACGTAAAACGAAGGGTTCCGTACCTATTAAAAAGGTCGTTTCGTCACAGAAATCTTGCGGCACTTATGTTCCTTTTCTTTAAGAAAGGCAGTTTTTCAGATATATCTCGAAAACCTTTGAACCGATCTTGTTCAAAATAATTTTCGGTGCATGAATTTAATAGACCCTATGTCCATGATTTGCTGATAAACCTTATATTTATTTTAAAAGGCATGTCGATTGCACACGTGGGCTTACAATGAATAAAAAATAACTTTTAGTTTTATGTCTGGAGTGCACCCATAAAAATTTTTTTTTTAGTCATTTTAATTAAAAAACTATGTAGCGGCTAACAAAATGAACCTATTCTCAAAATTGTATTCAAATACACCTTATAGTTTTCGAGTAAAATGCCTGTGACATACGGACAGACGGACAGACGGATAGAAAGAAAGAAAGAAACAAAATACATTTATTTGTGACAAACACATAAAAACTAACTGTAGACACAATACACACAAACACATTTGCCACGAAATGGTCACAACTCAGCGTGTTGCTGGCAGCGCCAGCGCTGGTCTTCCGTTGTGACCATTAGACGATAGACGGACAGATGGACATGACGAAACCATAAGGGTTCCGTTTTTGCCATTTTGGCTACGGAACTCTAAAAAAGACAGTTGGATCTACGTAACGCGCGCGTTCGGAACTACGTGATTACCCCCCTGTACTACTGTATCAAATTTGTGTTTTCTTTTGTTATTTTTTATACCTTATATTTTCTACCTTATATTTGCTAGTATCAGTGTGCTTTTCTATATCTAAAGAAAGTTTCGTCCGAACCTCAAAAAACGTATTTGTGCATATCACGTGTCAGGTTTTGATTGGTCGTCGATGAAACTCTGGCAGCCTTTTGATTGCGTAAATGCGTAGGCACCTTCTTTGTGTGAATGAATAAACCTTCAACTATGTTTTGTTTAATTTTAAAGTTCATTGAATCTTGCTCTTTGTATCAATGGTGCCCCTTTACCCCTACCATCATGCAGGCCGTACGCTTGTTTGTCACCGTCATTATAAACAATTGAATTTGGTTCACTGTGTACCAACTAGGCTATACTGGTGGTATTTGTACTTTTATAGATTACATTAGATTAGATTATTTATTTCATGATAATAAAAAAATACATTACAAATTTGCATACGATTGTCAAAAATAATAGGACGATGTCAAAAAATGTAAAAGTTTACAACAATGAGGAAATAGAAATGTAAAACAAAAATACAAAGCACGAACGATAATTGGATCTAACGTGATAGAAAAGTGTTTGTATCGTCAGTACGGTAAAAATATAGAATAGGGTACGCCCGTTAGTTAAGTACACTTGAGCTGTTGCAATACAAAATGGAACACAATGATGAAGGCATGTCAATCAACAAAACATACGAGCATCTTCAACCTTTCTTTGTGCCCACACTCTGGTCACACCCACTATTGCATCGTCAAACAGATCGTCATTAAAGTTAGTTGTGCCAATTAACAGGGGATTAGCTGAGTATCAATTAGGTTCATCAGTATAATATTGTATCTTATAACCAGAGCCCGGATTTTTCACGGCAAAACAAAACACTATCGTGATCTAACCAGTGGTACATTTTTTTTATCGATATCGATAATGGGTAATGGATGAAAATTTTAGAAATGCCTGATTATTTTTTTGGTGATAGGAATAACCTTCCTTAGCACCAGAAAAAAGTTTCAGATTTTTCAGCTGTGACAATTATTTTTGTAAAAAAATATAAGCAGTTTCCTCATTTACGTTTTGGGTCAAGAACGGTAAATAGACACTTTCCTTGATCTGTCTCATATTACAAAAAAACTATCTTAGATATCTGTTGTAAACTGACACTGGTAAAGGACCAATATAGCTGCTGCTGCAAGTGTCAATATCATTTCCAGTGTCAGTTTACCACACATATTTAATATTTTTTTTTGTAAGATGAGAGCGATCGAGGAAGGTGCCGTAACTGACCCAAAACGTAAGTGAGGAAACTGTTTATATTTTTCAAAAAAATTGACGCAGCTGAAAAATCAAAACTTTTTTCTGGTGCTAAGGAAGGTTATTCCTATCACCAAAAAAATAAATCAGGCATTTCAAAAATTTTCATCCATTCCCAATAAAATATGACTTTGCGCACTAGCATCGAAATGTACCTACTATTTCGATTCAGACACTTAAAAATACCGAAACGTTTTTTATCATCCAATTGGGTTCAATTACTATATCTTTATAAAGCCGTTTTATAATAATTCAATACCATTTAAATGGGACGGAGGCTGCATAATAATTCTACTTACTTTCATGGAGAAACTAGTCAAAATGGAAATTGACTGGCATTGTTCACAGTTCTATACAGAACAGTACTAAACAAGATGGTTTTCTAACGACCCAAAGGCATCATTCTTTTAATAGTACATCATTGCAGAGGCCGGTAAATAGCGATACGTGAATACGCTGATGTTTTCGCCGACAATATTATATACGAATCCACGAATCCATTCCCGCCGAAGCATATGCTTGTGTTTTTCGTCGACAATGTGTACGAATGCACGAATTGCCATTCCCGCCGAAGCATTTATGCTTGTGCTTTTCGTCGACTATGTGTACGAATCCACGAATTGCCATTCCCGCCGAAGCATATGCTTGTGCTTTTCGTCGACTATGTGTACGAATGCACGAATTGCCATTCCCGCCGAAGCATATGCTTGTGTTTTTCGTCGACAATGTGTACGAATCCACGAATTGCCATTCCCGCCGAAGCAAATGCTTGTGTTTTTCTCCAGAAATGTGAGTGCGAGATTATTTCAATATGCTACCTAACCTCAAATCATCGAAAGAATAACATAGTTCCCTTCCTTCCCTATTTTTTTTTAAAGAAAGTACACGGCATGACTCATAATGCCAGTTTCTGTCGAAACAACATATTAAAAAAAAACACCGGACAAGTGCGAGTCGGACTCGCCCACCGAGGGTTCCGTACAAAGTTACAAATGTAATAGTTTTCAGATTTTTTCCTGTACTTGTAGTATATGACGATATTACATGCCAAATTTCATAGTTCTAGGTCAACAGAAAGTACCGTAGAAATATTGATTGCCTTGATTGTCGAAATATATATTTATATTTACGGTAACTTAGAAGTTTGATTTTTTCACAGCTTCAAGGAACTGTAGACTAGAGTATAATATGGTTTTAATTTCAACTCGATACCTTTACGCTTTAAACTTAAGTGGCAGTGGACGGGGCACACTGCACGTAGAACCGACGGCCGTCGGGGCGGAAAGGTTCTCGAGTGGTGACCACGCACCGGAAGGCGCGGCGTGGGTAGGCCCCCACAAGGTGGACTGATGACCTGGTAAAGATCGCGGGGGTGGCGCAGGACCGGTCAATTTGGCACTCTTTAGGCTCATATGATGATGATGATGATGATGATGACTTTTACGCGTTCCCGAGATAAAGGATAATATTGACAGACAGACAACAAAGTGATCCTATAAGGGTTCCGTTTCGATAGTCGCTCAGTATCATGGTTCCGAGCCATCTTAAAGTAGAGATTAGGTAGGTGCACCAATTGTACTTTTTACTATTACGGTTTAAGAGAAGGCCGGCACAATTATGATGCCTTCAGAGGGCAGAAGGCCGGCACAATTATGATGCCTTCAGAAGGCAGAAGGCAGGCAAAGAAGGCACCCTACCTAATCTCTACTTTAAGATGATTGGGAACCATCTACAACTTGTGTAACAAAGTCTTTTCTGTTCTTTCTTCGCTCTGCGCTAACATAATAGTAATTAATTCAATAGCTCGGGGCTCACATCCGAAAATGTACGTCGTTTTAATTGTTCCCAGCACCGAATTAATAGTTGTTACTCCACAACTTTTTGTTATAATCATCAAGAAATATAGTGCTATAATTATCACGATAATTTTAATGTATTTCAATATTGATTTATAAGTTTAGATGTCTTTAAGCGGCGGCAAGCGCGAAGTTTAAAACATTATAATGATGTTGGACATCTTAATGCCCATAGTTGACAGCAATGGATTAAAATTTCAGAAATGCCTGATTATTTTTTAATAGAGTTGGCCGGAGGGTGAGAGTCCCACATACCCCCCTATATAGCTTCCCCAGGCTGAGGGGGGATGCGTAAGTGCATTTCTACTCCGTCAAAAAAAAAAAAAAAAGGGGTCCGTACCTCAAAAGGAAAAAAACGGAACCCTTATAGGATCACTCATGCGTCTGTCTGACCGTCTGTCACGGCCGATTTGCTCCGAAACTACTGGACCGGTTGAGTTGAATTTGGTAAACTTTTGTACGTAAAGTAAATTAACAAGGGGGCCACTTTTGGGGGGTAAACTGGAAAATTAAAAAAAAAAAGTTTTGCAAACTGTATTGTGTGACAAATTAAATGTAAGGGGTTCTTGCAAGCATATTAGATAATATTTTTTTATGATTTTAGCAAAAACAGATTTTAACTTATTTAGGAAAAAAGACGAAAATTGACCATTCCCTCCCTGTTACAGATTCTTCGATAGCAACAGCGAAAGGGGGGTCGGAACGCATGAATGACCTAGGGAAAGTAACCAAGACGATTGTCAAGAGTAATGAGCAACCCACTCACCTTGTGGACCTCAATGGCAGCAGCTCGTGTTGTGCTGGTGAAAGCCCAGCTCCTTTCTCCTTCTGCTATGCCTAGGTCTTATAAGCCTCGATCTTGGTTCAGCACAGGATAGCGTAAAAGCACAGAGAAAGCAGTAAAAGTAACCACGAAAGCACCGTGGGGTATGTCTGCGGCTAGAAGGGATGCGCGCGCGACGATAGCCATTTGCATACTGGTCCGCGAATGTTCGGGACGGAACTATTCGGGATAAGCGAGATTCGCTTGGCATTGAAGGAGCCTTCAGTGATGGATTACTCCTGGCTCCCGACAAAAACCTGGTCACTAAATCCTAAACACCCCCTTATCTCCGAAACTACTAGGCTTAAAAATCTGAAAAAAAATATGGAGAATAGTTCCTTGCCTAAAGATTACAGGAAAACCTATAACAAGTGAGTATTCAAAGCAACAGGAGAATTCTCAATATTTTACCCTCACCACGCGAGTTGAACTCGCACTTGTCCGGTTTTTTGGTGATAGGAATAACCTTCCTTAACACCAGAAAAAAGTTTCAGTTTCCTCACTTACGTTTTTTTACAGATTCAGATTCACAATAAGGTATATTGTGAATAAATGAATCTGAATCTGATTGTTCCAATATGCTTGGGGAATTTCGCTCGCTTTGCTCGCTTGTTCGATAACACGTAAATCATAATTACATTTCAATTGAAGTTACTTTGCTGTTATTAAACTACACAGCAACGCTAATGATTTAGATCATTCTTAATCGCTTCCAATGATGCCTTTTCGCCGGTAAAAAAAAAACAATTATTTATATTGGTTACCATTATTAGAGCATACCGCACGTTAAGATTAAGTAATGATAAATACCTCTAACACTCGCGTGGTGGTTCGAGGGTGGACTTAGTGGGGGTATAAGCGAGTTATTAGAGTGATCTCGAACTATTTCTGACTTAACCAATCGACGACGACACTTTACAAAAATATTCAATAATGATGACTTAATCACTAAATAAATTAAACAACACAATATAAAATAAACTAAAAGCACGAACGACTAAAAACAATAATTATATACCTAATTGATTTAGTTATGTTAACTTGCGGCGCGGGTAGGCCCCCCACAAGGTGGACTGATGACCTGGTGGAGGTCGCGGGAGTCCGCTGGATGCGGGTGGCGCAGGACCGGTCAATTTGGAACTCTCTGGGGGAGGCCTATGTCCAGCAGTGGACGTCTTTCGGCTGATATGATGATGATGATGTTAACTTTATCGCACAAATGAAACACTTGTTCGTGTCATATGACATACTGTACCATTCAACCTTAAGGCAAAGCAGAAAAGACTGGCCACTAGCCAGTCATCAACATCATCATCATATCAGCCGAAAGACGTCCACTGCTGAACATAGGCATCCCCCAATGAGTGCCAAAGTGACCTGTCCCGCCCGCGCTACCCGCATCCAGCGTGGTCCCGCGACCTTTACCAGGTCATCAGTCCACCTTGTGGGGGGCCTACCCACGCCGCGCCTTCCGGTGTCGCCACTCGTGAACCTTTGCTCACCAACAAGGTGGACTTATGAATAAAAAAACCAGACAAGTGAGAGTTCAACTCGCGTGGTGAGGGTTCCGTAAAATTTCTATTCTCTAAGCATTAGGCCCTCCATACAAAATACAAAAAAATATTGAGAATTTTCCCGTTACTTTGAATACTCAAACTTCTTATAGGTTTTCTTGTAATCTTTAGGCAAGGAACTATTTTCCATATTTTTTTCAGTATTTTAAGCCTAGTAGTTTCGGAGATAAGGGGGGAATGGTCAATTTTCGTCTTATTTCATAAATTACTTCAAATCTATTTTTGCTAAAATTATAAAAAAAAATATCTGAGATGCTTACAACAACCCCTTTCATTTGATATATCACAGAATACAGTTTGCGCAACATTTTTTTTTAATTTTCCAGTTTTACCCCCAAAAGTGGCACCCTTGTTCAGAATTCATTAATTTACTTTACGCGTCCATCTTTGTGTCACCAATTTACATATGTGTACCAAATTTCAACTCAATCGGTCCAGTAGTTTCGGAGAAAATCGGCTGTGACAGATAGACGGACAGACAACCGAGTGATCCTATAAGGGTTCCGTTTTTTCCTTTTGAGGTACCGGAACCCTAATAAAATAATGTAAATACAGGATGGACCATAACTCTTTTTACATTTCAAACTAAAATAAAATGAAAACTAATTATATCAGATGAAAACCGTTTATTAATTATGAAAACACATGAATAGGGATTTTATTTTTTAAAAATTACGTCATCCATATGTGATCCTTCATTATTTTGGCATTGCCGTAACCTGGAGCGAAAATTTTCAGTGACGGCCTGACAAGTGTTCCGAGAAATGTTTTGCATTTCCTCGCGAATACGTTGCTTCAATTCTTCAACAGACACTGGGTTGGTCTCAAAAACTTTATTTTTAAGGTATCCCCAAAGAAAAAAATCCATTGGGGACAGGTCCGGGCTGCGAGGAGGCCAGTTAATGTCACCTCTTTTGGATATGACTTTTTGGCCGAAAATTTCTCGAACTGCACTCAATGAGTTATTGGAGGTGTGACATGTTGCCCCGTCTTGCTGAAACCACGATTGTTGATTAAAACCATCAAAATCCTGTAGCGTAGGAGCAAAAAAGTTTTCTAACATGACAATATACCGCTCTGTATTCACTGTAACACTGCGTCCTCTTGATCTTCAAAGAAGTAGGGTCCAATAATGCCTCTTGCTGACAAAGCTGCCCATACAGTAACCTTAGGTGAATGCAGGGGTTTTTGATGCTTCAATTTCGGATTGGTTTCACTCCAATACCTGCAATTTTGCCTGTTGACATCCCCGTTTAGGTGGAAGTGTGCCTCGTCTGAGAAAAAAATGTTGGTAAAGCTGGTAAACCTCTCTAGCATTTCGTTGGCAAACTGCAGCCTGGTAGCGTGATCTTGAGGCTTTATTGCCTGTACCATTTGGATTTTGTACGCATGAAAACGTAAATCTTTATGAAGAATGCGGATTAAAGATGTTCTGGGCACATTTAAGACGCTAGACCGCTTTCGAGTAGAGAGCCTGGGTTGTTCACGAACAGACGCTCTTACACGTTCCATATTTTCGGGATCTCTTGATGTCCTAGGTCGGCCGGATCGTGGTTGTTTTAACGTTGAACCTGTCTCTTCAAATTTCTTTACCCAACTTTTAATCAATTGAATCGATGGAGCTTCACTTTTATGCCGTATATTGTAATGATTGCAATATTTTCGTTGCGGTAATGTTAAAGAATCGTTATTTTTATAATACTCGCGTACGCAGAACGCACGTTGTACTCCGGTGAAGGACGCCATGGCACTAAATTCCCATTGGCCGCTCTTGCATTTCGTAACCCCGCCGCCTTACCCCGCCACCGCTCCCCGACGCAGCTACCGATTCAAAAGTTAACGGATTTTTGGTCCACCCTGTACTATATCACTGTTAAAACTCAGTGTCCTAGATCTATGAACCATCATATATCGGAGGGATGTGAAGCGCACTACACCCTGCTAAAACGCTTACACCACCTCTGTACCGCTCTCGCGATCTCCCATCACGGCGCACACACCCCAGCAAGATCACTTACACAAAACACAATATATTACCAGCCGCTAATGTCCGTTTAACTGGACCAAGTACATCCTTAATTGTCTTTGGGCGATCACCATTTTTATTAGTAATGGACTGGCTGTTCTCACGGGGTGTGGTGAGATTGTAGACGGTTTTAAGTTCCTATGAAGTTCTATTGTTAATTCCTAGTGGTGTTATGTTAGAAAAACACTAATAGCGTATAAGTTACTTATTTTGTTATGGAATAGCCCGTTTTTATCCTAACGGTCCATTCTTTATAGTGTTGAACATATAAATATCAAAGGCAAATATTTGTGTGATGGACATGAATATTTGTTTCTGAGTCTTGGATGTTTTCTATCTATTTAAGTATTTATATGTATTAAATATATCGTCGTCTAGTATCCATAACACAAGCCTTATTGAGCTTACTATGGGACTAGTTCGATTTGTATAAAATTTTCCCCTAATATATATTTATTTATTTATACAAACTTAGAAAGCTAGAACCTTGCAGATGTTTCCTCTTTATAAAAGTGAGGTTAACCCATTCAAGACCAGTGACTCAACATATGAATCATGCATGTAGAGACGTGCGATTTTCGCTACGGAGCGGAAAAATGTTGCTACGGCGTAGCACGCATAGCGATGCGTCGCCTCGTATGGGTCTAGTCTGTTCATTTAGGCCTCTCACAGATTAAGTGCATAAATATGGGTGCATACAACTTCCTCTAAAATATGTCCCATGGCTCTTATGTCGGTCAATTAGGGTAATATAGTACACATTTATGAGAGGATTGTTCGATACTTGAACGTGTTTCAAAAGAACTGAACATGTTTTTTTTCAGATTTCGATTTTTTTTGGGTTTTTCTTACTCAGAATCGTTGATACTAAGAACCCGACTGCTTTTTGACAAATATTATGTATAGCCTATGTCACCCCCACGATTAAGAGGAATCCAACGACACCTCATATATCAAAATCCATCAAGCCGTTTAGGCTACAGCAGGCCACAAAGAAACAGACATACCTACATACATACTTACATACACTCGAAAAACATTACCCTCCTCCTTTAGCAGTCGGGTAAAAAAGCCTGCATACAAAAATGTGACGATCTGGAATATTTGCGACACTTTTTTTCTTGTATGAGAATCGATAGTATCAACGATTCTGAGTTTCTGATCAAGAAAAATCTAAAAAAATCGAAATCTGAAAAAAGAACTACATGTACACTTTTTCGAAAAACGCCCATTTTACCCTGAAATATACACATATAATTAAAGTCAACACGATGTAAATATGTCCGACTGTACGTAAAAGTTACTTGTCCAAAGTTTCGTGTGGCGACCGCAGTCGGACCGCGGCGGAAAAAAAGACAATTTGTCAAACTGGTCCAACAAGTTGTCTGCTACCCGACCGCAGAACATGGAGCTAGGTAGCGTGGAGTTGGTATATCGTTTAATGTAGGAAAAAGCGAATTATTCCTACCCATACATACATATAATCAAGCCTCCTTCCCAGAGGGGTAGGCAGAGATCACGGATCTCCATTTGCTACGATCCTGACAAACCACTTTCGCTTCACTCACCTTCATAACATTTCTCATACATGCTCGTCGGTTTAGGGTACTTTTGACCTGGCCTTTTTGTAATATTTCTCCAATTTGATCGGAGAAAGTTCGCCTAGGTCTTCCCCTTTCAACTTGCCCTTCCACTCTTTTTATATACACTCTCTTCGTTAATCTTCTTTCATCCATCCTCTCTACATGCCCAAACCACCTTAACTACCTATGGCGCTATTTATTAATAAATTAATTGATTACATTTTTTTTAACGAGCGAGCTTTCATCTAAAACCACACTACAATCACTTTTTCACTGTGTGTTACTTCTGTATTTTTTTTTATTTAATTGTTGTGTAGTCCTGCATGCCGATTACGTTACGCATTGTAGGTACGCGCGTCAGGTATGTCTAAATGTCACCTTTTTATGGAAAAAATACAGTTAAATTGAACCTAACGCGCGTTCGAAACGTTACGTGATTACCCATCAGGTTAAATTAGAATCAGAAAAATTGTCAAAAAAACGAGCGAGCAAAGCGAACGATGATAATTGCTAATGTAGATTTGTTTGTTAATTCCGTTTTGAAAATCAATAAAATTAAAATTAAACAGACACAGCCCAAAGAATCACTAGTTTTAGAAATTTAAGAAGAAAAATCGCCCTCAGTGCACAGTTTTTCTCAGAAACTGTCAACGTTTCATGATTTTTATAAAACAAACATAACCTACAGGGTTCTATACAAAGCTTACAAAATTTGTCCTAAAAAGGTTAAGATTTCAGAGACAATCATTTTTATGACAAATTATGATTATGGCAAACGTTATGGCGGGTGATTCTCACGTAGCGTTTTTTAAACGCTCCGCGTTTGTCTTTACCGTCTTTGTAATATTGTGATTATTAATAAATGTTAAAATCACTAATTCTTTTATGATGCCAGGTGTCGAGTTTAAATCCTAATTTTGTAAGATGGAACTCAGTTAGCTACCTTAATATGGAGGTTGGTAAGGACAGCGTTTGAAACGCCCGTTTTTTTTTTCTGGCGGATGAAATTAAGATTATCGCAGGTATCCGTTCTGCCACATCCACATTGCGGCCACTTATCGGCTCCCAGTATTGATGGTATCACAGTACATAGTCCGTTAACGCGTATTAGGCCGCTGATCGATCTGGCGGTACACGCCGAGATGATAGGTACACGGCTTAAGGGGTATACTCTACACTGTTCCTAAATCTTCAAGGTTGCAATACAATATAGACGACCACTTTAGTATAGTTTGTAGTTCTACGTACGATGCTGGAGGTCCTTGGTTCGAATCACGGTTAGGGACCTACTTGTGTGATAAACACGGGTAGATAGAGCTTTCCTGAGTGTTGGCTACTTCATGTATTTCAATATTTATAATTGTTTAATACTAGCTTCCGCCCGCGACTTCGTCTGTGTGGAACTGGGATAAAAACTATCCAATAGTTTAATACAGGGTATAAACTATCTTCATGCAAAATTTCATCCAAATCGGTTGAGCCGTTTAAGCGTGATTGAGTAACAAACATCCAAACATCTAAACATCCAATCCAAACATCTAAACTTATGCAATTATAATATTAGTACTAAGTACTATTGGTAGGAATTAGGATATAGTCGGCTTGTACCCACAACACAACACAATGCTAATTGAGCTTTCTGTTTTTAGGGTTCCGTACCCAACGGATAAAAACGGGACCCTATTACTAAGACTTCGCTATCCGTCCGTCCGTCCGTCTGTCTGTCACCAGGCTGTATCTCAAGAACCGTGATAGCTAGAGAGTTGAAATTTTCACAGATTATGTATTTCTATTGCCTTTATAACAACAAATACTAAAAAACCGGCCAAGTGCGAGTCGGACTGGAGCTCCCATACAACAGACATTATTTTTTTGCCGTTTTTATAGATAATGGTACGGAACCCTTCGTGCGCGAGTCCGACTCGCACTTGGCCGGTTTTTTTTTTACTATGATGAAGTTAGTTCGGTGTTTGTAAGACTGTCCCGAAATATTTATTTATTTAATCCCTACCAAAATTATACAAGACCAGAGTAACTTTCGAACTCTTTTTAATATGGAATACCAACATATAATTTTTGAATAGTTTATTTATAAAATATAAAAATCTACAGTCATAATCACATACAATTACAATTTATTAAAATTAAAATCAAACAACACAATTAAAAATTAACAATAAACCGATGGCCGTTGGGGCGGAAAGGTTCTCGAGTGGCGACCACGTACCGGAAGGCGCGGCGTGGGTAGGCCCCCCACAAGGTGGACTGATGACCTGGTAAAGGTCGCGGGAGTCCGCTGGATGCGGGTGGCGCAGGACCGGTCAATTTGGAACTCTCTGGGGGAGGCCTATGTCCAGCAGTGGACGTCTTTCGGCTGATATGATGATGATGATGATGAATTAAATATTTATATAACCTAAGCTTAGCCAAAAAGGCCCCCGTGAGTTGCTCCGGGCGCAAAGGTGCCCTGCATCACACTTGCAGCGTTACCACGTTGGATCGCGATGGACCTTTACACCAGGCCCCGTAGCATGGTTGGCCTTGTCACGCGACAGGTGATAGGATAGAGCGTGCGTCACTGGCTGACACCGTTCGACAGAACGAGACGACGCTCTTATCTTGTCACTTGTCGCGTGATAAGGCCAACCATGCTACGGCTCCTGGAACCATATAATGGTCAATTATAATTGTTAAAACATAAAATTACGATTATAATTAGGTCTACTGCCAGGCATTTTTTAAGTACCTATTGTGTTTCATGTCCTTGATTATAAATATTTACCACGAAACAGATCACGGTTGCATACTGTGGTTTTATATTACCCTATTTTAAATAATAACCAATCAATTCTGGGTAGGTATAGTCTGATTGTCATGCCCTGGGGTGTTCATGTGTTGCTTGGACCAATTTATAATACACGATAAGTCGTTATACTAATTAGTGATTCTGAAAAGTAGGTACCTGACTAGCGTGTGAATTTGCGTGTCCATATTCCAATAATATAAAAAAAAAACACTTGCCAAATAAACCCCTGTCACGTTTCGTTAAGGTACTGATACACTGGGCATTCACTTGTAATGAACATTACAGGCTCACAAAATAAATGGGAGCGATTTAGCGAGCGTTCTAACGAATATGCTAGCGAAACGACAGTAAATTGGCTTCGAGATTTTTGCCGAGCCGAGCAATTTTGTCACGCGACAGTCAAGTCTAGACATCTTCGTGAAGGATACATTTTTTGACGAACATTTACTAGAGCGTTCGCAAGAATGATTCTGATAATTTTCTTTAAAAACAAAGTTTAAACCGACTTCAATTAAGTACTTCGCCAAGCCATATAGGTAGGTACATAAAAATTTCCTCATGTCCCTTCCAATTTACCAGATGAACTGCTTTCCGAGAGCAATTTGCATTGATTATTACAGAAAACAATCCAAGTCGCTATATGTGGGCTGATAATATTTGAGGAGTTCCGTTGATTCCTCAAGGATCTCAGAATTTAAACTTCATTAGTTGCTACTTCAATGAAATCACGTCAGAATCTTTGAAGTACTACATCCTTGAGGACTTCCATGAGCCATCTGTGGTCTTGATCATCAGTTCCACTTCACCAAAATGGCCATTTCCGAGGGTTAATATACGAGTTATAATTGAAAATCCCGAAATCGCTACAAACAGTTCCCTCAATTCCTTATGGATCCCATTATCCAACTGGATTTTAGAAAATAATGGGACCAACCTGAAATTATATACTAACACAAAAAAGGTACGAATTGGCTCATAAATGACGGAGTTCTGAGGTTCTCAAATGAGTTGAGGAACTTGCAAGCGAAAATTTTAAAGAAAAAAAAAAATAACAAAATGGCTACAAGATCATTGTTTCTATAATGTTAAGGAATACTGACATTTTAATGCACAGTAAATTGAATTTGACATGTTATTCCTCCATTCTATTTTATTTTATAATAATTCCGAGCATTAATTAATATCTGTAAATATATTTTTGCATGTTGACTTCAAGTTGACTGAATACTGAATCTGTAATTATTTTAAGACCACCAATTGTAACGTATTCTAGCAAATTTATTTATTTATTTTTATTTATTTATTTATTTATTGCCAGCCAAAATAACACCACAACATACCTAATAAGAAAATACAACATACAAAAGAATCTTAACTATTACACTTAAACTAGAATAACAGAAAAAAAAAAGAAAGAAGACTGGTGGGGTGCTGCTATAGTGGCCGCAAGTGGACACCACTCAGCATAAAGCTATGACATTTAGTAATGCCACAGCGCTGGTCTTCCGTGGAGCCCAGGGCTGCAGGATAGATTTCAAGCAGCAAAAATAAATGTTTCATTCATTCATTCGTTCAACAAACATAAAAAATACAATACTAATACATCCATATTGAGTACCTACCTCTTCCCTTTTTTTCTAGACGGTAAAACATATTTGTTGTTCAGTTCGACAAATTTTAAAACGGAGAATGCTCGATGTTCTGTAACATGGGAATGTTCAAGTCTATCATCACATTTTATAAGTGTTATTTTAAGCAATTAAGTTTTCTAAATGTATTAATTACAAGAAAGAATTTTCGTAAACGTAAGACTTGACCTTAACGATTTCTAAAACGGACAGTTAATCCGCTTAAAGATTCATAAGAAGAAACAATTAACAGCGATTTGATCTTATATTGCTTTGTACAAATCAACCAACCTAAAAAGAGCTCAGATTGCCATATAAACTATAACGCCGTCACAGCTCTTTCTAAATGCGTTGATTTGTAACGCATGAGACATTAAGACTGATATCTTTACACCTTTTAAGTCTAGTTGAGTTAGTATGTAGTTAAAAACTGCCAAGCGAAATTAAACCTTATTTCCAAGGCACAAGGGTTACATATATGGTACTTGTCGCATTATCTGTATGCTCGCTTCCTGTCAATTTAGGGCTTGACCATTTAAGGGTACTTTTGGAATTGAAGGCAAAACCGGATTGAATACTTGTTCAGTTTCAATTAAAAGAAAGTAGGATTTAGATCCTAATTGCTAAACTTAAGTGGCAGTGGGCGGGGCACATTGCACGTAGAACCGATGGCCGTTGGGGCGGAAAGGGTCTCGAGTGGCGACCACGTACCGGAAGGTGCAGCGTGGGTAGGCCCCCACAAGGTGGACTGATGGCCTGGTAAAGGTCGCGGGAGTCCGCTGGATGCGGGTGGCGCAGGACCGGTCAATTACTCTTTGAGGGAGGCCTATTTCCAGCAGTGGACGTCTTTCGGCTGATATGATGATGATAACGATGAGGATTTAGATGACTAAAGTTGCGTTAATCCACTGGTTCAGGCATGCGGCCGTCAAACGGCGGTCGTGGGTTCAAATCAAAGTTTTTCGGAACTTATG
The DNA here is from genome assembly GCA_932294315.1 of Epinotia nisella. NCBI lineage: Eukaryota > Metazoa > Arthropoda > Insecta > Lepidoptera > Tortricidae > Epinotia > Epinotia nisella. The sequence continues at coordinate 10,251,143 of OW028696.1, read as the reverse complement.
TACGGAATATCATTTGATATTTACCGTTAGCCTGCGAAGAAATTCAAAGGTGTATGTGAAGTTCCCAATCCGCACTGGGCCAGCGTGGGGACTACTGCCCGTTCCTTCTCATCCATGAGAGGAGGCCTGTGCCCAGCAGTGGGGCGTATATAGGCTGATTTATTTATTTTAAAGTTGTTAGGTATTTCTCTGAAGCCGCTCGAAGGCTCAGAATGGCTTCCTTCTCAATGGAATTTTATCATTAAAAATGAAAACAGAGTTGCGTTTAAGTTGTTTCGTTCGATATTAAAACAAAAAAAAAACCTTTTACTTAGCCAAATAATGTTTACAAATATATTTTAAACGGCCTCAACAAACTGAACGCCAACCCTTTTCGTATCAAGATCGGACATCACACCCTTAATCAGACTTCTTACGATACGTAGAAAAAATTAACTCACAACTTTATTACCAGGTTTCAACCAGGGCTGTTATTCGGAACGCGCTATAACCCGACACTTCACTGTCACGCCTAATGAAACTAGAACTCTGATTACGCTTAGTTACTATGAATCGCGAGATCAAGATATATCCGTGGGTGTGGTGAGGTTAAAACAAGAGAATACCGGGCAGGTTTACCGTGAATTTGTCCATATTTTACCTGTGCCTTCTATTTTTACTTAATAAAATGGTTACGGTCTTAATTGGTATATTTTAATTAACTTTGCTCGTTTGGTTTTAAGCTCAATTTATTACCGGATACGGGAGTGAAGTTAGATTAAATTGGTATGCACATTAAGATATCTAACGACACCTTATGTGTTTATTTAGGAAATGGGATTGGATAAGAAACGAATACAAATAATAATAAACCATTTATTTCAGGCATCTAAGGTCCAAAGTCGAGAAAGAGGTCAAATCGTCGAATCCGACTCGGCTGGGCAGCATTCGGGAAGCTACGGCAGATCTTTTCGTCCAATATCCCGCAGTGTCTCAAGACGAGAGCCTTCGACCAGTGTGTGTTGCCAGTGACGACGTATGGCACGAAAACTTGGTCGCTTACAATGGGCTTAAGAAGGCTCAAAGTCACCCAAAGGGCAATGGAGAGGGCTATGCTGGGAGTATCTCTGCGTGATCGCATCAGAAATGAGGCTATCCGCAGCAGAACCAAAGTAACCGATATAGCCCTCCGAATCGCTAAACTTAAGCGGCAGTGGGCGGGGCACATTGCACGTAGCACCGATGGCCGTTGGGGCGGAAAGGTTCTTGAGTGGTGACCGGAAGGCGCGGCGTGGGTGCCTACCCCCACAAGGTGGACTGATGACCTGGTAAAGGTCGCTGGAGTCCGCTGGATGCGGGTGGCGCAGGACTGGTCATTGTGGCACTCTTTGGGGGAGGACTATGTCCAGCAGTGGACGTCTTTCGGCTGATATGATGACATTGGTGACGCCCATAGTTACAAATACCAAGACATGCAGTAAAATTATTATATGAAAATCTAATTATTTAGGTGTGGTATTCGGTAGGTTGCCCCGGAAACGACATTTTATTTATAATTTATAACCATTTATTTCTGACACCCTTTGGCCAGATATCATGGCTGTGTTATTCTTTACGCGCTAATGCGCCTCACCTTACCCACCTCGCCTAACAAAACTAGACCTCTATCTACGGTTAGTTACGACGAATAGCGGGGTCAAGATATATTTGCGTTGAGGTGAGTTTAAAATAAAATAGCGGGGCAGTTCACGCGATGGTCTCCCGAAAATAGGTTGTACTTACATGAAGCGCTTGCGCAGCGCGTACTGTGGATTTTAAGTCGACAGATTTTGCTAAAATAAGATGGCCAGTTCCACCATCATCATCACCATCAGTCTATATACGTCCCACTGCTGGGCACAGGCCACAATTCCACCGATCCATACCTAGGTATTTAAAAAAAATATTTGCTTATTTTTAGGGTGCCGTACCTCAAAAGAAATAACGGAACCCTTATAGAATAACTTTGTTGTCCGTCTGTCTGTCAAGACCCTTTATCGAGTCGAAATTAAAACCATATATACTCAGGTCTACAATCCCTTGAAGCTGTGAAATAATTAAATATCTAAATTAACGAAAAAAAAAAGATCCGGCCGTTTATGCCGCAAAAAACGTATATTTCGACACTTTCAAGGGAATCAAAATTTATTGACTTAGAACTATGAAATGTTGCACGTAATGTCGTCTTATACTACAAGTACAGGTAAAAATCTGAATACTATATATTTGTCATTTTGTACGGAACCCTCGGTGGGCTAGTCCGACTCGCACTTGTCTGGTTTTTTTTAGTTTTTACACCATTTACATTTTTTTATATAATATAGAACTAACATAAGCTTGTATAATTTGTTCTAAATACATATTAAAAAAAAATATTACAAATTCCCTTTTTAGGGTTCCGTAGCCAAAATGGCAAAAACGGAACCCTTATAGTTTCGTCATGTCCGTCTGTCCGTCTGTCCGTCTGTCCGTCTGTCCGTCTGTCCGTATGTCACAGGCATTTTACTCGAAAACTATAAGGTGTATTTGAATAAAATTTTGAGGATAGGTGTATTTTGTTAGCCGCTACATAGTTTTGTAATTAAAATGACAAAAAAAAATTTTTTTAGGGGTGCACTCCATACATAAAACTAAAAGTCAAAATTTTTTTTTTCATTGTGACCCCCCGTGTGGCACATCAATCGATAGGCCTTTCAAAATAAATATAAGGTTTCTTAGCATTTTTTTTGATTAAGTGAATAGGGTCGGAGATAATCGCCCCGAAAGTCACTAAAATTCTGTCCCCCCCCCTCTAATTTTTGAACGGTGTATTTTAAAAATATGGAAAAATTCATGGACATAGGGCTTATTAATTTCATTCACCGAAAATTGTTTTGAACAAGATCGGTTCAGAGGTTTTCGAGATATTGCTGAAAAACTGCCTTCCTCAAAGAAAAGGACGTAAGTGCCGTAAAATTTCTGTGACGATACGACCTTTTTAATAGGCACGGAACCCTTCGTTTTGCGTGGTCCGACACGCACTTGGCCGGTTTTTTAATTCTCATGTTGATTCTAAAAACAATTCAGATAGAACTGAGAGAAAACGACACTGAAAACTACATTTCATCCTGCATTGGGAAATGAAATTGAATTCGACCATAAATCTTGCCTACACGTGAATTAGCACGCAAAGTTAGTGCATATCGGTAATTTACCTAATGAATCTAACATTGGATCCTATTTGATGTTCGATAACCTGTTCACACCAATCTGTAAGTGTCGGTGTTGGATCCAGTAACCATATTGTAAACATGCTTGCTGTTTGGGGCCAAGAATCGCTTGGCCAAGATGGAACTATCGGACAGTGTAGACTGTAGAATGTGTGGCGAGGAGAATGAGACTATGAAACACTTACTTTGTGAAGTCATGCCCTTGCCAGACAAAGAATGAATCACTTTGGTAACGGCTACCCGCAACCAAAGGAATTCAAGGTGCGCTGAACTGCATCATCCGTTTTGTGGAAACAATGGAGCAAGCTTGGGAGTAGCTATAAAGAGAAGGGCAAATGCACAAAAGATCCCACTGGGTCGAAGTGTATCCGAAAGGGCCCTCAACTAGATAAGATAAGATCTAACATTGGATTCTTCCAGTTGGTTTTGGATCCAGTCATCATCATCATCATCATCCTGGCCGATTTCGACCACGGCGACTGGAAATAGAAAATAATTATGGCTAACTGGAGCTTCGTTCGTGAGCTCTCAGGTGACTGACGTAGCCTATCTTTGCAGAGAATGTGCGACCACATCCCCTACAGCACGGCTATCACAAGACGGCGCGCGAGCTCTCTCGATTTTTCTCGCACTATACCTCTCTTTCTAGGTGTTCTAATAAGAGAGAAACGGATAGTGCGAGAAAAATCGAGAGAGCTCGCGCGCCGTCTTGTGATAGCCGTGCAGGTCGGCTCCCCTCCGACAAAATTGTAGTGGATGGCCGCAGGTGGTCGAGCCTTCAACTCCTTGCGCTTAGTCGGGTTCGTTACGTCCAGTAACGATAGTTGTTGGAAAGAAAGTCAAAGAAACACTTCACAAATCCCATTTTATTCCCTTTCTGACCCACAAAAGAATAAAAACGCATAGTATCATTGTTATTCGCACGGAACTCACACAGCACGCCCTCAAACGTACGTGATTGTGGTACTAAATAATAATTATTTACTGGGAGAGTTTTAGAAGGCACGAGTGAAATATTTTGCTGCTTATACCACCAGCTACGGAGTGAATGAAGACTGTCAGTGTTCACGCGATTCTACACCATAGTGGGAAAGGAATTAGGAGTATAGTAGCGTGGAAAATATAAGGTAGATGTGGCGTTTGTTGCTTAGCGCTGTAGTTTAGAAACAGAGTGGCTTAACTCTTTGCAAGATGTACGCGATTATAGGCCATATTATAGTGTGATTCCGTGTAAATGAAAGGGAATTTGAACGTTCTTGTTTTGAAGAGATTTTGTCGGTGTGATGGAGGTTGCGGGGTCTTCTGTAATACGTACGTTGTTATATTTATTTTGTTTGTCTTTATGGCTAAATGCAGTCATATAAAGCTGTCTGCGAAGTACCTACTTAACTATAGAAGAAGAAAATAAAGTGACTTGATTCTAGAAGTACTATTAAAGCGCTCAAAACTACCGTTAGTTAAAATTTAGCGTCGTATGGAAGATACCATATGCTTAGACTATTTCTGATTTGTGTGACCCTATTGCATCCCATAAAATTTTACACCACCGCCACCCCTAATACAATCTCAGGTTGTCAAAAACTCAGGGTCGCAGATAATGTAAACAAAACATTGTTTTCAGAGCGGGCGTAAAAGTTACATTCCCAGGACTGTTTGGCAACTTTAGAGGATTTATTGAGTCTTCTGGGACAGAATTGTTGAGATTATTTCATAAGGCTGACTTTTTATAAAACTGTCATTGGAATTTGAATTATATTACCTTCGACTGTAGAGTCGCTTTTCGAATGGACTACTTTGAGGCAATTCGGTCAACACAAACAATCTCAAGTATAATTTGTATTTTTTACCGTTGACTGGTTGTTTGTCAAAGAATATGAGGACGGGAATTTGAAATTTATATTAATGTGACATTGACTATTATTAATGAAGAAATCTGCTACTAGATTGGTATTTTAAAAATTCAAGCTTTACTTTCTTCATATAGTCTTCTATTTATTTTGTATTACGCAGTATCGCTGCAAACGAAATTTATTAATTTCAAATTCAAGGAAAAAAATACTAAATTTAATGCTCCGAGCCGAATTTTTAAATTTTTCCTTCTATGTAGCCAAACCCGTCAAAATGTGCCTTTAATCATTTTTTTTGTAGAAAAGTAGGTAGGTACAGTAAGGGATGTATTCACGTACCTTTTTATGCCTTACTGTCATAGTAAGAAGAGCGAAAATGGTACGTGAATACATTTCCCTTAAACTGTACCTTCCGTAACCAAAATGGCAAAAACGGAATCCTTATAGTTTCGTCATGTCCGTCTGTCCATATGTCCGTCTGTCCGTATGTCCGTCTGTCCGTCTGTCCGTCTGTCCATCTGTCCGTCTATCCGTATGTCACAGGCATTTTACTCGAAAACTATAAGGTGAATTTGAATAAAATTTTGAGGATAGGTGTATTTTGTTAGCCGCTACAAAGTTCTGTAATGAAATGTTTTTTACAGTACACATGGTGTTACTTTTCCGCACGAGTGCGGAAATGAGCACTTTTCGTGCATATGTTGAAACTTTAAAGAGCCATATGTACTGTAAAACGTTGTACGATACACGTACGAATAGGTAATTCGCAACTCGTGTCGATTTAAAACACTTCCTTCGGTCGTGTTTTAATTTATCGCCACTCGTTGCGAATTTCCTATTTTCTGCACTTGTATCGTAAATAACAATTTTTTTTAATTTTAACACAATTTAGTTTAAGTTGGCACTTACTATACATTGATACCTGGAGCAGTATCAGCAGACCGTAATTAATAAATAAATAAAATATCTTTATTTTCAGACTTGATGGATGGACCATTGTTACTAAATAAAAAGCCTATGTTAGTGATAAAAAGACCTATTACAAAACTATCATTGGAATTTGAACCTACTAGCTTGGACAGTAGGGCTGCTTTTTCAGCGGATTACCGTGATGCAACTCGGTCAACTCAAATTATTTTTACAAGCCTTATATTAACTTGACCTTCGTATGTAAATATGTTAGTAAGAAGTAAGTTGTCCGTCAAAATTTGCAATCCATTTTTCAGTCACTTGCCGTTATCCGATTAAGCTGAAATTTTGGGTTTAAGTATAGTTTGGATGACAATTCATTATTTTGGTACCATCGAGCTGATTTAATGATGGAGACAGAAGGTGGACATGGGAATTCAGTATGTGGCGTCTCTTCTGTCAGTGTCATGTCTTGACATGTTCTGCATCGCGCTTTCGAAGTTTCGTAAGTCAGTTGCATAAATACAACTTCCCGTCAACTCTCATTGGACTTCGGTCCCTGAGAGATCTCTCTATTGCCGTGTCTCCTACATTGGTGACCTCCGACAATGGACATAAATCGCAACCTCTGAAAAATACCTGACGCAGACATGACAGCACGCCACAAAAAACTCTCTCTCTCTCTCTCTCGCTTGTCCTCTACGCTCACCACGCTGGCTCTGAGCACTGCCTCGCCACGCTGGTTCTGAGCACTGCCTCGCCACGCTGGCTCTGAGCACTGCCTCGCCACGCTGGTTCTTAGCACTGCTGTTCTGTACATAGTTCTTCTTACGTCGTTCTCGTTCACTGACCCCTCCGTCTCAAAGGGGGGCTGATGTGGCGTCTCTTCTGTCAGTGTCATGTCTTGACATGTTCTGCATCGCGCTATCGAAGTTTCGTAAGTCAGTTGCATAAATACAACTTCCCGTCAACTCTCATTGGACTTCGGTCCCTGAGAGATCTCTCTATTGCCGTGTTTCCTACAAGTACTTAACCGAAGTAACCCCGTTGAGTTTGGGCTCGTTAGAATAGTCTCAATGAGTATTTGATGATGGCATACAGAAAAGTACAGTTGGCAATAAAAGCTTGTACCAAAAATTTAATTTGACAGAAATGTATTGGTTTTTTTTTAAATAGAAAGTGTGTGTGAGTGTTCTATTTCTTCTAAAAACAGAACGTAAACCCATACCGTCATCCGAAAAGACTAGATATACTTAGTAACCTAATATTATTAAAAAAACTTGTAATAACTGGACTTGGGCTGGAAACCTTTCATTTCGTGCCGCTTATTTTTTACTGATACCCGACCCGACCCGTTCGAATCGGTGCTTAGGTTGGGCTAGTGCGGACTGTGGAGGCGGCTTTTGTCAATACTGTAGATTGACCATTAAGATTAAGACACGAAAACAGATCCAAGAACTAAAACGTAATTTCAGAAAGAAAGAAAAAAGAAAGAAAAGAAAAAAAAAACATTTATTCGTGACAAAACACATAAAAACAAACTGTATAGACACAATACACACAAACACATTTGCCACGAAATGGTCACAACTCAGCGTGATGCTGGCAGCGCCAGCGCTGGTCTTCCGTTGTGACCATTAAGTGAGACACGCACAATGACGCCACGATCGCACACGAGGACAATTTACAAAAATAATCATAAAAATAAATAAATAGGAAGAACATAAACTATTAAAAGGAATATACAATAAATGAAATATAAAATAAACATAAAAAGACATCTTATAAAAATTTACTCTAACACAACATGCATGGTCGTGTGGTAGCCACTTAATATGAAAAAAAAGAAAAAGACTGACAAGTCTATGGTAATGATTGATAAAGAAATAATAATTTGGAATCATATTTGAGTTAAAGATCAATTTTGGACTTGCCAGTGCACCACATTTTTTACAAGTTTTATATCGAAAACTCCGAGTTTCAGACATATTATAATACAAAGAAGACAGGTCACTTAAATCTTTAAAGTTTAAAATAGAATATGGCTTGAAGGTAAAGTCTGGTACTAACCTAAGAAAGTAACTAATATTATATATATATATATATATATCAGCCGAAAGACGTCCACTGCTGGACATAGGCCTCCCCTAGAGAGTGCCAAATTGACCGGTCCTGCGCCACCCGCATCCAGCGGACTCCTGCGAGCTTTATTAGGTCATCAGTCCACCTTGTGGGGGGCCTACCCACGCCTATAATTAGGACGACACGACGGTATATTTTATACCATGGCTGTTTGTAACACTTACCCGAACAGAGCGACGCAGATGGCTTGATAATTTATAAATAAAATGGAAGCTCAATCCACACTAATACAGCTTTAAGCCAAACGGAAGCCCGCACAGAATTCGGCCTCCGTACCCCACAATCAACACACACACGCACAAACGCACACAAACACTGTTTATCCTTCATTATAAATATAAAACTTGGACAAATTGCACGAGACGCTGGCGAGGACTAGTCTTTTATATTTGAGAGTTTTACTCACTGATTTTTTTTAAACTACAGCATATACGAGGCTAAGTTTATTTCATTTTTACCAAGGGTGTAATAAAGACAGCCTCAGAGTGCAAATTTAGGTATTTCCCTTGCCGCTCAGGCGGCAACTAGTTACAACCTGCCCCCCTATTCTGTAACTAGTTTTAAGCTCACCTCAACGCTCACCCACAAATATATCTTGACACCGCGATGCGTAGTTACGAAGCGTAGGTAGAGGTCTAGTTTCGTTAGGCGTGACGCGTGGGGTGAGGCGCATGAGCGCGTAGCGAATAACAGCCCTGAGACATTATTTGTTTAAGCTAGCTGAGTTACGTACTATTTTTAAGGCTTCTGTGGCCGGACTTTATCCGTAGCGAAGCGAAAGAATTTCTCCATTTCAGCTTTGGCCAAAATGCTTTCGTATGTCCCGCTGTCTGGCTGTTGTCCTACACAGGTATTCTCAAATGATTCTCGTGAAATTTTGTGAGCAAAAAAAAAACCGCTGGTGTTGCTAAATGGAAATTACAAAATTTAATTAAAAATCATAAAAAGATATGGACGATGAAAGTTTAGAAAAAATATGCTTTTTTTATTGACCAAGAGTGCATGCGGAGTTGATAGCCATTGCAGAGGCTTTGTCTTACATAGACTCAATTACCTATGATAGATTTGTTATTTTAACAGACTCTAAGAGCGCATTACAACATTTGGCTCGCTGTACCTCGAACCATCGAGGTCTGCCGATTGCCTATACTATACTTGAATCTATTCATAACCTAACAGCTGCAGGAAAAGCATTGACTCTGCAGTGGATACCATCACACATAGGCATTCCAGGAAATGAAAAAGTAGACAGCTTGGCTAAAGAAGCCTGTCAGATTGGAATCCCATACAACATATTACCTTTCTATTCCGAATGCATCAAATTAATTAAAAAACAATGTCGTCAACAGTGGAAAGAGTACTTCGATGAAAGGTCCAAACAAAAAGGCATTTGGTACAAAACGATCCAACCAGAACTAATAAATACACCATGGATTGATTGCTCCCTTAGTCGTCAAGATATTGTAATAGCACTAAGACTTCGTTCCGGCCACATTCCACTTAATAAATTTGGATTTATGATGCGCAAAGTTCCGTCACCGAACTGTACAGAATGTGATATCGTTGAAGACGTATACCATATATTGATGGAATGTGTACGGAATGACTCGTTTAGAAGCCAACTGAGGATATCTTGTAGCACCTTGTTAGATGTTGGCGGGTGCAATAGCGCACTGGCTTTTCCACTGTCGGACGAAGCCAGGGCGTTATTTAAGCTAGTGAACATAGGAATGAACAATCGACGTTAATGTGTTTTGTTGTAAATTGTAATTTGTTGGTCATATGGAGCGTCATAATCGCTAAGCGATAAAGCTCTTTAATAAAGATTAAAAAAAAAAAAAAGAGTAAATTTAAAGCTACTACCAATATAATCCTTACGCTTTTATAGAAAAAAAAATTGTATGACAAATAAGTTGCTTATTTGATTTTCCACACAACAATTAGTTCAAATAGCAAAGTGTAACGTCACACTTTTAACCCCTCGTATGCGGATGTCAAAATTGTGCAATCAAATTATGACTTTAATATGTAAAACATTGGGTTCAAATGCTTTGCACGGATCCGTGCCTAAGCATACGAAGGGTTAAGTCAATCAGAAGTGTTTCGGCTGCCGCCAGCGAGATACGTCTTCGACTCAAATTTTAAGTATTTATGTTCTTTATTGTAGTTGCTTCCATACAAACATTTGTTCCTCTCCAAATACTGGTTCGAATGGCATCGTAAAATAATCTTAGGTCACAAGCCTATTATCGAACCTCGTTATATAAATTATACGGTTTTTTTCTAATCACAGCTTTTAGAAATTAAAAAAAAATTGTTTAGAAACGACATACTCGTGAATTTTACAGCTCAAAGAGCCTCTAGTAAATTAGATTAGATTAGATTATTTATTTCATGATAAAAAATTACATTACAAAAAAAAATACAACACAAATACAAATTTGCATACATGTCAAAAAAATAAGATATTTTATCACGATCTTTAAAATTAATGAAAAATAAATATACAATAATAGGATGTGTACACAATAATGAGGAAACAGAAAAATAAAACAAAACCACAAAGCAAATATATCAACCAGTAGTTTACAGATATAACAACAAAAGTAGCCAAAGCTTTTTAAGAAAGCCCACAATTTCAAATTCTGAAAAAAGTGCCTACGTGCTCATTTGCCTGCTCATGCTGAAAATCCAACAGTCCGAAGCTAAAACCGATATTAATTTCAAACTTTTCTAAACTCCAACCTAACCCTTTAAGTCCAAAAAACCTTAATCATTGAAAAACACAAATTTCAACTTTTCAAATAACCTTTTGCAAACGTCTTCCGAATCCAAGTTTACGAAAGGAACTTTAATTGGAGTTCTTTTAGACTTCGCTGACTGTACTTAAATAAAAGTTATATTAACCCCGAGTGTACCTGAGGCCTCTCGTAACTTCTGTCAGGTAAAGCGTAATGTTATTCCGCCTCTAACAAGACTATGTCAGTTTGTTATTTTTTTGAAAGTAGGTAAGTAGGTACCTACTTACCTACTTTCAAAAAAATCTCTTGTGTTACTTTGCAATTTCATTATTTACAGATCTTAAAAAAAAACCGGACAAGTGCGAGTTCAACTCGCGTGGTGAGGGTTCCGTATATAATACACAAAAATATTGCGAATTTTCCTGTTACTTTGAATACTCAAACTTCTTATAGGGTTTCCTGTAATCTTTAGGCAAGGAACTATTTTCCATATTTTTTCAGAATTTTAAGCCTTGCAGTTTCGGCGATAAGGACGGGGGGGGGGAGAATGATCAATTTTCGTCTTTTTTCCTAAATTACTTCAAATCTATTTGTGCTAAAATTATAAAAAAAATATCTGAGATGCTTACAACAACCCCTTCATTTGATATGTCACACAATACAGTTTGCCAAACTTTTTTTTAAATTTTCCAGTTTACCCCCCAAAAGCGGCCCCCTTGTTCAGAATTCATTAATTTACTTTACGCGTCCATCTTTAGGTCTTTCACATATGTTTACCAAATTTCAACTCAATCGGTCAAGTAGTTTCGGAGCAAATCGGCTGTGACAGACGGACAGAGAGACGCACGAGTGATCCTATAAGGGTTCCGTTTTTGTCCTTTTGAGGTACGGAACCCTAAAAACCGTACTCAACACAGATACACATGTTAACCTTATACCCATCGTCTGAGTCGAGTCCCTTTTACTGGCAAATTAAAAAAAAACTGTGAGTTCAAGTCTCGTTTGCGCCTTGTAGAGCAAAAAATGTTGGATGTCAAAATATTGCAAATAAAACATCAAAAAATGTGTATCTTTTAAGATTCAATGTCAAGAAAAGGGAAAAAAACGCACACAAATCAGTTCATCCGAAGTTGAATGCCTCCTACAAACCCACGTTTTTATTACGCCCCTCGTTTGAAAGAAATACTCCATAATTTTCACTGGAACAAATTGACGCTCATACGGGTGAATTCAATACCTCACATAGTTGCAAAATCGATAGTAGTGCCAAGAATCTGAACACATCGACATACTCGTTATCGACATCAACTCTAATGTAAGCGCCACACCTGCGGTCTGTTGTAAGTAGGGCTGTGGTCGTGCGCTGATATCGATAAATTATACAGGGTTGGCCCAGGATAACGGGAGCAAAAAAAAAACGGTAGCGGTATCCAAGTTACTTGGAGGTCATAACTTTTTTTTATTAGATCAAAATTTCGCAGAATAAAAAAAACTGAAGATGCTCTAAGAAAGCGACCTTTGAAATATTTGCTCCTGTTACAGGGCCCACCTCCTCCTCGCGCGCGTGCGGCATTGCCAGCAGCGGCGCGCTCCGTGGGTGCGTACAGTTGTACAACCACTTCCTATGCCCCGGTCTATGCAGTCTACCTTGTGTACCATGCCACTTTCAATCCATAGGTCGTAGGTTCGAACCCCGGCTCGTACAATGGCTGGTACCACTGGGTTTATTCAAAGAACGTACGGAATATTATTTGATATTTAAATAACAGTACCTTTTTGGTGAATGAAAACATCGTGAGGAAACCGGTCCAATCCCAATAACGTTCAATTTTTTCCGCTGGGTAAAAAAAGGTAAAACGGCAATCGCTTTCGTATAACTGGTGCCTGCGCCAAATCTTGGGATAAGGTGCCAACATGGAGCCTGGGCCCGATTAGGTTACTACCGGGAAATGCACTAGGATAATGAAGATGCCCACTCACCTATCAGGGCAACCAGCGACCTGGTTCGTTCTAAATGACAATGTCTGTCATCCAATTAACGGGTAGGGATTTGTATGTATTGTAAGAACGATTGTTATTTGTTCATGTCCCATTCCTACCCGATAAAAGCACTGGTGGCGCTAATCGCGGCGTGCGTGCCTTGTAAGCCTTTTGCTGAAGATGTCATCGCGAGCTCCGACGATGTAGACTGAGTCTTTTGCAGGTTAACCCCTGAGTTAAAATATCGATAATTTGCTGTCCCATCTCTATCCAACATGAGTACCTAATGGTGCGCCATTAAGCTCTCGTTCCATTTATTAAACAACATCTATAAACATGATATTTCAATATCAATACTTCCATGTTCCTTCTCTACCCAATATAAGCATAGGTGGGCTAATCAGGGCAAGCGGGCCTTGCAAGCCTTTTGCTCAAGATGTCATTGCGGGTTCCGACGATGTACACTCAGCCTTTTGCAATTTGTTTCGTTAACTTGATTCATCACTTTATTCGTGATACATTACACAACAGTTTTTGACAGACTAAGATGAGCAATAGGTTAAAAAAGCTTTATTTAACACTAATATAATTTAAAGGAACGACCACATAGACAGACTTTGAAAATAAGGTGACGCGTTTTGTGCGTTATGATCTTGACGGAGGCTAATTTTTTAATTTTGTTTGTGATTGACAGAACAACATAACAATAAAATAAATCTAATATCACATTATTCCTCCTACCTACATTCCGTTCGCTTTATAAACTTTGACCAAATACGAGTCGAATATATATTTATGTCGGTAATATGAATGAAAATATCGACAACTTGCTGTCCCATCTCTGTCCAATATTAGTAAAGTTGCGCCATTAAGTCTACGTTCCTTTGTTTTAGCAACATCTATTAACGTGATATTAGAAAGAAAGGAAGAAAGAAACATTTATCATGACAAAGACAATTAAACAAAAAAGACTGCCAGAGATCATTTTTTGTCACGAAACGGTTCAATCTCAGCATAATGCTAGCATTACTGCCAGCGCTGATCTTCCGATAGAACCGTCGAGTGATAACACGGTACGACAAACAAACAGAAGATAACAAAATAATAATAGAAGCAAAATAATAAGAAAAAGTGTCATAATTACACGCAACTATGAACAATGAACAACAACATAACATAACAACAACAGGATACAGGAGGAATTCAGAAACAAAATTAAAAACAATACCAAAGGGACGTAACAAAGTGGTGAGCATAAAGAAATATAACAATAACATTTTATTTAAATACAACTCGTGCCTATTACAATATCGATACTTTTGTGTCCCATCCCTTCCCGATATAAGCATAGGTGCGCTAATCGTAGCGTGCGTGCCTAGCAAGCCTTTTGCTGAAGATGTCATCGCGAGCTCCGACGATGTCGACTCAGCCTTTTGCGTTGTTTTCGTTAGACTTTATAAGCGTTTTTATCGAATAGTAAATTTGAATTTATTCAGCGGATATTTTAATGATATAAAAAAGATCCGAATCGCGAAACTTAAGAGGCAGTGGGCGGGGGCACATTGCACGTAGAACCGATGGCCATTGGGGCGGAAAAGTTCTCGAGTGGTGACCACGTACCGGAAGGCACGGCGTGGGTAGGCCTGACAAGGTGGACTGATGGTCGCGGGAGTTCGCTGGATGCGGGTGGCGCGGAACCGGTCAATTTGGCACTCTTTGGGGGAGGCCTATGTCCAGCAGTGGACGTCTTTCGGCTGATATGATGATGATGATTAGAAAGATCACGGGTCTTGGAGAGACTAGCACAGGCCGTCGTGTCATTATAAAACAAAATTATGTAGCTAAAGTAACTAGCTAATAGCTAAGCCTATCCATCTATTTTTAGGGTTCCGTAGCCAAAATGGCAAAAACGGAACCCTTATAGTTTCGTCATGTCCGTCTGTCCGTCTGTCCGTATGTCACAGGCATTTTACTCGAAAAGTATAAGGTGTATTTGAATAAAATTTTGAGGATAGGTGTATTTTGTTAGCCGCTACAAAGTTTTGTAATTAAAATTACAAAAAAAAAATTTTTTAGGGGTGTACTCCATACATAAAACTAAGTCAAATTTTTTTTTTCATCGTGAGCCCACGTTTGGCACATGAATCGATAGGCCTTTTAAAATAAATATAAGGTTTTTCGGCAATTTTTTTGATTAAGTGAATACAGGCAGAGATAATCGCCCCGAAAGTCACTAAAATTCTGTCCCCCCCCTCTAATTTTTGAACAGTGTATTTTAAAAATATGGAAAAATTAATGGACAGAGGGCTTATTCATTTCATTCACCGAAAATTGTTTTGAACAAGATCGGTTCAGAGGTTTTTGAGATATTGCTGAAAAACTGCCTTCCTCAAAGAAAAGGACGTAAGTGCCATAAGATTTCTATGACGATACGACCTTTTTAATAGGCACGGAACCCTTCGTTTTGCGTGGTCCGACACGCACTTGGCCGGTTTTTTTGTAAGGAAGTCCATCTGCCAACAAACTGTCCTACAGTTTGGCAGAAGAAAATGCTGCAAAATCAAGGGCTGTTTAACTGTATTTTTTTTTTCATCAGCACCATTAGCAAGGACGGCAGAATTTTAGAGCTTTATAACGCGATAAAGTTTTGTAACAACAATAGTACATTGTCGAAGAGGCTAGAAAGTTATCAATAGATGGACGAGTTAGTTCAAGTTGAAAGTTGTCCAGCTATTGCACTTTCGGCCGAGGCTTTTCACGCCTCATCATCATCATCATCATATCAGCCCAAAGACGTCCACTGCTGAACATAGGCCTCCCCCAAAGAGTGCCACAATGCTTACTATGGGCCTCATAAGAAGGCTCAAAGTCACCCAAAGGCCATGGAGAGGGCTATGCTGGGATAAGCGACTATTATTTTATGTACTTAACCTTTTTTCATGAATCTTGTGAAGATGGTGAATTGCAAAAAATATCTTGCTATCAGCGAGGTTATCAACTTATCATGCCATGCACATACAGTAAAGTAAAGTGCGCAATACACCCCCGGTGGTTCTGCTAGATTGCTACTTACCTCTGCGGACGATTGTACTGAAGGAAGTGATGAGGTCATGCAAAAGATCTTGTAGGTACCTAATTACTTTTAGATGCTCTTACGAGTAGCGTGACCTTCCCTTATACCATTTGTATGGTAAGTTCGTAATTTTTGCCTACTGTAATGTTGGATCAGTCAACGCTTGCATTACCCATTCCTCACTAAGTTTAAGTACTTACCTACTGTGCAAATCTTGTGAAAAACCAGTATGAAGCATCTGGATCATTATGTGCTTGATAGAATTGAAAAACCTCTTATAGAGCAATGATGTAATATAAAAAAGATGTAGATATCTCTGCGTGATCGCATCAGAAATGAGGCTATCCGCAGCAGAACCAAGGTAACCGATATAGCCCTCCGAATCGCTAAACTTAAGTGGCAGTGGGCGGGGCACATTGCACGTAGAACCGATGGCCGTTGGGGCGGAAAGGTTCTTGAGTGGCGACCACGTACCGGAAGGCGCAGCGTGGGTAGGCCCCCCACAAGGTGGACTGATGACCTGGTAAAGGTCGCTGGAGTCCGCTGGATGCGGGTGGCGCAGGACCGGTCATTGTGGCACTCTTTTCACGCCTACTGCGAGGAAATTGCAAATAATTATAATTTTAAGTCAAAATTAAGTATCTAATTAATGATCATAATACTAAACAGGCTCACATGCCTCGCGCCCGGCGCGGAGGAGGAGGAGCGGAGCCCTTCGGGCGCGACCGCGCGCGGGACCCTGTGATTGTTTGTTTTGAAGTCATAGATGGCCTTCGTGCGACGTCCAACTAACCCCAGCTTTGAAGCCTGAATTCTGACCGTCTTTTGCCACATTTTCGAGCAGTGGCGTGAAAACAATATACCTACATATAGTCAGCTAGAAATCTTGGAAAAAAACAACCATTCCACAAAGCAAACGAATAGGGTGACAACGCCGAGCACGCAAGCCGGATGGGGATAATTTACCAAATTGCGCGCAATCGCCCGCCATCTGTTCGGCTTCGGATTCCTCGCCTTTTTAGCCGAAGGTTACGCAAATTGACGTGTGGTCACCCTAATTGGGGAAGTATGACATTAAATTGCGTGAGGTTTTATTTTTATAGTGCTGGATGTGTTGTTTCGGGCCGACGAATTCTTACATTTTTATTTGGGTAGCGTACGAATTTCCCCGTTTCAGCTTGGGAAAAAAATCTTTCGAACGTCCGGATATTGTCCGGTTGTCCGGCTGTTCTGCTCTAGAGGTCACATTTTTCAATCTGTTGTTGTGAAATTTTGTGAGCAGGTTCGATAACTGGTTTATGGTTTTTTTTGTTGATACTGTTTTTGGAAATTCTACAAAAAAAAACCGTGCAAGAGTCGGGCCACCTAAAACGAAGAGTTCCGTGCCTACTTAATACTAGAAAAGGAACTATTTTCCATTATTTTAAAGAATTTTAAGCCTAATAGTTTCGGAGATAAAGGGGGGGGGGGGAGGACGGTAAATTTTTGTCTTTTTTCCTAAATTACTTCAAACCTGTTTTTGCTAAAATGATAAAAAAACTGAAATGCTTACAACAACCCCTTTCATTTGATTATGTCACACAATACTGTTTGCGAAACTTTTTTTTAAATAATAATCTGAACAAGAGGACCACTTTTGGGGGCAAACAACCCCAAAAGTGGTCCCCTTGTTCAGACTTCATTAATTTACTTTACGCGTCCATCTTTGGGTCACCAATTTACATATGTTTACCAAATTTCAACTCAATCGGTCCAGTAGTTTCGGAGCAAATCGGCTGTGACAGACGGACAGACAGACGCACGAGTGATCCTATATGGGTTCCGTTTTTTGTCCATATACCTCTACTCTCACTGAGCCACTAATTTTTAACTTAACGGATATTTCCTCCGTTTTTTGCAATTAAGTACACCTGTGGGTTCCGACGCAAGCACTTTGAGCATATTAAGTGAGTTGTATACTTCAATGCTTCAGAAAAACAAACCTTAATTGCATTAACTAATTTTGTATAGGCAGTAACGTCTGCTTACGAAAATTTATAGATTTGAAATTTAAGGAAAAATTAAAAAAATAATGCTCCGAGCCGGAATTGAACTGTCGACCACAGGCAACCCAGCCAAGTATGGCCAATGCCATATTTTAGTTGCCGAGACAGACTGTTCCGATAGCTCAGTTGCTTAATTGCATAGATTGAAACCGGGTGTTTTTAGGGTTCCGTACCCAAACGGTAAAAGCTAGTCCCTAATACTATCCGTCTGTCACCAGGCTGTATCTCATGAACCGTGATAGTTAGACAGTTGAAATTTTCACAGATGATATATTTTTGTTGCCGCAATAACAACAAATACTAAAAAAATGTAAAAAATGAATATTAAGTGGGCTCTCATACAACAAACATGATTTTTTTGCTCGTTTTTGTAGATAATGGTACGGAACCCATCGTGCGCGAGTCCGACTTGCACTCGGCCGGGTTTTTATAATTCGAAAACATTAAATACGTATTACCTATAAATATATTTCCTAGAATGTGGCGCTTAAATGTCAAAAAATTACATACGTATTCAAAAATTTGAACGTGAGATTAAAATTAAATATTAATTGACAGTCACCTTAATTCCATACGTAACAATTTCAACTAACAACAAAAGCCTTACTATACTTTTAATTTAACTTGTCTTCCCAATAGTAAAGTGCGATCAATCAAATAATATATTTAACTATTAATAATGGTACCTAACTATCAAATAAAAACGCCAAACAATAAGCGATCGATATTAAAATCCATCTTCAAAACAATATCCAAGAAATCATTAAAAAATCAATGAATTGAGATCGACTGGATGTAATGATTCAAATGTTCTATCATTAATCAAGTTATTAATGAGATCATTCATATATCACAAAGGTTGAAGATATATACATCCTACTACTTGTAATATCATAAATGCAAACGTTTGGATGTTTGTTACTCAATCACCCTTAAACGGCTCAACCGATTTGGATGAAACTTTGCGCGAAGATAGTTTATGGCCTGAGTTAAAATATAGGATAGTTTTTAATCCGGGTCCACGCAGACAAAGTCGCGGGTGAAAGCTAGTATACTTACTAAAAACCGGACAAGTGCGAGTGCAACTCGCGTGGTGAGGGTTCTGTAAAATTCTTATTCTCTTAACACTAGGCGCTCCATACAAAATACACAAAAATATTGAGAATTTTCCCGTTACTTTGAATACTCAAATTTCTTATAGGTTTTCCTGTAATCTTTCGGTAAGAAACTATTTTCCATTTTTTTTCAGAATTTTAAGCCTAGTAGTTAAGGGAGGGGGGGGGGGGGGGGTGATGGTCAATTTTCGTCTTATTTCCTAAATTACTTCAAATCTATTTATGCCAAAATTATATTTAAAAAAATCTGAGATGCATACAACAACCCCTTTCATTTGATATGTCACACAATACAGTTTCCGAAACTTTTTTTTTTAATTTTCCAGTTTACCCCCCAAAAGTGGCCCCATTGGCCCAGAATTCATTAATTTACTTTACGCGTTCATCTTTGGGTCACCAATTTACATATGTATACCAAATTTTAACTCAATCGGTCCAGTAGTTTCGGAGCAAATCGGCTGTGACAGACGGACAGACATACAACCGAGTGATCCTATAAGGGTTCCGTTTTTTTCCTTTTGAGGTACCGGAACCCTAATAAACAAGAGTTCTACTTGTCGCAGCTCGGTCGACTCATCTTTATATTTACTCCAGGCAAAATATGGTTTCGAAAAACATTAATTTATAATAGCGTTTTTAGGGTTCCGTAGCCAAAATGGCAAAAACGGAACCCTTATAGTTTCGTCATGTCCGTCTGTCCGTCTGTCCGTCTGTCCGTCTGTCCGTCTGTCCGTCTGTCCGTCTGTCCGTATGTCACAGGCATTTTACTCGAAAACTATAAGGTGTATTTGAATAAAATTTTGGGGATAGGTGTATTTTGTTAGCCGCTACAAAGTTTTGTAATTAAAATTACTAAAAAAAAATTTTTTAGGGGTGCACTCCATACATAAAACTAAAAGTCAAAAAATTTTTTTTCATTGTGATCCCCCGTGTGGCACATCAATCGATAGGCCTTTCAAAATAAATATAAGGTTTCTTACATTTTTTTTTGATTAAGTGAATAGGGTCGGAGATAATCGCCCCGAAAGTCACTAAAATTCTGTCCCCCCCCCTCTAATTTTTGAACGGTGTATTTTAAAAATATGAAAAAATTCATGGACACAGCGCTTATTAAGTTCATTCACCGAAAATTGTTTTGAACAAGATCGGATGAAAGGTTTCCGAGATATTGCTGAAAAACTGCCTTCCTCAAAGAAAAGGACATAAGTGCCGTAAGATTTCTATGACGATACGACCTTTTTAATAGGCACGGAACCCTTCGTTTTGCGTGGTCCGACACGCACTTGGCCGGTTTTTTTTTTGTTTATTTCATTCTAAAACGTTATTCTAAGATGCTTTATTCAAGAATCCAACAAACTTTCCACCCGGAAGTAATTATTTAGATTTAAATTAAACATCCATGGAGACAATACAATACAATACTATACAAATACTCTTTATTGCACACCTCACACATACAAAGCAGTTACAGAGAGAAACAATACAATAACATGTAGGTAGAGGTAGACAACAGGCGGTCTTATCGCTGAAGAGCGATCTCTTCCAGACAACCTTTTTTGATTTAATTTTTATTATCTTCATTCTAGGTTAATTTACTTTATTTAAGTTTTTTCTTCTTCAATCATTGTATTGTTCACAAAATGTAACCTAACATATTTAGTTGGATATTAAAAGTGGTGAAACATCCATTGTCTTTTTTATTAGGGTTCCGTAGCCAAAATGGCAAAAACGGAACCCTTATAGTTTCGTCATGTCCGTCTGTCCGTCTGTCCGTCTGTCCGTCTGTCCGTCTGTCCGTCTGTCCGTCTGTCCGTCTGTCCGTCTGTCCGTATGTCACAGGCATTTTACTCGAAAACTATAAGGTGTATTTGAATAAAATTTTGAGGATAGGTGTATTTTGTTAGCCGCTATATAGTTTTGTAATTAAAATGACAAAAAAAAATTTTTTTAGGGGAGCACTCCATACATAAAACTAAAAGTCAAAAATTTTTTTTTCATTGTGACCCCCCGTGTGGCACCTCAATCGATAGGCCTTTCAAAATAAATATAAGGTTTCTTAGCATTTTTTTTGATTAAGTGAATAGGGTCGGAGATAATCGCCCCGAAAGTCACTAAAATTCTGTCCCCCCCCCTCTAATTTTTGAACGGTGTATTTTAAAAATATGGAAAAATTCATGGACATAGGGCTTATTAATTTCATTCACCGAAAATTGTTTTGAACAAGATCGGTTCAGAGGTTTTCGAGATATTGCTGAAAAACTGCCTTCCTCAAAGAAAAGGACGTAAGTGCCGTAAAATTTCTGTGACGATACGACCTTTTTAATAGGCACGGAACCCTTCGTTTTGCGTGGTCCGACACGCACTTGGCCGGTTTTTTTATTTATATTGAATATTTTAAAGCAAATGTAAATGAACCTAAATAAAGATAAGAAAATATATTAATATTTATCCGGACTTTTTAGGAGCTAATTAAATATATTATTTTTTGATGTCTGATTTTTTGTTGGATTTTGCCTCTAGGTAACTATTTAATTGATAATATCCGTTACATTAAAAAAATAGCTATTATAAATTATTTCCAAATTTGACATTTTTTCCGTACAAGTTGTCAGTTCATTGCCTGGACTAATTAATTGCCTTGTAATTGAAACCATCTAGACTTTGTGAAGGTTTTATGACTGTTAATATTGTTTTACCATTTATTTGTAACGGGCTCACCTTGGATATCCCTTCTAACTACCTATCAGGGTTGGCGACTTCTATTAAAAGACGTCTACGTCTAATATAGTCCTAGTTTATATAATTCAAATAATTGTACAGTCAGTATTTCGATGAAGTAAAACATCGTAAGAAATTCTAAGTCAATCGTATCGTAAGCAACATAAAAACTAGTTTTGATGTATTCACAAGGTACTTAAATACAAAATACAGTGTGTAGTGGCCTCTTTTTTTAAATACCTATCGTTAAATTTAAATACCTAATCACAAGCACTGTAACGCCTGTGTAATGAAAGACAATGATTTTGTGCCTAAGTAGTACAGAGAGAAGAGAATTCATTGTAAAAAATAGTTATTTGTTATACAAGGGTGCAAAGTTATATTTTAACCGCGAGTGTGGAATTGAAACACGAGCCAGAGAATGGATTCTAGGGTTGAACCACGAGCTAGCGAATGGATTCTATGGTTCGAAAATAGAATCCTGAGCGTAGCGAGTGGTTCAAAAATAGAATCCTGAGCAAAGCGAGTGTTGCAACACACGAGACGTCAAAATAACTTGCACCCGTGTGTAACACAAATCTTTTCACCTCACTAAACCGAGGAAAATACTACATAAGAAAAACAACTGAAATATGTATAATCAGCCTTTATTTTAACTAGTAATTACACAAATAACACAATTATTATGCAACGTTAAATCAGATATTGTGGTTTCACATTTTTGTACGGTTTTTTTACAGTTTTAAGTGTTTTAAGGTAAAATCATTTAATAAAATTGTTTGCACTAGTTATATGTTTTTAATTGAATGCAATTCAATATAAAACTATTTTTGCGTCCACACCTCCTGTTTTGATCAGACAATTTAATCAGATGGCCGAAAATTGTCCTGTCTGGACTGGCCTTTACGTGTTTATTATGTAAAAAGTAACTAATAACACGTTCGGATTTCAAATATTCTTTGCACACATGTGGATATAATGCAGTTTTGCTATCTGTTTTTAAAGAATAAAAAGGTCTTTCCGAGCTAGTGAGGTGAAAATATATTTGCACCATACTAAACAGGTAAAACCAGCGATATTGACAGCCCTACAGGTGTCTATGGCCGGCCCTGACCGCACCCGTTTACTACTAGGCAAATACTGGCCTGGGAATATTAGAACGTTTCATAATATGTAACTTTACTATAATAGTCGTAGTATACTTGATTCATTAAATCATGTTTGAAGCTACGCCTAGAAACATTTAACGCTAGGTTTACACAAGGTTCTTATTTATAGCCAGAGGGCTGGTCACGTATTTTTTTAGGGTTCCGTACCCCAAAAGGACAAAAACGGAACCCTTATAGGACTCATGCGTCTGTCTGTCCGTCTGTCACAGCCGATTTGCTTGGAAACTACTAGACCGATTGAGTTGAAATTTGGTATACATATGTAAATTGTTGACCCAAAGATGGACACGTAAAGTAAATTAATGAATTCTGAACACTTTTGGGGAGTAAACTGGAAAATTTTAAAAAAGTTTCCCAAACTGTATTGTGTGACATATCAAATGAAAACCCTGTTGTAAGCATCTCAGATATATTTTTTTTATAATTTTAGCGAAAATATATTTGAAGTAATTTAGGAAGAAAGACGAAAATTGACCATTCCGCCCCCCCTTATCTCCGAAACTACTAGGCTTAAAATTCTGAAAAAAATATGGAAAATAGTTCCTTGCTTAAAGATTACAGGAAAACCTATGAGAAGTTTGAGTATTCAAAGTAACGGGAAAATTCTCAATATTTTACGGAACCCTCACCACGCGAGTCGAACTCGCACTTGTCAGGTTTTTTCTTTATTGAACGTCCGTCAGGACAACTCAACTGTCATTTTCCAACAACAGCGTACGATGTTAAGATTATATCAATGGTATCTGTTCAGTCTCGTAAAGTATCTCTGGCTCACGGCTTACATTTTGCAAGTTAATAGCAAAATTTAATGCTAGGTTTACACGAGCGCAGTACAGGGTGAAACGTTTCGTGAGTTCACCCACGCAATGTTATTTGAACTTGAACAATTACGTGCAAATCAGAAAATATAAATTAGATATAAACGAGAAATTGCTAACCTAACTAGACATCAATATACAGTAATAGAGACCAATTACTTTCGTTTCGTAGAATTGTGTGTACACTCAGCGGAAAATATTTATAGGTCCTTAATTTATACCTACTAAAAAAACTGTAGGTAAAAACAAGAATGATAAAACCATGTTTATGTAAAAATAAGTTTCCGTCAAATATTTCATTTTCGGTATAAGGTTAAAACAGTCAGTCAATAAATTGCTGACTGTTTTTTTTCTGTATTGGGACCGAGCGCGACGACAGCGCCACGTAACAGGCGGCCATTATGGACAATATTGTCACCGCTGTCAAACAAGAAGTAAGTAAATATTGTGAAAAATATTAATTAAATCTTGTGTTATTTTACTATATTACACAATTTTGGACAATGGTAGTCAGTAACATTATTGCCAATAATATTAAAATCAAAAACGATTAGAAAATGTTTACTGCAATATGGATTTGACAGCTCTAGTCAGCGACAAAAATGGCAATTTTAGCCGTAGCGAGCGCTGTGATCGTTTAGGCTACCCCCTCCACCCGCTTTGCACTCTGCCAATACCATCATCAACTACTCATTGAGACAATTGACAACATTTCATTTTTTCATAGCGGCTCAAATTAAAACCATTCAGAGATTTGGGCTTGCTGAGTAAATATAAAAAAATATTGGTTTTTTATATTCGCTAGTTCTTGAGAAAACTGGAAATTACTTTGAAGAAGCCACTGAAAGGCTGAATGCGGATATTCCATAGCTGTGCTTATACATCTTGTAAGAAAAAAAATGTTCTGACATTGACAGTTATTTAACTCCTTCTATCTTGTCATTGTCAATGTCAAATGTTACAGTAACAGACACAGTATGCTATTTACTTTATAATTCGATAAATTGACCACAGTACTTCATTTAAATGTAATTATGACCTTTTCGAACGTGGTAGTTTAAAACAACCAAATTAAGGGGGTTTAACTAAAAATAAAATGAAAAGAAAAAATACGTGTCTCCTAACTTTTCAAGTACTATTAGATGCCTAAACAAAATTAAGGAGTCAGAAACCTTCTGATCAGCTCGATGGTACCATAATATAAAATTTTCATCCAAAATATACCAACACCTAAAATTTCAGCTCAATCGGATAACGGCAAGTGACTGAAAAATTTAGTATACATTTTGATGGACAACTTACAATATACTTACTTGCATACGAACAATTGGTAGATCACGTAAGGCCATGGTCACCTATAAATCACGCCGTACGCTGCGTCACAACGCTTACTATGGAGATGTACTGATGTGGCCGACAACCAGAACAATACATATCCATAGTAAGCATTGTGACGCAGCGTACGGCGTGATTTATAGGAGACCATAGCCTTACGCATTGTACAATGTACGCGCGTCAGGTAGATCTAAATGTCAAATTTTATATGGAAAGATGACAGTTGGATCTACCTAACGCGCGTTCGGAGTGTTACGTGATTACCCCGGTCAAGTTAATATACCTAAAGCTTGTAAAAAAACATTATTCAAAACAAAACATAAAAGTTACAATGGCAAAATGGCGTTGACTGTACTCAGCTGAACGCCAATTACGTATTAGGTTCCCATTTATAAGCCTAACTTCAATTTTACTAACCCGTTCTATATTGGTGATATAACAAATGAATAATGAACTTTAATAGTAAGGACTAAGGTTGTTTTTTGTAACACACTTCGCATTGATTTGATTCCTGTGGGATCTTAAAGTTGATGTCTTTATTTTTATACTAGCTCTTGCCCGCAATTTCGTCTGCGTACACTCGTTAATCGCCTTCATCATCATCATATCAGCCGAAAGACGTCCACTGCTGGACATAGGCCTCCCAAAGCTTGCCAAAGTGACGAGTCCTGCGCCACCCGCATCCAGTGGACTCCCGCGACCTTTACCAGGTCATCAGTCCAGCTTGTGGGGCGGGCAACCACGCTGCGTCTTAACACGTTGACGTCACAGTACTGTAAACACATTGAGTGTGAGCCGTTTAGCCGAAGTGCAAGAGTAATAGGCCTGATCAAGTGACAACCTGCACATTGCACGTAGAACCGATGGCCGTTGGGGCGCAAAGTTCAAATAATACTGCCATTAGAGTGTACAATTTACTTCCTGACGACCTAAAAAATATTCAAGAGTTAAGATCCTATGACAAAAAAGTAAAGGAATATTTTTTAACCCGTCCATTCTATTCAATCAGAGAATATTATGCAAGAATTTTTAACTTCGTGACATTTTTTTTTATTTATTTTTTATTAGAATTATTTTTTCACTATCCGTACTGACCTCTTAGTTGCATTGTTATTATTATTTTTTAAATTATAAAATGATTATTCTAGTTTTATGACATTTAATATAATTTGATATTTGTTTTAATTGAATTTTGTACTAACTTGTTAGTTTTATTTGTATGATTTTATGTTATATCTATATTTGCTTGCATTTGGAAATGTGTTATATAGCAAATAAATGATTGATTATGATTATGATTATGAAAGTTTCTCGAGTGGCGACCACGTACCTACCGGAAGGCGCGGCGTGGGTAGGCCCCCCACAAGGTGGACTGATGACCCGGTAAAGGTCGCGGGAGTCCGCTGGATGCGGGTGGCGCAGGACCGGTCACTTTGGCACTCTTTGGGGGAGGCCTATATCCAGATGCGGCGTGCCCGTTAATGTAGTCAAAATTTTACAACCATCCATTTGGCGCAGAGCTTTGATAAGTGAGATCATACAATGCCTCAGTACGATGGAGGGGGGTACTTTGATTCGGGGGGTGACTTTGATCAAATAGGTTTTTCTCCGAGATCATTGTTTTTACTTGTGGGTGAACTGTGGCAGTGAATATATTAGTATTTTATTTTGCCGTACAATCTTCTTTATTTCAAATAGTTCTGATTTTATACAACATTCTAAATGATCAATGTAGCCCCATTTTTTTCCTAAAGTCACTCCATTCCATGGTACATTTCTTTTGAATGCGCAATCTTATTCGAAGTAAAAACGTTTTTCCAATATCAAGAAACCTTACATTATTTATCTGCAAAGTTTTCTGAAGTACTTGGAAAAGAAGCCAGTGCAAATGAGTTTTTAACTAAGATTCCTGCAAAACGAGCCGTAACTCAAGAAAATGTACTCGTATTACTTATAGCATATCACAACAATGCTTGGAAAACATTGTAATGTCATATTACATACATAGAATTATTACCTGGCTTAGTGACGTCATGCAAACAAAACGGGGAAGCGCGAAGGGAAGCGAATTCCAGCGAGGTTCGCAGATATTTCCGACAAGTTGTAAGTACATGCCTATACAACTCGTCGGAAATGTCTGCAAACCTGGCTTAGTGACGTCATGCAAACAAAACGGGGAAGCGCGAAGGGAAGCGAATTCCAGCGAGGTTCGCAGATATGTTCTGCAGTTGTACATGCGTATACAACTCGTCAGAAATGTCTGCGAACCTGGCTTAGTGACTTCATGCAAACAAAACGGGGAAGCGCGAAGGGAAGCGAATTCCAGCGAGGTTCGCAGATATGTTCAGCAGTTGTACATGCGTATACAACTCGTCAGAAATGTCTGCGAACCTGGCTTAGTGACTTCATGCAAAGAAAACGGGCAAGCGCGAGGGGAAGCGCATTCCAGCGAGGTTCGCAGATATGTTCAGCAGTTGTACATGCGTATACAACTCGTCAGAAATGTCTGCGAACCTGGCTTAGTGACTTCATGCAAAGAAAACGGGCAAGCGCGAGGGGAAGCGCATTCCAGCGAGGTTCGCAGATATGTTCAGCAGTTGTACATGCGTATACAACTCGTCAGAAATGTCTGCGAACCTGGCTTAGTGACGTCATGCAAACAAAACGGGGAAGCGCGAGGGGAAGCGAATTACAGCGAGGTTTGCAGATATTTCCAACGAGTTCTGTAGTATCTCTCTTCAGCTAGTTTATTTATTTATTTATTGAAGGGGAGAGGGGGAATATGTCCGGCGCCTCTCCGGCTGTTTTCCTCTGAAGGTCGCATTTCTCAACCGATTCTCGTGAAATTTAGTGAGCAGGTTCAATAATTATAAATAATGTCTTTTGTCAATTTAGTTTTTCGAATAAACAAATTGGAAAAAATACTGGCTTTTACAGCTCACAGAGCCACTAGCAGATACACATACAGGATGTAAAGATCGGCCAAGTGCGTGTCGGACCACGCAAAACGAAGGGTTCCGTGCCTATTAAAAAGGTCGTATCGTCACAGAAATTAAGGAAGACAGTTTTTCTCCAAAATCTTGTTCAAAATAATTTTCGGTGAAAGAATTTAATAAGCCCTCTCCATGATTTTTTTCATATTATTAAAATACACCGTTCAAAAATTAGTTGGCGCAAATCATACACTCAACTGGCGAGTCTGGCTTTTAATCAGTTTTTTTTTAATTTCCAAAAACTGAATCGAAAAATATACCTGTAATAGTCAAACCTTAAACAATTTCAGGATAATCGGTTGAGAAAAGCGACCTGTGGACATACGAAAGAATTTTCGCCCAATCGGAACCGGAGAATTTCCTTCGCTTCGCTCGCTTGTTCAACTATGTCGTAAGTCTATCTTAGTATCACAAAAATGTCACCCGATACTGCAAGTGGTTAGTCATTTCACGAATATTGCATTAACAGTCAGATAACTATGACTGACATGGCAATTTATCCACTTAACAATTTTGTTAGTAAAATTCTTTGTAACTGATTTAAAGTTTGACCTTTAATTGACTCGGAATGAGTTAACCCGAGTGCAGGTCGCTGGCAGAATTTAATCTTGTACTAAAATTAGCAGACTATTGCTATAAACATTTGACAGCCTACAAAAATATGGTAATTTGTAATTTAGACTTTGGTAGGCAGCAGTTAACGTAATAATTATTATAAACTCCTTGCATTCCATTAAATTGTCAAAAGGGCATCTACGTGTTGGCTCAGTTGGTACTTTGTAGGTACCTAGCTCCACGCACGCCTCCCAAAGGTCCGGAACATCATGTGCCGTGAGCGGGAAAGACATTATAATACATATAACGACCACTTTAGCCTAGTTGGTAGTGACGCTGCCGGAGGTCCCGGGTTCGAATCCCGGTAAGGGCATTTATTTGTGTGATGAGCACGAGTATTTGTTCCTGAGTCATGGATGTTTTCTGTGTATTTAAGTATTTATTTATCTATATAAGTATGTTTATCGTCGTCTAGTTCCCATAGTACAAGCTTTGCTTAGTTTGGGACTAGGTCGATTTGTGTAAGATTGTCCACAAATATTATTATTGGTACTACTTGTTAGTTTATGTTGTATGTCTAGCATACAAAGACAACTTCGTTAACGTATATACTATATACGTAATTGCCAATTGTTCCTATAATCTGTTCATTCACTTTTTTCTTTTGCCTTTGTCTTGTAATAGTGTGTTAGTTGTATCACAATTAAATATGTTTGATTCTGATACTGATTCTGAAATGTCATGGTCCTTTGTCATGAATAACCTAAAAATGGATTCGTTGCTCCCACCCAACTTTCAAATTAATTACTCTACACGAAAACCCAAACAAAGCAACAAAAATCCTTAATTGCCCTCCCGATCACGTGCTCACCTCGTAATTTTTACAAATAACGATCCCGATTTGAC
This sequence comes from Epinotia nisella, assembly GCA_932294315.1. Taxonomy (NCBI): domain Eukaryota; kingdom Metazoa; phylum Arthropoda; class Insecta; order Lepidoptera; family Tortricidae; genus Epinotia; species Epinotia nisella. Next base: position 10,221,570 of record OW028696.1, on the reverse strand, counting down.
GTTTATGGTCACATTAAGCAACAGTTGTATCACAAACACGGCGGCCATATTGCGCGCGACGCGAATACACAAAATGGCGGCTTAGCGATGACAGGCGCGTTTCATTTGTTTTAATTTGTGTTAATACGTGTTTTGCGTTAAGGGAGTTTCGTTGGAGAAAGTTGGACGATTTAATTTCTTATGTCTTGCAACTTTTGGGTTCAGGTGTTATTTTAATTAGGATAATAATAAGGGGTTTGGGATGATAATTTGGTTAGGGTTACTTACAGCTGTTACGAATTTTATATAAAGGTGCTGAACTACTTGAGCATTCACAATCGAGCATTCGCCGTTTTTAATGTGACGATGTGAGGGGTAACGTAACGTTTTGAACGCGCGTTATCCAACTGTCATTTTTCCATATAAAAATTGATATTTAGATCTACCTGACGCGCGTACAATGCGTTACGTGATCGATGAGCCTGAACAACGAACAGAGAACATAGCTACGAACATTTTCACGATCATTCTAGCGAACGCTCTAGTATCATAATGCTCGTCAAAAAATAGGTAAGTATTCTTGCACGTCTAGCGTAACTTGATGCTATGTTGAGTCGCTTGAATGGTCGCTGGAACGCTCGTTAGAGTGCTCGCTAGAACGCTCGTTAGAATGCTCGCTTGAAAGCCCTTAAAAATGCTTACTAGAACGCTCATTAGAATGCTCGCTAGAACGCCCGTTAGAACGCTCGCTATAAAGCTCGTTAGAATGCTCGCTAGAACGCAAGCTAGTACGCTCGTTAGAACGCAAGCTAGAACGCTCGTTAGGACGCTCGTTAGAACGCTCGTTAGTACGCTCGTTAGAATGCTCGCTAAACACACCTGTTTACCTGTAATGTAACATTTTAAAATAAATTGATTATATTCTATTCTATTCTATTCGCTAAAATGCTCATGACAAGTGAATGCTCAAGTCTATCAGCACCTTAAAGAGCAACAATTCAACCTTGTACTTACTTATAACATACCAGGGGCGGCTCACTTCGTGATTTGGCCGCGCCGCTACAGGTACCCGGCCTACCGGCCCCAGGGGGTATGTGCTACCGCACGCACGCGTTCTATCGCAGATCGCAGCGCGATAGAAAGGGATGGCAACGCTGGTTCGGCATACTATTTATTCATACAGATACATTACAGTTTAGTGGACCTTATGGCAAGGACATAGGGTCTACTGTTGGTCGGCTGGGTGCTTTGTTGTTAGAATATAAAATGTACCTACATAGATTATAATTAGACCATGTAAGCAGCATTGTAACATTATCTTACTCAATAAAGTTATTTTTATTTTTATTTTTATTGTTTATACATAATCTAAATTCCTAAATATATATGAAAGAGTGGTACAAAGAGTTGAGATTAGGGTTCAAATGTGTTGTGGGCTATGGTATGGCAACCTGTCACTGCAATATCACTTGGTTGTTGACTAAGTTGAGGTATTAAGTAAAAGGACGAGGCTCAAAGAAATTCACACGCTAAACAAATACATATTGCTGCAAACCATACGATTGCAATATATTTAAAAGTCTATACAGATTTAATTTATGACATCCGGCTGTTATACTCGTAAACGCCGGATGGTATGATCCCAGTTTTTCTCTTTGATTAATGTACCGTAATTAATCATAATAGCTCTCATTTCTATAAAGGTAGGAAATTACGTCGAGTTGCTTTAGTATTGAAATGAGAGATTATTTAGAGCACTAACGGACGTCCGTAAAGTAGGTAGGTACCTTATTTTCAACACTTAAACATACAAAAAAAAATGCTGCGAGGGTGGTAAACAAGCATACGGTCTACCTGATGTAGAGACCGTAGCCTATGGACGCTTACGATTCCGAAAGAATGACCGGCGCGTTGCCGATCCTTTATTCATTTGAGGATTCGTTGTGTAAGTGGTATTGACAGGCTAGAGACGAACGCGGATCCCACACTGGCAACAATATCCCGTTCGAAGGACCATATGTCCTATGGTCCTTCGAACGGGATATTGTTTTGTTTTGTCAATTGTTGATCTAGCTAACTGGAGAGAAATAATAGCGGACTGTATGATAAAAATATGTATTGTGTAACGGGTAACGGTGGATTGTGGGATGCGCGAACGCGTACAAACTATATCGCGAGCGAAGGGAACGCGAGCCGCGATCCGTCGTATGTCGCGGTGGATGAGTGAGTGTTCGGGGCGCACCGACAGCAATCCGATAAGCTTGCACTTTCAGCGCTTAGGGTTTTGTGTTTGCGCTAATTGCAGCACCCTAGACCCACAGACCCTCAGAAACTCTGGCGACCTCACTCATCACCAGGAACACAAAACCACATACCTACAGAGCAAGTAGTGGTGTTGTTGTTGCTGCGTTGTCCTCTGTAAGGTGCCCCAAATATGAAGGAGATGACATCCCACTGTGCCGTACCTGTCTTCTCTCTTAAAAAGTTGAAAGAAAGAAAGAAAGAAAGAAAATATTTAGTGTCACACAAACGGATACATAAGCAAAATACATATAGAGATTTTAAAAAACAGCCAAGTGCGTGTCGGACGGAAAAAAGTTTTATAAAAAACATGCTTATTTTAACAGATGCTGTACGAAACAATCATAAAAAATGCATTAGGTCTAGCGAAACATTAGAGCAAAAGTTAATAGGTCAAGTGACAGGATAGGTGTGATGAAATTATGTGTTGTAGTATTCATTATACATAGTAATCATTAGGTACGTTAATCATTTGAGGCTTAGGAGGAAATATCATTATTAGGTTCCAATATATTAGCACACTCAATGTTTAGTATTAGGAAAGATTAGGAGGTATGAAATTAGGCCCAGCAAATAATTATGCCATACAATATTAGTTATCCGAATATTAGGGCTGATGAAAATTATGTCGAACGTTGGTAGGTGTCAATGATGTAATATAAAAAAGAGGTAGATATGTTGTCTATACGAATTTCCGTGTTTAAAAATGGCCACCAAATCTGACAGCTAACGTTTCCATTGACGACTCGAAACTGAGGCAAGTTGTGCCAATTGACTCAATTTTAGTGTGCCATTTTTCGAGCGCGTATAACCAATCTACCTTTTTTTATATAACATCATTGGTAGGTGTAATGAAGTTAGTAGTGTTAGTACTAACGATATAAGGTTAAGTGGGATGAGCATTGTCACCCAATAACCCGTTTCATTTAGATTCCATCAATCAGCAATAGTCCCAATACACCCGGGTGATGTCTCTGTGTGCGTCCTATGTGTTGTCTCAGTTGGTACTTTGTAGGTACCTAGCTCCACGCACGCCTCCCAAAGGTCCGGGACACCATAAATCATTCTGTGTCTTACCTTGCTGGTCACCATCGGACTCATCTGAAGATGGGAGTCTATATACGGCGACGTTTGTTTTTAACGTTGGAACTTTCTAAATCTTGATTTGTTCACGAGTATTTACTACGCCTCGGCTTCAGCATTTTTGCGAAGGTGTGCCCGTTGCCACGCACGAAAAAGGAATGAGAATTAAATATGGCGGATAGGAACTCATTGGGTCAGGAGTGGGGGACATAAAAGTCAATAGACATACTTTTTTACAAAAATGTTAAATTTTTTACTCTAAAAATCGTGTGACGTTGCCTAGCAAGTTAAAGAAACTACCTGGTTAATAATTATATCTGAAGAATGAAGCGACGAAATATAATAATAAAAATAATGTACCCTACTTCAGCCACTTTTATTTCGTCTGTTTGTTATATTTTTCTTTCATATTTAGCAACAGAAGAAGTTGTAAAATCCCACTTTAAGTGCATTTTCGTCATTATAACTAAAACTAACGATGCTCCCCTATTAATGCGCTTACTGCACTAGAAAACTATCAGCATAATACCAACCAACGCATTCGCGGTAGCAAAGTTCATCCATTTGGCTGATTTAAATTACCATGACGTGTGCACATTGAGCCACTTTTAACTGTAGCCTTTGACACGTCTGCTTTGACTGAGAATTTATCTAGGATTAAACCGGATACACTTGCGGACAAAAATGGCGTGGTTTTCATACTTGAACATCCTGTGTCACAGCTCCATATACTTATGTAGTAAGAAAAAAATGGTTTTATATGCATTGTTTTTTTACTACCTATCTATCTTTCTTTCCTATCTATCTATCTTTTCTGTATGAGTGCATAAAACACGCAGGCAAAAAACTACCTCATACTTGGGTCGTTTATTGCTTGAGTTCGTTTAAGAAAATTTAGGTACTCTTACGGATTCGGATAGATTATCATCATATCAGCCGAAAGACGTCCACTGCTGGACATAGGCCTCCCCCAAAGAGTGCCACAATGACCGGTCTTGCGCCACCCGCGTCCAGCGGACTCCAGTGAAACCTTTCCGCCCCAATGGCCATCGGTTCTACGTGCAATGTGCCCTACGTGCAAAGTGCAAATAAGGCTTACATCGATATAACACTAGTGTAGTGGCTTTGTGGGCTGTAGATTACCTACTCTCGAGCCTGTTTAATGTAAAAAAAAACTAAAAACTGAATCGACAAATAATATAAGGCTTGTTCACGCAAAAAAGTAGCCATCGAAAACTAAGTCTCCACTGTCACCTAGTAGTTCTAGGTAGTTCAAACCGCAATTACACAGCCAACGGAGTATTCTTTTTCGAATGAAGAATCTAAAATCCATCCATTTTTCCTTAAAACTTGTGAAATCTCCGCCAGTTAAGGCTTAAAGCTAAAATGATTGAATAGTAAATAAAACTTCAAATCGTTTGTTTCGAAAACAAAACCCTAAGTCACCTTTTGCTGTAAAAAAAGAAAGATAAATGAGTCTTTGTATAAAAGTTCGCAATTTCATTCACTATAATTAGTGACGAATGAGATTGAGTTGTGCTGTAATAACACACGGTATTCGCTAGTCATTCTATTTCATTAGTGGTAAATACTAAATTAATAATATCGTGTAAGTAAAGGTGTTGGTATTTTAGACTTTACGAGCACTTATTTGGCTAGAAATTGAGCTTTATTCGTCAGTTTCTTATTTTTATTCAATTATCCTACTAATATTATAAATGCAAAAGTTTGGATGAAATTTTGCATGAAGATAGTTTACCAAAAAAGTCAGGCTTTACAGCCCAAAATCATTTGTTTTTAGGGTTCCGTGCCTCATAAGGAAAAAACGGAACCCATATAGGATTACTTTGTTGTCTGTCTGTCTGTCTGTCAAGGCCCTTTATCTCGGGAACGCGTTAAGGTATGCAATTGAAATTAAAAGCATATACTCAAGCCTACAGTCCCTTGAGCTGTGAAAAATGTCATACTACTAAGTTAACGTAGAAAAAATATACTGCCGTTTATACCGATAAAATAATATATTTCGATACTCTCAAGGGAACCAAAATTTATAGGGTACTTCCCGTTGACCTAGAACTATGATATTTGGCAAGTAATATCGTCTTATACTTACTACAAGAGAAAAATCTGAAAACTACATTTGTAATTTTGTACGAAACCCTCAGTGGGCGAGTCCGAATCGCACTTGTTCGGCTTTTTGTACTCAATAATAAATAAAATAAAATAAATAAATAAATATTTGCGGACAATCTTACACAAATCGACCTAGACCCAAACTAAGCAAAGCTTGTACTATGGGTACTAGACGACGATAAACATACTTATATAGATAAATACATACTCAAATATATAGAAAACATCCATGACTCAGGAACAAATATTCGTGCTCATCACACAAATAAATGCCCTTACCGGGATTCGAACCCAGGACCTCTTGCTTCGTAGGCAGGGTCACTACCAACTAGGCTAAAGCGGTCGTCAAATAATGCCCCTATAGATCTGATATGAATGATAAAAATCAAACTAGAAGCAAAGCTAGATAAGAGAGTGAAGCCGCGAGAAGAAAGCTTCTCGTAAATTTTGCAAACATGCATTACGTGCTCAAAACGATATGCTGAAAGAAAAATGGTTAGAGAATACATTTCTCTACACATATTCGAGTGTACCGAAATAATTTTACAACTATCTGTGATTGATAGAGATTTTGTCTTGCACTGTTCGTTTGTAAGTTGTCGTTAAAATGTGTAAACCTTTCAAACTCAAACTCAAAATGATCTTTATTCAAGTAGGCCTAGTAACAAGCACTTTCAAATCGTCAGAGTAATTTTTAAACATAAAGAATAAAATACATATGATATAAAAATTGTATAAAACATTCTAGTAGAATATTTCTAGAAAAACAATCTAATGTCAAAAAACAAAATATTACGAAAATAATAGATTAAAAATTCAGTCAAAATTAGTTCCATGGAGTTTTATCGTTCATGTAGTCTTGTGTGCTATAATAAGCTTTCGAGATAAGTTTACGCTTCACATAGTTCTTGAATTTATTAATAGATAACTCAGTTAAGTTTCCTGGAAGTTTGTTATAAAACCTTAAACAATTACCCATTAATGATTTTTTAATTTTTTGGAGCCGAGTGGTGGGCACCGCGAGTTTACGCTTATTTCTAGTATTAATATTATGTATGTCACAGTTTTTCCTAAAATTGACATTGTTTTTATGTACATACAAAAGGTTTTCATAGATATATTGACAATGACTAAGTGAGTCTCTATGGTTCAATTTCGACAGCCACATGCGTGAATTTAAGGAGGAAAGTCTTAAAGTTTACACTTTAAAGTGTCCTTAAGTGCACGCTGCCCGAAAGTATCCACGGAGCGTTCAACTCAAAGAGATTCTGCATATAGATATATTGGCGGTGACGCATTTGCTACTCCAATTTGGGCTCGGGATGTTAAATATACCTACATTATAATCACGAGTTTGTGATCACGTACTAGGTTGGACTAGTTTTTAGTCTATCTTGCCAAAATTAGGTCCCGTTTTACCCTTAGAGTGGGTCGTTCTTCTTTTTTACCTACCATATATCGTCATTTTTCTGTTTTTTGCGTTTTTCAACTAATGATGACATATGGCACGGAAACGTGGTCGCTTACTATGGGCCTCATAAGAAGGCTCAAAGTCACCCAAAGGGCAATGGAAAGGGCTATGCTGGGAGTATCTCTGCGTGATCGCATCAGAAATGAGGCTATCCGCAGCAGAACCAAGGTGACCGATATAGCCCTCCGAATCGCTAAACTTAAGTGGCAGTGGGCGGGGCACATTGCACGTAGAACCGATGGCCGTTGGGGCGGAAAGGTTCTTGAGTGGCGACCACGTACCGGAAGGCGCAGCGTGGGTAGGCCCCCCACAAGGTGGACTGATGACCTGGTAAAGGTCGCTGGAGTCCGCTGGATGCGGGTGGCGCAGGACCGGTCATTGTGGCACTCTTTGGGGGAGGCCTATGTTCAGCAGTGGACGTCTTTGGGCTGATATGATGATGATGATGATGATGAACTATTGATAATCATGGTTTTAATGTTTGATTTTAATAAACGTTGCATGTATCTTTTATTTTGACTAATTAATGATTCTTTCCGTGGCGATAATGTTTTTTTCTTTATGGTAGTTTTTCAGGTAATATTGTGACAGAGTGGCCGTTTTCAGCAGAGACCACATTTTGGATTACCACTCTGTCACGCGATTCTATGAAAAACAAACTTATAAAAAAATAACTGGATAGAGGAAGTGAAAGACTATTTAGTACTAATAGATGAATAAAATGTATGGACGTACATTCAAACACTAAAACATTAATAACCAATAGTTTAACTAATGACGTATGGTAAAATGAGGACAAGCAATTGTAGGTAAAAAAGAAGAATGACCCGAGTACGGAACCCTCAGTGCCCTTTAATAAAATCGTATATTTTTATCAAGATTATAGGTACTCGTTTACATTTAGTCTATGTGAACGCCTTAATTTTATTATGTAGCTACATCCGATCAGCCGTTTTTCGTGATGAAATAAAAAAAAAACCACTCTCCTGAACATCCAAAATTCATGATCATTAAGTCCGCCATCAACACATCAATTTACTTTTTCCAATACTTGTAATATTCAAATAGGTAATATTCAAATATAAAAATCTTTTCTTTTCTTTTTTTATTTAAAATATAAACTTATGTTACTACATTTTATGCTTTATTCTTTCTGAAGCCTCAATTAGGCTTATTTGCAAGAATCAGTTGCGACTTAATTATTTTTCATCACACTTGCTCGTCAATGGCGTTATTACCTGCGAGCGTACAGAGCAGTTATAGCCGTTTTACCTCCCACGGGCTGTTAAGTTAAATTTTAAAATATAGAACCCTCTGATTGGCTTAAGCAAATCTGGTTGCTCTGTGATTGGTTGAATAAAAAAAACTAAATGGCCAAGCCGGCCCGCCCCGCAAGAATGCTCTGTGATTGGTTGAAATATTGAAGCTGCGCGCTCCACTAGCACTGATCTGGCAGTGAAGTTGTCAATTTTTGATTGGTGCGGCTGTATGAAACTTAGATTATTCTGTCTTTTGTAGTTATTTATTTCCTCGCAAATGTGATGAAAAACATTGTGTATTAACACGGGCGTAAGAATATTGCTAACGAAAGTCTATCAAGAAGCCCGACGCCGAAATGTACTATTTTATATCTAGTGTTAGTTTAATATCTAAAAATACGCACTACACTACAATTGGGAATGGATGAAAATTTTAGAAATGCCTGATAATTTTTTTGGTGATAGGAATAACCTTCCTTAGCACCAGAAAAAAGTTTCCGATTTTTCAGCTGCGTCAATGTTTTTTGAAAAATATAAACAGTTTCCTCACTTACGTTTTGGGTCAGTTACGGCACCTTCCTCGATCGGTCTCATATTACAAAAAAATATATTAAATACGTGTGGTAAACTGACACTGGCAATGATATTGACACTTGCAGCAGCTATATTAGTCATTACCAGTGTCAGTTTACCACAGATATTTAAGATAGTTTTTTGTAATATGAGACAGATCAAGGAAAGTGTCTATTTACCGTTCTTGACCCAAAACGTAAATGAGGAAATTGTTTATATTTTTCAAAAATAATTGTCGCAGCTGAAGAATCTGAAACTTTTTTCTGGTGCTAAGGAAGGTTATTCCTATCACCAAAAAAATTATCAGGCATTTCTAAAATTTTCATCCATTCCCCATTAATACGACATTAACAAACTGCCGCGCCAGCGACTAATGTTTTTTTGCAAAACATTTGACAGTCCGACTTCCGCAGTGCAGGTGCGGGTCACTGACCCCGACACGGAATTTTATTTAGAGCTTTTCTATTTCTATATGTCTGAAGTTGAGAAATAGCACAAGTGATTTCTTTTCATGCGAATGTATTGCTAATTGCTAGGTGCTTGTTGCTTAAATCGGCTTGAACTTTTATTTCAGGACTAATTAACTACGTACAGGTGTAGGTACAGTCAAGGGCACCGATATGTATTCACTCAAAGTTTCATAAATATGTATCATCATATCAGCCGAAAGACGTCCATTGCTGGACATAGGCCTCCCCCAAAGAGTGCCACAATGACCGTTGCTGCGCCACCCGCATCCAGCGGACTCCAGCGACCTTTACCAGGTCATCAGTTCACCTTGTGGGGGGCCGACCCACGCTGCGCCTTCCGGTACGTGGTCGCCACTCGAGAACATTTCCGCCCCAACGGCCATCGGAACAGAACCAAGGTAACCGATATAGCCATCCGAATCGCTAAACTTAAGTGGCAGTGGGCGGGGCACATTGCACGTAGAACCGAAATATGTATACTACAACCTTATTGTTGCAAAAATTAGGTCTGTGTACATATTTTTGCACTTTTCGGTAGCTTCCACGTACCGGAAGGCGCAGCGTGGGTAGGCCTACAAGGTGGACTGATGACGGTAAAGGGCGCTGGAGTCCGCTGGATGCGGGTGGCGCAGGACCGGTCATTGTGACACTCTTTGGGGGAGGCCCATGTCCAGCAGTGGACGTGTTTCGGCTAATATGGTGATGATGATGATGACATATTTTTGAGATTTTGTGATGTACATATTGGTACCCTTGACTGTATCAAAATATACTAAATAGCTTCTGTCCGCGACTTCGTCCGCGTGGAACCCGTTTATATCGTACCAGGCTGCTGCTGGTCAACCCACCAACGGAGCCGCAGCTGACGTTCACGGGGCTTCATGATACAACATTCTTAACCTTCTCACAAGTTATGGCAGGGGAGTTGATTGGTCACGAAAATCTGTTGCTAGCTCGCGGACCAAAAGGGATTCACTTCACTATTCCGTCAGCAGGCGTTACGGATTAACAAATAATTAATTTAAATAGTATGAGTTGACATAGGTATCAAAAATAATCCCCCTCGAGGGTGCCCGCCTTGTCGGGGCGGGGGGGCTTAGTAACCGTGGACTGGTCACCCACGGCGAAGCTAAGAGGCACCAGGGCCGGCCTGTGTGGGCCGCTGGCTGGCCCGAGGAGGGCGCTCCTAGCGGGCTTGCCTAAGCCCGCTTAGGATGCGTTGGGGAGGGACCACAGAAGAAGAGGAGTACCTCCTTATCTTCTGCGGCCGAGGCGGGATCGCAGGGGGAGAGGCGTGTTGGTATTACGGTGCGCCACTCTCCCTACCCCCTGCGAACTTGGCGGGGCCGTTCCGCTGAAACGGCATTGGTGGGACCGCAGAGGAAGAGGAATGCCGGTATTACGGTGCGCCGCTTTCCCTATCCTCTGCGGCCGAGACGTGGTCGGTGGCGGAACCACAGACCTGATCCGCCACCGGGTGCTGGAATTTCCCGCACCCATGATCTCTTCGTAGCGGACTCAGGGGGGTCCGCTACTGAACTGGTGGAGATCGAGGAGGCAGGCGCGCCGAAACATCTGGCGTGCCTCTCGTGGAGGGCCCTCGGGCATCCGCGAAGGAGCCGCTTGTGGGCGGCTGCCGCCGGCGGGGTCGCGGATGTGTGCGCAAGCGTTCCCGTAACCTCGCCACAAGGCGGCGTGGCGGCAAGTGGGGGGGTTTTTAGTGGGTACACCGTGGGTCTCATGAGCCCATACGGGAGTCCCACATAACTACTCGGGTCACCCCCTGCACCCGGGTGGTATGCGTAACGCATTTTCCCCTCCTAAACAAAAAAAAAAAAAAAAAAGGTATCAAAAATAATACCTACATAATGTTATTCGAACTCTATAATATTTTATTTTATTTAGAAAACCAACAGCTTTAACATATTATAATGATGTGAATAATTACTAATCAAATAACTATTAGTGAAAGAGATAGTACCGGATGGCGCGGCGTGGGTAGGCACTGATAACTGTCATGTGACAAAATTTCAGTTGAGAGGAAATGACTGAAAAAATATATTTTTTACATGTTCGTGTGACCAGCTGATGGACTTTCCACCACTGTACAGTCAGCTGATGATTTTTTTTCGTCATAATATTGGATTAACTATCATTTGATAAAATGAATCGAGAGGAACAGGCAATTTTTTTTTACATGTTTGGGAGGCTGCTGCTGGTCAACCCACCAACGGAGCCGCAGCTGACTTCCACGGGGCTTCATGATTTAACATTTTTAACCTTCTCACAAGTTATGGCACGGGTGAAAGTGACTGACAAAAAAATGCCCCTAGCTCGCGGTCTACAGTGACACAGTTGAAATTTTCACAGATGATGTGTTTCTGTTGCCGCTATAACAACGAATAATAAAAAACACAATAAAATAAATATTTAAGTGGGCTCCCATACAAGAAACGTGATTTGTTTGCTCATTTTCATAAATAATGGTGCGGAACCCTTCGTGCGCGAGACCGACTCGCACTTGGCCCGTTTTTTTAACAAGGCTATGAGGTTGTTAGCCAAAGTATGCAGTAAATAAAAATAATTCTTAGCTAAACTAGTTATGGGGGTGTGAAGTAGGTTTAACGAGGTTCGTGCAAATATTTCGCTTTATTCTTTTAAAAAATTGAAACTTAGTCGAGCTAAAATGCCGTGTCAAATATACATTTTAACAAAGTTGACTGGATAACCAAATAATGATTTGATAACCCGGTCTGAAACGAGGTCGCTTACTATGCCTCATAAGAAGACTCCAAGTCACCCAAAGGGCTATGGAGAGGGCTATGTTAGGAGTTTCTCTGCGTGATCGCATCAGAAATGAGGCTATCCGCAGCAGAACCAAGGTAACCGATATAGCCCTCCGAATCTCTAAACATAAGTGGCAGTGGGCGGGGCACATTGCACGTAGAACCGATGGCCGTTGGGGCGGAAAGGTTTCTTGAGTGGCGACCACATGCCGGAAGGTAACTTTAAAGCTACCAAAAGAATCCTCGTGCTTTTATAGAAACAAAATTGTAGGACAACTATGGACCTAAACGCAATGTTTCGCGTCCGAAACAGCAATTTACTTGATTTTCCATAGAACGATTACTACAAAAAATATCAAACTGTGACGTCATACTTCAATGTCAATTAGTATGAAGCGTTTTTGGCTGCCGCCAGCGAGGTCCGTCTTTGACTCATTTTTTTGGGTAAGTATTTATGTTCTTTCATTTTAGTTCCTCCTATACAATCATTTTTACCTCTCCAAAAACTGGTTCGAATGGCATCGTAAAAAAAAATTAGGACACAAGCCTATTAAATATTATATTAAATTATATGAACACTTTTCTTTAGACCAGCAGTTACTAATACTATTAATTATAAGTCTTATAAATTATAAAATTATTTTAATTTAAGCCCACAAGCTATGCCTAATAAGCTAAAGCTAACACATTATCCTGCTTATGGCTGCGCACTTAAAAACTAGTCTCAATAATACTATAATAATGCACTTTATTAAAACCAGACTTGCAATATAGTCATAAGGTTGTCAGCAGAACTTGATAGCAAATAAAAGTAACTAATTTATTTTTAAACATGCTCGAACCAGTATTAACCAGATTGAAAAAGAAAAGACGTAAGAAACAATGGACATTCTACAGGTATAAGCTAAAACCTTTCATGCAAGCCAAGCGAAATTCAATCGTATGCCAACGGCGTAGAGTCTGCACCATGTGAACGCTTTTCTTACCTTTTTGGTTTGTACTTAGGATCTTTTGGAATGTATCTAGTAGAGAAAGAGCTGGTTTGAGATGATTGCAAGTAACTTAAGTAACACCTTACGCGTGGCGTGGGAAAGGGATGCGAGATGTGTGAGAGAGACGATAGGATATTTTTTGCATTTGTTTCTTGTGTTTGAGACTAAATATGGAATTTAAAGAATATCATCATCGTCATATCATCCGAAAGACGTCCACTGCTGGACATAGGCCTCCCCCAAAGAGTGCCAAATCGACCGGTCCTGCGCCACCCGCTTCAGCGGACTCCCGCGACCTTTACCAGTCATCAGTCCGACTTATTGTACGGGGCCTACCCACACGCCGCGGCTTTCGGTAGGTGATCGCCACTCGAGAACCTTTCCGCCCCAACGGTCATCGGTTCTACGTGCAATGAGAGAAAGTATATACCTATTTTAAATTGAAGGGAATTTTTTAAGTTTATTTAACGACCGAGCGAAGCGAACGAAACTAAAAAAAAATGCTGGGGCCAGATTCTTTCTTATGTCCGCATGTCCAGTTGTCCAGCTGTACGTCTAGCACAACTTGCTGCTTAGTCGCTTCGCGCGCGACTAAGCGTCTCCTATCTCACTCGCACCGTACAAGTTAGAAAAAGGAGGGTAGATCATTCTCGACTCGCGTCGCGGCGCGGCGTCAGTTGTGCTAGCCCCGCTGTTCGCCTTTACAAGTCACATTTGTTTGCAAGAATGTCCCCTAATATTTAATAGTCATTACTGAACGCATTTTAGCGGGTTTATAGTTTGTGTGTAGATAAAGACAAATACGATATACGATACACATTATAACATTCTTGTTCTCGGAAAAGGGAAACCCTTTCATATCTTAGATGAGTAATTATTTAGATCAAATATTTGATCCTCGAAATTGGTAAGTTACTGAAAGTGATTATGTATATATATTATATGTATTTATGTATCTTGAAAGAGTTGCTGATGCGCCTATTCCCAGAATTGAGTTGTGTATGTATATTGTATACTGATTCAATGTGCCGACGGAAAGTTTCCTAAATTGCGAAATTTTTTGGAAATTCCCCTCATTTTTGTATGAGAATTGAAACTTTCCATTTCCAAATTGGATATTTCCTTTATTTCTTGTGAAACTTTCTAGAAATTTCCGGGAACTTTTCCGTTTTTTGGAAACTTTCCGCAATTTGCACATCCTTAGTTGTGTAAACTGTGGGTGTAATAATACAGCAAAGAACCACAATTTATATATGTAACTTTATTAAATTATCATCATCATCATCATATCAGCCGAAAGACGTCCACTGCTGGACATAGGCCTCCCCCAAAGAGTGCCATAATGACCGGTCCTGCGCCACCCGCATCCATATTAAATCATTCATAATTTACAAGGTACGTAATCAATTCGATTTGACTATAAAGTAACTCTATAGTTGCCAAGTAATGTTACCTTGTCGAGTGCCTACCAAGAAGTGCCCGGCCAGCCCTTTGGTCTTCGCTCAAACCCCTTGTGGGGGTTCGGGGGCAGCCTTGCGCGACAGGGTCGCATATGGCGGGTTGGGGCGCCGTCCATAACTACGGACGGGTAGTTGGGGTGGGCGCAATGCCCGTCAGGTCCGGTGGGGTCATCTGTTTCGTCCGTCGACGAGGTCAAGCCCTGCCGGGTGAGACTCCCTTTCGGGAGAGGCCCAGCGAGCGACCTACAAGCCGACGGCACTGCAGGAACATCCTTGTGTTATCAGTACGTCTAGCACAACTTGCTGCTCAGTCGCTTCTCGCGCGACTAAGCGTCCCCTATCTCACTCGCACCGTACAAATTAGAAAAAGGGGGGTAGAGCTTTCTCGACTCGCGTCGCGGTGCGCGTCAGTTGCGCTAGCCCCGCTGGTCGTGGTGGCGGGCGGATCGGGGCGGATCAGATCCCGCGGTAATGCCCTCTGGTCGGGCGGTCTGGAGTGGTGAGGAGCTATGTCCTGCAGGTGCGTCTGGCGTGAGCCGTCTGCCCGCTCGAACATAGCTCTGGCCATTCTGGTGATGAAGTCGTCCAGCTGTTCGACTTTCAGGTCGCGGTGGAGCACCAGGTTGCTCACGTAGTGGTGCACTTCGGCTGCTGCACGAAGCGACAGCGACTGTTGTGCCCGGAGTCGTCGTCGCTTGCTTTCTCCCACCAGCGCGTACCACGCGGGGGCTGCGTACGTGAGCCGCGACCTGATGTAGCACTTGTAGATGCCTGTCTTGGCGGTTAGTGGCAGGGGCGACTTCATCACCGGGGTGAGGAGTGCACGGGCTGCTAGTGCCCGCGCGCTGCCTGGTACGTCGGTTTTGTTCATCGAAGTGGCGCCCTCTGTCGACCGGAAACCAGAGTTCGCCCGCAAGGAGATAGCGCGCACCGGATGTTGCCAACAGTTGTGTGTGTTTGTGGACCTCGCACGCTTGACAACTAAATTTCACATGTAGTTACAAAGCTATAACAATCTCTGGTGGACGTGCGCCCTTACTACCAAACCACCCTTACCTACTCAAAGGTTAACTGGAAGAGATCGTTCAAAGGGATAAGTTCGCCTTTGTACAATACAATACAATACAAATATTCTTTATTGCACACCTCATACAAACAAAGCAGTTACAGAGAGAAACAATACAATAACATGTAGGTAGAGGTAGACAACAGGCGGTCTTATCGCTGAAGAGCGATCTCTTCCAGACAACCTTCAAGACTTCAAGACTTGTACTTTACTTATCTTTTTGTTATTTTCTAGTATGTTTATATTGTAAAATAAAGAGTTAGGTATACTTATTAATACTACATACTACCAATGGCATAATTAAAATGAAATCTCAAAAAGAAATAAGTACCTATGTGTCTTTGTATGCGCGCAAAACATAAACCTCACTCAAACTCAAATAGTTTATTGCTTTTCATGTGTACATACACCGGGATCGGAACCGGTTTTTTCAAAAGTCCCCGAAGTAGTCTAATATTTTGAATTATTTTAGGCTCTTAATGTAGGACTCTATCATGTATTTAGGTAATATTTTCGTATTATTAGACAGCCTGATCAAAAATGATATTATAAATCAAAGAACGAAATAAACCGGTTTTTTTGTATGGTGAAAATACCGGTATCCGATCCCTGTGTGTACATGGTCTTAAAACTATATTATACAGTCTCAACATGAACCCCGCAATATAGCAACGTAACTAAAACTAAGTACCTATCGATTAAAACATTAATTTCTAAAAGTACTTACATTAGCTAATTATATCCCAAAAGTGAACCAATTAGTACTATCATTCAGTTTAGTCTTCATGCTATGTGCATTTTCGAACGAAAACAACAGAATTTCATTACAGATGCACATTTCTCCAATAGACATTTTCCGAAGGGCTTTATATTCATCAACAAATCCCCAAGATAACGAACTGATCCGAAAAAGAAACAGCAAAATAAACCTGCCCATCTTCAATTGTTTTTGCTGTGAAAAAATCATAAGAAACTCTCTTGTTCTTATTACAATACCCAATAAAACACAAGCTTACACAGCCTAAAAAAAACACAATAAAAAAAACGGAAAAACCGGCAGTTCGCAAAATAAAATCCGACACTTTTTTAGTCTGTGGCCATCATGAACAGGAAAACTTTTATATGTGTACCGGGTTCTCGAATAGTATGCCGACAGTACCTCGTTTTTGAGGCTCTGCAGTGGTGAGAGAGCGGGACGGTTTGATTAGGCGCGCGCTCGATAGAGTAAGACGCCGATATTATTGCACCGGTAGTGAGGAGTGAAAGAGATCAATAATGAGAGGCACGACGAGTTGAAAAGGGATTTCAGATTAAGGTCGTTGTCGAGGCAAAGAGTAGGGGCGTCGGAAAATTGTAGACGGGCCGGGGTTTTGGAGGTTTTCGGGGAAAATTGTTGTTGCATTTGTGAGGCGACTTTATAACAAGCATTTGTTTATTATTACCGCTTATGAGTGAAATAAAAGAAGTGAAGAAACGAGCTCTGTCCGCTTTAGCATAGTATTCATGGGTGGTATGCAAAAAAATTGGACATAGTTAGCCACATAAAATGTATGGGTAATTGCCGTCATGAAACTGAAAAAAGTTAAATCGTAGATTATATTAAGGCTCTTATAACAATGTACTTTTTTGCTTTACACCCTCTTATCATTAAAAAAAACTTTTTCCTTTATTAATCGCTAACGATTCCACTGTCAATTAAAGTAAACAACTAGCACCTGTCATTCTGATTGACTCATAATCAGTTGAGAGTAATTTTGACGGTAAAAGTATTATTGATACCTTACGTAACTACTAGGTTAAAACGCATTTCATGTCTATATTCAAACTCCTAGGCGCGTAAGAAAACGACTTATCGATCTGTTAAATTGAGAAAACTAGGACCTATATTATTCTCTCATAAACACGCTCATACACAAAGCTGTTTTGCTATCGCAATTTAAACCCATAAACAACAATTAACCACTTTCTACATACATTTATATAAATTATATGTGAATTATTATTGTCTATACATAGTTTGTGACTTTAAATAAATGCATTGACATGTAAACTTTGAGAATTAGATGCATATAACTAATATATAAACAAATAATAACAAGTAATGACATTTAAATCAAAATACTGAATTTTATAAATAAATATCTGAATCTGATTCCGACAATTCACTACCTACATACACCGTCCGATACAATTTCAAATCAATCACCTCTAAATGAACATCAAAGCATTGTCCCCTCTCTCCCCAATTTACTCTTTGGCCCGTAGCCTGGCCAGGGCGAGCGGTGCTAGAGACACGCTCAGTCTCTAACCGGGCGCTACGCACGCCGCCACGCCGCCCCCGCCAACCCGCGTTCGAATACGCGCCATCGACGATTTTGAATTTCACAAAAAATAAGTTCCAATTTCGAATCGGCCACGTGATCGTGTTTTGTTTTTATCGGTTTATTTTTTTTGGAAGTGCGTCCTGGGATTCAGTGATTGTTTTCGAAGTGATTGATTACTGTACAGAAAGGATTAACCTAATGAACGATTTCGTGACGTGAAAAGGTTAGTGATTTTTTTTTTGTTTCAGAAAGGCTCGTTGTGTAAGCTTTTATGGAGCGTTAATTTGCGGCTGGCCAAGTATGAATAGTACGGATTTGTGATGATGTATGGATCGTGTTTTTGAGCGGGCGTTAGGTTTTTTTTTAATTTAATCGCAATTTAGGCACTGTTGGTTATGAATATAAAATCATAATTTGCATTTCAACGATTATGTAGGCACGTCAATCTATTTGTGTTTGTTTTATATTTTGTTTAGTTGTTAATTAAATTCCTAAAGTTAATTGCTTACATATTTATGACCCGGTTTTTTTTCACTGCTAAAACCGACTTTTTACCACCTACTTTTCACAAAAACCGGATTACATGTGCTGTTGGTATATCTGATAACGAAATCACACTTAAATGCAATGTCAAATTGTTATATCAAATTTATATTTTGTTTTATTGTTAATTAAATTCCTCAAGTTAATCGCTTAGGTACCTATTTATAAGCCGGTTTTTATTCACTGCTAAAACCGACTTTTTACCAAAATCAGTAGGTACTTTTCACAAAAACCGGATTGCATGTGTTGCCCACGCAAATTGGTATATCTGATAACGAAATCACACTTAAATGCTGTCAAATTGTTGCAACAAAATGTATCCAATTAAATGAGTTAAAAGATAAATTGATCAGGTCATTATGCGTACATGAGAGTATTATTCGAATAATAATGTTGTTTTGTTATTCAAAGAGGATTTCCATATTGAAAACACGATATAACGCCTCTAACATTAGTAAATATTTTGGCAAATAATGTGGTGATGATTTTAGTTCAAATAGGCTTGTTGCTTTAAATTAATTACATACATATAAGGCTCACCAAGCGTTGCAGTATTAGTTAATACAGTTATAGTATTTTACTGATTTATTTTTTTCTTACTCATCCATGGGAGGAGGCCTGGAGGCCTTTGCCAAACAGTGGGGCTTATAATATGGTCTGATGATGATATTATTTAGATAACACTATTAGTAATTTATAACACTGTTATAGTATGTTACCGATTAAATTTTTTCCTACTCATCCATGGGAGGAGGCCTGGAGGCCGTTGCCAAACAGTGGGACAATATGGGCTGATGATGATATTATTTTAGATACACTGTTATAGTATTTTACCGATTGAATTTGTTCCTAATAATCCATGGGAGGAGGCCTGAAGGCCTTTGCCAAACAGTGGGGCGTATAGGGCTGATGATGATATTAGTTTAGATAACACTGTTATAGTATTTAACGATTTAATTTTTTCCTACTCATCCATGGGAGGAGGCCTGGAGACCTATGCGAAACAGTGGGGCGTATAGGGCTGATGATGATATTGTTTTAGATAACACTATTAGTATTTTACCGATTTAATTTTTTCCTACTCATCCATGGGAGGAGGCCTGGAGGCCTTTGCCAAACAGTGGGGCTTATAATATGGGCTGATGATGATATTATTTAGATAACACTGTTTTAGTATTTTACCGATTTATTTTTTTCCTACTCATCCATGGGAGGAGGCCTGGAGGCCTTTGCCAAACAGTGGGGCTAATAATATGGGCTGATGATGATATTATTTAGATAACACTGTTTTAGTATTTTACCGATTTATTTTTTTCCTACTCATCCATGGGAGGAGGCCTGGAGGCCTTTGCCAAACAGTGGGGCTTATAATATGGGCTGATGATGATATTATTTAGATAACACTGTTTTAGTATTTTACCGATTTAATTTTTCCTACTCATCCATGGGAGGAGGCCTGGAGGCCTTTACCAAACAGTGGGGCATATGGGCTGATTACATGTATGATGTATGTATGTAGGGGCATATTATTTTAGATAACACTGTTAGTATTTTACTGAATTATTTTTTTCCTACTCATCCATGGGAGGAGGCCTGGAGGCCTTTGCCAAACAGAATGAGAATGAGAATGAGAATGAGAATTTGTTTATTACCTATTAAGTTTGTACATCTTTTCGTTCCCGTAGGATGTGTCAGCTAACTTATGTCTAAAAGATCTGTGTAAGCTGAAGGTGTTATATCACAAGTGATAGTTAAAGATGTTAATATATATTATATATGTAGTTCGTGTTGTGCTTTGCCAAACAGTGGGGCGTATATGGGCTGATGATGATATTATTTTAGCAAATCAATCGGAATTTATTTTATATCATTCAAATTTAGATTTGTTTATTTCTTTTATTTCACAACATAAATTTACATATAGAAATTGGGTGTTTGTTTTCATTTCAAATGGATAAAAAAACTGAAAGTGTTGAAGCGTTAATAAAAAACATAATTATATTTGTAATTGTCACGTCCTTTAGACATGATATCCGAACGAATAAAACATTACCTAGGAGTTCATGTCCGAAAAATGCATTCTGCATACAAACATGAAAATGTGCTTGATAAGGCCGTAGCTTTTATAAAAGAAACGTATAACTAATTAAATGATAAAAATAGTTTACAATAATTGTAAAAAGATAGGACAAAAATAGATGGACAGTAGATAGATGTAGGCCATGGGAAAAGTAATGTATTGTGTAAGAGTCGAAGTCGAGATAGCCAAGAAAAACCGGCCAAGTGCGAGTTGGACTCGCGCACGAAGGGTTCCGTACCATTATCTGTAAAAACGGCAAAGAAATCATGTCTGTTGTATCAGTTGTATGGGAGCCCCAGTCCGACTCGCACTTGGCCGGTTTTTTAGTATTTGTTGGTATAGCGGCAACAGAAATACATAATCTGTGAAAATTTCAACTATCTAGCTATCACGGTTCTTGAGATACAGCCTGGTGACAGACAGACGGACGGACGGACGGACGGACGGACAGCGAAGTCTTAGTAATAGGGTCCCGTTTTTACCCGTTGGGTACGGAACCCTAAAAACGTGGATGAACTGTGTATGAGAAGGTGGGCCAAGAATAGGCTTGTGGCCTAAGATTTTTTTAGGACCATTCGAATCAGCTTTTGGAGCGCAATAAATGTTTGTATCGGAGCAACTACAGTTAAAGAACATAAATGCCCAAAAAATTGAGTTAAAAAGTGTGACGTCACACTTTGCGATTTGAACTAATCTTTCTATAGAAAATCAAGTAAATTGCTGTTTTGGTCGCGAAGTACTGCGTTTAGGTCCATAGTTGTTTTACAAATTTGTTTCTATAAAAGCGTAAGGATTCTATTAGTAGCTTTTAATTTACTCTTGAAGAATAAAAAATATCAAATGATGATAATTTTTTCAGCTTTTTAATTAATTTGCCTTCATTCCTCAGCATGCATGAGTTATTATTTCAACAACGCTAATATCATTCCAATACTTAAAGTACATAAAAAGAAAAATCAGGACACATTCATGCCCACCTTTACAGCTATATGTACTTATATACGCGCCCCAATTGCCAAAACAAAGAACAAAGAAAAAGAAAACATTTTCCTCGAACGCGCAAACATATTCGTTAGCATTTATACAAACGCAGTTATGTGAGTCATGTAAGAAATTATCTCGGCTATGCGACTGACAAAATGACTAATAGGCTGTGTTATGGCTGTATAGCGCCTTAAGTGTAAGGCGGGAAATTAGGAAGGGTTTATCGTAATTGTGCGCAGCAGATTTTAGGTCACTTTTAATTTAGTGACAGATATTTCATTAACTTAATATGGTTTTGTGTGATAAGAAAGTATCTTGGTTATACGACTGACAAATTACTAATAGGCGTATAGAGGCCAAGGTAACCGATATAGCCCTCCGAACCGCTAAACTTAAGTGGCAGTAGGCGCCACATTGCACGTAGAACCGATGGTCGTTGGGGCGGAAAGGTTCTCGAGTGGCTAACACGTACCGGAAGGCGCGGCGTGGGTAGGCCCCCCACAAGTGGACCGATGACCTGGTAAAGGTCGCTGGAGTCTGCTGGATGCGGGTGGCGCAGGACCGGTCATTGTGGCACTCTTTGGGGGAGGCCTATGTCTAGCAGTGGACGTCTTTCGGCTGATATGATGATAATGATGATGATGATGTATAGAGGCTGCGTCATGGCGTCTTCGAGTGTGAGGCGGAGAATCATTAAGGATTTTCGACATATAGGTAAGTTTGAATCCTTAAATCGACACTGGGAAAAATACTGAACTGAACATCTTAAGAACAAAAACCCACAACAAAAACTAAAAGATTAGAACGTTTTTTAATCGGTTTTTAGTAGGTAGGTCCAGAGCCGTTTGTGGGACTCTCACTCTCACAGGGAACCATAATATCGGCCTTTAAAGCCTACGCCAAAACCAAACACCAGCACGAGTGGAGGAATAAGGTGGGTTTAAGGCACTCAAAGCTCTTCATAGAAGGAGTGGATTCGGGCTGGACCAAAAAACTCTGGAAATCCAGCAGAAAGCAACTCAGGATTATATCTGGGGTGTTCACAGGTCACTTCGGCGTCAAGGATCTCTTGGCCAAGATGGGACTATCAAACAGTACAGACTGTAGAATGTGTGGCGAGGAGGATGAGACTATGGAACACTTACTGTGTGAATGTCATGCCCTTGCCAGACAAAGAATGAATCTCTTTGGTAACGGCTACCCGCAACCAAAGGAATTCAGGGTGCTCCCACTGAGCTGCATCATCCGCTTTGTGGAAATGATGGAGCGAGCTTGGGAGTAGCTATAAAGGGGAGGGCAAATGCACAAAAGATCCCACTGGGTCGAAGTGTATCCGAAAGGGCCCTCAACTAGATAAGATACGATAAGATAATATAAGATAATCGGTTTTTCGGTCGGTTTTTAATTGAGTTATATTTTTATTCAATAAAAATAAACATCAGGCCAACTGAGACTCTATTTTGTGGTCAATGGCCGCAGATGTGCAGAGTAAGAAGGGTGTTTGGAGCTCCCTCCAAAGGATGTGCGTCTCGTCTCGCGGATTCCCGTCAGTTGTTTTTTAGGGTTCCGTAGCCAAATGGCAAAAAAAGAACCCTTATGCATTCAACATGTATGTCTGTCTGTCTGTCCGTCCGTATGTCACAGGCATTTTACTCGAAAACTATAAGAATTTGAATACAATTTTGAGCATAGGTGTATTTTGTTAGCCGCTGCATAGTATTGTAATTAAATGACTAAAAAAATTTTTTTTTTAGGAGTGCACTCCATATATAAAACTGTAAGTCAAAAAAATCTCTCGCGAGCCAGCATTATGCTGAGGCGAGACCATTTCGTGACAAACTGCTTAGTATATAGTTTATATAGTAGTTTTTAATTGTAATTCCATTGTTAAGCTTTGTCACGAATAAATTATTTCATTTCATTTCATTATTTCATTTGGCCTAGATTTTTTCACACGATACCTTTCACTCGATTTAATCTGGACGAGAATTGCCACCAGTCTTGTATTCCTTGGGTACTAAACTTAAGTTAAATTAGAATAACTTTGAGCATTAACGAAAAATTATTCCGTGACCAATCTCAGGGCGGAAAAGTTTTTAAGCCCAGAAATTGCTAGACTTTACGGGTTTAAGAAAGAAAAATACCCTCTTGACTACTTGTAGCTTACGGAATGTTTTTATACCGACACTTTGGTATTTTCTTTACCTCGACGGTGGCAAAGCAGATACTGTTATGAACATTCCGTAAGCAAAAAAGCTTTTCGAAAAACATTGTTTCGTTATAAAATATCGTAATATTTTTTTGTGTGCCATTCGAACCAGTTTTTGGAGAGAAACAAATGTTTATATAAGAGCAACTACAATTAAATAACATAAATACCCAAAACATTCAGTCAAAGATGGTCCACCCTGGCGGCAGCCGAAACGCTTCATACTAAGGGACACAGAAGTATGAAGTCTCAGTTTGCAATTTGTACTAATCGTTGCATGGAACATCAAGCAAATTGCTGTTTCGGTCCCAAAATACCGCGTTTAGCTATGTCCAGCAGTGGACGTCTGTCGGCTGATTTGATGATGATGATGACAAACGCGCTGTCACGCGACACTAGCCATAAGTCATCCGTCAAAATCACTTGGCCCCTATTTCACCGACTTGACATTTGTCATCTGATACTGACAATTCGCCATACATTGCTTGTTCTAGAAGATAAGGTGGTCGCTAGGTTACCTGTGGAACCAGCAATGTACCGAGGATTGTCGTTGTCAGGTGACAATTGTCAAGTTGGTGAAATAGGGGCCTGAAGTATCGTCTTTGTATTGCGATGGTAGCGCTAAAAAATGACAACCACTCTTTTTAGGGTGGACCGATTGAGTTGAAATTTGGTACACATATGTAAATTGGTGATCCAAAGATGGACGCGTCATGTAAATTAATGAATTCTGAACAAGGGGGCCACTTTTGAGGGGTAAACTGGAAAATTAAGTTGTTGTAAGCATGTCAGATATTTTTTTTTATAATTTTAGCATAAACAGATTTGAAGTAATTCAGGAAAAAAGACGAAAATTGACCATTCCCCCCCCCCCTTATCTCCGAAACTACTGGGATTAAAATTCTGAAAAAAATATGGAAAATAGTTCCTTGCCTAAAGATTACAGGAAAACCTATAAGAAGTTTGAGTATTCAAAAACACTTATGAAATTTAGATTTTATACGGAACCCTCATCACGCGAGTTGAACTCGCACTTGTCCGGTTTTTTTTTAGGAGGTTAATTCTTTGTCTGCCGGGCAAAGGCCTCCCCTTTTTCCAATGTTCGCCAATGTGCTTATGTTCGCCAATCTGTAAAAAACGTATCAAGGTCGTCCTGCCATCTCCGTTTCGGTCTGCTTCGACCTCGGAAGCCATCTTGTGGAGTCCATTCGGTGGCTATTTGGCCCATCGCTCCGCGTGCATCCGACAGACATGTCCAGCCCAGTCCTACTTTAGTTTGGCAGCCTTGGTAAGTTGGCACCCACATCTACGATGCCAGCCCACCTATTCTGTAACTTGTTTTAAGCTCACCTCAACGCTCACCCACAATTTTATTATATCTTAACACCGCGATGCGTAGTAACTAAGGTAGAGGTCTAGTTTCGTAACTGGTGACCGGCAGGGTGAGCCGCATTTGCGCGTAGCGAATAACAGCCCAGTTTTGGTGCGCAGCTCCGTGGTTCCTGATCCGAGTTCAGAAACCGCTCTTAATTTAAGATTTTTCCTCCCTGCCCAATTTGAATCAGGAGCTGCCGCTGAGTGGGCGGCTACACGTAAGAGGGACAAGTACGCAGTGCTCTCACACTACTTATTTGTCCCTCTTGCCGTAGAGACTTCGGGATGCTGGTGCTCCGAAGGAAAATCTTTCCTTAGGGAAGTGGGGCCCCGCCTGCGGGAAAAAGGCCTCGACCCCCGCTCCGGGTCATTCTTGTTGCAAAGACTGTCCATTGCAATCCAACGCGGCAATGCGGCGAGCGTAATGGGCACCTTTGCACCGGGAATGACGCGGGGTGGGCTATTTGAGTAGTTTTAATATATCAGTTTTTTATTCTGCCTTAATTTCTAAACTATTCTATTACAAATATATACAATATAAATAAAACAGATCAAATTATTATATTACCTATTTGAATCATCCATGTATATTTATGTATGTATAAACCACTCGCTTCTAACAAACAGGAATATTGTTCTTGTTTTCTTTGTGAAAGTTTACAGCAATTTATTAAGGAACAGCCATACAAACAGAAAACTCGCGGCAACAAAATAATTCTGAGCGAAACTTCCAAAGAATTATTTCCAAGTCAATGTTTTTTTTCTATAACAACAGACGTGGGAGGCATAACAAACATAATTTACGCCTACGCATTGAGTATGATGACTACCTTTCTATATCTATACAGGGTGAAATCTAATTCGTGATACAAAATAGCAAAATGGGAATCCGTCCACGATTATGGACAACTGTCACTATGGGGCAAATTTTGTATTATGCCAAAAAATCTGATGTTATATATTTTCGTATGTCTAAAATGAGCAAAGTCTATAAAATAGCTGGATTTGTGGTGTAGGGTGACCAATTGTGTGAGAAAATGTTTAATTTCTGACTTGACATGAAAAAAAAAACATAAAACCGAAGCTGTCCCCGTAGCATGGTTGGCCTTATCACGCGACAAGTGACAAGATAAGAGTATCGTCTCGTTCTATCGAACGGTGTCAGCCAGTGACGCACGCTCTATCCTATCACCTATCGCGTGACAAGGCCAACCATGCTACGACTCCTGGAAACCTTGATATTAAGTGAGTGGATCTTCCAATCCTCCGTCCGTCTGCCCATTCCTGCTCACGTCTCCTGAATCACCCTGTATATCTATGAAGTTTGTAGGGAGATACTGTCAAATGGCGTCACGCTTTTATACGGTCAATAACCGTTAATTTTTTGATCTTTATTTAGTTAAAAATCCTTAAATTAATTTGAAGCGTGGCGTTTTCCGAGTATTTTTGTGACTTTCGCTTTTTGGTAGTGTAAGAACAATTTATTTTTACTGTTCTCGTATACCGTATGTCCACTGTCCGTTGAAAATATACGATACGAGCGATTTTCCAAACCTATGGCCATGTGTCCGTAGGAGTAATAAATAAATATAATAGAATAATTATTAGGGAACATTCTTACACAAATCGAACTAGGCCTATAGTAAGCTCAATAAAGCTTGTGTTATAGGTACTTGACGACT
This sequence comes from Epinotia nisella, assembly GCA_932294315.1. NCBI lineage: Eukaryota > Metazoa > Arthropoda > Insecta > Lepidoptera > Tortricidae > Epinotia > Epinotia nisella. Next base: position 10,194,801 of record OW028696.1, on the reverse strand, counting down.
ATATATATAATAGATATAAATAATTAAATACAGAAAATATCCAAGACTCAGAAACAAATATTCATGCTCATCACACAAATATTATATATCTATGAAAACCTTCTGTATGTACATAAAAACATTGTCAATTTTAGGAAAAACTGTGACATACATAATATTAATACTAGAAAAAGCATAAGCTCGCGGTGCCCACCACTCGGCCCCAAAAAAAAAAAAAACATTCAAGGGTAATTGTGTAAGGGTTTATAACAAACTTCCAGGAAACTTAACTGAGTTATCTATTAATAAATTGAAGAACTATGTGAAGGGTAAACTTATCTCGAAAGCTTATTATAGCACACAAGACTACATGAATGATAAAACTCCATGGAACTAATTTTGACTGAATTTTTAATCTATTATTTTCGTAATATTTTGTTTTTTGACATTAGATTGTTTTTCTAGAAATATTCTACTAGTATTTTTTATACAATTTTTTTATCATATACATTTTAGACTTTATGTTTAAAAATTACTCTAAAAAATTAACTGACGATTTGAAAGTGCTTGTTACTAGGCCTACTTGAATAAAGATCATTTTGAGTTGAGTTGAGTTGAGTTGAATTATTTGCCCTTACCGGGATTCGAACCCAGGACCTCCAGCTTCGTAGGCAGCGTCACTACCCACTAGGCTAACCGGTCGCCGGTAATGGGTTCTAACAAAAATAAACAAGGGTAGCACCTGTTGAGTCCCCGGGTACTTACAAAAACCTGTTTTCATGTTTTGATATCATGCAGCTGTACTACGGGAACTCGAAAATGAATCGTCTCATTCGTCTGTTTTGTAATCGAAATTTATTTTACAGTACACATGGTGTTACTTTCCCGCACTAGTGCGGAAATGAGCACTTTTCATGCATATGTTGAAACTTGAAAGAGCCATATGTACTGTAAAACGTTGTACGATAAACGTGCGAATAGGTAATCCGCAACTCGTGTCAATTTAAAACACTCCCTTCGGTCCTATTTTCTGCACTTGTATCGTAAATAACTACTAAGGGCCAATCAACTATTTTTTCTTGTTGGTTGCATCCCCTGGGTCACTCTTTAAAACTATGATTTTATGAGGCTTAAATCCACTAAACACGTGTTTTTGTATTATTGGTAAACCCATTCCGTGGTGGGGCAACTCCTTACCATGATAGGAGCCCAAATTATTGTTTTTTAGGGTTCCGTACCTCAAAAGGAAAAAAACGGAACCCTTATAGGATCTGTCTGTCCGTCTGTCACAGCCGATTTGCTCCGAAACTACTGGACCGATTGAATTGAAATTTGGTACACATATGTAAATTGGTGACCCAAAGAGGAACGCGTAAAGTAAATTAATGAATTCTGAACAAGGGGGTCACTTTTGAGGGGTTAACTGGAAAATTAAAAAAAAATCGCAAACAGTATTGTGTGACATATCAAATGAAAAGGGTTGCTGTAAGCGTTTCAGATATATTTTTTTTGTAATTTTAGCAAAAACAGATTTGAAGTAATTTAGGAAAAAAGAAGAATTTTGACCATTCCACCCCCCCCTTATCTCCGAAACTACTAGGCTTAAAATTCTGAAAAAAATATGGAAAATAGTTCCTCGCCTAAAGATTACAGGAAAACCTATAAGATATTTGCGTATTCAAAGTAACGGGAAAATTCTCAATATTTTACGGAACCCTCACCGCGCGAGTTGAACTCGCACTTGTGCGGTTTTTTTTTCTAAGAAACTCTGTCACTGTTGTCTCTTGGCTTACCGGGACGGAATTACAACAAGAAAAAGTTGATTGAACCAAACTGACTTTATGCTCCTTTATTTTATTTCATCTTTATTGCATAAAAAAGCGTGTTAAAAAGGTGGACTTAATGCCATGGTGAATTATCTACCAGGCCATCTACTCTATTCTAATTTATTACTAGTGGCTAGCGACCGAGCTCTGCTCGGGTGAAAATAAATACGAAGAAAACGAATTTCCCCGGATATGAGACCTATCTAGATCGATCTCTCGTAATTCCAAGACATTCTGGATGGCTTAATGCTATATTTTATCTCGCGGGTTTGCCTGCGTTCTTTGAAATACGCGGGCGAAGTAATGCTATGTATCTTAAACAATGATTATTATAATGAAAATTACCCTTACATGTTTCTGCTACATGGCAATCTGTTCTAAGAACAATAAGCCACTTTCTTTACTGATAAATATCTGTTAAAATGTTATCGTCGAGAGCCATAAACTATTGAAAAATTTCTTTCCAATATACTCTCCTTATGTCTCATTGCTAAAATCTTTTGGTGAGATTAGGGATGTCATGTCTCTTTAGTCGGGTGTATTGGAGTCCTCCTGTTCCGCTCAGCGTCTGGGCAAGTTTATTAACGTGGGTCGTTAGCTTCTTCTGGTATTTTAGACTGCTTTTGGCTATTTCTTGCCGGACAGTTTTTATGCCGATGTCTAGGTACATGTATTTGTTGCTGATGCACTGGGGGATACCGAACATTGTCCTTAGTGTTTTGCTTTGGAATCTGTCTAGGATGTCGATGTTGCTATTACTAGCGGTTCCCCACAGCTCAATGCCGTAAGTCCAGATAGGTTTGAGTATCGATTTGTATATCAGCAGCTTGTTGTTGTCATTTAGTTGTGATTGGTGACCAATTAGCCATCTGAGGTTTCGAAGTTTTCCATCTAACTGCTTTCTTTTAGTCCAGATATGTTTTTGCCAAGTTAATCTTACTCGTACATGTAATAAAAACGTATGTACCTGTACTTTATATCCTGCCTGACATGTGTTTTATCAATAAAATTCTGATTCTGATTCTGATTCTGAAGCCGCGAGGGCAGCTAGTTCTCGACAAAATGGGAATCGAGACAGTAAAGTTCAACTGGTAACCCTGCATCTCAATCAGGCGGAACTTTCGGTGGAGTATCCCTTAAGTGGTTACTTGATTGAGATCGGTGGCGATTTGGGTGTGTTTTTAACAGTAAGTAATAGTTATTTTCATACCTTACTCGTAGACTAGTTGTTATTGTAAGAAAATTGTTCTTGTACCGGTATTTGAGTCAGTGCATTATTGTATACATTAAAATCATAAAAATACATAGCATTGAAACAAACTTATTATTGTAGGTTCGAGTATTGAAATATCTCACATGACATGACCTAGAAAAATCATTTGGTATACAGGTTGGCGCTTTACTATAATCTTTGCTGAAAGTGTAGTGCTATCTAATTAATTTTTAATCAATTTAGTATCATTTTAAAGATAGGTTAAGTAAAACAAAAAGACTTTAAAATTTTAACGTTTTATTATAAGTGACAACCCTGCCGCTGTTAAGTTACAATAATTTACACTATCAACTTGCTAGGGTTGAAACAGGCGGATTTTTGCACTAAAGTTTAACAAGCTTTATCTCGTAAACGGTAAAGAATATTAACATAGTTTATTGGGAAACTATAAAGCTCTTAGGGTGAACAATTCCCCGTTTTTGTAAAAACTCTTCATTCTGTTCCACGCTGTATATAAAAAATGTATATCAATTATATAAAATAATTTGAGCATACAATTGGCCAATATAACATATGGAATCTACTAAATGGGTTTGCAGTAAGTTAGCATAATTCTTCGTAATTAATAGGAATAAATCTAAATTATTTTATGCATAAATCTATCCTCAATTTTCTGTTAAGTTAATTTGTATTGACATACTTAAGCAATAATAAGCTTCATAACTAAGTACCTATTATATAACGAAATCCGATAAGCTCCATCTAATCGTCAATCAACTCGTTTTATGTACCATAACACTTCCCACCCTGTATGCTTAAATAGCGTATATTTGAGGAAAATGTATGTTAGTTACGACTTTTTAAACACGAGGTTAACATCGTGTTAACAGTTTTATTGGAAATTAATCAGGAAGTTAGATATAAACGCCATTGTTTGTGGTATACAATAGTATCGGTATGGTATTAAAATTATGCGATAATAGGGAAATTTGCATATAAAGTTATATTGCGCATTAAAATGAGTATGTTTTATAAAATTTCTACCCAAACAAGTGCCCAAAACCTGGTATGCGCATGTTTGAACTAAAAGGCTGCTTGGCATCCTTTTGACACCCCGCCCTAACGTCCGCATAATGGCAAAGTGCATCCTTTTTGTGGGCCACTTTATGGTGATAGGTTCGGTGGTCAGTGGTCACCTTAAATTATTATTATTAATAATAAAACGTTAATCATTGTATTACTCATATTTTATTCGTGTTTTTACGTTAAAATTTATTTATAAATACGTTTTCAAACATCGTGTTCGAGTTATATCCTCCTTGCTTTGAAACTGACGTAAGAGTGACAGATACAATTTAAGAAAATAACCAATACGCCCATGGGCGTAATAAAGGCTATTGCAGCTCTGTATGCCTGCGCGTTATGAAGCCCTTTACGAGCAAGTGTGATGCCAAGAGTTTACTACTGTACTGACATAAACAGCTCAATTGGATACCGGCCGTGGCTGCAAAATGGTTTGCCAATTTGTAATGACAACTTAGTTAAATACAAGAGCAGGTTAAATAAAAGCTTGCAATAACAGACGTAATGCGCAGTAAAGTTGCAAAGCTTATCATGTCACGGAGTGTCATGTTAGCAGTTAGCATTAAGTCTCACAATATGGTATTACATTACTTTCTTGGGAACTCCGTGTGATAGTTGTTTGCTAATAGGTGAATTTGTAAGTAGTGATGAGTTTGTATCTAGAGTATATTATCTTTTGCACTATTAATAAAATGTATTTAAAAACATTTGGGGACAATATATTGCGGTGTGTGTGTACGCACGAGTAAACACATGACCTTAATTCACTTTATCTAATGTATAATGTGTGTAATGTGTAATGTGTGTTGCCAGTGATGACGTATGGCACTGAAACTTGGTCACTTACTATGGGTCTCACAAGAAGGCTCAAAGTCACCCAAAGGGCAATGGAGAGGGCTATGCTGGGAGTATCTCTGCGTGATCGCATCAGAATGAGAACCAAGGTAACCGATACAGCCCTCCGAATCACTAAACTTAAGTGGCAGTGGGCGGGGCACATTGCACGTAGAACCGATGGCCGTTGGGGCGGCAAGGTTCTCGAGTGGCGACCACGTACCGGAAGGCGCGGCGTGGGTGGACTGATACCTGGTAAACGTCGCGGGAGTCCGCTGAATGCGGGTGGTGCAGGACCGGTCATTGTGGCACTCTTTGGGGGAGGGCTATGTCCAGCAGTGGACGTCTTTGGGTTGATATGATGATGATGATGATGAATGTTTAATTTAACGATCTTTTTTATTGCATACAGCTGCATCCCACGACATGCACACAGCCACAGTTGAAAACCCTTTATATACCCATGTACTTCATAATAAAGTGTTCATTCATTTCCCGACTCTTGTCTATATTACTCCCGTGAGCGGGAAAGACATAATACGTATACAAATATAGGAATTGGTAAATATAATAGTTAAAATATAATAATATAATATAATAATATATGTTATGTTATATATGTTATAGTTATAATTTTACAATAGTTGGTTCACTATTAATTCTATCCGACTGTGGAACTCTCTCCCTCTTGACATCAGACAAGCAAAATCTATCGGCAACCTCAAATCCCTTCTTAAAGAACATTATTTGTCTCTCCCCTAACCCTGATTGTATTTTTGGCTGACTGTTTATGTATCATTATATTTGTGTTTGTGTTATTTGTATATATATATGATTGTGTGTGTATGTTTATATATAGAGGTATTTATGTACGTTTATTTTTATAATTTCTTGATTTTTGATTGATAATAATCTCTGCACCACCTACTGCATAATCTAGTTTTATCTCTTTCTCCGATACCCAAAGGTTGTCTGGAAGAGATCGCTCTTCAGCGATAAGACCGCCTGTTGTCTACCTCTACCTACATGTTATTGTATTGTTTAACTGCTTTGTTTGTGTGAGGTGTGCAATAAAGAGTATTTGTATTGTATTGTATTGTATAACGTTACGATTCACCAATACACACGGTAGCCACAATGCCATTATTAAGCGCCATAGAATTTGAATCACGGACGGTACGGCGACCTTTTTTCGACGAATGTTGCGGAACAGCCGTTAGAGAAGTGAAAACATCTCGTCCGCCCACGCTGCTCGAGTAGCGGGGAGGGCAGCCGAGTCAGTCGATGTTAAAACGCGCGTTTGCTCTTTGACTAGGAAGTTTGTCACACAAATAATATCTAGCAGGTCGATCACGCTGACAGATCAGGCAGGCGGCAGGCGCGTCAGGAAGATCTAAATCACTTTTTGTATGGGGTATTACGAAAATATATATTCGAAAAGTTATGCAGTCAACCCTCGTATTATGGTATCCAGGGATCGGAACCGGTTTTCTCAAAAATCCCCGAAATAGTCTAATATTTTGAATTATTTTAGGCTCTTAATGTAGGACTCTATCGTGTATTCAGGTAACATATTCGTATTATTAGACTGCCCGATCAAAAATGGTATTATAACCAAAGAACGAAATAAACTCAAAAAAATGTTAATTGACCAAGCATGTTACGATATAAATGAATTTATGTTAAGGAAGACTGATGACTAAAACAATTTGTAATTCGAATGTTAAAAATGTTAAATATAATGAAATAAGAGTTGTAGTAATATTATTAAATTAAAATTACTAACTTAGTTTAATTTAAAGAACTGACCAATGTATACTAAAATTAATATAAAATGAAACTAACCTACTTATAAACTATAATTAATATAATCCCATTTAAAATGAGTGACATGTAAAATTATTTATAATTTTATCAATAAATATCTCATTCGCATTCTCATTCATAATACCGGTTTAATTTGTATGGAGAAAATACCGGTATCCGATCCCTGATGGTATCATCCATCATTAATTTACTTTGGGTAACAGAAACTGATATTGTTCTTTATGTAACATAGGTCATATATGACCTAGGTCCGCAGAGGCCCGATAATCCGTGTCCACCCGTATCTCTCTCTGTTTATACATGGGTTGATAAGGAACAGAGATACAAATAGTGTATACGAAGGTTACGTCAACTAGAAGCAGGTAAAATTGTACTTGTAAGCTTTTATGCAGGTACAGGTGGCAAATCACCTAGCGTTCGAATCGCTCGGTTCTCACGTATTGATGTTGAGCTTATTTCAGCAGAGGTAAACCATACCGTGGAATCTTTAATCAAAAAAGACTCAGCACCGGTATTGGCTTACGTCTTCATCAAAATTGGACACTGATATTCGTATCTTTTAATAGTATTTACTGTTGACGACGATGAAAAATATAAAATGCCTTAAAAACGCTGAATATTCGCCCAGGTCAGGCTTGTTATATAACGAAAACTAACAATATAGGTCAAAAGTAAGTAAACAAATAATGAAATGCTGGTAATCCCTCTTAATTCCAATCATGCTAGTATTTTTTTATATCAAGCAAGAGAAATCATTTTGTAAAATAATTAAGCTATAGGTATATACATACCTATAGCTTAATTTACACTATAGCTTAACCATACACAAAAGCGTAACCTATTCAAAATTCTTCATAAACGCAATTCTTGACAACAGCAATTCAACACATTCGTTATTGTTTGTCTATGTATATATAAATTCGTCTGTCCTGACCCTGACTGGCTGACTCATCAACGCTGAGCCGAAACTACTGAGGCTAGGAAGTTGACATTTTTAAAGTAGATTATTTTGATAAGGTATGGTACACAAGCAATAATAACAGAACGTGGCCCACAAATATTTAATGGTCTAGCCGGAAGACCAGCGCTGGCTCGTGAGTCATTTGTGTGTGAGACCATTTCGCGACAAACACATAGTTTTACGCATTTGATTCGTTTTTATAATTATATTGTTTTAAGTTTAATACAATGTGTTTGTCCCGAATAAACTATTTCATTTCATTGCATTTCATTTCAAGAAGGGATTTTACAAAATGCGATTGATATAAAAAAACGCACGTACCCAAAATGTAGAAAGGCTGTCCTACCAACCATATCTCGTGCCCTACTGGCGGGGTCGATCCGTGATGTGAATTTATTCAGAGCCGGCAGATTTCTGGCGAGGATTTTATGTGTGCGCCTGACTACCTGTGAGACGCAGGAATTTTAACAAGGTAAAAATTAATAATACCTTTTTGCGAGTCATATCCGGCGTGCCATTTTAATGCACACTGTCCAGCCGTGGGTTCTATACTTTAATAAATTACTTATTATACTGGAAAAAAAAACTTTAATAAATTATACAGGGTGTAACAAATATCGGGTGTGAACCCATTAAAGCCAGATTCGGTAGCGTATTGCAATTCCAAAATTGTTTTTTTTATTATTATACCCTGCCCATGCAAAAATCGTGGTTCAGCTCTAGACTCTACTCCCCCAGTGCTTCTCCTGTTTTTAAAGGGTTCCGTACCCAACGGGTAAAAACGGGACCCTATTACTAAGACTTCGCTGTCCGTCCGTTCGTCCGTCCGTCTGTCTGTCACCAGGCTGTATCTCAAGAACCGTGATAGCTAGATAGTTGAAATTTTCACAGATTATGTATTTCTGTTGCCGCTATAACAAAAAATACTAAAAAACCGGCCAAGTGCGAGTCGGACTGGGGCAACATACATGACTTTTTGCTATTTTTATAGGTAATGGTACGGAACCCTTCGTGCGCGAGTCCGACTCGCATTTGACCGGTTTTTATACCACGTTAGTTGCAAACTTCCGTACAGCCCACCTGATATTAGGCGTTTACTTGCAATCTCAGAGGTGTCAAACGCGCGTTGCCAACCCTAAAACTATTCTTTATCACATTTTAACCTCTAGCGCTTAGTACCAGGGATCGGAACCAGTTTTTTCAAAAGTCCCCGAAGTAGTCTAATATTTTGAATTATTTTAGGCTCTTAATGTAGGACTCTATCATGTATTTAGGTAACATTTATTAGACAGCCTGATCAAAAATGATATTATTAAAGAACGAAATAATACCGGTATTTTTGTATGGTGAAAATACCGGTATCCGATCCATGCTTTGTACACATATTTTGCACATCAATTTTTTGGAGTGTATTGAAATATTGTGCACCCATATTCTCCGTTGAAAATTTGCTGAGACGACAGTCATCCATCTGCGACCATGACCGGTGCTACCCGTGTCGAAACTTCACAAATAAAGGTAAATAAATATCGCGTTGGACCAGTGTAAAAAAAATATTTTTTGTCAACCATTATTATTAATAAACAGAACGATGAAAAGCGTGTCGTCATAGTAATAGCATCAATAACTCACCATACTAGCCCGAGGCCATATCTTGACCTATCAATAAAACCTCACGAATACAGCGCCAGACATCACTCCTCGAATTTCGTAAACTTGTTTAACATTCCTCTTTCATCTGACGCACGTCACAATCATTTTTCACTACATTTCCTATTTTTTCCGAATCCCCGGGGTCCACTCTACCCGGTTTCACTCTCTTGAGATAAAAAAGAAAAATGGATATGTTTCGTCTTGGACGTTTCGGCAGTGGGTATGGGTTTTGAAAAGCGCTGGAAATATTTTTGGATAATGGATTTTTAAAAATTGGTCATAACCATAACATGCCCAACAAAACGGTTATTATTTTAGGTATTAATATAAAAAAAATACTAAACGCAAAATCAAATACCGACATTAAGTGGCAATTCTACTAAATTACACCGTTATTTATTAATTACACAAATGATGAAAAATGTAGCAGGCGGTAATCGAAAGAGCGAGCGAAGCGAACGAAGCTTCAGCTTGCGCCGAAACTCGTTCGTATGTCCGGTGTCTGTCACGCTGTCCGGCTGTTGTCATCTACAGGTCGCATTTCTCAACCGATTAACGTGAAATTTTGTGAGCAGGTTTGTTAATTATATAGTTTTTTTTGTCAAGTCACTTTTTCGATTTTTTTAATTGACAGGCTCGGGAGTTATCAGAGCCACTAATGAATAAAAAGACGTTATTTTTTTTACTACAATGAGTTTATTGGATGTCTTACTTATTATTTGCACCACCAGGTACATACTTAATTCATAAAAAAAAAAAAAAATATTATAGGGTGTAACGAATCATAATTGAAACCACCGCGCGTAGTAATAACGCGCGGCTTTAGATGCAGTTAGTGACGTAGGAACTTGCGCCCGCGCGCTCGCAGGCCCCGCGCCCCTGCGCGACCGCTATATAAGCCTGTGATCGCCGCCGCTCCGGTTAGTTGGTCTCGCGCAGTGCGCCGCTCTCAACGACTTGGGACGGCACAACTGACTTGACGAACGCAAGCATCGCGTCCGCCCGGTATTGCTTTCGTAGCACGGAACGTGCCGGTCAGTCGTGACGTCATCCTATCTGTTAGGTCGTACACTTTGTACTTAGGTTTAGGTGCATAAAGATACATCCATAATACGGAATATCTGAAGCGCACTTCGTCCGCGTATATTATTTCATAGTTTGTGTTATGAACTTAGTTGCGCACGCTATAATAGGTTCTGTTGCTAACAATTGATATTTGTTTGCTTAATTAATGATTTTAGTACTTGCCTGTTTGTATGTACATCGTTTTATATAGTTTTAGTACATATTAATCTTGCCTTGTTTTCCATAAGTACTTGCCACTGCACATGCTTGTTTGAGTTGTAGTAATTTTTGTATGCTTCGCTTCGCCTTAATTAAATTGTGTAACTTCGTTTAACTTCTAATCATTCCATTGCGCTTAGTTTACCTTTGCTGTTGCTGTTTAGTTTTTTTTTTTTTTTTTTTATTGAATCTTAGCTAGCGCTTGACTTACTGTTTTCTTAAACTGTTTACTGTGGTGTGATTTTTTTTGCCAATATACCTTTGTCTTAAATTAATCGTGGTGGTTTCAATTAAAGAACCTGCATTACAATCTGGCGCCCAATCGTGGAGGCACTACGGTATAACTTGAGACCTAGAGGAGACAAGAAGTCTGACACAGTGAAGATAGTCAAAGCAAAGATGTCATCGAGTGAAGCTGAAGCACCCCCGATGTTGAGTCTGTCAAAGAAACAGTTCAGAGAACTTCTACAAGCGGTTGGTAATGGAAAGAAGAGAACGTTACTCAGTGACTGTCCAGCACGATTCAATGGCATTAGAAACGCTACAGCAGTGGAAGCATTTATATCTGGCGTGTCCACCTTCAAAAAAGTCGAAGAGTTGGACGACACCGTAATTTTGGAGGGTTTGCCCTTAATCTTACAAGAAGATGCTGCAGTTTGGTGGCAAGGTGTCAAGCATGAGATAGATACATGGCGAGAATTTGTGAATCGACTACGTCACGCTTATGCACCGAAGAAGCCAGCGTACGAAATAATTCAAGAAATCGTTGAAATCAAACAGGATCTAAACACTCCCACGGAGATATTCATACAACAGAAGCGTGCACTTATAGCACAATTACCACCTCCTCGTCTCACAGAAGAATATGAGATCGACATGGTATTTGGGCAGATACGTTTTGAAATAAGAGACAGAATAGCGAGAGAATCAATAGCAAATTTCAAGGAGTTATCCGAAAAGGCCAGAAGCATTGAGCGAAGTTTAGGTGAAAGAGCAATGAAGATAGACAGGACAGTTAACAGTTATAACACGAAGTCGAGATTACGGTGTAATCACTGTCGAGCACCGGGTCACACGGCTGACGTTTGTAGAAAACTGGCAAAGATAAGGGACAATACATCTGAGAAACCAGCACCAGCACGTCCAGCACCTCCAGTGGCTACGACCTCAACTTTTGATCCTACGAAGCCAAAGTTCAAGTGCTATGGATGTGGACAGCCAGGCGTTGTTCGAAGCCAATGTCCGAAATGCAACGTCCAGAAAGTGAAGATCGAGGAATTCGATTTCTGTGCTATTGACTTGACTCGTCGTCTACGGTCTACGATCCCGATCAAAATTGGGAATATAGAATCAATTGGCTATGTTGACACATGTGCTAAGGCCAGTGTTGCCTCGTACCATTTATATAAAAGCCTTTTAGAAGAAGGAATTCAATTTAAAGAAGAGCAGATGTATATCACATTTGCAGACGGGATTGCGAAGATGCAGAATGTGTTCACGGTCACCGCGCCTGTCGTCGTGTATGGTAAAACTGTACCTACACCATTTATTGTGTTGCCACAAGCCAGAACCAATAAAACTCTGCTAGGAGTGGATTTTATTGAAGATGCCAAGATGGTTATCAACCTTCCTCAGCTCACATGTCGATTCCTAGACGACCCGTCAACTGTGTTCGACTTGCACAAGGAAGATGTGTGTGAAACAATTATCGGCGAAGTAGTCTCTGAAGTCGCCTTACCAGAACTACTGTCCCCATTGTTGTCAACTCCAGAGAAATGCACGACTCCCAAGCAGAGCACAGAAATGAGTCTGAGCCGTCCATACGGACCTTCCTTTAGTGTTGGGTTGCAAGTATCCCCAAAAATGGCCGCTAAGCGACAGCTTGAGCCACAGCTAGCTGATGAAGCCCCTTCGATATCTGCACGAAGAATGAGCTCCAGCCAACTACCACCTGAAGAGACTCCCAAAAGTTATGGACCTCTGATACCAATCGATCTGGACACTCCACCGAAACGTGAGCGTACAACACAGCTCGATGGATATTCTCCCATTATAGATTCATTGTACAGAGATGCGATAAATGTGTTTGAGGAACCTCTTCCCAATTTATCGCCCGCTTCTAGAAAGCTGTTTGGATCCCCAACTACAGATATTGCGTCTATTGATGTAGCGGATGGTTTTCTCAGCCAGGGGGAGACTCTGCAGTTAGAAGAGTTACTGAGACAAAATGAGCAGGTTTTCATTTCAAATGGAAAGCCAACGACGCAGACAGAGCATACTATCGACACTGGCAACCATAGACCCATCTCTGTTCCACCGTATCGGTTACCACCTGCAAAAACTGAAATACTGAAACAAGAAATCAATAAGATGCTCGAAGAAGGGATAATCAAGCCATGCATGTCTCCATGGTCCGCACCTGTTGTTATGGTTCCCAAGAAGGATGGGGGAACGCGAGTCTGTGTTGACTATAGACAGCTCAACTCCATTACAACACCTGACGTGTATCCCTTGCCTCGCATCGACGATTTGCTGCATAATGCGAAACGAACACCCTTCATGTCTACTATCGACTTGAGAGCTGGATACTGGCAGATCAAAGTCAGAGAAGAGGATCAATCTAAAACTAGTTTCGTCACACCGTTTGGCATGTATCGCTTCCTCCGTATGCCTTTTGGTCTACGAAACGCGCCAGCGACTTTTCAGCGACTTATGGATGGATTTCGCATATCATTGAGCCACATTAAACTATTGGTATATCTCGACGACCTCATCATAATGTCCGAAACGTTCGAGCAACATCTGAAAGATTTGCAAGATGTCTTCGCACGGCTGAACGAGTATAACTTGACAGCGAATAAAGAAAAATGCAATTTCTGTTGTGCAAAGATCAAGTACCTCGGACATTATATCACACCTAATGGATTAGAACTTGATCCCGGGAAGACTAGCTCAATATTGAAAATGCCAGCACCTTCTAATCTCAAACACTTGCTCTCGTTCATACAAACGTGTTCATGGTATCGAAGGTTCGTACCAGAATTTGCCAAAGTTGCTGAACCTCTCACACGCTTGACGAAGAAGAACGCAAAATGGAGTTGGACAAGCGAACAACAGACCGCGTTTGATACTCTACGTGAACTCTTAGTTACCGCTCCCGTATTGGCACAGGCTGACGATTCCAAACCTTACGTCATAAAGTCAGATGCCAGTAACTATGCCATCGGTGCAGTTCTAGTGCAGGGGGAGGGAGAACAAGAACACCCCGTTGAATACGCAAGTCGGCTGTTGACTCCAGCAGAACGTAACTATTCAACCTGTGAACGAGAAGCACTCGCCGTAGTCTGGGCCGTGAATAAATTCCGAGGATATATAGAAGGAACGCCGATCACGATCATGACTGATCATCAGGCCTTGAGATGGCTCATGACATTAAAATCACCAACAGGTAGATTAGCCAGATGGGCTTTACAGCTACAACCATTCGACTTGACCATAAAGTATATACCTGGTCGGACAAATGTTGTGGCAGACCTATTGTCTCGTCCTAACTGCGATTTAGAGACAAGGGACAGCTGTGGAATCTGTAGCATTGTAGTAGATTCACCTAAGAAGAGTCCAAAAGAGATAAGAGAGAAGCAGATGAAAGATGAAAACATAGAAAAGATAATTAAAGCTCTAGAAGGGAATTCGGAAGAAGGCGCAAGATATTGGAGTTTTAAAGGATATATCATGAACAACGGCATATTGTACAGATATAATCCAGATAGTGATGCTGAAAATAGTCAGCTTGTTGTTCCAGAGCAGGAACAGAAAGATGTTATCTCTGTTTACCACGACGATCCCACTGCAGAACATTACGGAACAGAGAAAACCTTTAACCGTATCAGTATGAGATACTTTTGGAAGGGCATGAGAAAGGACATTGAAAATTACGTCCGCAACTGTATACCGTGCCAAAGATACAAACCTTCCAACATGAAGCCGGCGGGACTACTCCAAACCACAGCGATGAACAAAAGGTTTGAAGTCATTGCCTTCGACTTATTTGGCCCACTACCGACTTCATCTGATGGCAAGTCATGGATACTAATCATAGAGGACTTGACTTCTCGTTGGGTCGAACTATTCCCACTTGAAAGTGCAACTGCTGAAAACTGTGCAATGACGCTTATCAACGAGATCTTTTTACGATATGGCATGCCACGACGGGTAATAAGCGACAATGGCTCTCAATTTGTCAGCTCAGTCATGCAGCAAGTGACATATGTACTCAAGATCAAGCATGCATTTACTCCAGTTTACCACCCTGAGACGAACCCAGTAGAGCGGAAAAATAGAGATCTGAAGACGCAACTTGCCATTCTTGTAGGTGACAACCATCGCATCTGGTCTGAGCAACTACCAAGCATACGTTTTGCTATGAACACATCGACAGGGTCGACAACTGGATATACACCTGCTTACCTGACATTTGGTCGTGAACTGCGTACTCCTGATGACAACGCCAACGACTTACGTGAGATCATCCTGTCAGAAAATTTCATCCCTGAAATAACACCAAAGTTGATGTTGCTAGCAGACACATTGAAGAAAGTTAGAGAAGTTCAAGAAATGAAGGAAGAAAAGAGAAAAGAATATGTCGACAAGAGCAGAAGAAACTGTCCAAATTATAAGCCTGGAGACCAAGTAATGGTAGAAACACATGCCGTCAGCAAAACCTCTCAAGGGTTCAGTGCTAAGTTTGCACCCCGGCGTGATGGCCCATATATGATTCTCAGCAGCCATGGACCGAGCTCCTTTCATATTGCCGACCCTAGCCATCCAGACTGTAGCATTGGATTGTATCACGCCTCAGCATTACGCCCTTATCAAGGTGATAAAGAAAGTCCATTGCCACCGCCTGTTATACCAATCCGCAAAAGAGGTCGCCCTCCAAAGAAAGCCGCTCCAGAAGCATCCCAGGCATCCCAGCGCACTTCTCGCCCGCGTGGTCGTCCACCTCGTCAACAGAGTGATCTGGCTTCCTCGCCGAGACGTCTTCGGAGCCAGAGGGGGAGATTGTAACGAATCATAATTGAAACCACCGCGCGTAGTAATAACGCGCGGCTTTAGATGCAGTTAGTGACGTAGGAACTTGCGCCCGCGCGCTCGCAGGCCCCGCGCCCCTGCGCGACCGCTATATAAGCCTGTGATCGCCGCCGCTCCGGTTAGTTGGTCTCGCGCAGTGCGCCGCTCTCAACGACTTGGGACGGCACAACTGACTTGACGAACGCAAGCATCGCGTCCGCCCGGTATTGCTTTCGTAGCACGGAACGTGCCGGTCAGTCGTGACGTCATCCTATCTGTTAGGTCGTACACTTTGTACTTAGGTTTAGGTGCATAAAGATACATCCGTAATACGGAATATCTGAAGCGCACTTCGTCCGCGTATATTATTTCATAGTTTGTGTTATGAACTTAGTTGCGCACGCTATAATAGGTTCTGTTGCTAACAATTGATATTTGTTTGCTTAATTAATGATTTTAGTACTTGCCTGTTTGTATGTACATCGTTTTATATAGTTTTAGTACATATTAATCTTGCCTTGTTTTCCATAAGTACTTGCCACTGCACATGCTTGTTTGAGTTGTAGTAATTTTTGTATGCTTCGCTTCGCCTTAATTAAATTGTGTAACTTCGTTTAACTTCTAATCATTCCATTGCGCTTAGTTTACCTTTGCTGTTGCTGTTTAGTTTTATTTTTTTTATTTTTATTGAATCTTAGCTAGCGCTTGACTTACTGTTTTCTTAAACTGTTTACTGTGGTGTGATTTTTTTTGCCAATATACCTTTGTCTTAAATTAATCGTGGTGGTTTCAATTAAAGAACCTGCATTACAAGGGCATTCTTACACAACTAACCCTATAGTAAGCTCAATAAGGCTTGTGTTAAAGGTACTAGACGACGATATATATATATATATATATATATATATATATATAATAAATACATAGAAAACATCCTAGACTCGGGGAGTAAAAAGTTATCATGGGACAATTTACACCAATTGATCTAGTCCTAAACTAGGCAAAGCCTGTACTATGGGTACTCGACAACGGATAAACATACTTATATACATAAATATATACTTAAATAGATATTAAACACCCAAGACTCGAGAACAAACATTCGTATTCATCATACAAATGTCTGCCCCGACCGGGATTCGAACCCTACAGCTTCGTAGGCAGCGTCACTACCCACTGGGCTAACCAGTCGTCAAAAAAACTACAAAAACTGAAAAAAAAACTAAACTATAAATTGGTTTTAAAGTGAATCATTACGGTACGCGGGCTCAAACAAATAAAACAAAAATATAATGGACTTTTTACTCATTTCGTAAAAACATTAATAGATTTCTATGTCATTCTAATGAAATGTCTTTATTATAACTGGTCAAGTTTTTGCGAGCACGAGCCAAACTAGTTTTATTTTTAAAACTGTAGAGAAATTTTATCTCGGCTGTTGTTCGCTATGCGCTCATGCGCCTCACCCCACCCGTCACGCCTAACGAAACTAGACCTCTACCTACGCTTAGTTGGCGACCGAATAGCCTGGTGGTTAGAGAACCTGACTATGAAGCTTGAGGTCCCGGGTTCGATCCCCGGTCGGGGCAGATATTTGTATGATGAATACGAATGTTTGTTCTCGAGTCTTGGATGTTTAATATCTATTGAAGTATGTATTTATCTATATAAGTATGTTTATCCGTTGTACAGGCTTTGCCTAGTTTAGGACTAGATCAATTGGTGTAAATTGTCCCATGATAACTTTTTAACTAACTTTTTAACTTTAGTTATTACTAATTGGGAATGCATGAAATTTTTAGAAATACCTGATTTTTTTTTGGTGATAGGAATAACCTTCCTAAGCACCAGAAAAAAAATCAGATTTTTCAGCTGTGTTCATCATTTTTGAAAAATATCAACAGTTTCCTCACTCTGTCTCATACATATTACAAAAAATATCTTAATAGTGGAAGGTGACGGGCTTCGCTTGTCCCCTGAGATGTGTGATCTCATGATTTGAATCGAGAGTGATAATATCGCCACTGTTATACAGTTTGGCGGTGCCTTAAATTGTTATATAAAGAATTGTGTACCTACATAATTGTGGAACAATAAAAAAAACTATTTTTATACGAAAAGCAAGCGAAGCGAACGAAATCCTCATTTTCAGCTTGGACCATAATTCTATCGTATGTTAGCTGGTCCCTACTTAATAATTATTTTATATCAATGACATTTTAGATACACATTTCGTGTGAAAATGATACTAAGTTTTTTTTTTATTGTAAAGTGGCCCTTTTCGAAGAAAAATGGGTCCTTAATTTTTCAAAAATAATAACTAAACTTGTTATTATCCTTATTTTTATTTAGTTTATACACTTTTTTATCTGTTTAAGTTGTGTTGTGTATTAAAAAAATGAATTATTGGCATTAAATAAATGGAACATTATGATAACAACAAACAATCATCAATATTCTAGTAACCTGCCGGTTGTTTCTTTAAATGATAATATGCATTCGTATTACATTCATATTTATTATTGAAATGTACTAGATACTTATTCGTCTTGGTAAAAGTAATATTCGTTCCATTAGTAATTTAATTTAGAGCAGAACGCACCCATTAAAAAAACCATAACTGAAAATCATTTGCAACTAAGAGTAAGTGCATTTACCGCAAATTACAATCGAATATTTGACTGTCAAATAGATTTATTCCAATTGAAATGCGACCTTATTACACAATGATAACGACAAATGTGGCCGCATTTGTAACTTGGTTTAGAACATTTTCCCATTTCTAGGATTATTTTAGATTTGAACCGCAAATTCATAAGCATATGGTTGAAATTTGATTACTTTTGAGTTGTGTCTTTATAGTTTTAAGCCACTATTATTATGATATAGACGTATAATTTCTGACAGAAGCTGTAGAAAGTAGTTCGGACTAATGAAATTACTTTGATTGGTGTTGTTAGGTTAGGATTTGATATGGTTGGTGAGGCAATTACGTTTCGCTTGGTTACTGTTATGAGTGATTTTATGTTATAAAAGCTTTGGTAAGTAAATATACACACTCATTGATAGTATTAGTATGTAATACTTTTGCTACATCATCATCATCATCATCATATCAGCCGAAAGACGTCCACTGCTGGACATAGGCCTCCCATAAAGAGTGCCACAATGACCGGTCCTGCGCCACCCGCATGTCCTAAAACTACGAACAAGACCGCCGGGGGATGGGCAGCAGCATCCCTAAAATTTGGTGGAAATACTGCGATCGCCGACCCAAGAATCTATATCGGTTTCATTTCGAATGTTGCGAGCTCGTGCTATGTTGCTAATAAAAAAACTATTTATAAAAAACATATATACCTAATATTAATACTACTACTAACTAAATCTTATTACACGCTAAATGAATACTTAGAAGATAGATTATAATATAAACGCTCAGTAAGTCCTCTCCCTAACATTGCAGTGCCCAACAGGGTTCACAATGATCTGTAGCTTTAAGTAAACATCTGTACCTACTTTTGTGATATTGCAATAAATGATTGATTGATTTAATAAATAAATATTTTGCGGACTATCTTACACAAATCGACCTAGTCCCAAACTAAGCAAAGCTTGTACTATGGGTACTAGACGACGATAAACATACTTATATAGATAAATACATACTTATATACATAGAAAACATCCATGACTCGGGAACAAATATTCGTGCTCATCACACAAATAAATGCCCGTACCGGGATTCGAACCCAGGACCTCTTGCTTCGTAGGCAGGGTAACCAACTAGGCTAAGTCATGGTGTCCATCATTTTTCTGGAACGAATTCACTTCTACTACTTCACTTGTACTAGGCCTAAAGAGAATACAAAGCCATTGTCTTTCATTGTTAAGTGGAACCGCTAATTGTTTACGTTGTACTAAGTACGCTTCAAGTAGGTACAAAAAAGTTGTTAATTCGAATATACCTTTCGTTTTAATTTGAACCTTGCTACATTAACAATAGATTCACTATTCAAGTAAAGTATTTATTCGTGGCATAATAATGGGCTTAGTTGAACTGATGGGTCTTAAGATAAGATCTGTTCTAGAAAAAATATCCTCACTATAATAATCCCCCTTTGTAGGTCATAACAAAAATACCCCCTGTGTAGCCACTAATAAGTAATAACTGAGTAAAATGTAGTTTTCATATACATTAATCTCACAGTACCAGTAAGTTAATTCTAACGGTAGAATTGATAACGACCCAATTTATTTGACCACAGAATTTAGCGTGGGCGAATCGTAATAAATAAAAATATTTTTTTAGCCTAATGACTGTTATTTTTACGTCCCATAAAATGGACACACGGATTGTAAAAAAACGTAGGTGCGGCTTTTCATTTGAAACGCTTTTAATTCGTGTTGCTTCAGAAATTAGTAAATTAAAAATTATATGTGAATAACGAATCCCATAAGGCTTCATTCTTTGACAGAAAAAATATTATGTAACAGAATTATCGTGAGATGTAATATTGCGAGTCCTCAGCACGGTTGGTTCAAGTTAACTCTCCATACAAATATAGTTTGGTTCTAATTCTAAATCTACGTTCTGGATAACACAACAGACACAAGTCGGAAACTTGTTTCTGTTGCTATAAAATATACAAAAAAATAAATAAAGGGATCGTATGAAAAACGTTCTATACTCTATCATCATCATCATCATATCAGCCCAAAGACGTCCACTGCTGAACATAGGCCTCCCCCAAAGAGTGCCACAATGACCGGTCCTGCGCCACCCGCATCCAGCGGACTCCAGCGACCTTTACCAGGTCATCAGTCCACCTTGTGGGGCCTACCCACGCTGCGCCTTCCGGTACGTGGTCGCCACTCAAGAACCTTTCCGCCCCAACGGCCATCGGTTCTACGTGCAATGTGCCGCGCCCACTGCCACTTAAGTTTAGCGATTCGGAGGGCTATATCGGTCACCTTGGTTCTGCTGCGGATAGCCTCATTTCTGATGCGATCACGCAGAGATACTCCCAGCATAGCCCTCTCCATTGCCCTTTGGGTGACTTTGAGCCTTCTTATGAGGCCCATAGTAAGCGACCACGTTTCCGTGCCATATGTCATCACTATACTCTATGAATGCTCTATTTTTTTTTTTAAATTTCTAGCATCAGAAACTTGTTACCGACACCGACCTAGATATAGCGCATCCCATTATGTATACATAGTTTCATGTTATTCTAGCATGTCGTTTTAAAATGAGAATGTAACTACGTTTGTATGGAGAGTGAAGCGTCCTGGCGACCTTTAAAATACAGTCAAAGTCACCTTTGAGTGTGAAATCTATACTATAACTACCTAAATGTAATTTTAAACGTAAACACAAAAGTAGTCATGCCAACTTTAAACTCACTTAACTTGTAAAAGTTGTAAATATAAATAAGTTTCTGTCAAAAATTTCATTTTTGATACAAGCTTTTATTGCCGACCGTACTTTTCTGTATACTGTTATCAACTACTCATTGAGACGATTCTAACGAGCCCAAATTCGATGAGGTTGTGTCGTTTCATTGCAAAGTTCCTATGGCCACCTTCCAGCTCCGTCATCAGATCAGCACCATGTCATCATAATATTGCATTGTCACGCGTTTTACACATGTATGCAAAATTTTAAATCAATCGGTTTCCGGGAAGTGGATCAAATTTAATTCGCAAGATTTGATGACAAACATCGGGACAGGTGAAACTAAATAAAAGCTTGTAATACGAGTACGCACATCTCCCTTGTGTTATATGAACATATATTTGAAACTACATATGTTTGGGAACTTATTATACACGCGAATGTTAACATGTCAATGACGTCAACTGTGTCAAATAGGCGTCGTGAAAACAAAAAAAAAATAAAAAAACTTTAACACGACATGTAAAAAATATTTCGCTTTAGCGTATATATAATCTATTAGGTATACTTTTCATATTGATTTAAATTTAACTTTCACGGTACTCATACATTATTGTTACTTAACGGAACTAAATCGCGTAATACTGTTTTTGCGTTATTTAGTAGTTTTTATCTCTATTTAAACCATTTTTTACTCTTAAGTTTTGCTATGGCTATACGCTAATAAAGTTGTTTATCTATCTGTCTATTTATGATATCAAATATCTGTAATCTGACTTTGAAATGAAGTAGATACCATTAAGGAAAATAATTTACGACACAAAAACCTAAACCAAATTTTTCTTCTATGGAATTCCTGCTAAAATGTCACGGCCTACTTTTCCTATTTAATACATTCCTCTTGACAATAGACCCGTATATTTTTAGCTTTTTATGCAAAGGTCCGTCTACAGCTCTTGAGCCCATTGCTTATCCTTATTTTCAGAAAAAAATGTCCTAACTACATATAGTCACAGAATAAAATAATAGTTCTACGTACAGAAGGTTGTTCACAAATCCCCAGGTTAAAAGTTGCTTTGAAGCAAATGATGTAAAGCGGTAACGCGTGCGTTCCGTGGCATCCACATAAAGTATATACTTATAGCCATTCATTTCCTTAAATAAAGTATTTATAATTACATAGTTGGATATAATATAATTATCTTGTACTTGAATTTTATGTAAGAACCTCTCTACGAGTAAAAGCCTCCTCCGTTCTACTCCACATTTTTTTGTCTTGCGCTTTTGATATCCAGTTTTCATCTGCTACCTTTTCTATTTTTAAGGTTCCGTACCTCAAAAGGAAAAAAACGGTACCCTTATAAACATATGTAAATTAGTGACCCAAAGATGGACGCGTAAAGTAAATTAATGAATTCTGAACAAGGGGGGCACTTTTGGGGGTAAACTGGAAAATTAAAAAAAAAAAATCGCATACTGTATTGTATGACATATCAAATCAAAGGTTGTTAGAAGCGTCTCAGATATTTTTAGGGTTCCGATACCTCAAAAGGAAAAAACGGAACCCTTATAGGATCACTCGGTTGTCTGTCTATCCGTCTGTCACAGCCGATTTGCTCCGAAACTACTGGGCCGATTGGGTTGAAATTTGGTACACATATGTAAATTGGTGACCCAAAGATTTACGCGTAAAGTAAATTAATGAATTCTGAACAAGGGGGCCACTTTTGGGGGGTAAACTGGAAAATAAAATAAAAAAGTTTCGCAAATTGTATTGTGTGACATATCAAATGAAAGGGGTTGTTATAAGCATCTCAGTTCTTTTTTAAATAATTTTAGCAAAAACAGATTTTCAAATCTATCAGCTATTTAGGAAAAAAGACGAAAATTGACCCCTTATCTCCAAAACTCCTAGACTTAAAATTCTGAAAAAAATATGGAAAATTATTCCTTGCCTAAAGATTACAGGAAAACCTGAATTCTGAGTATTTAAAGTAACGGGAAAATTCTCAATAATATTTGTGTATTATATACACCTCAACAAGCGAGTTGAACTCGCAATTGTCCGGTTTTTCATCTTGCGATCTCTCGGGGCTTCTTTCACATAAAGTACTTACCATATTAACGTGATTTACTAACGATTTATTTTTTATTTGTTTCAGATTGAACGAAATTGTAAGTACAGAATGTGAGAACTATTTAAACGAATTAATTCATCTTAGTTAATGTTAATCATTATCTTGTATTTACTTTGAATAAATGTTTAACAAATAAAATAAAAAAATTAAACGATATGTTTTCTTATTCTCTTGTATTCTTATACTCATTATTTTACTTAGACCGCACTTTTTAACTCATACTAATCACCGAGTGTATTCAATTAAAACTGAACATCCATTTGAGAGAAACTTTAACCATTCTAGATTATTTTTGTACACGTGCAAAAAATATTTAGGCCGACTTCAGAATAACCCAATCAGCACTGACCGGTTTCAAAAGAAATAAATGACATTAAATTCCTTTTTGTGAGCATTGAACCCGCGAAACGTTTCGCCTCGCTGTCAAACCCTGTCAATGCGTCGTGGCATGAACATTGTATGCCAATATATATTTTATTTTCATTTTTATTAAAAATCGGAGGCATGAATAAAAATAGGGTTACAAATATGAATGCAGTTTGTATTGGTTTCATTTTTAGTTGAATATTTAAGATCGTTCAATTTATTTTCATTACGACCGGTTAGCCTAGTGGGTATAATGTAGTGACGCTGCCTACGAAGCTGAAGGTCCTATTTTTAGTAAATTGAAACATGCGTGGGCATTATATTACTGACGGCACCCGCTTTCCAAACCGCAATAAGAATGATAAAAAATAAATTTTATGATGTATTTTAATGCGTAAAACTTTCATTTTATGTCTCATAGTAAAATTTATGTGGTAAAAGTATTGCTTTAGTCTCAAAATATTAAAAACGCAACCACACTACAAGCACATGTCACACGAGATTAAAGTACAAAGGCGAAACTTATTACTATCAGGAATCTCTTCCAGATAACCTTTGATAAATTTAATGGAAAGTGGAAACAGCGAGAGAGACAAATTAACACCTCTAGATAGACAGTTTGCTGTAAAATCCAAAGATAAAAAAAAAAACAAATTAATATATTTTGTTTGAGAATAATCACGTTATTGTCAAACAGAAAGGTGTAACAGATATTTGTACCATGAACTGTCATTTAAACATGAAAAATATGACAATTAAAGCAAATTAGCGGTAGAATTGATTTCTTCTAAGCAAGACCCCCAAAAAGCGTCAAACAAAACAATGAACGAAAGGATCTAATATCGAGAGCTCAAACTCGATTATTGAATCAAATAGAATCTTATCGGTCCAAGAAATTTATATCCCAGATTCCTTGAGACCGAAACCCGTAATAAAAAAAAGATAGCTACAGATAGTTTTAAGGCAAACTTTGACATTTATTGGTCATATAAATGAAATACGATTTCACTGGCCATTTTGGGTGTAGTCAAGAAAAAATGATAAAAATTATTTACGACAGAAGGATTCTTATCGTAAGTGCTCAGGTTGTGTTTAACAATAAAGTTCAATATTGCGTGTCAAGATTTTGGCGTAGGCTTATGTAAATGTTAATTAAATATTTATGGTATCCGACTTCGTCGGGAGGTGATGTTTTTGAGTGTAAATGCAATTCCTTTAGAAAAAAGGGCAAATTGTTTTAACCCTTTGACAACGACAGCTAAAGACGGCCACAGCTGCGCGTGCGCTTTGCGCATTTTCATTAATTTTATGTAATAAAAATCATTACAAGTAACTGGACCCATTTTTTTCAATAGTTCGTTATACGTACATTAATTTTGACATGACAGTATTTATAAATATATAGCAGAAGTTTCATTTTATTCGTTGTTTTGTTTTGCACCCTCGCTGTCAAAAGTATTGCCTGTGTGAAAAAGATGTTTCCGTTAGGTATTATAAAAGGTTTATAAGTGCACTGTGTTTTTTATGCAGCATAACTCCTGTTACTTGTGGACTGGTATTATAAATGAAGGCATCAAGCAAGCAGCAGGTTAAATACAAAAAAAAAAATTGTATACTCTGCGACTGTAATGTTTGAATTAAGACTTCGTACACCAAACTATAATCACATACTTTTTTCTAAGCTCCCAACTCAACTGAAAAAAATATTTCACAACTGTTTAGACAACTAAAATAAAATCGACCACTCACGTGGCGTCTTTACTAAACTGTAATGATTTTGACCAGCACGTCGCCTTGGCTACAGTAGAAAAGACATCAACGATGAGCCGGCACTTTTTGCACCTCGTTTCAGCAAGGCTTAGATTTTTATTAGATACCAAAGTTTGTTTAATTATTTCTGTTAACTCGTATAAAAAGTAATTGTACACAATAGTTACACAATTAGCTCTTAAATTCTCGTACCTTACTTAGGCCAACAACACGGAGCCCTTTAAGAGCCCTCATTGTGTAACGATTGTATAAAATACTATTATAATGCATGCTGCATAAAAATACAGTGTAGTTAAAAACCTTCTTTACGAAGTCGGTCATAAACTGGATAAAACCTGTGGGTTTCGGATTGCTAAAGTTCGCTTCCTGTACGCCCACTCGCCTTTGTTATAAATTATAATAAGGTTAACTACCTGTCAGAAGAGAAATGCTGTAAGTAATTGTATAATTTAGACAAAAAAGCCTTTATGGTGCTAAATAAGCGTGGGATAGGGTTACGACAGTTACAAATCAGATCAAACTGTAAGATGTTCTCTCGAAATTGTTTTATACCCAAGTATGCTCTTGAAACTGATTGATTATAATCAGGGCTCGGATTTTTCATCGCACGGTAAGGCGAAAGAGAACTATGGACTCGATATTAACATTAAAATTTTACTCATATTCATACTCATACTCATTCATTTAATTATTACCAAACGTACCGATTGCAAATATAAATAAATGACAATGTTAGGTCTATCACAACAGTATAGTATGTATAACTAGTTACGTCAATTTGGCACTCTTTGGGGGAGGCCTATGTCCAGCAGTGGACGTCTTTTGGCTGATATGATGATGATGATGAACTAGGTACGTAACTAAAGCGGCCTTTAGACCTGTCTAAATGCAGTGCACTAACTGCACTCACACTCACTGATTAGAGTGAGATGGTTTATCATCGCTCCATTCCCTCACCCAGTTAGCCACGTCTAAAGCCGCCTAAGAAAATAAATGAGTATGAGTATGAGTAAAAATTTTATGGTAATATCGAGTCCATAGTTCTCTTTTGTCTTACCGTGCGATGAAAAATCCGAGCCCTAATCATAATGTTTATTGAAGGCATACAAAATTCAATACAGGGTGTCCCAGAAGTACCACGTCACAGTGACACCGAAGGTATGTCAGCTCAAAAGAGGAAGCTAACCAGCATTTTATTTTTACCCGACTGCCGAAGGCAAAGAGGGTTATGTTTTTCGATGTAATTGATGAGATGTTTTGTTAATAATCAATGTAGTCCGGTAAACTATGAAACATGACATGAGGTAGGTACTTTTTGTTAAATATTATATGAAACATGGCGTGAAAACATTACTAGCTGAACTGTGACAGCTGTCAATGTTAAGATTGAGCTTGATAAAAGTTACGGGTCTTGGTGTCGCCATCTCGTGTGGTATCTGTCACATGTCACTGATATGGAAATAGAAGCGACAAATTAACAAAAAAAAGGTGAACTGTCACCTTGTTTGAAAAGGATGCATTTTTAACCGACTGCCCGATGGAGGGTTACATTTTTCGAGCGTGCGTATGTACGTATGTATGAATGTGTGTATGTCTTATTCTTTGGAACGCCCTACAGCCTACACCGTTTGACGGATTTCGACATATGAGGTGTCGTTGGATTCCTCTTAATCGTGGGAGTGACATAGACTATAATATTTGTAAAAAAGCAGTTGGATTTTTTGATAATTCCTTTGATTTCTCTTGTTACGTTGGGGTATGTCTTGACGCACCGTCCGCCCGGACGGGATGTGTGGGGTTCGTTATAACTCGAAAACCGTGCAACTTTTACTGGGGTCATGTTAGGCTGGTTCATCTTGATCTGACCTACCTCCGGTGTCACTGTGACGTGGTACTACTGGGACAGCCTTTATAAGTCTTGCAACCCGGCCAAGTCTTACATTTTTATACGGGGCTGTTATTCGCTACGCGCAAATGCGGCTCACCCCGCCGGTCACCCGTTACGAAACTAGACCTCTACCTTCGCTTAGTTACTACGCATCGCGGTGTCAAGGTACAATTGTGGGTGAGCGTTGAGGTGAGCTTAAAACAAGTTACAGAATAGGGGGGCGGGGCTGTCCCAAAAGCCAACGTCAAGCCAAAAACGGGTGATCGAACTCGTGATATCACTTAAAAGAAAAAAAGAAAAGAAGACATTTATTCACTACACAAAAGACACACAGAGACAAAGGAGTAGACATACATGACAATTGACACATATTGTGTGTCTACCTATCGTTCGTTGTGTGTCACTTGGTGTTTACCTCTCGTTCTCAGCCTTACGTTGACTTTTGGGACACGCTGTATTTTATATTCTTCAACTATCTATCATTTGGTTACAAATAAAATTGCATTGTCATTAAGTCATTTGATTCCGAGTATTCATTCGGTCTTCTCTAAAATTGTCTTTGATCTATTCAAGTTATTTTAAATTGTGGGTAAAATCATTAATTTTAAGGTAAGTACGAGTGGCGACCACGTACCGGAAGGCGCGGCGTGGGTAGGCCCCCCCACAAGGTGGACTGATGACCTGGTAAAGGTCGCGGGAGTCCGCTGGATGCGGGTGGCGCAGGACCGGTCAATTTGGAACTCTCTGGGGGAGGCCTATGTCCAGCAGTGGACGTCTTTCGGCTGATACGATGATGATGATGATGAAGTACGAGTAGGTACGCTTTTCGTTACAAATTAACATTACGAAGTCACGCAGTAAGCCACAAATAAGATTTTTTATTATACTCATGGACAGACGTACACAAAAAGGTTCGATTACGCTTAATTACTATACATATTGGCCATAAACATAAACAAAAGAAGATCGGAATTGCAAGCCAATCAAAATCTGTTTTTTATGTCATTGATTCTAATGTGTATAGCCGATTGGAACGATTATTAAAACAGAATGTTAATATTTAGCGTCCCTTTTCTGTCATAAATTTAGAAGGATGCCATAACGAAGCTATCAAATAGCTAATTTGTTTTTAGTTTGTTTTATAAAAGTATTCTTGAAATACATGAGCTGATGACGGTAAAGGTCGCGGGAGTCCGCTGGACGCGGGTGGCGCAGGACCAGTCATTGTGGCACTCTTTAGAGGAGGCCTATGTCCAGCAGTGGACGTCTTTCGGCTGATATGATAATGATGATGATGATGAAAACCCTCAATGATAATTATATGATTCAACAAGGCGCTCAAAAAGATCTCACTATACTCTACTTTTAGAGCTACATTATATGGGTGTGTCAGATAATTTTGTGTCCTTTATAATAGATAGATAGACATAGACATCGACATCATTTATTGGTAATAAGGTATTACACGTCATTGTTTACAATTGTGCATTCTATATTATTATTTTTATTTTTATTTTCAAAAAATTTCTTAATACTATAAAAACATTGCTCAATAAGCCATTTTTTTTTAAATTTAGCTTTAAAGGACGGAAGACTGTTAACTTCCGTGATGCTGTCTGGTAAGTTATTATAAAATATAGGACCCGCAATGTGGATTGTCTTTACTGTTTTGGTGAGCCTATGGGGAACCCAAGCAGATCTATCGCCTCGCCTTCCATATAGTGATATATTCTCCCTTATTATTGATGCATTATATATATATATATATATTGCTGCAGACTATACCAAGCCAACTCCATTAGACATCAAAAAAGTTACATTTATAAATTGGAAGCAAAAACTTGGTTTAGGTGTGAAGTTAAATTCGTTCTCCCAGCTTTAGGCAAAAAGTTATTCGAAGTGGGACTTTGCATAGTCATTTGTGGTAATAGTGTTTTTAGGGTCGGAACAAGGTTCTCAGGTTAGTGGAATAAGTTTAGCATAATAAGGGTAAAAAGCTGTGAGTGTACTTATGTAGCCGGGGAAATACTGTGCTTGAAAGGCCCTTGCTTAGGAAGGAATACCTATGACACCTCGCCGAGTTTATTACGCCGGTTCTTCTCGAGGCAGAGGTTTACTTTCCGAACCGGTGGTAGTTTATCGACATTCATAGGTGCATGTAATTAATATGCCTAAATTGAAGAATAAATCACTTTGACTTTGACTTTTTGACTTTTTATTACATACAGTCAGCAGCATTCGGGAAGCTACGGCACATCTTTTCGTCCAAATTTCCAGTGTCTCAAGACGAGAGTCTTTGACCAGTGTGTGTTGCCAGTGATGACGTATGGCACGGAAACGCGGTCGCTTACTATGGGCCTCATAAGAAGGCTCAAAGTCACTCAAAGGGCAATGGAGAGGGCTATGCTGGGAGTATCTCTGCGGGATCGCATCAGAAATGAGGCTATCCGCAGCAGAACCAAGGTAACCGATATAGCCCTCCGAATCGCTAAACTTAAGTGGCAGTGGGCGGGGCACAATGCACGTAGAACCGACGATGGCCATTGGGGCGGAAAGGTTCTCGAGTGGCGACCACGCACCGGAAGGCGCGGCGTGGGTAGGCCCTCAAGGTGGACTGATGACCCGGTAAAGGTCGCTGGAGTCCGCTTGATTCGGGTGGCGCAGGACCGGTCATTGTGGCTCTTTTTGGGGGAGGCCTATGTCCAGCAGTGGACGTCTTTTGGCTGATATGATGATGATGATGATGACATACAGTCCGCAGCAAAAGTTACTACGCGGGTCAAGTGCTCAAAATGACCTACACGCGATTCTAATGTCAAGAGGATAAGGACTGTCTAGATCATTTTGATCGTGTTATTTTGCGTAACTCTCATTCATGAGAGGAGGCCTGTGCCCAACAGTGGGACGTATATAGTCTGATGATGATGATGATGATTTTGCGTAGCTACTTCTGTGGCTGGCCCTTACTCAATATAATACAAGTACACTATATTTCTACCTACAACAAGAGGATTTTTTTTCAAAAAACCCAACTGCTTTTTTGCAAATATTATACCCTATGTCACTCCCATGATTAAGAGAATTCCAACGACACCTCATATGTCGAAATCCGTCAAACGGTTTAGGCTGCAGGGCGTGCCAAAGAATAAGACATACACACATACATACATACATACATACGCTCGAAGATCATAAGTATCATAACCCTTTCCTTCGGCGGTCGGGTAAAAAAGGGCTGGCTGACGTAATCATAATAAGTGCTAAAAATATGTTTCTAAAACAATATATATAGAGAAGAAGAAAGTGTAGTACCTACGCCGGTTTTAATGATTGAGATGGTAAAAATTTAGGTAGTTTATATTTTCGTGATTTGTTATTTTCTAATTTCCAAAACTTTTTGAAATAATTCTGTTATTTGCATTATTTATTATATTGCATGATTCTTGTCTTGTAAATGTATCATATAGTTTCTTGAGACGTTGTAAATCAAGTTTCTATATTCCCTTTACAAACCCAACATTTTCCTCCCATTTCAAGACTCGGATTAACATTAGTTTTCTCCCTAAATTTTACTTTAGATTTACTTTACGCACGCCCGAAAAATCTGGGGAAAATTCACCAACCCAAACGGCATGCGGCATCATTGTTAATCTCGTTTGACGTAACAAATGACGTCGTATAGTATTTCTTTCCATTTAGATACAGAACGTATCGTAAATTAATCGCGTAGGTTGATTTGATTATAAACACGGCCAAGTTAAAAACAGTAGTCGTTGCCATCACGTTGACGAGTTTAACGCACCCAAGCAAAACTGGTACCCAATGAACTGACTTGAAATAAATGAAACATTGCAAGTAATTTAGTATGCAAAACAAGAACATTCTAAACTCCACCTTATCTGTTTGTCCTAAGCTCTGAATTCGCTTGCCATAAATGCGCGAGTTATGACGTTCCGATACTCAAGTAATCCAAGACAGCCACGCGAACGACGCCCTTCTAAGTCGTTCTGTTCGAGACTTTATCGCTTTGGGTTAAGTGATAATTTTCCTTGCGTCAATGTTACGGTTTACGACGTTTTTAGGACCGTTCAGTCCACGCCACGCGTAATGTACTTGGTTCGCAACTGGTTTGCGCTGTCCAGTTTTTCTCTGGAGATATTTTCGTTCGCGGTATGCATTTTTATGGGCAATAAAATACTATTTTAAGGGTTTTTCTTTGACATACTGCCTGTGGAGCGTTGGATTTAATGGTTTTATTTTTGTTGCATTAAAATTTATAGGATTTAAATCGAGGGCATCG
This sequence comes from Epinotia nisella, assembly GCA_932294315.1. Lineage (NCBI taxonomy): Eukaryota > Metazoa > Arthropoda > Insecta > Lepidoptera > Tortricidae > Epinotia > Epinotia nisella. Next base: position 10,163,211 of record OW028696.1, on the reverse strand, counting down.
AGGCTCGTAAGAGCTTCGAGCTCTGAATAATTCTATTCTCAAAAGTTCTTTTTTGCCAATTTATTAGGCTCGAAACTGATCTTATGCTAAACTGATTAAGTATATCATTATAATAAAATACATTATTTAACATTATTCATTGAATTGGACTTTAAGATTAGTATATGCAGCTTTTATTTTTTCATTCAGTTCTCGGGTTTTACATGTGATTAGTTCTTGAGATAACAGGTAATATAAAGTAAATGATTTAATATTTATTTTACTACCGTACAAAAATAGTCACTGTACAAAATTAACTCCTTCAATTATAATAAATAAATAATAAATAAATAAATATTAGGGGACATTCTTACACAAATCGAACTAGCCCTATAGTAAGCTCAATAAGGCTTGTGTTATAGGTATACTAGACGACGATATATATAATAGATTTAAATACTTAAATACTTAGAAAACATCCAAAGACTCAGATACAAATATCCATGCTCATCACACAAATATTTGCCCTTACCGGACCTTACCTTTGAATTATAAAACTTAACAAGTGAAATCAAAAGATTTTTCGAAAAACCCAACTGCTTTTTTGCAAATATTATAGCCTATGTCACTCCCACGATTAAGAGGAATCCAACAACACCTCATATGTCAAAATCTGTCAAACGGTTTAGGCTGCAGGGCGAGCCAAAGAATAAGACATACACACATACAAGTGTTATCCCTGGCACTGTCAAGCCATCATCTCTTGGGCCTTCTTCTTCTACCGGTACCTGGCGGAGACGGCATGGCCAGATAGCTGTTTCCCACGTGATCGTTATCATTTATTAGCATTTGTTTTTTGTTTTTTTTTTTTTTTGTTAGCATTTATTTTACCCCAATAGGAAATAGTAGTTCCTAAGTTTGTTGTTATTGTGAAAGATATTATACGGGGGCGGCGTAGCATAAATGGAGAAAAATACCGTTTTCAGGCCACTGCTCGGAAATGTGCCAAAAGATGGTCAGAATTGAGGCTTGGAAGCTGGGGTTAGTTGAACGTCGCACGAACAGGCCATCTATGACTTCAAACTGTCCAACAATGTTATTGTTGGACAGTTTGAACAGCGATTCGACTAATCACAGGGCACCACGCGCGGTCGCGCCGTCGGGCGCCCGCTCCTCCTCCTCCTCAAGTGAGCCTGTTTAGTATATGATCTGTTATTAGATACTTAATTTTGATTTAAAATTATTTGCAATTTCCTCGCAGGCGTGAAAAGCACTGTATTAAGCCTCGGCCGAAAGTGCAATTGCTGGACTCGTACTTTCGAGGGCCTCTGCAACGCGTCGGCCCTCGAACTAACTAGTCCATCTATTGCTTACTTTCTAGCCTCTTCAACAATGTACTATTTTTTTTGTTGATGTGATCGTACTATTACAGGCAGCTCTTTTGCTTGTCTGCTGTCTCACAGTCATGAAGGCGTATATTATTTATCCTTCAACCGTGTATTAATTATCCCATGTATGAAGACAGATTAACAGTTCATAACGCAGTAAAATATACAATTTGTAATCAAATTACCTAAGATCACCTTACAAGTCCTTTACGACTCCCATATACCTCTATCTGGCCCATTATTGAATACAGTCGTGAACATAACTAGATAGAAAGTATCCCCGGCCATCTTAGTGTGAGCTCCATCCAAAAGATCATATGTCTCATAGTAAATGTAGTCACTTAAGACTTTTTGCTCTCGGTAGGTTATATTCAAACCAACCGGTCATACTTCCGCTCGAGCACCTGTCGGTGTTCCTTTATTTTTAACATTGCATCGCTAGAAGAAAAAGGTAGTATGTCGCGTACGGATTCCACAAGTAACCCTACTTTTTTCAATTGCGGCATTGCACGTTGATATTTAGTGGAAGAAAGACGTAAGATGTATCGGCGTTGTTTGTCCGTAATATGTTTTTTTAAGGTTGTGGGATACTGTGGGAACATGGACACTTAAGAAGTGTAATGTGTAAAAATGTTGTTTACTATTTTAACAATAGATATAACGTACAACGATTTAGGTGTCTGCTAGCGTTTTTAACCCCCGACACAAAGAGAGGTGTTATAGGTTTAACGTGTCTGTGTATCTGTGTATCTGTCTGTGGTATCGTAGCTCCCAAACGGATGGACATATTTCAATGCGGTTTTTTTTGTGTCATAGATAATTTTAATCCGAGTGTTCTTAGCTACGTTTCAACAAAACCGGTTCAACCGTTTTTGAGATATTGAACATTTAAATGAAAATGTCGGGGGTTTTTCAACTTTTCTAAGCTGTAATTATATGATATGTCGATTATTTATAAGTTACCACGTTCACGGACACAACACCATTCTGAATATTGTGTGATGTGACACATTTAAAATTCAAACATCATTTTCTCAGGCCATGGACGTACGAGTACTTCCACATCACTATTTAGTCAAATATTGTGCCGCTATTTCGTCTATGTATGTATGTAATTTGTTACAAACTCAAACTCTCCTCTTGTGGCAGCACGGCCACAGCCGTAACGTCTACAGACGTATTGTGTCACAGCACGCGTCATTCCCTTCATGTAAAATGGAGGCGACCCTAAAGCTTTTGCTGCGGTACTAGGAAAAATTGTAATATACCTAAAGCGGCACATCATGTCCGCCTTCATTATAGTCCTATAAGAATTTGTCGCCCGTGGACGAAGTGGCGGTTTTATCTCGGTGAAGATCACCGGCCACAGCCGTAGTGTCGTATCACGAGGGTCTCAATTTACGCCTGTGGACGTACTGTCCGTGAACGTGTTAATAGCACCATTTTAAATGAAACTAACCACCACTCATGAAGAAAAATTATTGCTTTATGAGATTTCATTATATTAATGGTGTTTGTTACACGACATCTTTATTTGACGCGTAAGAGTCTAATAAAGATTTTATTGATAAAATCCTATATCTAATGTAAGTCGTAAATGCTGATAGAGTAGCATGGACAGCTCAATAGTACAGTCAGCATCAAAAGTAACTACGCAATCGAAGACGTCAAAAGTTCTTACTTACTACACTACTTTTGATGCTGACTGTACATTGTGCCACAAGTACGGTAAGAGATTGTTTACGAACGAGAGTCTATTAGAAGCCCGACGCTTTGATGACTCGAGTTTGTAAAATTCTTACCGTACGTGAAGCACACAATGTTTTTCATATTGCGAGGAAACAATAATACAATTTATACGACATTAATATGAATCGCAATAAAATCTACAAATTGACAGTCTTCTATTTTGTTGAATTTGACTTGAGGTATGCGTAAGGCACCTTCGGCGTACAGACAAGAGTGCAAGAATACGTACATATATAATACGGACATACATATCTGTACACGCCTTTTGACATTGACAATTAGAGGTACAGACCTACATTCTAAATTCAAATATGTCGTAAAACAGACACTTATTTCAAAAGCATATTGTAAGATAAATGATTACATCATGGATAGGGATATTAGCCCAGGCAAAATACGGTTTCGAAAAACATTAATTTATAATAGCGTTTTTTTTGTTTATTTCATTTTAAAACATTATTCTGAGATGCTTTATTCAAGAATCCACCAAATTTTCCACCCGGAAGTAATTATATAGATATAAATTAAGCATTCATTGTCTTTTTTATTTTATTTATATTGAATATTGTAAAGCAAATGTAAATGAACCTAAATAAAGATAAAAAAAAATATTAATATTTATCCGGACTTTTTAGGAGCTAATTGAATATTGATTTTTTTGATGTCTGATTTTTTAGTGGATTTTGCCTCTAGGTAACAATTTAATTGATAATATATCCGTTACAATAAAAAAATTAGCTATTATAAATTATTTCCAAATATGTCATTTTTTCCATACAAGTTGTCAGTTCATTGCCTGGACTATATTTGGCAGCGATAAAATTCTGCACTAGAAATCTATCGCAAAATAAATAGGCTGTCTACTGTAGCAATGTAATTTTAAAATTTTATAATACTTTGATACTGAAATTATATATACTGTTTTGAAAAAATGACACTTCGCCGAGTTTTTTGCGCCGGTTCTTCTCGAGGCAGAGGTTTTATTTCCGAACCGATGGTAGTTTATAGACATTCATAGGTGCATGTAATATGCCTAAATTGAAAAATAAATCACTTTGACTTTGACTTTACAGATATTTATGTCTTTATTTATGTACGTGTTCCTTCACCCTTGTCTATACAGTCACAATAAAAAATGACTGTTTAAAATATTTTATATACAGACACTAAATTACTACATTTAAATTTTAATGTGTTTAAATAATTCAGTTTAACATTATTTATTCGTGTTTTTACGTTTAGATTTATTTATAAATGGGTTTTCAAAGGGAAATTATTGTGTTAAAACCTCCTTGCTTTATTTATTTATTTATACATGCATGGAGAGCCAACAGCGTGATATGTTTCTTTACACTACCATAGAATTACAGAGCCAATTACAGTTTCGCACTTATAGAATAACTTACTTTATAATGACGTATGAGTGACGTACGCAATTTAAGAAAAAAACCACAATTCATAATTCATTTATTGCAGTAATCATGTTGTGCAAAATAGGTCTTACATTAGGGTTGGTTCACACGTGAAGCCTGTTAGGGCACAGCAAGCATTTCTTAAAATTAAAGCTATAACTAAGAGGTTACAATCACACACATAAAATAAAATAGTACATTGTTTAACGAGGGGCGTAAGTGGAATATTGCTAACGAGAGTCCATCAGAAGCCCGACGCCGAAGGCGGAGGGCTTTTGATGACTCGAGTTTGCAATATTCTTACGCCCGTGTTATACACAATGTTTTTCATCACATTTGCGAGGAAATAAATAACTACAAAAGACAGAAAAATCTAAGTTTCATACAGCCGCACCCTTCAAAAATTGACAACTTCACTTCCAGATCAGTGCTAGTGGAGTTCAATATTTCAACCAATCACAGAGCAGTATTCTTGCGGGGCGGGGCCGGCTTGACCAACTAGATTTTTTTTTCAACCAATCACGGAGCAACCAGATTTGCTTAAGCCAATCAGAGGGTTCTATTTTAAAACTAAACTTAACAGCCCGTGGGAGGTAAAACGGCTATAACTGCTCTGTACGCTCGCAAGTAATAACGCCATTGACGAGTAAGTGTGATGAAATAGTACATTGTTTAACGAGGGGCGTAAGTGGAATATTGCTAACGAGAGTCTATCAGAAGCCCGACGCCAAAGGCGGAGGGCTTTTGATGACTCGAGTTTGCAATATTCTTACGCCCGTGTTATACACAATGTTTTTCATCACATTTGCGAGGAAATAAATAACAACAAAAGACAGAAAAATTTAAGTTTCATACAGCAGCACCAATCAAAAATTGACAACTTCACTTCCAGATCAGTGCTAGTAGAGCGCGCAGTTCAATATTTCAACCAATCACAGAGCAGTATTCTTGCGGGGCGGGGCGTCGTGACCAACTAGATTTTTTTATTCAACCAATCACACAGCAACCAGATTTGCTTAAGCCAATCAGAGGGTTCTATTATTTTAAAAAAAAACCATAACGCCCATGGGCGTAATATAGCCCATTACAGCTCAGTACGCTTGCGTATAATAACACCATTTTCGAGCAAGTGTGATGAAAAAAAATTATCAGTCACCTACCAGCTTATGCTAATATATTTGCTATAATGACGCGTCCAAAAATATCTGAAATGACTTCATAAACCTGGTAATGGTGTAGTGTCAAATATTAATGCTCTGTTGTGGCTGATATATTTCTAGTGACTGCACTCAGATTGTTTATATACATAATCCTTAGAGCATACATAACTGGAGTAGTTTTTCAGTAACTTACCCCTCTGCAAAAAACCTTGCACAATGTGCAAAACATCATACGAAGACAATTTCACGATCGATCACAAAATTGCCTAGCAAGGGAACACTGATCATAAAAATGCCCGCATGTTGCTGTAAGCACTTGATATTATAAACGTTCAACCACTTCAAGCTTTCAATATATAATCGAGTTTCAATATCCTATTAAGATCTCCCCCCGCCCCAGAAAAATTCGGCAGACTTTTTTGTACGCAAACACGACATAAGGCTACTCCAGTTATGTATGCTCTAAGACAAAACTGAACTTAAGTGGCAGTGGGCGGAAAGGTTCTTGAGTGGCGACCACGTATCGGAAGGCGCAGCGTGGGTAGGCCCCCCACAAGGTGGCTGATGACCTGGTAAAGGTCGCTGGAGTCCGCTGGATGCGGGTGGCGCAGGACCGGTCATTGTGGCACTCTTTGGGGGAGGCCTGTGTTCAGCAGTGGACGTCTTTGATGAAGACATAATCGTATGATGTTGCGTGACTATGAAAAATTATAAGGATTTCTTATAAATTATGATACTCCTACGATGGCCAGCATTTTTCCAAAAACAATGGCCGTTTTATAAAAACGCCACAAGAAATTGCTATAGTGAAATATAGCATGTTCCATCTCTTTCCCGGCTCGTTTTAATAGTGGCGGCTCTCCAGAGAGCCACATCTTGATGGGATCGTGGTAGGGTTGCCGCGAATAAATAAAATGCATTTTTTTAATTTTGAGTAAAGCGCCCACACTTCCGCAATTTGCTACTATAGTCCGTCAGTAAGATTATCAAAAAATATAGGACACGCATTTTTTTGTTTGTCAATTAAACAAAAAAATATGAAGATATAGCCCGTTCAATTTCCGCGCGTCGTCACATTATGGTACACTTTTTATCATAATGTGACGTCACGCGAAACTTTAACGGGCTATATCTTCGTATTTTTTTGTATAATGAAATGAAATTAAATATTTATTTGCGGAATCTTATGCGGTCACATTATGTTGGTGAGCGTTTTTAAAAAAAACTGTACATTAACTTTTTTTTTCAGATTTCTTTTTTTTTTGGTTTTTCTTACTCAGAATCGTTGATAATATCGATCCTCTACAGGCAAAAAGTGTCCCAGGTTTTACTATGTAAGTTTTTTCTTCCAGTGCGTCACGACCATATAAATAAAAAAAGACTGCATACTAAAGTGTGACGATCTGGAATGGAATATTTTGGACACTTTTTTTCTTGTATGAGGATCAATGGTATCAACGATTCTGAGTAAGAAAATCGAATTCTAAAAAAAAAGTTAATGTACCTACACTTTTTTTGAAAAACGCTCTGGTACAAATAAACAAGAAAATTAACAAACAAGAAAAAACTATTAATTAATAAACAATTAATTGACAAACAAGAAAATACGTGTCCAATATTTTTTGATAATCTAACTGACGGACTAAATATAATAATTATTTTTTTTTACCCAGGAAAGTTCCCAGTTATGTAGAATATACTTCAGATTAGGTTCGGTTTGGCTTTTAACAATTTTGCTGTCCGATAAACGATAAACATTGTTTTCGGTGAAATGAAAATTCTGCAAGACAATTCATTCAGTGGAACTTTATTTGGTTGGAAAGTATGTTATTTTGTGATATATTATGTTATATTATTATGTGACAGAATGGATTAGGCATTAGTAATAAGCTTTCCTTTGCGCAAAAAAATGTTATTGAATGAAAAAACTGACTCTGATAAGTAAGTTAATTAGCGGGTTTGTCGTATTTAATATCAACAGAATAAAAAAGTCATCATGCACATGCACCACCCGTGCGAAGCTGGGGCGAGCAGCTAGTGATTATATAAAAACTACAACTTAGACAAGTTGAAAAACCCCCGACATTTTCATTTCAAAGTTCAATATCTCAAAAACGGCTCAACAGATTTCGTTGTAATGGAGCTAAGAACACTAGGGTTAAAATTATCTATGACACAAAAAACCGTATTCAAATCGGTCCATCCGTCTGGGAGCTACGATACCACAGACAGATACACAGACACGTTAAACTTATAATTATAACTATACTTATAGTTTAGTATCGTTCCATGACGCATTGGTTTTTTTACTGTAATGTAGTGATAACATGTTTTTAATAAATAAATAAATTAATAAATAAATAACACATCTCTTTGCGTCGGGGATTTTAAAAAGCACTGATGAAATTGTGACAGCCCTACGACCGTTGTAGATCTATTTTTTCTTTCCCCCGCAAAGCTATTAAGTCAAAACGCCTTATCTTAAGCTGAGAACCTTTTTTTCTGAATTACGATTCCGTTTTTTACACCCTGTATCTGACGATAGGTTCTAGAAAGGAGACATAAGGATGTAATCGATTTGATAGAAAACGTATAATAAAGAATAGACGTTTTGTCAATGCACGAGCAGAAACTTCGAACGGTTTTGATCATTTCCTGCTATAAAAATAATACCTACCCAATACTATAAGGTGACTTTAGCTCATCATCATCATCATCATATCAGCCGAAAGACGTCCACTGCTCGAGTGCCAAATTGACCGGTCCTGCGCCACCCGCATCCAGCGGACTCCCGCGACCTTTACCAGGTCATCAGTCCACCTTGTGGGGGGTACGTTGTGGCCACTCGAGAACCTTTCCGCCCCAATGGCCATCGTCGGTTCTACGTGCAATGTGCCCCGCCCACTGCCACTTAAGTTTAGCTCTCAAGACAAAAAACTTATGTCTATTTCTGAATATGAAAAGTTCTGTTTTTTTTTTGCCACGAGCTTTTTAAAAAAAAAAAGTTAATAAAAACACTTGTGGTGGTGAATTTTTACTTGAAAACTGCCTAGTTTCATGTTTTTTTTGACATTTGAGTTGACACATCACAACAAAAAATTAAATTAATTCAATGAAATATCAAAAGATATTACATCTTTTTCCAATTTATTCAACACCTCATTTTTGAGACTCTTGGGGTTTCAAATATGGTCATAAGGCGTAGCTCCTTAAACTTATATTCGCTGTGTTGTATAATACTTATATACTGTTACTGAACGAGCGAATTATTGTAGAGTGGAAGTGAAAACAATTATTAGACTTTATGAAAATTATAATATGGACTTAAAGTTACAAATTTTCCCGACAAAAGCTTTTCGTGGTGCTTAACCGATGCGAGGTTGAGCTACACTGTCGGCGCGCGGGCACACACACTTGGGCTCCGCCCACACTCACTAAGTATATCTACGTATACGTCAACACACACACATAACACCTCCCTTCTCAGACGAAAGCCTTTCCTTTACGGCTTCGTGAAGAAAGGCTGGCTCGATGACGCCGCTGAGGCTGCTTCTGGGGTTTCCACGGGACCTGCTGCTGTAGTAGTTCGTTGCTCTGTATGACAACTTTTCCATTTTTTATACAGCATATAGAAACAGGAAACAATTATAATGCTGTAGACAGGTATCAACCAGTAGTTGAATGCTTTTGAGGCATCCTCGACATCTACATCTTCTAATACCGGAAGTTCTTCCTTTTCTATCAGGGATTCTAGCTCAAAAAGACGATCCAGTTGTATCTTGTCCAACTTCAAGGGTTTTAGACCGTTTGCAATGGAGATATTTTCTAAATCAAAGGAAAGGAGTTTGATCGGATATCCTTGTAACTTGTTTTGCAGATTTCTAATGGTATTTTGCTGTGTTGACACACTGCAATGTTCAGGTACTTCAAACAGGTAAGTGCCTTGTACAGAATCATGACTTTCTTCGTCGCAGGTAAGTCGAATTTTCGTGGGTTGTGTACAAGAGAGCAGATAGTGTTGGTCGTCCATTTTCTGCCAGATTTCAGGAACCATTTTCACTGCAGTGTAACGGCATTCTTTTATAATATCATGTTTCAGTATAAGTTGATGAATACAATCGTTATAACCATTGGTAGTTTGGAAACTCGACTCTTCGCAGTAGTATAAGTCTTTGAATTTCTTGCATTCTTGCTCAGTGTAGACATAGTGACTCCCGTCCATCGCCAGAAAAGGTTTAGGAGGAATAATAACGGTGCTATTATATGTCGGGGTTGGATATAGGTGATAGTAGGAATATTTATTCTTGTTCATGATTGGGAGTTTCAGTACAAAAACAACTGTATTGTCCACGTAATAAGAACCTAATTCAATTAAGTCATAAATGTCTCTCAAGTCGGTATGTGAGTTGATAAGGAGTTCATCGGACTCGTACAGTGTAGTTAAAGTTTCAGAGATGTACTGGACGTTGTCGGCTGAAATAACACTATGATGTGTTATATGTAATCTGGAGAGCGCGATTGCGTTTTCTAAGGACGTGAGTAGATCGTAAATATTTAAACAATCAATTTGGAGTAGGTTATAAAGACTGGTCATTTTAATAAAGTCCGAAAGTCTGTAATTAGTCATGTTAATCTCTCTGGCAACTTCATTAATCTGTGTATATATTTTATATTGATTGTTTACAATTGTCGACATTGTCGAGTTGTAAGCATGGATTAAATGGGTATTTAATGATATTCCTTGTGTAAATGAACTTCCGAGACGTTCTTGATTTTTTTGTAGAATGGATATTGCCCGTGTATAAGCAACAGCGTCATCGTGGTCCAAGTTCCCTGTTATACTTTTTATAACGGAGCCCAGGCCGTTTATTAGCCCTCTCTTATATCTTAAACTAGATGCACTTAAAGAATTATATTTTTTTACGATTAAAGTAAACTTATCCCCAAGTACTTCATTAGATACTAGAAAATTACGAAAATACTTAGGATCCGTGGTCCTCAGATAGTTACTAAACGCTAACAAGTTACTATTTAATGAATCTATACTATCCCTTATCTTATCTAATTCATAGTAATGTAAGAACGTATGCTCGTTCTTCTGAATCTTAGCAATGCCTAAATAAAAGGGTGTAATACCGGGATTATTGGACAGCCGGGTCATGGTTACTGCGGACTTGGGACGATCCAGGGCCTGGGTGCTCGTCAGATGGTGCAGTTGTAGGAGTAGCATCCTGGAATTTAGGCGAAATTATCTGTTTACGAAGGGGTCTACGCAAATTTTTCTTATTATATATTTGATCTCTTACATCTAACACCTTTAAGCCTAGGTCTTTACTAACTTTCCTCGTGACGTACCGAGGTGCAGTTTTTTGTCTTGCTGCTAATGGGTTTTTCAAATACATTTGCTCGTTTTTTGAATAGTCTAATGGTGGTTCTTTATTTTCATTATGTTTTTCTAATATGTTCACATGTTTTTCTTGCAATTTTTCATTTAATTTAGAATATAATGTTTTAGTAACCTCTTTATGAGTCTGGACATAGTTTTGTAAGCACGTGGCTCCCAAATCTATATCAAACGGGTCCTTGTTATCTAGATGGCCATTAACAACCTCACTGGGTTTTTTATTTGTGACGGAATGGATGGAGTTATTATAACCTAGTACTGCATATAACATGAGTTCATTAGTAGACAGATCAGGTTGAGTTTGACTTAGGATGCGTATGTGCTCGAGGATGGTAGAATGGAAACGTTCAATCGCACCATTTGATTCTGGACTATTTACACTTGTAAAGTGTAGGTTTATTTTATGTAATCGAGCAAATTCCTTCAAAGGCAAGTTTTTGAATTCGGTGCCACTATCCGCCGTCAGACACAGCGGTAACTTATGATGTGACATAAATATTGTTAAGGCATTTAACACACTTATACCCGTTACACTTTCTAAGGGGTACGCCTGCGCATATTTGGAAAAAGTATCAATGATTGTCAAAAATTTTTGAGATTTTACGGTAAATGTATCAATATGTACGACTTCAAAGGGTTTTTGGGGTATCGGAACATTTTGGAATACTTGTTTGTTAGGGTGACGTTCATACTTATTTGTTTGACATATGTCACAGTTGTTTATAAACTCCGTTATGAATTTAGTCAAATTTGGCCAGTAATAACTTCTTTTTATACGTTGTTCTACTTCCTGAATACCGCGGTGGTTGGTTTTCCCGTCGTGATAGTTTTTGACTATTATCATTTGTTGATCTTTATCGATGACGTCATCTAACTGTTGTTTATAAAAAGTTAATTTGTACGTTAGATTTCTGAAAGTTCTCTGTAATATTGTAGTTATTTTTGGGATTGCCAGATATTCAGTGACGTAAAGGCCATACTTGATGTTGGGTTGAACGTGATCTTTAAACAATGCTATCACTTCGGTCTCTAGATTGTCTCGACTGATTTGAGCGTACAAACGTTTTTTTCCTGGAAATATTTCTTGCGTTACAGGGCTACGTGGCGAGTGTAACACGATATCAATAAATATCTGATTGTTGCAGGTATTTATGGCGTTTTCGGAAATAGGAATTTCGAGAATAGGATGTTCCTCAGCAGTGTGAATTGTTTCATTCTCCGCTGGTATTTCTGTTCGGTTGTTTACAATCATCGACGAATTGTCAACGGGATTATTTTGAACAGTTATAGTATCTGTGTTGTTGTTTTGAATTTCAATTCTTGAAAGGGCATCAGCGTTTCCATTAGATATACCTTTTTTGTATATAATGTTGTAATCAAACTCATCCAATTTCAATTTCCAGCGAATTAACCGGGAGTTGGGTTCTTTCAAGTTCATCAAATATTGGAGAGGTTTGTGATCAGTTACTATATTGAATATTCTTCCAAATAGGTATGGCCTGAAATATTTAGTTGCATGGATTATTGATAATAATTCTTTTTCTATAGTACTGTAATTGATCTCGGTGTCGTTTAAAGTTCGAGACGCGTAGGCTACCGGTTTATCAGCACCTATAGGGCCCTGCGACAAAACTGCACCGATTGCAAAGTTACTAGCATCCGTTCGGAGATTAAATTCTTTCGAGAAGTCAGGGTACTGCACTATGGGGTCATTTGTCAAGATGTTTTGGCATAGTTTAAAACATTTAGTGTATTCATCAGTAAGCTCTATTTTTGCGCCTTTTTTCAGACAAGCAGTGAAGGGTTTGGTCAGTTTTGCGAAATTTGGTATAAATTTGCGGTAATATCCCAGTAAGCCCAAAAATGATTTGATTTCTTTCGTTGTTTTTGGAATCGGATATTGTCTTATAGCCTTAACTTTACTCGGATCAGGTTTTATGCCATCGCGAGTGATAATGTGGCCTAAATATGGTGTTTCTTTTTTTAAAAATTCTGATTTCGAGGGTTGGATTTTGAAATTTGCTTCGCGGAGGCGTTTGAACACACTTTCTACGTTAAGTATGTGTTCTTGCAATGAAGTGCTGTATATGATAATGTCATCACAATAAACGATAACATTGGCCAATCCGCGCAGTATGTTATCCATCACACGTTGAAACGTTGACGGTGCATTTTTTAAGCCGAAAGGCATTCTCAAATAAGAATAGTGCCCGTTATCTACGCTAAAAGCAGTCTTTGGTATGTCATCTTTGTGCATTTCGATCTGATGGAAACCACTATACAGATCAATCGTCGTAAAATATTGGCTTCGACCTAGCTTGTCAAGGATATCCGAAATATTTGGAATAGGATACCTGTCGGATATTGTTTTTTCATTGAGTTTCCTATAGTCAACAACTAAGCGCCATTTAGATTTACCGGAACTGTCAGGTTTTTTTGGAACGATCCAAATCGGAGAGGACCATGGACTATCTGAATGCTGTATTATTTTTTGTTTCAGCATTTTTTCGATCTGTGCTTGGACCTCAGCTTTGTGTATGTGGGGGTACCGGTAATTTCGAGTATATACAGGAATTTCATCAGTAGTTTTAATTTGGTGTTTTATTTGGTTGGTGAATGATAAAGGTTCTTTTTCGTTGTAAAATATATCTTTATAATTTTGACACAAGTTTAACAGATGTTCTTTTTCTTCCTCATTGAGGTGGTCAGTTCGAATAACCGATTCGACTTGGTCATGTTCAGTAAAAATCGATTCGAAGTTGTGAACTTCAAAATTTGGGTGCAGTGGATATACTGTCAAAGGAGCTACGAAGCTTACAATGATGTCATTCTTGGTTGGGTTTGTTATTTCAGCAAATGCGTATCCATTCTTCGAGAAGGACACGGTAGATGGAATGATGCATTTATTCACATTGGTTTCGGGTAAATAAAATTCCTTATTTTGCACAGAAACTGGAATTTTTGCGACTTTCGTGGATTTTGCTCGAACTAAGGCCTCGAATAGATTTCGTATACCAGAATTCAATATTTGAATTGGTATCTGGGAATTAGGCGTCACCAGGACTTTTTTTCCAATATCAACATTTGCGTTAAGGTTTTCTAACATTTGGTAACCAATTAGGCCGTCGAACACGTTATGAAATTTATACACATAGAATTTCAACTTATTTTTTTGATTGAACTCTTGAAAGGACGGTATCTCTATAGAATGGTCATTGCGAGTTGTGCAATTTAAATTTGTCACAGCAAATGGTTCAAAATTCAAGGGGACATGGCTATAGAATTTAGCGACTGCATCTGGTGAAAGAAATGACTGATTTGCCCCAGTATCAATAAGTAGTTTTAGAGGTGGGTCTTGTATTTGTATATATGGTAATTGCCGTCTTAGATGGCTATTAATTTCTGTTAGGAATCCGGTTTCATTTCTGAACCCTGCCGAAAATTTTCATTGTAATCGCAATCATTATACTCGTGGGACAATTGTGGGGAATTTATCTGCTCTATATAGTTCGAGTTCTCAGCGGGCGCGCTATCACCGTGCGTGGGCGACGATAAGGTCTCGATGCCGTAGGTCTGTTGTGCGTAGTCAGCGTCTAGGCGTTCCTGCTCGGTATTATGTACCTCTTCGATAATGAAGTCATTGTTAGCGTTCTGTACGACCGGTTGAAAATAATTATTATTGTGGGTTCCGTTCGGGTGTATTGACGGACGAAGTGGAATTTGAGCAGAACGGTATGAGAGGCCGCTCATGGGTTGTGGGTTTTGTCTATATGAGTTAGACCGATTATTCACAAAAGGCCGTTGCATCCTGAATTGGTTAAAATTTGGTTGGAAATGTATTGGTCTCGATTGGTTAGATTGGTAAGGCCTGTAGGGGTATTGATTCGTCAAATTGGGTCTGAAAAAATCGTTGGGGATTCTGGCAAATTGGGATGGCTTATTAGCACCAAAATTGAATTTAGGCTGATTTGTTGCGGGTTTTATCTGTTGAGTAGTCTTCTGCAATAGTTGAATATTTTCTTCTTCTTTTATGAACATGAGGGCGGTGGGCATATCCGCCGGTCGCATCGCTCGAATAGATGAGCCAAGGGGCTCTTTTAACCCAGCTAAAAATGTTTTTAACGTTTGCGCCGTAAAAAAGGAGCGCTTGCAATTTCGGACATTTACGTCTTGCTCGTGTAAAGAGATGTAATTGATAATTGTATTTAACAATTGCATGCAGCGAGTATAAAACTCCTGAGTATTTTCATTTTCCTGTCTTAAATTAACTAAATCTCTTGTTAACACATTTTCGTCTCTTTGATCGGAAAAATGTTGCAATAATACTTGCTTTACAATTGACCATGTTGTGCAACCATGTATATTTACTACTTCTTCTGCTTTTCCTTTCAGTTTACCAAGTATACTTTGCAAAACGATTTGGTTTTGAAAGTTGTCGGGATCTGCTTCTTGGTAAAACTGTGTCAATACCGATTCGCTATTTGAAATAAATCAAAACAATTGATTTGGGTTCCCGTCATAATCAGGGATAATATTTACAGCTGTTTTAAATAAATTAACAACATCAATATCCATTTTACAAGTAAAATCAGAATTTTGTATTCATTTAAAAAAAAATAGTTCAAGGTTATACACAGATTAATAGAATAATACCTGAAGTGTAGGTATAAAAATGTCAACGTCGGTCGTTGTCAATAGGTAACAAATTGTCAATTAGATAAAGGAGGAATAAAGGTAAGGATCTGGCTGGACTTACATGAATCTCAGCATTTTCTTTGTTTCTTCTTCAGGCTCGTAGATTCGGCGAAAGTGACGGCTCTTGATGTTTGAAGAACTTTAACTTTCAGACCGGGAGACTGCGCCAATTATTGTAGAGTGGAAGTGAAAACAATTATTAGACTTTATGAAAATTATAATATGGACTTAAAGTTACAAATTTTCCCGACAAAAGCTTTTCGTGGTGCTTAACCGATGCGAGGTTGAGCTACACTGTCGGCGCGCGGGCACACACACTTGGGCTCCGCCCACACTCACTAAGTATATCTACGTATACGTCAACACACACACATAACAAGCGAGCGAAGCGAACGAGGTTTTCCGTTTCAGCTTGGGCGAAAATTCGAACGTATGTCCGGCTCTGCGGCTGTTCTCCAATACAGATCGCATTTGACAACCGATTCTCGTGAAATTTTGTGAGCATGTTCCATAATTATAATAGTTTTTCTATGTCGATTCAGTTTTTAGAAATTTTGAAATATTCTTTACGGACGATAATTTTACGTGATAACGTCGAAAACATTGATGAAAAATTGCATAACATTATACTCATTTATCGTTCGCATATCCTGTGAAGTTTCGAATAAAAAAGGTATTTAGTCGATCTTATCTTGCTTCCCCACACAAACTTTGGACCCCCATTTCACCCCCTTAGAGAGTGAATTTTGAAAAATCCTTTCTTAGTGCACCCCTAGACCTTATTGCAACCTACGTCAACTATTATATAATCTGTGCCTACGTGTCAAATTCGGAATCTCTAGAACCAGCGGTTTGCGCTGTGCGTTCATATGTCAGTCAACAAAACGGGACAATGAGTCACACTTTTTCGTGCGTGCAGCCGGCGTTCATCGATTCATAAGACACTACTAGACTACAGGTCACAGTCACTAGTAAAATATGTAATGTCTATTCGAACAGGTTACAGCTGCATATAAGAGGCCCGTTTTAACTTTTCTACCTATATAATATATATTGTGTTAAGCTTGTATAGAATACCGATTTTTTTGTTAAACTTATATGGTTGCGTTGATATGCCCGGCTTCCTATTCTGACGCTTCTTCCAAACTTTCACCCGAGAAGAATTTTATTACGCGTGACACAGCAGTCAAGTAACAGTCTTGTAAGTAGCAACACACATTGTACTAATCATTCAAACATCACCAAACTAATGACTACCAATCTCGCATGTCACAGCGTAGAAAAATACCTCGTTGATTACTTCCGTACTGCCGATAACTTACGCGGCATGTATCCAGCACAATTAGCATATTGATTCAACAACGCTTCAGTGGAACAAGGTATTAAAATGTTAGTGGTGGAATGCAGTTGGTACCTTCTCGTTTTCAAATGTGGCACCGCCCGCGGCGGAGGTCAAAACATATCAATCAGTAGTGATCGATATGAGTAACGTTTTAGTGATCCATATTAATATGATATAAATACGAAAGTGTGTCCGTCTGTCTGTCTGTCTGTTACCTCTTCACGCTTACACTACTGAACCGATTTAGATGAAATTTGTAATAGAGATAGTTTGAGTCCCGGAAATCATTCCCTAAGGGGGTGAAATGAGGGGTGATAGTTTGCAGCTACGATATAAAAGAGTACCACGCGGACGGAGTTGCGGGCAGATGCTAGTATTTTATATAAATAAATAAAGGTTAGGTCACTTTCGTACTTGTCGGCATGATATAGGTGAGCTAACAATGTAACTGACAGCAAGTCCACACATCATCTTTAGGTACTACACGCCCACCGCTACATTTATACGAATGTTTCTTGATTTGCGTAGGAAAACCGCACACAAATCGGTTCAGCCGTTTGGGAAATAGCGATGCCACAAACAGACACACATGATACACCTCTCGTGTTTGTCGTGGGTTAAAACGGCAACGTACAGACAGACAGGTCGGCCGAATTGCTTTTGCATTCTTAATATTAGTACGGATATT
The DNA here is from genome assembly GCA_932294315.1 of Epinotia nisella. Taxonomy (NCBI): domain Eukaryota; kingdom Metazoa; phylum Arthropoda; class Insecta; order Lepidoptera; family Tortricidae; genus Epinotia; species Epinotia nisella. The sequence continues at coordinate 10,145,394 of OW028696.1, read as the reverse complement.
AGATGATCTAACTTAATGTCGATAAATAGTGAACTATCTTGAGACCCTTTTATTTATTTATTAAACTTTGCCAACAGACGCTATTAAAAAAAAACCTAAACAACAATCATAAACTGTCTTCCTCCATCTAACTTGCTTTAAAATACTTATAACACGCTTACATTTTACAAGTAGGTACTTAAATCAATCTTTTAGCCACCACACTTCGCTGATCGTAAGATAAGATACTTCCCTTTTGCTAAGTGGGTAGCCAAAAAGATTAATTAATACTAAAGTAAATAATTATATGAGCAAACAGTTTTGAATCTCACTAGCCAGATTCACAATTTAAAAACTGTCGATATTTTTCGAAGACGTTCAAAAAAATTCTCACCAAAGACCAGTTGACAAAAAACTATCTTCAACAAACAGTCACGGCTATCTCGAATTTCATACAAACTATAAACTGTTGATGATAATGACTTGCACTCCGATTCAATCAACTTTAAAATCAATTAACTAATCGAGCATAGCAATTACTGTTCTCACCTCCGTCCTCACCACTTGTCCAGTTTATCTTGAGCCATACATTCGTAGTAACTCTCCTAGTTGGAGGTCAGGTTTATACAGGTTAATCTGAAGCGAGTTGGTTAAGCGTTGTGACCGGCATGTATCCGGTCAATTTTTAAAGTAACATACCGTGCTAGGATAACATAAATGTGTTTTTTGGTAGCGTAAAATTATAGTACTGTGAAACAGGGAATAAAAACGCATAAGTATTCTTCTTTTTTGAACCCATTGATTCGTAAAATAGAATCCACAATTCTTAGGCGAACTAAACTGACATGTGAAAATGCTCAAATATGGCTTTAGTTTTCGTTAGAGGTACGTCCTGTGAGAAAGCCTTTAATAATATCGATATCAACAGCACTTCTTATGAGGCCCATAGTAAGCGACCACGTTTCCGTGCCATACGTCATCTCTGGCAACACACACTGGTCAAAGACTCTCGTCTTGAGACACTGCGGAATATTGGACGAAAATTGCCGTAGCTTCCCGAATGCTGCCCAGTCGAGTGGGATTCGACGATTGACCTCTTTCTCAAAGTTGGACCTACCTAACCGGACACGGACAGTCTGTCCTAGGTATATATGTATACTCGTCTACAACTTTAAAGTGTCCGATTGAAATGGGAGTTGGTACTACGTGGACGTTTGACATGATCTTCGTCTTATCCATGTTCATCCTTAGACCAACTCGCTCGGAGGCTTTACTGAGGTCATCGAGCATCGTCCTCCATGGTCTCAGCCAAGACTACTATATCATCAGCAAACCGAATCGTACTGGAAGGCGCAGCGTGGGTAGGCCCCCACAAGGTGGACTGGCGACTTGGTAAAGGTCGCGGGAGTCCGCTGGATGCGGGTGGCGCAGGACCGGTCAATTTGGCGCTCTTTGGGGAAGGCCTATTTCCAGCAGTGGACGTCTTTCGGCTGATATGATGATGATGATGATGATGATTATTATGCAAGTATTTTGCACGTCAGCGTAGGTATAAAATATAGCTTATTTCTATCCGGTAGATCTGTTTTATACACAGGTGATATAGTTCGCATAGTCCGGGCTCTACCTCGTTACCTATTAAAAACTAGCACTTGCCCCCGGCTTCATCCACGAGAACTTCTTTAACATATCCATCCACCTTTTGATTCCTATACAAGCCCACATATTTATACAACTCAATTATTACTGTTTCTTACAAAGATACACACACATAATTTTGATACTTCCGGTCAAGCCTGAAAAGATATTGATATCCAAATTGGTCCCATGTTATAGAATTTCCTGAAGCGAGAGGAATCACTCAAGACTTGGATAGATCGGTACCTAAGTATGATATTATCGATATCGATAAATTTTTCTCACATTTCTTTAAATTTTTCGTTTTTATGCCTCCTAGTCAAAGAAGGGTTTTTAATTTAATTTAAACTTGCGTGAGTCAAGTTTAAAATTACCCAAATAATTATTCAGTTTAACTCGTTTTATAAGATACCTTTTTCGAACTCTACGGGAGTTGTTCCTTCTTTTCTTATAATATCGGGATCTGGGCGGAGACCTCCCCCTTTTTTTGCAATCTTCGCGGTCATTCTTTAAAAAAGGAGTCCAAATTATCCCGCCATTGCTGACTAGGTCTACCGTGTGTCCGTTTTGAGTCGTGGGGCTTCCAGTCCTCTCAGCCCACAGCTCATTCGGCATGGGGCAGACGTGACCAGTGAGTGACTGGCGCGGGCTGGCCGCGGAGATCAATAGCAAACTTGTCATTGGCTGTCAAATTTACTATTGACCGCCACCGCAGGCCGCGCCAGTCTGTGAGAGGTCTTAACTTGGCCGCTTTTCGAGCTTCATCTTTTATTTGGGTTCAGTAGCGGCCTATTGCGTAACGTTTCTTAAGTACGTTGGGAAGAACTATTTTTTTGTATCGTAAGTTGATAGTTGAGATGTCCCAAGTGTGCCAACACTCGTTTTAAAAGTTACGCAATTAATCAGTATCACAGTGTTATAACTTATAAATTACAATCATGAGACAAAAATAATAGTTGAAAAATAATCGCACTAAAATTTATTTATTTATTTATTGACAAATACGTTTACATGACATTACAGTAGTAACCAATGCGTCACGAAACTAAAACAACAAATAATACAATTTAGGCGACGAAACGGCGTGGTCCCGTTGCATCGTCATCTCAGGTGTAGGATTCGGCATATTGGAACTGTCGAAACACGACGAATTTAGTTTTATTACATTAAATCGACTCTGTTTATATCGAAACGATCAACAAATCTTCGTAATCTATTACTTAACGAAATAAATAAAGATAAACTATCTCTCTATTATATCTATATTAGTAACAACGAGTGACATCTATATCACTAATGATGAGTCTCCCGCGGCGAGAAAAGTCATTACTAGATCAATGTACTCTGGACTTTTGTCGTAGACATACAAAAAAGTTAGTTTAGTTAATAAAGCAAAATCTATCTCTAAGACATCTGTTTAGGACCAATTACTCGTAATTGGATAGATAGTTTATTCATAGTACATTGTTTAACGAGGGCCGTAAGTGGAATATTGCTAACGAGAGTGTATCAGAAGCCCGACGCCGAAGGCGGAGGGCTTTTGATGACTCGAGTTTGCAATATTCTTACGCCCGTGTTATACACAATGTTTTTCATCACATTTGCGAGGAAATAAATAACAACAAAAGACAGAAAAAATATATTATGTACCTAAGTGACTATACAAAATTTTATTCTTAGAATAATGTGACTTGACGACTGGCTGTAACTGAGAGAGATGTGGCTATAATTTCCATTTAAAACTGATGTAGATATTCGCTGTAAGAGTGTTCTTGCCTATTTGCTGAATATTTTTTTTGTTGACATGATAATGTCTTATTAATGAACGCCGGCTACACGCACGAAAAAGTGTGACTCATTGTCCCGTTCCGTTGACTGATCTATCAACGCACAGCCCAAACCGCTGGTTCCAGAGATTCCAAATTTGGCACGTAGGTTCCTTATAAAGTCTAGAGGTGCACTAAGAGGGTGAAATGGGGGTCCAAAGTTTGTTTGGGGAAACAAGATTAGATCGACTATTTTATTCGAAACTTCACAGGAGTATTCCTAACGATAAATGAGTAAATACGTGTTATACAATTTTTCATCAATGTTTTCTTATCACGTAAAATTATCGTCCGTAAACCGACTTTACGGGCAACCATTGTTTTAAGAATTAAGGATGTTTTTTTGCTCATAATCTTCTAAGCGTACCGATGTCCGTTTCAAAAATGCCCTGCAGTTTAAATAATTCATATAAATGCATACGTAGGCTACTTCATCAACAACAAGAAAAAATAGTAATATCTAATTTGTCTTGTTGTTGATAAAGTAACCTACGAGTATTAAGTACTCGCATGGTTGAGATTATTAGATGTGGGCATTTTTTTTTATTTGTCATAGGAATTGCAATCTTCTTCTACCTTGAACGGTTGTAGTAGCTTCAATTTGAACTTTGAACACAATCGGTTCTGTAGTTTAATCGTGACAATATCCTTTTCGGGAGATAACATTTGACTCATTCAATTTTTATTTAAAAATTGACGATCATGATACTTTTTGTAATTTTTATCAGGGTATAAATGAATCTGAATTTGAATGTAACAAACAGGCAGCGTTCGCTTAAGTATGTACTATTTTTTTTCTAAATACCAATTCAAATCTTCCATGACACGAACCTTATCCGCCCCAAATTTCTATCGACATTTTACGATAACCCATATTTTATCGATATCGCATCCGTACTCTATCAAAATAAAAATAACCCAAGACGGTTGTAAAATAAAGCTTGAACGATAAGTATCGATACGGTACCGTATCGAATCCGTATCGATACCGTATCAAAATAAAATAAACATGGCGGACGGTCGTGAAGTGGAACTAATGGAAATAAATCAGCTGTGCTGGCTCGATTACCCGAAAGAGATTCGTTCATGTGTGTGTGGGGGAAAAAGGAGCGAGCGGGACGGTAGCGGTAGCGGTCGAAAAAAAACTAACTAGGACAGAAAAACAACAAGAAATAGTTGATTGACCCAAATATGAACTGGCTATATTGACTACTGGTTTAGCCCAGTGAATAGAGGCCATGCTTACTAAGCTGACGGTCCTGGATTCGAATCCCAGTAAGGCCAAATATTTGTGCAATTAGCATCTGAGTAATGAATGTTTTCTATGTATTTAAGAATTTTTATGTACTATATTCATTAAATTGTCGTCCAGTACTCATACCACAAACCTTACCATATTGATCAGCTCGCCTTACAGCTCAGAAGCAGCTACTGCAATTGACAACATTTTAAAATACGTAATGTAGCAATGTAATTTTAAAATTTTATAATGATACTGAAATGATTTATATTGTATACTGTTTTGAAAAAATGAAAAGTCGTTCTTGGGAAATTGTATAAAATTCTACAATAAAATTCCAAAACACATTATCGAACTTACTGACTCTAAATTCAAATCCTGTCGTAAAACGGACACTTATTTCAAAAGCATATTATAAGATAAACGACTACATCATGGATAGGGATATTTGGCAGCGATAAAATCCTGCACTAGAAATCTGTCGTAAAATAAATAGGCTTTCTACTGTAGCAATGTAATTTAAAAATTTTATAATACTCTGATACTGAAATGATATATTGTATACTGTTTTGAAAAAATGACACCTCGCCGAGTTTTTTACGCCGGTTCTTCTCGAGGCAGAGGTTTACTTTCCGAACCGGTGGTAGTTTATCGACATTCATAGGTGCATGTAATATGCCTAAATTGAAGAATAAATTACTTTGACTTTGTCTTTGACCTGAACGTAATAAAGTAGTTTTCAGATTATTTCTAAGAAAATTGCTAAATTGTATGAACGTGTTTTAAACCGTGCGTGACATGTGGCTAACTGCCATACAGAGCCGTAGCATTGACGTCATAATTTACTTACGCCCTTCTAGAATTCGCTACTTTTCAATTTGATATTTCTGAGTAAAATTGTATTTTATATAATCGTTACACAATGAGGGCTCTTAAAGTCGAGTACCGTGTTTAGGCCACGAGGCTTGCTTGGCTTCGCACAAGGGCCTAAGTAAGGTACGAGAATTTAAGAGCTAATTGTATAACTATTGTATACTATAGTTTTTCTACGAGTCAACTAAAATAATTAAACAAACTTGGTACATGTTTCATATTTCTGAATGAAAATTACAATTAAGGGAGCAACAAAAAAACACGTGTCCCTTAATAAACATTTTCTAGTGACCTAAATAATAAAATGGCCGACTTGAAATAATGAAATGTTGTCAATTGTTTTATGCAAATTTTTTGTATCCCTTTTAATAAAAACGCTATATCTTATGTCTAGTCCCAAACTGACAGCGCACATCAAGCTACCTAGAATGAGATGCACATATCTCTATAAACGAATAAGATGGCTTCGAACCGCCAGTCTATTCGAATGTTTATACTATTTTAAGTAAAGCTTGAGTTGATTTATTTAAATAATAAAGTTGTTTAGTGGGTGCGGAAAAGATTTAGTATGAACATTACGAATGCAATGTATTGGTGTTATAAATTTGTTTTCTTATGAATTAATCATACGTTAAATCGTAAGATTCACAAATTAATAATATTTTATGGCTCTGTCGTTTTATTGCTTTTTACAGTAAGCTACAAAAATGTATTCACTACTTACGCACTCAAAATTATCATGACACCGACTGTATAGTTAGAACATTCAATCAGATAGGTGCAGTAAGGGAAATATATTCACGTACCATTTTATGTCTTATTGTCATAGTAAGAAGAGCGAAAAAGGTACCTGAATACATTTCCCTGACTGTACGTATCTTTTTTATCAACTGTACCGTCGGCGTCAAAGATATTTATGATTTTTTTGCCATTGCAAATGATGAGGGTGCAAAAGCGTAATCATTTATGTATTTGACATCGACCATTCCTAGTTTGGCACTCATTGGGGGAGGCCTTCCAGGCCGTCTAGCAGTGGACGTCTTTCGTCATGTTGATGACTATGATACAACCAAAAAAACAATTTCGAGTGATAATAATAATAATATTTTATGCAACTGTTGTACAGTCAGCAGCAGAAGTAGCTAAGCGGGCCTAGTGCTCAAATTGATCTGCACACGGACTCTAATGTCAAGAGAATAAGGTTCTGTGCAGATCATTCTGAGCATGTTAAAGTGCTTAGCTACTTCTGCTGCTGACTGTATAAGAAGGGTCTTAATACGCGAGTGGCATGGGTACAGTAATTAAAAACGCCACGAGCGTTTTAAGGACAGTATACAACGTTGAATAAAATACTAGTAACAAGAGCAAATAATTAAACACAAAATATTCATGCTCACCACACAAATATATGCCCTATCTGGGATTCGAACCCAGGACCGTCAGCTTGTAGGCAGCATCACTACCCACTAGGCTAACAGGTCGTTGAAATTACACATGTGTATACATATTATTTCGTTGCTTCCTCAAAACCACAGCTTCCAAAATATTCTCATAGTTAAACATGCTTTCTGGTACAACAAACCTTACTTAAACAAATTATTACTAACCTAACTCGAACAACATAAATTATTACACTGGCTTGGAATAAAAAGATCTTAACCAACCACGATGCTGCGTTCTGCTTAGCCGTTTCGCTGAGGAGTAAGGAAATAATACTCAGTTTTAAAACGGCTTAACTGACTTTGATTTACAAAGCGCTTCAGTCTTATTAATTTTGTGTCAATATCCATTCGTGGAAGCACAATATGGATATTGTACCCCCAATTTTGTATAATTATCCAACTTTAACTTTCGTAACAATCATCTTGTTTGCGTGTGGGACTTACGGCTCTCCGGGAAGTGTAGCCAGTCAACTCCCACGGTGCATCTATCTGGTGATCGCCGGATGTGAAGGAACGCGTTTAAGTGGCGTTGACTGGTGTAATGAGTGGAGCTATTGACTGGGGTAATCGTGTGAGTTAACAGCATATGGTAGGCTATGTATCTAAAAATTCTAACAATTCTAACATGTAAAGGAATGTGATGTTACCGATCAACGATTCTCACGCTCAAAAAGGAAAGCAAAAAATCTGATAGGTACCTATTCATTTTGCAAAGTGATACAACACTATTCTGCATAAACCATTATTTAACTGCTAAATACGTATAAGATTGACAACCCAGCCAGGGATCGGAACCGGTATTTTTTTTATTCAAGAAAAAAGATATTACGTTTTATAGTTTTTTATATAAACTCGCCAAACTGTGACGTTTGATGGCGAGAAACGCTCATGTTCTATACTAGAATAACCTATTTAATTATATCTAACATTTTCTATTTATACTTAACATTCTTATATGACATCTATAAATGGTTTTAACCTGTGCTTGTGTACAATAAAGTGCTCCCTGAAGTAGTCTAATATTTTGAATTATTTTAAGCTCTTAATGTAGGACTCTATCGTGTATTTAGGTAACATATTCGTATTATTAGACTGCCCGATCAAAAATGATATTAAATATAACCAAAGAACGAAATAATACCGGTTTAATTTGTATGGAGAAAATACCGGTATCCGATCCCTGAACCCAGCAGAACACAAACAGTTGTTCTTATTAATATATATGACTGTAGATGTATATGCATGCCAATTTGATCAGAATTTGACATTAATACATTATAAACTAACAAAAGACAAATAATCCCACCTTCCGGACCTGGAAATACAGTACTGCTAACGCCATCCAGTGACAAATAGGTGAACAAAACCAATGGGAATAACAGTACTGCTGCCACCATCCAGTGAAGAATAGATGCACTAAACACATAGGAAATCGATACTACTAGCGACCTCCCTCGACGAGCAAATGTACTAAAATAGTACCGAATCCGCCAGAAGATGTCGCTGTCACGACCGCTAGAACGCGCTGTTAAGATTTTTCCTGATTTGGTTAGGTTCGTCGACTGTAGTTAGCCATGTATAGAATCTTAGGGAACCGATTATTTTAGGTATAGCCCCCTGCTTTCCTAGCTGGAACTACGTGCTCATACCTGTCTATGGTCCTCTATCGTGCATCCGCGCCAGGACCTTACTCCTTACTGGCTGTGGAACACGACGCTTGATCTCTCTTATTCTACGCTCTATTTTTCGTGCAATATAATACACGCCTTGCTGTACGTCACGCCTTTCCCTTCACCCCGCACGCACCCTCGCTACAATAGTTATTAATCACATAAAAAATTTACACTGCTTATAATTTGTTACTAAAATATATATTTTTAATCTTTCTACACGCATCTCATAAGGAGGAAGTTAGATTTCATGAATTAAAACTATTGTTCAATTTAAAGATATACAGGATACATGTATCAATTTGCATCACACGGTGAACATTTTGATACAATAATAGATAATATAGAACTTAAAAAAACAATACGTGAATACCACTAAATAATCACGTCAATTTTAAAAAGTGCGTCGACCGCACGACCAGTGTGTCCAAACTTTTTTTATTTATTTTTAACCTCAATCCTTCTGGGAACGGATGTATCAAGCATCCGTATAAATCGGTCTGCATTTGCAATCGTAATTAAACCCTTATTATATAAGCAATAAGGCATAAAAAGGCTCGATGGCGCCGGTGGTCCAACGTGCCACCGACCTGTGGTCCCACCTGTCGAATCGTTACACGCTTTTTTGATACTTTATATTAAACGAATAAAGGTGAAATTGGGATGTACGGTGATAGTAAAAAAACGGGTATGGTAATGCGGTCGCTTTTTGAAATTGAATCTTTTTTAGAATTTATTATTGTCAAGTTTTCTATGAGAAAGGATATAGATTGATCTTAAAATATTTACCGGACAAGTGTATAAAGAGTTTAATTAAGAAAACTAAGATTTTATGGTCTATAAAATATAATTTATGCTTTATTCGGTTTTACGAGTGTTATCGCCATGTCATCATGTAATTACTTACTATGTGACGAAAGACTCTACACTTCGAAACACAATGGGGGGTCGATGAGAAACTAAAGCTTTGCATTCAAATTAGACGTTTCGCATTCAAATTAGACATAAGTGTGTGCTGTACGGTCGTTCTGTCACTTTTTCCATAACTCATTAGGTGCCATACATAACTAATTGTTGTACCTTCTCAATTACCACAATTAGGTTGTTTCTTTATTAGGTACCTTCTCAATTACCTTCTCAATTACCACAATTAGGTTGTTTAAGTTTATACTGTAACTAACCCGATATGGATACTAATCCGAAATAAAGAATTTGAATTGAATTATCTCCACTAGGTTATCACCACTCAAAGGTTATTTAAGTTAAAACCTTTTGTCAACTTTTTTGCTTTGGAGTTTTTCTTTCCTTCATGGTTTTCTTCTTTTAAGGTGTCTAAATAATAGTACATTATAACAAAGTACATTAAAGTCACCAAGGGCGGTAAAACGTGAGGGATGATTTGAAGCTTTGTTTATTACCTCCCACGATGCGTACCAGATTTTACGTCTCCCTGCTCCGCAAATTTAGTGAGCGGTGATGGGGAATGGATGAAAATTTTAGAAATGCCTGATTATTTTTTTGGTGATAGGAATAACCTTCCTTAGCACCAGAAAAAAGTTTCAGATTTTTCAGCAGCGACAATTATTTTTGAAAAATATAAACAGTTTCCTCATTTACATTTTGGGTCAAGAACGGTAAATAGACACTTTCCTTGATCTGTCTCATATTACAAAAACTACCTTAAATATCTGTGGTAAACTGACACTGGCAATAACCAATATAGCTGCTGCAAGTGTCAATATCATTGCCAGTGTCAGTTTACCACACATTTTTTTTTTTTGTAATATGAGACCGAGGAAGGTGCCGTGACTGACCTAAAACGTAAGTGAGGAAACTGTTTATATTTTTCAAAAAAAATTGACGCAGCTGAAAAATCTGACACTTTTTTCTGGTGCTAAGGAAGGTAATTCCTATCACCAAAAAAATAATCAGGCATTTCTAAAATTTTCATCCATTCCCAATTGCCACTTCATGTCTAGGGTGTGATATAATCGAGCTTTGATCCACTGCCTGTCAGACTTTGAGATGTCAGTCAGATTGTTCCGACTTGGCCGCAAGAACATGTCGCCTCCTCGTTCCTGATAAGTACCTGCGCAGCCGCAGTCCCTGACTCCTGGCGGCGGAGGCGACTCGCACGGCGGCGCACGAGCACTCGCCGGTTGTCCATGCTTAAGCGCTACTAAATCAATTTATATATATAATTTTTTTTTTCGCAGACGAAGTTGCGGGCGGAAGCTAGTAAGAGTGGACCCGGGATAAAAACTATCCTATATTTTATAGGCTATAAACTATCTTCTTGCAAAATTTTATCAAACTCGGTTGAGCCGTTTAAGCGTGATTGAGTAACAAACATCTAAACATCCAAACATCTAAACTTTCGCATTTAGAATATTAAGATAAGATAAGATATATTTACTGTAAAAACTGTGTACATTGTGATAACATGTTATAAAATAATTTGTATCAACAGCTTGCCCATTTCGGACGTACAAAATAATAATAGGATAAAATTTGAATTCATTAAAAACGGATGAATAACAATAGTCATTAATAATTACACAAAATATTCATTTAAGTCATAGAAACATTTGCATAACAGCAAGTCCTTCAGATTCCTTTAAATTAGTAGGATTAGTAGGATTGGTTGCGGACCACTCTTCTACAGTTTTGTGTAAACTAATTTTAATTGTTTACTTTTATTACTACTACCTTTATGATTTAAAATTATTCTTTGTACGATGTATATGTCCTTACTTAGTTACTTTCAGTTTACCAACGCGATGGCGTACGCTGTTATGTTGTTAAATTGTTATTACTAATAATGAAATAAATAATAACATTAATAGGCACTTACTGCTACGCAGCTTTGCTTTTATTACCTTTTTTGCTAAAACTACTTACACCATTTCAATCTAAAAACTGGCAAAAAATATTCAGGTACACACGCTGTATTTTATGGTAATTATGGTACATTAAAACTAGATATTATTGTCTTCTGTTCGAAATAAATCCGTCCGAAGCGACAGTTAAAAATACCCCATCCAATTGTCAATTAATTTATATCAAAGCAGCTTTAAAGTTATTTATCTTTTATACAAATTCGGATAAATTGCTTCGGTGGGATATCGAGTGAACTAAATAATGAACGGCGCTTTAGTAATTAATAATACTTAGTATATCGACAGGTTAGTGGTAGCTTAAGTTAATGCACAGATAAATCAGGATAGCGTGTAAAGTGACATTATAAACCCGTGTAATAATAGACCATTTTACGCACTAAGTAAAAAGATTGCTTTATGCTTATTCTGATTTATTTAATACCTGATTGTGTTATAAATAATTTTAATCCGTGTTGTATAAGCCACGCTATGTGTAGCTATGATGACAAACAAACCAACGAACTGACAAGCAGGCACCATCGACAAAAAATTACCAAACCCAACCATAACCTCTAAATTCAAATCTGTCGTAAAACGGACACTTATTTCAAAAGCATATTATGAGATAAACGATTACATCAAAGATAGGGATATTTAGCAGCGATAAAATCCTGCACTAGAAATCTATCGCAAAATAAATAGGCTTTCTACTGTAGCAATGTAATTTTAAAATTTTATAATACTCTGATACTGAAATGATATATTGTATACTGTTTTGAAAAAATGACACCTCGCCGAGTGTTTTTACGCCGGTTCTTCTCGAGGCAGAGGTTTTCTTTCCGAACCGGTGGCAGTTTATTGACATTCATATGTGCATGTAATATGCCTAAATTGAAGAACAAATCACTTTGACTTTGGCTTTGACTTTGGCATGAAAACCGCCACGTCTTCGTGGATTGAACGATATTCCGCATCATCTGGCGCCATTAAAATGTTAGAGCGCCAGCTAGGTGCAGAGTTAACTTCACCCAGTCGATTGTGTAGAAGTAAATGTCTTTTTTGTATGGTTAAATGACAGTTGAGTTGACCTAACGCTCGTTCGAATAGAAATAACTCCTCTGGTTAAAGGTCTAGTTTAATTATAGTATTCTGGTAACTCCAAGTTTAGTTACCGCTATTATCTGTGTCATTTATCCAAAGTTCCTTTTAGATAACCGAGCACATAGGATAAGTTCCCTATTCACGAGCCGGCGGACATGCCCAGACAGGAACTAAGTTAAAATTATCCCAGTTAATCGTTGCCTGAGTCATTTAGACAACTTACAAGGGGGTATGTTAAAAATACCCTGCTTAATATTCACAAAGTCAACTTCATGTTAGCTGCCGGTATATCGTGGTCTTAAAGTTCTTAACGACAACGCGTGAACGGAGGTCAGAGGTTACATTGGTTTGTCTAAGTTGTTGGCGAGCGTTGAGAATACGAAACTTGGATTCCTTGGCAGTCGTTCGTTGGCAGTTGGGCGGGCGTTGTCTGAAGTTTGGTTTAAAAAGTTTCAGTTTGAATTTAGAATTAGTTTAAGTGTGTTTTGTTCTCGGCCAGGTTGGTAAATATGTTTTTGCTAGCAAATAAAAGGTGACCATATTTGTGCAGTGTGACCAACATGTCTAATGAGTTACGCAAAAGGGGACCAAATCAGTCCAATATAATATGACGTTACTTTAACTAAAAAATCTTTACTCCAGGCAAAATACGGTTTCGAAAAACATTAATTTATAAAAGCGTTTTTTTTTTGTTTATTTCATTCTAAAACGTTATTCTAATATGCTTTATATCCAACTACTAAGAATCCAATAAACTTTCCACCCGGAAGTAATTATATAGATTTAAATTAAACATTCATTATCTTTTTATTTTATTTATATTGAACATTTTAAAGCAAATGTAAATGAACCTAAATAAAGATAAAAAAAATATTAATATATAAATATTTTTAGGAGGACTTTTTGGGAGCCAATTAAATATTTTATTTTGATATCTGATTTTTTTGTTGGATTTTGCCTCTAGGTAACTATTTAATTGATAATATATCCGTTACATTAAAAAAATTAGCTATTATAAATTATTTCCAAATTAGACATTTTTTCCATACAAGTTGTCAGTTCATTGACTGGACACTTTGTTTTTTTCTGCAGAAGTAGTTTAAAGTATCTTTGCATAGATAGCAAAGTAGCTTTGCATAGATTTGCTATCAGTCCGTATGAAATATAGGTTTCATAATGAGATTCGTATCAGCCCACAGAAAATACATTTCTGCTGAAGTGAATTCTCCGAACTTCTATTTTCTGCGAATGATTTTAGAGCTACGACAATTCTCTCGAAAATATGCTTAAAGTATTAGTTTTAAAAGGCTATCGAATCAAATAAAGTAGAAATTGAGGCACATTTATTAAAACGTGTGTCCCCTTTAACATTCGACTTGATTTGCTTATCGTCTAAAGTCGTATCATCAGTTAACTTATCTTTATAATAACTGATTGCTTGGACCTCCAATTTGCATATCGCTCATAAAATTAAATGTAAAGTAGATAATGGTAAAACGTTTGCCGGCACTTTGAGGTTGTCTATGGGGGGAGATTTTTTTAGTATTATTATATTTTTTTAAATGCGTGTCATAAAACGAAGATTTGTATGTGAAGTGGTCTTAGTTACGAAACGCGGCACGGAAACATATTTGTATAAATAGATAAATAAATATTAGGGGACATTCTTACATAAATCGAACTAGGCCTATAGTAAGCTCAATAAGGCTTGCGTTATAGGTACTAGACGACGATCATCATCATTGGCCTTATACATCTATGAAAAGATGATTTAAACAGCGTCCATATTAGAGGTGCGGCACTTACGTACGTGGCTTGTGAGGCCGATACGGGAGCGACAGCCACGACCGCATAATTGGCAAGTAAATGTCCTGCCCGGAGATGAAAGAGGAAGAGCAGCGCGTTGGTGTCTTAATTCGCGTCTATAGGATAACAGATCAAACCATGCTTTATCGTGTTCCACCACTCCATTACGTAGGGTCTCCCTCCAATGGTCTCGATCTTGGGAATGTTCTTCCCAAGTTGTGGGGTCGATCCTAAAGGACACCATGTCCCGTTTGGCACCGTTAGACGACGATATATAATATAATACGAGTAGATATAAATACTCAAATACATGCTCATCACACAAATATTTGCCCTTATCGGGATTTGAACCCAGGGCCTTCAGCTTCGTAGGCAGCGTCACTACCCACTAGGCTAATAGGTCGTTAAATTTCATTTGTATGAATATCAATATTTGTATGTAAATCCTCTATTGTAAAAAATTAACACAGAACAGGTTACATACATACGTACATACATCAGCCTATTGCAGGCCTCCCCAGGGTACGCCTCAAGAAGAACCGCTCTCCCGTTTTCGCCACCCAGTCACTGTCACTACCAACTACCCTCCTCAGGTCATTTGCCCCCCATCTGGCCAGAGGGCGTCCAACAGTACTTTTGCGAAGCAGAAGAGGTTATACAGGTACAAAGGGGAACTTATCCCTCATCATCATCATAATATCAGCCGAAAGACGTCCACTGCTGGACACAGGCCTCCCCCAAAGAGTGCCACAATGTCTCATGTCTTACCTCTGTAAGGAATCTATTCCAGTTAATACTTGTGTGACGACCATTAAGCAAGTCATTGGTATGTTTTCTATGTAGGCAGCCGTACGCTTGTTAGCCACCATCGAGATGTAAAAAAAATATGTTTTAGGTAGTAACCCTCAGTCAGTTATAATATAACCTAACAACGAGTAGGTACTACGCGTACAAAGTCTATCAAAAACAAGTAAACTAAAAAGCTTACGTTTGCCGTCGTTGATCTTAACTTAACGTTATATACCTGGCCATAAAGTAGCAATTACCGCACGCGTAGCGTGCGGGAAATCCCACTTCCTGGACAGACGGAGAAATTTGAACTCCCCGCGGGCGGTAATAAAGGAAGCCTCAGATCGCATATTTATCGCCCTTGCCTTCGGCCCAAATACCTGCGATCTGAGATATTCTTTGTTTTACCGCCCTAGGTGAATAATGTACTATTTAACACGGACAGTAACGTTCTACAAGCCTATTTTAACTTAAATGGAGTAAAAATTAGTTTTGTCTTTGTCTGTCACTTTGATATTTGTATTCGTAAGAACGATATAAAACACATTTTATTTAGCAGAGGCATTTTAAGTTTTATGAAATACTATGACCCGTATTATAAATGTTTCGTTACCTACGAAATTAGTATCACATTAGGGTTACCAGCCGCAAATTACATAGTTTACTCAAATTGTCAAAATGAAACGACCATAAGCCCAAGGAATAAAGTTGAAATTACAACTCCATAAATATCATAAATTAAAACGACTTTGTATCGATATCAGTAATAAGCCTGATCTATAAAACTAATTACGAAGCCATGGGAACTGAACTATATCGTAATTTGAAAAAGGCTTAACGACATACAAATGATTGAGCGCATACACCCCTTTCGAAATAAGCTGGTAAACTAGAACTACTGGTTACAGAGTAACTACTAGTTTGCTTACGCATCGGTATTCGGTAAAGGTTTTTTTATACACGGTGTAATAAATAATGTTTAAATGTGTTAGTTAAAATTGTGTGCTTGAAGATGGAAATTTAATTATACGTTTTTGGGATACGTTATGGAATATGGATCGGTGTTGATACGATACTTGGAAGTTATACTAATAATTACACGGTTTTACACGTTTTAAATGTCACTGCCTACGGGCGACATGTTTCGAACTCTTCGGGAGTTATTCTTCAGGGTGAGTGGTTTTCGCGGCTGTGTCGCTTAAATCACTGCCCGCGCTCGCTCCGCATGAGTTACTTGAGATTTAATCGTGTAATTGGCACATTGCACGTAGAACCGATGGCCGTTGGGGCGGAAAGGTTCTCGAGTGGCGACCACGTACCGGAAGGCGCGGCGTGGGTAGGCCCCCCCACAAGGTGGACTGATGACCTGGTAAAGGTCGCGGGAGTCCGCTGGATGCGGGTGGCGCAGGACCGGTCAAATTGGAACTCTCTGGGGGAGGCCTATGTCCAGCAGTGGACGTCTTTCGGCTGATATGATGATGATGATGATGATGAATCGTGTAATTACGTATTAGTATTATTGCAACATGTCACACGAAAGTTGAAATTCGATACTTGGACGTTTTTTTAAGTTACCCATATTGTTTTGTTTTTTGACATATCGATGAACACCGGCTGCACGCACGAAAAAGTGTGACTCATTGTCCCGTTCCTGACTGACATATCAACGCACAACCCAAACCGCTGGTTCCAGAGATTCCAAATTTGGCACGTAGGGCCCTAATAAGGATTTTTCAAAATTCACCCTCTGAGGGGGTGAAATGGAGGTCCAAAGTTTGTATGGGGAAACAAGATTAGATCGACTACTTTATTCGAAACTTCACAGGAGTATTCCTAACAATAAATGAGTAAATAAGTGTTTCAGGTTTTTTGAGAATTCAACCCCTAAATGGGGGAAACGTGGTGACAAAATCTCAAAATCGACATGGGTAAAGTCAAAGTCAAAGTGATTTATTCTTCAATTTAGGCATATTACATGCACCTATGAATGTCGATAAACTACACTACCACCGGTTCGGAAAGTAAACCTCTGCCTCGGAAGAACCGGCGTAAAAAACTCGGCGAGGTGTCATATTTTCAAAACAGTATACAATATATCATTTCAGTATCAGAGTATTATAAAATTTTAAAATTACATTGCTACAGTAGAAAACCTATTTATTTTGCAGTAGATTTCTAGTGCAGGATTTTATCGCTGCCAAATATCCCTATCCATGATGTAATCGTTTATCTTATAATATGCTTTTGAAATAAGTGTCTGTTTTACGACAGATTTGAATTTAAAGTCAGTAAGTTCGGTAATGTGTTTTGGAATTTTATTGTAGAATTTTATACAATTTCCCAAGAACGACATTTCGCTTTTACTACTCTGTAAAAAGTTGTTTTGAGCTTCCCTGCGCTTCTGGTAACCTTGGGCCTATCAGTGTTTGTTGGGTAGTTGTATAAATTCTCCCTAACATACATTATTATTTCAAATAGGTACGTATAGCGACGGCAGTGTTAGAATATCTGTTTCCTTGAAGAATTCTCTTAATGACTCACGCGACCCCAGGTATTGTTTCTATGGTTTTTCGGGCCTCTGATTAATGTTTTCTTAAAACGTTAACACGTAAAATTATCGTCCGTAAACCGACTTTACAGACAACTATCTTTCATAGTAAGTACTATAATATATTTTTGTACATTTTTATTATATTACCTATCGTTGACATGACCAAAAGTTTCTGTGTTTTTTTTTTTAATTTTTTTAAACGAAATCATCTCGGAAGCTCGCCTGACTAGAAATATATATGCAACGTTTTTAAAGTATTTTCTTTCATTAAAAATATATTTTGTGTAAATTAAAATTTCTACACATTTTATCTACTATATACCTATATCACTTAGTTAATTGAATACTAGCCTAGCCTCCTCAAATATTCTCTCAAAATTCCTTCTATCGGCCCAAAATTCACTCTTACTCTATTCCGTACAAATTCTCACCTACGATCATGTTTCTTTTCGCCCCTGTTCCAAACCTCCCATGGGTGTCGTAACATCGACTTAGGGTGGCGAGTTAAAACATTCTGAGCAATGGGTTCGGGTGGGCGATTTATCTTCGTTGCAACTTTGCATAATTTATCTACGGGTGCGGTAAAATTGCAAAAAACACACGTGTTCTTACGGGTAGTTGACTTGTAAAGAGGTTAGATATGTAAAACTGAAGTAGCTAAGGCTTTACTTTCATATGTATAGTGGAGTGCCGTTCGATTAGCCAATGCAGAAATGTACGAATACTTTTTTAAACTTTGTAATGATATTAATTATATGGGATTTCAATTAACTGGGTTCACTGATAATGAAAGATATCTTCCTCAAGAGCACAGTATATTTATGCAAAAAAAAACACAACAAAACATAAAAATTTAAAAAGTCCATCAACAAAAGAATCACATTAAACTTGTAGAAAATGTTAATCTAAAATGTATTTTTTTTAATTATGGCCTAATTAAAAAAAAACACCATCATTACGAAGACACTTTAATGTCAATCATTTATTAGCACTATTTAAGAAAATAAAAAAAACGTACCTGTACGATCATTACAGTGAAATAAGAATGCAAAGATTAAAAAAAATAACAAAAGTACGAATATCTCCAAAACCAGGGGACTTTTTTTAATAAAGTTTTCAATTTTCATTCTTTCTTTTAAAAACACCAACGCACTCAATGATTTTCTCTGTAGTTTGGTTGTATTTTCTTATTCGGTCAAGAGTATGGGTCGTTCTTCTTTTTTACCGACAATGATCCGAGGTTTTTCTGTTTTTTTGGTTTTTGAACTATCGAAAATTGTGGTTTTGAAGTGCGATTTAAAAAAAAATGCATAGGTTTCTTCATTAGAACTAATTAAAGTTTCCTTTCTGGCCAATATAAATATTTATTTACGGTTGGTTTCTAAAAAAAAACATGTGACAAAGTGGACTCTTTCAGTGGGGACAACATTTTGGTTTACCACTCTGTCACGGCATTCTACGAAAAAAAAAGACATTTAAAAAAATGCTAGTTAGAGAAAGTGAAATATTAAATATCACTAATTAATATAATAATATTGACGTTCATTCGAACATTATAAAACCGTAAACATCATTACTCAAATGAGATGCCGTAATAAGACGAAGGACAGGCATGTCGGTCGAAAAGAAGAACGACCCGTATACCATTCTAGCTCTATACTGTTCGCTATGTTTGACATGTTTGCGTAATTCGATATGAGAACCACACGAATTTGCCTCTGTGATAAACCACAACAACATTGCCGTCATCAGTCGAGAGCGTGGGTTCAGGTTCGCTTTGAACATGAATGTGTTTGAGGTGATGTGGTGATCTCCGTATCATTCGGTGCGCTGCATGGCTACGCCGTTCCAGCTCCGCGTGCACTGCTTCAGGAACCACCATGCGGCAGCGAGGGTCACTTCTGATGAATTCCTCAATGCACTGCCAGCCTTCTAGGAGCGCCGTTGTGTCAGGGATCAACCATGGCCCTCCAGGGGTCGGATGGCTTAGCTGTTGCATCCTGGGTAATAATTAGCTCTGATCAGTTTCCAGTACGACAGCAAAGCTTGTGCTGGCTGTCCCGGGGATATGCAAGACCACGCGTGTCCCTGGCATCAAGATATCTCTTGTCGATTGATCTGCAGATTCCATTGTCATCTCTGTCATTGTTGCACACTGTACTTTTCTCCTTTTACCAATCAGTTTGAGCCTTCGTTCTTGTCTAATTGTCTCAATTTGCCAGTTTCATTGTCATCAGGTTCAGGGTAGGTATGATTTCCATCTGCTACTCCGAAGTTTTTGTTCATCGTGTTAGATGGATCGGAGGGGCACAGCCAAGTGACACAACGGGGCCAACGGGCAGTCAATTACGAACTCACTCAGTCGGCCCGGCTAGCTCAGTCGGTAGATCATGAGACTCTTAATCTCAGGGTTGTGGGTTCGGGCCCCACGTTGGGCGCCAAATATAATGATATTAATTCAACCCACTGCAATACAATCAACTGGGTTCACTGATAATGAAAGATATCTTCCTCAAGAGCAAAGTACATTAATGCAAAAAAAAAAAACATTTAAAAGTTAAAATAATAAAGTCTATCAACAAAAGAATCACACGTATAGAAAAATAAAATCAAAGAAAAGAATCATACAAAAACAACAAATTAAGCTAACACAAATAACACAAAAAAATACGATAAGATATATTGTCCACCCAGTCTCGAACTCTCGTCCTCCACATCGGTAAGCAGACGTTTTACCACGGCGCTACGGCCGATAAGACGAACTATCCGAAATTAGGCCCCACTTTGGACAAGACACTCGCGAACAAGTATCAATTAAATTATTTCGGTGACCACGTCGCAGCTATGTCCATCGAATGATACGGGTATCGAGAACACTATTTCCTCCACAATGACAAAATAACCGGTTAACGACGCGACCCTTACATCTGCCGTATCATCATCAGCCTATAAACGTCCCACTGCTGGGCACAGGCCT
Source organism: Epinotia nisella (assembly GCA_932294315.1). NCBI lineage: Eukaryota > Metazoa > Arthropoda > Insecta > Lepidoptera > Tortricidae > Epinotia > Epinotia nisella. Next base: position 10,124,623 of record OW028696.1, on the reverse strand, counting down.
CCTCTCACGAATGAAAGGGAACGGGCAGTAGTCCCCACGCTGGCCCAGTGCGAATTGGGGACTTCACATACCTCTTTGAATTCCTTCTCAAATGTATGCAGGTTTCCTCACGATGTTTTCCTTCACCGAATAGCTAACGGTATATATGATCTCCCGTATAAACAACTTGATTCTATTCTTATAATGGTAGACTGACCCCGTGTCTTTTGTTTATACAATCACAACACAATACTACGACCAATTCAGGGTCTGCACTTTTATTTGCGTACAATCCGCGATCCGGAGTACGTTAACCAGCGACCGTTGCCGAATGGAATTTATCCTCCTACCCCCAACTGTCAAGATGAAGGTACCCTCATTAATTTTATAAGTATGGGAACGTTCGAAAACAAGTAGCATTACAACTTACATGTTTGTTTACATAACTAGGTACTGAAGCATTCTGTATTATACTTATGTACCTAAGGAGATAACTTCCAATATAAAAACGCACAAAGCTACACCCTCACTCACAAACCGTAGGTACCTCTTTAAGTATGAACATTATAAAAGTATTTCATTACTTATTTCCATTAAGTCTGTAAAACGCTGGAACTAAACTGAAGCTTTTATCATATTTGCGATTTAATCGAGAAGATGAAGTTGTGAACTTTCGCAAACTTATTGTTTACTGAGTCTGCAAAGAAATATGATTCATGCTTCAACTTGGTTTGTAGAATATTTGTTATGAAATTGAATTCCTACTATTCGAATGTCCTTTACAAAGTCGTTGACTTTTATTAGGTACTAACTTCCGCCCGTGACTTCATCTGCGAGATAAAAAATATCCTATATTTTAATCCAGGCTATAAACTATCTTTGTTCAAAATTTTATCCAAATCGGTTGAGCCGTTCAAACGTGATTGAGTAACAAACATCCAAGCTTTCACTGTTATATATAATCGGAAGAGTTGCATGGTTATATATTATCTAAAGTAAATACAAGATGATGACTAACATTAACTAAATTAAATTAAAACTAACTTAAATCTAAAAAAGGCCCTCGAGGCATTGTACCGAGGATGCTGGCGGCATTTCCTCGCTGAATTGCAATGCTGATGCGTTGCGCGAGAAAGCCGCCAGCTCTTCGGTCACCAGTTACATCGACCAGACGTTTCGCGATTTCTGCAAATAACTGCGCACTGGGACCCTACGGACCGAGGGTCTCGACGCCAAAGGGTACAAAGTCGTACTCTCTGCCGAGGCCTCTATATTTATTACATTTCAGTTTTCGGCGTTTTTATATATTATTTGTATATTTTTGTATCTAATAGTATGTTGTACATCACGTACGGTGCTGTCTGAAAACCAGCGCTGTAGGTGTCTGTCTGACACCTCGGCATAATGCTGATAAGGCGACCGTTTCACTGCCGCGAAGACACACACATTATGACATTTGTATTGTATGTCTACTCCCTATATTTCTGTGTGTCATTTGTGTAGTGAATAAATATCTTTTTTTTTGATAAGTAGGTACTTCTCAAAAATGAATGTCAGTTAAGTACTTATGAAGTCTCTATCAAAACTGAAACTTGAAGGCAATGAAACTTGCAGAACTAAGTCGTTTGTCATGATAATAATTTCGTGGTTTACTTTGTTGCAAAGTTATAAAAAGAAATGATAAAATCCGAGTCAAAAACCCTGCGAAATGATTTATTTGTTACGATTAAGATAGTGAAAGTTGAAATATGTGGGTTAGTACTTGAAAGCTAGAATGACCGAAATCGTTTATTTACGAGTACATAAATATACTAATTCAACGAGTGAGCGAAGCGAACGAAGCTCTCCGTTTTAGCTGGGGCAAAACATCTTTCGTATGTCCGGCTGTCCAGCTGTTTTCTTCTACAGGTTTCAGGTCTTCTCAGCTGATTCTTGTGAACTTTTGTAATTACGTTCGTTAATTATATAGAATTTATTTGTCGATTCAGTTTTAGAATTTTTTTCAAAAAACGTTTGTAGAAAAAAACCGGTCAAGTGCGTGTCGGACCACGCACAACGAAGGGTTCCGTGCCTATTAAAAAGACCGTATCCTCACAGAAATCTTACGGCACTTACGCCCTTTTTTATAGGAAAGGCAGTTTTTCAGCAATATCTCGAAAACCTTTGAACCGATCTTGTTCAAAATAATTTTCTGTGAAAGAATTTAATTAGCCCTATGTTCGTGTTTTTTTCCATATTTTGTAAATACAACGTTCAAGAATTAGAAGGGGGGGGGGACAATTTTAGTGACTTTCGGGGTGATTATCTCAGACTCTATACACTTAATCAAAAAACTCGCTATAAAACCTTATATTTATTTTGAAGTGCCTATCGATTGATATGCCACACGTGGACTTACAATGATATATTTTTTTGACTTGCAGTTACTTGTATGGGCACCCCTAATTTTTTTTTGTCATTTCATTACAGAACTATGCAACGGCTAACAAAATACCCCTATCCCCAAAATTATATTCAAATACAACGTACAGTTTTCGAGTATACATGTGATATACGGTCAGACGGACATGACGAACCTATATGGGTTCCGTTCTTGCTATTTTGGCTATGGAACCCTAAAAAGGCTCGCTCGTAAATTTAACTACAGCTCACAGAGCCCTATTATAAAGTGGACACGTCTGTGAGTTTGTATTTTTGTATATAGGGGATTAAATCTCCGGATCCACTTATACGATTTCAAAACTTCTTTAACCAGTATACATCAGGGATCGGAACCGGTTTTTTCAAAAGTCCCCGAAGTAGTCTAATATTTTGAATTATTTTAGGCTCTTAATGTAGGACTCCATCATATATTTAGGTAACATTTTCGTATTATTAGATAGCCTGATCAAAAATGATATTATAAACCAAAGAACGAAATTGAACGAAATAAAACCGGTATTTTTGTATGGTGAAAATACCGGTATCCGATCCTAATACTAAGTATTCAGTGCGGACATAAGCGGTATCACGGCTCCAGCTTGTATCAAGTTACATGATTGAGGTATCAGTGCCATACAATATACAACGCCGTGTAGTGAAACTCGTATTTCATAATTCATTACTCCGAATAAAATCTTCCAAAAACGAAATATATCATCACGTTGTAACCTTCTCTCTATTTTTGCCCACCATTAATATTAGCCCTGTTTTGTTCCAGATTCCATTCATCACCCGAAAAACAAACGAGCATCGATCACCCTAAAAAGAATCCAGAGAAAGATGGCGCCCGCCGAGCACGCGTCAACGGAAATAGAAGATAGGGGAAGCTGAACATCCGTTTTAAAATGTGAATTTTAAATATAGAATCCCGGATCTTGTTATGCTAACGGACTTGAAGTGACAATCTTGTGGGCAATGTCTAATTATAAATATAGACTAAAAGTGAGCAGGGGGGTGAGACCTTTGTTCTTACTGCTGCGGACTCGAGTGTTTTGTGTTAGTGTTTTTATAGTGTTTAGTAATTTTGGTGTGTGTGGTGGATATCATGAACAGAGGTTCGCTATGGAGCCGCAGGATCAGGTAATCTTTTTCTTCTAAATCTATACACAGCGGACTTGGCATGATAGTTGCCATTTTCTCTTTAGGATTGTACGCGATAAAATCTGGGGTACCTATACCTGATCTAGTACATTTTTCCCCCAACTGCTTATTAAGTAAGAAACAGCACTTTTTTTTTAATAATCCATAGATATAATACTATAAAATAAAAACCGGCCAAGTGCGTGTCGGACCACGCACAACGAAGGGTTCCGTGCCTATTAAAAAAGTCGTATCGTCACAGAAATCTAACGGCATTTACGTCCTTTTCTGTAGGGAAGGCAGTTTTTCAGCAATTACTCGAAAACCTTTAAACCGATCTTGTTCAAAATAATTTACAGTGAAAGACTTTAATAAGCCATGATTTTCAAAACATAGAGGGGGGGGGGGGCACAATTTTGTGACTATCGGGGCGATTAATTATCACCGACTCTATTCATTTTATTTAATCAATCAAATTGCTGAGAAACCTTGTATTTATTTTGAAAGGCCTATCGATTGATGTGCTTACACGTAGACATACAAGGATATATTTTTTGACTTAATTTTTTTAACCAATTTTCTTGTTTTTTTTTAAATTAGTTATAGTCCTTAACTGTACGAGCTTTCGATATTGATATTGATAAGGAAATGCGAACGGTAACTAACTCAAATCAAAGGAAAGGTCCCGTATTTTTTGTTTTCAACCAACTGGTTTTCGTCACCACGAGTTAAACAATAGTTTTATTTGACCTTAAGTCACTTTGTCATTTGTTTGTTCCAACAAAGGTATAGGGTAAGGTAGTTCGAGGGGGTGGAAAGGGGGGGGGGGGCTTTTGTGATTATAAATTAATTATAATAGTGTAACCGGGACGTTGTTTTTGGGTTATTGACTTAAGTTTGGTCGATTTTATTGACTGTGAATGATAAATTAATGGAATGTACAAACACTTTGGTAAAAGTGTCCTTCGTATATTATTTAACGACCAAACACTAAATAATGTAAAAGAATACTTGACTAGGTTTGTTGTTATGCATACAAATAGTTGTCAACGATAATTCCATCCACATAATGGTAGTATATATTGAATATGTAGTAGTATATCTTTTTGTATGTATTTTATATATTTTTATTTATGTACGTCTATATGTAGTGTATAATACATTTGTTTTTTTTCCTCTCCTCAAGTATATTCGTAACAGAAATTATCATACTTTTTTCTTTGCACCTGTTATAAGTCTCTGTTTAGCCCAATGGTTAGCTGGTAGAGAATGCCATCTGGCATTAAGCTCGCCATTTGTATATATTTTTTTTTATATTTTGTGCAATAAAGTTTAAATCCATACTAATATTATAAATGGGAAAGTGTATGTGTTTGTTTGTTTGTTTGTCCGTCTTTCACGGCAAAACGGGGCGTCGAATTGACGTGATTTTTTAAGTGGAGATAGTTGAAGGGATGGAGAGTGACATAGGCTACTTTTTGTCTCTTTCTAACCCCCCACTTCCCCAAAATGGGGGGTGGAAGTTTGTATGGAGCATTCCGCAATTTTCAAGGTAGAAAGCTAAAAATTGGTTGACTATTTGTGACTAACAAAAAAATCGAGCATCATTTATTTTTGGAAATCTGCACCCAACCCCTTAAAAGAGGGGGTGAAATTTTATATGGGGGTCCAGATATGTAGAGTCCATATGTTGTTTTGCAATCATTACTCATAGAGTACATCTGAAAGTTTGTCAAATTAGACCAGCTTGACAGAACTGGCTTACCCAGAGTCGATATGTAGAGCCGATATGTAGAGTCAATATGTAGAGTCGATATGTAGAGTCGATATGTAGAGTCGATATGTAGAGTCGATATGTAGAGTCAATATGTAGTCGATATGTAGAGTCGACACCTATCTAAGTACACAGTGGACATCTATCTAAATATGTAGAGTCGATATGTAGTCGATATGTAGAGTTGATATGTAGAGTCGATATTGTAGAGTCGACATGTAGATTTGATATGTAGAGTCTATGTTCGATATGCAGAGTCTATGTAGAGTCGATCTAAATATAAAAAAGACTGAAACTGATATGCACCTTTTTTGTTGACGGTTAACATTACTCTTAGTACGCGGGCGAAGCCGCGGGCAAAAGCTAGTAAATAAATAATTTAACGCCTTATTACAATGAAACAAGGTCCAAAGGTGTAAACATATGTTTATCGTAAATGGGAATGGATGAAAATATCAGAAGTGCTGTGCTTGCATATAGATTTTCACTGTGACAAGGTACGAAGTGGCCCAGAAATCAAATTGGTTGGACGTACGGTATTAACCTCTGTAACTACAAACTACAACTACAAAATTCATAGTCGGGTCATTCTTCTTTTTTACCTACAATTGCTTGTCCTCATTTTACCATACGTCATTAGTTAGAGTATTGGTTATTAATGTTTTAGTGTTTGAATATACGTCCATACATTTTATTCATCTATTAGAACTAAATAGTCTTTCACTTTCTCTATCCAGTTATTTTTTTATAAGTTTGTTTTTCATAGAATCGCGTGACAGAGTGGTAATCCAAAATGTGGTCTCTGCTGAAAACGGCCACTCTGTCACAATATTACCTGAATAACTACCATAAAGAAAAAAACATTATCGCCACGGAAAGAATCATTAATTAGTCCAAATAAAAGATACATGCAACGTTTATTAAAATCAAATATTAAAACCATGATTATCAATAGTTGAAAAACGCAAAAAACAGAAAAATGACGATATATTGTAGGTAAAAAAGAAGAACGACCCAGTCATACAATTTACACGTCACTTGTGCATAGTGCTTATCCGCGGTATATTGTTCCTGGCCCCCAATTATGCTGTCGCGGCAGGATTATCTTTGATATGGATTTCTTTGCGGCCGGTTTTAAAATTGCTTTTGATTACGCATGGCGTTAGGCGCGGATTATAGACGGTAAGGGTGACGGTGTTTAATGTTCATGGTTAGGAATCATTTGATGTTGTCAAAGTTAAAGTCAGAGTGATTTATTCTTCAATTTATAGCCGAGGCAAAATACGGTTTCGAAAAACCTTAATTTATAATAGTGTTTTTTTTGTTTATTTCAATTTAAAACATTATTCTAAGATGCTTTATTCAAGAATCCACCAAACTTTCCACCCGGAAGGAATTATATAGATTTAAATTAAACATTCATTGTCTTTTTTTATTTTATTTATATTGAATATTGTAAAGCAAATGTAAATAAACCTAAATAAAGATAAAAAAAAATATTAATATTTATCCGGACTTTTTAGGAGCTAATTAAATATTGATTTTTTTGATGTCTGATTTTTTGTTGGATTTTGCCTCTAGGTAACAATTTAATTGATAATATATCCGTTACATTAAAAAAATTAGCTATTATAAATTATTTCCAAATATGTCATTTTTTCCATACTAGTTGTCAGTTCATTGCCTGGACTATTTAGGCATATTACATGCACCTATGAATGTCGATAAACTACCACCGGTTCGGAAAGTAAACCTGACCTCGAGAAGAACCGGCGTAAAAAACTCGGCGAGGTGTCATTTTTTCAAAACAGTATACAATATATCATATCAGTATCGGAGTATTATAAAATTATACGGTTATAAAATTATAGTTGTCTAAATTTAGACGGTTATCTGTCCTCTAAAAATATATTTTATGTAAAATAATTATTTCTGTGCACGACATATTTATCCTTTCTTATATCCTATACTATTCATCATCATCATCATCATATCAGCCGAAAGACGTCCACAACTGGATATAGGCCTTCCCCAAAGAGTGCTAAATTGACCGGCCTATACTATTAAACGAGCAATAGTTGTATATAGGGTGGACCATAACTCTTTTTACATTTCAAACTAAAATAAAATGAAAACTAATTATATCAGATGAAAACCATTTATTAATTATGAAAACACATGAATAGGGATTTTATTTTTTAAAAATTACGTCATCCATATGTGACCCTTCATTATTTTGGCATTGCCGTAATCTGGAGCGAAAATTTTCAGTGACGGCCTGACAATTAAGTGTTCCGAGAAATGTGGGCCAAAAGTCCGTTAACTTTTGAATCGGTAGCTGCGTTGGGGAGCGGTGTATATTTGCAATCACGTTCTCGGAAACGGCTCTAAGGATTTCGATGAAATTTGGAATGTAGGGGTTAACGGGGGCGAGAAATCGATCTAGCTAAGTCTCATGTCTGGGAAAATTCGTTATCTCTGTATTTTCACCCGGGCAGAGCTCGTTCGCCCAGGGACTTATTATACTATTAAACGAGCAATATGTGTATGAAGTTAGCTATTATTGGGCGCCTCAAAGGTGTCAGAGGGGTCGGACGGGTATGCGGGAGGCGACTCGAGGCTAACTTCAGACACGCAAACTTTTGTGCCGCGTATAATGTTGTTCTTTTACTTATGTACGAATAATCATTTTGATGTTTAGGATCTTTTTGACGTGATAACGTCTTATGAATCGATGAGCGCCAGCTGCACGCACAAAAAAGTGTGACCCATTGTCCCGTTCCGTTGATTGACATTTCAACGCACAGCCCAAACCGCTGGTTCTAGAAATTCCAAATTTGGCATGTAGGTTCCCTTGAGGGTGCACTAAGAAAGAATTTTTCAAAATTCACCCTCTAAGGGGTTGAAATGGGGTCCAAAGTTTGTATGGGGAAACAAGATTGACTATTCTATTCGAAACTTCGCAAGAGTATTCCTAACGATAAATGAGTAAACACGTGTTATTCTTATGACATTTTCACGTAAATTTATCGTCCGTAAACGGACTTTATAGACAACCATTTTTTTTTATTAATTGGTAAACCCATGCCATGGTGTGGCAACGACTCCTTACCATTATAGGAGCCCAATTTATACTACTTTTTCTAAGAAACCCTGTCACTGTTGTCTCTTGGCTTACCGGGACAGAATAACAACAAGAAAAAGTTGATTGACCCAGACATCAAATGATTTTTCGTCCAAAAGATTTTCGACAAACCCAAGTGACACTAGTGGCTGTTTTATGTAACAAACTCAACTATCCAATCGAACAATTCCATAAATTAACGATGCTCTGTAATCCGTTTACCTCGCTCATTCTCCATTAAACGCAACATATGTATTCCAAATTACAAACGGATTTACCTCACCGTCTACAATTTACATCGACCAAACCCAAAATGTCCCGTGAAACTGCAAGTCGTTGGCGCATACGACCCTTTGTCATCGACGAACTACGGTTGGCATCTGTTTAGTTCTGCACCTTATTTCCTTGTTATAAGGTTTAAAGTTACCTGTACATGTATTAGCAGGGATAAGCATGTGTAAACATCGTGTACGGTTTGAGTTGGTTACGTTTCAAAAAAATATTATGTTACTCGCACCCAATTAGTAATACGGTGTATTGTAGCAGGAAATAAGGATCTTGTGTCTGTTTTGAGGAATGATGTATTTCATGTCAACATGCTAAAACAATTATTCCTAAAAGCAGTTAAGACATCCCTTTCCTCTATTTCCAAAAGCAGGTCGAGTAATGACGTTGAATTTTAAGACGTCTGTAGCCCTCAATTTTTTTCTCGCTCCCTCGCTAATGTTCGCTCAATATGCTGGGCTCTTTGCCCGCAAACGGACTAACTTGCAAAGTATTAATAAAATAAATCTATTATATTATTGGCAAAATAAACAATTAATTCGCAATATCCAATATTGAAAGAACTGTCAAAACACCAGTTGGAGTTAACAAGCGGTTAGAAAAAAACCGGCCAAGTGCGTGTCGGACCACGCAAAACGAAGGGTTCCGTGCCTATTAAAAAGGTCGTATCGTCACAGAAATTTTACGGCACTTACGTCCTTTTCTTTGAGGAAGGCAGTTTTTCAGCAATATCTCGAAAACCTCTGAACCGATCTTGTTCAAAACAATTTTCTGTGAATGAAATTAATAAGCCCTATGTCCATGAATTTTTCCATATTTTTAAAATATACCGTTCAAATATTAGAGGGGGGGACAGAATTTTAGTGACTTTCGGGGCGATTATCTCCGAGCCTATTCACTTAATCAAAAAAAATGCTAAGAAACCTTATATTTATTTTGAAAGGCCTATCGATTGATGTGCCACACGGGGGGTCACAATGAAAAAAAAAATTTTGACTTTTAGTTTTATGTATCGAGTGCCCTCCTAAAAAATTTTTTTTTTGTCATTTTAATTACAAAACTATGCTAACAAAATGCACCTATCCTCAAAATTTTATTCAAATACACCTTATAGTTTTCGAGTAAAATGCCTGTGACATACGGACAGACGGACAGACGGACATGACGAAACTATAAGGGTTCCTTTTTGCTATTTTGGCTACGGAACCCTAAAAATGGTGTTAATCATTTCACGATAAAAATACTATTTCGTGTTCTTGTTTCCAATTCGTCATAAATTGACAAACATGAGCATGTAGATACTCTCTCTAACTCAGTTAAATACGGCTGTTGTCATTTACCTCAGAGGAAATTAGGTAAAAAATGAATACAACTTTCTGGGTAGTCTACTCTTTAGTTTTACTGTTTCGGGGTTACGTTTCAATGATATTTGATGTTTTATCCAAATCCTTTTTTTTGTCGATCACTTTTTTGTGGACTAAAGGTTTTAAATATTGCCAATAGACTCGTTACGATGGACCGTTTAACTCCATTTCGGCTATAGAGGTATTTTTGTAACACCCTGTAGATAATCCGTCAAAATCACCTGTATCGATACTGTATCGCGATTGGACCGCTGTAAAAATTCGCCGTTTGTAACCGCTCTAATGGTTAAAAACTATTTTTTATACTCGTCGACTTTAATGTTTGAATTAAGACTTCGTACACTAAACTAAAACCACATTTTTTTTTCTATGGAGCTCCCAACTCAACTGAAACAATTGTTATACAACGCTTTAGACAGCTAAAATAAATTCGGCCAATCACTTGGCGCCTTAACTGCACTATGATAAATTTGACCAATGGCACGTCACGTTGGCTACAATACAAACGACATCAACGACGTTGAGCCGGCACCTCTGACTTGCACTTCGTTTCAGCAGGCCTTAGATTTTCATTAGATACCAAGTCTGTATAATTATTTCTGTTGACTCGTATAAAAAGTATTGTATACAATTACACAATTAGCTCTTAAATTCTCGTACCGTACTTAGGCCATTCGGCAAGCCTCGTGGCCTAAACACGGTACTCGACTTTAAGAGCCCTTATTGTGTAGCGATTATAAATAAATAAATAATAAATAAATATAGTGGGACAATTCACACCAATTGATCTAGTCCCAAACTCGGCAAAGCCTGTACTATGGGTACTAGACAACGGATAAACATACTTATATATATAAATACATACTTAAATAGATATTAAACATCCAAGACTCGAGAACAAACATTCATATTCATCATACAAATATCTGCCCCGACCAGGAATCGAACCCGGGACCTCAAGCTTCATAGTCAGGTTCTCTAACCACTAGGCTATTCGGTCGTCATTATATAAAATACTAATTTGGCGTAGTACCTTACCTCAATTTTTTTTCCTCAGACGGCGGTAGTAGGTTCAAGAGTGACGCTCCCCTGCCGAGTGGAGAAGAAGTCGGGACAGCTGCAGTGGACGAAGGATGACTTCGGTCTCGGACTACACCGGGACTTGAGCGGTTACGACAGGTACAAGATGATCGGGAGCGATGAAGAAGGTACGTCCTTCATTTAATTTTTTTTATTTTTCATTTTCTACAGGTAGGCCTTAAACACATTCAGTGCCCAGAATCCTGCCGAATCCTGCTGAATAGCCGATCCCGTGGTTTTCCTCTTATGTAGCGGAAAGCGACTACGGCGTAGGGACGCATACGTGTCGTCACGGGCTGGGAACGGGTTAAGGGTTTTTAGGGTTCCGTATCTCAAAAGGAAAAAAACGGAACTCTTATAGGACTCACTCGTGCGTCTGTCTGTCCGTCTGTCATAGCCGATTTGCTCCGAAACTACTGGACCGATTGAGGTGAAATTTCGTAAACATATGTAAATTAGTGATCCAAAGATGGACGCGTAATGTAAATTAATGAATTCTGAACAAGAGGGCCACTTTTGGGGGATAAACTGGAAAATTAAAAAAAAAAGTTTTGCAAACCGTATTGTGTGACATATCAAATGAAAGGGGTTGTTGTAGGCATCTCAGATATTTTTTTTTTATAATTTTAGCAAAAACAGATTTGAAGTAATTTAGGAAAAAAACGAAAATTGACCATCCCCCCCCCCCTTATCTCCGAAACTACTATGCTTAAAATTCTGAAAAAAAAATGGAAAATAGTTCCATGCCTAAAGATTACAGAAAAACCTATAAGAAGTTTGAGTATTCAAAGTAACGGGAAAATTCTCAATGTTTTACGGAACCCTCACTCAATTTAATTTGCCATTACGGTTTGTGAAGTTTGAAGCAAACCTTTTCATTCCGCGACTGTACTTCTAACATTGACTTGGTCCACACAAAAAGAGGTTGAACATAACAAGAAAACCCCACATTATTAATCAGTTGGTCGATCACGTAACGCATTGTACGCGCGTCGGGTAACATCTAAATGTCAATATTTAAATGAAAAAATGACAGTTGGATCTACCCGACGCGCGTTCAGAACGTTACGTGATTACCCCCCAGATTAGACTGGACCATTGAATGTAGTGAATTCTTGGTCGCAAGTCGCAACCGCAAAGCCAGTCTAACTCTGACCTATAATCACGTATAGCTGCTAGAGGTCGCGGAGTCAGGTTAGACTGGTTTATCTAGTTAATTAGTGGTACTAATTATGGTGTTTGCTCGCAGGGGATTACTCGCTGGACATACGGGATGTGACGCTGGACGATGATGCGAGATATCAGTGCCAAGTCAGTTCGGGGGCGAGAGGTGAGTTTTTTTTAAATAAGAGTCACGTACAGTAAGGGAAATGTATTCACGTACCACCGTAGAACCCTGTCGCAATTGACATGCCGCCGTCACTAAAACTCGAGTGGTATGTCACCTTATTGCGATAGGGTTCTACGGTGGTACGTGAATACATTTCCCTTACTGTAACTACCTAAAAACTTTTTTTTATTTATCATACGAATTGTATTTTTTTGCAAAGGTGACATGACAACAACACACAAATTCGAGCATATTTGATATTCTATCGTTTTATTCATTTCATTGAAAATACAGTACACATTTTGTTTTTAGGGTTCCGTAGCCAAAATGGCAAAAACGGAACCCTTATAGTTTCGTCATGTCCGTCTGTCCGTCTGTCCGTCTGTCCGTCTGTCCGTCTGTCCGTATGTCACAGGCATTTTACTCGAAAACTATAAGGTGTATTTGAATAAAATTTTGAGGATAGGTGTATTTTGTTAGCCGCTACATAGTTTTGTAATTAAAATGACAAAAAAAAATTTTTTTAGGGGTGCACTCCATACATAAAACTAAAAGTCAAATTTTTTTTTTTCATTGTGACCCCCCGTGTGGCACATCAATCGATAGGCCTTTCAAAATAAATATAAGGTTTCCTAGATTTTTTTTTGATTAAGTGAATAGGGTCGGAGATAATCGCCCCGAAAGTCACTAAAATTCTGTCCCCCCCCCTCTAATTTTTGAACCGTGTATTTTAAAAATATGGAAAAATTCATGGACATAGGGCTTATTAATTTCATTCACCGAAAATTGTTTTGAACAAGATCGGTTCAGAGGTTTTCGAGATATTGCTGAAAAACTGCCTTCCTCAAAGAAAAGGACGTAAGTGCCGTAAAATTTCTGTGACGATACGACCTTTTTAATAGGCACGGAACCCTTCGTTTTGCGTGGTCCGACACGCACTTGGCCGGTTTTTTAATCAGAACATTTACGTCTTTAAATGGTGGTCAGTTTTAGTTTTAATGCTAAAGCCAGATATATTTAATCGGTTCTAATTTTTTTTAATACATATTTTATTCCTAATGAAGGTCCCTAGAGAATATAGAATATAAAAAAAACATAAACTTCTTAATATCGTTTTTCTTCACAAAGATACAGAAACTTTTGTGTGCCTTTATGCGTTATAATCTGTCGAATCGGCTATACTCTGTTATTAGATATAGGTAAGTCATATGTAGGAAGATACGGCAATAGAGAGAGAGAGATCTCTCAGGGACCGAAGTCCAGTGAGAGTTGTTTGGATGTTATATTTATGCAACTGATTTAAGAAACTTCGATAGCTTGATGCAGAACGCGTCAGATTTGACAGCTGACAGGAGTGACGCCACATAAGCCCCCTCTTTGAGACGGCGGGGTCAGCGACGACGTATGAAGAGTGCAAGCTTGCCACAGTGCTTAGAATCAGTGTGGCGAGCGAGTGCTCAGAGCCAGGGTGGCGAGCGAGTGCTCAGAACTAGCGTGGCGATCGTGTAGAGAGAGAGAGAGAGAGAGAGAGAGAAGAAGACTGGCTCTTGCTACGAGTTGGGCGTCGGTCAGGATCTTCAAGAATTGTGCTTAATGTCCATTGTCGGAGGTCACCAATGTAGGAGACACGAGAGATTCGATCCTAGAGAAAGTTCTCTCAGGGACCGAAATCTAATGAGAGTTATTTGGATGTTATATTTATGCAACGGATTTAAGAAACTTCGATAGCGCGATGCAGAACACGTCAGATTTGACAGCTGACAGGAGTGACGCCACACATACATCACTAAAATCCCGATGGTTCCCGAAAAGGACCAAAGCGTTCTTACCTCAGTTTTAAAATTAAGTCGTTTAATAGACGATATCCTTATCGCCCTTAGAGCATACTGAGCATACATAACTGGAATAGCCTTATGTCGTATTTGCGTACAAAAATGCGACTCAATTATAATATTGATAATATATTATATTGAAAGCTTGAAGTGGTTGAACGTTTATAATAGTGCTTACAGCAACATGTGGGCATTTTTATGATCAGTGTTCTCTTGCGAGGCGATTTTGTGAAAGACCATTAACCGATTGTAAAATTGTCTTTGTATGATTTTTTGCACAGTGCAAGGTTTTCTACTAAGGGGTAAGTTTCTGAAAGGCTACTCCAGTTATGTATGCTCTAAGTTATCGCCATATTCAACCCCCAACCCTGAAGTTAATTACAGGTTCTGGATAAAATGAAATAAGACATTTTTCCTCCTTTTTCTAATTATCGCACTCAAAGGATCAACGGATTTCTATTTATGTGCGCAGAAATAAAAGAATTTATTGTGCCCTTCTTAAAAAATATATCCGAAAAATCGTAATGTCACAGAGATAGTAGATTTATGGCGAGGGCGGTATAGTGAATCCTGAGTGAAGCGAAAGATTCTACAATAGACTCCTGAGCGTAGCGAGGGATTTAAGTGTATACGCAAGATGGAAACAATTTTGCTACCGAGTGGCACTAATTGCTTTTCACACCTTCTACGAGGAAAACTGTAATGCCTCATTTAAGGGCAACAATGACTCTTTTCTGCATAACAGGATCAGGGAAGAAAACTACTACTTTGATCCCTCATTTGATCCAATTACAGGATCTCACCGGTAATTGCAAAATAGTAATTACACCAACACAGCTCCGTTACGTGTAACTGTAACAAAATAGAAGTGGTTAAGGAACACATGTATCTCGGACTTATAATAGATCACAGGCTCAACTGGGGACCTCATGTGAACTACGTATGCGACAAGCTGATAGCTATCTTCAGTAGATTCTCAATCCTTAAGTATAAAATACCGTACAAAACCCTACGTCTGCTATACCTAGCCCTCGCTGACTCTGTGATCGGCTACGCCATAGGTACCTATGGTAGAACCTTTAAGACTTATATAGAAAAAATATACAACCTACAAATTAGAATACTAAAAACTATTGTCCCAAAAAATATTAAAAAGCGTTATGTAACCGACTATACACAACTATTTAAATATTGTAAACTACTTCCTGTACAAAAAAAGATGAAACTTGCTGTCTTAATTGAAGAATATCACAATGTTGCAAAACTCAAAGTTAAGAAAAGATGTAGTAGATTAAGAAAATTATCATCCCAAAGTCAATTTTGTCTACCTAAATATAATAACATATATGGTGCTCGAAAACACTCACACTTACTGCCTAAAATATTAAATGAATTACCTGAACATGTACAAAACTTATATGTAAAAGGCTGTAAAATAAGAAAAACTCTAAAGAGGCACTTTTTAAAATGTCAAAATTTAAACTATATTCTGTAAATTGTAAAATAAGTTGTATAACTACCTTTAAATTAACTAATATTACAGATCAGTAGTCAAGAACTCCCCATCGGCAAACAAACCTACTAAAGGTTTTGCCAAGATGGGCATTGTAATGAATTGTAATATGTATTTTCTTTTTGTGTTAATCAATAAATTAAAAAAAAAATGACTTAGGCGAACCGGTTCTCACGTCACAGGCATGTCCTAGAGTGAGGACCACTGATTGTTCTACACTGAGCCTTTGTGTTAATACTGTTCTTAAATATTCTAAGTAGTTAATAAGCTAAGTATGGTAAATAAATAAATTGAAATTGAATTAAATGCCGCTGGTAGCTCATGCGAACAAAAGAACAAAAAAAAATATCTTACTAACTTCTCACATCTCTAAACTCTTCTACAGTAAAAATTTGTGAGATATGTCGTAGAGCCAAATCTTTATTTGCTTGTTAAATAATAATCTGCAACTTTGGAATCACAAGTTTACTGCATTTATTTAACTTTTGCGTAACCTAAAACTCAATCACACAATGTATTATGCCCAATATGTTTCTGAAAATTCAGGGCTCTGGCTTGCCAGCACAAAATTACAGGATGTTGAAAATGGCCTGAATGGCTTCGAGAAAAGGATGGTACGGCTGTGCCGTGCGGGTGGCGCAGGACCGGTCATTGTGGCACTCTTTGGGGGATGCCTATGCCCAGCAGTGGACGTCTTTTGGTTGATAAGATGATGATGATGATAACATCACAGCCGTGCTCTTTGTTTTCCTCGACTTAGATATCCTTGCTAAAATGTTACATCGTATCCAATGCGTATGTAAAGGACGCAGAATGCAGGTTCAGACCAAGTATAGCGTATGCTTTTGCCCTTTGCAATATTCAATACTATTGAACTGTCTTACTTGCTTAGCTAGTACCTTTGACAACACCCCTTTGAGTCATTTGGGAGATACAATTCGCAGGATCCAATTGTATGCTGGTGCTAAAATAGACTTGTGTACGAACCGAGCAACGGTTCCGATAGCCAAGTTGGTAACCGCGTATTCCATTATGATTTTTGAACGAAATGGGTCTTCAAAATTGGTGGCGCACAAAAGTTTCGATAAAAAACAAGAAAGTCTTGTTTATTTTTGAACGAAACGAAATTGCACGGATATACGTAGCCATTTAAATGTTGACTTAACGTAATGGCTTCCAAAATTACGAGTATAAAATGGGGTAAAATTTCGTTTTTTAAGTAAAATTAAGCGAATATCTTCGCAGATTTTTCCATGTAATTTGAATCGATCATTTCTTATACAGGATTATTTTGACATGGTTTTATGGATACATGTTTATTTATTTGGTACTAGTAGTTGCGTCTGCGGCTTTGCCCGTGTAGAACTTGTCTACCCTCATTTTATCCCATTGCAAGTTAATATCTACGATAAAAAGTATATCATTATTATAGTAGCTATTTCCTCTTCCCAAACTCAAACTATGTGTATATCAAATTTCATCCAAATCGTTTCAGCAGTTACAGCGACTAAGTTGATACTGTAATACATCTATGGATACCGAATAAAATAAACGAATTTGTATGAAAGAATGGAATTACAATTAGTAGGTATAATAGTAAAACAGCAGTTCATAAAAAAAATTGAAATTGTAAAAAAATACATTTTAATAGTTTCTGTCTTGAGTCTGTAAATTATGATTGCATATTATTCCTTTAGTTTAGATGCAAGAACTGTACTAATTCGACGTTTATTGAACAATGTTGATGAACATAATTTATTCATTTTTGAAAGATATACTTTTATTTTACGATGTGATGTGAAAATGTTTGCTCACGCCATTATATTCCCGTATAGTTCGTTTTAGTTAAAATGACGAAAAAGCACTTAACGTGGGATTTCACAACTTCTTTTTACACTGATATGAAAGGAAAAGATAACAAAGAGACGTCATAAAACTGACCGAAGTGTGGCACGTGTACTGCGTAACGTTCCGAACGCGCGTTTGACAGTTAAATCTCAATCTAACTGTCATTTTTCCATATAAAATTGACGTTAAAATCTTAGAGACGTTCGTAAGAAAAGTTACGTGATCGACCCACTGGAGTAGCTACCGTTTATTCTATTGTTTATGCTTAATTTTTTTACAACGCTACTTGAAGATAACAATCAACCAATAGATGTCGGTAACGGTTACTTTTAAGTACTGCTGGTCATCTAAACATAAACAAACTATATCTACAATGCAATCATTTCCTTGATAAAACACGTATGAGAGCAGACCAAATAATCATTCAATAAGATAATTACAACACATAGAACGGCTGTTAAAGATCGACCAACTTGGTGAAACTAGTTCTAACTGTTCTAAGCACCGACACTCAACAACTCAACAAGTTCGGAACCATCTTAAACAGCTTTGATGCCTCAAACATGCTCTGATGAGTTGTACAGTCGACGCCAAAATACGTTTACACTTTTGCACCTTATTCCATTGCAATAAGGCGAATAGTGTAAACGAATTTTTGGCGTTGACCGTACGAGCTAAATTGAAGAAACTGTTGCATGCTGCAGAAATTGTGCGGATGATTTCAATCCATACTAACTGCTTGTCTGTTACTTATTAGGGTTCCGTACGTCGAAAGGAAAAAACAGAACCCTTATAGGATCACTTTGTTGTCCGTCCGTCCGTCCGTCTGTCAAGACCCTTTTTCTCAGGAACGCGTGGATCGAGCTAAAATTTATATTAAATACTCAGGTCTACTGTCCAATAGAGCTGTGAAAAGATCAAACTTCTAAGCCAACGCAATCAAAAGATACAGCCGTTTATGCCGCAAATTTTCGAAACTCGCAAGGGAATCAAAACCTACAGGGTACTTCTCGTGAACTCAGAATCTTGAAATTTGGTACGAAGCAACATCTGATAGCACAGATAAAGGAAAAATTGCGAAAACCGTTAATTTTTAGTTACATCATATAATAAAAATATTTTTACTTAGCGCTGCGCGAGTCCTACTCGTACTTGGCCGGTTTTTTTTGCTTAAACCGCTTAATTTCAATTGGGATGAAATTTGGATTGGATATAGTTTGAATCCCGGGAAAAGAAATAGGTGAAATGGAAAAATTAATGAATATCAAAGCCAAAAATAGTGCAGACGTAATGAATAATGATTTTCCATCGGGCAAACTCGGGAATACGATTAGTCCAAAGTGTATCAAGTAACGTAGAGTTTTGACATCAGTATTGAGTTTAGATTCTAGTGTTCTTCTTTATCGTTATGAATTAAGGTTTAATGTGTCAAGTATTGGAGCAGCCATGCACTATGACGTGTGCCTTTCTGATGTTATAAAGAGCTAAAGTTTGTAGTATCCACGCAACTGGCAATTCAAACTCAAACTCAAAACTCAAAATGATCTTTATTCAAGTACCTAGGCCTAGTAACAAGCACTTTCAAATCTTTGGTTAATTTTTTAGAGTAATTTTTAACATAAAGAATAAAATGTATATGATATAAAAATTGTATAAAAAATACTAGCAGAATGTTTCTACAAAAACAATCTAATGTCAAAAAACAAAATATTACGAAAATAATAGATTAAAAATTCAGTTAAAATTAGTTCCATGGAGTTTTATCATTCATGTAGTCTTGTGTGTTATAATAAGCTTTCAAGATAAGTTTACGCTTCACATAGTTCTTGAATTTATTAATAGATAACTCAGTTAAGTATCCTGGAAGTTTGTTATAAAACCTTACACAATTACCCATGAATGATTTTTGATTTTTTTGGAGCTGAGTGGTGGGCACCGCGAGCTTATGCTTATTTCTAGTATTAATATTATGTATATCACAGTTTTTCCTAAAATTGACAATGTTTTTATGTACATACAAAAGGTTTTCATAGATATATTGACAATGTAATGTCATTATATTAATATTTTTACACTTATCTCTAAGTGAGTCTCTATGGTTCAATTTATATTATATCGCCCGAATAGACCGTTTCTGCAAAACAAAAATCGAATGAATCTCTGATTCTCTGAATTCTCAATTTATTCACCATCTCAATGATACGTCGCGGGAAAAATATTGTCCTTCCTATGTATCGCAGGAAAAGCCACGGGACCATAGTGTTTTAATAAAAAAAAACACGTTCAAACTTGTATCCAGCAAGCTGAGTTAACCATTTCTGTTTACGACGGAGCAAACCTATACAACTTAAAAAGAAATACTTCCCGTACACAAGCCACGATTGTTTCTGTTCTTGAGCCCCGCCTCGCGAAATTGTGTTTGCCTTTAATAAATTGAAAATCTTTCTGTTCACAAGGCCTCGAGCCATTTTTTCCCCCTTTTGCCTTTTTTACGTCCGTACTACGAGTTTCTTGTGTTTTTAATTTGTTTAAAATATTTCCATTAGGATTTTCTGTTTAATTTACCTTGGTCCTTTTATATCTCTAAATTAATTGAACGTGATCTTAGACATACGTACTGGATATTTTATTTACAATTTATCCGTATTGGTTCTTTCAGCGATTGGATGATTTCAAATAATCCTGTTTTGCGACAAGTTTTCAGTACTTAGAATCCTTTTTGAAATTTATTTTTAATAACTTTAATATGGTGTATCTGTGGCATTGTAGATTCTATCTCAAACGGATAAACAGATTTAAGTGCATCGTTTTTAAATAAAGTTTTATGTATCGAGATGGTTGTAGCTATTTATGTTGCTTTAAATGCAGAAAAAAGAGACAAAAATATTAAACGTGCTCCTTTACCAATTTGTATTCTTCGTACTGCCTCGAATTTTATTCCCAATTCCTAGAGTTTCCAGATCCTATCGCGAATCTAAGTAATTCTAACTGTCAAACACGAAATAGGGAAATCATCAAATAATTTCCTCGATTTAAGATAAGTTAAACATCGTTAATCTGAATAGCTATTCAAGCATCGCGTCACAATGTCCCCTTTACCGTATCCCTGACCCATTCAAGTAAATTAATTATACTGGATATCGTGACATTTATGCGAATTCTTAATAAGCCGTCTTGGAAATTTTGCTCCGCTTCGATCCTTTTGGCCTCTACTGAATCGTGCCCTATTCAAATGCAAACGAAAATGTCGGTGAAATTAATTTACATAGCTCTTTGTGCTGTGGGTTAGGTACCTTTTGATAAATTCGCCTTCTATTTGAATGTCTCTGTTAGAATATTCTTAACGCTACAGTCGGCTCTTATGGCCCCATTCGGCTTTTGTTTCGAGATTTAGGGTTAACTTTGTATTTCTTAAGTAATCGACGGTGCCGCGTAGCTACATTTTCTTTGATCGTTATCCCTAAGCCGTTAAGTAAATTTGATCTTGTTTTAAGTAAAACGGTTGAATGTTTCGAGAAAATTTGACTTTACGGGAGGTATTGAAAGGGATTACCGAGGAACAATGAAAGAAGTTTCTTAAGTAGCTCCTCGATTTAGGTTACCTTTTGACTTTAAACAAAGTGATCATCCACTTTTAAATCCTATAATTCTTCTTCGTGTATAGTTTGCCATTGCCACGCTTATTATATTGAAACAAGAACATGAATTCAATGTCGTCTAAAATATGAATTTATAAACAATTTATTTGAATAGATACATAGGTATTGTGAATAAGCTAGAAGGAAAAATACGCATAAAAAAGCTAAATCATACTGAAAAAGACATTTTTCTAAAAGAAAAATGAACAATTTACATGAGGCTAATAAAAGAGAAACTTTTATTAGCCTTTTTTATCAACCAGAGAGTACAATGGACAACTGGCTTGCGGCAAAATTGTACAACTTTGCACTATTTAACTTGCAAACTTTGTTTGAAACAGAAAGTTTGCTCCATAGGAAACTATCTGACGGAACTTGCGACTTTCATTGTCTTTATACCCTCATTCCCCTCTTTGGATTATTAAATTGTGTTCAGATCTCAAGTTGCCGAGACAACCGAAATACACCGCGAAGTTGACTTATTGAATTAAACTAGGTTTATTACGCAAGTTATTAAGTAGGACAAAAGACTTGTGTATTTCCTTATAACTTGGTGCTTTGATTAAAGATTGAAAGTTAATTTTACGAGTTGACAGGAAGCCAAATTCATAAATTAAATGAGAGACTTTTTGATTACTGAATGTAATAACGGAAATCTTGCTCAAATTAATAGCTTAAGAAGCCACATAATAAACAGAATCATTATTATTTAATGAAATAAAAAGCTTCGCTAAACGAGAACTCAAACTGTTATAAATAAATTGCTAAACCATATAATAACTTACCGTTTTTGGTTGCTGACTACACTATTCTATAATTATACTGACCACCAATTAGACGTACAACCTTAAATTAGGTTACAAATACACCAACACACCTACATAAATGAGAATAAATTCCAAAAGGTCTTACTTTTATCTGACGCTCATTTTATAAAACTGCCTTAAATATTCACTCATAAGATTCGTTTTCCAAGTACGGCAAAATGGACATAGGCGCTTTTGGAAATCACTGCTCAAATTAAAATGGTTTGTACAGGGGAGCCGGCTATTAGGTCACGGTACGCCCGCCTGACAGTCCTCGTGCCACCCGAACCGCCAAGAATCCTGCAAGGCAACTTCTACTCTACGACCGAGGACAGAAACATTGTTTTGGAATGCGAGTCCGTCGGAGGAAAGCCCCCAGCTGAGGTGAGGATTGAAAAATTCTGGATTGGCTTACCTTGATGACATTTTTGTTGGTTCTAAATGAAATTCCAAGCAATGCTTCAGGTGAAATTGGGTTGTTTGGGGAATGTATGCCGATTTTTAGGTAGTTTTAGCGAGCCTCTGTATATAGATAGAGGTTCGAATTAAAAATATGAATAGGCTTTCACGGCTTACAGTCAAAAATTGTTCTGGTTCGGGATTTGAAACATTCATTGCAAGTTTCTTTAAATGTGTTTTTATTTTAATAATCATTAGAAATGCTCAATTGAATAATATTGATTCTTTTACTGAATTAATCTACCACAAACATCTAACTGAAAAAAGCAATCCATCGAGACATATTGATTGTACATTACTTAAGACATAAATAATAAAGCGGCCATTTCAATTTATTAATGCCAATCCTATTAACATAGTAATCAATAAAACGGCCTACTAAACAAAATTAGCTAATGATCAGAACGTACCCCGAGTCCGTAGTCCCATTAAATGATTGTACCTACTAATTACATTATAAGAAAGACAGAGCGATGAACCGATACTATCTACTTTGCTTTGAATAACCCTTAAAGTTTTATTCTATTTAAATTCCACAATCTCCTCAACTTCATTTTGATAAGCCAAGTATAAAAAGTTTTCTTCATCTTCAATTTATTTTTCATTATTATCGTTCGCTTCAGATAATCCAGTCGAAATCGTGAAAGCAATTTTGTTTTCATACATGTCAATTTCACTTAAAACTTCGTCATTTGAACCCTCTGAAACAGTCAATTTAAACCTACCGTTATAAATCTTTGTACAGGATGTCCCAGAGGCCCCCTAAGCTACGCTACATCGTTTTCAATTTTAAGTCCTAATTGTATGAAGTCTCATGGGTCGCGTACCTATTCACTTAACCGGATTAAATAAATAGAATTCGTTGACACCAGTATAAAGTAAATTGGACGTTTATGTAAACAGGCGGTATTTCTTTGAAGTGTGCCAAAAGCTTTCGCTTATCTCCCATAGGCAAATATGTCAAGGGTATTTTGTGAGAAGGAATCTTTATCCAATGATTACATTCCCATGTTTTGGCTGGTCAAAGTGCGTCGTGTTTTTCCTTTTAAATTGTTTTTTTAAGCATCCCGTGAGAATTCGTTACGTATGTGAGCCAAATTTAACATTTTTGCTTCAACATATGAAGTTCTCAGAAAGAGTACCTATGTTTCAAGTACTTCCATATCAACTCTTGACTTTTTTTGATATCAATGAAAATCTGCTACTTCATTCTTGAAATAAGAAAGGCATGCCCTTATCTATGTATATCCTCATAACGTGAAAAAGCCTACAGGGTCTTTTTAGTTTCAATGGAATTTAAACCTTTGTTCTTCCGCCTTAAAATCAGATGCTTTCTTTTTAACCCCCGACGCAAAAATAGGGATGCTGTGTGTCTTTATGTTTGTCTGTGGCATCGCAGCTCCAAAACGAATGAACCGATTTTATTGCGGTTGTTTTGTCCGAAAGTTGACGTGATCGCGATGGTTCTTAGCTACGTTTCAACAAAATCAGTTCAGCCGCTTTTGAAATATTGAACTTTACTATACTCATTTAGTGA
The DNA here is from genome assembly GCA_932294315.1 of Epinotia nisella. NCBI lineage: Eukaryota > Metazoa > Arthropoda > Insecta > Lepidoptera > Tortricidae > Epinotia > Epinotia nisella. The sequence goes on along the minus strand of OW028696.1, from coordinate 10,100,493 downwards.
AATTTTAATAATGATCTTTTAAATAAATATGTTAGACATTATTATTCAGCGACAATGTATATTGGATTTAACCCATGAAACGATTATGTCAATTGATTGAAAAACCAAGAGACTAAAATTATTGCCTTTTACAACTTCGTACAGTATAGACTATCTTTATTCTTGTAGTTCATAAGATCATGTAATATATAATTTCTGTTTGCAGATAACCTGGGTGGACAGCAACGCTGGCGTCTTAACCCAAGGCGTAACATATACAGTGGAGCCTTTGTCCGACGGCCAACGATTCACAGCCAGGTGAGTTTGCTTTAACATTGTCTAACAAAAGGGTCCTTAGGGCAATTATTAATTCGTGATACAAAAGCGACCACAAATGCCCCTTGAATGCTCTGATTGCCTAGTGGTAGTAGGAGGTTTCTGTTTAGTAAATCATGAATTTACGTAGTACCCCTTAATTTAGGCAGTTTGGTTACAGTATACTGATGACAAGTAATATGCTGTAGATCTCAATTTAATTCAATAAATCATCATCGTCATCATCATCATCATATCATTCGAATGACATCCACTGCTGGACATAGGCCTCCCCCAAAAGGTGCCAAAGTGACCGGTCCATTCAATGAATCAATAAAAGTCAATTCTCGATTAAATAAAATTAATAGTATTTAAATGGTAAAAACAGCAAAAAAAGTACGAATTCGTCTGAACTCATGTCCCAATTCCAGATTTAGATACCTTAGGAGCAAAGAGAACCAAATACCTACCCGATTAATTTATAGACATAAAAAGCAATGAAGATAATTTACACAAGACTAATAATTCGAAACTGACTTATGTATTTTTTTTTCTAAACCGCCTCGTTACTAAATAATTACCCGTCAGTATAATGTTTTTACCTAAAATGCAAAACGTCTTTAATATTGACTCTAAGCTAAATTAGAATCCAAATTAATGCAGATTTTGCACCCACTTAATTTATAATCTACCTTCATTAGAGTTGCTTCGGCATGGAGCAAAACAGCGTTTCGCTCTTCCTTTGCATTAACTACTGTTTTAACTAAAGCATCATAAATTTCACATCATGATATTTTGATGAGATATTAAACGGTCTACGGACTTTTTGTTTACTTTTTGACCTTGTTCGTTTTTGTTGTTTTTGTATTTGTTTTGTGAACTTTGTTGTTTTTCTTCTACCACAATTTATATCCATTTATATGTTGAATATTTTAAGTTTACTGTTGATATTTTTGTAGGACATTTAGTTTTAGCATTTACATCATCATCCTCCTAGCGTTATACCCGATTGTAATAGTATTTACGTCGTGACATAATAAAAGTATGACGTAAATTGCCCACTATACAGTTATAGGGAATTTATCAGAAACTTCTTCGAGACCCGGCTTAAAAAAAGAAAAAAAAAACTACAAAAATCCCGTATAACAGAAAACAATGTACATTTTTTTCCCTTACAGATCAGTAATCAAGATGTCACCAAAGCAAGAACATCATAACCAGACGTTTACCTGTCAAGCTCAAAATACCGCCGACAGAGCGTACAGAGCTGCTAGCATTCAAATCGAGGTAAGTCGAACGCAATTTTTAGGTCACACAGGGCAATAAAAGGCACACGATTTTAAAAGGTCGACAAATGCAAGTTCCTTGGAGGCGTTTATAGGCTACGGTAACGCTTACTATCAGGCGGGCTTTGTTTCCTTGTTTGCCACTGACGTGGGTTAAAAGAAGCGGCAGTCACCGGCCTTCTAAAATCCTACTTAGCTAGGGGCTCATGTAAAATTTTGTACTTATCACGGGCGGTAGCAAAAAAGACTCGTATCGCACTTTTATTTCATTGTCAAATACCCTGTGATCTACTTTCTTTGTATTGCCGCCCTTGGTGAGTAACTTACCATTCTTTGTAAAATAGTAAATCCGAGCCGGCAAATTGATTGTTCTAGCCACTAAAACCTTGCGCTTGTAAAAATGACTTCTGAAGTCATGCAAAAATTGAAGAAAATATTATATGAAACATTACGAAAAAGTCACTAACGGGTGATTTTTCAGACGTAGCATAAAGTAAGTGCTTCGGACTGTACATTGTTACGATATGCCTTGCCAAGTCTGCTAATTTTCTAAGAAGAAAATTTAATCAGAGGTTAGAAACGGCGATTCTCTACTACTTTAATTTGACGAAAATGTATGTATGGATAATACGGAATTGCTGATTTTGCCTGTCATTGGCCCCGCAAGCAAAAATAATAAGAGGAGAAATGTTTAAGTCAGTTATCTCAAGTCACATTCAGTTTAGATTAGGTACCTACGTCATTAACGTCACGTCATCAATTCGATGGCCAATACAAATTTTCGTCCTTATTCACAAATAAAGAAAATATAAACTTTATTGCCATAATCGCCAATTGTACTTTTATTTGTATATTTGTGCAATAAAGTTTAAAAAAATAAATAAATAAATCTTAACTCTTAGAGCATACATAACTGGAGTAGCCTTTCACTAACTTACCCCTCTGTAAAAAACCTTGCAAAATATGCAAAAAATCATAGAAAGACAACACAATCGATCACAAAATCACCTCGCAATCAATCAGCTTAGTTTTCATTTCAGCTAACTGCTCAGGTTGTTACTTTTTTTATGTGGCATTGCTATGTGCGGTTTTTATGCGGGTCAAAGTAACCCGAGTGTACGGTACCTACATTCAGGTAATTCCAAAAATATCTTGACCTTTTTGCTAACAATAACTTTCTTTTCTATTCTTACTTGTGACGGAAATAAAGGTTGCTTAGATCCAATTAAGTTGTCTTGTGCCACCTACGCTATTCCGTTCTCCATATTTAGCTTAATTTGACGCACAACCAGAGGCTCTCGTACATATGAACAACTTACTTGGATTATTATTCCACGTATATAGTCATTTATTCAAGCCTGAACCAAAAATTACATAATATCTAATTAAGTACACCAGGAGAAATGTCCAAATTGGTTTTCCTGGAGAAAGTTTTTAGTATATTAGTACTACAAAAAAAAAATCGACGCAAAATAACAAAATACACAAAATATAAAATAAAACCTCGTAAATGTTGTATTCCTCTACTGTCTCCCTGTAATCTCTGTGTTATCTTTTTTAACTGATCTACATATTATCTGTGTGAGATATGCAACAAACAGTATTTGTATTGTAATTTATAAATTAAAAAAAAAACACTAAAAAAGAGAAAAGTATAGGTGGAAAATAGTGTTATGGGGTGAACGGTTTAGTTACCAAGTTGAGGCATATCGTGATTTGTGTTGTGGACTACTTTGACGTACGTCATGTAATCTTGACAGTTAGTAGACACCGTATTCGTAATTAATAGCATAGCTTGAAAATTCTTTCTTAATGTAACTAACAATATATGGAATTTGAATAGGTTCGGGGATCAGTTTCACAGATTTGTCTTACGAAGCAAATGTGCCTCGAAAATTCTCGGTGCACAATTTATGCAAGCGAGACTATACCTTAATTAAACACCAGACATTGCATCCCTGATCCTTAATTGTGTAAAGGAGTTTGCAGACGCAACACTAAATACGTTGCCCTCATCACTCGTCTTCTCAACTAGATCGTTCCCACATTGATTCACGTTCAGCTAATACGGTATTTGGATAGGTTTTAACACTGACTGTGTACTTAACGTATTATCATGATCAGAATCGGTACTGTTACCTTTTAGATGTACTGCTTGTATTTCATAATCTAACGCTTGTTTTTTGACCTCAATATCAGAACTCATTTATGGTGTGTAAGTAGGGTACTACTGCCTACTCAAAACATATATTCTGAAAATAGGTGACGAAGGACACTTTATCAATATTTTTGATCATTTTGTCCGTGAATGCATTTTCCATCTCGATACTTGAAAAACAAGACCCTCTTAGAAAAATTATTTGATGTAAATTTGATTTAAAAGTAACAGTTCCACACAAACTTTAGATAACCTTTAAAAAATGCAAAACCATAGCGGATTGTTAACGTTCTTTTACATTATGTTACGTTTTTTGGGACTGATACTTTATTAAATCAAATTAACTTAAAAGTATTTTTCTGACAGAATTACTAAATTTACTTAATATTATAATTTGAAAAGCTTATTAACGTAATTTGAAATACTAACTTATTTACAAAGATCACCGTTGGAATTGTAATAAATATTGTCAAAGGGAAACCTGGTATAATGTTGATAAATATTCAAACTTCTCTTCAAAGAATATTTTAAATCTTTGGACCCTAAAATGAGATAAAGGTATATTCATTCATGAAACTTTGATTCTAAATCTGATTTATGAGATACCTTGTGTTTTGACGGAATAAGTAAATTTGTAGATTTAATTTAGATTTGTCCCATGTGAATAAATTTGCTGTCAAATAAAAATCTTAAGTATTTTTTCTAGAGCCATCTTTACCGTATTTATTTTTATTGACTTTGTCTTTGTGTATTCAGTTAAATCTTCTTAAAGTTCGTTATTGACCAAATATTATCATGCTATAATTTTGTAAGTGTTGTATACAGTCGAGTTCTTCAATATATGTGCAGACAACCTTAAACATCTGTACACCATCTTTATTGTTACTGACATAATAGGAGTGTGTAGGTATTTTTGAAAGGTAAATAATAATAATTTTTGAGGACAATCTTACACAAATCAGCCTAGTCCCAAACTAAGCAAAGCTTTTACTATGGGTACAAGACGACGATTAACATACTTATGTACATAAATAAATACTTAAATACATAGAAAACATCCATGACTCAGACAAATGTAGAACATGTTTAAGATGAACCCAAACTACTTAACATAGACAAACGGGTTCACAAAACATTAACGTACTTTACACTGGCTACCAACTCCCGACCTTAACAGCAAAAAGTGCAGAAAACAGTAAACATACAGAATGTTTTGCCTCCACTCCGTATTCCGCCCTCGTGCCTTGCCTTTTCTTGCCGAGTTTTTTCCACCCGTACAAAAATGGAGTTATGAAAAATGTAGGACGCTCCATTAAAAATGTTGACTGCTAAGAAAATTCTCACGATTAGTAAATGCCAAAGTGTATCTTGATATTGTAAAAAGTATTTAAATTAAAGCTGATAATGATCAAGATTGTTTCCTTGACGATGACGACGCTAGCTGATTAAGTAAATGATACCTTTATTTAGATACTTACGACTAAGATTGTTTCGAACACCTGGACATAAAATGGCCATTACCCTCGCCTTTAGCTCAGGCGTCAAATACCCGAGACCTAAGACATTCTTTTGTTGACCCTTAGTGAGTAATATACTATTATGTACCACCGGTACTTTGAAGTGTTGGCAGTAATAGGTTATGCACCATTATGAAACAGTCTTATAAGTTTTTTTTAACGTAACAATATTTCATGTTCACTTCATAGGTATTTCTTATTATTATGGATAGTTTGCGTGTGGTCTTTTAACAATTTAAACGCGATATTTTATGACTTTGCTAGAACTAATTAAAAACTTTTATAATGGGTCCGGAAATCCTTTTAGCCCACATCCTGGGTTTGTTTACGAGTGACTTTTGGCAAGCAAAGGATTATTTACAGACTCTGTTTGCTTAAGGAGAAACAGTTGTACAAGCAGATGGTTTTACAAATGTAAACATTGAAGTTAGTGAACAAGCATAAAAAGTTAAAAAAAATGTGTAGGTAACAGAAAAAAAAAACTTTTTTTACAAAAAGTAGACTAATGTTACCTGGAGAATAATTTCGAATCGATTGACTCCCTCTTTATCAAAATGCTAAATACATTTCCCTTCATTTCAGTTCTGCCGTAGTGTGGCAAAAAAGACTGCATACAAAAATGTGACGATCTAGAATGACACTTTTTTTCATATATGAGGAATTTTGAGGATCGATACATCGATAGTATCAACGATTCTGAATAAGAACGATTCTAAAAAATAGTTAATGTGCTTTTTTTTGACAAAAGCTCAGTAATGCATAGATAGACATTAAACCAAATACTCAAAGTCAAAGTGATTTATTCTTCAATTTAGGCATATTACATGCACCTGTGCACCTACAATACTATGTATTGGAATAGCAATATCACTAGGTGACTAGTATTAATAATTGTTTAAGAAATATCTTACATAACAATGATGTTACTTGCGCACTACACAACGGTTGCAAACAAAGGTTATTGCTGAGTTGATAGATACAATTTAATGTGTAGGATCAAAGTTTGTCACGTGAGGGATATTTTTTTTGTATGTACAATTTTTTTTTCAATAAAAGTTTAGCATATAAAAATCAAAATGCAACAAAACAACCGTTTTCTAGAGAAAAATAGGACCTGGATAGTCCAGTAAAGTGGACTAAAGTGGACAACATTTTTGCACTTAATTAATTACAAACACAACTTAATACTCAATATTTCACAATATTTGCTTCCTCCAAAATTCCTACTTCCTGGTTGAGGCAATCATAAGACACCCCGATACTGAGGTCTTATAAAATATTGAGATAGAATTCGATGCGAACCCGGGGTCAACATCATTGAACTTTAATCCGAGTAGATAGAATACAAAATCGACTGCACACATTAATACTTTGAATGAATAGAATGGAGAACTTTAAGACAAGGATATATGGTTGAATATTGAACGCTTTTTTGAGTTTGAAGAACTGTAAACATACTCGTTGAATTTGCTGCATGTGATGAAAATTTCTTTTCCTTTTTTTACTTTCTATGAAAAACTGGGGTTATGAGATGATATATTCAAGTTTATTTGTTGGTTTGCTTCCGATATGCGATTTATAATAAAGAAAATTGGAATTTATTTAGGATACGCGTGGACAAATAGATATTTTATTTACAGAGGCTAGATTTATGCTATATATGTCAAACCGGTGGCATAATATTTGTACTTCACAAAAAGTATTTTTTTTCCTTTTTCTCTCGGAGTTATTGTATGTTTTATGAGTACTGTTGATTTTGATAAAATAGAATATGATTTTGTTCTCTATGTAATATTAATATACAATATATTGCAGTTGTTAAAGTCAACACTTTTATTTGCTAATAGTTATTAATAGCATTTATGACTATGAATAAGTAGAAAGAGACCCATTATTTTAATTCCTAAGAAAACATTAAAATGTGAACTTTTTAATTGTTTTGCAAATCACGTTATTTTCCGAACCATCGTTAGGACGAACTGCCATTTCCACGTTTCTAAAAATGATACTTCATTCGACATGCCCTAACGCGCGTTCAAAAAGTTACGCGGTTAGCCTACAGGACTTCAAGTCGATCGCCAGCATATGTTTTTAACCCTATATTTACAAAGGGACACTTCGTATTATGATTTATGTTTCAATAAAATAGAGTGTTGGTAATAAATTTCACTCGAGTTGCCAATGCGGGGTAGTTTTATTATCTATATGTATATTTATTTTGTGTCCGTGGGTGGTCCTGACATTGGAACGTCTGTATATTCTGAAACATTGCAATACGTTAGGTACTTGTTTTTGCTGCAAACAATACCATTCAAAGATATATGCGTGTCAATGTATCTGAAAACAGCTCGTGACACTACTGGCTATTATGCTCACACAATAAAGATGCATTTTGACCGCACAGTGGCAGTAAGAAAACCTTGCCTTCGGTTCGGGCGTCAATTATCTTCGATCTGAGACATTCTTTGTTTACCTTCCCAGGTAATGGTAATGGTAATGTACTATTTCTGCCCACTAATTAAGCGAATATGATAATATTTCTCATTAGGAGAATGAATCACTAGGATACATGATTTGAAATTAAATCCACGGGTGGTGATAGAAGTCTCAGGCAGCATGGTTGTGAAAATATTCCTGCTTTCTTCATTTTACCACCCTAGGTGTGTACGAAAAGCGTAAAAAATATCGGTGCGGATTAAGTTGTTGTATTCTTTATGTGAAACATAAAAATCGTGTAAAAATCCGTTATTGTATTTTTTTGTATGTTTTGATGTTGTTTTTTTAGTAATAAGGTCAAGCTTTCGCGGTGCTACGATAGGTGAGGGATAAACTTTTGTCAAATAAACTGCCAACGGAACGAATTATTAGATTATTTAGAAGGAATAATCAGTGAGTGACGATATGAGAGAAAGGAAGTGAGTGATGAGATGATGGTTGACAGAGAAGTATTGAAGAAAAATACATGCCGCGCCGACTCCAAGTAAATGGCATACGGGCAAGGAAATTATGAATCAGGACATTAGAAGTTTTCTCCAAGGTATTTTTTTTAACGTAATTGTCATGCGTTGGCAATAAATCGTGGGTAAAAACAGACTTGTGGTCAACTTTAAAATATGTATTGAATTTTAAGTCATTTATCAGATTAAAATTCAAAAATATAAAGAGATTTCTAAACGGTAGTGTGCAGTCAGGGGTAATAATAATATACGTACATAAATAAAAACATAAATATCATAAAGCCGTGTACAGATATTTACTTCCCTATTTTATTATTATTTTATTTATTTCAGTAAAGCACTTTACAATGACTTAAAACTAAATACAACGTCCCACAAAACTGTTTGCACAGTTTGACTGTGGGATCCATGAGTCTATATAATTTGAGAAAGTCTTAAATGATAATGAGTCTATATAAAGTGGTAAAGTTCTAATCAGTCTATATAATTAGTTAAGTCTTAAGAAGTAAGAACAGCGTTAAATGATGTTGTATAAAGTGGATAGGTAACTAGATATAAGATATTAGGTATTTAAGTATTTAAATACTGTCGAGATAGTGTTTCAACAGGGCTCTTTTAAATTATTTTTGTTTTTCTCTTGTCATAAAGCCGCAGGTAAGGCGTTAAGCAAGTATGGTAAGCGTTTTTCGATGAGCCTATCCCCGTAGTAATTGCTTACTCTGAGAACGGCAAACTTACCTGCAGCACGGATCTGATGCCATATGTTTGGCTCATTTGAGATAAGTTACTTTATTGATTATGTACGTATATTATTACCCCTGACTGTATGCAGGTAACAAAACATACATACATACATACACTCCAAGCTTTTTAATCGAAACCGCGCGTCATAAAATAACGTTATTGACAAAGCGGACGGCATAAAGCGTTATGGCATCAATGGTGATAAAAATTACTGTCGGCCAAAAGACTGTTAAACGGAAATTACTATTCCACACACGGAGATAGAGAGGAGGATGATGGCTTGGGGAAACGAGGGTAAAAGGTTAGGGGGAGAAAATATTGCTTTGTTTTGTTTTCGTGCTCATTTGTTTTTTTATATCAGTAAAGTTGCTTTCCAATGTGTAATTTGGAAGGCAATTATAATTCTTGATTAATTTCACTCTTGTGTTAATTTTATAGGTGTTTAGTAATGTAATTAATTTGAAAAAAAAACTGTATCAATAATAATGCAATGACAGACATAATACAAAATATAACTTTCTGAACTGAGTTTCTTATTTTGATCTCTCGTCGTACACAAAAAATGCACGTTTTGTTTATTGCGAGCACACAAACAATTATAAAAATAATATTCGGCGGAAATATTTAATACTTAACTAAGTTTAAAGTTTCAACATATTTCACCTTCGCAACGACGTCTTAAGTGTAAAAAATGCATTTTCTCAATGCAAAACTTTTTACACCACAAAAAGTTTAACACTAATAACTTGGTGAAAACTTCATAACGTCCTGAGACACCTGTGACGTAAAACAGTTGCCAGAAACTGAGCTGCACTAAAACGTTATTTAAGAGTTTAAAATGTCTTCGTTTGTATAGCTTCAAACTAATTTATTCAGGCATTGAGTACACGAGTGGAAGATTCTAGGTTTGTGTAAAGTTTGTAGTGTTAATTACGAGGAATATTCATTATTATAGAAAAATTGCAGGTAAAAATATCATAACTATTGTAATTAGCCTATGTCCTACTCTTAGGCACATACCTCGTTCCAAATGCGAATTGGTTATAGTTAGTTACGCTGCTTCAGGACTTCAGTTACACGTTAGCCTTGAAAGTCCCGTGCTTGTACAGGCACAAATTAACGATAGTAAGTCTAACCTGACGTTTGAACTGCATAAACAAGGATAACTGCCGAATGTACTTCACTGAGTACTTTAAAAAAAATTGAATATAATCATCTCGGGCTAAAGCATTATTCTTAGTTTTATACTTCGTGTAGTACATTGGGCGAGGTTAGAATTTCTTGGAAAATGTCTATGAGCCAAGTTATGCTGAAAAAGACTCAGTATATTCTTTTGTCCTCCATGACATGAGGCATTTGTCGCTGAATGTTTTTTTTTTTTAATTTCGTATTCGATGGTTTGAAACGATCATGAGGCAATTAATAGTTGACATATGTAGTAAGGTTAAACAAATAATTTCAACCTGGCACTGATTCCAGTATATCCACTTCCAATCTATAGGTTCTTATTCGAACCCTGATTTCATTAAATTTACCTCCTAGATATTGGTCCGGGCTATCATAATGTATAACTGCATGCCATATCCAGTAATCCTATTCATGTCGGTCGTTACCAAAAAAAAGGACGGTATCTTTATCATGTATTTTTCGGGTACTGTAAAATAACAACCCCTTTACTGGCAACCCAATTACTTTTTATGATCAGATGGTCAACGATATTGCCATGGTCGCCATTCGTACTATGCCGTTGTGACCGTATTTTTATCTGTTTTTATATAAAACGTCTTAATAGAGAATATAAATAGCAATTGGGTTTGAGTTATGGCTTTTTATTGGGGTTTAATGTTATTAGTTTTGTTGTGTGGATATAATTTTTACGGAATATTCGGTTATAACTTAAACTTGTCTAGGAATATGATGATATTTAAAGAAAATATTGATGTCAACTACGATCACTATTTTTAAATGCCAATGTAAGCAAGTGTATTATGGTTAACTTGATTATGATTATGTTTATTGCGTTAGAGTTCTAAAACTGATGAAACATTTTTTATTTTTTGGTTTTTTTTTTCTTTAAATTTGCTTTTATTTGTTTGAATAGGACCACTTGTAAAAAATATAATGTGTCAAATTTTTTTTTTAGCGATTTACGACTATCAACTTTTTTTAAAATTTAATACAAATTATGATTTTTGCCCACAGGTAAAATATGCCCCAAAAGTGCAGCTAAGAATAAAGACGGGGGCAAAAAGGATACCTGAAGGAAACGACGTTATCGTTGGTATGTATACTCTACATTAAAAACGAAATTTATACTTAAATATTTTTATTTATTAATTTATTTTGTACTCGCTTATCAACTTTACGATGGCCAGGATTTCAGTGTTTTTTTATCTTGGTTTTAATATATATATATATATGTATATATATTTGCTATAACAAAGAGTGATTTAACGAATCGAATCACTAATGGATTTAAACAAAATAAACATTTTGTTCTAGAGTTGATAAGTGACAGACTGTTGAATTGTCACATTACACGAATAAAATCAAAGCTAATTTTAAACGTTAAAAAATACAGTGTGTGACTTCGATAAGAACTTAAATTTAAAGGGCTGAAAGTACTAATAAACCCTAATGAACGTACATTGGTATGTCTAGTAAAAAATTACAAATTAATTCGGCCCGCAATGTATCGATAACAAAGCTAACAACTGACAGCAATATTTGCAACTAGCCCTGCCTCTCTGAAACGTCATATTTATAAATGTTAGCAGTACATTGCTGCTCGGGAAAATAAAAATAAAAAAACTCTCCATTAGAAAAGGTAATAATTGTTATATTTTTTCGATAAATCGGTTCACAGCACTTATAGCTTTCGTTACTTAAAATGTATGTTCTAATGGATGTCACACGCTGTATATATATATTCCTCTGAAACAGAGCTATTTTGTAAAGTGCTCACGTGCCCTTTATAAGAATGCCCTCTTTAATATTATTATATTCCAGAGTTTAAGTTTAAACAGTGTCTACTCATTAGTAAAGCACTCAGATCTTTATCCACATAATTTATTATTTAGAACAAAGACTGAAAACGTGGTATTTGCATACTAATAAGCAACAAGCACCATTTTCAAGCATACCTAAGGTACTTTTGCTTAAAGTGACGTAGGTTCATGGTCTTCTCTCCCTCTCACTGAGCATAAGCGTGAGCGAAATGGAGATGCGTGTTCGGAAGCGCGGATATCATGTTTTTTTATTTTAATTTTTTGTGCGTTTAATTAAATAAAAAAGAAATAGCTAAGTTCCCTCAAACATGATATGTGCATAATTTGTGACGAATGTTGTAAGTATATTTTTTTAGGCCTACGTTCGTGATTTTTTAGGGTTCCGTAGCCAAAACGGCAAAAACGGAACCCTTATAGTTTCGTGATGTCCGTCTGTCCGTCTGTCCGTATGTCATTCAAAACTATAAGGTGTATTTGAATAAAATTTTGAGGATATGTGTATTTTGTTAGCCGCTACAAAGTTTTGTAATTAAAATTACTAAAAAAAATTTTTTTAGGGGTGTACTCCATACATAAAACTAAAAGTCAAAAAAAAAATTTCATCGTGAGCCCACTTGTGGCACATGAATCGATAGGCCTTTCAAAATAAATATAAGGTTTCTCGGCAATTTTTTTAATTAAGTGAATACAGTCAGAGATAATCGCCCCGAAAGTCACTAAAATTCTGTCCCCCCCCCTCTAATTTTTGGACGGTGTATTTAAAAAATATGAAAAAATTAATGGACACAGCGCTTATTAAGTTCATTCACCGAAAATTATTTTGAACAAGATCGGATGAAAGGTTTCCGAGATATTGCTGAAAAACTGCCTTCCTCAAAGAAAAGGACGTAAGTGCCGTAAGATTTCTATGACGATACGACCTTTTTAATAGGCACGGAACCCTTCGTTTTGCGTGGTCCGACACGCACTTGGCTGGTTTTTCTATCTAGTGATAGTCAAAAACTCAGCATTCGAATAGCTATACTCCCTCGAGAAAGGTCTCATGGTTGCTAATTAAATTTAGGGCAGCCGTATTATGATCCATACAAGCACTAGTACGACTTTAAAGAAAATCGTTTTCTGGACCTACGTCACCTTAAAAAATATGGTGTTCATACAGACTTACTTATATTTCTTATGGTCTAGTTTCCATACAAATTGTCATAAAAACTTAAAGCATTAAGAGTCCCCAGGAAGTTCGACACAAGTCGGCTCACATACAAACGTCGTTTGGCTCTCATTCTAAAACGTTGTGATGGAATAATATGAACATAACGTTTTAACTGAAATTGCTAAATTAGACTCAGGATCTTTTGACTTTACCTGGCAGAGAATTCCATGGCCTACAAAAGAAAGTTAAGTAAAGTGGGACATATTATACACGGTGCCCGTGAGCATTGCGAGAGATTTTAACAGGATATTCCTGACTATATTTTAAGTTAAAAATGTTAATTAACGTCGAGTAAATTCGGTTCGGTTTTAGAGATATTTCCATTTTTGTGTAAAAAGGTTGTAATGAAATCTCCAGTATGAAACACCTTTATGATTGCAACGTTGCGAGACTTAACAATCTACTTTGACAGCTCGTCCTAAAGACACGTTTTTACTAGATTAGCAATTATTGTGTATGAAAATAAGAAAAAAATTAAAAATCATAATTCGACTTAGCTTCATATAACATTTATTACTCCTTATAGCCTCAGGAATTCGTCATTAAAATCTCTCGCAATGCTCACGGGCACCGTGTATGTATTCACATTTTCGAACCCCAAACTGACGTGACTAAAGGTCATCAGGCCTTTGTAACGTTATGAAAAAAGCGATATTATAACGATATAATTCCGTTTTTTAAATGTCTATAGAAATTTCAGCAAATAACGGAATTACATTGTTTTAATATCGCTTTTTTATAACGTTACAAAGGCCTGAAGGTCATTGTAGCATTAAAAATCCAGTAATTTTGCAATTTTCCGTAATAAACAAAACACTTGGTTCCGTCCAGCTGTCAGGTACAGAATATTTGTTTTACTATGAACATGGAAAAATTATTTCTGCGCAACGGTAAAATTATTATAATAAGGTTCTTCGCTGCTCAAGGACTTTTAAAATTGTATAGCTTTTAAAACGGTTCAGCAAATTAATCTGACTTTGTAAATTGGTATTAACATATCTTTTTATTCTCTTAGATTTAGAACTAATTACACTACGTAATGTTTTCCTTTGCTTAAATTACCTTTTATATTATTTTATGACAACAAAGAGTGCTTAAAGTGTGCAGGAAAATTGTAATGTACATTTTACAAGAAATTTCATGAAAAGGTGCTGTTTTTTCAAATGGTTTGATTTGCTTTTTTTTTGTTTTAGTGTGTCAAGCTGAAGCAAACCCAACAAATTTGACCTTCAAATGGTATATGGATGACCATCTCATCATCGGCAACTATACGACAGAAATGGTGAGCATTCCATAAATATAATTTAAATATACACATTTTAAAACAAAAACAAGACTAAATTTTTGCATTGTTAAACATTATATTAATGATATTTCGGTAACCACAAAAACACAACTTTTTTACCTTCTTCGACTACATTAATTAAGAAAAAAAATGGTTGTCTTTAAAGTCCAAACATTGATAAAAAATTGCATACCACGTATTTACTCATTTATCGTTAGGAATACTCCTGTGAATTTTCGAATAAAATAGTCGATCTAATCTTGTTTCCCCATATAAACTTTGGAGCACCCCTAGACCTTATAAGGAACCTACGTGCCAAATTTGGAATCTCTAGAACCAGCGGTTTGGGCTGTGCGTTGATATGTCAGTCAGGAACGAGACAATGAGTCACACTTTTTCGTGCGTGCGTTTCCCCATATAAACTTTGGAGCACCCCTAGACCTTATAAGGAACCTACGTGCCAAATTTGGAATCTCTAGAACCAGCGGTTTGGGCTGTGCGTTGATATGTCAGTCAGGAACGGGACAATGAGTAACACTTTTTCGTGCGTGCATGTTTTCACGTCAAAAAAATGTAATTCGAACGACTGTAGTATGCCCTATTATTGTCATTTTGCGGATGTATTTTAAAATACCAAATTTACTTATTCCTGGACCACATAAGACCTTTATCAGAACAAAACTTAAAATCAATAAAAAAGTCCTGAAAATTTACCCTTAACTTCCTTAATGTCCCTTCAATTATGTTAGCAAAGATAAAAATTGATGTAAAGGCAAAAATAGAAAGGTGCCTCTTTGCGATGTGGTCACGTGGAAAAGATGGATGATAATATATATGTATGGATAAAAGGAATGTAGGGTCTTCATAAGGGCCCCTTCAAATCGCCGATATGGTAAAGAAAATTGAGAAAGAAGTGTGTATTCACGTGTTATTATAGGGACACATATACACGGCACGACTATGTACTATAAAATAGATTTATTGGATATGAATTCGGAGTTAAAGAAAATTTTAAGGCTGGGATAAACATATAAGGTACGTAATTCATTATTAAAAATGATTAAAAGCACTTTAATACTAGGTATTATTCAAAAAATCTATCTTATTCTATGTTTATCTACAGTTATCGATTGTGGTTAATAATAATAAAAATAAATAAAAATAAAAACAGATGACAGTATTTCAAAAGTTGGTTCATATGATATTGTAGAAATCAATCTTGGCCGCTTATTTAGTAGATATGTATAGACACCTAGTCATGTTTTGACTTTTTCTCTTTTTTGTTATAGAAAATCGAAAACATCACAAGAAAATACAACGATATTGTCATCAAGTGCGAAGTTTTCAACGAAGTCGGCAAGAGTGAGGACTCTAAAACATTAGAAGTTACATGTAAGTTATTGATATTAGTAAACCGCCTATTAAAATGCAGGATGAAACTTTATTCAACGAGCGAGCGAAGCGAACGAAGGTCTCCGTTTCAGCTTGGATCAAAATTCTTTCGTATTGCTTTCCAGTTGACCGCATGCCCGGCTGTTCTCTACAGGTCGCATTTCTCAACCGATTCTCGTGAAATTTTGTGAGCAGATTCAATTAATATTATAAATTTTTTTTCAATAAAAAAATTCGAAACTAAAAAATAGGTAGGTATATTGAAAAAATACAGGCTCGAGAGCTCTGTAG
The DNA here is from genome assembly GCA_932294315.1 of Epinotia nisella. NCBI lineage: Eukaryota > Metazoa > Arthropoda > Insecta > Lepidoptera > Tortricidae > Epinotia > Epinotia nisella. Next base: position 10,084,351 of record OW028696.1, on the reverse strand, counting down.
CTCACAGAGCCACTAGTTTTTTTTTACTCAATTCGTTCTAATTGTATAATATCTTAATTCTAATATAATAAATCAGATAGATATACTAAATCACCAAAATAAAATATAATTTTATGCAAAATTAAGTTATTTGTATTTGAACGACATTGTTTTCGGTATAAGAAGTAATAAGATGCAATATAATTACCATATATTTGCCATTAATATTATCTGCTGCCATCGAGTAAAAATATCTTAATCATAAGTAAAAATACGTTTATAATTTAAATTATATTTTTTATTCCTAATATATACATTTTTTTCTTTTAATAGATGCCCCAACCTTCAGGACCCATCCTAAAGAGCTAGAAGCGGAGATAGGCAAAACTGTCACTCTTACATGTGACGTTGACAGTTATCCAGCTCCAGAAATACGTTGGCTGCATCAAGAGGAAGATCAGAACATCGTGAGTACCCATACAAAACATATTAAGTATATACAATCACGCCTACTTCACATATCCATTATCATACGCAAGACAGAGTGCCATGAATCAAAATTTATTACATTATTATTTTAATTCGTCAAAAAAGTGATTGGGAATTTGATCCCTTAAACATTAAAAGTGTTGCTTACAGGTACAGAGTGGATGTAGGCACTCGTCTCATTAGTGAATAATTTTATTTTATAGTTTTATTTTATCAATTTTTTTTTAGTATTTATCCACGCAATCTAATTATTAAATTAAAATAATTAATAATATAATCATGTTAATAACAAAGCATAACGCAAAAAAAAAAACATAAATTCACGCCTTTATTCTCACAATCGGTACATAGACAAAGCGCCATGTTATTAAAATGTCATCTACAAATTGCTAGGTGTACAATAATTGTAATTTTTTCTTCATCTATAAATATTTAGACATTAGTCAAATTATTAATAGGTATTAACTCAGCCAATATACTTATAAGTACCTCCCTTTTTTTTTGGAGAAAACCTGCGAACCAGGTACCCTATCATGGGGGGATGACTAGGTTCTATGCACGAAAAACTCTACGGAGGTCGGCATCAGCTCTCATGCGGAGTACTCCTGGATCTCATTCTGAACGCACATGAAATGAGCCCCCCTCGCGCCTCACCATATTTTGCTCTTCCTAGAGTGGAAAAGATGTTCGTTGCCTTCCCTGAGGTTTTTAGGCGAATGCCCCGGCCCCCGTCAGAAACACTGCGACCCCGATGGCCCCCTTTACGACAGGCGGGGGTGACCGTAGACCTACTCTTGTCCGAGCCCACACGGTTGTATAAGTACCTACCCCCTAGCGGTATTATTGTTCCATATTCCACTTAATTGAGATCTACAATAAAATTGAGGCTACATCAACTTATTGCTATGAACTAGTTCACATTAAAAACTGCATTTGCTATAGTATGAGTCCTGTTCGATTTTAAATAAGGTTCAATTTTGGTATACAGTTTTATACTTACACCCATATTAATAATACCGGTGTTCATTTGATTAATAAAATTGTGGTGAAACCGGCCAAAACCAATAAATTCATCGTTTAAAATACAAATACCGACCAAAAGCCTGCAACCGCATTACAAAACAATCGAGGTTGAAGCAACCAATGTGCTCATTTTTGCAATATTTTTGCTAGTGGAATTGAACTCCATTTAATGCACACAAACGTACTATTTATATATAGTAGATTGTGTCTCAAGGGAGCAAAATTATTTATTTACAGCGAGGGCGGTTATATTGAATCCTGAGTGAAGAATGTTGAAAAGTGAAATCCCTCATTTGAGGGCAATAACGACTCTTTTCTGAATAGCTGGATGAGGGAAGAAAAGTACAAATTTCCCTCATTTGGAGAAAACAATGACTTTTTTCTGAGAAGGAGGTGTGAAACACCACTAACCACTTAACTGTCAATTTCACATATTGACATCAGAATCTCCGTTATTTGGAAGACCACTTAATTTTGATATGTTTTCAATATGTATATCCTACTAATATTATAAATGCGAAACTTTGGATGTTTAGTGTTTGAATGTTTGTTACTCAATCAGGCTTAAACGGCTCAACCGATTTGGATAACATTTTGTACGAAGATAGTTTATAGCTTGGATTAAAATATAGGATAGTTTTATCCCGGGTGCACGCAGACGAAGTCGCGGGCGGAAGCTAGTAATTACATATATCTAGGATATATCTGTTTTTAGACGTCAAGGGGGAATACGTAGATATATATTTATTGGTCAGAAATACCATCCCTGCCCTATTGTCATTATTTTAGATTTCTCGTTCCTCCAAAATGTAACTGATACATAAAAACATATCACAAATATACAATATGGAGTCCAATTACTGAAAATCGATTTCAAATTAAATTCACATTAGCTGACGTAGCATCAAATAAAGCTTCATTACTGACAGTGTTTACCAAAAACACATTACCATTATTACTGTAGCCTAAATTCCAGTCTTAATGTTCTAACAAAATATCAAGGTACCTAATTACAGACGAGCCTTGTTTGCTTATATTCAGTGAGCATGAGACGGTTAAATTAAATATAATAGTGAGAATTCACACAGAAACACGAGAACGTGTGTTACGCAATAATATGAAATATAATGAGAACAATATTACTAAATAGGGGGTACTGATGTGACTCGATTACAATAACACTAACAAATAATTACTTACAATTTGCTAAATTGTAAAGGTGTATTACATTTTTATGCTTTATTAGGATCAATTTAATTTAAACTGAATAATTTTACAGTCTGCTGGATGAGGGTGGCGCAGGACCGGTCAATTTGGCACTCTCCAGGGGAGGCCTATGTCCAGCAGTGGACGGCTTTCGGCTGATATGATGATGATGATGATGAATTTTATAGTTAATATAATTTGACGATATTGGGTGTTTCCACTGTAGGTAGATGTTTATTTAAATCTCTTTGGTAAAAATGCTTTTGAATTAAATAGAAATAGACATTGATGTCTATTTCACATAATATTGTTAGAATAATATAACGTGTAACTATTAAGAATCTAAAGTAATATTTCATATTTGATTTGAACGAATATTTGTGTGGCGAGCATAATTATTTGTTTCCGACTCTTGGATGTCTTGTTTGAACAAACCTTTTTGAGCTTACTATGGGCCTAAATAGTTCCATTTGTGTTATATTATTATTTGATTTGTGTAGTATTCTCGTGAAATTTTGTGAGTAGGTTCGTCAATTATATAATTTTTTATGTAGTCACTTTTTATTTTATTTTAACTGGCTCTCGAGTTCTACAGCTTACATAGCCATTAGTATATATTTATTTATTTTCCATCGATTATATTAATTAACCTTTATTTAATCCGTAGACTTTGGGTCGAACAAGTATCCTACATAACACAAATAAAAATAATATCGATCTTATTCTTAGATTTTCTTAATAAGTTATATTACAAAAATCACATAGACTTTTTTTATTGATTGCAAGCCTGTCAATAGACATATAAAATGAACAGCTGTGCCTAATCCCAGATACGTCAAAGCGAGAAAATGTTAAAGTATTAATATAATTCCATTCGAGTTCGCAATTTCGTAACGCCGGCGAGATTCAAGGGAGAACTCATAACGGCGCCGCATAGAACGCCTACGACAACAATAAACATATCAAAAAGGCGTCAAACCAGTTTTGTCGCAAAAGGGACGTACAATACGCACATTACTCCATCCATACGCGACGGGAAAATAAGGAATCTTGATAAACGTCTGCGCGGCCTGAATACACATTTTGTGAGATTAGATAATAATAATCATTTGTCACGGTAGGATTTAAAGGTGTGCATTAACGTGTGTTAAATACTTAAGGATATTCACCATCAGAAACTAACCGACTTTTTGTTTAATACGGATGTTATGATATTGATTCAGGCGCTTGTAGCTTATGAACATGAACACATACAGGATTTTAGGCACTTGTCCCACCGCCGGCGACGAGCGATGAGCTATCGGCGATTTTCTCGCCCAAGAAACGAACAAAAGATAATCGCTCCCGTGTAAATAAAAGAGAGAGATATAGTTCATCGCGGTGTGAACAGCCAGCGATGAACTATAAATATATATCTCTCTTTTATTTACACGGGAGCGATTATCTTTTGTTCGTTTCTTGGGCGAGAAAATCGCCGATAGCTCATCGCTTACTCGCCAGCGATCGGACAGGTGCCTTACATATAGATACAGTTTATTAATACAAAAATAGTACATAGTAGAAAACAAAAGTAAATTAACACATAAACAACGTTAGACAACAAGCGGTCTTGTCGCTAAAAAGAGGTGTCTTCCAGACAATCTTTGGGTAGTGGAGACGGTGCAAGACGGTTAGGTGAAACAGATTTTCAGGGTAAAAAGAACCTTGTATAAAAATACTATACATAGAGTATGTAAATTTACGTACACTTACAAATACAATAATTAAATATCAAATAAAGTTACCTACACTGTTATTAGGTAATTTACAGTCGAAAATAAAACAACACATAGTAGGAATTAGTTACAGAAGAGATAAATAATTAAGTTCTTCCTTTAAATAGTTTTAAATATCGAAAGAGACTTACGTGTACGTGTAGATAATATAATTATTATTTTTACAATTCAATTAAGTACTAAGCTGTTCATAATTCAAAGTTGCTTTTATGATGATTAATTTTGCCATTCCTCGAACCATTGACACCGACATCGCATTGAATGACAGTGACACGACAGTGCAAAAATTATTTTTGCATTTCAATTTGCAATGTATCCTTTACAGCTTAAATAAATGATAACATATTAGTTCCAATTGAACGTTCTTCAGTTGATCCTTCTTTCGGATTACGTTTTCAACTAGCATTTGGCCGATCTATAATTTGACTTATATCGGCTGATAATGATAAAAATTATGGTGTGATAGTAAATCTCAGACCAAGAAAAAAAGATAGACGGAGCATTACGAACAACCTAGTGAAGCCGGTTTTCAACCAAGCCAAATAAGTTTAGCACACGCTCACGCACACATATTGATGATTGGTTAAGAGAAGAAAAAAAGTGCAGCAAAGTTGAATTAAAAAATAGATTAAAAAAGACATTTTTGGAAAAATTACATTAATACTTATAGGTAAAAAAATACTTGCAGTAAAAAAATAATTAAACACATAAATAATTGTAAAGTATAGCACTTTAAGTGCAGGGGTAAAGTGTTCAGGCATTGTCATGTTTAGTGTGTAAGTTAGTGTTTAAGATTATATGTAGTTCACATAGCATACCTAACATAGTTTTAACGTAGGTACTTAACACTAGTTAAAATGAGCGCGGTCTCGCCAACAAGCTGTTATCGCAGTTTGGCGAGTAACATAACATTGTTAATTGTTTTGTACTTTTGATAAATAAATTAAAAATATATATATATACACACAAAAATGCACAAAACTCTTCAGTACGTTTCGCAATGCTATCAAGATCACCTATTTCGAGTTTTGTGCAATTCAATGTGTTTATGTGTGCGTGAGCGTGCGCTATACTTATTTGGCTTGGTTGAAAACCGGCTTCACTAGGTTGTTCGTAATGCTCCGTCTATCTTTTTTTCTTGGTCTGAGTAGTAAATAAATAAAATAAAATAATTATAGTGGGACAATTCACACCAATTGATCTAGTCCCAAACTAGGCAAAGCCTGTACTATGGGTACTAGACAACGGATAAAAAAATCAAATCAAAATCAAAATCAAATCAAATCAACATTTATTCGTAACACAACACAACATAGTAACATACTTATATGAACATACTTATAAACATACATGTTCATATAAACATACTTATATAGATAAATACATACTTAAATAGATATTAAACATCCAAGACTCGAGAACAAACATTCGCATTCATCATACAAATATCTGCCCCGACCGGGGATAATATGGTATTGTTAATGGTTACCTAGTACATTTGATTTTGAGCTATCCTCTTTGTTACAGCGTGTTGGTCGGACGGCAAACCTCACTCTGACACTAGACACACATACGGCAGGAAGATATATTTGTATCGCTAATGTTCCTGGGTATCCTGAAATTGAAACTTCTGGTTCGATATTTATCAAAGGTAAGTCACATTCTTCAAAACATTTTTATGATGAGTTGACCACAATTTTAAGCTATGGAACTACGGTAGCCTAGTGGTTCAGCCAGGCTAGACCAATAACTTTTTTGGAACTTATGAACGGAATATTTACCGTTAGCTTTTCGGTGAAGGAAAACATCGCGAAGAAATCGGTCTAATCCCAATAAGGTCTAGTTTTCCCTCGGGGTTGGAAGGTCACATGGCAGTCGCTTTCGTTAAACTAGTGCCTATGCCAAATCTTGGGATTAAGTGTGAAAGCGGACCCCGGGCTCCTTTAGGACACAACCGGGAATAACGCTAAGAGGATGATGAGTTGAGTACAATTTTACGTGCTCAATCGCATAAAAACAGGTTATTCATTCAATTCAATTCAATTTTTTATTAATACATAAAATATACACTTCACAAGCTATTTTGTTTACTCGCAAATATTATCAGAAATTACCAACAATGTTCGAATGGAAAACATACCTTTCTGATCCTAGTGGTTTAAAATTTTTATATGAAAAAGACTATCAGTGCAAATTTATATTTTTATTAAAATTAAATACCTAACATGAAAAATCACAAACGATTTCGTTAACACTGCATAATTCATGAATAAAAAAAAACTTTTGCTTCGAACCATATCGCAATGTTTTACTTTTCACAGCCATTTTAACAAATGTGCCGCAGTTAACGTAAACGAAAATCTGTGTTTAAAGTATCGCTCGTGGATATAACGAACGAGCATTAATTATCGGGTTTCGCATAATATTAAATTCGAAAATAATTTGATTTGGATTTCAATCGTTATTCGTAAATAGTTTTTAAATTTAATTCTGCATTTTTATTAAAACTATCGAGTTAACCGTTTTAAATTTTAGTTTGGTGGATACACTTCATGTATGTGGAGTTGTTCATTAAAGTGTGAATATACCACTATCATTGCGACAGTTTCTTGACTTTACGATACTTAATTTGAAGTCACGGTTTCAAATTGAATTTGCAACTTATCTTGAAAAAGTTGAATTGAACTGAATATAATATGTTTATGTAGGTACTTGCATTTAAAGGTTGACAGGAGGATTGTATTTTTTGACCGTAATCTTTTTTAGGTCCCCCAAAAATCCTTTCCAACTACACTCAGTTCGGTTCTCAAGGGGACAGTGTGAAGATAGAATGTGCAGCGTTCGCAGTACCACGCATCGACAGCATCGTATGGACTTTCGATGGAAAAGAAATAGATTCAATACATGATCAGGTGAGATTTTTAAACTTTTATTTGTACTTTAGGATGACTTTCGAAGGATACTCGTTATTAAAAATGATTTTACAAAGTGTCGAAGAACCAGAAATCTCTGACTGAAATGTGAGCAAGCAAGATTAAAAATACATTAAGGAATGGTTGTTCCAGGTGCTACTTAAACTAAGACTAAGTACATAAAATAGACTAACACTATATTTAATGATTGAAACTAAATTACAATCGTTAGTGAAAAGGATACTATTAAGCTTAATGACAAGATACCTTATGAGTGCCTTGACGCTGGTCTCCCGCGTATACCTTTAGGTACTAGAAAGCAATTAAATAGTAATGTGTAATAAATGCACCAAAAAACTAAATATTGCAATAGGTACATACTTTGACATCTAGATTACCAATTTACTTAATGCCAAAATATAATCTAAAATATTTACATTACAAGATGGTATTGTAAAAAGTATTCTATTGTATAAATGTAAAATAATAAAATTATGTACATACAAAAGGCACCCTTTTGAAAACAAAGTTATTCCATATGGCAAAATGTCTGTCTTTGCAATAAAAATATCGTCTATGTCGTCCTGAAGAAATATTTTGCTTTATTGCAATAACATTCGTGCCCCCGGTAACAAATATTTTTACGGTACGTTTACTAAGCATAGATTTTTATCAAAATCAAAAGAAGTCTGAAGCATTTATAAATATTAAGTTAAAGGGGAAAGAAACCTGTGTCTTGAAGGTAGATGTCGCTACACGCCGTGAGTGAGAAGAAACGCCTCCCTAATGTATTACAAATATGATATTGGTTTAATTATTTGTTTAAATGCGCTGTAAATAAAAGTCGAGTTCTATACAACAATGAATCAACTATATCATTATCTAATTATCAATTTTCTCAACAGGATTTCGCATTTGTCGAGGACTTGCAGCCAGGAGGCGTTGTGAACTCGACACTCATAATACGAGAGAGTCAATCCAAGCATTTTGGCACATATCGGTGTAATGTCTCAAATGAGTATGGAGACGATGCGATTGACATTATATTGAGGCCTAACAGTAAGTTAAAACTAACTATTAATAATACAAATTAATTTATTATACCTATATATTTTATTAATATTAATAAACAATGACAGATATTGTGAAATCATGACACAAGTTTAGATAGCAGAGATGCCTTAAAGAAATAAGTTAAGTACGCTATTGAACAAAGTGTAAAAGTATGTTATCCACTTAGCCTTTACTTACTACTAACTGGATAACACGCTTTTACAAGTAGCAAAAACTTAAAACTTGCTGCAGTAGCATTTTGTAACTTGCACGGTTTATGATAAGTCGCGAGTTAGGAACACAGCACGTCTAGCACAACTTGCTGCTCAGTCGCTTCTCGCGCGACTAAGCGTCCCCTATCTCACTCGCACCGTAAAAATTAGAAAAAGGGGGTTGAGCTTTCTCGACTCGCGTCGCGGTGCGGCGTCAGTTGCGCTAGCCCCGCTGGTTTATACATTTGATGGACATAATCTTGCCATTACCTGTCTGTTACATCGACTGGTTATTTTAAAAGTTATAAACCGATATGACAGTGTCCATGACAAGGTTATGTATTACTTTTAAATCTCGCAAAGTAACTCAGATCCGCGTAAATAATTTAAACAGCATTGCAATTCAGCGAGGACATGCCGCCAGCATCCTCGGCACAATTTAGCTTAGTTTTAATTTAACTAAGTTAATGTAAATTATCAACTTGTAAGATACTATAGAAAATCCATGTTAAATTGAAAAAAAAAAAGTTTATAGAGGCACGTTGTAATGAATACAATAAAACAATATACAAAATAACTCAAATAATATTTGTTTCAGAAACGTTTCCACTACTCCTAATTCTGTTTGGAGTCACATCAGGCACAATAATGGTGGCAGCACTAATAATGCTAGTGATCTTGTGCCAGAGGAAGCAGAGGAAAAACAAACAGACGCAAGTCACAGGTAACTTGAGTAACACTAACAATCTCCTTAACACTAACAGTTTGTGGTCCAAGGAAACTACAGACTAGATCCCACCAATTTGATTTGGCCAAGAAGGCAGAACCAGACTGAGAAAGTAAAAAAAAAATCATCATCATATCAGCCGAAAGACGTCCACTGCTAGACATAGGCCTCCCCCAAAGAGTGTCAAAGTGACCGGTCCTGCGCCACCTGCATCCAGTGGACAAAAATAATCTTGAATGAAAAATATTCAATTGCCCTTGCGGCCAATAAACGACAGTTGGCCGCTTTTCAAATACCACGTATAAAAATATTTGTTTCTCGATTTATGATTTTCCTTATATATGTACAAACTACATCATGAAATTGTGTAAATAAACTCTTAAAATACAAAAAACCTATTTAGGTTTTGAATTTTTATTCGCAAAAGCGCTGACTAGCGCATGTAATATTATTATCTGTGTTACAAAATATAGGCACTAAAATAGTGCGGGAAACATCCGTAAAATTTATAACGTAATTCCATTAACCAACACCCTGCTTCTCACCTTTATTGAATGCGCTGAATTAAGGCAGTGTCAAGCACTGGAACATTTATCTTCATAAACGTTATAATCGTTATAAGAGAAATATTAAAATATAATGAAAACGGGACACGGTATTTAATGTCGAAAATTAATTTAATGCCGTTTTCATTATATTTTAATATGTCTGATTCGCACGGTAGTTATAAGAGAACTTTATTATAAACTGAAGTACCTATGTGTGATTACATGAAATTTATTTTCTGCAGAAAAACCCGATGTCACCGTAACTGCTGAAGAGTTGTATAAAGAAAACGACAGAAACTCAAACATAAGTGATCTGAAACTGGAGCTTCGTCAAGCCAATGGGAGTTGTGAAGTTGTGAGTATTGATGAACTCAGTTAATTGGTTGTATTTCCTGTAACCGCTGTATTCTTTTCTCTATTTTTTTCTAAAGGAATAATATCTTGGTGTATGATGTTGAAATAGGTTAGATACGGTTTTGTATTCAGGTAATAAAATAAATAATAAGTGCAGTAAAATAAACAAAAAACTGACTACGTCCAAAAAATCTCAATTACAAAATAATTCTAAACGTCGCCTTAAAAAAAGGTCCCATTCGAAAACTGGGTCCCGACAGTCTTCTTTGCAACATTCAATCTAGATATATACAAATTTTTCATGACCTAAATTACGGAGAGCTTGACCATGTCTCTCAGTTTTTAATAAATACCTAATAAATAATAAGCAATAAAAAATGGTAGTCTGTAAAGTCGGTTTACGGACGATAATTTTACGTCGAAAACAGTCGATCTAATCTTGTTTCCCACAATCTTTGGCCCCACATTTCACCCCCTTAGAGGGTGAATTTTGAAAAATTATTTCTTAGTGAATCCCTAGAGTCCCTTAACCTACGTGCCAAATTTGGAATCTCTAGAACTAGGGGTTTGGGCTGTACGTTGATATGTCAATCAGGAACGGGACAATGAGTCACACTTTTTCGTGCGTGATGCAGGCGTTTATGGATTTATAAGACGTCACTTATCACGTCAAAGACATATAATTTTACTACCATAGAGAAGTTCAGTAAACAAAAATTCTAAAATTGGACACACTTAACCAATGTCAGTGTCCTATGGAAAATGGGTTAAATAGGTTGAATTACATGTAGCACTATTGGAGGTCACCGTAATAGTGAAGTTGTATAAAGAAAACGACAGAAACTCCAACATTTAAATAGCCATTGGTGAAACTACGACACGCTAACGGGAGCTGTGACGTGTGGATTTATTTCGTTGAAAACAGTTGTTGGGTGGGCGTTACTTCTCACAAAGTCCTTCATTATTGACAGTTTTATAATTACGGTGTTCTTGTAAGTATAAGTTTATAATTGTTAGGATTGTAGTTGATTTGTTGAGTAATTGATTTTTAAATGTGTAGATAACAAATAAGAAAACGAAGAAAATACTAGGATAAAACGAGTAAATTGCCTTTAATTTCATAAACTATGAATATAATATTATGCTGTTAATGTCTTAGACACTTTTTCACAAACATAATAACTTCGCAGAATTTTAGATAGAGCTAATACTTGCCGTTTGCTTCCACATAATAAATAACATAGAGCAGGAAACTATCCGTACCGGAAGGCGCGGCGTGGGTAGGCCCCCCACAAGGTGGACTGATGACCTGGTAAAGGTCGCGGGAGTCCGCTGGATGCGGGTGGCGCAGGACCGGTCAATTTGGAACTCTCTGGGGGAGGCCTATGTCCAGCAGTGGACGTCTTTCGGCTGATATGATGATGATGATGATGAGGAAACTATCAACAGAAAACGCTAGACGTCCATTTCCTGCTGAAAAAAAAATCTTGTTGTATCATATAACATAGGTGTTAGAAATGAATTGTTTTGTACTTATTTTAGATGTAAAACTAGACATATAGTAAAAATACAGGGTTAGCTCAGGAGGTTCGAATCAAATCAATTTTTTTTATTTTGTTAGATATACTTTATCTATAATCTAAGGCCCCGGTCGGCAACCAAAAAAGCCTGTGTTGGATGGCGCCACTCTTCCTATAGGTTACATAATTTTATATTATGCTTTTATGTTTAGTTAATTAATTAAATTTAATTTACTCGCTTTAAGCTACTAAAATTCTTGTTTATAGTTGTTACATTTTGTTCTAGTCTATTATATTCTATGGCTAAAACTCTAATTACCTGGTATCCAAACAATAATCCGAGAAGCTGTCCAAACAGCAGAGCAAGATTCGTTTTCTGTCTCAAAAATAAGCCTATGTGCAGTTAAAACGGTCCTACTAATAATACAAGCCGTGTTCCTATTAGCATAAGTCTATTTAGCAAAGTCCAACATTTACAGTGGAAACTATTTTGAAGCATTCTGATGGACTAATTGGCGTAGCGGAGTTTCGATTCCAAAGTTTAAATGTAATTGTAAACTGGAGGGTAGTTTTCGTAAGTTTATTTCTACTTATCTTAGGGCGGTTATAAACGATGTTAAAATGCGGGGAAGCAAAAGTAATCCATACTGATTTTATTAATGCGTAATTATGCAAAAGTAACCGTCCGTCTATCCGTTTTCTTTCAAGACTAAATTACTGATATAATTTGCCGTGTCGAAAGCATTATATATATATAAACACTCAAGAGCAAAAGTTTCGGGTACACATTGTATAGAATTTCAGTACAAACTGTACCCGAAACTTTTGCTCTTGAGTGTATATCGTGGGACAATTCACACCAATTGATCTAGTCCCAAATTAGGCAAAGCCTGTACTATGGGTACTAGACAACGGATAAACATACTTATATAGATAAAAACATACTTAAATAGATATTAAAGATCTAAGACTCGACATTAGTAAAAAAAACCGTGCTCTTCAGCGATAAGACCTCCTGTTGGTCTACCTCTAACCTCTACCTACATGTTATTGTATTGTTTCTCTCTGCAACTGCTTTGTTTGTGTGAGATGGGCAATAAAAAGTATTTGTATTGTTTTGTATTGTATTAGTAATTTTATTCTAGATGGACATTAGTAATTTTATATTTTAATATGCCCTTCAGAAAAAAAACGAGAATTGATACAGAACCAATCAATATGAAATCATGTTAATAAAGTTTCAAATGGGTGCTAAAAGAAGACATTCGTACGGCATAAAAAGAAAATCCTCAATACGACCGATTTTGTTAAAAGTCTAGCAATGTTTGAATTCGGTTTTGGCAATCCGTTTTTAATGGAAATTGAAACGCTTTTGTCACCATACGAGTGTTAAGTTTTCAAATTACCCTGGTTGTACAAAAATTAATATTTGAACCACAAACTCGGCAATCATAAGTAATTGTTTACCAAGTACGGTTAATCCCATATTTACTAAACAAAACGACGTAACAATATTAAAATGATTAGCTTTAATAGGCAATAAAATACAATTTTATAGCTCTAAAGTACTTTTTAACTCTTATTAAGACCCTGTTACCATTTAGAGATAGTAATTAGTCCATAGTTAGTTTAACAATGTTTATCAGACTAAAAGGTCTAGTAGATTTGTATCTAAAATGCGCTACTTTATTGTGAGCAAACATGGAACCTTGTCGTTATAACGCGACGATCAAATCACGAGAAAAACACGTTACTTATTTGAATAATTGAATTGCTTGTGACAAGGTACAATAGTGGCTTTTAAAAATAATTGTTTTAACGGGATTTACCGTGCGCGTGGAAACAAAAAAGTGATTGGAGTTTTTTTGTTCCTGAACAAATATTCGTCAGTTTTTGTTGATGGATGTTTTAAATGACAATACGCCGCCCAAATTTAAATAACTAAACTGTGTGTATTTACAACAGTATGTATTAACTGCTGTTACTTACCTCATTTACTCTGGATCGGCGCAGTATGTTGTCTTCCATACCTACATCTCATCACTTACACACTTTATAAATTATATTGTCTCTCAATTAGTTCATATTCCTTTTCCTTAACTTATTTTTTCTTGCAACCTTTCACATTAATAGGTACCTGATACTCGTAGTGTCTGAACTTAGGTACTATATCCCACGAAATATGTTTATTGCGATAATTCAGTCGTTTTTTTTTATATAGCTCATTTTGATCAGTCAATAGTTTTTAATATTGTTTCGTAATTCAATTCAATTCATTTTTATTCATAGACCAACATGGATCATTATTTTTAGGTAAAACTTAGCCTAATGTTAGTATATAATCACAAAGTTCATAATAATAGTTCACATACGTTCATTTAAAGAAATAATAATAATAATATAATTTAGGCCAGTTTGAAATTTACATTAAAGGTACACAGTCAATTATAATACAGAAAATAATAGTTTACATTAAATAATCAAATTAAAAATTCATAAGATGTCAAATTAAATAATTCATTTAAATCTCAAAAATGTCAAATGTTATGCGACCTGATAATTAACATGTATGTTTGTGTGCATGTAATAAATATAATATTTATACCAAGAGCAATAATAAACTGGTGTCCACGTACATTGATAATTATAATAAAACATCAATACATAATAAACATCCACAATTTATTCAATACCTAATTGTAAACCTAATAAATATATAATTAAATGAAATTGATATCTATACGGAAACAATAATTATTTTAGGCCGACGGCTTAAATAACCGTGTTAACGCACAGGTACAAACACATGGCGATGCCTAGGAGTGTTTATTTCATCATCATCATCATATCAAACGAAAGACGTCAACTACTGGACAGAGGCCTCCCCTTAAGAGTGCCAAAGTGACCGGTCCTGCGCCACCCGCATCCAGCGGACTCCGGTGACCTTTACCAAGTCATCAGTCCACCTAACCACGCCGCACCTTCCGGTACATCCGCGGTCGCCTCTCGAGAATTTTCCGCCTCAACGGCCATCGGTTCTACGTGCAATGTGCACCCACTGCCACTTAAGTTTAGCGATTCGGACACGGTGTTCAGTTTTATTTGCATTCTTAGATTTTTATAATCTTCTGACTATCCTCTTCTTTCACAGGATTACCCCAACACAGGCTCCGATAGCACGCTATGTTCTAACGCTAAGCTTGGTAGCGGTATACCTCTCGCAGGTTCCGTGCCACTCAACTCTATCAGTCAGACCAACACACACACATATCAGCCGTATAGATACAGCAATGACTATACTGATCCGGCGTATGCTGATTGTTATAAGGTGAGTTATCTGTTGTCTGCTTAGAGCAAACATAACTGGAGTAGCCTTTCAGTAACATACCCCTCTGTAAAAAAACTTGCACAATGTGCAAAACATCATACAAAGATAATTTCACGATCGATCACAAAATCGCCTCGCAAGAGAACACTGATCATAAAAACGTTCAATCACTTCAAGCTTTTAATATATAATTGAGTTTTAATATCCTAAAAAGATGCTCCCCCCGGCCCCCGCAAAATTAGGCAAACTTTTTTGTACGCTAAATAAGGCTACTTCAGTTATGTATGCTGTAAGGTTTTCTGTCTTCTCGATTATTGGATGTACTGAGGCCTATTTGATAGTAACTATTAGCTGATAATATTAAGAAACTTTTTTTAATAGGACTTTGAATTTCATGTTTTAGTACTTGTACTCTTGGCTCGTTTTAGTTCTTAATAAAATTAAAAACAGGTGCACTCTGTTCTGTTACACTGGAAAATCGTTTTTTATCGAGTATTCATTTAAAATTATTTATTTCAGACTCATGTCCATTTTATGTTAGTAGCAATACAAAATAAAAACTTATAAACGATGTTAGTTACATTAAATTATACACTGAACCTCTTGAGCCCATATTTAGGGCGTTCCAGTATCTCCGTACCGCGCAAGCAGGACTGTCCCAAATCAGCTGAAGAAGGCTGTTAGAACTATCACGCACACGACGCATGAGGGTTGCGGTTCTGTTTCTGATAATGGCACTGAAACCATCGACCACTAGTGCCTCTGCGAACATCCCAGATGCGCTGCAGTACCGTGACAGTCCCAACAACCCTCTGAAGCCGTTGTTGCATTGGACACACAGGGCATTGAGCGACTGTTTAGTGTAGGTAGTTCGTCCATAGGCTGCACGTGTAAGAGGACTGACAAAAAGCCTTGAAAAGAGTTTTTTAAACATTCCTATTCCTATGCAATTGCATAGGATAATACTCTGTTTTCTGTAGATCCTAACATCAACTATTGATCAATCCCCTTTTCAAGTAAAAAAAACCCTATATGTAAGGGCAAAATACGACAAAGAGAATATCTGTCAGTTAAAAAATCAAGAAAAAGCATTTAATTAAACCTTCAAATTGAACACAGGAAAAGAAAAATAAACCTCTCACGGAAAATTAAGACAGTGAAATCAATTCTTAAAATGATCTCAATCAAGTTAACCATTCCTTACAAAAAACAATTTCCCAGCTTCATTCTCTCAAATTACAATTCTGTTATACGAGGAAACTCTTTTTAATAAATGCTTTTGAATAGAAATTTTGGACAATTGCAATTATTTTAAAGTTTAATTACTTTATAGACGACTAGATTCTGCCCCCGATTTCGTCCGCGTGGAACTCGTTTATGTCGTAGCTCGATACGAACTTTCACCCCCATTTCGCCCCCGTAGTGGTTGATTCCCGGGATAAAAAGAATTATATATGTTAATCCAGGCTATACACTAAAAGTATACCAAAATTCATCTTAATCCGTTTAGCCGTTTTTGCGTGATTGAGTAAATTTGCCCACAGTTTCATACACGTATTAAGTATGGCATAATATCTTAATTTTTTCATCAAAATAATATGCAACTGGTATGAATTTAGTACAAACTTTCGCGTTTATAAGTAATTTTAAAAAATTGGGTTCTCTTCGACTTGTACTACTTCTGATGTGTCATCATCATCATCATCATCATATCAGCCGAAAGCCGTCCTATGCTGGACATAGGCCTCCCCAAAGAGCGCCACCCGCATCCAGCGGACTCCAGCGACCTTTACCAGGTCATCAGTCCACCTTGTGGGGGGGCCTACCGACGCCGCGCCGCTAAAATCTTGATGAAAATATCTGCGCCTGATGTGTACTTGTCGATTTATGTTCAAAAATATGCAATAATAAATCTTTTGTTGTTTTGAAATTGGCAATAAAAAAAATCAAGTCCGCGCCAAGGTCGCGGGAGTCCGCTGGATGCGGGTGGCGCAGGACCGGTCAATTTGGAAGTCTCTGGGGGAGGCCTATGTCCAGCAGTGGACGTCTTTCGGCTGATAAAAAGTTAATAAATTACATTATCTATATTTTGTACAATAAACTATTGGTCATAAGTCGTACATTCGTTAGTCATAAAATATGAAGTCATAGCTGTCAAACAAATAACTTACATATTTTCCGTTTTTTAAATATTTTTTTTTATCTAAAGGTAAACGGCTATCAGACTTACGTGCATTACGGTCACGACTATACCCCAGGGTCCTTAAGAGTACAATCGCCCACGCTCAGCGCTGACAAATTGACGCCTAACAGGTAAGCCAGTTTATTTAACTCATTTGAGTAATGCGACACATTACTTTGCGGTCGAGCGTACAGTTTTGACGTATTGTGTCTGCCAATTGTATGAGCAATTTTATTTTAGTGATACCGTAGTGTCCAATTTGTGACCCGTGCAATTAGTAATGTTGAAAATTAGGCCCAAGAGAATTGTTAGGTTTTTTCTATGTGCGTGGATGTATAATTATGTTCCAAGCAGGCAATGGGACGTATTTGTACTAAGGATTATTTTGTGGCATAACCCTTAGATAAAACTGCTGAATAATTTTACACAATTATAATGCTGGGCCGAAACGATAAAGCCTCATTGCGTATAAATATATTTAAGGACAACTTTACACAAATCGACCTAATCCCAAACTAAGCTAAGCTTGTATTATGGTACTAGACGACGATAAACATACTTATATAGATAAATAAATACTTGAATACATAGAAAACATCCATGACTCAGGAACAAATATTCAATGATTACTTTATTGCACACCTCAATAGTATTACGAAACTGTAAGAAACAGCAAAAATAAACAGAAGGAAACAACAGGCAATCCATCGATTTGAGGATTGGCTTTGTTTGACTGATAAATGCAGGTCCCTTGGAGGGACCTCACTTGCCATCTTAGTTGTGTTATACTGTTGTTATTATGTTGTTACTTATATTTTTCAGGTGACTGTGCTTTAATGGTAACCTTTTAACCATTACTTTTAACGTTTTGATTTTTCCCTAGATCTGTCAACGGCAGTCTGCCAAGAAGCGTGGAATCATCGACGGTACACTTCAACCCCGGGAACGGGTCACAGAACAACTCTTTACAACGAAAGAGGCAAGATAGCAGCAACGCTTTGAACAATCTAGGATTGCCGACGAATGAAGGTAAGTTTATGAATATAATTTGTCTTCAAAACATAATATAATAGATGATTATATCACCGAGGAACAATTCCTATCTCACTCCCATTGTGTTAATCAGAAAAAAGCTTGTAGATTATTCTCCTCGCGCGTTAGGTCAGCAGTGTAAGTTGTGTCAACCCCGCAAATGTTATTTTTATTTTCGAATGCGTCTTTAACCAACAGAAGTCTTTGACCTTATTAAAATTCGGTCCTCAAACGTGTTTAAAATATTCAAATATTTAGATACACAATTAATAAGAGCTATCATAATTAACATGAGGTGAGATAAATAATCTTTTTGATAACAAGTTTTTTCGGATGCCTTAATTATGTTATTATTATTTTGATTTGCTTTAGAGACGATTAACTAGTAAAATAATTAACGACGATCAGTTATGGTCGATATACTTTTTTTATCTAGACTTTATTATAGCACCTAATTAGTTACAACTGCCAATTTTATTTGCTAATTAGATAAAACATTATTATTGTAATTTTATGTGTGTGAACTAAACATTTCAAAGTTTAGATAATGTGTCGTCGTAAATAAAATCAACATTATCAAGGAATAGAAAAATGTCTAAATTGTATAAATACATTATGAGTTAACTGTGAGCACAACATGTACATAGTATATTTAACTTCATTATTTAGAAACGAAATATAATTTGATATTCCTTAGCCGAATGAATAGCTCTAAAGTAATTGTAACAATTTAATTATACTAAAAAAGATTATAATATTTCAGTATATTAGGTTACAAAACCTCGTTTCAATTCCCTAATGAAATCTCTTTAAAAGTAATTAGTTTAGACGAAAAATATTTTTGTGTAAAGCTAAAAATGAGACTGTGTTTCTTGAAAAAGGTTTAAGTCAATTTAGTATTTTAAGGCAAAAACAATATTTACATTTTAATGGGTCTTGGTATAATATTAGTCCCAAAGTAAGCACAATAAGGATTGTGTTATGGGTACAAGACGACGATATATTTAACAGATTTTACTTAGTCACATGTTTTTTTAGAAACCAACCGTAAATAAATATTTATATTGGCCAGAAAGGAAACTTTAATTAGTTCTAATGAAGAAACCTATGCATTTTTTTTAAATCGCACTTCAAAACCACAATTTTCGATAGTTCAAAAACCAAAAAAACAGAAAAACCTCGGATCATTGTCGGTAAAAAAGAAGAACGACCCATCCAACCGATGAATAAAGTTTTTTCTATTTTCACAGTGAATCGGGTTCCCAACGGGGGACTAATCCAATGCGTGGATGTCCGTTACGCGGCGACTTACGGCAACCCACACTTGAGGACTGGGGCATTAGGCTTCACTGTGAACACTGCGAAACCAGCTTCCACTCCTGCGCCGCCACCTTATTCCTCTGTGCGGAGCTCAGTCGTGTTGCCTTCAGGTGAGTTATTAAGACCATAAGGTAGGCGTGGAAATTCGTAAATGGTGAGTTCACTAAAGCAAATGTCGTATTTTCTTCCTTGAAGCTCATTGCCTCGCTTTCATTCTAAAACCTGATAGTTACCGAGCAACAAGTGGGAGTATTCAACTTGTGTTTGCAGGACGTTCCTTGGTAGTATGATAATATCTATATCATATTTTAATTAAAGGAACGATGTGTCCTGTTGTTAGGTATTGAGATTAAACATTTTTCTATCGCTATAATTTCTTTTAAAACAAGACGTTATTGTCAGTTTATTTATTCCAATATTATGTTAATATGATATAAGGATATATACATTGGTTTCAATACGTTTATACAGGTACATCATCGCATTCTATCACGTCACCAACAAGTCTGGCGTCTCCACAGTGCGCCACCAGCCCAATCACCACTTCAACCATGTCCACAGATAGCACGCAACCAACGGTAATTTTGTAATTTTTTCAAGACTACTGTTACATGATTTATTTAAGATGACACTTCTTGCTTACGAAGACAGGCCTATCAAGGCGTGTCATTAGTTGTCAGTCGTTTAGAAGTGCGTATTGAGTATTGATGAGTATAAGAATATAAAATATTTTGAAGAATTTACTGTACTTATAGTAGAGTCATTGGTCGCCTTTTACAAACTTTTTTTTTTTGAGCTAACAGAACAGCCAAATCACATTTAAAAGAATCGTTAACCTTAATTATCAGCCACTCAGAATTACCCAGACATCCAATTTTATTAATATAATAGTTATCGTGAATAAAATAGGTTTTATTTTAGAGAACTTCCTTTAACGTTTCACATAATAAAATCTTTTTTATTGGTGATACTGACATCTACCGAAACATTTCGTCAGTGACCACCTTGGAAACCAATTATAATTATATATTCAGAGATCGGAATAAGAAATTATCGTGCAGCTATAGCGTTACTCATATTTCGCCGTGTAACCGAGATACATAATTCCTTTCATTAACAGATTTCCAAGAAAAGGAAATATATATTATGTTAGCTTTTACGAATATTTACCAGCTTTAATATATTCCGTTTTCAACTTAGATTGGGGTGGCAACATCGTCTGCGACCCCTCAGTCACCGAGCGCTCACTATATATTGGCCCCATCGAATAGGACTATAAGCAACGCTACTGTTACTAAGAAAGGTAAGATTCATAATATATTTTTTGTTGACTGTTGGGTTTTTTCATTACAGAATATTTCAATACGAATACTAATCAACTCAATACTAACATATATCCAATATAAACCAAGAGCATGGAAGAGAAATACAATTATCAGTTGTACGTTTGATACTTGTTTCAATATGTCATAAAATATGATATAATTAAAGAAATATACGTATAAATATTCTTTCAGCCAAACTGCATTTCAATCATTGCTATCAAAGTTTTCTAGAAGTCTTAAAATTCATATTTCAGTTTTTTAGCCGGATTCATACTTATTTGACGAAATCTTCTCTAATGCGCTCTAACGCCAGACACAAAAGGACACGTCATTTTAGCGCGCATCAGATGAGTTAAAAATCTAACAGTACTTAACAGGCTATCCGCAACCAAAGGAATTCAAGGTGCTTTCGCTGAGCTGCATCATCCGTTTTGGGGAAACGATGGAGTGAGCATGGGAGTAGATATAAAGGGGAGGGCAAACGCACAAAAGATCCCACTGGGTCGAAGTGTATCCAAAAGGGCACTCACTTAGATAAGATAAGATAACAGTACTAAACATAAACAACCTATATTGTTCTCTAGCTTCACGACACGACACGTCATATAATTAGGAATCTGGCCTTAGTCTATTAACAAGTCCCATAAATTGTTGAAGAAAGTACCTACATATAAGATGCATAACAATACATTAATATTAGTATAACATTAGTATCTTTTTCAGGTAATGGTCTGCAATCACCACTTGCAACACACGTCTAAAAAATATTGAAGAAATTTACCAAAATAATAAATAAAAGTAAGAACAATCAAGTTGTCAACATTGAAATGAAAGTCAGTAATTCTTTAAACACCTGAGAAAATATCTTTGACCACTGTCGAATGAATTCTGATTTTATGAAAATAACATTTGACTGTGATTACCAATTTATTAAAAAAACTGTGTCAAAGTTGGGTTATAAAAACTGTGTTAAAGAAAATCAGTTTTAAAACTGTTTTTTTTTTACTTACGTCAATGACATTATAAAAGTGACTTTCAAAAAGTGCGAGTGTTATTGAAAAAAAAATGTAAAAAGTCAATTCCAAATATCCGACTGAGATTCTTGTTGCTATTTGTAATTATATTTCTAAATAGATATAGTTATATGTAATGAATTGTCTATAGTTTGGTGTATATTCATGCAATATGAGTTATTAATAATGATTATTTTGTATGTGTTTTGTAGAAATTGTTAAAAATTAGTGTTATTCAATTTGACAAGCCAATGTCATAAAGGCAACATTTTTTCTATGGCGGCAGAATTAATAAAAAAAAAATTAAATATGCGTTTTTCCTCTTTTAAAATACCTAAAAATAATTTATGCCTTCTAACATCTTTTTAGGTGATTTTACAAGTTTGCAGGCTACTGAATATTGATAGTAATATCGTTTTGCAATAGTCAACAAATGCAATCAATTAAACAAATACCATATTGAAAAAAATGCTTCACATAAGTAAACCAGTAGATTTTGTAATCAACGATACATTACAATAATACATGCAATTAAAAAGCAAGCAAAGTTGTAAAACACCTTCATAAATTTAATATGAGCTGAAATAATTTTGTATATTCAGTGATACTGGTTGTACACCATGTTTTATACATTTATAAGTGAGTGTGGCCTATGTATCATAACTGCGAAATGTTACATTTTGTACTTATCAGCTTTCGAATTTCCACCTAGTAATATTAACTTAAGCTTTAATTTATCTACGAAAATGTGCCATTTCCATATCTCATACACATATCTTTATATTAAATTATTAGGGCAAATATAACAGAAAAGTAGCACAGTTCTTCCATTTTGTTTCATAGTGCAATGTCAATTAAAATGTTTTACTTCAAAGTTTAATAAATTATTTGGAATATTATTTTATAGTAAAATATTTCATGAACACATAGTATATTTACTGCTTATGATATGCTCAATCTATACAAATGAATGATTTTATTTCAAATTTTAATCTAAGACTGATTAGACTAACCTTCACATTGCCTACTATCATTTGTCAAAAATTGTATCCAATTTGTGAATATGAAGGTAATATCGCTGTTTTTATTTAACATTCATTCATAATACTACAAGTATTTGATTTTTGTACGACTGGTCTAAAACTAACCTTTTGTAGATACTTATTGATTTGAATATCAATTTATTTTATACCTATTTAATGAATCCTTAAAGCATTGGTATCCTACCGATCTCGCCAGTTACGATCCAATTCTACTGAAAGAAAAACTTTATTTGTTTTTTTCTTTTTGTATTATGTAGGTATTCGAGACAAATTAAAGTCTATGTTATCTACCTAGTTGAAAAACTTCTGAGTAACTAGAATTCTCTTGTTTTATAAATAGCTAAACTTCATTATTACTAACGACAAGTACTTATCCATGTCAAGTTACAATCAGCCTTATTGCGACCGTGAACCTATCGATTACCTACTTAGTGAAGTTCTTTTGTAACCGTGTTCCAATTGTGTCTGATAAATAATGAATTACTTTTATAAATTTGTTTTCTGAATTGCGTTACATCAGTCTCGTCTACTAAATTAAATGTCGATACTAAAATTACTAAAATTTAATGAAAACATATGTAGTCATAAGTTTGTGTAGGCAATCACGTGACAAGAAAAATGTCAGTATACAACTTAAATTAGTCAGTTATTTTTATTTCCACTAGAAACGAAACTACTTCATATATCAATAATTTTGATAAATTATTTCAAACTTTAAAAAGTTAGTATATGAGCATTGCAACCAACGTTAAAAAAATCAAATCTTGTTTAACAATTAAACATAAACAACATGCACTACTTGTTTAAATCGTTAAATATATTTTACTATCTGCAGCGATTTTACCTTCCCCATTGTCAATCATTATTCCCTTCTTGTAGAAAATATTATTACTTTGGTGTAACCCTCACCATAATTTATCATGGCCTAGAGGTTATATTAGCAAATCTACCGTTACTCATATCATCCGTCTTTTAGTATTAAAAATATAACTCGATATTTTTCTGTTATAAAAAAATATATCATAGCTCTATTAGTGAAAATGAAAATAATGTTACTGATACTAAAATTACGTTGAACGAAAATAGCATGTTGAAAAATAGTGATCATAGCGAAATAATACGAAAATATCGAGTTCTTTATCCATTAGCTAGAATGTAGATAACTACATTTTTTTAATAAATAACTGCTTACATATCAAGAACTACGTAAATTTTGTATGTAAGCAGGATAATGAATTTAAAATATTCTCCTACTGTAATTAATATGTTAAAACTAAGCCTTCTTCACATATACAATTGAAATTGTATTTTCAAAAAACGGGATTTTAGTACGAAAATGGGATTCCGTTCTAAAAATCCCGTGTTGGCAGCCCTGTTTCGTACTCCGATGAAATATCGATGTACCTAGTGATGTCAGAGACAAGATGGATTGTTGTAAGGGATACTTGATACGCCACTTACAAAATTAGATGCCTCGTCGGAAAATTTGTATATGTGCGGCTTGGCTGTACGCTAGAAATGTATGGTTGAAATTATTTGAGCTGGACAAAAAAACGCCCGTTGGATCTACCTGCCTACGAAATAAGGTTGATATTTGAACGGATTGTTGAGCTGTTAAACTCAAATAATTTCAAATGTAATTGTTTTTTCTGTGATACATAGATTATTAAAGTGTTTTGTGTAAATATGCTATAACGAGTGAAATTGTTAAGATTGTAATTATTTGGGAATATAAGGCTTTCAAATTTGTGAACTAGTATAGTGTGCGTTTCGAATGGTTAGATGGCGTTGTGCGAGAATGCAACTGAACTTGTAAACTAGTGAAATTGTACAAATTACTTTTCTAAATAAAACGAAACTTTGGCCTACCTATGTAAATTGAAGTTTTCATTTTACCCCATTACCTTATTCAATTTTCGAGGTCGCACTCCACTTCTTTTAATTGTAGGTACTTATACTGGTTACTAAGTATTTTATTCATAAAGTAGTACCAGTCACTAGCATAAATATCTGATTTATTAAAGTAGGCCAATAAATATATCTGACAGGCCTTAACGGCCTAATAATCTTCATGGAAATATCGATAAAACTACAAGGGTGTGTTTGCGAAAAATTTGACCATTATATTCATGACATCATAACACATGTTACGTACATGACTGAATTATTCATGACAAAAAATTACCAGGACATAACTTAAAAATTGCGAAAAGCAATGGACTGCGAATCACTTTAATTCTGTTATTACATTGTAAATCTGTATAATCACATGTAATAGAAAAATAGATAATTTCTACTTACCGTGCAATTAACACACAAGAACATATTTTTCTCTAGGCACAAAACTGTCGTCGACACGTAACATCACTTCACTCTGCAAATATGGTTGCCCATTTTTCTCTATGTTGCCTATGTTTTAACTTTAAAAAACGGGATATCGATTCCATTTCGTAAGTGATTACAGTTTTTGTTGCAAGAGTAGTTGGATTAATAATTTT
This sequence comes from Epinotia nisella, assembly GCA_932294315.1. Classification (NCBI taxonomy): domain Eukaryota; kingdom Metazoa; phylum Arthropoda; class Insecta; order Lepidoptera; family Tortricidae; genus Epinotia; species Epinotia nisella. The sequence goes on along the minus strand of OW028696.1, from coordinate 10,058,812 downwards.
AATATGGGAGTGAAAGTAAACGAAATAAATATATACAAAATGGTTGACTGTAAAGTCGGTTTACGGACGATAATTATACGTGATAACATAAGAAAACATTGATGAAAAATTGCATAACACGTATAGTATATACTCATTTATCGTTAGGAATACTCCTGTGAAGTTTGAAAAAAAACAGTCGATCTAATCTTTTTTCCCCATACAAATTTTGGACCCCCGTTTCACCCCTTTAGAGAAGATTTTTGAAAAAAATTTACCCCACTTTCTTAGTGCACCCCTAGACCTTATAAGGAACCTACGTGCCAAAATTTGAATCTCTAGAACCAGCGGTTTGGGCTTTGCGTTGATACGTCAGTCAACGGAACGGGACAATGAGTCACACTTTTTCGTGCGTGCAGACGGCGTTCATCGATAGACGTTATCAAGTCAAAAAATAAAATAAACGATAGTACAGATGGGTCGTTCTTCTTTTCGACCGACAATAGCCTGTCCTTCGTCTTATTACGGCATCTCATTTGAGTAATGATGTTTACGGTTTTATAATGTTCGAATGAACGTCTATATTATTTTATTAATTAGTGATATTTAATATTTCATTTTATCTATCTAGCATTTTTTTTTAATGTTTTTTTTTTCGTAGAATGCCGTGACAGAGTGGTAAAATAAAATGTTGTCCCCACCGAAAGAGTCCACTTTGTCACATGTTTTTTTTTAGAAACCAATCGTAAATAAATATTTATATTGGCCAGAAAGGAAACTTTAATTAGTTCTAATGAAGAAACCTATGCTTTTTTTTTTTTATCGCACTTCAAAACCACAATTTTCGATAGTTCAAAAACCAAAAAAACAGAAAAACCTCGGTTCATTGTCGGTAAAAAAGAAGAACGACCCAGATATGTAGCAACATGAAAATCAACTTAACTAAATAAAACGTACCTACACACAGTTTTTTTCATGACCTTTTGACAGCTAAAGACGCGTGCGCTTTGCGCATTTTTGTTAATTTTATGTAATAAAAAGCCTTACAAGTAACTTGACCCATTTTTTTTAATAGTTCATGATACGTACATTAATTCTGACATGACAATATTTATACAGGGTGATTTCTAAGTCGTGAATCGTTGAAGCAAAATGTGAATCTATCCATGATTCTGTGAAACTTTTACTATGGGCTCAACTTTGTAATATGCAAAAAAAAAACCAGCTGTTCATACATTTTTAATTCGTGAACCGAAATAGCTGTTCATGCATGAAATATTTATTTTTTTCATATTACAAAGTTGGCCCCATAGTAAAAGTTTCACAGAATCATGAATAGATTCACATTTTACTTCAACGATTCACGACTTAGAAATCACCCTGTATATCAGAAGTTTCATTTTATTCATTGTTTTGTTTTGCACCCTTGCTGTCAAAAGGTTAACACAGATTTTAGTGTAATACCGAAGAAGCATCCAACTCTTAATAATAATCCTATACAATATATAGACCATATTGCAGCTCTACTTGTTACTAAAGCTAGGGAAATTTGCTCAAAGTATACCCTACATAATATGAAACCAGGCCCCGTAGCATGGTTGGCCTTGTCACGCGATAAGTGATAGGATAGAGCGTGCGCCACTGGCTGACACCGTTCGATAGAACGAGACGACGCATTTATCTTGTCACTTGTCGCGTGATAAGGCCAACCATGCTACGGCTCGTAGGTTAATCTTGTACCTAACTTATCGGATGCACGATAGGACATAATAATTGTAATTTTTCTACTCCTGTACTATTATTTGCCATTTATATAGACATTAACTCAAATGCAATTGCTGCCGACTTCCGTAAGTTGGTCTCACTCATGGTAGCACGTATATCAACAGCCGTATCTAAAATCGATGCTCTCATAAACGTGTATTACCTCACCTTACCTGAGTTATTCCGTCTCCGCATAAAGAAATTTTACGGCTCCGCGGATATAAGGCAATTGTGATTCATCTGCTATACGGACATGCACATAAATGTTTATCGTTGCTGGGCCGTGGGGCCACGAAAAGAGTGGGTCTTATGACGCATGCGAGAAAAAAGGCAAGCGAGTAGCCTCACTGATGCAGTGATCGGTTATTTGGATTCTCCCTCGCGGGATATCAAGTAGAAAAGTTAAAATAGATACGACAGTTTCCCGCGATACCGAACAAACCGTACAAAAATAAAACAATTTAAATTATCTCTAAGGAATTTTTTACTCTTACATGGCAACCAGTTAAGACAAAAACTTCTATTCTTCTCATTGATTTAGTATAAGTAACTAGATACACAATCATCCGGAAAAAGTGGCCGTCCAAAAGAACCGCGCGATCGACACTTGCGGCTCTTTTGCGCTTAGTCTGGTTTCGACCGTGAGACTTGACGGTTGTTAAAAATGACAAAAATGATCTGTGAAAAAATTCGTTAATAGCAAATATAGCAATAGAAAAAAAATACAAAAGGATTGGATATATTTCTTTAACTAAGTTCTATTGATAGCGTAAAGAATTTCATGTAAAGTCATTGGCATTTCATGGTTTTGAATAAATAATTTCGTTAGTACAAATGACAGATTATCACGGAACAAAAACCTAAGGAGTCAGTACCTACTTATTAGATTTTTTTTATAGAGTAGTACAGTTACGTTATTTGTGGTTTTCAATTTAAGATTCCCGAGAAATCCTTAGCGATGTGCAAAGTAGGCCGCAGTTATATGCTTATAGCACGAGGTAGGAGACATAGTGACGACTTCGTCGTGTGTTTATTTTTTAAGTATATATAAATCTTGTAAAAATTAATGTTTAACTAAAGATAAATTGATATTCAGATTGTCATTATTATATGTCGCAAAGGGACTAATTAGATACGTCAAATATACCACGCTAAAATGATCTACATACCTAGTTCTTATTCCCTTTTCACTAGTCGTGCGTAGAATTTTTAAGGAGTTTGACATCTGCACTGATAATACGTAATGCCCACCGAACAATGGTTTGAGTATATGTATTTATAAAAAAAATTAAAGTGTTAATTGTTTAGGTATTGCCTGCTTGTAAAAATAAAAAAAAACATGCTTTATTTGTGTTTTTCGTCTTCTTGTTTAAATAAATATTATATTATAGATTTTATTCCTTAAAGTGTGACATGTAAAATACTTCCAAACAGCAAAAATCCGCAACATACTTCGTCAATCATTTACAAATGACTGTATTGTTTATACAATATTATTAAAATAATTTTATAATGCGACTCCATTCATTCGCTATTTAGTTTTGACGTGAGCAATCAAGTCACATTATGATAAAATCTCAATAAACTTAAAAGTTTTTAATCTGTTTGATGCCAATTCGCTAATATGGCCCTTACAGCTTAAAACACTAAGTTCTCTTTTATATGAAGCATATATCTCAACGCAGGTTATAAGTAAACGCGATTGGCATCAACTGAAATATAGCTAGAGTGGTCAAATTGGGGCACATTTCTTGAAATTTTTGTTCGACATTGTGCGTCTATTTACTTTATTATACGTCAATGATTCTTCTCTATACTTTATTTTAAGCAAAATATATTAAAAACCTCCACAAAGTATTAGCTTATATATCTGTCATGATGGAAAAGAAATACTTCAAAATCTTGACATTGACATTTCATTATTTTCTCTTGATTTCAGTTCTAATTATTTGCTTCTAAGGATTGCATAAATAAATAGGTATTAGCTGTATAATTTATACTATAATATAAGGTCACAGGTTATCGTATAAGTATCGTAAAGCCCGGATTCCCGGGGCATATCCATACTAACATAATGATTGAGGTCGTTCACCCCATGTCGAATCCAAAAAACCGATCACTGCGATGTGATGCATTCGCGGCAGCGCCAACAACTCTTAACAGTTGTGGCTGGAAGGTTGGACTGATCCAGGCACATTAGATCCAGCTCCATGTGGCTCTCCCACCCACATGGAGTTGGATCTGACTTGTGAACCTCCTTCCTACTCTCCTCTCTCTCTCTCTAATCTCTAATTTAATTTAATTATTTTTATATAATGTAGTGTCTAACACTAAGGCCTTTTGTCAGTAACATTTATAAGGAGCCATGCTCTGAAAGTCTGAAATAAATGTTTTTTATTTTTATTTGTGAGCTCAAGAAATTTACAAAATAGAAACAACTACTTTTTAAGGTTCCGTACCCAACGGGTAAAACAACATACAACAGACATGATTTTTTTGCCGTTTTTATAGATAATGGTACCGAACCCTTCGTGCGCGAGTCCGACTCGCACTTGGCCGGTTTTTTATTACAACCGTGGCAAACAAGCATACAGCCTCCTTAACCTATGGACGCTTGCGCATCACAACCGCGTTGACGACCCTTTATAGTTTTGAGAATGCATTTTGTTGACAACTGTAGACTAATTAAGATCCCTTACCCTAATCACGGCGCATTATCGGGAGCTCTGGCAACCATTGTGACCAGGAAGCTACAGAGCAATTTCTAACATTATCCATACAAACATAAGTGTTGCCTTCAGGAGCCGTAGCATGGTTGGCCTTATCACGCGACAAATGACAAGATAAGAGCGTCGTCTCGTTCTATCGAACGGTGTCAGCCAGTGACGCACGCTCTATCCTATCACTTATCGCGTGACAAGGTCAACCATGCTACGGCTACTGGAAAGATCTTAAATGGCAACTTGGCTTAAGTTTTCGTGATTTTTTTACTAGAAATTTGCTTCAGACTATTCCAACCTATTTTTTTAAATATTTGCCAACTTGTACATTACCTACTATATGCAGATAGCGGATCGTTTAAGCAATTTATATTCGAAGGCGTTCTCTAAAGGGTTTTTGACAACATGTTATGCTCTACGAATGTAGTGCTTTGAAATCGTTTGCGTACGTTACGTAAAACAACAGGAAATACGCGGTTTCCCTGGCCCCACGACGGCAGGATCAGAGCAGGGGCGCACGCGCCTCGGTTATCGGTTATTGCCGCAACTATTGTTACGTTCCCAGTTTTTGTTACGCCTCTGCATCGGAATTATTTAATTTTACCGGTAGCCATCTTGTAGCATAAAGCACTTCCCTATTGAGAAGAAAATGAACTGTGTTGGTACATTCCTGTAGATACAAAGTGGTGACCTAGTTTGAATCTAGACACACGGCAGCCATTTCATTTACTTTTACAAGCTTTTATTTAACTTGCACTGTTCGTATGTATGTAAGTATGTAAGTTGTCCATCAAAATTTGCAATGCTTTTTCAGTCACTTGCCGTTATCCGATTGAACTGAAATTTGGAATACTTATATATGTTTGGTGGCAATGCAATACCTTGTCACCATTTAGCTGATCTGATGCTGGAGCCGGAAGATGGCCACTGGAACCAATGATGGAAGTGCCATAAGGAAATCAACTAATATTTTGATAATTTTAATCCGATAAAATCAACTCATCCACGAATTGCTATTTTCCGGCCTCTGCAATAATGTACTATTCCTCATGTTAGTCTTAAACCGTGTTCCGGTCTTAAACACAGTTCCCATAACACCATTCGATATCCGTCGCAATACTCAAGCTGCGAGATTACGAGGAAATTGGAAAACTGTGATTGTACAACCATTTCCAACGATATGTGAGTGCCCATAATAACGATTTCAAGGAATAAATTCCACTTTTGAGAATATATTCTCACTAAACTTCTCAGTCTTTATACAGAGTGTGTATTTGATACGGGCGAATATTTTAATGACGATTACTATCGGACCTAGGGAACCTATTTACATTATTAATTTCTTTAGACAATTAAGTTTTTTTTCATACAATAATAATTAAGCACGCAATGTTATCCATATTAATTAACGTAGCTATAACGTCATACAAGTATCATGTCAGTGTCATTTGTTTGCTTTATACATTGCTGCTCAGTCGCACTTTAGAGAAATCATTACACCTAATTAATAACACAATTTAATGAAATTATTATCCCATACGATTCGTATGATCAGATACTTTTTTTTTATCTCGTAACCAGGAATGATCAGATACTATAACTGGATTATTATTCTCCCGTATCAAATACACACGCTGTATATTAAACTTTAACTAATTTTATAGCCACCCAAAGACCTTTTTAAAAGGCCTTGTCATTCAAATATCATCATCATAATATCAGCTGAAAGACGTCCACTGGCTAGACAAAAGCCTCCCCAAAGATTGCCACAATTACCGGTCCTGCGCCACCCGCATCCAGCGGACTCCCGCGACCTTTACCAGGTCATCACTCCACCTTGTGGGGGGTCTACCCACGCTGCACCTTCCGTTACGTACGTTAGGTAGATCTAAATGTATTTTGTGTAAAGGGGAATAACAGTTGAGTTGTCCTAGCACTCGTTCTAAAAGTTACGTAAATACTCCTCGGCACAAAATGGTATTTAAATTGGCGTATTAATCCATATCCATACTTCCATACTTACTAATATAATAAATGGGAAAGTGTATGTGTTTGTTTGTTTGTTTGTTTGTCCGTCTTTCACGGCAAAATGGGGCGACGAATTGACGTGATTTTTTAAGTGGAGATAGTTGAAGGGATGGAGAGTGACATAGGCTACTTTTCGTCTCATTCTAACCCCCCACTTCCCTAAAATGGGGGGTGGAAGTTTGTATGGAATATTTGTGACTAACAAAAAAAACGTGCATCATTTTTTTTTGGAAATCTGTACCCAACCCCTTAAAAGAGGGGGTGAAATTTTATATGGGACTTTTCGCAGTTTTGAAGGTAGGAAGCCAAAAATCGGTACACAGACTCTGTTACCAACGAAAAATAACTGCCTTTTTTGTTAATTTTCCCCCAGCGCCTAAAATAGGGGATGGAAATTTGTATGAGACTCCGCTTATTGATAACTTCTAATTAAGATCTTTGATAAAGCGTATTCTCTTTATTCGGGACCGTATTATTACGACATAATCAAAACCTTTGACTCCTTTAATTATATTGAACCTTGAAACTGTCTCTGAAATTCGACTCCAGAGTCAATTTGGCAGATTATATAATTGGAATCAATTTGATATTTGTTGCTCAGTGCTCGCTTCCAGCCTCCAGGTACGATAAGGGATGCCTCTGTTAGAGACACATGTCTTCTGCACACGAGAAAATGAGACATGATACTCTACGGGAATGGCTTTATTAATTAGACAATGACAAATAGAAATCTAAATTTTCATCAGTAAGATTTTAAACGTGGTCAAATAATTTTTACTTGCTTAAGGCGTAAAATAATTAGAAATTAAACGAACGTACCTGTAAGTGAAGTTCTATTCTAAGACGACCGGTAGAGACGCTGCCTAAGAAGCTGAAAGTCCTGGGTTCGAATCCCGGTAAGGGCCAATAATTGTGTGATGAGCATGAATATTTGTTTCTGAGTCTTGGATGTTTTCTATTTATTTAAGTATTCTAAAATAAATATTTATTGAAAGTAAATACAAGATTATGATTAACATTAACTAAGATGAATTAAAAACTAAGTTAAATCTAAAAAAGGCCCTCGAGGCATTGTACCGAGGATGCTGGCGGCATTTCCTCGCTGAATTGCAATGCTGATGCGTTGCGCGAGAAAACCGCCAGCTCATCGGTCACCAGTTACATCGACCAGACGTTTCGCGATTTCTGCAAATAACTTATGCGCACTGGGACCCTACGGACCGAGGGTCTCAACGCCAAAGGGTAAAAAGTCGTACTCTCTGCCGAGGCCCCTATATTTATTACATTTCAGATTTTCGGCGTTTTCCGCCGCTGCACCCGCTTTAGAAGTAACACAAGCCTTATTGAGCTTATTATAGGCCTGGTTCGATTTGCACAGTATCGAAATGATAATTTACTTGTAAGTACTGTACGTCACATGTACGACCATCAACCACATTTCAAAGCCCTAAGTTCCCAGACGCAAAAACACTAGTTTTCGAACGAATCCTCGGGCCTTCGCTCCCCACGTCTCTCTGTCAATCATTTAGTTCAGAGTTGCAAAGAAAAACACATTTGAATATAGCACCATAAACATAGTAAGGTCTTTGTAAAATTGATATTTATCTTCTCGGATACTTGTATGTCTTTCGGATTTTATATACCTAACAAGAGAATATTTTTTTGCGATGAAAGGTGACAGCTTGAACCCACGTTTCTTTATTTCAGGATGTTTTTGAAGCAACCCTTCTATTTTTTAGGAGGCATTTTCACTTTTAAATACAATGTAATATAAAAAAGAGGTACCTAGACATGTTGTCTATACGAAATTCCGTGTTTAAAAATGACCACCAAATCTGATAGCTAACGATTCCATTGACGACTCGCAACTGAGGCAAGTTGTGCAAATTGACTCAATTTTAGTGTGACATTTTTAGAGCGCGTATAACCTATCTACCTCTTTTTAGGGTTCCGTACCTGAAAAAGAAAAAAAACGGAACCCTTATAGGATCACTCGTGCGTCTGTCTGCCCGTCTGTAACAGCCGATTTGCTCCGAAACTACTGGACCGATTGAGTTGAAAGGTAAACGTATGTAAATTGGTGACCCAAAGAGGGACGCGTAAAGTAAATTTATGAATTCTGAACACCGGGGTCACTTTTGGGGGGTTAAGTAGAAAATAAAAAAAAAGTTTCGCAAACTGTATTTATTGTGTGACATATCAAATGAAAGGTAAGGTTGTAGGTAAGCGGCTCAGATATAATTTTAGCAAAAACAGATTTGAAGTAATTTAGGAATTTTGACCACTGCCCTCCCCCCCCTTATCTCCAAAACTACTAGTTCTCTGTAACTAATTATCTAAAGAGGTTTGATAAAAAGATAATATTAACTATTTCATAGTGCAACGTTACACCCTAGCTATAACATAGAGATCGTTTAAAATATGCTGTGTGAACTTCATACTCGTCTTCAGAACAATACTTACTAAAAATTCCTACACCCAATGCTGGGGATTCCTATGTCTGACCATGTGAGATCAGCGAAATATTATGTACCTATTGCTTGAGTTGACTCAAATTCAGTTTTTTGCAGTCGTGTTTTGACTCCTGACAAACGGATAAATATAAAGTCACAATAATATATATCCGAAAATTACTTCATTTCGTTTCCTAGTTTAGGTAGCAGGTGCAAATATTTCATAATTTTCCATATCATACCCTTAAAACTAAGGTACCTTCTTTATGGACTGACGACGCGTACGGCCGCGTGACACGCGTGGTGTCAGACGAATGTACAGTCAGCATCAAAAGTAGCTACGCAAACGAAGATGTCAAAAGTCTTTATTAAAAGGGAATAAGAGCTTTTGACGTCTTCGATTGCGTAGTGACTTTTGATGCTGACTGTACAAACTCACACCTGCACTTAAACACTCCTAAGCAACGTCATATATTTGTGTTTGGATGATTTCCGCCACACGCGATGCCTGTGACGTGACCTAACGTTTCAGAGAAAGCACGTGTCACCAATAGATAGATAGATTCATTTATTTTCTTTAGAAAATAACATTATTATTTCACATCAAAATAAGTTCACTAAAAGATCATCAAAAGGTACCCATAATAATTTGATAATTTTAAAAACAATAGAAAATGTCACACACAATATCTATTGAGTTATGTAGTACTTATAGAGTAATAGCTTACAGCATATATATAACTGGAGTAGCCTTATGTCGTATTTGTGTACAAAGAAGTCTGCCGAATTTTGCGGGGGCGGGGGGGAGCATCTTAATAGGATATTGCAACTCAATTATATATTAAAAGCTTGAAGTGCTTAAACGTTTATAATATCAAGTGCTTACAGCAACTAGCGGGCATTTTTATGATCAGCGTTCTCTTGAAATTGTCTTTGTATGATTTTTTGCACATTGTGCAAGGTTTTTTACAGAGGGGTAAGTTACTGAAAGCCTACTCCATTTATGTATGCTCTAAAAGCAATAGAGCATAGTTTGCGCTTGTAAACGTACTCTAGTAGGGGAGTCTTTGCATAGTCTGCGGCAGGCGCTTATACTGAATTCGGAGATCAGGGCCTGATGGAAGAATCAAGAAAAAGGTTCCAGGTAGACTGTAGAGATAGTAAAATATCAAACTGATTTCAGCCCAATACATTCGGGCAAATGGACTTCCTGTCTCGTTATTAGATTCCAATTATCACTATTGTCAGCTAAGTTAAGGAGTGAACATGGAACTGATTGAAAAAGACAAATCGTTACCTAGGATACAAAATATTTGAAATTGTATCTATTTTATATGCAGGACAAATATTTAGCTCAGTTTATTTCCAAATATGGAGATAATTTTATTTTATTTATTAGGTACACTTTACAGAAATTATGTGATACAATAGTTATTTATGAATATCTTATAGACTAGCATAATATCCAAGGCAAGTGCGAACAGCATGATCAGCAAGTTAGCGCATATGTAATCAACCGCATAGTCAACAGTAGAAACCGTATTAACCAATTACATTCACCATACAATTCTAAATAACCAATACATATTAAGAAAAGTACCAATCAACCATCTTAACTTATAAAGCAATGTGCATTGTCAGCTGTCGCAAACGCCTTAGTTAATATGAAGTTTGTAGAGAAATAAGAACAAAGTCACATCAATATTTTCTACTATTAAACAGCGTCCAATTTTGGATCTCTATAATCATCCTCATCATTTTTGCACATGCCTCCTCTCATAGAACTCTATGCATTTAACAATCTCTATAATAGTAGAAATAATTTCAAGCTCATCTAATGTTTGCCGAATTTTGTCTACTGGTAATGCACATATTCATTTTACCGTTGTTGGTGTCGTATGAAATTGAAAAATCTCCTTCCGATAGTATCGTCTTGGGTCGTCTCAATCGTTTTAAGTCCTTAAATTCGTCTCGTTCTGCTTTCGTCACCCATTCTTCATTCGTCACTTTCGTGGGTTGTCTATTTCATATTTGGTAATCTTTGTTGTTTGTCTTTTTCTTATTCCGGCTTTTTCTTATTTCGGTATTCGTCAAATCTTCTTTGGGGCATGTTCGATGTTAGTCATCTCTATTTTAGTCTAAAATCCTTGTCTAAACTAAGCAACACAAAAAACACTTCATAAACTAACACAAAAACTTAACTTGTAACTTTTGACAAAGCGAACATTAACTACGGCCATTTATAAAATGCCCACATTCCCCTTAATAATTGAAGGAAACATTCCCTTTTTATGAAATGATAAGGGGAAAAAATATAGTGAAAACGGCGTCATTTTGTCAAACGAGGGTGTCGTGAAACGGGTAATTTAGCAATCGGTACCACGTGTGGGCTTTCGAGTCTGAACTTGGGTGAAAGTAGGAAAGGTGTAGTGGAAAGCGACGTTTTCAGGGTCATCTGTAACTATCGGATAAAGTTGTATAAACAAGGGCCAAGGTAATTAAATATGGACATTTAATTACTGACTAACGTACTCGTACATAATATATGAATAATAAAGTAACTAATAATTATTATTAACTATTTAGGTCGCAGAAATCGTGAAACGTCCGTGACCGAAGAGCTGGCGGCTTTCTCGCGCAACGCATCAGCATTGCAATTCAGCGAGGAAATGCCGCCAGCATCCTCGGTACAATGCCTCGAGGGCCTTTTTTAGATTTAACTTAGTTTTAACTTATCTTAGTTAATGTTAATTGTAATCTTGTATTCACTTTTAATAAATATCCAATATTTTAGGTCCTAAAAATGTGAACTGATTAACGAAATAATTATTGCTTCAGAATCATTAGTACATTGGCAACCTGGGGCAACGGTTCCCTCAAACAAAAGCAGTGGACGTAGTATGGTTGACATTTTATTATTTAGATAGCGTTGTGGCATAGCCTAAGAAAGATATTACGGTCGTGCTATATGAAAAACAAAAACCGGACAAGACGTGATGAGAGTTCCGTAAAAATATTGAGAATTTTCCCGATACTTTAAATACTGAAACTTCTATTTTCCATATTTTTTCAGAATTTTAAGCCTAGTAGTTTTGGAGATAAGGGGGATTATTTACTTTATAATTTACTACTTCTATATATAAGTTCTTTGTGTAAAAGTAAAAGACCTACACCAAAGATACTGGGAGGAGATAGACACATGCAGACAGACCAAAGAGATTCTGTCGAAGCGCGACTACAAACTCACAAACGCACTAATGAAGACACACAGAAACCAACTACGCAAGATAGTAGGGATGATAACCGGACACAACACCTTGAACAGACACCTCTATAATTTAGGTATCACAGACAGGTCCATGTGCAGAGCGTGCATGGAGGCAGAAGAAACGACTAAACATATTCTACTGAATTGTAAGCAGGTAGAAGTATATAGGAAAAAGCACCTAGGGTCTCCGGACACACCACGGAACGCAGTCAGTAATACCAAGGCACTCTTAAACTTTTTGGAGGAGCTGGGGTGGTTAGAGTAGCGCCACCCTGCCGTTTCACGCAAAATAGGCACACTGGATGTCGACTTGCGGAAAATGCCCAGTAAAACTAAACTAAGTTTTTTGTGTGTCAATCACTGGGACAATTACCTTCTTATAGAAAGGTTGAGACAGGGCTCTGAAATTTAAGACACCCTGTTTGCAGATTTTGATTATTACACTTACCCTAAGTAGCTTTTCAGACATTCACATAAAAATATTCGACTCCCAGACATATTTTACGGCTGCATAATAGTTTTTTGCATGTTGACGTGAACAGTTTTTATTTAAACCTTATGCATTGGGATCAAGGTTCATAATAGTTTGCTCACATAATAAATATGGCTGAACATAAATCGTGCAATTTTGATGATTTGTTGTTTCAAGTGCTGTAAATGTGTTTTTTATCACTCAATATTTTCAAGTGTCAATAAAACATTGCAATCTCTTAGTTTTTAGGGTTCCGTACCTCAAAAGGTAAAAAACGGAACCCTTATAGAATCACTCGTGCGTCTGTCTGTCCGTCTGTCACAGCCGATTTGCTCCAAAACTACTGGACCGATTGAGTTGAAATTTGGTATACATATGTGAATTGGTGACCCAAAGATGGTCGCGTGGGGCGCTTTTGGGGGGTAAACTGGAAAATTAAAAAAAGTTTTGCCAACTGTATTGTGTGACATATCAAATAAAAGGGGTTGTTGTAAGCATCTCTAATGTATTTTTTTATAATTTTAGCAAAAACAGATTTGAAGTAATTTAGGAAAAAAGACGAATTTTGACCATTTCCCCCCTTATCTCCGAAACTACTAGGCTTAAAATTCTGAAAAAAGTATGGAAAATAGTTCCTTGCCTAAAGATTACAGGAAAACCTATATGAAGTTTGAGTATTCAAAGTAACGGGAAAATTCTCAATATTTTCCGGAACCCTCACCATGCGAGTTGAACTCGCACTTGTCCGGTTCTTTAGGGTTTCACATATCGAATAAGAAATCCGTTCCTAATTTCAAAGATGTGTGTGTGTGTGTGCCTTTTCAGCGCATTGTTGTTTCGCTGTGTTCTTTTTGTTGTTGAAACAAGAATATGCTGAAAAAGGTTTACAAGGACGAGTTGCGACAATTAACGATTACGTCGATTACCTACAAACCAATTAATATGGAGCCGTCATTCCAAAGAAACTTGTCAAACTTTCCATACATTCAGATTTTACAACTACAGCCGGTTTGGTTCAATCCACCCTAAATCATTTAGAATTCCGTGGGGCATCAATAAACATCCATAAAGGATAAAATATATCTATTACTTTTGGCAGATAATGTGCGTGTGTGGTATGCTTACTTTTGGCATAATTTTTTTTCCAAATAATTCAGTTCACCTAGGATTCTTTTACCATATTTATACCTATTTTTTTTCAGAAACACTAAATCTTCCACGCATGTCGTGAAACAAACCTTACCTTACCTAATGTGTACCCATGCGTTAATTGAAAATCCCTAAAATGTTAATTGTTTGATCTAAAAGGAAATAAAATTATGCCAAAATAAAGAAAAAAAAATGAAAATTTGATACAAAAATTTCATCTTCAGAAAAAATATATTCAGAGTTCGAAACCCTTTAGCTTATCTTGGGCAATTTTATCTTGCGCTTAAAGTATGCAGATCTAGTAAGACTCAAGTAAATTTATGGCAGTGTCTGGCCCATTACTGAATTAGATTTAAACGACTTAGCATCACTCACTGCGCTCTTGTATCTTTTTTGGCTTATTTCGAATAATTTACTGACAAATTAGAAATAAGAACGCTGAGATAATTTACGGACTGTTTTCCAGATGAAGTAAACTAAGATGTTTTTGTAGTATTTTTATAGCAGTAATGTATATTGCTGCAAATTGGATGTCTAAGTGAGATCTTTCTGAATAATTAGAAGGCACTCTTGATAGCATCACTCACGAAGCTCTTTTACAAAATTATATAAGACAAATGATGAATTAAAAATACGGACTGGTCCCTAGTCATTGATTGAAACACGTGTTTCAAAACATAAAGCAAATTGGTTTAATTTCAGCTCGTTTTTGACTTTTTGAATATTTAAATATAAGGATTGGATGACCTGGTAAAGGTCGCGGGAGTCCGCTGGAAGCGGGTGGCGCAGGACCGGTAATTGCGGCACTCTTTTGGGGGAGGCCTGTGTTGATGATGATGATGAAGGATTGGATACAAGCTTCCCACGCGGCGCTGCCCGCTTATTACAGAGAACTCAGGCGGAGACACGGGTATAGAATATAGCTGTCTCCATTCTGAAGATTTAATGGATACACTGGTTTTTTTTTTTGATAGGATGTGTAACAATTGTCTATCCCTTACAAACAAACTTACAAAGCTACTCACTCACAAACTTTTTTAGTATGTGTTGTTATAGCGGCAAATTTTATAATACTCTGATACTGATATGATATATTGTATACTGTTTTGAAAAAATGACACCTCGCCGAGTTTATTACGCCGGTTCTTCTCGAGGCAGAGGTTTACTTTCCGAACCGGTGGTAGTTTATCGACATTCATAGGTGCATGTAATATGCCTAAATTGAAGAATAAATCACTTTGACTTTTGACTTTTAACAGAAATACATCATCTGTGAAAATTTCAACTGTCTAGTTTTTTTTCTGGGACCCTGAATATCAAACTATAGCTCTGAAAATCTACCGTTACTTTTAATCCGTCCCGCAATTTCTGAGGCTCAATTTACCGACACCACAATTAACTGATCATTCTTGAGCCCTATCACAAGCAAACAAGGTCGACTATTGGTCAACGTGTTGCAGTGTTCCGACAACACAATTCACTGATCATTCTTGAACCCTATAACGAGGACACAAGGTCGACCATTGGTCAGCGTGTTGCAGTTTTAAACAGACCCTCACTGAGATTCGTGGGGACATGAATTTATATCGGTTATAGGCCTTTGTCCCCTTGTTTATCTGGATCGTGATGTTGGTAAAAAATGAGGTCCTGCGAAATGGTTTTTGGTTTCTTGCATAAATCAGTCCCCTAGACTAAAGGTGACGGGGTCTGCTTTGGCACCTAAGCCTAATATTTGGCGCAGGCACTAGTTTTACGGAAGCGGACACAGGGAAAACTAGATTTTGTTTGGATGAGACTGATAATTTTGATTTTGTTAATAATAAGGGGAAAACCTTACCCTCACTGAACCATGGGTATACTTGTGTTATGGGTACTAGACTATATTAACTTATCGGGAGTCCGCTGGATGTGATTGGTCATTGTGGCACTCTGTGGGGGAGGTTTATGTTCAGCAGTGGACTAGGGTGTTGCTTAAAAACCGAAAATTTGAAATTTAAGTGAGCCACCCTTTTATATTGGTCTAATACGTGAAAAAATTACGTCTGTTTTTTATTTTTATTTTTGGATAAGATTTAGGGGTCGCTACCGAATTTTGAAACTCCTTAAGGTTGCGTTTCTCCGTAGTAAGTTTTTTTTTATATATTTTAACATTTTTCTAGTTTATTAAGCTACATTTGATAAAGAAGGAATAAACAATCGAGAAAATACGATTTTGGTTCACGAAATGTTCGACGCTTATTTGAAATCAAATATAAAGTCTTAAAATCATCGCCAAAGTCCGTTTTTAGCATATTTAACACAATAAAATTCATTTTTGAATTAGTGACTGAAATTTAGTGATTTTTTTGATGTTTTCCAGATTATTCATTTCCTATCATTAAATGTAGCTCATTACAAAAGTAAAATGTTAAAAATATAAAAAAAACCTTACTATGGCGAAATGCAAACATTAAAGAATTTCAAAATTCGGTAGCGACCCCTAAATCTTATCCAAAAATAAAAATAAAAAACAGATGTTATTTTTTTACGTATTAGGACAATACAATAGGGTGTCTCACTGAAATTTAAAATTTTCGGTTTTTAAGCAACACCCTACAGTGGACGTCTTTCAGCTTATACAATAATGATGATAATAATAAGTTAGACGAATGTATTATTTTAATATCAACGGGATAATTGTGAGTACCTATGTTTTATAATCATGAATTTATAGCTTTTTTTTCTCCATGTGTGCACTACCCGCTTTGATTTCATTGATGGTTCCAAGGTTCCAACGGAAGACCAGGGCTGGTTAAACGCAGCTATATGCTGAGTTGGTACCATTTCATGACGTTTCATTTGTTTTCTGTTTGTCATTTTGTGTGTGTTACGAATAAAATAAATGTTATCTATTCTATTCTATTTTATTTTATTCTATCAGGCTAAGGATGCGGCTGGTAGACGTCGATACAAAATTAAATTAGATATATTTATTGAATTAAACACTGTGGACCATTATCCAATATCCAAATATCAGCTTACGTGTCCAAAACCTATTTAAACCCGTGAAACTCTAAATAAACCGTAACACCTAAAGTTTAGTACAAACGCCCCTGTTTGCGTACTCTAGACCTTATTACTGTAGTCATAAGGTTTCATTTTCTGTGAACAAAGTTTAACCCCTGGGTTGGCAATATGGCAGGGTCTGAATGGTACGGTCTAAATAGACATTTTACTGTGGCAAAGATCCGATGAGGACGTGGCTCCAGTATAAGCGTGTAGCGGAGCGATAGAATACCAAGCGAGTGTGAGTCAGTCCATGTCGGATGCTGACAGTTGAAGGAAGTTCTAAGACAAGAAAGAAAGAAAGAAAGAAAACACTTATTCGTGACAACCACGCAATAACAAATTTTAGACATAAACATTTGTCACAAAGTGGTCACAACTCAGCGTAATACTTCCTGGCAGGGCAAAGAATGCAATAAGTTAAACCGAAACTCTCACATTATTTTATTTAAATTACTTACCTTACTGTTACATATGTACTAAAGTTAGAAACAATGACAATGAAATGCACTTAAAATGATAAATTATTTTCTTCTATATATCACAAAGCAGTATATTAGATTTTACAGAAAAGCGTCAAAAATTGTTTAAAAAAAGAAATCATTATTTGTTAAGCCTAGCATTATTCAGTGATAACACTAAGATGTCTGCGTCAGGGCTAGCACCAAGAAAATATAATATTCATCTTAAAAATAACTACATCAATTTCTCTTCTCGCTGTTGCCCGGAGTGACGTCAAGTCCTTGTCAGCGATCAATGCACTTTCTAGAAACCCTTGGCGCCTACGCTGATTATTACTAAATGCCGAAGAAATAATGTTGCTTGACTGAAAGTCTTCAAAATCATCATCATCCTGGGCGATAACAGAAAAACTGGCTAGTGGAAGAGCCGTTTGTGAGCACTCAGGTGACGGAAATTAAGAAGTAAGTACACGATGCGATGCATCTGAGATGACATGTTACCCGCTACAATTGACGCCCCAACTTAAGGTAAATGTACATTACGGCTGACAAGTTCCGTTTAAGGATTTTAATATTCTGTCAAGACAATAGTGTAGTGACCCCACTTGCGTATGCGTTCTCCTTAGAAAGTCGCGTTGCGGGATAGATTGTTATTTGAACACGGGAACTATGGAATTTTGTTTGCATGAAAATATAGCAAACAAAGAGAAGGCAATGAATTTTCAGAAGAAGCTAATTATACAATACAACACAACTATACTTTATTGCACACCTCACACAGATAAAGCGGTTACAAAGTAAAACAGAGATACAGGGAGACAGTAGAGGTTAACCAAAAGGCGGTCTTAATGTTAAAGAGCGATCTCTTCCAGGCAACCTTTGGGTTGTGGAAAAATGAATGGTATAAACTAAGAAGTAGGTACCGTTATTTTTTTTAAATCATCTTGACCAAAAACACAGTACATTACTGTAGCGGCCGGGAAAACAGGGATTTCCGATCAAGTACATAAACTTAAGAGGAAGCCTGATTTTTAGCATTGTTAGAATTTTCTTCCAGTTACATTAGTATGTTTTATTCTTGATGCAAAAATCCCGTTTGCATCAAAATCAAGTTAATAATATTTAGAGATTTGAAGAAATGGTTTGCGGTGCCAGTCAATGGTGAACTTGACAATAACTAACAAATTTACTATTGACCGCCACCGCAGGCCGCACCAGTCTGTAAGAGGCTTTAAGCCTGAATCATACAGACGCGGCTTGCGTTGTGGTCAATAGTTAACTTGTCAGTAACTGTCAGATTTACTATTGACCGCCACCGCAGGCCGCACAAGTCAGTAAGAGTGGTTTAAGTCTGAATCATACAGACGCGGCTTGCGTTGTGGTCAATAGTTAACTTGTCAGTAACTGTCAAATTTACTATTGACCGCCACCGCAGGCCGCACCAGTCTGTAAGAGTGTTTAAGCCTGAATCATACAGACGCGGCTTGCGTTGTGGTCAATAGTTAACTTGTCAGTAACTGTCAAATTTACTATTGACCGCCACCGCAGGCCGCACCGTGCAGTCTGTAAGAGGCTTTAAACATTGTCCCTTAACCTCCAGCCGTCACGTCGTGACACAAAATGGTCGTCCTGTGTTGTTTTTTATCTGCCCCGTAAAGTACGTCAATATGGAGCGCCGTTAAGAGTCTACGTGACGTTTTTGACAATGTGATGGAATGGGGGCTAGGAATTGTCGGTGTGCAGAAAATCATGGTTTTTACTTTAAACGTCAGAAAATACTTATATGATTCTACTTACAAGAAGACTTTACGCATAAAGGAGTGTAAAAATGTCATCATCATCATCATAATGTAAAAATGTACCTGAGCGTTTTTCAAAAAAACTGTACGTGAACCTTTTTTGTCAGATTTCTTACTCAGAATCGTTGATACTATCGATCCTCATACAAGAAAAAAAGTGTCCCAGATTTGACTATGTAAGTTTATTCTTCCAGTGCGTCCCGACCATATAAATAAAAAAGACTGCATACAAAAATGTGACGATCTGGAATGGAATATTTAGACACTTTTTTCTTGTATGAGGATCGATAGTATCAACGATTCTGAATAAGAAAAACCCAAAAAAATCTAAATCTGAAAAAAAAGTATACATAATATGTACACTTATTATGTACACTTTTTTTGAAAAACGCCCACCTAGCTAAGTAAAAACGGGCAAATTTTTTTGCTTACCTACCAAAAAATACTGACTGCAGGTATGCACCAAAAATACTGACTTGCACATCAAAACCGAATTTTGATGAACGATTAATATTTTAGTTGTGCGAATCATTATTGTTTAGGTATTTAGTATTTATTGGTGTGCGTTTAAATACCAGCCATTGAAAACACAACAGGCAAATCACTACATTTAGTGAATCTAAACTCGTTAAAAAAGTTACACAGGAGATGTCACCAAACCAGCGACAGATAAATGTTTGTTTACACAAATATTCTATACAGATTAAAATATTTATTGTTTATTAATTTACTTCACACACCAACAAGATACAATGCTCAGCAGTTACAAAGACAGTAAAAAAGGAACCTGTATCTCAATTAATAACAGGCATTGCATGCAATATCATTTAAAATTAAGCAAACCTATTTAGTTTTGTACTTAGAGATATAAAGAATCTCCGGCGTCATATTAAAGTAAAATAAAACATAAAAACCCGGACAAGTGCGAGTGGTGAGGGTTCCGTTAAATATTGAGAATTCTGCCGTTACTTTGAATACTCAAACTTCTTATAGGTTTTCCTGTAATCTTTAAGCAAGGAACTATTTTCCATATTTTTTCAGATTTTTAAGCCTAGTAATTTCGGAGATAATGAGGGGGGGAATGGTAAATTTTCGTCTTTTTTCCTAAATTACTTCAAATCTGTTTTTGCTAAAATTATAAAAAAAACTGAGATGATTACAACAACCCCTTACATTTGATATGTGATGACCCAAAGATGGACGCGTAAAGTAAATTAATGAATTCTGAACAAGGGGCCACTTTTGGGGGGTATAATGGAAAATTAAAAAAAAAGTTTCGCAAATGTGTCACACAATTCATTAATTTACTTTACGCGTCCATCTTTGGGTCACCAATTTACATATGTTTACCAAATTTCAACTCAATCGGTCCAGTAATTTCGGAGCAAATCGGCTGTTACAGACGGACAGACAGACGCACGAGTGATCCTATACGGGTTCCTTTTTTTCCTTTTGAGGAACGGAACTCTAAGGCCCTGGTCTCCTATAAATCACGCCGTACGCTGCGTCACAATGCCTACTATGGAGATGTACTGTTGTTATTGTCGGCCACATCAGTACATCTCCATAGTAAGCATTGTGACGCAGCGTACGGCGTGATTTATAGGAGACCAGGGTCTAAAAAGACGTTGAAATGCAAAGGGTCACCATGATCAAAGACTTCAGTTTAGAGATGTAAAAGGTCTTCACAGTTGAAAGGATAGAGCTAATAAAAGCTTCCTTGCTACGTAAAAAGCTAACTTTCAAACACATTAAGGATCGCAGTTCTGAGCGGTTTTCAGTATAATATCAATAAAAACAAGACTCGTAAACTTTAAATACACTTCCGAAGTAATAAAAAGCTTGAAACCGTTTGGAGTTTGTAGCAAAAATGTTTAGGTTTTTACATGCTTTATCAAAGATTTAAAACATATGGGTATCATGGTTTGTAGGCCTTTGTGTCAGATTTTCTTGTGTATTGGTTAAAACTGACGCGAACTATTCAGATTTCGTTTTAGCTTTGAATTAATTTTCAGATATATTCCCAATACATTTGGATTCAAAGTTTTTTTAAGTGAGACCAAGTATTTTTCGGAATATTGCTGTTAGATTGGCAAGCCGTTGGGTCTATTACATTGTTATTGGTTTTTTCCCGTTGCTATGATGAAGTATAATCAACCTCACAAAATGTAAGCGAAAACATAATACGTTTTTGGAGATACTTCTAAGTATAATGCATATACAAAGATTAGGTCGGTTAAGTTAGTTAGGAAGGTTTAGTTGCCCGAAGAGCAAACCGCCGGAGCCCCGCGCAACGGGGCTCCTTCTACACTGCCAAATGACAAAATAAATGGAATAAAATGTTCAGTTCAATAAAAACAATCATGTTCATTCGTAAGTGGAAGCTTACATAAGCGCAATGATTCGTTCAAACAATCAGAGCATGCCAATTTGATCTCAGTTTTTTCACATTCATAGATTGTAAACTACAATATCGTATAGATATACTGACTGTGTGCATAATCTGACGGTAACATTATAACATAATCTGACGGTGGCATTAGAACCTAATTCGTAATACCCCGGAGTCGAGTTAGAATAGGACCACTCTCATTCTTTCCGTGGGTGTCGTAAGAGTCTACTATGGGAATAGGATTGTATTGTTGTGGGGACTGCTAGAACCCTATCAATCTGTTATCATATTTATGATATCTCCATCAGACGTTAAAAAAATAATTGAATCTGCTTTGCCTATTCCGTTTGGGAATAGAGGTGTGAGTTAAGCGTAAGGTGAAACATTTTTCCCTTTCAAAGTTTTTTATGACTTTGACAAGAGATTGAATTTCACCCGCCCCATGAAAAAGTGTTTAAAATATACTTACCTGTTTCAGCTATATTCTACCAGAATTAAATTAATTCAAAGTAATAAAATTACTGAAATCTAGTTAAAAAGAACCTTCCTTAAACCTTTTATACAAAAAACTTCGGCCGTTTTCTTAACTATTAACCGAGTAAAGGTTCTAAAGAGGCCCAAAAAAATGCAAAACAGGAGATATCTAAGCGAAATCTTTAATTAGAACTATGAGAGAGTACGTCAAAGGATAAAACGTCTTTATCTTAATTCTTTAAAGAACTGAAATAAGATCTCGAGAAAAAACTCATTTAAATTCGTTACTCTTCCCGAACCATCTGCTAAATCGCGCTCTAACTTTCGCGAACTCATTACTAACCGACGCTTCCTTGTGATCTAAACCTTCAGATGTTTGCCGTAAGGTTGATTTTCTAACTATGTTACTAAAGGAAATGCGAGGTTTTGGAAATTACCCTTAAAACTTCATTAAAACGTGCTAACAGTTGGGGAGCCGAGCACGGACTGACGGTGACGAGGAAGCGAATTCGAAATTTAAATAAGCGACTCTTTTTCTTAAATTTGGCATTTTGTTAGCGTTTTCTTGGCAGCCAGATGCGAAATGCATTTGCATTCTTTTGTCTATGATAGCTATTTTATTTTTATTTCTGCGAACGTGCCCGCTCCCTAATGTGTTAAGGTAAGGTAGCTTTTATTTCTAGTGACTTTTGAATCCGGCAATAAAAAAATACAAACGAAATAAATTGTCTTTAGCAAGGACTAAAAATGATGCGTATTTTTTAAAATACTAAACGAGCATACGGCCTGTCAATCGGACATAGCCTATTGACGATTGTGAATACAAATAAGTCACAAGCCCGTTGCTTAGCTACTACCCTACTGGCCATTCTACTGTCCTACTGGCTCTACTGGCTAGCCGACTAGCTTCGATGTCTGCCTGTATTTGTATTTGTACCATCGGTAGACAACACTGTAGTGTGTGCATCGGTAGACAGCATTGAGAGGGAATTGAAAGCGCAAAATCTTACACCCATGACAACCCGGGACAGAGCGTCCTGGGGCGCCGCTGTACAAGGAGGCCCGACCCCAGACAGAACTGGGACCAAGGGAAGGCAGAAGAAGAAGAAGACCATCGGTAGGCAACCATCAGGCAGGCCGCTTTAAATACCATTCCTTAAAGCAACATTCAGAGACTCTTTTTTATTCCCACGTTAATCTATGTTCGTACTCTTTGTTATCATTTTAACTTTTTAATACCAGCTGCGCCATAAGTCTGACAAATTCCCTGATTTTTGCAAAGTCAATTGCGAATTTAGAAATCCTTTCCAAGTTTAACTCGTTAAAGCGAACGCGTTTGTCTTTCGAAGGGAAATATTTGATTTCTCTGCTCTTTATGTTAATATGTGCTAAGAGCGAGCACTTTGGAACTGTGCTTTTTAGGTGGCAAGTTAAAATTGATGATTTTGACGGTTCCAATTTGTATATCGAGCGTGTAGAAGAGCGGTTATGCACTGTGACTTTTATAGCGATACAAAATGGCTATTTCACTAACGCGCGACCATCGATCGTCTGTCAAAATCATCTGTATCGTATTTAGCGTTGCAAAATGTCGCCCTCTAAGTGCGTAAAAATCGGGAACAACGGTTTAGGAACGTATAAACCATGTTCCAATCACGCAAATTATACTTTGCATAAGCCAGGTTGGTGTATAAACACCAACCTGGCTTTTTCACGAAAAAAAGTAGCCATCGAAAACCAAGTTATTGTATTGTTTCTCTCTGTAACTGCTTTGTTTGTGTGAGGTGTGCAATAAAGAGTATTTATTTGTATTGTATTGTATTGTAAGTCTCCACTGTCACCCGGTCTAGGTAGTTCAGACACAATATTAGATAGCCAACTGAGTATTCTTTTTTATGTGTAACAATCCATCCATTTTTCCTTAAAAGTTACAGCTTAAAACTAAAATGATTGCATAGAAATGTGTCTACTTCTGGCATGTTTTAAAACAATTCATGACCTGCATACGGTAATCAAGAGTTTGGAATGATATTCGCGAAACATTATAGCATCGATAGTATATTTGAGTAGAGGAAAAGAAGAACCATGATCCAAACGTGAAAATTACAAAATCTAAGACTACAATCCAGAGATTTCTAAAGTTAGCCCAAAAATGGATAGCAGCTGATATAAATATCCATAACGCCACTCAAAACGATAGGTGAAGAGACCTTCTTTTTAATTAAATTCCTTAAAGATTTCATTTCATATTGAAAACCTGAATTCTACAACAGTGGCTAATTTTTTTTGTTAACAAACCTTTATGGGCCCAGGGCCAAATCTAGGCCTTAACGGACGTCAGGACCTCGACTCTGCATACGTGGTTTGGTTCTCATTTTAAAACTACATGCAGGAATAACATGAACCTGTATACACAATGGGACAGGCCATTATCAATGTTGGAAACTAGTAAACATTCATGGTTATTGCAGTATGCTGTTTTAAAATAAGAATCAAACTAAGTTTGTATGGAGAGTTGACTCTAAAATTTCAACGTTTCCACGAGAAAGACTGGTTTGGTTTGAAGATCAGCACGGCTATCATAAGACGGCGCGCGAGCTCCCTCGATTTTTCTCGCACTATACCCCACAAGGTGGACTGATCACCTGGTAAAGGTCGCTGGAGCCCGCTGGATGCGGGTGGCGCAGGACCGGTCATTGTGGCACTCTTTGGGGGAGGCCTATGTTCAGCAGTGGACGTCTTTGGGCTGATATGATGATGATGATGACGATACCTCTCTTTCTAAGTTTTCTAATAAGAGAGAGACGGATAGTGCGAGAAAAATCGAGAGAGCTCGCGCGCCGACTTGTGATAGCCGTGCTGCGCGGTATTCAAACCGGTCCGATTCGACGAAGTCGTTCCGACGATACCCTGGGACGTCCGTCCGGAACCTAACCTACCTTGTCAGGGCGGTATGGTAGTGTTTAGGTATGTTGTACTTGGTGGGCCTCCATCGGTGTTGTGCCTCTTGCCAATGGTTGCAGCTTTACATATGACGCACCACTCCAGGTGGTTTGTGGTTTAGACTAATGCTGGTTTCCATGGCCTTTTTTACTGTCCGCCCAACGTGTTGGCGATCAGCTCCGTGCTCTTTTCCCCTTTACTGATCCTTGGACGATCGGCTCCTTGAGATGTGGCCGAAGAATTTCAAAACTCGTAGCTGACAATCGACGAAAGTGTGTTCGAAAAACCATTCTCTCGTTGAATTATACTCTTCTTTGGCACATAATAATGGTTTAATAAATTAAACAGCACCTACATCATCAACTAATTACTTAAATTTGTATTCTCTCCGCTTCTTTTTCTCCCAAAAGTAAATTAATACAATATTTAATTAAAAACTTCGAACCTTCCAACAATTAGCATTATTCCACACGATAATGAAAATTTAAGAAGTTCCAGGCTTTTATTGGTAACTTTTACTGGGCTCATAATTAACGTTTTAATTGTTTAAACAGTTCTGTATTTTGTGACACGGGTAATCTTATTACTGTTAAGGGCTTGAGAATAACTTGTTGAAATTATCAGTGTCTAAAACTTGAGTGTCGCTTTGACTGGGAATTAACTTTGAACCTAACAGATGACATGGTTTTTGCTTCTGTACATTGAGGAGTTTGTCTTTTGTGGTCTGGTAAAAAAGGGATTTTTGAAGGCTCTAAACTCTACCACTATTTGACTCTATTATTTTATGTTGAGGTTCTAAAGTGGTAGAAGTATCACTTGGTACCGTACCCATATTTTATTCACAGCCTCATTTATGATGTAATCGCCTCGTAAAACACAAAATCCATTTACTCCCCCAACTCGACCGATTAACTCAAAACGACTTATCGAATTCACACGTAAATGTTAAGGCATCCGTAACGAGCCAAGTTTAAAAGTAGCACGACTTAAAATCACTTACGAACCTCGTAGTTTCATAATTCTCACAATAGGTAATATCCTTGTAGAATATTGGGAGTAGTTAGGCCTTTCTGTGGGCAATGTTGGGCCCGATTTTGAATCGATTCGGTGTCGAGTTGTGGTCTTGTTATTAGTTTGAAACTTTTTATTGCAGTTCGAGTTGTATTGGGAGGTATTTACATTTTGATTATCAAAATGTTAGTTGTTTTCTTACATAATGTCGAGAAAAGTGAGCAACCATATGTAAATGAAGTCTGTTTTACTTCATTCATTATTGCAGTATTGCTGCGCATAAACCTCTGTGTCGGTTGGTTATAGTTATCTGTGGCAATCTATGACAAATGACAGTTGACAGGTCAAAGGTTTTGCCGCTATAAAAGTGCAAGTCAAGTAATATAAGGAGAAATATATAAAATTGTTAATAGTTACGTAAGATAGAATAAGAAGAAAAGTGGAATAATAGCTTTAATGTTGTTTCTCTTTTCAGGTAAGATATTTTTGTAATTATATTCCATAAGAAAAGTCAAGTGTGCTTAATCTAATATTAATAGTGAATAATAAAAAAACCGTTCTCTTTTCAGAGCAACTCAGTATAGTTTTATTTCACCACTTCGACATCCTAACATAAGGGTGTAAACGTAAACCACACATTATAAAACAACATTTCCAGCTATTTCGTGAACAAAGATGGAAAAACTGAGATTTGAATTTGTGGTAACAGCAAGTAGTGAAGACCCGAAAACTAGTGTAATCAGCGTAACCTCCATCACAGATATTGATAAAAATGTCTTTATAATTCCGGGACAATACCAGCCGGTGAAATTGCATGATGCAATAATAAAGACAAAAGCATTTCAAAAAGTGAAAAATACTCTACAACGGAGACATGACAAGAGGCAAGTGTGGATCTCAGTCACGCCTGAAATAGAAAGTACATATATAGATGAAGATGGCAATATGCAGTTCCAAGGATATTTGTTGGAAGAATTGTCACCGAAGACTCAACAACAGGCTCCGGCGGCTGGAATCTCTGAAGAAGCATTATCGAGAATCCTAGAAAATTTTGCTCAAACACAGAGTGATAAACCAAATACTCAAGGCTTGAAGATTTCGAAGGAAAGATTTGTAATCGAGAAATTCACAAGGAAGACATCAAATGTATCACAGTGGATTTTGACTTTTGAAGCCGAGTGTACCCGTTTAGGAATAGAAGAGGACACAAAACGGATTGAAGCTCTTAGGCTGTTTTTAGAAGAATCCTGCCTGGACTGGTACAGTGCTATGCTCATAAAGCATACTGTTGTTTCGGAGTGGTCTCTGTGGAAAAAGAACTTTTGTGAGACTTATGCGGATAAGGGTTGGTCACCGATCAGGTATGCAATGTTGTATAAGTATAGGCAAGGCTCGCTATTAGATTATGCTTTGAAGAAAGAAAGACTGCTATTAGAAATGAATAAAAACATGGATAAACAAACTTTGATAGATTTGATCGCTACGGGGTTGCCAAATTTTGTGACTGATAAAATTGAAAGGGATTCTTTGCAAGTAACTGAGGATTTATTTAGTAACATTAGGGGTTTAGAATATTTAATAGAGAGAAAGACTTGGGAAAAAAAGACTGTAAGTTTTGAAAATAAAATTAAAGAGAAAATTGTCAAGGAGCAGCCATGTAGAATTTGTGAAAAGGAAAATAAAGGAAAACGGTATCATCCCGAGTCCCAATGCTGGTTTAAAAATAAAAATTATGATCGATTCAAACGGGATCAAATAAGGAGTGTTAATAATTCAGAGTTAGAGACAGAGTTAAATGAAATGGACCAAAAAAACTAGTAATCCCGCCATTGATCAAGATTAAATTATTAATTAATGATACCTTGCAAGTGTCAGGAGTGTATGATTCAGGATCTAATGTATCTTTGATAAATTCAAGATTATTGTCCTTGAAAAATAACTCAAGCAATAACGGAATCAAAAGTGCGGGTCTGAAAACGATTAATGGCGTAAAAAAATCCATTGGGATGGTAACCTTAAAACTAAAAATATTAGAGATGGAAAAAGATGTTAGTGTGTTTGTAATAGATGAAGAAAATTTCGATTATGATTTTCTAATTGGATTAGATTGCATAGAAAAATTTTACTTAATTCAAAATGAAAAATTGATTATTTCACAAAACATTCCCATCCTAACAACACAGGTGCAAGAACCAGTGTCGGATCTGAAAAATGCTAATTTAATTCCTGGCTCCACAGGTAGCAAAACAGAAAAAGACAAAAATTATGAAAATAAGGATGAGAGTATTTTGGAAAAAACCAAACAGGATTGTGAAATCAATTTCAATGAACACTTAGAAGTTGAAAACTTTAACATATCTGTAAATCATCTGGACTTTCATCAGCAGTCAAAAATAGATGAATTGATTTGCAAATACACATCACTTTTTGCAAGGGAAAAGTATGATGTAGGTACTGTAAAGGACTATGAGGCTCATATTGATTTGATAGTTGATAAATATTGCAGTAAAATACCATATAGGTGCACTATTGAGGATAGAAAGGAAATAGAACAACAAATATCAATGTTGTTAAAGAAAAACTTAATTGAAGAGTCTTATAGTCCTTTCGCAGCCCCGGTAACATTAGCCTATAAGAAAGAGGAAGGAAAAAAATCAAGGTTATGCGTAGATTTTCGTGATTTAAATAAAATTGTAGTCCCTCAATCACAACCGTTCCCGTTGATTGAGGATTTAATGATTAAAACAAGAAATTGCAGGTTCTTTTCCACGCTGGACATAAACTCGGCGTTCTGGTCAATCCCACTAAAAATTGAAGACAGGAAAAAAGTAGCGTTTGTTACTCAGGAGGGCCACTTTCAGTGGACATGTTTACCATTTGGCTTAAAAACCTCGCCTGCAATTTTTCAGAGAATACTAAGCAGTATTATCAGAAAACATGGACTGTCAGATTTCACTTGCAATTATATTGACGATATTTTAGTATTTTCTGAAAATTTCGCAGACCATATGAAACATTTATCGTTACTGTTGGAAGCGATCTTAAAAGAGGGATTTAGGCTAAAGTTCTCGAAATGTAGCTTTGCTCAGGACTCCGTAAAGTATTTGGGCCATATCATAAGAAATAACACAATTACTCCATTAAAAGACAACTTGATTGCTATAAAAGAATTCCCTGTACCAAAAACACAGAAAAATGTCCGCCAGTTCTTAGGTAAAATAAATTTCTATGGAAAGTATATTCCGAATAGTTCGATAACATTGGATCCTTTACATAACTTATTAAGGAAAGGACAAAGATTTGATTGGTCGGATAAATGCCAGGAATCATTTGACACCATAAAAAACCTACTGTGTCTACAACCTATTTTGGCAATATTTGATCCGAACCTACCGATACACATTTATACAGACGCAAGTATTCAAGGAATAGGCGCGATCTTGAAACAACCACAAAATAACGGCGAAGAGAAACCTTGTGCTTACTTTTCAAGGAAATTAAATGATGCTCAAAAAAAGAAAAAGGCCATATATCTAGAGTGTTTGGCAATCAAAGAAGCCGTTAAATATTGGCAATATTGGATCCTAGGTAAAAGATTTACAGTTTTCTCTGATCACAAACCGTTAGAAAAAATGAATATAAAGGCTAGAACGGATGAGGAATTAGGAGACCTGGCCTATTACTTATCACAATATAATTTTGAAGTTGTTTATTCTCCAGGAAAGTATAACGTGGAGGCAGATTCTTTAAGTAGGAATCCTGTATTAGACCCGAGTGATAGTCAAGAAGACAACCTAAAATGTGTTAACTTAATTAAACTGAAAGATATTCAAAATGATCAGGAAAATAACGAAAATATAAATCAACATAGGGATAAACTACAGCTAAAAGATACACTTTACTACAAAACATATGGTAAAAAAGAAAAAATTGTAATATCAGAGGAATTTAGTAAGAAACTTATAAAAAATACACATGATTATTACTGTCATTTAGGATCACAACAAATAGAAAGAAAAATTAAACCATTTTATACCGCGAAAAATTTAACAAGTAATATTAAAAAGATCTGTGACAACTGTGAAATCTGCATTAAAAATAAATCAAGGGGAAAATATAAGTTTGGGTTAATGTCTCACCTAGGTCCTGCAACTTACCCATTTGAAATAATGTCTATAGACACCATTGGAGGTTTTGGGGGTTCACGTTCTACAAAAACATATCTACATTTACTTGTTGATCACTTTACTAGGTATGCTTATATTTCGACCTCTAAAACTCAAAGTTCTGGTGACTTTATAAAGCTTGTAAAAACCGTGACTCAGGCAAATAAAATTGGTATGATTTTGACGGATCAGTATCCGGGTATAAATTCGAGGGATTTTAAAAACT
This sequence comes from Epinotia nisella, assembly GCA_932294315.1. Lineage (NCBI taxonomy): Eukaryota > Metazoa > Arthropoda > Insecta > Lepidoptera > Tortricidae > Epinotia > Epinotia nisella. The sequence continues at coordinate 10,028,462 of OW028696.1, read as the reverse complement.
TTCTAGATGAAGAGAACATACCAATCATATTCACTGCAGTCAATGCTCCATTTTCTAATGGTCTGAATGAGAGATTAAATCAAACATTGGTTAACAAAATAAGGTGTAAAATAAATGAGAGGAAAGATAAATTTTCTTGGACTACCATTGCTCATGAGTGCGTTCAAAGGTATAATGAAACAGAACACACGGTGACAGGATATTCTCCAAAATATTTACTAGAAGGAAAATCATTTGATATCTTACCAAATGAGTTAAAACAGGAAAGAACATATAGTGAATTAATACAGGATCGAAAAATCGCATTAGAAAACTCCATAAAGTCACACAATAGTAATAAAAAACGGTACGATAGAAACAGGAAAGAGTGCGAGATTAAAGTTGGAGACTTAGTTTACGTGGAAAACGGAAACCGTCTGAATAGAAAAAAATTACACGAATTAAAAATTGGTCCATATAAAGTATTAGAGAAAATATCAAACTCTATTTATAGGATAGACACAGGCCACAAAAAATCAGAATCAAACCTGTTTCATATCACAAAACTTATCCCTTTACTAGAACTTATGTAAAGTTATAAATTAAATGTATAATTATACCCACAGATCAGGCGGGGGGGGGGAGATGTAAATGAAGTCTGTTTTACTTCATTCATTATTGCAGTATTGCTGCGCATAAACCTCTGTGTCGGTTGGTTATAGTTATCTGTGGCAATCTATGACAAATGACAGTTGACAGGTCAAAGGTTTTGCCGCTATAAAAGTGCAAGTCAAGTAATATAAGGAGAAATATATAAAATTGTTAATAGTTACGTAAGATAGAATAAGAAGAAAAGTGGAATAATAGCTTTAATGTTGTTTCTCTTTTCAGGTAAGATATTTTTGTAATTATATTCCATAAGAAAAGTCAAGTGTGCTTAATCTAATATTAATAGTGAATAATAAAAAAACCGTTCTCTTTTCAGAGCAACTCAGTATAGTTTTATTTCACCACTTCGACATCCTAACATAAGGGTGTAAACGTAAACCACACATTATACATATACTGCATCTATTATCCTAGTGGATATCATTGTGAAAACTATTGGATGTTAAAACGAATGTTTGTCAATTTTGTATGAAGCAATCATCATCCTCATCATCAGCCTATATACGTCCCACTGTTGGGCACAGGCCTCATCTCATGAATGAGAGGGAACGGGCAGTAGTCCCCACGCTGGCCCAGTGCGGATTGGGGACTTGACATAACTCTTTTTTTTTTTTTTTTTATTCTTTAATTTAGGCTTTGAATTTCTTCTCAGATGTATGCAGGTTTCCTCACGATGTTTTCCTTCACCGAAAAGCTAACGGTAAATATCAAATGATATTCCGTACATAACTTCCGAAAAACTCATTGGTACGAGCTGGGAATCGAACCCACGACTGCCGTTTGACAGCCGCATGCCTGAACCACTAGCCCACAGTAGCTTTATGAAGAAGTAATGTTTGCTAACTAAATGAATAAATTACTCACGCCTCTCTAAGGCATTGTAAGAAGGAACTGATTGAATAAAAAAATTGGCGAATGTTACGGATTGTTCCGATAGCTTGGTTGGTTAGTAGCGACGGGCCATGTGTTCCTGTGTCTCCGGTTCGGAGCATTAAACATTTTCCATTAATTTCAATTCTAATGCTTCGTTTGTAAGTTTTTAAAAGGAATTAAAACAACTGGTAGTTGGATTCAACATATCAGCCGAAAGATGTCCACTGAGGGACATAGGCCTCCCCCAACATACCATAACAGATATAAAAGAGTCTGGAATGAGTCAAAAGCCTGTTAGTAGGTACTGAAAAAAATTATAACCTTCCCTAAAATAATCACCTTATATTATGTTTGAGTAGCGTTTTTCCTGATTTTTACACAACAATGCGTACACCTCAATTATAGTATTATGTCATACATAATTTTTTTTTAATACTTTTGCTTTTTGGAAAAAAGAAACTTAGATCGAATCAAATTCAGTGCGTGGGTTTAAAAGATTTACATGTACTCTTAGGTACAGTTGCCAGCAGATATATTGGAGCGGCCAAAGTGCTCACAAACATCTGAACACGTCTCTAACGCCTCGACAGTAGAGGCGTGTTCAGATATTTGTGAGAGCTTTGGCCGCTCCTATATATATGATGGCGACTGTACAACAGTCCAAAAATCAAACACGGTGTCTCTAGATTCTAAAATCACGAAACATAACAATATTTGAATACAGCTAAAAATGCACGCTCTATCGCTATAGCAGTGAAATGCATTCAAGATTTCCAATCTACGCATACCTCCTGCAAATTCTGCTTGCATATTGGGGAGTGAAATTGTTGGTTCTATGTGTGCTATGTGGGCTCTTGTTGCGATACAAGAAGCATATTTGACTCGAAGTGATATGGTATTGGTAAGATTTGTTCTTTGAAGAAGTGTTAGGAAGAATAAGCGGTTATAGTCTAATTTTTTTGAACTGACCGTGAATCGCCGTTGTTTGTTGGCAGCGCGTGCAAAAGTTTGTATAACAAGATTAGCGCCACGTAAAATGATCATTGAATAATGAACTCTATCGTTTTATTCAATAGATTTAAAATGAATTTCCGCAAATTTTCGAAACTCGCAAGGGAATCAAAACCTACAGGGTACTTCCCGTGAACTCAGAATCTTGTAATTTGGTACGAAAAAAAGGAAAAATTGCGAATACCAGAAATTTTTAGTTACATCATGTAATAAAAATATTTTTAATAATTTACTTATATATAGGTTTGTACGGAACCCTCGGTGCGCGAGTCCGCCTCGCACTTGGCCGGTTTTTTAAAAAGTTCTATTACCCATAGGATTGAGAATTAAACTTACATCTTTTAACTTCAAGATATTCTCGTCTATCAAAGAGCTACCTAGTTATAAAATAAACTTCGTTTACTTACTAGAGTTCAGAGAAACTATTTATTACGAGCCAAACCTTCATTTAAAAGTCTCTTTACTGATCCACTTCGTTGCCACAGCTTCGTGTTCATTAGATACAATATAAATGTGGAACAGATAGACGCATGAAGTGTAGTTTAAAGTCCCATTTGGCACGTAATTAATCCTAATGGTTCAGATTCATTTATTCAATGTTTTTTTGTTTTTTTTTTTTGCAAATAAACAATATCATTTAATGTCCATAATAAGTGCATAATATTTACATGAGAAATGAAAAAAAAACCAAACAAAATATTACAATAATAATAATAATAAGGACAAAGCCAGCAAGTACCTAGACCTGGCTCACGAGGTAACCGCCATGTGGGATGTTGATTCGACGATCATCGTCCCGATAGTCGTTTCGGCGAACGGTTTAATAGCGAAGAGTCTCGACCGCCACCTTAAGAGACTCTCGCCAGATGGCTGGCTCAAGGGTCAGATACAGAAGGCGGTACTCCTGGACACTGCGCGGATAGTGAGGAGGTTCCTGTCTCTGTCGCCCTGACCACCGGTAGCTAAGGCCCCGCCTCGCTGCCGGCGGCTAGGTTAGGTTTTTATAATGATTTTATATTTTGTATGTATTTACTTTACTTTTTTTATAATTATTGTACAAACCTAACTTAAGATGTAATATAAATAAAGAGATAATAATAAATCGTCTACGTGTTGGATCTACTCCCCACGCACGCTTTCCGAATGACCGGGGTTCGCCCCGTGCATTTAAATCGGAGATACATAACAATGATGTGAGGCTGAGCCGATCGGGTGGATGGTTGGACAGGCCCCCCACCTCTGGCTTGCCTTAACCGGCCGTCCAGAGTGGAGTTGCAAGAGCTGTTGCTCGAGGGTAGATGTGGACACCTAAGTGGCGAGTTGGCTATATGTTTAAAGTCCAGCGGGGCTAGCGCAACTGACGCCGCACCGCGACGCGAGTCGAGAAAGCTCAATCCCCTTTTTCTAATTTGTACGGTGCGAGTGAGATAGGGGACGCTTAGTCGCGCGAGAAGCGACTGAGCAGCAAGTTGTGCTAGACGTGCAGTGCCACCTCTCTACCCCCCCCCCCCCCATCTCTCTGACCGGTGTTGCCCTTAGTCCATTTTTAAGGTCGCTATTAATAGGGGCCCATCTAGCAGTTGGCGAGTTCTTTGTTTATATAAGTAAATTTGTTTTAGTGTCAAAATTATAGGATTCATCATGATTGTCTATTGAATGGAATAACATGGCGACAAAGAAAACTGTATTATATCTCCCAATAAGCATCACCATTACACAATAAAATAATTAACAACTTAGAAAAGTTGAAAAAGGTTGAGTTCAATATCAAAACTGGCTTAATCTATTTTGTTGTAACGTAACTAAGAACCATCTCGATCAAGTCAGCTTTCGGACATAATACTTAGATCCATTACACACAGACACGTCGAACTTATAACAGCCCTCTTTTTGCGTCGGGGAGCAAACGGATAATGTACAATAGAGAGGTATAAACGAATACCAAGGACTTAGCACAGTCCTCTTTGTTACAAAAACCCTGAAAACTACCTACCATCACACAATAACCTTAAACTCGGCTAAATCGAATAGAAAACCCTTTTCTAGCGCAATCTTCGTCTTTCGATCTTTTCGAGGTCGCTCAAATGAAGTTTAATGTAATAACATTAAGGAGTCAATTCGCCACATGTGGATTCCAATCTTATTTTGATTTTCAATGCCAACGTTACGTGGACTTTCAAGAGGTTGAAAGCCCACGGAACAGATATGCAAGCTAAAAGAAAAATAAAAGTAAAGTTATTTATTACTTGGGTCGTTTTTCTTTTCGACCGACAATAGCCTGTCCTTCGTCTTACTACGGCATCTCATTTGAGTAATGATTTTACGGTTTTATAATGTTCGAAAATGAACGTCCATTTTATTTTATTAATTAGTATTAATTTAATATTTTAGTTTCTCTAACTAGCATTTTTTTTAAACGTATTTTTATCGTAGAAGTCCGTGACAGAGTGGTAAGCCAAAATGTTGTCCCCACTGAAAGAGTCCACTTTGTCACATATTTTTTTTAAAAACTAACCGTAAACAAATATGTATATTGGCCGGAAAGGAAACTTTAATTAGTGTTAATGAAGAAACCAATGCATTTTTTTTTTACTTTGCACTTCAAAATCACAATTTTGGATAGTTCAAAAACCAAAAAAAAAGGAAAACCTCGATTCATTGTCGGTAAAAAAGAAGAACGACCCACTTCATATTTTTAACCCCCGACGCAAAAAGATTTTATATTTTTTAGAATTTCATTGCAAATGTATTTCAGAGTTAGTAGAGATAGAGTGCCCATGCCATATACTAGTACAGTCAGCATCAAAAGTAACTACGCAATCGAAGACGTCAAAAACTCTTATTCCCTTTTAATAAAGACTTTTGACATCTTCGTTTGCGTAGCTACTTTTGATGCTGACTGTACAGCGTCGAGCACTCGGACATTTACCTTACTTGTAGTATTAAAACGATATTACTTGCCAAATTTCAAAGTTCTAGGTCAACGGAAAGTACTTAACCTATAAATTTTGATTCCCTTGAGTGTCCAAAATGTCAAAATATTCGTTTTTTGCGGCCGTATCTTTTTATACGTTTACTTAGAAGTTCTATTTTTTCATAATTTCAAGGGACCGTAGACGCGAGTATATGGTTTTAATTTTAGCTCGATAACTCCACGTGTTCCTAAGATCTAAAGTGATCCTATAAGGGGTCCCGTTTTTTGCTTTTGAGGTATGGAACCCTAATGATTCGTACTTTTAAAACAGTATTTTCAAGTAGTATTTGACAACCATGTATTTGTCTCTTTTTGGTTTTAAAATTTGTGGCTTTTATGGCTCCCGCAAGTTGGGACGGATAGAGATTATCGTTTCCGCACCAACGCAAACTACGCGATTGGTTATTTCTGTGAGACGTTTAGCACTAAACAAGTTAAAAGCTAATGCTGTAACAGTTCTAAGAAACTCTTTCGTGTTGTCTCCTGGCTAACGCGACAGAACAACAATAAGAAGTAGTCATTGTCACAATTGTTTTTTTCACACGATCCGCTAGACAGATATTATAAATAAGGTAAGACGTTGGTCCCATACTCAACTTAAGATAAAAATAGATGTAGGTATAATTATTAGGCATTAAAGTGTCAATAATTAGGACGTTTAACTTACTCAAGTACCCAATAAAATACCAATTAGGTATGTCTACTTTTGCTCTATACCTACGATGTGTGAAAGCTGAAATAATTAAGAGCGATCTAAACAAATAACTACAAAACTTCATTTGTAGGTAGCATCGTATGTTATACAGTGTAACAAGTTAAATCTGATCTTAAAAAGGGCTTTATTCAGAATTATATTGCAGTACCTACACCGCAACCCTTTTCGCTGAAACCTGGCGATACCTGGCCGGTTCTTCTCGAGGCAGAGGTTTACTTTCCGAACCGGTGGTAGTTTATCGACATTCATAGGTGCATGTAATATGCCTAAATTGAAGAATAAATCACTTTGACTTTGACTTTGACTTTGACTTTGATATTGTCAAAAGTACCGTCGAATTGCGTCGAATTCCGCAACTATATTTCCAATTACGTGACACAACTTCAGCTGAATTGATCTAGCTCAAGATTAATTTGATAGTTCAGTGAAGCGGAAATAAGTTTTTGTATAGGATTCTTAGGAAAACCGTTGTACGTAAAAAAACTTATGCAAATTTGAAAGCGAAACGAAAAGAACGAAGGGGAAACGAAAAGGTTTTAACATTGTCCAAAAAACAAAATTCTACAATGTTTGCTATTTTCATCATCATCATATCAGCCGAAAGACGTCCACTGCTGGACATAGGCCTCCCCCAGAGAGTGCCAAATTGACCGGTCCTGCGCCACCCGCATCCAGCGGACTCCCGCGACCTTTACCAAGTCATCAGTCCACCTTGTGGGGGGCCTACCCACGCCGCGCCTTCCGGTACGTGGTCGCCACTCGAGAACCTTTCCGTCCCAACGGCCATCGGTTCTACATGCAATGTGCCCCTCCCACTGCCACTTAAGTTTAGCAATTATATTTTTAAACTGTATTACAATGATGTTACAGAATGAATAATATATAAGTTTCGAATTCCTTACTTTTTGATTTTCTTATTTTTTTGCAACTGTATTAAAAAACGTCGTTCGATACACGTGCGGAAATGTCATTCTTCACTCGTCCCGAGTCTTGCCACTCGCCTATGGCTCGTGGCAAGATATCTCGGTACTCGTGACGTAATGACATACTTTCCGCACTAGCATCGAAATGTACTATTATTACAAGTATTTTACAAGTATTTGCCTTTGAAGAGTTCCTTCTGATTCAATATCATACATCAATACCAAATTTCGTCTTACTTAATTCGATGTTTTAAGCGAGAAAAGGTTACATACCTAGGTACTTTCGCATTTATTATATTCGTATAGAATGGATGTGTGGGAGTACCAATAATGCTCATGCATAAAACGCTTGCCATAGGTATTCAAATAAGCTAAGAATACCTAATAAATATTAATGTATCCGACGATTTGTATGAAAACGTATTTCTTTCAGAGATAAACGCCAACGAATTCGCAACACGCACATCCTACGTACGCTCCAAAGATTTAATCAACCAGTTAGACATCTAATAAGGGAACAAAGCTTACGAACAAGCCCAGAATAATACAAAACCCTCAGGAAATAGAAAAACAAAACAACCGCCTTTCCACTTACAACATTTTGTCTCCACATCTCATGTATTCCACGCGAAGCTTAGAACAACACGTCGTATGTTGGTTGTACCTTTCGTCCTTATTTAACTGAGGTGTAATGCCATATGTTACAGTATGACATATCGCGTGATAGCCTTTGATGTGTTAATATCATGTCGGCCTGTTTCCCTTCGGCAAATATACAGAAAAGGCTTTTTGATAATCTTTTTCGTTCCGTTTTACGTTGTATATTGGATTGTTTATATTATCAGGTAGGTAAGACCTTGGTACTATTTTTAGGGTACATGTTACTGGGGTGTATTCAATTATAATGTCCCCCTCGAGAGTGCCCGCCTTGTTGGGGCGGGGGGGCTTAGTAACCGTGGACTGGAGAGGCACCAGGGCCGGCCTGTGTACGCCGCCGGCTGGTCCGAGGAGGGCGCTCCTAGCGGGCTTGTCTAAGCTCGCTTAGGATGCGTTGGGGAAAGACCGCAGAAGAAGAGGAGTACCTCCCTATCTTCTGCGGTCAAGGCGGGATCCCAGGGGGAGAGGCGTGTTGGTATATCGGTGCGCCACTCTCCCTACCCCCTGTGAACTTGGTGGGGCCGTTCCGCGGAAACGGCATTGGTGGACCGCAGATTCCTCTGAGGAATGCCGGTTTTACGGTGCGCCGCTTTCCCTATCCTCTGCGGCCGAGACGTGGTAGGTGGCGGAACCACAGACCTGATCCGCCACCGGGTGCTAGATTTTCCGCACCTATGATGTCCTCGTAGCGGGCTCTGGGGAGGTCCGCTACTGAACGGGTGGAGATCGAGGAGGCAGGCGCGTCGAACCATCCGGCGTGCCTCACGTAGAGGGCCTCCGGGCGTCCGCAAGGGCCCGCCGGCGGGGTCGAGAATATGTGCGCAAGCGCTCCCGTAACCTCGCCACAAGGTGACGAGGCGGCAAGTGGGGGGTTTTTAGTGGGTACACCGTGAGTCTCATTAGCCCATACGGGAGTCCCACATAACCACTCGTGTCACCCCCTGCACCCGGGTGGTATTCGTAACGCATTTTCTCCCCTAATTATACTACCATCCTATTACAGGCAAAATATTCCTAGTTCTTGGGAAGTTCTTCTTCAGATGAGTAATTTTAAGTCCCGTTTATTAAAAATAACACATTTAATTGTAATATGATTATTGATAAAGTACCCCAATGCTAATTCCTTATCAGATAATTGAGTTTTTTTTTTCACATAGGCGCTTAGTATTAATAATTCATAGATTTTTTACTAATACTTAGTCTATACGAGTACAGTCATGTTAAACAGAATAATTAACAGTTAATTATGTAACATTCTAATTAAATGCCAGCAAACAAATTAACGCAAACAATTTAAAATACTTACTTTAAATACATACCGCTGCCGTCCAAATAGCGTAACTACCAAAACATACCTACAAACGTACGGTGTTTCTAAACTTACACAACACTCCATACACAAGACTTACACGTCCATACACAAGTCTGTAATTACCATCCTTGTGAACTAGAGCCTGAGTCAGGAACAAGCAAATATTCACATCCTTTTTTCATGTACATATAATAGGTAATGTGAAATAATTAATTCATTACCATCCGAGCGATCCGGCGAGGCTTTTTCGAGCGAACCATACATATTTTAGGCGAAGGTCATGGGGCTTGAATGGACGAAAGGTTGGGATGAGGTATTTCGCTTCGTTAATATTTTTTACTACACGCAATTTATTCCCTCTTAGTAAAATAATGTGTGAAAATTAGAATAGTTGTAGTTATACTCGTAAAAGGATGTGGAGGCGTAAAAATCATCATCATCATCTTATTATTCCCATTCTATTTCATAATAGTTATTTACTATGACTATATTTTGCATGTTGACTTTAATTCGACTGAATACTGATTCTGTAATTAGTTTAAGGTCGCCAATTGTAACGTGCTCTAGCAAATAAATATTTCATTAAATTCATTCATTCATTCACCAAAAATATTATGCCACGTTTATTTAAATGTCCCTCTTCATACCTCCGATGCAAGGCAATGTTTGTAGGTGTGTGTACAACTAACCATGTTCTTTCCTGTCCAATTATACATGTAGGTGTAGCTAATGAAAACGTCAGTGAATACACAATTACACTAGGAAAGGTATGAAGCATTAAAACGCTGGAGTGTAATGCATTTTTAATTTTAATTTCTGTAACACACTGCGGTTTTTGTTTGCTGTATACAGGTTACAAATGTTTTAATGTGATTTAAAATGTGGCTGCTAGTGGCCATATCAGCATAATAACTTAAATCGGCTTCTGTCACTTTTATAAGATTTTATATAACTTGCGATGTAGGTTTGTTCAGATCAAATCTTGCAAATTAATTTACAGCAATTATCCTCAACCGATTGATGTGAAATTTTGTATACACTTTTAGTTTGGGTAGCAATCTGGCAATGCGATATTATGGCACGACAAAACTGGTCTGATGATGGAGACGGAAGTAGGTCATAGGAACTCCTAAATTACACAAGATAAACTGTATCCAATAAAACTTCTAACTAAAATGAAATTTTTGATAGAGACTTAAAAGGTATTGTAAAAACTAGAGAACTAGATACATGCCAATAATGTGTATATGCCAACAGTGTGTAGGTACTTTCTCACTATATTTGAGCAAATACAATTTTTGAACCTATTTTTTCGGTCGATGGGGGACGCTTCTTCGAGAATTATTGAAGATGAATAACAAGTAGCATTTTTAAGGAATTGCAAGTGAATTTTACTTGTTTTATTGAGTAAGGAAACAAAATACACTTGCTATACTTTATATATTCACGCATTCTGGATGATGTTTGGGCTGCCACGGTATTGCAGTGCGTCGAAAATGTTCGCGGAGGCGCACATGGATTGCTTTTTTACCATCATAAGGAAACGATGTGCGTCTCTTCTCAATCACAGTCGTGGCAGCTTGAATAGTATTCTGAAAATGCTAGCCCACCGCTGGGACTTGCCGCTGCTGCAGCGTTATGTGCAACTGCACGCGCCTGTAGCACCGTGGCCCAGGCGCCTGTAATTTTAAGTTTAGCGTAGGTAATTATATAACACTAACTTATAGCTCTAAGTTTGTAACCACTAACACTATGGATTTTACAGTCCGAAATAAATGATATGTACAAGCCAAGCTTACAATTCTAGAATTAGATATACTGCTAAATTAGAGAGAATCAAACATCATAGGATCCCAAAGCCTCTGAGTGTCACTAATTAAATCTAGGTATACTCAGTTATAAACCACTAACTCATAGGCAAATCCACATTTTTGTTGTGTCAAAATCACAAATAAAAGTCAATGATTTTAATCATGATGCCCTTTAAGAATGTTATTCCATTGCCTAAGCTAAACAATCTAGATTCAAATATTCTACTAACTTATTGAGAATCAATCAATCATAGCATCCCACAACCTCTGAGCATCACTCATGAAACCTGTGCCCGGGTATGAACCGGCTAAGGCTCATTGACTCAATAAAACCATATAATTTCCGATGTATCGCAAATTCAAACCAATGATTTTCATGTTAAATTGTATGCATACTATCGCAATACCCAGTCACCAATTCTAGATTTGGATAGTCTCCTAAATTAGATCGGGAAACCTCGAAGCGTCATTCGAAACCTACACTCAGTTATGACGGATCCATCGAGGGTCATCGAATGTTCGATTGCAATTTACCGCTCCGACTAGGAATATTTATTTTGCTCTCAGTGCGCTCGGAACCGATCTGTCTGTTTGTTCGTAACTTTTGTTTTTGAGGGTCATACTGTGCGGGTATGGTTTGATTGGAATGCATTTTGAAATTGAAGTCAAAAGATTTATTCGTCTATCAATTTTTTTGGAACACGACGACGGTGGCAAACATGTATATTACTCGTCGGAACTGTAGCCCTTTATGACCGACTCGATACGATCGTGTAGGATTGTTACACTGAATTGTCAATTTTTTGACAATTGTCATTAAAGTTCATTTTTGACTTGATTTGATTTCTCGGTTGAAGCGGTAGAAGACTACAAGCGTGCCAACCTTTTATTAATTTGTTAATTCGTTTTTTTGTCAGCCTTTTTTTTAAATAAATGAAATAAATCTTACACAATGCAAAAAGACAATCTTACACAAATCGACCTAGTCTCATAGTACGCTCAATGATGTTTGTATTATGGGTACTAGAAGACGATATATTTAATAGATATAAATACTTAGAAAATATCCAATTTAGAAACAAATACTTGCTCATACTCATCGCACAAATAGTTCCCTTACCGGGATTCGAATCCAGGACCTTCAGCTTCGTAGGTACTACCCAGCTAACCGGTCGTCAAAAGCCTGAAACATTTAAAAAACGAATACATTTAAATATAGTGAAGAGTAACTTGACTGACAGTTTACAGATACCTCACAGAATCTGTACCTCCAAATGGGGAAATGTTTTAAGTCAACATGCAAATCAACCGTAGCGATTTAGATAGATGAGTTGAGGTTAAATTCAGATAAAATAAATATTTAATTATCAAAATAGTCAAGTAACCGCCTAACAAACCGCGTAATAGTAGACCGCCTGTTGTCTACCTACTCTACCTACATGTTATTGTATTGTTTCTCTCTGTAACTGCTTTTTTTGTGTGAGGTGTGCAATAAAGAGTATTTGTATTGTATTGTATTGTAATATAAAGCCTTATATTAAACATTTGTAAGTGTACAAGCTTACACCCGCGACTTCGTCTGCATGGACCCGGGATAAAAACTATTCTATTTTTTAATTCAGGCTATAAACTATCTTCGTGCAAAATTTCATCCAAATCGGTTATGCTGTTTAAGCATGATTGAGTAACAAAGATCTAAACATCCAAACATCCAACCAAACATCTAAACATTCAAACTTTCGTATTTATAATATGCTTAAGTAGGATCGTAGTGCCACAAGATAATATTTTCGTCAACTTAACTGGCTCTCCATTCGCCGTCGTAGATCCCTCAGATTACTTTGCACCCTTTTTTCAATCTTGTCTGAGCCTTCTGCTCCAGGATACCTCAAAAGTAAATTTATTTTCGATACCCCTCGCCCAGGCTGTGAGCTGCGTACCTCCCGTGTCCTCAAAATATCCATACCTTCGCACCGCACTAGTTTTATGACTCACTCCTTCGCCGTACAGGCAAGCCGTCTCTGGAATTCACTCCCTCTCAACATCAGACAAGCCCCAAGCAAGTTTGCTTTCAAGCGGATGCTGCGTAAGCATCTGCTTAAACAAGAATTCGACTAAAATCCATCCACATAATGGTAGTATATATTGAATATGTAGTAGTATATCTTTTTGTATGTATCTTATATATTTTTATTTATGTATGTCTATATGTAGTGTATAATACATTTGAATTTTTTTCCTCTCTCCTCAAGTATATTCGTAACAGAAATTATCATACTTTTTTCTTTGCACCTGTTATAAGTCTCTGTTTAGCCCAATGGTTAGCTGGTAGAGAATGCCATCTGGCATTAAGCTCGCCATTTGTACATATATTTTTTGTATTTTGTGCAATAAAGTTTAAATAAATAAATAAATAAATATTTCTGAACACAATTTCTAATTGCAATGAATCAAGCATTAAAAATCAACACAACTGTTCTATAAAACTTGCTGTATACTCTTTATCACAGTATCTGACCAAAAACCAACTAAAACTTTCAAACTCTCTACACAATAATCCTTTGGGGTGTTGCTAAAAAGCATCGCGGCAAAGCGGGCGCGGCCCGAAGATAATTGATTTTCGCAAACCTTGTGAACGAACGCCGGTGTACACTGCACACTGTGAACTAACTTATCATTAGCTGTCAAATTTACTATGGGCCGCCACCGCTGGCCGCGCCAGTGCGATTCCGGGTTTTAGCCCGTCTACTACGTCTAGGAGCCGTTAAGCTGCGTGCTTAGTTTAAGGTAAGTTGTGCTAGGCCCGCGGTTATATACACATACACGCGGTTATATGTGGTAACCACTAAACATTCTCGATCTTATGTACTGAACGCATTGAAGTCCTCGCGCCCCCGTGCTATGGAGAAAACTATTTCCGTTGCCTCCCTGGGTTAAATAACGGCTAGCAGTGTACATGCTCTGACATGGATAATACTGTATTTTCCGCCCTTCTGGCATAGAACAAGCTTTATTTAGTTCTTGTTTTCCATTATTTTTTCGCTCATTGGCCTTCGTAAAATATTTATCTAGTTGCTGGCTATGTACTATCAGATTAGCGCAGTTTGAAATAGAAAACCCTGCATTCTAGGACATAAGATAAAGTTTATTTTTTATCTCCGTCACAAGTTGTATTGTAGTTGTAAGGTGGTATGGTATGTTTGGTTTTTTTTAATTGAAAATCTTGTCTGTCGAAATGGTTAGAGCTATGGTTGAAGTGTTCGCAAGGATAATTGAATTTGAAATGATTGTGGAACTGTTTCTGTGGGAAATGCGTATTATTTTGGGAAAGGACTTTGGAAATGGTCAATGAAGATGAATGTACATCGATACTTATGTTTGTATGATACATCATTATCATCTGTGTGATAAAGATTCACGAAGCTTTAAAGATGATGATGATGTCTTCCCAACCGTCCTAATACTTAGTAGGAGCCACACGCAACAACTTAAGTCTGCGCATCGCTGACGTTGTCGTTTAGCTCATTGATGTCAAGATTTTCAAGCGACAAACGTGCTGCGCACTGACATAGTCGCAAGTTACCTTGCGCAGCACTGCAACGATTTTTTTTGTGAAAGTGTCGACTCAAGTGGACTCTACATACAAAGATAGTTTGGTTGTCATTTTAAAACGACATACTGGAACAGCATGAAACTTTTTATCGCGATACGCGATCCGCCATGTCTAGGTCGGAATCTAGTTTCTGTTGCTATCAATTCATCATCATCATCATCATCGTATCAGCCAAAAGACGTCCACTGTTGGACATAGGCCTCCCCCAAAGAGTGCCAAATTGACCGGTCCTGCGCCACCCGCATCCAGCGGACTCCCGCGATCTTTACCAGGTCGTCAGTCCACCTTGTGAGGGGCCTACGCACGCCGCGCCTTCCGGTACGTTGTGGCCACTCGAGAACTTTACAACCCAACGGCCATCGGTTCTACGTGCAATGTGCTCTGTCTACTTAAGTTTAGCGATTCGGAGGGTTATATCGGTTACCTTGCTATTAATTATAATATGATTATAATTGAAGAAAAAAATGGAGCCATTAGAGAGTGTATGAAAAATGTCCTACTCGCTATATTTTTTTTCTATTTTAATTCCTAGCAACAGAAACTAGTTTCGGTCCGCGCTCTTTATCGCGGGTCCCATTGTATAGCAGGTCGTTTTAAGATGTTAACTAAACTAAGTTTGTATGGAGAGTCGAGCGTTCTGGCGACCCTTAATTCCTTAGGGCACAATCTAAATGTTATAGCAAAAGTTACTACCTGTTAAGGTCATCTTTTTGTATTTTTTTACGGTGCAGAATTTTTAGATCTACACAATGGCAAAAGATTTGAATTATGAATTAATTTTTCACTTCTCATGCTCGAAAAGTGTGTCATATTAGGCTTAGCAAAGGCTAGGGAAAATATGTATACATATTTATGATTTTTAAAACATTTAATTTGACCAATCTAAACACTTCACTGTATTAAATCCACCAATCACAACTCTTTCAAAGAATATTTGTATTTGCTGTCAACTAACCAGATTACACGCCTCTGGCCGTCAACGACGCGCCTGTAGACGGTCAGGCTGCCAATACACGGTGATTAAATACTGATGATCCACTATGGTTGACTGGTTGTCTCTATCTATAACATGCAATGAGAAAGAGACAGCGCGTGGATCGCGTGATAATACTTCACCGTGTATTGGACGCCTCAGAGGCGTTTATTCGTGGTGTCAATATTTTGTATCTGTGTCAAAGCAGTTTAGTAAAAAAAAAACATGCCGCTAAATTGAACAATCTCTTCGCCGTGGAATTTGTTATTAATTGTGGATGGATAATCTTTGTTTTACTATTTTCTCGCAGTCTTAGTGAAAAGTAGAGTGTATAACTCGGGTCTAGAAGCCATATTACCCCTCGAAATATTTTCCCGAGCGAAGTGAGGGAAAATAAACAGCTCGTGGTAGTATGGCTTGTTTTAGCCCCTTGTCATACAATCTACTATTAAGTTTGCCCGTTACAGGGTTAAGTATTATCCCCGTACTATTGCCAAAGGTCCGGAAGAACCGGTCCTTCCGTTCTCAGCTCAGGTCACAAAGGGGGTCATAGAAAGGCTAACAGAACAAGATGTGGAGAGAGAATGGAGAGAAGAAACTGGGTGCAGACAGACAAAGATGATGATAGGAGGTATGGATCACAGAAGAACCAGGTATCTGCTGAAACTGGGTAAGAGCAATTTGAGGTTGCTGACTGGTATCGTAACTGGTCACAATACTCTAAATAGACACTTGAAGGTAATAGGTATTAGTAGCGATGCTTCCTGCCCACACTGTGGGGAGGAAGAAACTAGTAAGCATGTATTAGCGGAATGTATTATGTACGCGGCACCGCGGTTTAATACATTCGGTAAAGATGTGTTAGAGGAGAGGGAATTGAGGGATGTCGACCTTAAAGATGTCCTTCTGTTCTGCAGGAAAACGAGAAGAATGGAATAATTTGATGTGGGAACGCTGCCGGGACAGTAACCTTAGCGCCAACCTGAGGGAAATGGGCTGAATGAACGGGACAAGAGATCGACAGCCCGCCTGTTTCCGGCCAGGCGTCCCTTCACAACATCAACATCAACATTGCCAAAGGTAACAGTACCGTAGCTTAGCTAGTAAATAGTTTGTAGGAATGTGAGTCTACAAATTACCTCCGTACCGTAGAGACTTCACACTTTTTTCTAATGACGTCTCTATCCCGACCACAGAGTAATGGCGTCATCATAATTCAATTGAGGATACCGCTGTTGTAATAACTCTTTTACCTGTGGCACGGCTAGACGAAAGTGGCGCAAGTCGGAATTGTTTACTGTGCTTCATCTTTAGGGTTCCATTTTTAGGGTTCCGTACCCAACGGGTAAAAACGGGACCCTATTACTAAGACTTCGCTGTCCGTCTGTCTGTCACCGGGCTGTATCTCAAGAATCGTGATAGTTAGAGAGTTGAAATTTTCACAGATTATGTATTTCTGTTGCCGCTATAACAACAAATATTAAAAACCGGCCATGTGCGAGTCGGACTGGGGCTCCCATACAACAGACATGATTTTTTTGCCGTTTTTATAGATAATGGTACGGAACCCTTCGTGCGCGAGTCCGACTAGCACTTGGCCGGTTTTTTTTGTTTTTTTTTTAATGGTTGGTAGTTCTGGATCGCCTCCTCCAATTACTACCTACGCATGAACGCCGGGGGGACCCCACAAGGAACCCTTATTCTTTTGCCATGTCCGTGTTTACGTACGCTGCACAATGGACCTTCCTAGGTACTAGAAAGCTGTACTGTTTTGGCAGGGATATACAAATCAGCCGTAATACAGTTTAAACTAGTACGGAAGGTGGCTTACTTTAACTTAATGTAATAACCATACTTGTATCGTAAAACAACATATGATTAGTTACTTAATATGTTTACCTTTACTTACCTATATTATGCAAAAAATGTTTACTTTAAGTAAGCTGAATAAATAAATAAATCACGCTGACAAAGTGGTATAGTTATATTTTGAAAAATAAATGTTTTCGCCTACGTACACTACGTACTACGTACACGTAGAGTGGGGAAGTAATTTTTATTTTTATTGTAAATGGGTTTGTTTTTGACATTGGCCTATCGTGCCGGCGTATGACGGTTGAAATTTTATCACTTATAGACGTGACCAAGTCATCCGTCACGTTCTGACAAGTAAATGCGAGTATGACAGTTATTTTTATACAATACAATACAATACAATACAAATACTCTTTATTGCACACCTCACACAAACAAAGCAGTTACAGAGAGAAACAATACAATAACAATGTAGGCAGAGGTAGACAACAGGCGGTCTTATCGCTGAAGAGCGATCTCTTCCAGACAACCTTTGGGTATCGGAGAAAGAGATAAAACTAGATTATGCAGTAGGTGGTATCTTTATCCACAGCGCTAAGAGATAGGATGTCAACCATCATGTGCCTACTATCAATAATAGACGTGACTGTTTTTATACTTATTTTCTTGATTACGATTAGATACGAAAAATCAGAGGGTATTTTGTATAACTTTTCAAACGAACCCAAGAAAAACTCAGCTGTCATTTTGCTATACAAAAAAAATACATTTATATATACCCAATGAACGTACTAAAGGTTACGCAATCGACCCGTAGACAGCATTAAACAATTTTTTAACTCTATATCATTCTAATTTGGAACAATAAGACATAAAAATGCATTCGTAGATATGATAAAAAAACGCGTAATTTATTAAGCCCGAAATTTCATCTAGCCGTACCGATTACAAAATGTCCGACCACCAGATCAAACCAGTAATAACCAGTAATAGCCAGAAGCTCACCACAGATTTACTTTTTATACATTATTATTAGATAAAAACGAGAATTAGCTTTTTGTTTTCATAAACAACTTAGTTTATTACGAGTATTTGTGATTTAATTTTGCATTTGTTCTCGGAAATTGAAAGGTGTGCCAAATTGATAAGTAGACCAAACTATTACATGTATGTCTACCTTTTTTTGAGTTCATAAAAAATGCATGACTCACAGGAAGTACAGTCCGCGCTGGGTTACTGAGTTTTTCATACCAACATTCGTCTATACCACGGTAGATATACATATATATAACTTACAGCAATAAAACAAATCTGTACATGCGTTCAACGTGACGCACTCACTCACACAAATACGTGTATAAATACCAAACTGTACCCATATTTTGCGTCCAGGTTTAAATAACGACACGAGAAATGTTCGCTATGTTAGCTAGTTCAATACGTATCACAGATAGAAATAACATTCAAATAACCACATTTTTGCAGAATAACCTCGAATACGAACTTCAAAACAAATAAAACACGAATTCCAAATATGAAAACCCATCTCGTATCGCTTTTCAAACCTAACGGACAAAAAGTTTTTTTTTAATTACTGCCAATACAGGCAAAGGAAAGCACCAATTTGGGTCAAAGCAATTAAGGCTGGTTGGTTTTATTTGCCAGTGCCAAAATTTGAAAAAAGAACTTGAATTGCCGCCAACGGGCCTCTGTGCGTATAGAGACAGAACAACAGTAGGTCAATCATCGCAATATTGTTAACCGGCTCTCGTCCGATCACCGCAGTCAAATCATCATCATCACCAGCCTGTAACCAACCACTGCTGAGCATATTCCTCTTCGAGTACTCCATTTATCCATAGGTCAAATACAGCCCCCTATTTCACCAACTTGACGATAAAATTGTCACCTGACAATGACAATTGTCGTACTATAGTACCTTCCCAGTGACTCTTTGTATGTATAGTTCGAGCAATGTGCGTCAAATTGTCATTGTCAGACGACGATTCTCAAGTTGTCAAAATATGGATGGATGTTTGGTTTGAACCTATGCAACGTAGGTACCTATTACTAGAAAAACATAAATAAATATATACGCATGAAAAAAATTGCTGCGGAGTTAGGTTTATTCTTCAAATTTTGACGACCGAATAGCCTAGTGGTTAGAGAACCTGACTATGAAGCTTGAGGTCTCGGGTTCAATCCCCGGTTGGGGCAGATATTTGTATGATGAATGTTTGTTCTCGAGTCTTGGATGTTTAATATCTATTGAAGTATGTATTTATCTATATAAGTATGTTTATCCGTTGTCTAGTGGGTCGTTCTTCTTTTTTACCGACAATGAACCGAGGTTTTTCTGTTTTTTTGGTTTTTGAACTATCGAAAATTGTGGTTTTGAAGTGCGATTTAAAAAAAAATGCATAGGTTTCTTCATTAGAACTAATTAAAGTTTCCTTTCTGGCCAATATAAATATTTATTTACGGTTGGTTTCTAAAAAAAAACATGTGACAAAGTGGACTCTTTCAGTGGGGACAACATTTTGGTTTACCACTCTGTCACAGCATTCTACGAAAAACAAAACATTTAAAAAAATGCTAGTTAGAGAAAATACTAAATATTAAATACCCCTAATTAATAAAATAATATGGACGTTCATTTGAACATTATAAAACCGTAAACATCATTACTCAAATGAGATGCCGTAATAAGACGAAGGACAGGCTATTGTCGGTCGAAAAGCAGAACGACCCTAGTACCCATAGTACAGGCTTTGCCTAGTTTAGGACTAGATCAATTGGTGTGAATTGTCCCACGATATTTATATTTATTATTTATTTATAAAAATCGTTGTTTTTTATTGTGCAACCTATTCTTAGGGTGAATATAAACCAATTCTCAGCTACTTACGTACTGACTCGGCGACCCGAAGCGGATCTTGGCCTCCGATACAAACCACAGTTTTCTCCTAGTTCTCTGCGTGGGGAGAAATTTCATCTTTTTCACATATGAGGTTTAAGATCATTTATTTAATCTCATAAAGAATTGTACAATTCACTTACATGAGATAAACACATTATTAAAAACAAATAATTGTTATGAGCGCACAAATACACTAAACTATTTAGTAAAAAAAAAAAAAAAAATTATAAGATTTCATTATATCCATATCAATGGATTCTTTTGAGATAAAATATTGTGGCCTCCAATTATTTAGGATTCACACAGCATGATGCGAGATATATGTCTTTCAGTTTCTACGTAACTCTTTTTAACACAAGTTTTTAGTAAAGCTGGATTCATACTTACTTATTAATGCGCTCTGATTCGCTTTGACGCTTGATACATATAGAACCTAGAAAAGTTGAGAAACCTCCGACATTTTCATTTCAAAGTTCAATATCTCAAAACCAGCTGAACCGATTTTGTTGAAACGTTAATAAGATCCATGATGATCACATCAGATTTAGGACATTTTTTTTTTAAACCGGTCCATTCGTTTGGGAGCTACGATGCCACAGAAGACACACAGACCCATATTTTTACATTGGGGATTAAATAATTTACTTTAACCCGGCGAGCATGAGGCAGGGTATCTCATACCCTGGTAGTATTAAAAAGTATTGGTATTTTCTAAATCTTCGACTGACGACACTAGCTCGCTCAGTAGCTGGAGGCAGGGGTATGCGAAAGGGGATAATGGCGTGATCACAGTGTGGCGTGACACACTGGCCGGAATATTCGAGCACAAACCTGTCTCGGGTATGTCATACCCTGCCTCATTTTTGACGTATTTATTTTAAGTATACATTTTTAATAATTTTATTAAGTTTTTTTTTATTATTCTTAATTCTTTTTTATGATTTTATTGTATAAGTTTGAGACGCGTTTATTTATTTTAGTTAATATTGTTTTATTATTTATGAACACTTAAATTCAAGAAAATCAAAAAAAAAAATATTCTAAGCTATATCCGCCGGCAAATGGAAAAATAACTGGGTGAGCCTTCACCTAGACATGTAAATGTATCTGGACGGTATGTCGGATACCAGGACTGTCCATACATAAGGATATAAAAACCAAACATTCCTGCAACGCTTGCGGCAAGCCCATAATGTTTGTAGCATGCAAAATTGAAAAATTTCCGGATCTAGGTATGGTAGTAATTAGTCATATTTTTTACTTAAAAATTTTAATTACTCTATTTTAAGAAGAAAATCTCAGTATCTTTCAGTTTAAAGTTGATTCATATTTTAAAGAGTAATTTTTTTGTATTATTGTTGATTTTTTTAAACCCCTAAATTTTTGTTCCTATAATTACATAGTATAAGAAAAACATGAATAAATAAAAATAATTTCATAATTAAAACTTTTTTTCGATTTAATTCCATTAACTAATTAATTATTTAACTATACATTATCAAGAAAATAAAATAACATTAATAACAAGTATATTATGGGGCATTAAATTTTGGGTATGTCATACCCTGCCACATGCTTGATGTAACTTTTTTTCACATCATGCTCGCCGGGTTAAAAACAAAGTTTTAACCGACTTCAAATCAGTAGCCACACATTGGGTCTACTGTGGGTATCTCCACCACCAACAACAGTGTTAGATTAACTGATGTTAAAAGTCGGCAAACTGGCTCCAGGCCAGTTCGTTTAGCCTGACTGATTTACGGACGCCCAAGTGTGGGACACTAAGCAGGGTATCGGGAATTTGAAAAGAAGTAGCTATTTCTAATTACTCCTTAGCCCATGACAACCGAAATACCGTGATTTGCCAAATCAAAAACCGTTTCAAAATGAAGTTTAATAACACTTGTAATAGTACATTATGCCACAAGATGATTTACAAACGAGAGTCTGTTAGAAGCCCGACGCCAAAGGACTTTGATGACTTTCGTTTGTAATATTCTTAACGTGTCCCATACAATGTTTTTCATCACATTTGCGAGGAAATAAATAACTACAGAAGACAGAAAAACTAATCGCACCCTAAGAATGAAACCGACCGAACTCAAAAGAGTTCGCAACACATATTGACTCAAAATTACGTTGCTAACTAATTTTTGTCGATTTTTTTGAGTTCGGTCGGTTTCATTCTAAGGGTGCGTTATGTTTCATACAACTACACCAATCAAAAATTGACGGAATTAACAACTTCACTTCCAGATCAGTGCGAGTGGAGCGCGCAGCTTCAATATTTCATTCAACCAATCACAGAGAAGTGCAGTAGTATTCTTGCGGCGCGTGGCCAACTAGATTTTTTCAACTAATCACAGAGCAGAATTATTGTGGCGCGCGGCCAACTAGATTTGCTTAAACCAATCAGATGACACACAAACTCATTACCTACGTTAGAAGATACGCTAAATAACAAAACCGATAAGAAAATTTAAATTCTATTATACTATCCCATTAATGAATATATTATTTAAAAAAAACAAATATTACAGAAAACCTCAGTTCGGTAGCCATTAATTGAAATGAACAGTGTCTGAGAACAGGCAAATTGAAAATTACGGTTACTTAATTTTAGTGATTTACTACATCATCATGTATTTCATTACATCAACTACGCCATTCCATATTACCATATTATAAGATAAATACTAAAACTTAAGATCACATTAAATCCACGATGTTGAACTAAGTTATAGTTCTGCCAATTAAGCAGTAAGCCAAGTGAGATAAGCTTACTGTTTTGTGCTTACGCTAAGCTTTCAGCAATAATTTCAATTTACATAAAGTTGGTTAAACTATTAAGATAGTAAGATTAAGTGACACTAGATTTTAGGGCTTTTGCAGTGACTTTGACTAAGTTACTACGTCTACTTGTTTTTTTCATATGCGTACAAAAGTGAGTTTCGTAATGTAGTAAAAACTGGCCAAGTGCGCGTCAGACCTGTGCACCGAGGGTTCCGTACAAACCTGTAGGCATATAAGTAAATTATTAAAATATTTTTATTATATGATATAAGACGTTGCTTCGTACCAAATTTCAAGATTCTGAGTTCACGAAAAATACCCTGTAGGTTTTGATTCACTTGCGAATTTCCAAAATTTGCGGCATAAACAGCTGTATCTTTTCATTGCGTTGGCTTAGAAGTTTGATTTTTTCACAGCTCCAAGGGACAGTAGACTTTAGTATTTGATATAAATTTTAGCTTGATACCTCCACGCGTTCCTGAGAAAAAGGGTCTTGACAGACGGACGGACGGAAAGTGATCCTATAAGGATCCCGTTTTTTGGAACAGTAAAAACATTGAGTAGGTATACATTTATGAATACCTATATGAGTACTACGTATTATTAAGAACTAGCTTCTGCCCGCGACTTCGTCCATTCATACTTTCGGAATTTTGAAATTTCGACATGATTGAACAAATTACAATTTGAAATTATTGGGTGTTGGGAGCAAATTTCGCAAAACAAAATCAATCGACTGATTCACTTTCTTCCGGGCCGATTTAGTGTTCCATGTAAAATTTCCAAATGCCTAGTCATCAGTAAGTACTACTTGTTGAATTTCAGACTCAATACATATTTGCAACGAAATTTCTTCTGTACCGTAAGCCAAAATGTATCCTATCATCAGACTACACAGCAAACATTTCAGTGCTGGGCACGAATTTAATTGAGCAATGTAAAATGACGTAATAATCTCAAACAATACGATCGAATTTCTGAGATACCATCACGATTCGTGTCCCATTAGTATCAATTAATAAATGATTGGTTATGGTGTATAGCCACTACAAAGGGGTGAGGCAACGCCTCCGCCCAAAGATTTAGTTGAACTAGAAAAGTTATGTTTGGGTCATAAACAGTGAAAAATATAAAATAATTAATAACAGAAAAAATGAAAAAGTCAATATCTCAAAAGCGGCTAAACAGATTTTGATGAAATGTAACTACGAACCATCTCGATCGACTCTGTGTCCTAGTTTTAAAGATTTTTATAAACTATTGCAGAAGATTCAATTAACGTATTAGTGGAGGTTGCATTGTAATTCTTTCGATAGTTTCGTGGATACCCGGATAACGTACCAGAAGGCGAAGCCTGGCCTACCCACCCACCCACAAGGTGGACTGATGACCTGGTAAAGGTCGCAGGAGTCCGCTGGATGCGGGTGACGCAGGACCGGTCATTGTGGCACTCTTTGGGAGAAGCCTATGTCCAGCAGTGGACGTCTTTCAGCTGATATGATGATGATGACCCGGATAACTAAACAGACAGACAAAAATTCTACAAACTGTTGAAGTGTGGTTCGTTATCGACTCTAAGAGCCCTCAATTAGTTTTTTTTGTTAATATCTCCAATGTACAGATTTTCGATCCTCTACGGCTTTATTATATATGTAGATACACCACGACTGCCTGACGGGTCGGTACGGCCGGCGTGGTCCCGCGGCAGATCAAAAAAGCGATGGCTAGATGTCGTGAAGGCCGAGCATTTGAAATTTGAAGTAGAAGACAGCGAGAAGAACAGGAGCCGTAGCATGGTTGGCCTTATCACGCGACAAGTGACAAGATAGGAGCGTCGTCTCGTTCTATCGAACGGTGTCAGTCAGTGACGCACGCTCTATCCTATTACCTATCGCGTGACAAGGCCAACCATGCTACGGCTCCTGCAGAGACTGGCAAAAGCCGGGGTAACATGAAAAGAAGAAAAAACACAAAATAAAAAAGGGAAATACTCGTAATGTATAAGACAAGACGAAACAAAACTAAGCAACGACATATGGTTTTATCTACAGAAAGAAAACAATTTCGTCCAGATAAGTCATCATCTGAATGAAAAGTAAATAAAAAACATCATCTAGAATTACAAGACTTTCGATTAAAAAAAAACACAACCGGTTCCTCCGTTTGACAGTAACGAGACCACAGACAGACGCACAAATTAACATGTCAAACTTATTACACTGCTCTTGTTCGTTGGGGGTTAAAAATAAGAGGAAATTAATTATTGTAAGTTGCTGCACCGAACAAACGCTAGGTTAAAAAATAAAAAATAGGTCCCACTTTCTTCCTTAAGCCTAGACACAATTTACACCCTTAAGTTCTAAAAACAGTTCTCGCTAAACACGTATCAAATTCACTTGCACCACTAAAGCACACCTCCCGTTTTTAAAGAGCTTTTAAAAGCCCGTTCTAGTCTAATTAACTCCTCAGGGCTTTAATATTTCCCTTTGTTTCGCGAATGGCGATCGTTTGTACGGGATCCGTAATTGGGAATGAGCGAGACGCACTACATTGGTGGACAGGGAGGGGGAATCGGGGTCAGTTTCTTGGGATTAACGAAGATTGGGCTATTATATGATTCCAGCTCGGGTTTTGAAGTTTTCGGGGCCGGTTTAAAGCCGAAAGGTATTCGTTGACTTTGTTAGGTCTTAATAAAAAAAAACCGGCCAAGTGCGAATCGGACTCGCGCACCGAGAGTTCCGTACAAACCTGTAGGAATATAAGTAATTATTAAAATATTTTTTATTATATGATTTAACTAAAAATTTACGGTTTTCGCAATTTTCCCTTTATCTGTGCTATAAGACGTTGCTTCGTACCAGATTCTGAGTTCACGGGAAGTACCCTGTAGGTTTTGATTCCCTTGCGAGTTTCGAAAATTTGCGGCATAAACGGCTGTATTTTATAATTACAAGCTTTTATTTACTTTTACCTGACCATTGTCTGTAATCAAATCTTGCAAGTTAAATTTGATCCACTTCCCGGTTTCCGATTGAGCTGAAATTTTGCATACATGTGTAAAACGCGTGACAATGTAATATCATGATGACATAGTGTTGATCTGATGATGGAGCTGGAAGGTGGCCATAGGAACTTCGCAATGAAACGACACAACCTAATCGAGTTTGGGCTCGTTAGAATCGTCTCAATGAGTAGTTGATGACGGTATACAGAAAAGAACAGTTAGCAATAAAAGCTTGTACCAAAAATGACATTTTTAACAGAAACTTGTTTTGATTGCGTTGACTTAGAAGTTTGATTATTTCACAGCTCCAAGGGACAGTAGACCTAAGTATTTGATATACATGTTTGCTTGATAACTCCACGCGTTCCAGAGAAAAAGGGTCTTGACAGACGGACGGATGGACGGACGGACAGCAAAGTGATCCTATAAGGGTTCCGTTTCATCCTTTTGAGGTACGGAACCCTTAAAAAGAATGGTATGTGAATGTCAGGGTTTGCAAAGTTTTCTAAACGAGTTATAGACGTTAAAGTATTCTCGTGGGTGTCGTGAAGATGTGAAAACGGGATGGCGTGGAAGTGTATTGTAGGCGATAAACTAGCAACCTGCACGGCTATCACAAGACGGCGCGCGAGCTCTCTCGATTTTTCTCGCACTATCCGTCTCTTTCTTATTAGAATACTTAGAAAGAGGTATAGTGCGAGAAAAATCGAGAGAGCTCGCGCGCCGTCTTGTGATAGCCGTGCAGTCCCTGTAATATCACATTGTCTTCGACTTTTAACCTACAATTTCGAGAAGTGGTAGTCAAAATAAGATGTCACGTATCGGAGTTACACCTCTAGCTGGTATCGATAAATGTCAGGCGACCATAGCCATTTCATCATATCAGCCGAAAGACGTCCACTACTGGACATAGACCTCCCCCAAAGAGTGCCACTATGACTGGTTCCCGCTACCTGCATACAGCGAACTCTCGTAACCTTCACGAGGTCGTCAGTCCACCTTGTGGAGGGTCTACTCATGCTGCGCCTTCCGGTACGTGGTCACAGCTCGATAACCTAATAGCAGATCTAACGACCGTCGTGTCATAGCCATTAACTACGATAAAAAAAGTCACAAAATATCCACAACACTTTAACATGTTTATTTATTTATTTATTAAAAAAGGCACACCAACAGTACATAAACAATGCAAACAAAAGTGATACTAGTTATTATAGACACTTTTTTTTAATAAATAAATATAAATATCGTGGGACAAATCACACCAATTGATCTAGTCCCAAACTAGGCAAAGCCTGTACTTTGGGTACTAGACAACGGATAAACATACTTATATAGATAAATACATACTTAAATAGATATTAAACATCCAAGACTCGAGAACAAATTCGTATTCATCATACAAATATCTGCCCCGACCGGGGATCGAACCCGGGACCGCGAGCTTCATAGTCAGATTCTCTAACCACTAGGCTATTCGGTCGTTTAAACAGTTTGAGGCTTGTACAGTCACGGACTTTAATCCAAAATTAGTTGACAACTTAATGGCTCAACAATTAAAGTCCTTGACCGTACACTAACTTAAATTAACAATGCATTTGGTATTTAAAAATAGAAATAATAATATACATATATAAATAGAACAAGCAAATTTTTACATTAAAACATAATTAATAAATTGAAAGTAATTTGTAGCGTAATCTATACCTTTAAGTATTCTACGCTTCAATTTGAAAATGGAATCATGATAGATAACAATTTCATGTTGACCTTAATAGCTTTAATGAAAGAAACAATATGTCACAATTATTTCTGCCGCCAGACATTTTCAACGTTAAAAACGAATGAAGACGAACACAAAAAGCGAAATTTAACCAAAATAATACGAATAAAAGTATCCATAGCCGGCCAATTAACGAATTTGGTTTAATTATGAAAATTGGAGCGAAAAAGACTGAGACCTTTACGTTTTAAGGGGGAAAATACGGCTTTGGACTGTCTGCAATGTTGTGTACACAATGCGTTAACGATATATTAAAAATAAATCTTGCGAAATAGTAATAATGTAATAAAATTAATAAACGGTTTGATAGAATTGTCGTCATCATTACCGACATATTCAAAATTCGCAGCGGGATCATCACATCTTTTCTAATGGACAAGAGTATACGACCCAGTGCAGGTTATGGATTTCACACTTTAGCAAATGGACTTCCTAGTTGATGTATTTCAGTTATTTTCCTCGCTTTAGTGAGGTGAAAAAAATTGTGTTACACACGGGAGCAGTTATTTTACGTCTCGTGTTTTGCAACACTCGCTACGCTCAGGATTCAATTTTTGAACCACTTGCTTCGCTCAGGATTCTATACTCGAACCAAAGAATCCATTTGCTAACTCGTAGTTCAACCCTAGAATCCATTCGCTCGTGTTTCAATTCCACACTCGCGGCTGAAATACAAACTTTGCACCCTAGTATAACCAATAACTATTTCCTTTCTGAGTGGGAGGAGAAGGCAGCGCGGCGGCCCGAATGGCGAAGTCTACTCCATCAACATGTTAATGCCTTCGAAATTGAGCGTCGTAACGAGCTCGATAAAAAGCGAGACGAGCTCAAGGCTCGCCTACCGGCAACCATCCACTACAACTTAACCTGCCCAAATTGCCCTTTGCAAACAAGATAGGGTATGCAAGACAGACGAGAGCGCACCAGAGAGTAGAACAACACCACAGTCATATTAATTTATTGAATCAGGCGTTACTTTGCGGAAATTCATGATATATTACGAGAACAATATTCCTTTGCTATTCCGCTAAAAAAACGTGCAGGTCGATCAGCGGAGATCAAATGCAACTATTTGCGTATAAACATGCAAATAATTACAGCAAACCACCACAGGTCCAGTGTCGAGGTTTTTTCATTATTAGTGGTGGTTTGCTGTAATTATTTGCATGTTTATACGCAAACAGTTGCATTTGATCTCCGCTGATCGACCTGCACGTTTTTTTAGCGGAATAGCAAAGGAATATTGTTCTCGTAACATTCATATTGCTAATCGTTAATATCAAATCCGGAACACAGTCGCTGTGGCCGAAATCGTGACAGCATCATCATCACCATCATCTTTCATCCTTGTAGCGTTTTTTTGATTGTATGCTAAAGTAGCCGGGGGTCTTACTTAGCACCTAGTTTTACGTACGCGACAAGCAAAACTAGACAACACAATACAATACAAATACTCTTTATTGCACACCTCACACAAACAAAGCAGTTACAGAGAGAAACAATACCATAACATGTAGGTAGAGGTAGACAACAGGGCGGTCTTATCGCTGAAGAGCGATCTCTTCCAGACAATCTTTGGGTATCGGAGAAAGAGATAAAACTAGATTATGCAGTAGGTGGTGCAGAGATTATTATTAATCAAAAATCAAAATAATTATTAAAAGTAGACCTTGTTTTCCGTCTCCGAAAAGCTTCATTTTACGTTCATCAATAATATTTTTTTTTAACCCAGTGGAGCGTCTGGCGTGGATCTCTATCTCTGTCACTCGAATAAACAAGTGCGACAGACAGGGAAATAACCATTTTTCAAAAAAGTGTACCTATATTTTTTTTCCGGATTTGTTTCTGGTTTTTCTTACTCAGAATCGTTCATGCTATCGATGCTCTTACAAAAAAAAAGTCCCAAATATTCCATTCCAGTTCGTAACATTTTTGTATGCAGTCTTTTTTTATTTATATTGTCATGGCGAAAACTTACATAGTAAAATCTCAGACAATTTTTTTCTTGTACAAGGATGGATAGAACAACGATTCTGACTGAGAAAAACCGAAATAAAATTCTGAAAAAAAAAGTACATGTACACTTTTTTTGAAAAAAAACGTCAAATACAAGAACGAACTTCGGTTTCATTTCACGGTAGTAGCTCAGAGGGGTGATCACGTAACGTTTCGAACGCGTGTTAGGGCAATTTAAACTGTAATTTTTCCATACAAAAATTTACATTTAAATCTACCTAACGTACGTACAATGCGTTACGTGATCGACCAACAGATTTAAAGTATCGTATTACCGCGAGGCTACTTTGGTTAAATTTATTTATGAATAATATTTAAATAATACCCGTACCATGTACAAACACGGTCGCTGCGAAATAATTGCGCGAATCTGCACGCCGGACGTAATTAGCCGGGACAGGATAAACTCCCGCTTTTTTAGGGTTCCGTGTCACGGCGGCTTTATAACCTTCAATGTAGGTATAGCTTTGCGTTTTTAGGGTCCCGTGACACAACAAAGTTGTTAAAAAAGGAAAAATACTTAAGTTATACGTACCGGAAGGCGCGGCGTGGGTAGGCCCCCCACAAGGTGGACTGATGACCTGGTAAAGGTCGCGGGAATCCGCTGGATGCGGGTGGCGCAGGACCGGTCACTTTGGCACTCTTTGGGGGAGGCCTACGTCCAGCAGTGGACGTCTTTCGGCTGATATGATGATGATGATGACGAGTCACGAATTACTAAAAAAACGCTAATTTTCGGTTTTAACGTTCGGTTTAACATTGGTCGAATGGAATACTTATGCTCGGTGTCCGTCCGTCAGAAGCAGTTTAATTATACTACTACGGTGGCAAACAAGCATTTTACACCTTTAAAAATAGGATTGCCTGACTGATAGTAATCAGACCTTACCCTATAGTTGCTCATGAGAGAGGAGTCATTGAGTACGTTTCCGATCCTCTATTTATTTGAGGATTCGTTGTGTGAGAGACAAATGCACTACATACATTCTTAAGGTTCTCGAGTGGCGACCACGTACCGGAAAGCGCGGCGTGGGTAGGCTCCCCACAAGGTGGACTGATGACCTGGTAAAGGTCGCGAGAGTCCGCTGGATGCGGGTGCCGCAGGACCGGTCACTTTGGCACTCTTTGGGGGAGGCCTATGTCCAGCAGTGGACGTCTTTCGGCTGATATGATGATGAGTCAAGAATTACTAAAAAAATGCTACCATTCCTGGACACCCACTTCGACACTAAACACCGTCGTATGACAACTTTTTGTACAGTTTTTTTGTGAGTTTCACACAAACCTCGTTAATACGGCGCAGGCGCAGTTCAAGAACCTTGCATCCGGATCGATTAACGACTTTTACATTTTGTTCTATAAGTTTAGGGGCCCGCGAGAGCGAGTAAAGATAATAAGACGAAGTTTTTTAACCCCCGACGCAAGTAAATAAGTTTAACGTGTCTGTGTATCTGTCTGTGGTATCGTAGCTCACAAACTGATGGACCGATTTGAATGCGGTTTTTTGTCATAAATAATCTGAACCCGAGTGTTCCTAGCTATGTTTTATCAAAATCGGTACAGCCGTTTTTGAGATATTGAACTTTGAAATTGAAAAATCGGGGGTTTTTCAACTTTTCTAAGTTGTAGTTATTTAAACGAAGTTCTTTAGACACTGTACATTACAAATACAGAGCTATAACCACAACATTTGAAGTTCAAAGTTCAGAAATCTCCGTTTTTATCGCACTTATTACAGGGTGGCACATTTAGATCGGTCAGTATGGGAAAGTCTTAAGACATACGAAGATCTCTTTTTAGGAACCATGCCATCGATTTTAGTAACAAGAAACACTGCATTCATAGATTTAAAAAAAACTTGCACTCAGCAAAATAAAACTAACAAAATTTCTATTCAGACATCGATTGTGTAAAAAATACGTGTCTCCTAACTTTTCAAATACTATTAAATGCCTTAATAAAATTAAGGGGTTAGGCTCGTAAAACACACTTTCCCGAAATGTGCACTTTCTGCAAAGGTGCACTTTCCGCAAAACGTACACTCCCAAAATATACACTTGCCCAATTTGGAAACTTTCTCGAAATGTGCATTTTTTCAAACAGTGCACTTTTCCAAAACACACGCTTTCCCAAAATGTACACTTTCCCATTTAGGGCACTTTCTCAAAAGATACACATTTATTATTTAAAGATACACATTTAGTCGGTAAAGCGGGATCTTCGGCGCTGTAGATTTGTCGTATGCGTGTGTGAGTGTGACCTAGGCGAGGCACTCACACATATGCTAGGTGTTAACATCCCTACCCTTAAAGTGTACTTTCCGGGAAAATATACCTTCTGCGAAAGTGCACATTCTGGGAAAGTGCACCTATTGACAAAGTGTACATATCGGGAAGTGCACTTTTAGAGACAGTGTACTTTACGGAAAAATTATCATTCTCAAAAAATGCACTTTTACAGAAAGTGCACATTTCGGGAAAGTGTGTTTTACGAGCCTAACCCAAAATAAGGAGTCAGAAAAAAAAATGTTGTTAATTGAGTAACAAACATCTAAACATCTAAAATTTTGCATTTATAATATTAGTAGGATAGTATGATTTTCCTAAACACATGACTTATTTTTATTGTTATAAGTAGGGGAGACCGAGAAGGGTTGTGGCAATGTTTACTATAAATAACATGTCGCTAAGGAAACATAAACATTTAGTATTTATGAGCTCTTTGAAATAATGTAGCTCAAAATAGAAATGTTGAACTATAATATCGTAATAATTAGTAATTTATTATCTTCAGTAAGAAGCAAAACTACAAAGTGACGGAACCAATACTAGAATCTAACCTGTTTTTCCAAAGCGCTCCAAACGTTGCCCGTTTAAAAGATCTTAACAGCCATTATATATCTATCGAAGTGATCTATTTTGTTATAGTACAACCGTATTGTCGTCAGGTTAAGTGGAGCGTATACTAAACAAAAATGTAAAGTGTAAAAAACGAGTATCCGAGCTGTGAAACGGTCCGAAAGTAATGCACGTAGCTTGTAATTATACAATACAAATAGAATTTATCGTTGGAGGGCAGAAAAACATTTTATGTACGGGCAGATTAAATATTATTTGATATTTGTAACTATTAAATGTGGAACATTTATTATCTTGTGTATAAAAATCACATGTCAACTGGCGACGAGGTTAGGTAACAACAGGTTTAGTATATAATTAATTAGGTTTATTTTAGTAACAAGTTTAAGACGTTTGACACATTTGTAAATGATGTTACTTTATACTAGCATAATGTCAATTTGAAATAAAATAAAGAATAATGTTGTCTTTTCTCTAAAAAGGATAAAAAATGTAGTCAAATGGAAATGGTTTTTTTTGGAAAGTATGTACACATTGATGACCGTCATTTTTGGAACTTTAAATTGAATGATCATTTTTTTTATCCATCATTCGAGTTTAAGTTAATCATTGATTAACAGTGCGTTACACTCTCAGATATGTAGTTGACTTTTCATGCTTAGATACCGCATGAATTATGACGATTCACAAAAAGTCCCGAAAGATTTCCCTAAGATCGATCCATACTTAGATTATAAACTTTTTTTTTTTGAATTCCTAAAAAGTGACTCGAAATAAAATTCTATATTAATTAATGAACCTGCTCACAAAATTTCACAAGAAGACCTGTAGAGGAAAATAATTGGACATCGGGACAGCGGGACATACACCGGACAAACAATTTTCAGCCCAAGCTGAAGCATAAAAGTTCCAGCTCAGTTTAAAAAACCTTAAATTGGCAACAAATATCTAAAGTCCTTAGTTAAAGTGTACCAATACCAACCAAGCTGCCAAGGTAACACTGAACGAAACGTGTCAAAAAAAATTGATAAAGACTATCAAAAAGTATGTCCAGCCGGGGGGACGTTTTCTAAGTAAGTTCTGAGACCAAAGCCAAAAAACAGTTCATTTTATTTGAATCATCTTATTTTTTTCCATATACCCAGATAAAGCCCCTCTGGCCACGTGGTCCTACTGCCTTTGTCCTACCGATCGGAACACATGAACTTTTTTTTCCGGTTGGTTCGATTAATCGGATTACAAGGATTTGTAATTCCGCTTCGTCCTACCGATCGGACTACATGAACTTTTTTTTCCAATTAGTTCGATTAATCGGATTACAAGGAATTGTAATTCCACTTCGTCCTACCGATCGGACCACATGAACTCTTTTTCTTAAGATATAAATTAACTAACAGATATTTCAATTGTATGTCATAATAATGTGACATTAGCTAGTCATCATAAATCATAAGTAGTATTTATCCGTAGTACGATATACAATCTATTTTCATTTGAAGTACCCATGAGTCCCATGACGGTCTTATTCCACTTACGTCAGCTGCCACTTACATTTTTCATACATCAACATTTATGACATTTCGCATCTATAGCGTAGAACGTTTTACAGAACATATATCTCTCTCTCTTGCGGCCTGGCCCGGATGTGTTCTTCGGCTAGTTGGCATTAGAACAGTTATTGCAATGAAATAATGCATCCATGCTTTGTCCGACCAGACGATAAATAGTAATATGGATAATACAAATCTTTCAATCTCTCGCCTCGAGAAAAGCAGGAATAATGTCCGTGACAGATATCTATTGACATTAACATTTGACAATGTCTTTATTATATTATTTCTTAAGAAGGTCACCTAATACGCAGTATGCAAGTCACGTTACTCATGTCTAGAACGCGTGGTCCGATTAGTAGGACCATGTGGTCTAAGAAAACGCAAGTTTCTATAGTCCGATTAGTTAATCGAACCAACAGGAAATTCAAAGTCAACGTTCACGTTGGTTCGATTGGTAGGACCACGGGGTCTACGAAAATGATAGATTCAATAGTCCGATTAGTTAATCGAACCAACCGGAAAAAAAAGTTCATGTGGTCCGATCGGTAGGACAAAGGCAGTAGGACCACGTGGCCAGAGGGGATAAAGCGTGTCGAGTGTAAGAGATTATCAATAAACCAACCTAACGTTAAAATAACTACAACTTAGAAAAGTGACGAACCCTCGACATTTTCATTTCAAAGTTCAATATCTCAAAAACGGCTAAACCAATTTCTTTGAGACGTAGCTAAGAACACTCGGGTTAAAATTATCTATGACACAAAAAAAACGCAATTAAATCGGTCCATCCGTTTGGGAGCTACGATACCACAGACAAATACACAGACGCGTTAAACTTATAACACCCTTGCCAGACAAAGAATGAATCTCTTTGGTAACGGCTACCCGCAACCAAAGGAATTCAGGGTACTCCCACTGAGCTGCATCATCCGCTTTGTGGAAATGATGGAGCGAGCTTGGGAGTAGCTATAAAGGGGAGGGCAAATGCACAAAAGATCCCAATGGGTCGAAGTGTATCCGAAAGGGCCCTCAACTAGATAAGATAAGATATAACACCCCTCTCTTTGCGTCGGGGGTTAAAAAGACGCAGTGTCACGTGGGGCCAGAACGGGACAGGTAGGTATACAAGTGAATACACGCTTCTTTACTTCCTAATTAAATGGATGTGGTTCTTACTTACGGTTTCTGCGGTTCGGGTTCGGAACGAAAAGGGACTGCTAATGCCTTGAGGATGTTTGTGGGTATTTCGTATATTTTGTACGTTTATATCTTTACGTTTAATATGGATATAATAATCTAAAGTACAACAACGGTGACAAACAAGTATTCGGGCTGCTTGATGCCTGACAGCAAATCGAGCACCACACAGAAAAAAGGTTAGGTAAGTACTAGATAAGATGTAATTCTTGAACCAAGAAATTAACAAGGAAGATAATATTCGGTCGTCAATATTTTAATATTATTAAAATATTGGCGGCCGAACAGCCTAGTGGTTAGAGAACCTGACTATGAAGCTTGAGGTCCCGGGTTCGATCCCCGATCGGGGCAGGTATTTGTATGATGAATACGAATGTTTGTTCTCGAGTCTTGGATGTTTAATATCTATTTAAGTTGACCTGTCTGTTATGTATTTAAAAATAGTATACAATAAATAACAAACAAATTAACTACTAAAATTACTAAAACTAACTTAACCTATGGGGCCTACACTATATTTACATATATCCCCTAAATCAATGCCACTTGCTGGTAGGGTGCCCATAAGGCTGGCTGCATTTCCTCGCTGAATGGCAATGCCAATGCGTTGAGCGAGGAACGAGCCAGCCCTATGGTCACCAGTGGCGCGTATGAGCATTTTGGAGATCGTATTGAACAATTTTAGGGCCTCCGGTCCCCATGGACCCAAAGTCTCTACGGCAAACGCCGCAAATACGTAACTGTCACCTAAAGATGCGTATTTGCGGCGCTTTGCAGCTTCAGCAGCAGCGGCCGCACTGCCCGCCTTCAAGTATGTATTTATCTATATAAGTATGTTTATCCGTTGTCTAGTACTCATAGAACAGGCTTTGCCTAGTTTGGGACTAGATCAATTGGTGTGAAATGTGAATTGTCCCACTATATTTATTATTTATTTATTATTCGAATGAAGTGAATTTATCTTGAGCCACGATTTATTTATCTTGGTTCGAGAGAATTGTCTTAATTAAAGATGATTTCTGTTCCATTCAAGATAAGATAGGGTCATCCTGGCGGTCTTCCTTAATTACCTAATTTATAGATTCAAGTTCTTTTTAGAAGCTTCCTGTTAACTTGCAATGATTTAACTAATGTTACTAAGTTAGGGTAAAATCTTGCAACTCAATTTTGTAGCAGATATCATCAACCGATTGAACTGCAATTTTGGGTAATGGTATGGTTTGGATGATAATTTAATATTATGGTAACATTGAGCTGATCTGATGATGAAGAAAGAAGGTGGCTATGGGAATTCAGTACTTAACCGACGTAGCCCCGTTGAGTTTGGGCTCGTTAGAATCGTCTCAATGAGTAGTTGATAACGGTATACAGAAAAGTACATTCGTCAATATACGCGTTTACTACTATCGCCCAAGGGTACGGGTTCACACTTTCTGTTCAAAATCGTCTGCACATGCATAACAAACGCTCGAAAATGATCCTAAAGGTGTGAATCCGTACCCTTGGGCGATAGTATCAAAAATGAAAATTTTGACAGAAACTTATTTATGTATGGACTGACTTCTAACGTCACAAAAAACATAATTATCCCTCTTGCATCGCTCAATAACAAAACTTTTATCCACGATATATTACGAGAACAATATTCCTTTAATTACAGCAAACCACCATCAATAATGAAAAAACCTCGACACGTGTTACGCCTCTCTACGAGGCATCATGAGGAGATGCTGGCAGGAGATGTTGCTTGCTCCACTGAGCAAAAATAAATAAATAAATAAATAAATCAACACCAACATCTCCTGCCAGCATCTCCTGATGATGCCTCGTAGAGAGGCGAAACACGTGTCGAGGTTTTTTCATTATTGGTGGTGGTTTGCTGTAATTATTTGCATGTTTATACGCAATTAGTGGCATTTGATCTCCGCTGATCGACCTGCACGTTTTTTAGCGGAATAGCAAAGGAATATTGTTCTCGTAATATATCATGAATTTCCGCAAAGTAACGCCTGATTCAATAAATTATTTTATCCATGACACTACCATTGAATGTAAACAACCCATTACAAAACAAAGATGTTTCAAATACCCAATAAAACTTAATAACAATAAAGATTGGTGTTGGAATAACTATGATCATCGCATTCCTAAAAGATGCATGTTTTGTAAATGATTTTAGTTATGTGTCATGTTTTATAATCCACCTTTCACAAGTGTAAAGTTTGGGGGACAAGCCATGAGAGACTAGCGTTATAGCGTCGTTTGTATCGATGGCGCTGAAAGTGATGTCTTTCAAAAATAGACCGGTACAATACCCAATTTATTGGTCATAGCATTATAACTCTTAATTTAGCCATTCCCTACGACTATAATACAATTATGATGCCAGGTATAAAGCTATAAAATCAATCAGGATTGAAACACTAATTAACTGAAATGAAAGACAGGTACCTATATTAAGAGCAAACAGTTAAAATACACATACTGCCAACGTATGAAAAGTTTAAAAAACGTATCTAAATAGTTTCAGTTTTATTTATATATATGTACAATAGATTGATATAGTTTGTTACAGTTAACATGGCGAAAATGCACTTAACGTGGGACGTGAGATAACAAAGAGACGTCATAAAACTGACCGAAGTGTCGCACGTGTACTCTTTGTTCCATTGTTTATGCTTAATGTTTCATAATCCCACTCGAGGATAACAATTAGAGGTTAATAGTTTAGCTTTAAGTACTTTTCGTGATCTAAACTGAAACAAACTATACAAGAAGCACAAGGATAAATTACGCAGCAACATAGCGCCATGGTGATGGAAACGTTAATTAGATTAAATTAAATTATTAATAATTTCATGATAAAAGTTACGTTAGGTACAAATTTGCACATATATAAAAAAAATGCTTATCGGGATCGTCAAAACGCAATGAAAAATAAAGTTAAAAGTGGACCGGTAAACCCAAAATACGGGGTTTGATTCTCGATATACTCGTCTAGTGTGAGTGCTTCAAGTCTATTGTTTGTTTTTTTAATATCAAGTCGGTGGCAAACAAGCTTACGGCCCGCTTGATGGTTAAAGGTCACCGTAGTCTATGGACGCTTGCAATTCCAGGGGTATCACATTCGCACTGCCGACCCTTTAAGAATTTATATACTCCTTTGTTGAGGAACCAACCTTACTGTTTAACTTATTTTTACATAATATCATTTCGTGCTTAATGTCACGTTTGATATATTTTGAAGATAATTTACTACTTTAAAAATAAAGTTTTAACCGACTTCAATTCAATACTCCGCTTCAATTCAGCATACGAGTATACAATTTGAAGAGTGTCTTTGATTTCTCCAGGATCCCATCATCAGACCCTGACGTTTGACGACTGGTTAGCTTAGTGGGTAGTGCCGCTGCCTACGAAGCTGAAGGTACTGGGTTCGAATCCCGGTAAGGGCAAATATTTGTTTCTGAGTCTTAAATGTTTTTTTATGTATTTAAGTATTTATATATATCATCGTCTAGTACCTATAACACAAGCCTTTTTGAGCTTACTATAGGCATAGTTCGATTTGTGTAAGAATGTCTCCTAATATTTATTAATATACTCTAATCTCTTTCATAGCTTTTTTGTTCCGGGTTGCCCATGGAACATTTTCACGCTCACATTTTTTTTACTATAGAAGATTCATTCCTATAAATATTTTAAGCAATGAATCACAAAGAAAATAGTTGACTAAACATCTGGTAAAAATATCAATGTTAAATAGCTGGTGGTTACTAAAATGTCCAAGCGTTAGTACGGGTGGCACCCACAGTGCGCCATTGGCACTGGTAGCCAGCGACACTACCAACTAAGCTTACCGGTCGGATTTTATGTTTGCTTTCACTGCAGTTGCATACTTTTGATTATGTTTGTTTTTTTTTAATTTATTGATTAACACAAAAAGAAAATACAGATTACAATTAATTACAATGCCCATCTTGGCAAAACCTTTAGTAGGTTTGTTTGCCGATGGGGAGTTCTTGACTACTGATCTGTAATATTAGCCAATTTAAAGGTAGTTATACAACTTATTTTACAGTTTTAAGGTTTTTAAAAGGTCAAAACAAAAGCGATGCTAAATTAATTAAATTTTGTCTTTCCGTTTTAGTTTGTATCTTGCACCACACTGCGTACCCAGTAGTAGTGCTACACGGTTTAAATGATTCATCCAACACTGAGTCACGCGCTAAGTGCATTTTTAATGGGAACGCATGGAAACACCGGTTTAACGTAACCGTTTCGTTAATGTGATATCATTTTTTTTAAATCATTTTACAACGCAGCGTAACGAGTGTGGTGATGGACAAAATATACTTGGAGTTAGGACACCGGGGTAAAATGGGAAACATATTTTAATACTATCGATGTTTTGTCAAGTTTTAACACGTTCATGGACAGTACGTCCACAGGCGTAAATTAAGACCCTCGTGATACGGCACAACGGCTGTGGCCGGTGATCTTCACCGCGACAAATCTGCCACTCCGTCCACGGGCGATAAATTTTCATAGGATTATAATGAAGGCGGACATGTTGTGCCGCTTTAGGTACATTACAATTTTTCCTGGTGCCGCAGCAAGAGCTTAAAGGGCCACCTCAATTTTACATGAGGAAGACGAGAGTTTGAGTTTATAACAAATTACATCCATACCTGGACGAAACAGCGGCGGCACAATATTTGCCTAAACAGTGATGTGCCAGAACGTCCATGGCCGAACAAAAAAATGTATGAATTTTTTATGTGCCACATCACACAATTTTCAGAATGGTGCTGTGTCCGTGAACGTGTTAAGCGAATCAAATTATTTAATTGAACGAACTAACGAAATTGTCCGTTTCAGCTTGAGTCAAAACACTTTCGTATGTCCGGATGTCCCGCTGTTTCGCTGTCCGGTTGTAAGATTCTCTTGACATTTGGCAATCACGTTTAATTACTAAGGTTTGTTCACGAAAAATGTAGTCACTGTTGTATTATTCAGGTTTTCAATATGAAATGACATTTTTTAAGAATTTCATTAAAAAGAAGGTCTCTTCACCCTCGTTTTGAGTGGCGTTATGGATATTTATATCAGCTGATATCCATTTTTGGGATAACTTTTGAAGTCTCTGGATTAGATTT
Source organism: Epinotia nisella (assembly GCA_932294315.1). Lineage (NCBI taxonomy): Eukaryota > Metazoa > Arthropoda > Insecta > Lepidoptera > Tortricidae > Epinotia > Epinotia nisella. The sequence goes on along the minus strand of OW028696.1, from coordinate 9,987,854 downwards.
TGTAATTTTCACGTTTGGGTCCATATTTTTTTCTTTTTTTCCCTACTAAAATTCCATTTGAACTTAATGTATGATTTCCTCCGGAAAGATTCCGATGCTTTTGGAGGGTTGCCCAGCCAGGCGGGATGCGTATTAAAGCATTTCCTTACGAAAAAAATACCAAAAAGTCTCTATGATGCTTCTGGCGTATACTATAGATTGTGTTCTGTCAATAGCGCAGGCGTTTCTCTGTAGATTTAACTATCTATCATTCATATCGAGCAAAGTTAAGTTCAGACGTACGACGTAATAACATCGTAGATATAATATATTAGATATATGGTATGATAGCGTTTCATGAACTCATAAAATATCTCAGTAAACTCTTTATAGACTGCCAAGAGGTTTAAATGGTGATAAAAATAAATTGCATAGCATCATCCGACTTGTTGCAACGAATATATTTTTATGGTTTTAAGAATACTTATTAATACAGAATTACGCATCCTATTCTAGAAATTATTTCACCTGTGTATATAATGGACCTTCAGAAAAGACAATTGGGTACTAACCTGGGCAAAAAAAAAATTATCAAAAAATATTGGTCACATATTTTTTTGTTTGTCAATTAAATGAAAAAATGATGAAGACCAGACGTTTCGCGATTTCTGCAAATAACTTATGCGCGTACTCTCTGCCGAGGCCTCTATATTCATTATTACATTTGTGTAATTGATTTATTATAAATTTTATCATTAAGTTATTATTTGTGTTGTTTTTGTTTTTATACTATTTTGACGTTTTACCGTTGTATTTATATTTCAAAATTGTAGGTACCTATTGATAATTAACAAAAATTAGTCAGTTATTTATTATACCATTTGACATTGCTTAGAATATCCTTATTATGTATACAAGTTTAAAAAACATTTTTAATTTTCCATTTGACTTTCACGTCTGACATTTTCTAATGTTTTTAAAATTATCAAATTATTATGGGTACCTTTTGACGATCTAGTAAATCCATCTTATTTTGATAAAATAATATATACTAAAGAGTGTCATTCATTATTTTTGAAATAGGGACTTAAACACGGACGTTTCGGGAAATCAACATAATTATGTTACGCATTCAACCCCCGCTTACTAAATTAAATAAACATAAGTATGATATAAATTCTAATTCATTTCTTTTATTCATAAACCAACATGGATCATTATTGTTGGTCATCTTCATCATCATCATATCAGCCCAAAGACGTCCACTGCTGAACATAGGCCTCCCCCAAAGAGTGCCACAATGACCGGTCCTGCGCCACCCGCATCCAGCGGACTCCAGCGACCTTTACCAGGTCATCAGTCCACCTTGTGGGGGGCCTACCCACGCTGCTAAAACTAAGCTCCGATCAAATTGGAGAAATCTTACAAAAATGCCAGGTCAAAAGTACCCTAAACCGACGAGCATGTATGAGGAATGTTATGAAGGTGTGTGAAGCGAAAGTGGTTTGTCAGGATCGTAGCAAATGGAGATCCGTGATCTCTGCCTCATCATCATCATCATCATATCAGCCGAAAGACGTCCACTGCTGGACATAGGCCTCCCCCAGAGAGTTCCAAATTGACCGGTCCTGCGCCACCCGCCTCTCTGCCTACCCCTCTGGGAAAGAGGCGTGATAATATGTATGTTTGTATGTATGTATGTAAAACTTAGCTTAATATTAGTAATCACAAAGTTCACGATAGTCAATAGTGTTTATTTTGTAAACATAGGTACAACAAATTGAGGTGTATAGTTAAAAAAAATCGTTCCACTATGTTTTGCCTTTCGGCATACAAAAGCATGCTGCATACTAGCATAATATTAGTGTACAATTAATAAATTATAAATATTTAGATAGAAGTCTACATTCAACAATAATTATAATTAATTTATTTTATAGAATTATTCAATATGTCAACGTTGTAAGTTATTATAACAATTTCAATTTTTACATGTCAATCCCAATTTAATTAAATGTATATTATTAAATCTTATAACTATAGACTGTCGCATGTCAAGAAATCTGATATTGTATAAAAACATTTTTTAGTAAGCAATTTTTTTAACTCTGTCTTGAATATTGGCAATGGTAAGTTTTTGATCCTATCGGGAAGTTTATTAAATATTTTACTAGACACACAGAACATACTTTTTTGTTTTAACGCAGTATTTGCAGGCTCTGTGAATATATATTCACCATACCTAGTGCTCCTCCTAATAGGTCACATAAGTTAATTTAAAATGACAGTGTTAAAGTAGTATGTGATGTTTTTTCACCAACTGCACCCTTGTGTACAACTATTGCCCACAAAACGAATGTATCTAAGGTCGCAACATTAACCAAAACTTTATAGGGTCACTAATGTAATAATATCAGGCATGTACCTAAAATAATACACCAGCTAAAAGGTCGCAAACGCCTTCCAATTCAAACCTCTTATTCCCTTTTTCCACTAAGAAAGAAACACAAAGTTTACCCCATAGAGAAATGCCTCACAACGAAATCCCGTCAAACTACGGGAAGTAACAGCAAAAACTCGATATGTCCCGAGTGCAAAGTTTTGCAAGAATGCTGGGTAATATATGAGGGGGTAAGTTTTGCCGTGCTTCACTCTTGGTCATGTGTAATGTGTAGCCTCAAAACTTTTACTACCACCATTTTTCACTTCAACTTGACCCGGCGATCGCTTATTACTTACAAAACAAATGGTTTGTGGGAATACAGAAGACTTTTGCTTCATAAAAACATTTTTTTTAGGGTACCGTAGTCAAACTGGCAAAAACGGAACCCTTATAGTTTCGTCATGTCCGTATGTCACAGGAATTTACTCGAAAACTATAAGGTATATTTGAATACAATTTTGAGGATAGGTGTATTTAGTTACAAATTTAATGTAGTTCTGAAATGAAATGACAATTTTTTTGTAAGGGTGAACTCCATGCATGTAACTGCAAGTCAAAAAAAGTATAATATTATTATCATTGTAAGTCCACGTGTGGCACATCAATCGATAGGCCTTTCAAAATAAATATAAAATTTATAAGATTTTTTTTTGATTAAGTGAATAGAGTCGGAGATAATCGCCCCGAAAGGCACTAAAATTGTGCCCCCCCCCCTCTAATTTATGAACGGTGTATTTAAAAAATATGAAAAAAATCATGAGGCTTATTAAATTCTTTCACCGATAAAGGTCGGTTCAAAGGTTTTTGAGATGTTGCTGAAAAACTGCCGTCCTTAAAGAAAAATACGTAAGTGCCGTAAGATTTCTGTGACGATACGACCTTTCTAATAGGCATGGAACCCTTCGTTTTGCGTGGTCCGACACGCACTTGGCCGATTTTTAGGGTTCCGTACCTCGAAACGAAAAAACGGAACCCTTATAGGATCACTTTGTTGTCCGTCCGTCCGTCCGTCCGTCTATCAAGACCCTTTTTCTCAGGAACGCGTGGAGGTATCAAGCTAAAATTTATATCAAATACTCAAGTCTACTGTCCCTTGGAGCTGTGAAAAAATCAAACTTCTAAGCCAACGCAATCAAAAGATACAGCCGTTTATGCCGCAAATTTTCGAAACTCGCAAGGGAATCAAAACCTAGGGTACTTCCCGTAACTCAGAATATTGAAATTTGGTACGACACGACACGACACGACGAAGCAACGTCTTATAGCACGGTTTAAAATTGGTTTTCCTTAAAATAGCATGACCATTAACGCACGATTTTTTTAATCTTAACATGGGATAGAATCGTATTCCATTTCAGTCAAAATCACAACGCAGGCGAAGTTCTAATTAAATAAAAACAGATTAGGAGTGAAGGTTTTTATAAGATAGCGGTCAGACCGACTAATGAACCTTTTCGTGATTATTTAATGGGGAGTACTCACTGTATGATATTTTTAAACCCTTTAGTTAGGGTTTAAAAATAGAACTGACGAAAAAACCCTTATTATTGGGGAGACTGGATCTCGTTTAGGTAAAATTTTAGTAAGTAATTAGTGTATACGATTATTAGTAGGGTCACTTCGCTGGTTAGCGACCACCTAATTTCATGTGCCGGTTAGCGACCACTTAGCTGAGTTGGTGAACTGAAAGCATATTTTCTCGTTTTTTTAGGGTTCCGGTACCTCAAAAGGATAAAATGGAACCCTTATAGAATCACTCGGTTGTCTGTCTGTCCGTCTGTCACAGCCGATTTGCTCCGAAACAACTGGACCAATTGAGTTGAAATTAGGTACACATATGTGAATTGTTGACCCAAAGATGGACGCGTAAAGTAAATTAATCAATTCTGAACCAGGGGGCCACTTTTAGGGGGTAAACTGAAAATTAAAAAAAAAGTTTCGTTTTGTTGTTGTAAGCATGTCAGATATTTTTTTTTATAATTTTAGCAAAAACAGATTTGAAGTAATTTAGGAAAAAATACGAAAATTTACCTACCATTAAAATTGTGAAAAAAAGATGAAAAATAGTTCCTTGCCTAAAGATTACAGGAAAACCTATAAGAAGTTCGAGTATTCAAGAACACTTATGAAATTTAGGTTATATACGGAACCCTCACCACGCGAGTTGAACTCGCACTTGTCCGGTTTTTTTGTAAATTCCTATTCTCTAACTATAAACAATAATGCATACGGCTAACTGTTTCAATAGGCTCTGTAGAATTGATTTTATCTTCAATTGAAAAAACCTTGTTCTTCGGGTGGTCGCTAACCGAAGGTGGTCGCGTAACCGGCATAATGACCCTATATCATTTATGGCCGGTTACTTTGAATTATAATATATCTGTTTCTCTCTCTCTGTCTTCGTACTTTGTTCTAGTTGGGAACTATGTAGAAGAACAGTCAAGTGCAAAAATTTGTATCGATTTAATCCGCACATAAATATGTACCACAACCTTAATCCACTGACATATGAGCGATGGGACATATGTATGAGGAAGTTGTATGTACCCATATTTTTACACTTGACTGAACATAGGTGATGTCGCAAGTTAAGTCTGCCAATAGAATTGTTGTAAGAACTACAAAGGATATTCGGTGGACATGTGTGAGCAGAAAACCCTATGTTGTTGTTATACTGTTGTAGGTATGTGTTGTGGAACCTTAAAAAAAACTGGCGAGAGAAGCATAACTGTTATAAAAAAAATCGGCATTTTGTTTTTACAGGAATTTTCTATGCGCCTGGCTTTAGTTGCAATTACTGTCCACTCTCTCATCTTGTGTACCCTTGAATTGGGGGTCCAAAATTAGTTTGGGGAAACAAGATTAGATCGACTATTTTATTCGAAACTTCACAGGAGTATTTATAACGATAAATGAGTAATAAGTGTTATGCAATTTTTCATCAATGTTTTCTTATAGTCCGTAAACCGACTTTACAGACAACCATTTTTTTTTCGAGTCACGGCCAGTGGAAACGCCCTCTAATGTTGGCGTGACGAAAAATTTCAATGTACCTACCGGTTAAGCTTCCCTTTTTAAAACGGATCGAACTGATTATTTTAATTAAATTAAGTTTGTATGAATAGCGTTGTCTTATGGTGTCGGGAATTAACTAGCGCTTCTTTTGAAGTGTTATCATATTGTCGTTTTATTGTTAATGTTCTTGACGTTGGAAGTTCTGGTTATTTATAGCTTTTTTAATTAAATTACCTTAATGATAGGGCACAGGTTAACGGTATAGGGTAAAAAAAATAAAAATCATTTTTAATTTGATACCTTACCAAATTAAAATGACTCATAATATGGCGAAACGGAATGTGTGAAATAACATGTAATCAGATTTTCTATATAAGTGGCTGTCTTTTAAGTGTTTTTTTTTGGTAATTTCAAATATCGGAATTGAAAAAAATAAATTATAATTATTGAACCTGCTCACAAACTATCAGGAGAATCGGTTGGGAAATGGGACTTGTAGATGAGAACATTACTGCTGGACAAACGGACATACGAAATAATTTTGTCCCAAGAAATAAAACCAGTGGCACTGTGTGCTATAGAACTCACAAGCTTGCTTTTTCAAAATTTTTTTTTTCGTAAAACTGAATCGACAATAAAGAAACACAAAATTTCACGAGAATCGGATGAGAGATGCGCCCTGTAAAGGAGAACAGCCGGACAGCCGGACATCCGAAATAATTTTGGTCCAACTGTAGCAGAGAACTCTGTTCGCTTCGCTCGCTCGTTCAATTATCAGATAGCCACTCTACGATATATATGTGGACTATGTGTGTGTGTAGGTATGTGTATGCGTGTTTGGGGTAAACTTGATGTGTGCGTAAAGTATATAAGTCATTTATAGGTCAATGCATACTATTTTACAATAAATTACCCATTGAAGCACTTGAGTTGTCTTTACCTGCTCTGAAGAAATATCTAAACTCGTCTTTACTAAAAAAGGGATACTATACTGTCGAGGACTATTTAAATGATAAAAATGCTTGGCCTAGTTTAGTAAAAAAAAATATGAACATTTGCTAAAGGTTTACAACTGACCTTGACATTACTTATGCTATATATAAACTATAATTATATTTTACTTAATGTATTCATTTTTTGTGTAGGCTTTATACTGTAGCAATGTAATTTTAAAATTGTATAATACTCTGATACTGATATGATATATTGTATACTGTTTTGAAAAAATGACACCTCGCCGAGTTTTTTACGCCGGTTCTTCTCGAGGCAGAGGTTTACTTTCCAAATCGGTGGTAGTTTATCGACATTCATAGGTGCATGTAATATGCCTAAATTGAAGAATAAATCACTTTGACTTTGACTTTGACTTTGACTAAGTGCTGCCTGTACTTTCTTCCCGGCGTTTGATACAGGATGATGTTAAAGTGTAAGGTGAAGGAAATGTTTTATTTGTTTTTGTAGGAGTAAATTACAATTTAAAAAGGAAAAAAAAAATCTCGTTTGTAAAGTTAAATGAATGCATGAATGGCGATGGATGGATGCAAACGCGTTGTGGACGGCTGAGCGTTGTGCGATGGAACCAGTTGGTCGATCACGTAACGCATTGTACGCGCGTCGGGTAGATCTAAATGTCAATTTTTATATGGAAAAATGACAGCTGGATCTACCCGACGCGCGTTTGGAACGTTACGTGATTATCCCCCTGGTTTAAAACATTAGCCAATAGACAACAAACTTAAACTAGAGTCTCTAGCACGAATTTCTTCTGCCAGAAATGTAGAAGATCATGCCGGTCTCGTAGTCACCAATAACGATGTCTCCATAGCAACGTTGAAATTGTCTGAAAATATACACAAAAGCCTTATTTTCTGTGACACGTCTTTGTTTTTTTTAAATATGTTTATTCAATAATTTATTGAAGCGTTACTTTGCGGAAATTCATGATATATTACGAGAACAATATTCCTTTGCTATTCCGCTAAAAAACGTGCAGGTCGATCAGCGGAGATCAAATGCAACTATTTGCGTATAAACATGCAAATAATTACAGCAAACCACCACCAATAATGAAAAAACCTCGACACGTGTTTCGCCTCTCTACGAGGCATCATCAGGAGATGCTGGCAGGAGATATTGCTTGCGCCACGTCCACTGAGCAAATGAGCCGTCTAGAACCGTCAGCCCTATTTATAGTATTTATAGCATTTAATCTCCGCTGATCGACCTGCACGTTTTTTAGCGGAATAGCAAAGGAATATTTAATTGTTCTCGTAATGTTTATTCAATAACAATTTTAATTGTGATTTAATATGAACTCTTTGTTACAGTCATGTTTAGTAGTTAATTCAGGCATTTTAATAGGATATGACGACTGGTTAGCCTAGTGGATAATGACGCTGCCTACGATGCTGAAGGTCCTGGGTTCGAATCCCGGTAAGGGCAAATATTTGTGTGATGAGCTAATATTTGTTTCTGAGTCTTGGATGTTTTCTATGTGTTTAATTGTTTATATCTATTATATATATCGTCGTCTAGTACCTATAACACAAGCCTTATTGAGCTTACTATAGGCCTAGTTCGATTTGTGTAAGAATGTCCCCTAATATTTGTTTATTATTTTATATCATTTAAAACATCTTATTTTTCGCTCACAGTTAGTATTTGAAAATTCATTTTGTTGCTGATTAAATTAATATAAATCATGCATAGAAATAGAAATGTTTATTTGCAAGAATACGTAAGTACAAAGGTGTTACAATATTATAAACATAGTTCCAGTATTCAGCCATAGCAGCATGCAAATGTTTAAGAAAACAATTAAGTAATTATATTCATTTTAAGTTTAAGTACCTACATAATATTTATTTGTTACAGTCTTGCTTCCATATCTTCCTTTACAGAGTAAAAACAGTGTTCTTGAAGCCATTTTGATAGTTTCCTCTTAAATTCAAGATCATGCAACAACTTAATGCAATCAGGAAGTTTATTAAAAATTTCTATACAACTGTTGCAGACGTTCCGTTTATAAATATCGGTACGGCAAGGAGGTTGGTATAGAAGATTCTTGTACTGTGCTCTTTGTTTCCCTTTATACACTTCTGACCGCAATTTAAAATATTCCCTATGAGTACTTACAAATACGCAAACCTTTTTAATGTACATGCATGCTAGAGGCAAAATATTATATTTTTTGAACATGGGCCTACAACTATCTATTTGGTTCTTCCATGTAAGACCTAACTACTCCAGCCCTAAATGTTTCGTTACACCTAACACACAAGAAAAATGCATTAGATCTAATAAAACAAATAGTTCAAGCGACAGTATCCCAAGACAATTATTGCAATTGTTTAAATATTTAATAGTTATAGTCCACTAAAATATTTCAGCTATTAACCGGATTCATAAACATGACGCGCCTATCGTGGTTCCACTCGTAAACCTGCTCATAAAATAACCTATTTCAACGAAACCATTCCCGTTTTTATTTTTAAGGCAATAAAATGCGTTTGTTTAAGGTTGTAAAGGATTCGTTTCCTGTAGTTTTAAGTTTAAATAACTACGGAAACAACGCAAAAATTATGTAGGTAAGTACTTACTAGCCTAATGAGTATTAAATGCTAATTATACTGTTTGGGTTATTCGAAGATTCTACTGGAAATAAAACAACGAATAATTACGTGTTATACCGACTTAGTGGTGACTTAAATTATTTAATTTAAGTCAAATAAATTATACATTAGGGTAGTTACGTCATGTTAAAATTGACAACGAAATGTTGCTAAGTGGATAGTAAACCACAAAATTATTATAATAAATAAAGTATACATTACAAAATATAATTAAAATCATGAAAATATATAAACCAAGTTTAGATTTATTTAAATAATGGTCCAAGAGCATTTCATTCATTCATTCATTCATTTATTTATTCATTTTAACAATATACATTGTGTCTGAAATATGTCAATCTTAAAAATAGCAAATTTAAAGCTACCAATAGAATCCTTGCGCTTTTATAATAACTACAACTTAGAAAAGTAGAAAAACGTAGCTAAAAACCGTCTCGATCACGTCACCTTTTGGACAAAAAAACACCGCATCAAAATCGGTTCATTCGTTTTGGAGCTACGATGCCACAGACAGACACACATACACACAGACACATCAAACTTATAACCACCACTTTTTTGCATCGGGGGTTAAAAACAAAATTGTATGACAACTGGACCTAAACGCAGTATTTTCGCGGCCGAAACAGCAATTTACTTGATTTTCTATACAACGGTTAGTACAAATAGCAAACCGTGACGTCACACTTTTATGTCAATTAGTATGAAGCGTCGCCAGCGAGGTCCGTCTTTGACTAAATTTTTTGGGTATTTCTTTTTGTAATTGTAGTTGCTCCCATGCAAACATTTGTTCTTCTTCAAAAACTGGTTCGAATGGCATCGTAAATAAATCTTAGGTAGGTACAAGCCTATTATTAATTGTCTCTACTTATTATAAGTTATAACGTAAGTTTACATTTTGAAAACTGTGTCCCTAACTTTAATGGTTTTTAGATTTTTTCTGACTTACCTTAAAGTTCTGTTACAGTTTCTTAAGTTTTTGAAATGAATCATAATGTAGCCATTGAAAAAAAATAACGTACGAGCTATTTTCTAAATGATAATGTCAGCCTTTAAGATCTTTTTCAGTTAAAAGATCTCGCAAATATAAGATTTGCTTCAAATAGGATAAGTGTACAAAGTTACATCAGTTTTTCTAATTCTGCCAATTAGCTTTTGGCAAAGTTTGGTTTTGAAAAGTACCCTAAACCGACGAGCATGTATGAGAAATGTTATGAAGGTGAGTGAAGCGAAGGTGTGTCAGGATCGTAGCAAATGGAGATCCATGATCTCTGCCTACCCCTCTGGGAAAGAGGCGTGATGTATGTATGTAAGTAGTTTTTGGGCTTTCCTGAGAAATGTTCATTTGCAGGTTGCGTTAACTCATATTACATGCGACGATATGACGTAAACACTAATGCATAATAGCAGTGATGTATCACACTGTGTCCCCCTATACATGTCACCCCTCTGTTACCCCTCTGTTACCCCTCTGTTACCCCTCTCTTACCCCTCTGTTTTCCCATTGTTATAGTCCGTAGCTTAAATAAGGAAGCTGCACCGGGTTTGCTGCGACAATAATGCTCAAAGGACTGCACTGTAATGCGATAAGACGGAGAACGAAGATTGGATGAGGTGTAATGTTTCAATAGCTCCCTAAATAATGGTATCTTTGGATAAATTGAGACAGGTATTAGCCAATTATTGCCCGTCAACAGAACGGTTGTCTCACTCTTACATGTGGATTAGAAAAACACTCCAATATTGCCTGTGTATCTTTAGGTTCGGTTGTTTCAAACCACCGGTAATCCTATGTTATTCTTCTTATTCCTCGCCGTATATATCCTCATGGCTGAGGGACAAGATGGCTGTGGGCCCTCTTCACTATCACTCTACAACCTTTTACTCAGAACTGCAGGAAGGCAAGCGAAAACAGGGCAGCCAGCTTCTACGCTATAAAGATGTGCTGAAGCGCCACATGCGGAGGTGTGATATTGACCCATCGCGCTGGGAGATTTTGGCTCAAGATCGGTCAAAGTGGAGACATACAGTGAAGGTTAATGTGCAAGCCTTCGAAGAACGAAGACGTAACGAACTCGATGCTAAGCGCGTGGAGTTGAAGGCTCGACCACCTGCGGCCATACACTACAATTTTGTCGGAGGGGTGCTGACCTGTAGGGAATGTGGTCGCACATTCTCTGCAAAGATAGGCTACGTCAGTCACCTGAGAGCTCACGAACGACGCTCCAGTTAGCCAGAACTCTTCTCTTTTTCCAGTCGCCGTGGTCGAAATCGGCCAGGATGATGATGATGATGATGACAACCTGGTCGGTCCTGGGCTTGGTGCGTGCTGGCCTGTAGTGTGGCTCTGGTCACCGATGTTACCGTATCCGCCCAATGCATAGGCATCCGTGCTCTACTCGTCTTCCCTGTCATGCGGCCAGTGATAATTAATAAATCGGATTTTTAACGCTAACTGTTACCTTTTCCAAGCTGTCTGGTCCAGACCTGACCAGGTGGCTAAAAAAGGTACACGTTGGGTACATCATTGGCCTTTAGCATCAATAAAAGATGATTTAAGCAGCGTCCATTAAAGTTCGGCACTTGCGTACGTGACTTGTCAAGCCAATACGAGAGCGACAGTGACGCCCTCATATGGCACTGCCCTACTAGCATAACTTGACTCTCGAGTCTACTCGCGCGCGAGATACACTGTCCGTCACTTTCTGATGAATGCTGTCAAAAAGTGACAGATAGTCTATCACGCGCGCGAGTAGAGTTAAGAGTCAAGTTATGCTAGCAGGGCTGGTCTCACCGCCGGCGAGTGAGATATGAACTATCGACTTTTTTCTAGCCCAAGAAACGAACAAAAGATAATCGCTTCCGTGTAAACATTAAAATCCAGTCAATAATCTCCCTGCAATTCAGTTCCATTAATTAATTGATAGATTAATAATGTATAGTATTAGTATGAATCAACAATATTATGTTATAAATTTTAATGAAATCTATCAATCTGACATCCTCATGCAATTCCAATCAAAATTCTTATTATGTTAATGTTATTTTCTAGGGCTAATACGTGAATTAGTTAGGTAATTTATTAATTTAATATGTTATAGTATAAATAATCTTCACACACATTTAATTATATTATGAATCTAGATGTAAGGACCACAAATATTGAATGCCCTTTACAGGGTGTCATGTACCTACCACCCTATACTTGTAACACCTCAATGTACTATGAACATGACTACAATATAATAAAGAATAAATAAAAGAGAGAGATATATATTTATAGTTCATCGCTCGCTGTTCACATCGCAATCAACTATATGAACTATATCTCGCTCTTTTATTTACGCGGGAGCGATTATCTTTTGTTCGTTTCTTGCGCGAGAAGTTCATCATAGTTCATCGCTCATCGCCGGCGGAGAGGACCAGTGCCTATAAGACATGTAAATGACATACACAGCGCTGTTGGAGGCGCAGCAGCGCGCTGGTGTCTCAATGCTCGTTTGTGGGACAAGAGGTCAAACCAGGCGATATCATGTCACGCCTTCATACAGTGCCTTTCTCCAAAGGTCTGGGAAAAGCAATCCCAGGACCGAGACGTTGGGTACAGGATTTTTTCTTTCTTTTTATTTAGGTAAACAAACAGTCACTAGAAGAAAATCTTAATATTAATTATCCTTATTCATAAATACATTATGCGTGACCAATACCGTTCACCACGTATTACTTTTATACATAAACATCATTCGGAGTAAGTCAGTCCTTGAAGTGTTGTGAATCCGGGGAGAAAATTCTAATAACATAGAAGATAATAATAAAAATACCTACATACCTGGTCACATTAAGAAAGGGGAAGAAGGAAAAAGTGTTAATATTATATTTTACATGAGTAGCGAAAACATCAATAACTTCGCTGAGATATGCCACCTCTAAACGTTTCTCGCATCTTAATCCAAAGACATTCGCAAAGTAAGGCAATTTCTGAAAAGTGAACGAATCCTTTGTGGTTCCATATTGTCTTGCATACCGAGATTGCCAAGACGGGATTAAATAATCATTACCGGTGGGTATACGCGTGGTTTCATCTTGGCAAGGCCTTCATTTAAGTATTAAGTTTTAGCAGGGACTACAATTAATATTTTTTAGATATGGGCACATTTTTTTGAGAGGATCAGATATTTGTATAAGGCCAACTGCAATGAGAGCACAACAAAATGCACAAATAATAGTCAAAATGTGACTTGGGTAGATATCTCAAAAACAATCCATACTGTGGCATTGATTTAGGGGATATATGTAAATAAAGTGTAGGCCCCATAGGTTAAGTTAGTTTTAGTAATTTTAGTAGTTAATTTGTTTGTTATTTATTGTATACTATTTTTAAATAAACAAACCTCCAGTCCATACTAATATATTATTAATATTAATTGACACTTCGCGATGGCACTGAAACTTGGTCGCTTACTATGGGCTTCATAAGAAGGCTCAAAGTCACCCAAAGGGCAATGGAGAGGGCTATGTTAGGAGTTTCTCTGCGTGATCGCATCAGAAATGACGCTATCCGCAGCAGAACTAAGGTAACCGGTATAGCCCTCCGAATTGCTAAACTTAAGTGGCAGTGGGCGGGGCACATTGCACGTAGAACCGATGGCCGCCGGAAAGGTTCTCGAGTGGCGACCACGTACCGGAAGGCGCGGCGTGGGTAGGCCCCCCACAAGGTGGACTGATGACCTGGTAAAGGTCGCGGGAGTCCGCTGGATGCGGGTGGCGCAGGACCGGTCAATTTGGCACTCTCTAGGGGAGGCCTATGTCCAGCAGTGGACGTCTTTCGGCTGATATGATGATGATGATTAATTGACATAGCATTATGACGTCACTTCATAGAAGTTATTTATTCTTCAATGCATGCATATAACATGAATGTCCATGAACTACCACTCGTCGTGAAATTCGTTTAGGTCAGAGAAAATTCACAAGTACTGAATTAACATATCGAATCATACCTAATGCTTGAATCCATTTCGTGTATGTTCATGTATTTACTTACCATGAGGTTTGAAACTTATCTGTATGCGAAACAGTTAGCGTTGTTCAATTTAGCATTATCTTCAAATTTGTGGTCCAAGTGAAAACCTATAGCGATGATTTCAAATATATATGTTAATGTACATTATACGATACAGATACACTATTTATTGCACTCCACAATATGTGAAACAAAGAGCGATTATTATTAGCAATAGTTCCTTTGGGCAGTACCTTTGAAGGAACTACTGCAAATAAACCTATGAATTGGATAGTTTTCACATGTTAAAATTGATAACGCAGTGTTGCTAAATGGATAGTTAACCATCAAATAAATGTAATTAAGTATACATTACGAAATATAATTAAAATCATAAAAAGGTGGACCTTGAAGGTTTACAAAAAATATGCATTTTTTTAATGTCCAAACGAATTGTAGAAACAAAATTGTATAACAACTAAGGTCCTAAACGCAATATTTCACGACCGAAACATTAATTTACTTGATTTTCCATACAAAGATTATTACAAATATCACACTATGACGTCACGATTCAATGTTAATCATAATGAAACGTTTTCGGCTGCCGCCAGCGAGGTCCGTCTTTAACTCTATTTTTTTGCTATTTATGTTCTTTAATTGTAGTTGCTCCCATACAAACATTTGTTCCTCTAAAAAAACTGGTTCGAATGGCATCGTAAAAAAATTTAGGACACAAGCCTATTGTGAACATGATTTATTCGCAGTACTTAGTTGCTTCCAAAGGAACTAATATTTGCTTTGGCCTTGTACTATTACTTATGGCATGCTTTGGTTCTTATCGAATTAATTATCAAAACACGATTAGAATGGGATAAGAGGTAACAGTTTTGCCATCTAAATACTTTTAGTTTTTTTAATTGTTTATATGAACTGACAGTAATTCCAATCCCAAACCGATAGCGGTGGAATAATAACCTTGTTATGTTATTCGTTTAATACTTCCATATGTTTAAGCTTTACACCAACCACCACCAGTAAAACAGAACTATTGCAAGTCAACCCGTTAAGAGCCCTCAAGGGCCTGACTTCGCTGCGGAATTTGAATTTTACCATGCAGAGGCGTGAATATTGTACTCACAGATTTAAATCTTGTAAGACCACGTATAGTCCAGGCAATGAACTGACAACTTGTATGGAAAAAATGACATATTTGGAAATAATTTATAATAGCTAATTTTTTTAATGTAACGGATATATTATCAATTAAATTGTTACCTAGAGGCAAAATCCAACAAAAAATCAGACATCAAAAAAATCAATATTTAATTAGCTCCTAAAAAGTCCGGATAAATATTAATATATTTTTTTATCTTTATTTAGGTTCATTTACATTTGCTTTACAATATTCAATATAAATAAATTAAAAAATACAATGAATGTTTCATTTAAATCTATATAATTACTTCCGGGTGGAAAGTTTGGTGGATTCTTGAATAAAGCATCTTAGAATAATGTTTTAAAATGAAATAAACAAAAAAAACGCTATTATAAATTAATGTTTTTCGAAACCGTATTTTGCCTCGGCTAGTAAGCGCATTTACTTCGCGTACCGACGATCATCTACAAATGTGCATAATGCATACGTTTGTCGTCAAATCCAATCTTTTTCCAACTTTGAATGGGTAATTATTTTAGAAGGAATTTCAGGCTCTTATTGTCTTTGCTCTGAGATCCTCTTATTTTACTGATAAACGCTTCACCGAAGGCATTGTTTCGCGATTTTTTTCTCAGAAACCGTTAACTTTTTAGATTTAGCTAAAAGGTCATTGTGTAGAACCCATTACGTTAGGTTTGTTTTGAAACATTGCTGAACAGTTTACTGTTTCTGAATATTAATGTTTTAGATGCAATGAAAATTCTGCAAAACATTCATTTGATGAAAACAAAAAATATTTTGAATATTTGACATAATAATATACATAAATAAAAATATTTAAAAAAATTAAAGAAATATTTTTTCTGAATGTTTTTTTGTCCCATTTTAAACTGTTGCACGCCGTGACGTCACCAGTCAACCCTGACGGAAGACCAATGCTGGCCAATTAGGTCGGCAGCATCTGAGTCGGGCCCATTTCATGGCACAATACAATACAAATACTCTTTATTGCACACCTCACACAAAAAAGCAGTTTTGGCACGTTATTATACTTTGAGTTATTATTAATCTTCCTGCGATTCTAGTGCTGTGATCAAATGTTTTTTCTTTCTTTTCTCTGTGCAATGCGGTCTCCACACAGTGGCGTATGCATACTCTACTCAAATACATCTGTGGACATGAATACTGTACCTAGTACCGACATTTGCGGTGTTAGGGTATGTCCTTAAGTACCGTTGGACCTTAAAGTTATTGGGTACCAAAAGGGCGGTAAGGGATGCTGAGTTTAGGAGCTGACTGTCTCGGGTACGTTTAGGTCGTTGAAGAAAGTAAAGTTTAAGGTTATTTTTATATAGTTTACCTTACTACGCAAATAGTTAGTAGGACATGCTGAACGATTTCGGGGTCATGGTCAGAGGGATTACATAACTTTTCGAACGAGTGTTAGAACAACTCAACAACTGTCATTTTTTCTTTGTGATAAAAATTAAGAAGGTGGTTGTACTGAACTACTTTCCCCATGGGATCGACCACCAAATGGTAACAAAATAACTCTGAATTAACTTTTAATTAGATCTTATTTTTTCGCGATGTGGTTGGTTCCATTGGAAAAGCTGCAATCTACCACCTCACAATAGTACATTAATGCCGTGGCCGGGAAGAAGGCAATTGCAGGCTGAGTATTTGTTTAAATGAACGAGCTTGCGAGTCCGTTTAATTGTAATACGAAGCCTGCAATCGCCATTCCGGCTAAGGCTAATATAGTGCTTTTCTCAAAAATAGGGGAATAATAAACTTTAAATATCGTTGCACAAAGTAAAAATATTTATGATTTTCCGATCGTTTTTCTTTTTAAACCGAATCACAAGTGTATTTTCCCACCGAAAAACGCAAACTACTTGAGACACGTCGCGTTTGCAACAGAAAAATACGAGTTGAATTGGCTGAATACGACCTGTGCCGTCTTTTATATGCCGGTTTCAACTTTTTTTAAAGTTTGGTACTCGACAAATAAAGGAATTTATATGTAACATTCCAGGCGGCCTGCAATGTTTTTTATTTTTTAATTTTGGTCTGACCTGAAACTATACACTTTACCTTCCAATATGTAGCGACTAATGTACACTTTGCGGGCCATTTTTGAGAAAAATGATATTACTGAAGGGATACCGACGACGAAGGAAATAAAGCACATTGATCACATACCATACCGATTCCGCCCCACCTAATGTACAGTCGTCATCAGATATATCAGAGCGGCGAAAGCGCTCACAAATATCTGAACACGTCTCTAACGCCTCGACAATAGAGACGTGTTCAGATATTTGTGAGCGCTTTCGCCGCTCCGATATATCTGATGGCGACTGTACTATCGCCCATGGGTACGGGTTCACACCTCTAGGATCATTTTCGAGCGTTCGCTATGCATTGTGCAGACGATTTTGCACAGAAAGTGTGAACCCGTACCCTTGGGCGATAGTACCTAAGTGGCCTTAACAGGAGGCTTTTTGAACCAGGGATCGGAACCGGTTTTTTCAAAAGTCCCCGAAGTAGTCTAATATTTTGAATTATTTTAGGCTCTTAATGTAGGACTCTATCATGTATTTAGGTAACATTTTCGTATTATTAGACAGCCTGATTAAAAATGATATTTATAAACCAAAGAACGAAATTGAACGAAACAAAACCGGTATTTTTGTATGGTGTAAATACCGATATCCGATCCCTGTTTTGAACTAGCGAGCGAAGCGAACGAAGTTCTCCGTTTGAGTTTGGGAAAATGTTTTCTCGTAGGTTCGGCGTCTGTCCGACTGTTCTACTGTACAGGTCGCATTTCTCAACCGATTCTCAAGATTTTTTGTGAGCAAGTTCAATTATTATACAGTTTTTCGTTTTTTTTTAACGACTGGTATATAGTAAAGTAGCAAGCTTTTTATAACCATCGGAATACAGGTAAAAATGTTGCATTCATACCGGACGAGGTTGAATGAGCGTTAAAATGCCCTATACAAATTGGTACCCGCTTATGACGGTATTTGATTGTGCCAAAAATGGAAAACTTAAAATACGGTTATGTATGTAATATTTTTTCCAAAATATGTATAAAAACGTATAATATTATTTCAAATTGTTATGATCAACATTGGTATGTTACATGGTCTATGTTCCTGAAAAGAGTATCTGAAGGCCAACAAAACAAAAAAAACCGGCCAAGTGCGAGTCGGACTCGCGCACGAGATGTTCCGTACCATTATCTATAAAAACGGCAAAAAAATCATGTCTGTGGTATGGGAGCCCCAGTTCGACTCGCACTTGGCCGGTTTTTTAGTATTTGTTGTTATAGCGGCAACAGAAATACATAATCTGTAAACATTTCAACTCTCTAGCTGTCACGGTTCTTGAGATACAGCCTGGTGACAGACAGACGGATAGCGATGTCTTAGTAATAGGGTCCAGTTTTTACCCGTTGGGTACGGAACCCTAGAAACAATATTGTCGGCAGGTTTGACTCTTAGAGCAGTCTCTGGCTGGGGTGATGCTGATCTAGTCAAGTTCAACGCAACCAAGACACATGCTGTTTGTTCTCCACTAAACGGAGTCCGTACAACTTTCCTGAGTGTATCCGTATCAATTTCTGACCATCTCCAGCTCCTTGCCGTGGCCATCAAGTCCTTGAATCCTTGGCGCAAACTTCGGCAAACTTGGCATCCTGTCTAAGGTGAGGGGTCTGTGAGAGGCTTTAAGTAATAAGTTTCTGTCAAAAATTTAATTTTTTGGTACAAGCTTTTATTGCCGGCTGTACTTTTCTGTATACCGTCATCAACTTATCATTGAGACGATTCTAACGAGCCCAAACTCGATGAGTATGTGTCGTTTCATTGCGAATATCCTGTGGCCGCCTTCCAGCTCCATCATCAGATCAGCACCATGTCATCTTAGTATTGCATTGTCACACGTTTTACACATGTATGCAAAATTTCAGCTCAATCGGTTACCGGGCAGTGGATTAAATTTAATTTGCAAGATGAATCGCGAAACGTCTGGTCGATGTAACTGGTGACCGAAGAGCTGGCGGCTTTCTCGCGCAACGCATCAGCATTGCAATTCAGCGAGGAAATGCCGCCAGCATCCTCGGTACAATGCCTCGAGGGCCTTTTTTAGGTTTAACTTAGTTTTAATTTATTTTATTTAATGTTAATCATAATCTTGTATTTACATTCTGAATTTGCAAGATTAGATGACAAACATCGGGACAGGTGAATCTAAATAAAAGCTTGTAAAAGGTTTTTAAAACACAGCAACAATACTTTACTAGCACCGAGCCTAGATTTCTTTATTAATCCGAGCCTTTGTTGGGATTCGATTTTATTGCGGTTATTAAGAATTTATCGCGTTCAGTCGACGTCGAAAATATGTATCCACTATTTGCCGTATTACAAAGGAATAAGGTCCAAAAGTGTACACATGTCTTTGAGGTCGGCTATACCGCGTTGCGGGTTTTCAGTCCCACGAGAAATCAACGCTCTGGAACTTTTGGTCACAGGTAATTACGATTTGTGGACATAGTAACGGTACAAAACAAAGAATTTAAAGGTTTAGAATAGAATAGGAAATAGTTATTTATTCAAGACAGAATTCGTATAGTACAAGAAACCCCATTATCTTACAATGTTGTCTTAGAATAATTCGTGTACCCTTGTATTGCCGACAGACATTTCATCGAATATTATTTAATCGACAACGTTTCAAGTATTTTAATTTCATCGACAAGTCAATGCGTCGAAGAATCGATACTACCACTGACATTTCATCGAATATTATTTCATCGACAACGTTTCAAGTATTTTAATTTCATCAACAAGTCAATGCGTCGAAGAATCGATACTACCACTGACATTTCATCGAATATTATTTCATCGACAACGTTTCAAGTATTTTAATTTCATCAACAAGTCAATGCGTCGAAGAATCGATACTACCACTGACATTTCATCGAATATTATTTCATCGACAACGTTTCAAGTAGGTATTTTCATTTCATCGACAAGTCATTGCGTCGACGAATCGATACTCCGACAGACATTTAATCGAATATTATTTCATCGACAACATTTCAAGTATTTTCATTTCATCGACAAGTCATTGCGTCGAAGAATCTATACTCCGACAGACGTTTCATGATGAAATAATATTCGATGAAGTCGGCAATTCAACGGTCACCATAATTTCAATCAATTCAAGGGTATACCTATTTTATTACATTGACAGACATTGCCATACGTCATCCATCCTTTTAGCGTTTTTTCCGGTAGTGCTCAAACAAGCCCGGGGCCTGCTTTGACGTCTAATCCATTTGGCGTAGGCACTAGTTTAACGAAAGCGACCCATCTGACCATCCAACCCCGAGGAACACCTAGACCATATTGGGATTATGCCGGTTTCCTCACGATGTTTTCCTTCTCCAAAATTATACTATTAAATATCAAATGATATTTCGTATTTTTTTAGGGTTCCTGGCAAAAATGGTACCTCTTTTAGTTTCGTAATGTCCGTCTGTCCGTATGTCACAGGCGTTTTACTCAAATAAGTATAAGGTGTATTTAAATAAAAGTTAGAGGATAGGATAGTTACTGCTATATAATTTTGTAATAAAATGACTAAAAATTTTTTTAAGGGTCATACATGTATTTTGCAAGTCAAAAAAAAAAAGTTTCTCAGCAGTTTATTTGATTAAGTGAATATACTTACTTAGTCGGAGATAATCGCCCCGAAAGTCACAAAAATTGTGTGTCCCCCCCTCTAATTTTTGAAAGGTGTATTTAAAAAATATGAAAAAAATCATGGCTCACGAATTTATTTCACCGAAAATCGTTTGAACAAGATCGGTTCAAAAGTTTTCGAGATATTGCTGAAAAACTGCCTTCCCTATAGAAAAGGACGTAAGTGTCGTGAGATTTCTGTGACGATACGACCTTTTTAAAAGTCACGGAACCCTTCGTTGTGCGTGGTCCGACACGCACTAGGCTGGTTTTTTTTTAATATATCGATTGGTACGAGCCGGGGTTTGAACCCGCGACGTCTACATTGAAAGCCGCTTGCCTTACCCGCTCGGCTATTGTGACACCGGCCTCCCCCAAAGAGTGCCAGGTCGGCTACAGACATTGTCATAAGTAAATGACAAAAAAATGCCTACACCTTTCAGAACCTCAAACTTGAGTATCATTTGTCATTTTATCTTGAATAATTCGTTTCGTAAGCCTACAGACAATTTATCCTTGTCTTATTTGGAAGACTGTGTTCTAACCTCAATTTCATATTTAACCGACTTTGGAAAAAAATGGACAGTAATTGAACGAGCGAGCGAAGCGAACGAACTTCTCCGTATCACAGGCCAAAATTATTTCGTATGTCCGGATGTCTAGCTGTTATCCTCTACAGGGGACCTATTTTTGACTTTCGAGCGCTCGACTCTATCACTCGAAAATGGTCAAAAATTATGATTTAGATTGTTAGATTTAGATTTTAGATATAGATGAAATGAAATGATATTTTGAAATAGTGATAGAAAATTAAAAATACTGACCACTCGGTTAAAAAAACAATTCTATCGGTAGAAAAAAAGTGCCTGCAATTTTGACACCACAATCGAATTAAATTTAATTTAATTTTCGATCTCTACTCTTTCACTCAAAAGCTGTCCAAAATTATGGAATGCTATTCTGAAATAGCGATAGAAAATTGAAAAACGAATGGTATTGACTACTCTTATTCAATTATGTCGGTAGAAAGTAAGTGCCTGCAATTTTGACACTACAATAATATTTTATAAAATTTTCGAGCGCTCGACCTTTCACTCGAAATCTGTCCAAAATTATGGAATGCTACTTTGAAATAGCGATAGAAAATTGAAAAACGAACGGTATCGACCACTCGTATTCAATTATATCGGTAGAAAGAAAGTGCCTGCAATTTTGACACAACAATAATATTTACTTTTATAAAATTTTCGAGCGCTCGACCTTTTCACTCGAAAACTGTCCAAAATTATGGAATGCTACTTTGAAATAGCGATAGAAAATTGAAAAACGAACGGTATCGACCAATCGTATTTAATTATATCGGTAGAAAGTAAGTGCTAATATTTACTTTTATAAAATTTTCGAGCGCTCGACTCTTTCACGCGAAAACTGTCCAAAAATTATGGAATGCTATTCTGAAATAGCCATAGAAAATTTAAAAACGAGTGGTACTGACCACTACTATTTAATTTTATCGGCAGATAGTAAAGTGCCTGCAATTTTGACATTACAATCATACCTATTTACTTTTATTAAATTTTCGAGGGCTCAAAATCAAAAATAGGCTTATGGACGCATTTCTCAACCGATTCGACGATCCGACGTGAAAATTTGTGAGCAGCCTCTATGATTGTCAATTCAGTTTTTAGATTTAAAAAACATTTTTTGCAAAAAAACAATGACTCGCGAGTTCACAGATACACTAGTTTTAAAACTTCGAATAATAAGTTTAATTCAGTACGGATACAGACTATCCCGAGACCTGTATTTCAAGTCCCAGTCATAGTTCTAAAGAAACATAACTCACAAAAAATACTTTACCAACTTGGTAAGAAAGAGATTATTTTCCCGTTAAAATAAGATAAGACAGTTAAATCCCTAATAAAGGTTTTCTCGAGCCCGCTTTGTAGTGTTAAAAATAACTTAAATAAGTAGTCTCCGTTGAGATTTTTCTCGCAAAAGTTTGAGTTTCACGAAGGTGATGTTTTTCTGTTATTTTGATGAAAATACGACTCGAAATAAAATGGAAATGAGTTTCTTTGCTGACGAGTCTGAGAGTGCGAGTAATTTTACTTTGAAGCTATAATGTACACGTACGTACGGAATGTATCATATACAATCCGCCATGTTATTTTTATTATGACTCCATGTAGCTTGTCACCCGGGTTGACGTAAGGCTTCTAACGATACCTCACACATCTAAAACGGTTAAGACGTTGATTAGTTCTAGTGAAATAAAGAATCTCACATAGCCTCGTAGGGTAGTTGTGTTAAAAGTATGAGTCGTGTTATGTAGAATCCACAGGGTAGTTCTAGAACGCTCCAATACACGATGGGACATGATGGGCGATTAAGAGGGCGTTAACCTGCTCACTAGCGCCACGGGTATATAATTGTGATTATTTAAATTTAACGATAGATATTTAAAAAATGAGACCAGTACACACTGTATTTTGTATCCTGTAGAACATTTTTCATACAGTCTCTAATCGCTTCATTTTTGTTGTATAATAATTTCTAGCAACAATGACTAGTTCCCAACCTAGATATGGCGAATTCTATTGTGTATAAAAATGGTTGTCTGTAAAGTCGGTTTACGGAAGATAATTTTACGTGACAACAGAAGAAAAAATTGATGAAAAATTGCATACTTTTATAAATTGAATTGAACCACCCATGTTGATTTTCAGACTTTGTCACCACATTTCTCCCTTTTAGGGGTTGAATTCTCAAAAAAACTGAAACACGTATTTATTCATTTATCGTTAGTAATACTCCTGTGAAGTTTCGGATAAAATAGTCGATCTAATCTTGTTTCCCATCTTTGGATCCTCATTTCATCCCCTTAGAGGGTGAATTTTGAAAAATCCTTTCTTACTGCATCCCTAGACCTTATAGTCCAGGCAATGAACTGACAACTTGTATGGAAAAAATGACATATTTGGAAATAATTTATAATAGCTAATTTTTTTAATGTAACGGATATATTATCAATTAAATAGTTACCTAGAGGCAAAATCCAACAAAAAATCGGACATCAAAAAAATCAATATTTAATTAGCTCCTAAAAAGTCCGGATAATTATTAATATTTTTTTTATCTTTATTTAGGTTCGATTACATTTACTTTAAAATATTCAATATAAATAAAATAAAAAAGACTATGAATGTTTAATTTAAATCTATATAATTACTTCCGGGTGGAAAGTTTGTTGGATTCTTGAATAAAGCATCTTAGAATAATGTTTTAGAATGAAATAAACAAAAAAAACGCTATTATAAATTAATGTTTTTCGAAACCGTATTTTGCCTCGGCTATTATAAGAAACCTACGTGCCAAATTTGGAATATCTAGAACCAGCGGTTTGTGCTGTGCGTGCTATATATTTCGTGCGCGCAGCCGGCGTTCGGAACGGGACGATGAGTTACACTTTTTCGTGCGTGACATTATTCCAGTATGGCGTTTTAAAATGAGAACAAAACTACGTTTGTATGAAGAGCCGACTTGAGTCAACCATGCTGGGGACTCTTAAATGGATCTATCAATGACTTAATGCACATCGTGGAGTAAATATTGACGCTATATCGTAAATCGGCCATAATTGCAATATTTACTAGACATCAAAACGTTATAAGCCTATTGCATTTACAAGTTCGAATATCCAATTACCACGCATGTATGCGTAATAAGTGGTGCGAAAACTGTAATTTTCTAACACGTGCTATTGTATGACCCAAAGCAAATTACGGAATAAATAACAAGCAGGAAAAATAGGTCCGGAAAAAAGATTTCCTAGTTATACCTTAATAATTGATGGTGGAAGGACGCGGGAAAAACGGATTTTCGGCCCGATGTAATTTTTACCTGAAAAAAGCTTTTCTTTTCCGTGAAAACTTCCTTTATTCGATTCTGTTTTGAAACATCTGTTAATCTTTGATTTAAGCGGGGATTCTTTTGAAATTGGACGTTCATTTCTGTGGAGTGCTGTTTAGTTAATTCAAAGATGTTGATTTTTTAAAAAGAGTGAAATTCGAAAAAGGAATTGTGCACTGTATTGATTTTAGTTGAATTGGAAAATAAAACTTCGCTCAAATAAAAATATTGGATAAATAGTATGGGAGTTAAAAACGTACCTTCATATTAAACGATAGACATTTACGAGCCATTTCGTGACGTCACGGACCTCGAGCCTTTTCTCTCTCTAAACAAGCAACATTAAAGCAATTGTAGTTTCATACTTTTTAAAGAAATTGGAATTGGAATAACATCTCTAGGCGTAGTTTTTGCTTTCCATATTTGGAGTAATTAATACAATTTGAGTTAACAACCCCGTTGTGTACCTGAAGACATAATTTTACACTTTCATCGTAAAATAACCAACTCCAGTCCAACAACCGCTTTAATAACAGACCAGGAATGGATAGTTTTCGCCCGAGTGGACAAACCGTTTATTTTCTATGACAATGGAGTGCTCTCATGTGAATGTGTTCGATAAGCTATAATCAATACTCATTACTGATGGAAATGAAGTGTTTACTGGGGCAAGAAGAACGGGTTTTTAACTGACTATTCAAAAGGAGGGGATATTATATTGTAATTAAAAGTGAGTGGAATGGGCTGCCATGCTCTGGCAATACCACAAGAGATACACATATCATCATCATCATCATATTGTATATGTCCCCCCCTAAAGAGTGCCAAAGTGACAGGTCCTGCGCCACGCGCATCCAGCGGACTCCCGCTACCTTCAACGGGTCATCAATTATTTATGCGGATTGAAATCAAAATGTGTTTGTGGCAATTTTTCTAAAAATAATACACACAAGAGCAAAAGTTTTGGGTACAGTTTGTACTGAAATTCTATACAAAGTGTACTCGAAACTTTTGCTATTGAGTGTAGTAGGCATTTACTTACAAAATATGAATCGTTTCTATTATCTCATAAAGTTTAAGCGTGTGTAGCTATGTAGGGGGTAACGTCCAAAAGTACTCATACGATTCAGGATTGCAGTTTGGTTAATTAACGCGACGTTTTACGAACATTTGAAGCCTTGTTCTTGAAAAAAAGCAGTCATCGAAAACTAAGTCTCCACTCACCCAGTAGGTCTAGGTAGTTCTAACCGCAATTAGATAGCCAATTGAGTATTTTTCTTTATGCGTAAGAATCTAAAATCCATCCATTTTTACTTAAAAGTTGTGAATTCCTACATTATGCCAGTTAAGGCTAATAGCTAAAATGATTGCGTAGAAATAATAGAAATGTGTCTACTTCTGGCATGTTTAAAAACAATTTATTACCTGCATACGGTAATTAAGAGTCTGGAAAGATATTCGCGGAGCATTATAGCATCCATAATCTACTCAAGTAAAGGAAGAAAAGCTACGGTGGCCTAGTGGTTCAGGAATGCGTCTGACAAACGTCAGTCGTGGGTTCGAATCCCGGCTCGTACCAATGAGTTTTTCGGAACTTATGTATGGAATATCATTTGATATTTGTCGTTAGCTTTGCGGTGAAGGAAAACATCGTGAGGAAACCTGCATACGTGTGAGAAGAAATTCAAAGAGGTATGTGAAGTCCCCAATCCGCACTGGGCCAGCGTGGGGACTACTGCCCGTTCTCACTCATTCATGAGAGGAGGCCTGTGTCCAACAGTGGGACGTATATAAGCTGATGATGATGATGAAAGGAAAAAAAAGAACCTCTATGACCCAAACGTGAAAATTACAAAATCTAAGACTACAATCCAGAGATTTCAAAAGTTAGCCCAAAAATGGATAGCAGTTGATAAAAATATCCATAACGCCACTCAAAACGATAGGTAAAAAGACCTTCTTTTTAATTAAATTCTTTAAAGATTGTTATTTCATAGTGAATTTCACAACAGTGGCAATTTTTTTTCGTGAACAAGCCTTAATCTTTGTATTAACGACAACAGAACCCCGTATTTTTGTAGTATATTTGTGTAAAGGCATAAATCATATATGACACAGGTATTTGTATACATAGGTTTCTTTTATAGTATTCGTATTTTTATTTCTGACGGCTTTAAATAAATTTTACAATTGAAAAATTCCGCGCTAACGAAATATCCAGCAATTTCCGAAAACCAAAATGGCGGCCATTTGATCAAACGCTATGAAGTTAATTTATATTCCCATCCGGGTCTATATGCCGGCAACGTAAAGCGGTACACTTTTCATTACTCTTATAATTTGCTATTCTCTGTGTACGCCTTCGTAGCTTTGCTAAAAAGTATTATGCCTCGAGAATAATACGGGGTGAGAATGCTGCAAGCATTTGAAATAGCTCTTTTATTTTACGTTAGCTGCCTGCGCGTTTCTGCCTGCGTTACTACTTTGTACATCTTGATGGTCAATTCTATATACCAGTTGAAAACAGATTGGATTTGGAGATTACCTTCTAAATACAAACTTACAGGAGCTACAAACTCACAGACATGTCATAGTATAGAGTATTTACGATTCGCCTCTTAACATCATCATCGTCATCATCATATCAGCCGAAAGACGTCCACTGCTGGACATAGGATAAATGATAAATGCTACATTATTTCTTTTACAACATCGAAGCAAAAAAATGTTTTTAATTATTCCCTCAACAGTTTTACATTAAATCGTACTTCTGTTATTCGCGATCTCGGAATTAATTTTGATGAAAAATTAACCTTTCATAATCACTATGAAGTATTAATATCCAAGTGCACTAAGTTGGTCGGTTTCATTTCTCGCTCCACAAAAGAGTTCAAGAATACAAACACCTTCAAATATTTATATTACGCATTGATTAGAAGCACTTTAGAGTACGGCTGTGTTATTTGGTCACCTTATTACAAAGTTCATATAGATAGGATAGAAAAAGTCCAAAAGCAGTTTCTTAATATACTTTGCTTCAGGCTTCACTTAGAGCGCAATCTCAGGTCATACCTCAGCAGGCTGAAACAATTCAACATACTATCTCTTTCATCTCGCAGAAAATGTAGTGAATTATGATGATTACATTATATAAAATTGTACACTCACACATTGACTGTCCTTCCCTTCTTTCCCTCTTAAACTTTATTGCCAGGTACAGATCTAGTAATCCATCACACAGATTATTCCAACTCGAAATTTACAAAAACAACACATCATTTTATATAATCCCGTTGTCCGAATGTGCAACATCTTTATTGCTCAGTGGACGTGGCGCAAGCAACATCTCCTGCCAGCATCTCCTGATGATGCCTCGTAGAGAGGCGAAACACGTGTCGAGGTTTTTTCATTATTGGTGGTGGTTTGCTGTAATTATTTGCATGTTTATACGAAATTAGTGGCATTTGATCTCCGCTGATCGACCTGCACGTTTTTTAGCGGAATAGCAAAGGAATATTGTTCTCGTAATATATCATGAATTTCCGCAAAGTACCTAACGCCTGATTCAATAAATTATCTAATAAAAAATATAAAAAAATGTATAGCGAAATCGCTACACGCAATACGGATCCGTATAGACGTCCCTACCGCGCCCTTAGAGATGTGGCGCCGCCCCACGTAGTTCTAATAAAATTAGCCAGGTATGTGTAGACTACACATTATTTCGTGTGCTGCGTGTGTGTCGTATTTTATATGCTTTTATAATTTACTTACATTTTTATTTATTTTTAGGGTTCCGTACCTCAAAAGGAAAAAAAAACGGAACCCTTATAGGATCCGTCTGTCACAGCCGATTTGCTCCGAAACTACTAGACCAATTGAGTTAAAATTTGGTAAACATTATGTAAATTGGTGACCCAAAGATGGACGCTTAAAGTAAATTAATGAATTCTGAACAAGGGGGCCACTTTTGGGGGGTAAAATGGAAAATTAAAAAAAAAGTTTCGCAAACTGTATTGTGTGACATATCAAATGAAAGAAGTTGTTGTAAGCATCTCAGTTTTTTTTTATAATTTTAGGTAAAACAGATTTGAAGTAATGAAAAAGACAAAAATTGACCATTCCCACCCTTATCTCCGAAACTACTAGGCTTAAAATTCAGAAAAAAATATGGAAAATAGTTCCTTGCCTGAAGATTACAGGAAAACCTATAAGAAGTTTGAGTATTCAAAGTAACGGGAAAATTCTCAATATTTGACGGAAACCTCACCACTCGAGTTGAACTCGCACTTGTCTGGTTTTTTTTTATAGAAAATATTAAAACAAACAGAAAAAAATCAGCATATAAGGTGGATGCACACTTGTGACATGACGACGGATCGGACTTACGTGTCATCGTACATGTTACGCTAAATGTGGACGATCTAACCTAGATGGAATGGAATGGATTGAATCGTCAGCTTGTGAGAATTGTTCGCGTAACAAAAGACGTGTCGTCCACATTATCGGTACTGACACGTGTATGTGATACGGTCACTGGATAATATGTTCGGTAAATTGTCACAAGTGTGGACCCACCTTAAGGCTACGTCACAACATTCATCATCATCATCATCATCATCCTCATATCAGCCGAAAGACGTCCACTGCTGGACATAGGCCTCCCCCAGAGTCCAGGTCCTGCGCCACCCGCATCCAGCGGACTCCCGCGACCTTTACCAGGTCATCAGTCCGCCTTGTGGGGGGCCTACCCACGCCGCGCCTTCCGGTACGTGGTCGCCACTCGATAACCTTTCCGCCCCAACGGCCACGTTCTACGTGCAATGTCGGCCCACTGCCACTTAAGTTTAGCAATTCGGAGGGCTATATCGGTTACCTTGGTTCTGCTGCGGATAGCCTCATTTCTGATGCGATCACGCAGAGAAACTCCTAACTTAGCCCTCTCCATGGCCCTTTGGGTGACTTTGAGCCTTCTTATGAGGCCCATAGTAAGCGACCAAGTTTCAGTGCCATATGTCATCACTGGCAACACACGTCACAACATTAATCAAATAAATTTATTACGTTACATAATACTGTATATATATATATATAATATTATCTTAGGGGGAATTTAATGTTCTATGATGGGTATTCCGCAGCTTCGCATCCAAACCTTTCTATTCTTCTTCTCGTTCCTCTAATTCTAATAGAGACCGCTCTGATGATTGATATTTGTATTTGTTATTCATATTCTATACGCCACAACATTCTTTTTTTAGGGTTCCGTAGCCAAAATGGCAAAAACGGAACCCTTATAGTTTCGTCATGTCCGTCTGTCCGTCTGTCCGTCTGTCCGTCTGTCCGTCTGTCCGTATGTCACAGGCATTTTACTCGAAAACTATAAGGTGTATTTGAATAAAATTTTAAGGATAGGTGTATTTTGTTAGCCGCTACATACTTTTGTAATTAAAATAACAAAAAAAATTTTTTTTAGGGGTGCACTCCATACATAAAACAAAAAGTCAAAAACTTTTTTTTCATTGTGACCCCCCGTGTCAATCGATAGGCCTTTCAAAATAAATATAAGGTTTCTTAGCATTTTTTTTGATTAAGTGAATAGGGTTGGAGATAATCGCCCCGAAAGTCACTAAAATTCTGTCCCCCCCCTCTAATTTTTGAACGTTGTATTTTAAAAATATAGAAAAATTCATGGACATAGGGCTTATTAATTTCATTCACCGAAAATTGTTTTGAACAAGATCGGTTCAGAGGTTTTCGAGATATTGCTGAAAAACTGCCTTCCTCAAAGAAAAGGACGTAAGTGCCGTAAAATTTATGTGACGATACGACCTTTTTAATAGGCACGGAACCCTTCGTTTTGCGTGGTCCGACACGCACTTGGCCGGTTTTTGTATTCATAAGTTGGTATCCCGTAACATGTTCTGCGAGGAAGAACCCAATGGTCAAGTTTCGTCTTTATTCCCAAATTACTTCAAATGAGTTTTTGCTAAAATTATAAAAAAAATATATCTGAAATGCTTACAACAACCCCTTTCATTTGATATGTCACACAATACAGTTTGGCAAACTTTTTTTTTAATTTTCCAGTTTACCCCCCAAAAGGGGTCCCCTTGTTCAAAATTCATTAATTTACTTTACGCGTCTATCTTTGGGTCACCAATTTACATATGTTTACGAAATTTCAACTCAATCGGTCCAGTAGTTCGGAGCAAATCGGCTGTGACAGACGGACAGACAGACGCACGAGTGATCCTATAAGGGTTCCGTTTTTTTTCCTTTTAAGATACGGAATCCTAAACATTGACGTTTATCTTCCTGACGCGCGTACAATGCTTTACGTGATCGACCAGCTAGCCACTCCATTCTGCGAGAGACTCATATTTTTTTTTTATTCATGTCTTAATACACATACGCACTATATGTTACCATAATTTCGCAGTAAATACTACTTAAGATAGTCCCTAGGCAGTTAATAGGATTACGGTCCAACATTATTATGTCGAGAATCCGACCACGGAGCCAAGAATGGTAAGATTTTCTACGAATTCTACAATATTTCAATAATTGGGTTGTGTCCTAAAATTTTTTTACGATGCCATTCGAACCAGTTTTTGGAGAGGAACAAATGTTTGTATGGGAGCAACTACAATTAAAAACCGGCCAAGTGCGTGTCGGACCACGCAGAACGTAGGGTTCCGTGCCTATTAAAAAGGTCGTATCGTCATTGAAATCTTACGGCACTTACGTCCTTTTCTTTGAGGAAGGCAGTTTTCAGCAATATCTCGAAAACCTTTGAACCGATCTTCTTCAAAACAATTTTCGCTGAAAGAATTTAATAAGCCCTACGTCCATGATTTTTTTCATATTTTTACAATGCACGGTTCAAAAATTAGAGGGGGGGGGACAGAATTTTAGTGACTTTCGGGACGATTATCTCCGACTCTATTCACTTAATCAAAAAAATTGCTGAGAAACCTTATATTTATTTTGAAAGGCCTATCGATTGATGTGCCACACTGGGGGTCACAATGAAAAAAAAAATTTTGACTTTTAGTTTTATGTATGGAGAGCACCCCTAAAAAAATTTTTTTTTGTCATTTTAATCACAAAACTATGTAGCGGCTAACAAAATACACCTATCCTCAAAATTTTATTCAAATACACCTTATAGTTTTCGAGTAAAATGCCTGTGACATACGGACAGACGGACAGACGGACAGACGGACAGATGGACAGACGGACAGACGGACAGACGGACATGACGAAACTATAAGGGTTCCGTTTTTGCCATTTTGGCTACGGAACCCTAAAAACATAAATACCCAAAAAATTGAGTTAAAGACGGACCTCGCTGGCGGGAGCCGAAAACGTTTCATACTGATTAACATTGAATCGTGACGTCACAGTGTGATATTTGTACTAATCGTTGTATTGAAAATCAAGTAAATTGTTGTTTCAGTCGTGAAATACTGCGTTTAGGACCATAGTTGTCATACAATTTAGTTTCTATAAAAGCATAAGGATTATATTGGTAGCTTTAAATTTACTTTTGGAGAATAAAAAAAATGTATATTTATTCTAAACTTTCAAGGTCTATATCTTATATCTTTTTATAATTTTAATTATATTTCTTAATTTATACTTAATAACATTTATTTCATGGTTTACTCTCAATTTAGCAACACTGCGTTATCGATTTTAACATGTGGAAACTACCCAATTTCTCAGCTGTGAAGTTGCAGGTGGAAAATATAATTGCTGGATGGCAGATGTTTAGAGTAGATAATGAAATTGTCCACGGAAAATATATTTTTAATTATGTTTTTTTTCCTTAAATTGACAGAGTATCTAAAAACGCACACATTTTTTTGTTTACTTTTATGCATTTTTTTCTAAAACGAATTGTTGCGCTTTATTCAGCGCAAATTAGACTTGAACGCACGATTTTTTTCTTACTTTGCCAAGTTTAGGGTTAAATAGGTACTGGATACAGGTCGTATTATACAGCGTGTATTTTTAATATTACCTCAAATTGTAACCAGATTGTAGGTGTTAGGGCTGTAAACCGATATTGCAAGAAAATTTTAATTTAATCTTAACTACCGAAGCGTAATTAATTTTTGAAAAATTATCGAGCAGCAATGTATTGCGTACACACATTTGACTCATGGAAGAAGCGGGTCACTTGTGACAATTGTGACGTTGCGTCAGTAAGACAAAGTAGTGATCCATTGCGTGCTGAATTATTTTATATGGACAAAAAAAGTTGGTACTTAAGAGAAATTTCTTGCAATATCGGTTCATAGCTCTAACACCTACCTCTGGTTACAATTTGAGGTAATATTAAACATACAGGCTGTATACTGCCTGGCGGCAAGTAGACACCGTGGTCCAGACAGAGCGACTCCAGGATATTAGAGTCTGGCCAACGAAACGTGATATTGAAAATTACCGCGAAATTTAAAATTGTAGCTATGGTATGTCTGAATGAGATAGGGTTAAACAGTTTTAATACTTTTGTCACTAACTAATATCTACATAATTAATGACAAAAGCATCAACATTTTCTAACTCTAGCCCTTATAGATATACCATAGCTACAATTTTAAACGCGGTCATTTTCAATATCACGTTTCGTTGGCCAGACTCTATCACAGGCGCGTCGCCGACATTTGTTCATTTCACGATTTGTTTTATTGACAGAAATAAACAAACGCAGGCAACTTACTCTCCACATAGCGAATCCACGGGTCAGTCTTTGACTCAACTCTTTTGGGTATTTAACATGTTCTTTAATTGTAGTTGCTAACATACAAACATTCGTTCCTCTCCAAAGACTAGTTCGAATGGCATCGTAAAAAAATCTTAGGTCACAAGCCTCCTGTAGCCCGGGCATTAGAATACGGCTACGGTATCTCCTGCCTATCGTATAAGGCGACTAAAAGGGGTCCTCGGCGTACACGGTTGCAGTTGGGGGCTGCAATCGGAAAAAAAGGTAGATACCACTGACATGACGATAGGGCGGCACTGGTGCGTTCCGTAGGAGATCCCAGAGCCGCCCGAAATGCGTCGAGGAGAACCAGCGGGGGGTTTTTAGTCGGTGCGAGTCCGACATAACCTCTGCGCTATCCCCGTGGCGTGGAGGTATCCATAACGGATTTTCCTTCCATAAAAAAAAGGTCGCAAGCCTATTCACTGTGTACCAACTCTTCCTCTAATAGGGCCAAATACGTCGTCAGATTGAAAAATTGTGGGAGGGTTACCTTTAACATTTGCAGGAATCTAAAATGTTTGAGCATCTTTATGCCCTTAAAGATTAAGTCATGTTCACATGTTTTTGATCACCTTCTCTGTACGTATTTTCGAACTCGACTGTACTTGCAAGATCAACATCACTGCCGATTCGTGAGAGATTATAATTGGCAGCATCCTAACCCAGCGTTCCTGATCCTTCGAGCCGGATAATTCCCCGAAGTATATAAAAATTGAGCAAAGTCACGCCACTAGTTTCCTACCCCTGGTAAAAGAAAATATTGCCCCGACTTACTGACATCTGGCAACGTTTGGCGCTCCATTTATCAATGTCCGAGTGGCGCAAAGTATTATTAGCAACGACAAATGGTTGACGATCGCTATCTATTGATTTGAGCTCCCATTGACTTGGACGTGTTAATCTGTTCGGGAAGTTTAGGCTCTTTATCTCTGAGTGTTGTTCGAATGTGTGCTTTAATGGGCTGTGTTTAGATTTTTTTTAAATTGGCACTTACATACTAATGTACGTGTGCGTGGAGGCAGGGATTAGACTATTATCGTTCGCTGATGTTTTATTCATTTGTCATTTCTACAATTTTGCTAAATTGTGCAGCTGATTGTTATGTATTTAAAATGAAAACCATAATTTAAATTTTAATCAGTTTAAAGCTTGAGTGACGTCTTGAGCATAAATTTACGATAAAAAAACACCCCAACCTTTTTACCCCCGGGGAAATGATTTATTTCCTACCCTCGGTGACTGACGTTTATTTTGTGGGGACTTGAGAAATCTCATTTTATTCCGCCAATAAAATTTCATACATTAGTTAATTCACTGGTAGACCAAAGAACTGATTTTTTTCTGTGTTTACGTGTTACGTATTCTTGGTTTGTTGTTTTAGTTCCTTAATGTGACACTGTATTTTTGCTACATGACTGCGTGACATAATGGAGTGCAATGTTTTATAAGTATATTTTTTTGTTTGTGAGACATAATGTTATATTTATTAAAAGTTTGTATTTTAAGGGTTCCGTACCTCAAAAGGAAACAAACTAGAACATTAAAAAAAAAAAGTTTCGCAAACTGTATTGTGTGACATATCAAATGAAAGGGGTTGTTGTAAGCATTTTAGATTTTTTTTTTTATAATTTTAGCATAAATAGATTTGAAGTAATTTAGGAAATAAGACGAAAATTGACCATTACCCCCGCTTATCTCCGAAACTACTAGGCTTAAAATTCTGAAAAAAATATGGACAATAGTTCCTTGCCTAAAGATCACAGGAAAACCTATAAGAAGTTTGAGTATTCAAAGTAACGGCAGAATTCTCAATATTTTACGGAACCCTCACCACGCGAGTTGAACTCGTACTGCGTGTATATTTGCATATATGTGCGTATATTTTGCAAGAAGTGGGCATTTTCCGATTTGGACATTTTGCAAATTTACTTTTTGTATGTTCCGCGTGTTTCAAAAATGCGTTGTGTACAATATGCGTATTATAGATTTTGCGTTACGTTTTGCGTGTAGCTGTACATTTTGCGTTGTGTGCATTTTGCTCTGAAGCGGAATGTTCTTGTCGTAAAGCCGGGCTGGTGGATCGCTTTGTCTCTAGAAAGCTGAAACTTAAAATAGTAAGAGTATTCTTTTAAAGTCAAACCATCAACTGAAAAATTCTCTCAAAGGTTAGCAGTATTATCGGGACGTATATTATTGGGCAGAACAAGCGCATTCTTGCTGACGGCGCGCTGACGTGAGCGGCATGCAGATCACACGTGTTCACACTGTAATACTAAATCATTGAACATTTATCAGCAACTAATCATTATGATAAAATGTCAATAAACTAAAAAGCTTTTAATCTGTTTGATGCTAATTCGCTAATATGGCCCTTACAGCTTATAAAACTAAGTTCTCTTTCATATGAAACATATATCTTAATGCAGGTTATCGCGATGTTCATCAACCGAAATATAGCTAGAGTTGTCATTTTGGGGCACATTTCTTGACATTTTTGTTCGACATTGTGCGTCTATTTACTTTATTATACGTCAATGGCTATAAACTATCTTCATGCATAATTTCATCAAAATCAGTTGAGCCGTTTAAGCGTGATTGAGTAACAAACATCCAAACTCTCTCTGGGTGCCCTGAAGACCAGCGCCTTTAGGCATCCATTTTGGTACATGTCAGATGTATAAACACTTGTGTCATTTCTTTGTCACACCAAATAAATATATTTCTTTCTTTAAACATCAAAACATTCAGTAGGATAGGATTTTATTAAAAAAGTATACACATTTCTAAATATGGCTACTATAATAGGCATGATGACTCATGTTAAAATTGATAACATAGTGTTGCTAAATGGATAGTAAACCATCAAATTATTGTAATAAAGTATAAATTACAAAATATAATTAATATCATAAAAAGATATGAACATTGAAAGTTTAGAAAAAAAAATGCATTTTTTTATTGTCCAGGTGTTAATTTAAAGCTACCAATAGAATCCTTACGCTTTTATAGAAACAAAATTGTATGACAACTATGGACATAAACGCAGTATTTCGCGACCGAAACAGCAATTTACTTGACTTCCCCTACAATGATTAGTTCAAAATACTAAAGTGAGACGTCATACCTTTGAGTCAATCAGTATGAAGCGTTTCGGGTGCGGCCAGCGAGGTCCGCCTTTAACTCAATTTTTTGGGTATTTATGTTCTTTTATGGTAGTTGCTCCCATACAAACATTTGTTCCTCTCCAAAAACTGGTTCAAATGGCATCGAGAAAATTTTTTAGTCATCATGCCTATTTACAGCACCTAGTAATGCCACTTTCATATGGATTTTTTGTTCAGCTCTCACGGTAGGTAACTCCTAATTGATGATTCAGTAGCACAATCCGAACACACTGAAACGGAAGTGCAGTTTGATAACGTTTCCGTTCGCCAAATTACAGGTCGCGAGCACGGATGGAGATGCCTCTGCGGGAATTCCCGATATCCTGCATAAAGAACCACGGGAAGAATAGGTTTTTATCTGGAAAGCAGAGGCAACGTATTTCCGACAATACACGTGAGGATAAAAGGAATTTAAAAAGACCAACCAGGTTTAATAAAACTAGTCTCTTTCTTGGAGTTAGTTCAAGTAATTTGTCAATGATTGATCTCTTTCATTTTCCGGTGACTGAGACTTTTTTGAAATGATGACAACATGAATTGTACCACATTCACAGAAATAAATAAATTATTGATTGATTGATGAATACTAGATGGTAGTTGGCACACTGAAACGACAGGTCTTTTAACCTGTCCAATTTATGATGGGCTAGGAATCGTGTACCCTTGAATTGCCGATAGACATTTCATCAATTTTTTTTCATCGACAACTTTTCAAGTATTTTCATATCATCGACAAGTCATTTGGTTTACCCTTGAATTGCCGACAGACATTTCATCGATTTTTTTCTCGTCGACAACGTTTCAAGTATTTTAATTTTATCGACTAATCATTTAGTTTACCTTTGAATTGCTAACAGACATTTTCACTTAAGTTATGTTTGTGTAGTTTCCTATAATTTAACTGAACTTTAATAGAATAGGCAATTGTATATAATTCATTCACACATTTATTATTTAGAACATTAAATTATAATTAGAACACTAAATTATAATTATAGATTAAATAAATATTTAAATACATAGAAAACATCCATGGCTCAGGAACAAATGTTCGTGTTCATCACACAAATAAATGCCCTTATCGGGATTCGAACTAAGGACCTCCAGCTTCGTAGGCAGTGTCACTACAAACTAGGCTAAACCGATCGTCTAAACTTGTCGGTATACTATCAGTAGGTATTACATTAGCGCAGTAGTATTATATCGCACGGACGCCGCCTCGCTTCCATACATCCTGCGCCAATCAGGAAAAACTCATTACAATGTCGGCGCACAGAAAAGAATCTATACAATACTCTTTGATATCTTTAAGCGGAGAAAATGTAGTCGAATTTGCGCGTTAAATTCTAATGTTGGAGAGGTATAATAGACAATGATGTCAAAACACGTTAAAACCACGAACATCTCCGCAGAATTCCGCATAATAGCCATTAGTTAGTTTGATCAGAACAAAGCCTCACTCCAGCCCCATAAATCGTATGAAATCAGCCTCTGTTTATTTCTATGTAAATTTCCCCCTTTGTTATCTGCGCGTCACAATGATTCCCGTGAAACAATGGAATTTGGACTTTAACCCGTCCGTCCAAAGTTTCATTTCGAATAGACAGTGGAAGGTGATATTTCATGAGAATATGTTTTGTTTGCTTTGCGAACTTTTTGTGAAAAATTGGAATGTTTTAAAAAATTGGTTGAAAGTGTTAGCAATCCAATTAATAATGTTTATTGGCTAGATAGGTTGCTGTATTTGTTTTAGTTTTATTTATTACTAGCTTCTGCCCGCGACTTCGTCCGCGTGGAACTCGTTTATATCATAGCTCCATACAAACTTTCGCCCCCCACTTCGCCCGCTTAGGGGATGGTTCAAGGTATAAAAAGTATTTTATATGTTAATTCAGACTATACACTATATGTATACCAAAATTAATCTTAATACGTTCAGCCGTTTTTGCGTGATTGAATAAC
This sequence comes from Epinotia nisella, assembly GCA_932294315.1. Lineage (NCBI taxonomy): Eukaryota > Metazoa > Arthropoda > Insecta > Lepidoptera > Tortricidae > Epinotia > Epinotia nisella. Next base: position 9,949,051 of record OW028696.1, on the reverse strand, counting down.
AAACATCCAATCATCTAAACATCCAAACTTTCGCATTTATAATTTTAGTAGGATAGGTTGTACGGTTTTTAAAAGAGAAAGAGGTGCAACCACCTTAAAGTAAACCGTAGCCATATAAATTACATCAGTTGTATAATGTATGTGTTAGTGTATCAATGTCAAGCTAGATGGCGCTGACCCCTCTTTTAAATGGCGCTATTAAGATTTTTCCTAATTTGCATGAGAAGGCCTAGAATGGTTTGTTACGTAAGAACAAAAGACCAATAAACCACTCTGGACTAAATGGATAGTGAGTTTTATTTATTCATCAGTACTTCGTCTGTTGGTTTGTGGTTTTGTGTTCTTGGTGGCTAATAAAATCGCCAGAACTCCAAAAAGCACTAGGTATGGTTAGGGTGAGTGACCTGCGTTTGTGTCTAAATATCCAAACATCTAAACATCCAAACTTTCACATTTATAATATTAGTAGGTTAGTATACAGGGTGGCACATTTAGATCGGTCAGTATGGGAAAGTCTGAAACTATAAGACATACGAAGATCTATTCTTAGGAACCATGCCATCGATTTTAGTAACAAGAAAAACTGCATTCATACATTAAAAAAACGAGTTGAACGTTGTATTGAAAAAAATGGTAGTCATTTCGAAAACTTAGGACTAAAATAAAATTAATTTTTAAAGGTGAAAACAATGCATTTTATTCATTTAGTAACATTTACTGCTTAATACCTACACAATCGATATCTAAATAGAAATAGTGTTAGTTTCATTTTTCAAAACGTCCGGGTTCGATTCCCGAGCTCAGTACAAGTTTTTTTTTTAATGTATGAATGCAGTTTTTCTTGTTACTAAAATCGATGACATGGTTCCTAAGAAGAGATCTTCTTATGTCTTATAGTTTCAGACATTTCCCTACTGACCGATCTAAATGTGCCACCCTGTATATGATTCATACTTTATTACAATAACTTGATGGTTTGCTATACATTTGGCAACACTACGTTATCAATTTTAACACGAGGAAACTATCCTTTTTCCAATTTTCCAATTATGTACCTACGTTCAGTGAAAAATATCCTTCTCATTGGCATTTCACAGGAAGAGCCAAAATTAATCAATTATGGTCTTATTTTGAAACGTATATCTAACCCGTTTGCAGTCAAAATGCCTTTATAATTCGTAAACAGCTAAAGAGAGCATAATTATATGGTTGGATTGCAAAAATGTTGTGCATAGTCAAGGGCCTAGAATCTAATCTAATCGAAAGCTGGCGGCTTTCTTGCGCAACGCATCAGCATTGCAATTCAGCATCCTCGGTACAATGCCTCGAGGGCCTTTTTAGGGTTCCGTAGCCAAAATGGCAAAAACGGAACCCTTATAGTTTCGTCATGTCCGTCTGTCCGTCTGTCCGTCTGTCCGTCTGTCCGTCTGTCCGTATGTCACAGGCATTTTACTCGAAAACTATAAGGTGTATTTGAATAAAATTTTGAGGATAGGTGTATTTTGATAGCCGCTACATAGTTTTGTAATTAAAATGACAAAAAAAAATTTTTTAGGGATGCACTCCATACATAAAACTAAAAGTCAAAAATGTTTTTTTCATTGTGACCCCCCGTGTGGCACATCAATCGATAGGCCTTTCAAAATAAATATAAGGTTTCTTAGCATTTTTTTTGATTAAGTGAATAGGGTCGGAGATAATCGCCCCGAAAGTCACTAAAATTCTGTCCCCCCCCCTCTAATTTTTGAACGGTGTATTTTTAAAATATGGAAAAATTCATGGACATAGGGCTTATTAATTTCATTCACCGAAAATTGTTTTGAACAAGATTGGTTCAGAGGTTTTCGAGATATTGCTGAAAAACTGCCTTCCTCAAAGAAAAGGACGTAAGTGCCGTAAAATTTCTGTGACTATACGACCTTTTTAATAGGCACGGAACCCTTCGTTTTGCGTGGTCCGACACGCACTTGGCCGGTTTTTTAGATTTAACTTAGTTTTAATTTATCTTAGTTAATGTTAATTATAATCTTGTATTCACTTTTAATAAATAATTTACATTAAATCTAATCTATGCTAAAGTTACCCATATTGTAATTAAATAAATATCGTGGGACAATTCACACCAATTAAGTTAGTCCCAAACTAGGCAAACCCTGTACTATGGGTACTAGACAACGGATAAACATACTTATAATAGATAAATACATACTTAAATAGATATTAAACAACCAAGACTCGAGAACAAACATTCGTATTCATCATACAAATATCTGCCCCGATCGGGAATCGAACCCGGGACCTCAAGCTTCATAGTCAGGTTCTCTAACCACTAGGCTATTTGGTCGTCTATTAGATCCTTGTCATTGGCATAATTCACAGGAAGAGCCAAAATTAATCAATTATGGTCTTATTTTGAAACGTACATCTAACCCGTTTGCAGTCAAAATGCCTTTATAATTCGTAAACAACGAGCTTGTATCTTGGGAGCCGAAAGATGTTACACAGTGTTGACAGATAATACAGACAGGTGTTTTAGTAATAAGAAGTGTGTTAAACGTTTAAGGCAAGCATAATTATTGGGTACCTTAATGTCATTTTGAACACCTGGCCCACTTAGCTACTTCTGGTGCTGACTGTACATAGAGATAAAGATCTAAAGACAATTTTATAATTTTATATTATTAAGATGCGCGCGTGTGTGTGTATGTGTGTGTGTGTTTGTGTGTGTGTGTGTGTGTGTGTGTATGTGTGTGTGTGTGTGTGTGTGTGTGTGTGTGTGTGTGTGTGTGTGTGTGTGTGTATATATGTATGTGTATGTGGGTATGTGTGTGTGTGAGTGAGTGTGAGTAAACCTACTTATGCGAAGATAACAGATTTTCTGTTTTGAAATATGGCAACGTTAGCAACCATTTTACGAGAACCACACATTTTACCATAAACCCGAAAACTGTTTTAAATTCTCACCAATACTAAGGTACTTCGTGTTTTCTTAAGTTTGCTTCGTCAATACATTTCTAATAATTTCCAATAGTATTTCTATTCCTAGCAATGAATTTCATAAAGTGAATTTCCCAAGTCCCCAGCGTAAATCGAATGGCAATCAACGACTGTACGAGAATAAAGTCTTTTGCACTATTCGTTAAAAACTGGGGCGGTTCCTGCAGTTTTGTTTTCAATTTATGTATTTGTATACTGATACGGAACGCTTTTATTGTTTTCTTTATTTTTTATTTATTTAATACAATTTTTTTATAATAGTTACAGTGTTGCCATAAAGCCACTATTTAAAACCTGGATGGTTTAGGCAATAGTTGGCGAGATCGCGCGGTTCATCCCGCGTTCCTTAAGTTAGTTACCTACCTATTATATAACAATTTATATAGTTGGCTACAATTTTATTCCTTACCTACGAGTACATTTATTCATCTAAACTTAGGTAGTACTTTTTAAGTAGTTTCTTACATTTGTCATGATTAATAATGGCATCGGTAAGGTCCTGTAATAAGTTCTTGGGCAGGTTATTTAAGATAAATGGAAGTAAGTAATTAATTGTTCTGTGTATATAACACACCAAAGGGCCATGGAGAGGGCTATGTTGGGTTCTCTGCGTGATCGCATCAGGAATGAGGCTATCCGCAGCAGAACCATGGTAACCGATATAGCCCTCCGAATCGCTAAACTTAAGTGGCAGTGGGAGGGCACATTGCACGTATCACCGATGGCCGTTGTGTTCTCGAGTGGCGACCACGTACTGGAAGGCGCGGCGTGGGTAGGCCCCTGATGACTTGGTAAAGGTCGCGGGAGTCCGCTGGATGCGGGTGAGGACCGGTCAATTTGGTACTTTTTATGGGAGGCCTATGTCCAGCAGTGGACGTCTTTCGGCTGATATGATGATGATGATACTGATGTTTACTGTTATAAATTACCTAAGCGATATTCGTTTTAAAAATAATATTCCAATGTCAGATAATGGGTAGTACTTCATTTGTCCGAATATCATTTGCCATCATATTCACAGGCCATTTTTTTGTTTACCATAATTTCATGTGGCCATAACTGTTATTTACCATAATATTCAAAATACAGAATTGTTAATATCCATAATGTGCGAAGCGCCAGAACCGAACATTCGCAACATTCGAATGGCTCGCAGAAATGTTTTTTTTTTATGGAAAATGAAACGTTATGGAATATTCATCATCATCATTATCATCATATCAGCCGAAAGACGTCCACTGCTGGACATAGGCCTCCACCAAAGAGTGCCACAATGACCGGTCCTGCGCCACCCACATCCAGCGGACTCCAGCGACCTTTACCAGATCATCAGTCCACCTTGTGGGGGGCCTACCCATGCTGCGCCTTCCGGTACGCGGTCGCCACTCGAGAACCTTTCCGCCCCAACGGCCATCGGTTCTACGTGCAATGTGCCCCGCCCACTGCCACTAAAGTTTAGCGATTCGGAGTGCTATATCGGTTACCTTGGTTCTGCTGCGGATAGCCTCATTTCTGATGCGATCACGCAGAGATACTCCCAGCATAGCCCTCTCCATTGCCCATGAAATATTATAACATGGAAAATGATATACGGGCAAACGATAGACAACCCAGATAATGTGTTAAGTTGAGAGCAGAGTACGAGGCACCTGCATTTATTCGTACCTGTCAAAAACGAATTCTCAAATTAATACAGGGTCGGCAATGGTTTGACGACTCCACTGGCGGTAAGTGTCCATAGGTAACGGTATTCCATTTAGGAGCTACGATGCAACAGACAGATACACAAATATACATGTTAAACTTATAACACCTCTCGTTTTCTCAGGGGTAAAAACAAGCACTAACTAAGTACTCAAAATATAAATACATATTGTAGGCTTTATTCTATAATCAATGTCCTGTCAAAACTAGAACACATGGCTCTCAATAGAAACATAAACAACGAACTGCCAAACCCCGAACTATCTAAAGTACCATTATAAACACCAAAACTATGATACGCCGTGTTATAAATCATTTTTTTACGTGTCTCTTAGATTCTCTTATAATCTTTTCAACATAGAAAAGCGTAATAGTCTGTTTAACACACATGGACTTATGCTCTTTTACTCCTTACCTGAACTCACCACCTTTGGTAAGCTTTCGTGCAAAACCGGATCTTAATGTTGATAAGATTAAGTTCAACTTCGATTGTTACAGTAGTCAAAAAGCAATATAATGGTAGGATTTTGTGTAAGCACTTTTGACAAGACGTAAATAATGTCGCAGATTCTGATTTAAGTGATTTTGACAGAACATTTTGGATTTGAAAAATGTTTTTCTGTTAAGAAAGCTTTAACACGTTCACTGCCAGTAATCCGTCTAGCCGCTTTCCGCTACTTAGCGGGAAAACCACGGAATTGGCTGCGGGTAACAGAAATGCATGGCCCAAACTAGAGCCTAAAATAGCTTTATCATTCATAATTTTATTGTCATTGTATCACGCCGTTCTAAAGAACTTTATTTTGAAACACATTTACTATTTATTTAATTAATAATTTTATAAATATTACGAAATACTTTTAGATAAATTTGTTACGCCTTACCGTCGCCCATGAGACACTGTATCATACATTTTTAAGACCTTATGTAACTACTATAGATGCAATAAAAATAATAATATGAATGTTAATATAAAATCGCACTAAACTTACGTTAAGTTGAAGTTTTGCTGATTATGATTTTCAAATGTACTAATAATTATTGTACATTAACTAATTTTATATGAACTGAGAATCCATAAAAACACATTACTTAATGAATCCGAAACCAAAATTTCCCAAAAAAAGTTAAAAAAAAAATTAATTAAAATTCCAGTTTCAAAGGGATGTGTCACAGCCCTTGACGAGATTCCAATTTAAATGGAAAATATTTTACATGCATAAAAATGGCGGGTTGATAACAATTCCATTACGCTTTTATATTGAGAAATAAATTGATGGCATGTTGTGTTGTGTCAGATTGGAATTGTTGTATGTGAATTATTGCGATAGTTTGAATTAAATTTCAGGATGACGTGTTGCTATTAGTTACATTTCAAAATTGTAATTTTTATTTTTTTATGTACTGAAAAAAAATTACTATAGAACTAATCAAATTTACCTATTAAATAGAATAAAAAAATGCTACCCGTATACACAAAACCGCTTGAGTTGCAGAAAACGCGAGCTTAACTTTTTTTTTAATTTCAAAAAACTGAATTAACATAAAAAAAAATATTTGAGGCGTTTGGGGTCGTAATTCTGAGACCATGGGGTCCAAGTGCGTGCCGACTATATAAGGATTTGTCGGCGCGCCTAATAGACACCAGCGGTGACCAGAGGGCTGGCCTATATTTTGCTCAAAGAGTGAGCATAGCCATCCAGCGTGGCAATGCTGCCAGCCTTCTGGGCACACTACCCTCTGATCTTTTAATTTATAGTTTTTTTGTCATCTTTGGTTAAGTTGTTGTTTTATTGTTTGTATTTATTATTTTAAAGATTACAAAATTCTCACATAACAAATCTATATAATTTATATAACTGCTCATCACATGTCACGAGAATCGGTCGAGAAATGCGACCTGTAGAGAAAAACAGCCGGACAGCGGGATAGCCAGACATAAGGGAATAAAAAAAAAAACTGTTGACGCAAAAACATAGCTAAGAACTATCACGACCGATAAGACATGGATCCTACGATAACACAAAATACAGATCTCTCTCTCTCTCTCTCTCTTCAAAGTAAAAGGGTTGATGACTCATGTTAAAAGTCAAAGTCAAAGTGATTTATTCTTCAATTTAGGCACATGAACCTATGAATGTCGATAAACTACCACCGGTTAAAATTGATAACGTAGTGTTGCTAAATTTATGGATGGTAAACGATAAAATTATTATAAAAACAAGCTAAGGCCAATTTAAAGCTCTCCTTTGACCTATGTTTGGCAAGTAAAATATCGTCTGTAAACTATACATTTGTAATTTTGTACGGAACCCTCGGCGGGCGAGTCTGACTCGCACTTTTAAAATATTTAATCAGAGTACCTACCTATATCAGAGTCGAATTGAGTCGATCGTGCTGGCGACTTAAAAATCAACCGAATCCAATAACAATTGAACTAAAGAATCCACAGTCCACGAAAGAGCCTCCGCGTTTTCTCACAACGGGACATTCCCCGCGTTCTGCCCAGATTGACACTCGCCAAACAATCGTGGCACAGCTTTAATCTGGGCAATAAATTTCTTTTATCTCCCACCCCGGGCCACAAGACGTTTTTGCGCTGGGGAATTCGTTTGGAAAGGCCTGTATAGCGATTAACTCGCGCCTGTAATGAAAAAACGCTTTTTACGTTGCCCTTTGCCGGTGAGGTGGGAATTTTCTTTGGATATAAGCGCAATAGTGATCGTATAGCTATCGGAAAAAGTGTATCAAGGTTTGATTAAAATTAACAGCACAGAATATCGAAGTAAGTTTTACATGTAACACTTTTAAATCGCGCTTTGTGCACATAAATTCACACAGGTCTAATGCCATATTTATATAACTTTATTTCTGCAGTTTCGGCACCGGTTACACCTGTGGTCTCAGAAGCCTAACGTCTCAGTAGGGCTTCCAATCCCGGGATTTATTGCTACAACAATACCGCGGATCCCGGTATAGTATGAATAAATCCCGGGATTGGAAGCCCTGCGTCTCAGCAAGTTATCAACGAAGATATGGCCACAACATTTAACCCAACATTAGCCATACTGACATAGTAAGTGACCACACCTACCCCACATAGCCAAATAACACCAAATGCGGGAAAAAAGTTATCCGTTTCAGCTAGAGCAATAGTTATGTGTCTCAAGGGAGCAAAATGTTGTTTTTACGGCGAGAGCGGTACATTGAATCCAGCGTGAAGCGAAACGAAAGCAAAGGATTCTACGGAACTCTACACTGCGCGTGGCCCAACACGCAATTGGTTTAAGTTTTTGCTTATCTTATCTTATCTTATCTTATCTAGTTGAGGGCCCTTTCGGATACACTTCGACCCATTGGGATCTTTTGTGCATTTGCCCTCCCCTTTATAGCTACTCCCAAGCTCGCTCCATCATTTCCACAAAGCGGATGATGCAGCTAAGTGGGAGCACCCTGAATTCCTTTGGTTGCGGGTAGCCGTTACCAAAGAGATTCATTCTTTGTCTGGCAAGGGCATGACATTCACACAGTAAGTGTTCCATGGTCTCATCCTCCTCGCCACACATTCTACAGTCTGTACTGTTTGATAGTCCCATCTTGGCCAAGAGATCCTTGACGCCGAAGTGACCTGTGAACACCCAAGATATAATCCTGAGTTGCTTCCTGCTGGATTTCCAGAGTTTAATTTTAAAAATTTAAGTTTTTGCTACTTGCGCGATCGGGTGAGACCTGAAGGTGTGCGAAAGCCGAGTTTAGCAGAAGCGGCGTGAAATATCCTGCTAAAATGTAACTTAAATATTACTCAGTGCAGTAGAAACATCCATTAACAAGATCTTTAAACATCGGAGCATAACTCAGGCTGTCCGCTACCCCTCACCATAATTAAGTAACAAAAGGCAAGTAATTATGCAGTCTGAGCGTCTAGCCGAGAGTTAGCGTTGTTTTAATCTAAATCACTTTAGGCATAATTAGAACAATGTGTTAGGTCACAATTTATTGCGATGGAATTTATGAGACGTCCTATTTCTCGTGTACGGAATAAATGAAAATATATTCTAAATCTATATTCAAATCTTCTACTTTTACTATAAGTACCTACATAGGTACTACGTTTGCAATAAAGATTAAGTAAATCAACGTAATTAAAATATTATTGACGACAAAGTTTACGAAGGAGTTTATTTAGATTCGAAGAGAATTTGAACGGATACACGCATAATAGGGTTGTGACTTCATTAAAATTGATAACGTAGTGATCAAATTATTGTTATAAAGTATAAATTACAAAATATAATGAAAATCATAAAAAGATATGGACCTTGAAAGTTTATAAAATATGTAATTTTTTTACTGTCCAAGAGTAAATTAAAAGCTACCAATAGAATCCTTACGCTTTTATAGAAACAAAATTCTAAGGCAACTATGGACCTAAACGGAGTATTTAACGACCAAAACAGCAATTTACTTGATTTTTACCTACAATGATTAGTTCAAATAACAAAGTGTGACGTCATACTTTTGAGTTAATCAGTATAAAGCGTTTCGGCTACCGCCAGCGAGGTCCGTCTTTAACTCATTTTTTTGGGTATTTATGTACTTTAATTGTAGTTGCTCCCATACAAACATTTGTTCCTCTCCAAAAACTGGTTCGAATCGCATCGTAAAAAAATCTTAGGTCACATTTATGGAAATGAAATCGTAATAATCTAATTTTTCAGTAGTAGGTACGAAGTCGCGGGCAGGAGATAGTATGAATATATAGCATAGATATTTCTTCTAAGCAAATGCTAAAAATAATGATAAAATACTCTACTCTAGTTCAGAACTACGAGTTTGCGGCGCTTGCAGTTGAAACAATGGGACCCTGGTCAGCCGACATGAAGGCCTTCATGAGGACCCTGTCGTCGCGGCTGGTCCACGCCTCAGGGGACCCCAGAGCTGGCGCGTACTTTTCCCAAAGGATTGCTCTCGCGGTCCAAAGGGGAAATGCCGCCAGCGTCATGGGGTCCATGCCGCAGGCGGAACTTTTAGACGGTCTTTTTTTTTGTAATTAGTTTTAAATTTTTCGTTTAGTTTTCAGCTTATTTTATCCTTAGTTAAGTACACTCAATTAATAACAACTTGTATCTTTTATAATGTAAATTAAATTAAACACCTTTGATAAATATGAAATCCATTTCTGTTAGCATACTCCACAGTCCAGTTGCTGCTTTCCTTTGAGCATAATTTCGTCCACTCGCTCAAATGAATTATGGACCAGTCAATCTATTCTAATGGATTTAGGCCTATACTATATGTAGCGTAGCATAATATTATCAGACGTATGGCCTGAGTATCTTTGATTCTAGAATAATTTTTTTTAAAACGTATTCGTTGGTCTTTGTTGTTTGAAGTAAGGTTCTAGAAAATTGAGCTCCGCGCAAATAGTCGCGCTACAATTTAAATCCACAAGTAAAACCGGCCAAGTGCGTGTCGGACCACGCAAAACGAAGGGTTCCGTGCCTATTAAAAAGGTCGTATCGTCACAGAAATCTTACGGCGCTTACGTCCTTTTCTTTAAGGAAGCCAGTTTTTCAGCAATATCTCGAAAACCTTTAAACCGATCTTCTTCAAAACAATTTTCGCTGAAAGAATTTAATAAGCCCTACGTCCATGATTTTTTTCATATTTTTACAATGCACGGTTCAAAAATTAGAGGGGGGGGACAGAATTTTAGTGACTTTCGGGACGATTATCTTCGACTCTATTCACTTAATCAAAAAAATTGCTGAGAAACCTTATATTTATTTTGAAAGGCCTATCGATTGATGTGCCACACGGGGGGTCACAATGAAAAATCACAAAACTATGTAGCGGCTAACAAAATACACCTATCCTCAAAAGTTTATTCAAATACACCTTATAGTTTTCGAGTAAAATGCCTGTGACATACGGACAGACGGACAGACGGACAGACGGACAGACGGACAGACGGACAGACGGACATGACGAAACTATAAGGGTTCCGTTTTTGCCATTTTGGCTACGGAACCCTAAAAAATGAGTTTTTTTTAGGTTTAACCCATAATAAACTACAAAGTTCAGTGTGTGCGTGTGCGCGCGCGCGCATGTGTGTTTGTGTGTGTGTGTGTGTGTGTGTGTGTGTGCGCGTGCGTGCGTGTGTGTGTGCGTGTGTGTGTTTTTGTGTTTGTGTACGTGTGCGTATGTATACGTATGTGTGTACATAATTATACAGTGTGTGTCTGTCATAAGAACATTTATTTTTAGGGCTGAAAGTATAAGCCCTAATGAACGTAAATTGGTATCTCTAGTTTCAAAAAAACGGTTTTTTTTTTCATACAAATTAATTCGGCCCGCAATGTATTGGTAACAAAGCTAACAACTGACAGTAACTAGCTCTGCCTCTCTGAAACGTCAAGTGAATGTTAGCAGTACATTGCTGCTCGAGAAAATTTAAAAAATTAATAACTCTCCATTAGAAAAGGTAATTGTTATATTTTTTCGATAAAACGGTTCACAGCACTGAAAGCTATCGTTCCTTAAAATAAATGTTCTTATGACAGACACACACTGTATTGTATAAGATAAGAGTGCCTTGAGGAAGCAGAGGGACATCTCATCAGCCGCGTATTGTCAGGTGCCGGTGCCAGGTAACCTTGGAATCGGGTAAGTCTGTACAGTACGAGCCAGGTCTCAGGGTCCTACTTCTGACGAAGGAGCATCGCAGCAGCTCTTGGCAACGGTGAGTGTCATTTTTGTAACTTCAAGGCTTTGATTCGCCGTACTTATAAATTGAGATTGTACCTCGGTAGATGGAACCCTTCTAATTTAGAATTACATTAAATTGTAGGTACGGATAGAGCTATTGCCCAGCGGCTACTTAAAAACGACTAAATGGATTTTTATGATATTTGGAACACAAAAAATGCAAAACATAGAATCATCATCATCAGGGAGTGTACATTTCATGCCGGTTTCGTCATAATGACGTATTCATATAAACACACAGGATGTTTCAAAAAACGTAGTGACACGACTTAGTAACTTTTATTTTATTTTATTTATAATTACTTATTGGCAAGTTCATGTTAAAATCAAACTGTGTTTCTTTCCTCATGTTCTTTGTGTTTTATTGTTTGCAAATGTAATTTGATGTTGCCTTCTTTTGGTGGCAAACTTTGTTGACAGCAGGAACAATAAATTTGTTTATTATCTATAACTAAACATGGATTTATTTGGCACAATAATTTTATAGCCTCCATGGCGACTTTGGCCACTATCAAAGCATTAAGTTTCCTGATCTTATTAAATTTAACTGAAATGTTGTTTCCGCACGTCTCCTATTTGTGACAAAGAGTAAACTTTGATGTGACAATGTCAGATAATGTTCTTTCAATGTCCGTCTCAAGTGTCAATATATTAGATCCACTTAAACGGAAGAGGTTGATTAGATAACAGTGATTAATCATTGATTAATCACATTTTCCATTATTAGGTACGGATAAATAAACGTTCGTTATGCCGTTGCCCTTTTCAAACTTTTTCCATCCTGTATGTAGCTTGACGTCATACGCCTGTCATCGGCATGAAATGTACGCTCCCTGATCATCATCGTTATTTTATTTTCCACTCTTGTCTGTGGAGTAGCCGCCACTGATTTTTGTCCTCTGCCTGCCTCTTGGCGTCTTCGTACGACTCCACAGCACAGTGTCTTTTATTTGGCAAACAAAACAAAGAATACCTAGGTTTTATACCTGAAATCGTCCCACGAGGATTCTAATTTCAAAAACCTATTTTCTCTTGGTTTTTCTGGTTGTGCAGTTATATGAGCCTAGGGTCCGCTTTGACACCTGTCGTAGGCACTAGTTTTACTTACTCGATAGCACATATTATCTAAATAGCTTCAGCGTTTTAATTTTGCATTTATTATTGATTTCGTTTATTCCTATTGTTTACTTTATTAAAACAAAGATCAAACTAGTTAATGTTTTAAGTAGGAACTTTACACCTTTGATTTCAGATCCATTTGAAATTGACGGTGAGAGTTATCAATGAAGTTTCGTACAGGGAATCCATTTTCCAGCTAAAAATTCAATCTCGAGTTCATATCAATCTACTACTTGCTGCGTAATTAATATTCAGTTGACGACCCTAGTGGGTAGTGACGCTGAATACGAAGCTGAAGGTCTTGGGTTCAAATCCCGGTAAGGGCAAATAATTTTGTGACTAGCTCGAATATTTGTTTCTGAGTCATGAATGTTTTCTTTGTAGGTATTTAAGTATTTATATCTAATAAATATTATGGGGCTCGTTCGATTTGTATAAGATTGTCTCTGTTAACGTTAAACGAAAGTGTACAAAACAAATCTTTTACGCTAGAAGGAAATGAACCAAAATAATTCGCATATCATACCGATACCAAAAACTCATTCCGAAATCGAGCTGGCAGGCCATTGGCTGGTTATAGTTCAGTAATAGCCAATTAAGGACATTATAGACTGGTCTGAGCTAACTGACGAATATTGGGACTAAATATGGAACTGAACTATCGGAGCACACTAATTGTCGTGAGCTTTGATCATTGCGACAGGAGATATCGTTAAATGATACTTTATGAGGGTTTGTAATTTTGTAAATCGTGATAGCTAGTAGTATATACAAGGTAGGTTTATGAGTATCCAAATTGAAGTATGTTAATTAAATTAAATATTAATTTATTTCGAACCGTTCAACCCATATCATAAAACATTACAAACATTACAAACATTAGGTACATTGTAAATAAATTCAAATTAAAAATTACAAATATACATTATTAAAAAAACATTACAATAAAAAAAAATGAAGAAAAAAAAACGAAATAAACATTAAAATCTTAAAATACGATAGGATTGGTAGCCATATAGGTGGCGTTCCAACGTCCCACCATCGGACAATCCAATCTGTCAATAATGGCTGGACACGTGGGCTTACAATGAAAAAAAAATTGGCTTTCAGTTTTGTGTAGGGAGTGCACCCTTAAAAAAATTTTTTTTTGTCATTTTAATTACGTAACTATGTAGCGGCTAACAAAGTACACCTATCCTCAAAATTTTATTCAAATACACCAGTTTTCGAGTAAAATGCCTGTGACATACGGACAGACGGACAGACGGACATGACGAAACTATGAGGATTCCGTTTTTGCCATTTTGGCTACGGAACCATAATGAGTTGCACTCTTAAATCCTAACACACAAAATCAGACATGAGTTGAGCGAGTGACGCTGTTTAACACGACAGTCTTAAAATATGCACTGTCAAAGCTTTACTTCTAATCGTTTTAATACATACACCACGTTTTGTGCCTATATCATCATCATCATCATCATCATATCAGCCGAAAGACGTCCACTGCTGGACATAGGCCTCCCCCAGACAGATCCAAATTGACCGGTCCTGCGCCACCCGCATCCAGCGGACTCCCGCGACCTTTACCAGGTCATCAGCAAAATCCTATATGCAAAATCATAATGTTGACAATAGCCGGGGTAAGTTCCAACGTTACTGTTCCAACTTACCCCACTCATTAGTGAACTCGCGCAAATAGCGGTTCTAGCGCGAAGTCCGCTTTAGTTTCCCCAGTAACGTCGTTGAGCGGGTTAATTCCATTAAAAGATTAACAAACCACAGAGCGTTCTCAGATCGGAAGTGGATGGGATACATTGACGGGCGGGGAGCGGAAATAACCCCGGGTTGAAGCCGAGCTCAGTACCTACATTGATGATTGTATAATTTTGTGGTGTTTTTTCTACATTAAAAAGTTTTGCGGCTCGGAAGTTACGGAACAGATTAAAAGACTTGAAAATGGTAAACGGATCGCCCCGGCCATACGAAGAACGACGACTTTGAGATCTGTTTTTCGATTATTTCTTCGTGCATAATTAAACTTTAGATATTTGAAATCATACCTCCAATACTACACTTTTTTTTAGGTAAGATTCTTAATAATTTAACCGATGTTGTTGTGCGGTGTAGAAACCCAAAGACAAGAGTTAATCTGGACAAAAAAACGCAAGCGGAAAAATACCTCGTAGTCAGAGCACAAAATCGTGTTTTGCTGGCATTTGTTTGATTGAATTTACTTTTACAGTTTTGAATTATTTAGTTCACACTTTTTGAAAAGCGTGATGTTCATCCTTGACGGAATTCACTGGCTCCAGAGGGGTGATCATGTGTAACTTTTCGAACGTACAGACAATTCAGCTGTCGTTTTCCCATACAAAAAGTAACATTTAGATCTACCTGACGCAAGTACAATGCAGTACGTGATCGTTGACATTCCTGGAGGACATTGAGATTTAAGAGGGAACATTACCTGAGCCCTTTTTCAGATTTAAGGATTCTAAATTAGTAGTTCTATCGCGCCGAAGTAGGTGGGACTGCGCGTTAGTACGATGAGGACAGCTGAAGCGTCGACTAGCGTCTGCTAGACGGTCGCCAACACGCCCCTCCGACCGAGCGACCTTGATCGGTACCAACCGTGTAGACAGTTGTTTGCAGCCAAATTTCATACAACAGCGGTCGGTGCCGACCAAGGTCGCTCGGTCGGAGGGGCGTGTTGGCGATCGTCTAGCAGACGTTTAAAAATTTCAAGGGACAATCTCAGAAATCTAGGTAGCGTGCTCGACTGTTTCCTTCTAAAACATTTTGTACCTAAGAAGGAAACCTTAAGGAATATTATTTGTATAAATAAAATGCCTATTTTTGCTGGCTATTAAAATAGGACGTTTTGAGAATTTTTTGAAGCAACCTAGCACTTATAAGAATGTCAAAAAAAGCAAAACATGCCGACATATATTGTCGATATTGATATTATTTCAAAAAATCATTAATGTAGGGTCGAAAATCCCGGAGTCGAGAACGTGTGTGGAAACATTAGCACCCATCTTTCCTCTGAAGAGAGAGAAGGTCATAATAAAGATCAAATAAATAGCTAATCGCTCTTCCCTCCACTACGCCCACAGCCTTAAAAGAGGCACCGCGCTAAACCACAGCGTCGACCCATCACTAGAGCCTTTAGTTTTTGCTTGATTACTTCACATTATTAAAATATCAGATTAACCTAATGCCACAATATATAGATCACAAAACTTTACGCTTTAATTAAAATGTATTTTGCTTATATTATCTAAAGAAGTTGAAGTAACATACTGTCAATTTAACTCGTTACGTTTCTCGTTATTTTGTCGCGATTTGTATTTCACGTAGAGTTTTATACATGCAAACACAATACAATACAAATATTATTTATAAATAATATTTGTATTGTATTCTTCACTTATTGTTAGTGTCTTTAAATTTGTCTTTTGCTATATTTTTTTTCTCACTGTGTACTTATTTTAAGTCAAACAACATTAAACAACGATGATGGCGAATCCTGTTCCACCGTGATACAGTATAATTACTTACTAGTACGGGGAACAGAGGAAGCTTACTCGTAACAAAATGTTTTTCATACGTACCTAATTGTTTACACCTAGCATTTAATACTTGTTTATACCTTATAAAAGGTGTAAAAGTGTAAGTAGTCATAAGTCTTTTCTTGCAAATAAAGTTATTTTATTTATTTATTTATTTATTGTGTTTGCATGTATAAAACTCTACGTGAAATACAAATCGCGACAAAATAACGAGAAACGTAACGAGTTAAATTGACAGTATGTTACTTCAATTATGAGAAGAAAAGTGTCGTTTAATATTCATAATAAGAGCATAATATGTACATTAAATATTCAAATATAATGGAAACAAGTCACGCACGCCCTCGCGCTAACCCCCGCCTGCGCCGGCGCAAGCCAGCCGAGCGAGCAGGGCGCGGGCCCGCAGTGCTAAACGCGCTGGCAATGCGTGTGCTCATGATTAAGAACCGCGAATCGGTTCGAAAAATGCCGAGCGATATTCAACATTAAATACGCGAGTGACCCGTTTTCATTATATATTTTTATATGTCTGATTCTCACGGGAGTTTTCTACAGTATATGCAAAAAAAAACAAACAAACATAATACCTAGTAATATAAACTAACAAAAGGAAGAAAATAACCTATAAAACCCAACTATAAAAAGAACACACTATCCAAAACGGTCCGCCTGGGGTATTAAGTAGTGTCCGACCGAAGATTCGGTTTCGGTTTCGGCCAGTTTCGGCCAAAAACCTCGTTGCAGCCGTGGTATCGGTTTTGGCCAAAAACCGGCCGAAACTTTCGGCCGGGCCGAAACTTACAAAATAGTACTTCGGGTCGCGTCCGTCTAACTTATTAAAATTTGTCTTGTAGTAAACCTTATTTTATTTTATACAACCTTCACGAGCTTCAGGTGTAACATTGCTAATTGTGTATAAAATCGGTTTTATGTAATTTTTCAACGATTTTAACAAGTCTACAAAAGATTTGGTTTCGGCTCAAACTAGAGCCAAAAAAACGCCAACCTGTTTCGGTCGGACACTTCAAAAAAGTGACTGAATTAAAAAAAAAAATCTATCATAGCGTGTGGGGAATCAAATGAAAGAGAAGAAAATTTCGAGTTCAAATAAAATAATATTCATAGTTACTTTTCTTTAGTAGGGATAAAGTTTTCATGCTTGTTAATAAGGCTTGTTTATGAAAAAAAGTAGGTAGTCATCGAAAACTTGCTTGCAGTTGGGGGCTGCAATCGGAAAAAAAAGCTAGATACCACTGAGGCATGACGATAGGGCGGCACTGGTGCGTTCCGTAGGAGATCCCAGAGCCGTCCGAAATGCGTCGAGGAGGTCCATCAGGGGGGTTTTTAGTCGGTGCGAGTCCGACACAACCTCCACGCTATCCTCGTGGCATGGAGGTGGATTTTTTGAAAAACAACCTTGACTTGACCTTTAAAAAAAAAGGTAGTTCAAACCACAATTAGATAGCCAACTGAATATCCTTTTTTATGCAAACGAATCTAAAATCCATCAATTTTTCCTTAAAACTTGTGAAATCCTACTTAATGCCAATTAAGGCTTAAAGCTAAAATGATTGCATAGAAATGTGTCTTCTTCAGACATGATTTAAAACAATTTATGAGCTGCATATGGTAATTAAGAGCATCGATAATATATTTGAGTAAAGGAAAAAAAAACACCTCTATGACCCAAACATGAAAATTACAAAATCTAAGACTACAATCCAGAGATTTCGAAAGTGAAATCAAAAATGGATAGCAGCTGTTATCAATATCCATAACGCCACTCAAAACGATAGGTGAAAATACCTACCGTCCGTCCGTCCGTCTGTCTGTCACCAGGCTGTATCTCAAGAACCGTGATGGCTAGAGAGTTGAAATTTTCACAGATTATAAATAAATAAAAATTATTTATTTTCAGATACCTTAGATCCGTATATTGTTAGTTACAAAACACTTATAAACTACATTAGTAAACTAATATTACAAGGCAACATAAACATAAACATAAACTACTTATTTTTTGGACGTAAGACGTGAAGGCCGGTGTAGCGGCGGAGAATATCCGAGTCCCACCTCTCTGCTATCATTTTCAGGATGCCATTTGAGCTCCCCCTCATCTGCATCACCACAGATGCCGTCTTCTTGCGTACTATGGCATAAAAGTCCTCTACGCTAGCGTCGGCAAACATCCCAGAGGCGCTGCAGAATCGGGGAAGCCCAAAAAGCCTCCTGAAAATGTTGTTATACTGGATACGCAGGGTATTATATGTCTTCAGCTTGAAACCGGCCCACAGGCCACACGTGTAGAAACTTTGACAATGAGCTCTAAATAATGTCAGCTTCACTTGGGCACTACAGCGTGCGAACCTGTGCGCCAGCATCCCGCCTCGGACCGACAACGCCCTGCGCTCCCGCTCGATGTCACGGTCGTCCTTCAGGTCCTCGGTCACTATATGACCCAAGTATTTAAACTGAGTGACACGATTCAGAGGAGCTCCGTTCAACATTATTTTGGGCGAATAGGCTGAACACTTTATACTACCCCTGAACATCATGAACTCGCTTTTGCCCGCGTTGTATATCAAACCGTGTTGTTGCGCATACATTTCGCATGTATCGATTAGCTTTTTTAGCCCTGATACTGATGATACTGATACTGATTATGTAATTTTGTTGCCGCTATAACAACAAATACTAAAAAACCGGCCAAGTGCGAGTCGGACTGGGGCTCCCATACAACAGACATGATTTTTTTGCCGTTTTTATAGATAATGGTACGGAACCCTTCGTGCGCGAGTCCGACTCGCACTTGGCCAGTTTTTTAATTAAATTCTTAGAAAATGTCACATCATATTGAAAATCTGAAAAATACAACAGTAGCTATTTTTTTTCGTGAACAAGCCTTATACGTTTATACTAACACCCTATTCGTGGCGTCTCCTTGCAGCATCCAGTTACAAGCCACCTGTAGCCGCTATCCTGGCTTACCTGGTCCACCGCCGGGTTTAGGCTGTCAAGTTTGGACCGGTTTATCCTGAACTGTGAACTATGGGAAATAGATTTGAAACTTTACTCATACATTTTCAAATCTATATTCACCAGCGATGCACGAAGCTATTTTCATCAAATGGCAAATTGACAATTCGAAATTATTGGTCGAATCTGAATAATGTCCATTTGAAAATCCTTGACATGGAAAATTGTCCAGTCTTAAGAATGCTACGATTTAATTAGGTACAGTCAGCATCATAAACATGTATACATTCTATGACCTTATTACTTAAGACATAAGGTCGAAAAGTGTATACATGTTTATAATGCTGACTGTACGTCCTAAAAGTAAAATTAACATACTTGATATATAATGCATTCGGCTAACTCCGAAAGTCTATTTGAAAGTCGGGTATTCCGATAATTGTTCATTTCTATTAAAGCCCAAGCAATTTTTTTTACTATGTCAAAAGGCGGCGTGTTAAAAGTTGACAAAGTAAAAAAATATTGCTTGGTTTGATAGAAATTAGAAATTATCGGAATCACCCGACTTTCGGAGTTAGCCGAATGCACTTAGGTCGAAATAAATGCATCCATATGGAATTACATACACTCCAAAAGTATGACTAAACATAAAAAATGTGATAGATATATGAATTTTGTATACAGTGTAAAATCGGGGTCGTGGAGCAAGAAGATCAAAAGAGAATAAGATGGTCATTCTGAACAACTTTTCCCATGGGACCGAACACGAAATCACAAAAAAAAATCAGCTGTTCCATACATTAACTCTCAATTAACTCACAGTTAACTCTTAATTGGCTCTTATTTTTTTACGATTTCGTGGTTGGTCCCATGGGAAAAGTTGTTCAGAATGACCATCTTATTCGCTTTTGGTCTTCTTGCTCCACGACCCCTATTTCATCCTGTATAATGGTTGATTTTTATATGAAATTTGGTATTCATTTAAATCAGACAACATTCACATTGCAAGTATTTTATATGGACCTATTTCATTCTGGACATAATTCCATTTGGGCTACACTCACTCAGAACAAAAAAAAATGGTCATACAAAAGTATGGACACAATTAAAATTTCACCTTATTCACTTCACTTTGGATGGTATTGGTCCTATTTCAAATTGGTAATTTCGTGTTAACGATTTTCCATTTATGCCGAATGATCCTAAATTTTATTTGTCACTTCGCATTTATTGCCGAGACGCTAAACTTAAGTGGCAGTGGGCATATTGCACATAGAACCGATGGCCGTTAGGGCGGAACGGTTCTCGAGTGGTGACCACGTCCCGGAAGACCCCCGATAAGTTAGACTTATGACCTGGTAAAGGTCCCGCAGGAACGGTCATTATGGCACTCTTTGGGGGACGCCTATGTCCAGCAGTGGACGTTTTTCGGCTGATATGATAATGATGATGATGTTCGCCGACAACTGGGTGTCAAATATGTGAAACCACATCCCTGGTGAACATGTATGCTAAGTCCTTGGAATCGCCATGCGATAGCTTGTGCTTTGCTGAAAACACGTTACTAAGATGTCCCTTGTTAGTTGTTATAGTAATAGTTACTCTGTGAGCTGTGGGACTCATGAGCCTAACTTTTTCAATTTCAAACTCGGGAGTTTGTATAGACAGCATTTATATACCTCTTTTTTATATTACATCATTCTACACGCTGTATAAAGTAATACTTCTAAGCATAAATATTTCAAATTCAATCTCCTTCAATTCCTTCATACTTCAAATACTTGCCAACTCGATAGATATTTAATTAATTTCCCGAATAAAAATCACACGGCGGTAAAATCGTTCCTTAAAGCTTCCAAAGTCAACAATCCTTTGAATTGAGCCGAAGATGGAATTCGGTGACAAACATCAAAATTGTCGTCTACGGAACGAAATGAGACCCATTTTCAATTTCCATAATAGCTGCTTCCACTTCATTACTCGATGGTGCAAGTGTTAAACTTAAGAATTAGAGTTTATATGTATAAATAAATACATATTATAATAAATAAAACATCATCATCATATCAGCCGTAAGACATCCACTCTGCCGTGTCAATCCTATCTCATGTATCTTGAGATACATGAGTTACGCGTAACATGTCTAAATCTATTTATTTTCCATGCCTTTATCGACCTACATACTCAGTTTTTTTATTTAACTTACTTAATTCCTTATACGAGCCTGTCACGTAACTCATGTAACTCTGTTTTTCCATAGTAAATCATGGCTAAATACTGTACAAAAAAAACTTCAAACGGCGTTGTCTCAAAACTATGCTTTTTGAGATACATGAGATAGGCTTGACACGGCAGCACTGCTGGAGATAGGCCTCCCCCAAAGAGTGCCACAATGACCGGTCCTGCGCCACCCGCATCCAGCGGACTCCAGCGACCTTAACCAGGTCATCAGCGTGGGTACACGCCGCGCCCTCCGGTACATGGTCACCACTCGAGAACCATTCCGCCCCAATGGTCATCGGTTCTACGTGCAATAAAGAAATAATACAAAATTATATTATGTCGCATTTTTGACGACCGGATAGCCTAGTGGGTAATAACGCTGCCTACGAAGCTGAAGGTCCTGGGTTCGAATCCCAGTAAGGGCATTTATTTGTGTGATGAGCATAAATATTTGATTATGAGTCTTCGATGTTTTCCATGTCTTTAAGTGATTTATCCATAACACAAGCCTTATTGAGCTTACTACGGGGATAGTTAGTAGTAGATGTAAAATATATCTACACTCAATAAAATCATTACAAAAATCAATTTTGAAAAAGTAAGTTTAAAAAAATCAAAAATAATTTCTTTTATCAGAAAAATTTCCATTGTAAGTATTTACTTAGGGGGTGTACTTACACCCCCTAAGACCTCAGATTACTAGAAATAACAAAGAAATTCAAAATATTTATTCAGCAAATAGGTCACAAAGGCACTTTTTCAAGTCAAAATGTATTAATATCTATAGTCATGTTTTAAAATAGTAGCTTGTTGCTTGTGTTGTGTGCTTTGTAGTATTTTCTCAAGGGAGGAAATTATTGTTTATTGATTTCTCAGTCAAGTGAAAGATTCTACAATAGAATCCTGAGCGTACCGAGGGATTCTAAAGTTGAATCTTGAGCGTAACGAGGGTTTCAAGTATTTACGCCCAAGATGGAAATAATTTGGCTACCGAGTAATAAATACCGCATTTCACACCTTCCAAAAATAAATAAATAAATAACAATGACTCTTTTCTGAATAGCAGGATCAAGGAAGAAAACTATAATCCCTCATTCGAGCGCAACAATTACTCTACTCTGTTTGGCAGGTTAGAAGAAATATAAATCGCTATTCCGCCTGTCACTTGTCCCACACCACAAGGCTCTCCACGTATTTGTGAGGTCTTTGAATTGTTCGGGCCTCGTCAAATGCTCCGAATAGGTATCTTTTTACAAAGAACGGTGTTCTTATTAACCTAGTTTGTCTTCTTCACCCATTTATAGACGTTTTTTGTATACAATTACCATTATAGGTTGGATATTGGTTTGTTTTGTGATATTGTATTGTGTTTTGAAGCAACAAGAATTGGGTTAAGAGTTTTGGTTTTGTCATTTTGCGTGCGGCAGATTTGGTTGAGCAAGAGTGTACCTTAATATTTATAAAGTGCACGGATGGTCAGCTAACTGTGTGGGCGATAGTACTTTCCAGTTGAGCTGCTCTTAATTTAAACCATTATTGGCCAATGACTCACATATGAGCCATGCCTCTATGTGTGATTGGTATGTAAGTAGTACAGGAGCCGTAGCATGGTTGGCCTTATCACGCGACAAGTGACAAGATAGGGGCGTCGTCTCATTCTATCGAACGGTGTCAGCCAGTGACGCACGCTCTATCCTATCACCTATCGCGTGACAAGGCCAACCATGCTACGGCTCCAGATGTATTACCTACTTACATATTAATATAATTTTTGAGGTCGTTATAATGTCCAGACGGACAATGAGAATGCAGTTTTCTTCAAATATAAATTTATTGAAAACTAACATAATTGAACGTAATTGAAAATATGATGAAAAAATAGCTCAGCGCGACATGCGCTTGATGCTGGTATGGCTCAAAGTCAAAGTGATTCATTCTTCAATTTAGGCATATTACCTACATGCACCTATGAATGTCGATAAACTACCACCGGTTCGGAAAGAAAACCTCTGCCTCGAGAAGAACCGGCGTAAAAAACTCGGCGAGGTGTCATTTTTTAAAAACAGTATACAATATATCATTTCAGTATCAGAGTATTATAAAATTTGAAAATTACATTGCTACAGTAGAAAGCCTATTTATTTTACGATAGATTTCTAGTGCAGGATTTTATCGCTGCCAAATATTAGTAGGATTAGTAGTATTTGGCAAGTGGTTAAATAACCTCGGTCCCGTCGCAAAAAATGATTTTTCCACGCTACTCGCGTTTTAAAGCCCTTCTTATAAAACAGTTGCATAAAATACAATAATATCTATGTTACACATCAAAACGTTTACATTGTGACTTTATAACTGCGTACTGTTATCTCTGTATTATACTTTCGTGCGTGGGAGGTAACGCTACCTACATAATTATTTTGTTTTTCTTGAATACATTTGTGTTTTGAACGAATAATCTACAGATAACACGAATATTTTTGTAGGTAGTTTTTAACCGACTTCAAAAAAGGAGGAGGTTCTCAATTCGACTGTATGTTTTTTTTTGTGTTCGTGACGCGATAACTCGGTAATTTATGAACCGATTTAAATTTTATTTTTGTTTGAAAGCATATACTTCCAGATTGGTCTCATTGTCACCAAAATCTTGTTCTAATGATGGGGTCCTTACTCTAGCCAAAATACGGTTTCGAAAAACATTAATTTATAATAGCGTTTTTTTTGTTTATTTCATTCTAAAACGTTATTCTAAGATGCTTTATTCAAGAATCCAACAAATTTTCCACGCGGAAGTAATTATATAGATTTAAATTAAACATGTATAGTCTTTTTTATTTTATTTATATTGAATATTTTAAAGCAAATGTAAATGAACCTAAATAGAGATAAAAAAAATATTAATATTTATCCGGACTTTTTAGGAGCTAATTCATTTTTTTTTTTTGATGTCTGATTTTTTTGTTGGATTTTGCCTCTCGGTAACTATTTAATTGATAATATATCCGTTACATTAAACAAATTTGCTATTATAAATTATTTCCAAATTTGACATTTTTTCCATACGAGTTGTCAGTTCATTGCCTGGACTACCAGGAGCCGTAGCATGGTTGGCCTTGTCATGCGATAGGTGATAGGATAGAGCGTGCGTCACTGGCTGACACCGTTCGATAGAACAAGACGACGCTCTTATCTTGTCACTTGTCGCGTGATAAGGCCAACCATGCTACGGCTTCTGGACAAATCGAGGGAACTCTTCAAATTTTATAGGCAAACTTGAAGCAATTTGGCTACAGAGTCGGTTAAAACTTTGTATTTAAAGTAATTTATGCTAATCATCTTTTATATTTGAATGCGTTTCTAATATGAACATTGATTAAAGACGCAGCGACCATGCTCTGGAGGTGTGGTAGAGATTATTTAACTTGGCTGACTTTTTATAAAACTGTCATTGGAATTTGAATCTCCTACCTTGGACGGTAGAGTTCTTTTCTGAATGGATACTTTGATGCATTTCGGCGAACTCAAATAATCTCAAGTATATACGCTGTTGTGTTCTTGGCTGTGTACAGATTTATTTGCATGTTTGCGCGCGCGGAGAGAGAGAACTTTGACTGCATGCAAAATTACGCAAATAGGTTCATCTTATTTACTAATAGACCTACACGTTAAGCGGAATGGCAAAGGAATATATTGTTTCTAAAGTCAATTGTTGTCATTTCTGATCGTAACCCCAAAGTGATCTCATATATCTAACAACATTCATGTATTATGATTATGATTTTTAAAACAACTGGCAATTATTTATTAATACCAAAATGCAGCGTAATCAAACCGCGATTTAGACTCTTGGTTTATTTTGAGACATATATCATTATTTATCTCAATGTATAGTATCAAATTACGCGTGTATGCCGGAGTTTTCTTTGAAACATTAGACTTTCTACAAACATATGCGATACTGTTGTGGTGCATGTCATAAGAGTGTGTCCTATGTAATGACAACTCGGGTGAGTGAGTGTGTGAATGAGTTTTATCGTTGCATCTGGGCCTTTACTAAGATTGCTGGGCCTTTATTAAGATTGGTTATTTGGGCTAACTTACTCCTCCCCTCATGGGCCTATTTTAATTTTGCTGTGGAGGTATATTTTAATATCAGTTGAATGCCTATAAACTAGCGTACAAATATAAATTTCAGTTGAATTTAATTTCAAATTATTTACGTAACACATCAAAGATTTAAGAACTCTTTAACGCTGTAAATACATTTCTGACAGAACCAATTCGTCATATTTTTTTAAAATACATTTAAAATCTTGTCTTTGAATACGGTAGTTTGTTATAAATTGTAATACCTAAACATTGCATAGGTAAGTGTTTTTGCATGTCAAAGTTAGCTTTTCTTGTTTCCGTGAATTGTTTTTTATATTTATGAACAAACTTATGGTGGAAAATTAAAATTGGTGGGTAGATTGAATAACTTCTACTGTACAATATTCGCATAATTTCCTAGTGTTCTCCATACAACGACGAAACGAATAGGATTTTCGTTACTCCGTGGAACGTATAAATTTTTCAGATACATCCAAAAACCTATTAATATTGGACAGAATCGCGAGCTCTTGGAATCTACCTACATTATAAATCCAATTCTGTCGAAAAAGTCTTGGGAGTTGAGTTAATTTACTATGCTTAATATATAACAATAAAACGTATGACCTGCCTAGCTAGCTTGATCGCATTTATGTCTGGCATAAAGCATTTGTCCCTGTCGCACTGCATACTTGCCAGTGAGGAACAAATCACGGCTATTAACATGACTTTCCTGAAGCCATCCCTTTGACGGCCAAATAGCCTAGTGGTTAGAGAACCTGACTATGAAGCTTGAGGTCCCGGGTTCGATCCCCGGTCGGGGCAGATATTTGTATGATGAATACAAATGTTTGTTCTCGAGTCTTGTATGTTTAATATCTATCTAAGTATGTATTTATCTATATAAGTATGTTTATCCGTTGTCTAGTACAAATTACAGGCTTTGCCTAGTTTGGGACTAGATCAATTGGTGTGAAATATTAATTTTTATTTTATTTATTCTTATTTATCCCTCTATAGCGTTGGTAACCGCTTACCACCAGGCCATCGTTAAAATAACCCCAAAAGATTCCTCTCCGCTCTCCGCTACCGCTGCCTCCCATGCCTCACAGCCCCCATATTTCCTCCAGAGGCGTATCGCGTTTGTCACTGTCGCAGTATCTCCCAGTTATGATTCGAACAATTCCCGAATAGAGAGTTATCTCGGGAAATCTCTACGAACGCCATTTTCTTCTTTTATTGCCTTTTCTTTCCCGGTGTATTGTGCGCAGTTGCTTCATTTTGGTTTACTAGCGGATGTTTAAGCGTATTGAATACCTATCATTGCATTGGTCGGGATGGGAATGTTGTTCAGTTAAATAACTAATGTTATCATTGATACTTTTAGGAACTTGGGCGCATTGGAAGAATAAAATAGGTACCTATAGATTTGCATTTGTTCAAGTCTTGATATTGTGTTGCCGACAATTATGTACAATATGCTGGATGCGGGTGGCGCAGGACCGGTCATTTTGACACTCTTTAGGGGAGGCCTATGTCCAGCAGTGGACATCTTTCGGCTGATATGATGATGATGATGATACAAACTTATAAACAAACAATACAATCTCAGATTTCGGTGTCGAACCGTAAAAACACGTGATTTCGGTGTCCACGCAATATTGTGACAATTTAACACTGCAGGGTAGTGTGAAGTGTGGGCTTTTGTTATTGTTCAATTTGTTCGCCATAATCCGATCACGTGGCAGCCTTTAGATTAAAGGGAAATATTGTGCAAACTATTATCAGGTGGCTGCAGTAAAAAAAACATTTGCACCGTTCGTTGGATTTGACTTTTATTCGATAGCCGAAAAACGGGGGGTTATGTTCAATTATAAACCTATAGATATTTTGTTGTTACTCTGCAGATTATACAAATTTACTGAACTACTAAAATAATTTTGACACAAGCCTAAAAATTATAAAACGGGTTATGAGCAGGGAGCGGACAAACGGATGTCATTACTCGCAAGAACATGAACATGACTCTAAAGATTAATTAATTAATTAATTGATTTCTTAGTGAATATTGCTAAGACTTCAATGGAATAATAAAAGAAAGATGTCATACCTTCTTTGATTTCCTTTTTAAAAATACGATGATTTTATTGACATTGATTGCAATGTGCTGACATTCTGTGTTTAATTTATTTATTAATATTTTACAAAGTACACAACTTAAATTACAGGCAAAAAATAATTAATTAATCTTTTGTTCCTGAGTTATGGATGTTATATATGTATATAAGTATCTATATGTATTTATCTATTATATATATCGTCACCTAGTACCCACAATACAAGCCTTATTGAGCTTACCGTGGGCCTAGGTTGATTTGTGTAAGATTGTCTCGTAATATTTATTTATTTTATTTATTTATTTATTTATTTAATCTTTAAAGTCATGTCCATGTTATGCGAGTAATGACATCCATTTGTCCGTTCCCTGGTTATGAGGGATGAAACTCATAGTATGCACATAGGTAGGTAGCTACTTTTATTAGGCAAACTTATTATACAGGGTGATTTAGGGGTCGTGGAGCAAGAATGACCAAAAGCGAATAAGATGGTCATACTGAACAACTTTTCCCAAGGGACCAACCACGAAATCGCAAAAAAATAAGAGCCAATAAAGAGTTAACTGTGAGTTAATTGAGAGTTAATGTATGGAACAGCTGATTTTTTTTGCGTTTTCGTGGTCGGTCCCATGGGAAAAGTTGTTCAGTATGACCATCTTATTAGCTTTTGGTCATTCTTGCTCCACGACCCCTAAATCACCCTGAATAATGGTTTCTTTAAATATTTCTAAATAGACGTCAAGCAAAAGTCCCAATGTTAAATACCTTTAGTCTAAGGACACCTTGTGTTTAATTTTTTTGTGGAAATGAATGGAACGCTGCGTTTTTGGTCATTCTTGCTCCACGACCCCTAAATCACCCTGTATAATAAGTTTGCCTAATAAAAGTAGCTACCTACCTATGTGCATACCATGAGTTTCATCCCTCATAACCCTACAATAGTTAAGTTTCGCCAACATACGTTGAGTATTGATCTCGGTGAGGGTTGAAATTACCTGCTTACTAAAGATAAATTCTTAATTCCCCAACGCAGCAGTTCATCGTTAATTCTAACCCAGAAGTCACTAATGCTGCGTTTACATCTAGCTAGTTACTTTACTAAATCAGGGGTCTATACACTTTTATACATAATAATTGTACACTCGCGGACAAAAAACACGGGTTTGTAAAGTACCGTCGTAGTTCCTAAAATGGTGCAAGGTTGTACAATTTTTTAATCATGTCATTATCTTTATTTAATTTTACAGCTAAACTGTAAACATAACTTGACTCGTTCCATGAAAAAACAACGTTAACCGAGCGAGATATCGCAAAAATCGTCATTTTTGGATATTGATATTTTTGATTGATTTCAAACATTATTTCACTTTCTGGAAGGTCATAGGCTATTTTTTACGCCGGCGAAGCTGCGCGGGCAGCTGGTAGTATATAAACAAGAAAAGTTTGTGAGGTTGTATAAGTTTGTATGTAGGGGCAATCTCAGCAACTACTCACCCGATGTCAAAAATTAAGCACTTACCAGTATATAGAATGGAGTTTTAGGATATAATTGGCTATGCTCGTGACTCCGCCTGGGCACAGATTATATAATAGTTCTAACGAACAGATGCTCAACTCTGAATAAAAAAGCGCATACCTACCGCTTTCCATGCCTACTAAATTTAACAATAGAGCGACCTTGAACGCGCCGGTCGTTGCCCGCACTTGCCGGCCAATAGACGCTAGGGTTGACACCGCTTAGAAATGAAGTTATAATATTTCGATCAAACGAGCCCGCCGAAGGCGGGCGATGTTCGATCGAAATTATACGAAGCGTCTCGTTCGAAGATGATAGGTGATAGATGATAGGTTATGCATGCTACCTATCATCGAGAACGAGACGCGCAGTATAATTAATAGTTGAGTGAAATGAAAAACGGTTTATTCTTTGAAATAATATAATGATGTGTAACCAACTACAATTGCTTCACCTTGATGTAATGTTGCACGATTTTTTTTCCTTCTCTAAATGTTCTGTTAAATTTGACTTGTAAGTATTTCCAGAAATTCTGCCAGTATCTGAACTGCATACCTGTCATGGAAATAATTAGAACTTATGTATATAAAGTAGGTAACTTACTAACCTTTCATCGTCTGTTGGCAGAGCAAAAAATGATAAATGTCTATTTTTTTATTGTTCATGCACCCCACAACACTGCAGTGCACCGAATTTAATCACGACGAAATCATTTTTAAAGAATTGGTGAATAACTTTTCTAAACGTCCGGCCGTGAGCGCGTGCGCCGATCCACTGACGGATGTACCGCTTGCGGCGCGCAAAGTTTAGGTATAATTCTGAGTTTCCACGGCGCAGTTAGGTAGCACTGGCCTGGGTTTCTGTTATACGTGGACGCACGAGTAGCCAGTTCACTAATAACAGTCTCTACTTACAAGTGAAAAAAACCCTTTTTACTTCGAAACCTTTGAGGCAATCTTGCTATATTTGATGCTAAATAATGCATTCAGGTCACCTATGCTTCTATCAATGTTCTTATGTATCGTCATACAACCATTCCAAAATATATCCGTATTTAACATTCAAACTAAATATGGGTCCCAGTCCCATAAAACAAAAACAAAAAATTATGTACTCAAATAAAAATACATAGGTAATTATATTTTTACGAACAAATATACAACGTCATTCAAATATTCGACAGGGCCAAATAGAGATCAACAAAAAATCAATAGTGTTTCAAAAAAGCATCTCAATCTTGTCATTTAGCCAAATGCCACAAGGGAAGACTAGCGCTGGCCCTGCCAGCATTACGCTGAGTTGTGACCATTTCGTGACAAATATGTAAACAACAATTTGTTGTATAATTGTCACGAATAAAAACTTTCTTTTTTATTGACTTCTACCAGCCGATTTGTGCGGCCCACGTCACCTTAACGAGGCACGCCGCCACAACACCCCAATATCAGTCATAAACGAGGCACAGAACAATAGAAAGGGACAACCAACACACTAATGAGCCTGATTGGCGCGAAATCACGACCAAAATGGCCGCCGCTGACAAACGTCGCGCTAACTGATTTACGTGGCATTTTGAGTGCTTAGCGGGTTCACGTATTTACTAGGTTTGTTAGTGGTGGATTGTCAGTTGGATACGAGACGAATATAGTATGTTAATATTCTATGTATGTTTCTGATTAGCCACACTGTAGCGGTAAGGCACGCAACTTGCAATCTGGAGGACCTGGATTCGAACCCTGGCTCTGGGTAAAAAAAAACGAATTTTGATAGGGACAATTCACACCAATTGATCTAGTCTCAAACTAGGCAAAGCCTGTACTATGGGTACTAGACAACGGATATACTTGAGAAACACCCCCCCTCCCCTTCCCCCCACCCACCCTTTGATTTTGAGAAACAACCCTACAAATAGGGTTTTAGGTATCTTAATTTCCCATGTTCTCAGCAATTGGGTCGTTCTTCTTTTCGACCGACAATAGCCTTCTTTCGTCTTACTACGGCATCTCATTTGAGTAATGATTTTACGGTTTTATAATGTTCGAAAATGAACGTCCATATTATTTTATTCATTAGTATTATTTAATATTTTAGTTTCTCTAACTAGCATTTTTTTTAAACGTATTTTTATCGTAAAAGTCCGTGACAGAGTGGTAAACCAAAATGTAGTCCCCACTGAAAGAGTCCACTTTGTCACATATTTTTTTTAAACCAACCGTAAACAAATATGTATATTGGCCGGAAAGGAAACTTTAATTAGTGTTAATGAAGAAACCAATGCATTTTTTTTAATCGCACTTCAAAACCACAATATTCGATAGTTCAAAAACCAAAAAAAAAAGGAAAACCTCGGTTCGTTGTCGGTAAAAAAGAAGAACGACCCAGGTGTTCGTTAAACATGCCTTCTTAAGGCACTGGTCCCACCGCCGGCTACAGACCATAAGCTATCGGCGATTACTCGCCCAAGAAACGAACAAAAGATAATAGCTCAAGTGTAAATAAATTTATAGTCCATCGCCGGCGGTGCGAACAGCCAGCTATAAACTATATATATATAACTCTCTGGAGAGGGCTATGTTAGGAGTTTCTCTGCGTGATCGCATCAGAAATGAGGCTATCCGCAGCAGAACCAAGGTAATCGATATAGCCCTCCGAATTGCTAAACTTAAGTGGCAGCGGGCGGGGCACATTGCACGTAGAACCGATGGCCGTTGGGGCGGAAAGGTTCTCGAGTGGCGACCACGTACCGGAAGGCGCGGCGTGGGTAGGCCCCCCACAAGGTGGACTGATGACCTGGTAAAGGTCGCGGGAGTCCGCTGGATGCGGGTGGCGCAGGACCGGTCAATTTGGAAGTCTCTGGGGGAGGCCTATGTCCAGCAGTGGACGTCTTTCGGCTGATATGATGATATAACTCTCTCTTTTATTTACACGAAAGCGATTATCTTTTGTTCGTTTCTTGAGCTAGAAAATAGCCGATAGCTCATAGCTTACTCGCTCGCGGTGGGACCAGGGCCTAAAGGTCTTCTTACTGAAGTTGCCAGTAAATGACAATCGTTTCGTATGAAGGCGCGTTTTGCGAAAAGGGGCAGAATATACCCCCTTCTTAAAACTTTGGACACTTATAACTTTGTGATTATTCAATCCCCTGCTTAACTTTATTCTCCATTTTATTTTTAATCCTTTTTCGAGAACATTCATCATCATTCGTTATTTTATTTGGTGTCTGGGTCGTTCTTCTTTTCGACCGACAATAGCCTGTCCCTCGTCTTATTATGGCATCTCATTTGAGTAATGATGTTTACGGTTTTATAATGTTCGAATGAACGTCCATATTATTTTATTAATTAGTGATGTTTAATATTTCACTTTCTCTAACTAGCATTTTTTTTTTATGTTTTTTTTTTCGTAGAATGCCGTGACAGAGTGGTAAACCAAAATGTTGTCCCCACTGAAAGAGTCCACTTTGTCACATGATTTTTTTTAGAAACCAACCGTAAATAAATATTTATATTGGCCAGAAAGGAAACTTTAATTAGTTCTAATGAAGAAACCTATGCATTTTTTTTTTAAATCGCACTTCAAAACCACAATTTTCGATAGTTCAAAAACCAAAAAAACAGAAAAACCTCGGATCATTGTCGGTAAAAAAGAAGAACGACCCGTCTACAGTCTATAGGTACCCCTATAAAACCACATCTCAATACCGGAAACCTAACCCGAATACACCTTAATAGCTCACGTTCTTAGGGTTCCGTACCCAAAGGGTAAAAACGGCACCCTATTACTAAGACTTCGCTATCCGTCCGTCTGTCTGTCCGATGTCTGTCCGACTGTCACCAGGCTGTATCTCATGAACCGTGATAGTAAGACAGTTGAAATTTTCACACATGATGGATTTCTGTTGGCCGCTTCAACAACAAATACTAAACGGAATAAAATGAATATTTAAGAGCCCCCATACAACAAACGTGATTTGTTTGCTTGTTTTTATAGATAATGGTACGGAACTCTTCGTTCACGAGTCCGACACGCACTTGGCCGGTTTTTTGATATTACTTTAGCGAATTCGCCAAATGCATTGAAACACTGAATCAAAGGTAGCATGGAGCCAAGTGCAGCTTTGAAACTTTCAAATATAAGCTGGAAAGCATACAGGAGATGTGGAATTTATGTAGGTACAGTAGAATATTTTGATCTTGTAAAGACCGCTGGATGCGGGTATGGCGCAGGTTCGGTAACTTTGGCACTCTTTGGGGGAGGCCTACGTCCGGCATTGGAAGTCTTTCGGCTGATAGCATTATGATGAATTCGATATCCCTTACTCAAACCAACTAAAATGCCTACTTTGCCATCAGGGGAACTTTGCCCAAAAAGCAAATTTTGAAGAAATCTGATAATGAACGAAAACGGAACGTAATTATTTATGGCAACCTTTCTATTTTCAGTAGAAACTAAATTATATTTATGACATTACTTTGAATCATTCATGTCTTAAACTTCAGCCAGGGGCTTGCAGCTAATTGTGGAATGTGAGGTGTATGGACTTGTATGGCGAAGATTGAAAATATCCAGATAACATTGCCCATATGTATTGTGTAAGACCTTTCGAAATTAGAAGAAAGTTTTTAAATGGAACGCCATGTTCGTCCTAAATTTTGGACCGAGTCCTGCGTCAACACCATAAGAGCTATAAATTGTGTCAATAATTCGACATGGGCAATATTGGCAAAAATCCAGATAACTTCACCCGCGATCAAAATCGATAAAAATTTGGCATATAATAAATGTTGATAAAAAATATTTCTCCTCATGAACACATGCGTATGATTACGAAGGATCCGATAAGCAAAAAAATATATCATCCTACCATATAAAAAATATGAGATACTAGCTTCTGCCCGCGACTTCGTCCGCGTGGAACTCGTTTATATCATTAATCCATATAAACTTTCGCCTCCCACTCCCTTAGGGGATGATTCCGGGATAAAAAGTATTCTGTATGTCAATCCAGGCTATACACTATTATGTATACCAAAATTCATCTTAATCCGTTCAGCCGCTTTTGCGTGATTGAGTAACAAACATCCAAACATCTAAGCATCCAAACTTTCGCATTTATAATATTGGTAGGATTCGTGTTTTTTCCGAAAAAAGCGGGCAAAGTTAGGCATGTTTATTTTTTGTTGTTGTTGTGTTGTGTTGTTGTTTTGTTTGTTGTTGTTGTTGCTGCTTGTTGCAAGTATATGTATAGTTTGCCTGTTGATCGGTCTGTATTCGTAAGTTGGCGCAACCCGCCCTAAGTAATGAACGTTGTATGAACGGCCGCCGCAAGAGATAATTTTTAGTCAAAAAAGCCTTCGAGAATACTAATAGATATATGTAGTATCCTAAACTATTATACATGCAATGTTTGTATTTATATATAGAATATATATTTATAATCACTTCTCAAAAACAGTTCTAACGATTTGCATAGGGATCTCGGAAAATTCGTTTTCTCTGAAAAACAGGACAGACGCCGAGCCAAGCTCGGTCGCTCAGGTACTCATTGTAATCTTCGAGGTTAAAGATTTATTATTATTATTACACCATAGGGTTCAAACCCTCAATTTTATCGGCGAAGAGATTTTCCGGGTCATTTCAACAAACATCCGTGCCACCGCTCTCATTCATAAAACATCGGATAACACTATACACTTAGTACACAGATACGACATTTCGAACGTAACACGCAATTCGCCCACATTCGCCGCTCCTATTACTAAAAGATCGTAAGTCACTATGAAAATGGAACAGATGTACGATGTTTTCGAAGTAACACGGCACCCGTACACCGCAGATTTATGGGTTATCATTCGGTTTGATAAGTTTAACGAGGTATTTCTGGTTTGATCCGATTTAATCCAGTTTAATTGACGATTAGCGGTCAAGCTTGGGCTATTTACGGAATTCGGTTGGAATTTTCACAACTAGTTTGTGGAGTTTTCGCTAATTTGAGATTGGAGTTGTTAAAATCGGACCACTGTTTTTTGAATGAGCTAGGCTAGTACAGTCAGCATCAAAAGTTGCTACGCAAACGAGGACGTAAAAAGTCTTTATTTAAATAAAATAAATAAATAAATAAATATCGTGGGACAATTCACACCAATTGATCTAGTCCCAAACTAGGCAAAGCCTGTACTATGGGTACTAGACAACGGATAAACATACTTATATAGATAAATACATACTTAAATAGATATTAAACATCCAAGACTCGAGAACAAACATTCGTATTCATCATACATATATCTGCCCCGACCGGGAATCGAACCTTGAAGGGAATAAGAGCTTTTGACGTCTTCGATTGCGTAGTTACTTTTGATGGTGACACTGGTAGTTCTGTGAGCTCTAACTCGCGAGCCTGTCTTTTTAGGGTTCCGTAGCCAAAATGGCAAAAACGGAACACTTATAGTTTCGTCATGTCCGTCTGTACGTCTGTCCGTATGTCACAGGCATTTCACTCGAAAACTATGAGGTGTAATTTTGGGGATAGGTTAGCCGCTACATAGTTAGTCGACAAAAAAATCTATATAATTATTGAACCTAAACAAAATCAGTCAACATAAATAAGTGATATCAACGTCTAGGTGTCGCTACACGCCTCCCTAAGACGTTGTAAGATGTAAGATGGAACTGGTGAAAAGATTTGTCGACCAAGCAGATAGTTCCGCTAGCTCAGTTGGCTAGAGCGACGAGCCGCAGGCTGAATGTCGCAGGCTCATTTTTCCATATAAAAATTGATATTTTGATCTACTTGACGCGCGTAGAATGCGTTACGTGATTGACCTACAGGTCACCAGTCCACCTTGTGGGGGGGACCTACCCGCGCCGCGCCTTCCGGTACGTGGTTGCCACTCGAGAACCTTTCCGCCCCAACGGCCATCGGGACACACAGATACACATGTTAAACTACATATTATTTAACACGCTCGTTTGTTTTTATTCCTCAAAAAGGCATTAAAGATAACATCTATTGCTTAGTTTAGGTAATTTAACACCCTGACCAGTACAGAGGCGTCGAACCGATCATTTGTATTAAAATACCCTTAAATAAATTAATATGAAAGGTGTTACATACCTTTAACACCTATTTAGTACACATAATGTATTTACAATATTAAAATGCACTTTAAGATAAATACTCTAAGCACATTTTACTATATATTTGTACTTAAAAATAGGAATAAAAGCCTAAGCGCCTCCATCTAAAACTATTTACTTGTAAACATGTATAGATCTTATCGATCAAAAAACCATGAAAGCAATACTTACATCGATTAATACATCTAAATGAAAAAGGTTATTATGGCCTAGAAATTCCATTAAGTTAAGACCTTTTAAAAATGGTTATATTGAATCAACAAAACAGATCATACATCGAGATAATTTAAATTGATTATCATTGAAACTCGATAGTTCCAAGTGTTAAAAGCCGTTTAATTTTGAACTCAAATTATAAAATGTACCTTATAGTCTTAGACAGAAAGGCTATCTCAAACAATAAGGATACCAATTCGAATATCGAACGCCAAAAGTTTGTTAACCAATTTAGATTTGCCGTTCGATAATTGACTACGTTTAATTTCAACTTTATTGTGATTGAAATAGAGTCTACTGTAATAGACTTCTAATGACGATCGGTTAAATTGAGTGTGATAAAATATCAGGCACAAGTAATGGGGCATTTAATGTTAAAAATTGCTTTTTAAACTGTTCACACTTATAAAAGTTTTTTTGGTGTTCGATTGGTGTAAAGAGATACTTTGAATTATTCTTACGATAAAGTAATTTTAGTGATTTAACGTCACAAGGTCTTATTTTTTTTTACCGATACCTACAAAGAAACTTCATCGCAAGCATCAATTCAGGTGTTTTATAAATATACAGGATGGGTTACCCAAACTGGTTAAAAAAGTTGATGAATGAGAAATTTAGTGAGTTTTTTAACCGCCTAGGTATGAAAGTTTGGGATTAACATGATGATAAGCATTTATTGATTACTTATTAATGGTTGTCTGTAAAGTCGGTTTACATACGATTGTTTTACGTGATACGTCATAAGAAAACATAGATGAAAAATTGCATAACACGTATTTACTCATTTTTAGGGTTCCGTAGCCAAAATGGCAAAAACGGAACCCTTATAGTTTCGTCATGTCCGTCTGTCCGTCTGTCCGTCTGTCCGTCTGTCCGTCTGTCCGTCTGTCCGTATGTCACAGGCATTTTACTCGAAAACTATAAGGTGTATTTGAATAAAATTTTGAGGATAGGTGTATTTTGTTAGCCGCTACAAAGTTTTGTAATAAAATTACTAAAAAAATTTTTTTTAGGGGTGCACTCCATACATAAAACTAAAAGTCAAAATTTTTTTTTTTCATTGTGACCCCCCGTGTGGCACATCAATCGATAGGCCTTTCAAAATAAATATAAGGTTTCTTAACATTTTTTTTGATTAAATGAATAGGGTCGGAGATAATCGCCCCGAAAGTCACTAAAATTCTGTCCCCCCCCTCTAATTTTTGAACGGTGTATTTTAAAAATATGAAAAAATTCATGGACACAGCGCTTATTAAGTTCATTCACCGAAAATTGTTTTGAACAAGATCGGATGAAAGGTTTCCGAGATATTGCTGAAAAACTGCCTTCCTGAAAGAAAAGGACGTAAGTGCCGTAAGATTTCTATGACGATACGACCTTTTTAATAGGCACGGAACCCTTCGTTTTGCGTGGTCCGACACGCACTTGGCCGGTTTTTATCGTTAGGAATATTCCTGTGAAGTTTCAATACAATACAAACTTTGGAGCCCATTTCACCCCATTAGAGTATGAATTTTGAAAAATCATTTCTTAGTGCACCCCTAGACCTTATGAGGAACCTACGTGCCAAATTTGGAATCTCTAGAACCAGCGGTTTGGGCTGTGCGTTGATTTCTCAGTCAACGGAACTGGACAATGCTGGCGTTCATCGATTTATAAGACTTTATCACGTCAAAAAAAATCGTCATCATCTTCAAGCGATTCTTCCTCATCACACTCATTTAGCTCAGATTCCGAATAAATGAAATAGGCGATGACGCGGATGAGGCCTCGGTAAAAAAGAAACGTATCGATGTAGAAGGCACAGAAAACAAATCACCATCAAGTGCGGCTTTTTTTGCAAATATTATAGCCTATGTCACTCCCACGATTAAGAGGAATCCAACGACACCTCATATGTCGAAATCCGTCAAACGGTTTAGGCTGCAGGGCGTGCCAAAGAATACATACACACATACGTACAAAATTACAAATACATACATACATACATAGATACATACGCTTGAAAAACATAACCCTCCTTTCCTTCGGCAGTCGGGTAAAAAATGGAACAAGCATGCATGTGTCATCAAGTAAAATTAATGGAAAAGTGTTATTAACATTTTTATTTAACTCAATTAATAGAGGAACAACTTCAAATAAATACACATCATTATTAAAGGTAGCAAGCTTAGCCAAAAATATAACAAAAACCAGTAAAAAGATGATACCTTCATTACTAAACAGTAGTTTTATACGTTCAAAAAAATTGAAAACTTTAAAGTAAAAAAAAACAAGTTTTTCGCATCATGACACTGTGTTTTTCAAATGTTATAATATGATAATTGAATTAAATAAAATTATATGCACTACAACCCCTCCACGCTAGTAAATACGTCTATTTTCTGGTTTAAAAAAAAGAACCTTTTAACTGTACCTATTTTTACCACGATCTTTTATTTCGAACTGTGCAAGTCGCCGTAAATTTCTTTAATCGGATCATTTTATAATTAAAGTCACAAACAAATTACATAAAATATAAATAATCGACATGCCGCCTACTTGAATTCCGCGACTTATCTGATTTGGTTTAAATATCGAACTAATAAAATAAGTATCTTATTGAACTGGTGATGCGTGGGTGGTACGTGGTTGTTTGAAGAATACATGATTAAAAAAAAACCGGCCAAGTGCGTGTCGGACCACGCAAAACGAAGGGTTCCGTGCCTATTAAAAAGGTCGTATCGTCACAGAAATTTTACGGCACTTACGTCCTTTTCTTTGAGGAAGGCAGTTTTTCAGCAATATCTCGAAAACCTCTGAACCGATCTTGTTCAAAACAATTTTCGGTGAATGAAATTAATAAGCCCTATGTCCATGAATTTTTCCATATTTTTAAAATACACCGTTCAAAAATTAGAGGGGGGGGACAGAATTTTAGTGACTTTCGGGGATATTATCTCCGACCCTATTCACTTAATCAAAATTCATGCTAAGAAACCTTATATTTATTTTGAAAGGCCTATCGATTGATGTGCCACACGGGGGGTCACAATGAAAAAAATTTTTTTGACTTTTAGTTTTATGTATGGAGTGCACCCCTAAAAAAAATTTTTTTTGTCATTTTAATTACAAAACTATGTAGCGGCTAACAAAATACACCTATCCTTAAAATTTTAT
This sequence comes from Epinotia nisella, assembly GCA_932294315.1. Classification (NCBI taxonomy): domain Eukaryota; kingdom Metazoa; phylum Arthropoda; class Insecta; order Lepidoptera; family Tortricidae; genus Epinotia; species Epinotia nisella. Next base: position 9,909,455 of record OW028696.1, on the reverse strand, counting down.
TCAAATACACCTTATAGTTTTCGAGTAAAATGCCTGTGACATACGGACAGACGGACAGACGGACAGACGGACAGACGGACAGACGGACAGACGGACAGACGGACATGACGAAACTATAAGGGTTCCGTTTTTGCCATTTTGGCTACGGAACCCTAAAAACGACGAAGCGCTTCGAGAAATGGTAGATAGTGCCTGCCCTTGCGCATCGCTTGGCGGGAGAACTACCGTGCCCCCAGATTAATAAATCATCAATTATTCATGATGATCAATTATTTATTAACTTAAATTTAAAATTCCAGGTAAGTTAAAATTACATTACGAGTATTCTAGATACAGGTGAATACACAAAACATATGAAATACAATAACATGAAAAATTTAAATAATTCTTTAAAATTTCAAGTAAAAATTAATGCTAACAGGAATACCAAATAACACGAATCAGACTGTTTGGAGTATGATGGATACGTTTTCTAAGGATCTGTTTCTGCTAAATAAATTATTTTGTATTTGTATTTTGTACAATAAATGTTGAACTTAACACACATTTTTCTACAATCCTAAACTTGTGGCTTTTTATAAAAAGGTCGGTAACGCGCTTACGGACGTGTGGAAATCAAGAGGAGAGGCCTTTGCCCAGCAGTGGGACACTCTATAGGCTTGTAAAAAAAAAAAACGCGCTTATGAGTACGATTCCTCTGGACTCGCAAGCGCCTATAAGCTACGTCTGTTTACTATCAGGCAGGCCGCTTGCTGGTTTGTCACAGTAATAGTACAAAAAAAAATGTCTCTAAAAATTTGTACCTTAATGTTTTCCACCCTGTATACTACTTCTTGTGTGCCGTTACTAGAAATTGTCACAGTCTCCAAAAACTTTTCAACTGTACAAATATGGCAACTACAGACTAGACAAATATTTAGCACGCATGCATTGAGCCGATTATACACATCCCCCAACTTTCTATCCCATAGCCCCGTCCTAAACAAACTGGGCAAAATACTCCGCCCTTAACACTGAAACGTCGTAACTACCACCTCCTCTCATAGCCACATACGTCCTTTTGAAATACGCATCCTAATTCGCAATGACAATGCTCGAAAAGACGTATAACTATTGTGGATGTTAGAGAGATGGGATGTGTTTAAAGTAAGTGGGTCGCGACTAAATCCCTTCCCTTTCAAATAAAGTGATCCGGCCAATCAACGGAGTCTATTCAGCGAGTGTCTTTTATTTAAAACAACGCGATTAGGGTTGCGGTACAGTCAGCATCAAAAGTAACTACGCAATCGAAGATGTCAAAAGTTCTTATTCCCTTTTAATAAAGACTTTTGACGTCTTCGTTTGCGTAGCTACTTTTGATGCTGACTGTACATTGGAGACAGCTAAAAGGATTTAGATTAAACTAGAGCTAGTGTAAGTGTTGGTTTGTAATGTATTTTTAATCGTGCACTTTTGGCACAGTCGTCGTGGTCATGTCTCGGTTGACGCTTACGCCGATACGCTTGTGATGCGACGCTATCTTCATACTCAAATAAAAAAAAAAAACAGTAACTGTCCCTGACAATTCAATGGTTTTGACGCTCCTTCGAATAATAACGCAATTAGAATCCTGGTGTGCTGAGGCTAAATTCTTTTTGATAGACTAATAAAACAATAGTTTCGTTTCAGGCTTCAATAAAATCGAAGAACACAGGTACAGTAAGAGAAATGTATTTACGTACCACAGTAGAACCCTATCGCAATAATGTAACATATCACTCGAGTTTGAGTGATGGCGGCCTCTCAATTGCGATAGGGTTCTACGGTGGTACGTGTATACATTTCCCTTACTGCACATAATGTAGGTAGATGGTAGGTAATACAATTACGTCGCTAATGTTATATTATAGTACATTGTGTAACGAGGGGCGTAAGTGGAATATTTGATGACTCGAGTTTGCAATATTCTTACGCCCGTGTTATACACAATGTTTTTCATCACATTTGCGAGGAAATAAATAACAACAAAAGACAGAAAAATGTAAGTTTCATACAGTAGCACCAATCAAAAATTGACAACTTCACTTTCAGATCAGTGCTAGTAGAGCGCGCAGTTCAATATTTCAACCAATCACAGAGCAGTATTCTTGCGGGGCGGGGCGTCGTGACCAACTAGATTTTTTTATTCAACCAATCACACAGCAACCAGATTTGCTTAAGCCAATCAGAGGGTTCTATTATTTTAAAACTAAACTTAACAGCCCGTGGGAGGTAAAACGGCTATAACTGCTCTGCACGCTCGCAAGTAATAACGCCATTGACGAGCAAGTGTGATGAAAATTAAATAACACCACGATTTTGGATTATTTATTTTATTTAATATCAAAAGTACTATTACACAGAGACCCTCACCCTGACTGGCCATAGATAATGAAATTAATGAAAAATATTTATTCCGGAAACATACTAGTCCATATAGCCTCCTAAGACCCTGCGTACAACATTTTGTACAAATTTCAAAATTAACTTTGAACTGTCATAGAATGTCAAAAAGGCCCCAATTCAAAAGCACAAAAGCGTATTCTGGGTCTAAGGAGGATAGAGTAGATACATCATTATTGTTATTAATTAAATTAAAACATAATATAATGCGACACTTAATGACATAATTCTTCATCTCTTGCCAGCGTCAATGTGCCTGCTCTTCTTGAGCCGCCTGGCATTGTCAGAGATGATGGCAGAAGACCTGATGGTGTGTCTCTGATTCCGTGGAGGTTGGGACGGATGCTTGTGTGGGACGCTACATGTGTAGACACACTGGCACCGTCTCACCTCCAACGGACTACTTCTAAAGAGGGTGCAGCGGCGGAAAACGCCGAAATTCTGAAATAATAAAAGCCTCGGCAGAAAGTACGACTTTGTACCCTTTGGCGTCGAGACCCTCGGTCCGTGGGGTCCCAGTGCGCATAAGTTATTTGCAGAAATCGCGAAACGTCTGGTCGATATAACTGGTGACCGAAGAGCTGGCGGCTTTCTCGCGCAACGCATCAGCATTGCAATTCACCGAGGGAATGCCGCCAGCATCCTCGGTACAATGCCTCGAGGGCCTTTTTTAGATTTAACTTAGTTTTAATTTATCTTAGTTAATGTTAATTATAATCTTACACACACACACACACACACACACACACACACACCGCGGCTAGTGCACTTGTATTGTCGCCTCGTATTGTATTGTAGATTTCTGCTTGTAAAATGTTTCTATACTTTCTATGTTCATCTACCAAACCTGTTTCACGTATTTGCACTTCAGGGCCCCAAGATACAGGCTCAGCCTAGTTTGGGGTCCGCCGGATATCTCTGTTTTGTTTATACTTGCGTGTTAAAGCGATTTTTTTTTTTTTGTATTCACTTAAAAAAAAAACATATTATATATGAAATTAAATTTGGTACTACAAGGAAACCATTGGACCATCGCGGGGCACCCCAATCCCGCGATGACCGGCCTATGGTATGTACTCCCTCCAGCGCTCACCAATATCATACTCAACTAGATTACCACAAGGTACACCTTCGCATCCGAGGATATCGTAGGGGAATGCGAGGGTTTTCAAATACGACTAAACGCTTCGATAAAAGCGCCGTTTGGTTTGTCTTCTCCGCGCCGTGCCCCCAGATAATTCCTTCCAAGCAACTGCATTGAAATGTCGATCAGCGCTAGTAATGGTAGTTTGGTAGTACATTGTCATTCACCTTTAGGACACATCATTCGTCTCGTTCTGACAAGTACGTGGGAGCGTGAGTGACATGTGTGAATCCGCAGCGAAATAAGACAAATGCAAACGTATCTGAGCAAAAAAGTTTCTGACCACAACATTCACCCCACCTTTTATACCGCGATCAAGAACATTTGGTTGTTTTCTATGTGTTTGACAACTTATATCCTACTAATGATACTAATGATGCTGATGTTTGTTACTCAATCACGCTTAAACGGCTTTAACCGATTTGGATGGAATTTAGCAAGGAGATAGTTTAAAGCCTGGATTAAAATATAGGATAGTTTTTATCCCGGGTCCACGCCACGCAGACGAAGTCGCGGGCAGCAGCTAGTTAAAAACTACTCATTAAGATTGTCCGCTAATATTATGTTAATTCAGGTTGCCAGCTTTAAAAGGTACATATTTTCCTAGGCATAATTCGCCTTAAGAGCTACGCGTTGTATTCACGCCTTATACAACACAGTTTAAGTTTGCCAAATTTGTAGAATTAAAAAAAAAAAACCGGACAAGTGTGAGTTCAACTCGCGTGGTGAGGGTTCCGTAAAATATTGAGAATTTTCCCGTTACTTTGAATACTCAAACTTCTAATAGGTTTTCCTGTTATCTTTAGACAAGGAACTATTTTCCATATTTTTTTCAGAATTTTAAGCCTAGTAGTTTCGGAGATCAGGGGAGGAATGGTCAAAATTCGTCTTTTTTCCTAAATTACTTCAAATCTGGTTTTGCTAAAATTATAAAAAATATATATCTGAGATGCTTACAACAACCCTTTTCATTTGATATGTCACACAATACAGTTTGCGAAACTTTTTTTTTTAATTTTCGAGTTTACCGTCCAAAAGTGGCCCCCTTGTTCAGAATTTACTAATTTACTTTACGCGTCCCTCTTTGGATCACCAATTTGCATATGTGTACCAAATTTCAACTCAATCGGTCCAGTAGTTTCGGAGCAAATCGGCTGTGACAGACGGACAGGCAGACGCACGAGTGATCCTATAAGTAAAGTAAAAAGTAAAGTAAAGTAAAAAGTTTATTTGACAAGAATCATTACAGAAATGTATCACGACCCTGAGTCCTGCGCTAGGAAACCCTGTGTTACAGGACTCAGTTTCGTTTCAATAATGTTTATACTTAACTAAAGTTTGCAAGTTATACAGAGGAGTTATCTTTTTATATCTAAGTGTTCCGTTTTTTTCCTTTTGAGGTACCTACTGACCCCTATAAAAATTGGCCTGGGCATACATCGCCTTAAAATCCACCCGTTGTAATTCACGCCTAATGAAACATTTCTTAACTCGAAGGAACCGTTTTATTCGCAAGAGGCATTTGTTTTTGTTAATATTAGCCCCTTAACAAAGTTTGGTTGCTCAGAAAAGTTTTCCCGTTTTATCTTTTCAAATGAAAATGTATTTCCTTTTCCCCCTCGTGTATAACGAGCTAGTTAAAGTCCTTTTTTCCGTTTAATGGACCTTTGGTCTTTGTATTGTAGGTTACATACGCCTTGGCCAAAATCTCCTTTGTAACTTATGGATAAAGTATTATTTTTCAGTTTATTTCAGTATGTATTATCTATATAAGTATGTTTATCCGTTGACTAGTACACATAGTACAGGCTTTGTCTAGTTTGGGACTAGATCAATTGGGAGTGGATGAAATTTTTAAAAATGCCTGATTATTTTTTTGGTGATAGGAATAATCTAATTAATTAATGAACTGAAAATGTATGTGATGTTTTTTTTTTGTAATATTTGCACGCCATCATCCGGCAGAATTGTGCTGGACTATAAAAATTCAAATGTAAAAAAAAAAAATAACCTTCCTTAGCACCAGAAAAAAGTTTCAGATTTTTCAGCTGCGTCAAGTATTTTTGACAAATATAAACAGTTTCCTCACTTACGTTTTGGGTCAGTTACGGCACCTTCTCACAAAAAAAATTATATTAAATATGTGTGGTAAACTGACACTGGCAATGATATTGACACTTGCAGCAGCTATATTAGTCATTACCAGTGTCAGTTTACCACAGATATTTAAGATAGTTTTTTGTAATATGAGACAGATCAAGGAAATTGGCTATTTACCTTTTTGACTCAAAACGTAAATGAGGAAAGTGTTTATATTTTTAAAAATAATATTCGCAGCTGAAAAATCTGAAACTTTTTTCTGGTGCTAAGGAATGTTATTCCTATCACCGAAAAATAATCAGGCATTTCAAAAATTTTCATCCATTCCCTATTGGTGTGAATTGTCCCACGATATTTATTTATTTCATAAATACCCGAAGACGTAAAATATAATAAGTGTTTGAACATGTGCAAATCATTCATATATATCATTTTGAAATTGCTATTTGCCTGTGAAAACTTAAGCTAGAAAAGTCGGGTTTACAATAAAGGTTTAATTGTATATTTTTTTCACGGATTTTCCCTTAATAAATATGACGAATTTTTCCGATCGATACACAACTTTCTATTGTAAAATTATAAATGTACCTTATAAAGTTTGACTTTTGTATGAAAAACGCATGGGTGCTCTATACTTTTGACCAAGGCTGTACCAACATTACCTACGTATGAGTCTTGGATGTTTAATATCTATTTAAGTATGTTTATCCGTTGTCTAGTACCCATAGTACAGGCTTTGCCTAGTTTGGGACTAGATCAATTGGTGTGAATTGTCCCACGATATTTATTTATTTATTTATTTGTATTGTTGTTTTGCCAGAAACGTTAAAAAATACACATATGGCTGGTCAGTCGACCATTTTGCCATTTGGCTAAACTCGGCTTACACATACCTCGTCCTCGTAGCCTTTTTAGGGTTCCGTACCTCAAAAGGAAATAAAAACCGGCCAAGTGCGAGTCGGACTCGCGCACGAAGGGTTCCGTACCATTATCTATAAAAACGGCAAAAAAATCATGTCTGTTGTATGGGAGCCCCAGTCCGACTCGCACTTGACCGGTTTTTTAGTATTTGTTGTTATAGCGGCAACAGAAATACATAATCGCTGAAAATTTCAACTCTACCTATCACGGTTCTTGAGATACAGCCTGGTGACAGACAGACGGACGGACGGATGGACGGACGGACGGACGGACAGCGAAGTCTTAGTAATAGAGTCCTGTTTTTACCCGTTGGGTACGGAACCCTTATAGGATCACTCGTGCGTCTGTCTGTCCGTCGATTTGCTCCGAAACGACTGGACTGATTGAGTTGAAATTTGGTACACATATGTAAATTGGTGACCCAAAGATGAACGCGTAAAGTTAATTAATGAATTCTGAACAGGGGGGCCAAACTAGAAAATTAAAAAAAAAAAGTTTCGCAAACTGTATTGTGTGACATATCAAATGAAAAGGGTTGTTGTAAGCATCTCAGATATATTTTTTATAACTTTAGCCAAAATAAATTTGAAGTAATTTAGGAAATAAGGCGAAAATTGACCATTCCGCCCCTTATCTCCGAAACTACTAGGCTTAAAATTCTGAAAAAATATGGAAAATAGTTCCTTGCCTAAAGATTACAGGAAAACCTATAAGAAGTTTGAGTATTCAAAGTAACGGGAAAATTCTCATTATTTTTTGTATACGGAACCCTCACCACGCGAGTTGAACTCGCACTTGTCCGGTTTTTATTTTCCCATTCTGCTTACATCGAGTTTGCGAGAAATAATACGAAAACATAATAAAACTGATTTCCGCCGCATCCCTTCTAGTAATATCCGGCGCTGACGTCATATCCCGCCGGATTTGCAATAGGTAAAACATATATATATATATCTTATACAATCTTTATCAGTGTATGTATATGGTGCCTTGGCTCTGCAACTACTTGGAGCGGCGGTGGTAGCGCCATAAATGGGAGCGAGAGATCAAAACGCTGCCTCTCGCTTCCACAAGTGGTGCAACAGTTGTGACCGAGCGCTAAGGTTGAGCGTCCACCAGTTGTGCGAGGTCGCGAGGCGATGAGCGCGGAAAGAAACCACCATTAGCGTGGCTGGCGACGCTTGCGCATTGCATCCTATTGGTTGATATTTTACTCGCTCACTGCTATTGGTGGAAACCTTTGTTTGATTTGAGCGTGCAGCAGCGCGTTGGCACCATTCATAACTGTGGTTTAAGATAGAGGGTAGCTTTAACACATTCAGTGCCCAGAATCGCTATGCGCTACGCTCGTAGCCGATCCCGTGGTTTTCCTCGTATGTAGCGGAAAGAGACTACGGCATAGGGACGCATACGTGTCGTCACGGGCCGGGAATCGAACGCCACACCATCCGGTTGCGCCTGCACTGGGTAGTTGGAATATAGCACCTCGATGTATACTCTACCAGAAATTGTAAGAGTAAATTCTGTCAAACGAACGCAAACGAAAAACGACTTTGTGGTCTGATTATGAGGTAGCTTTTTGTTTGCGTTTTAGGGTTCCGTAACTCAAAAGGAAAAATTAAATGTAGTAATGGCCTTTTTGCTGAAGAAGTGTTTTTATTCTGTACATGTGTTTTGTCAGCATAATACTGTAGACTCAATGTTTTAACTTTAAGGATAAATTATTGAGTTGTAATTTTTTATATTAAATTATGTCTTTAAATTGCATCATGTTTCGCACATATTTTACAAGAGTTTACAATTGTTATGTAAATTAGCATACATGAACATTTTGGTAATAAATTAAAATAGTTTAGTATATCTTAAGTTATATTTGTACCTACCTTAATCTCTAAACCAAATGTTTTATATTAAGTCGTTTATTATGGGTTAAACTTACCACTTCTTGTTTTTGGAAGAGCGGTGTCTCCTGACACAAGCAAAATTAATTGCTTAATAGGAGGCTCCAACCTTGGCTATTGTAAAAATCTTTTTATAACCGAATAAACTTTTTTCATTTTCATTTTCGTAACAAAGTTGACATTTTTATATATTTTATAAATATTAGATTATTAAATGTACTTATCTTTAAAAAATCAAACACAATCTATATTGTTAGGTAATTAATAAATGACTTATGACATATCACTTTGTTTATTAACCTTCAAAATAAAATAAATGTATTTCAACCGTCCAGTAAACACGACCAATCCATGGTCATCGATCTATCGATGACCATGGATTTGTGTCCCGTCTAAAATCCCGTATCAGGGCGGTCTGGCGTTCCCTTAAAATGTCCTCCGATTTAAAACGTCTAATGGAATCCATTTTACATGGCGCCGGAATATTCTTCGAACACTCGACTCAGACTCGTATCTAAATCTACGCTGAAACCTTTTCAGCCGACTTGACCCAGTTTTTAGGGTTTGCCTTAAGTCGTGAGCTGTTACTTTGAAAATAAGTTAAAATAAGTTTAGAGCTTACTTTATACTGGACACTTGATAGCTTCATTGAAAACCAACATTAGTTGACACCTAAATGGCTCAACAACAACAACAAGTCCTTGATCGTACCTAATGTATGTAATTTGAAGTTTCGCAGGCCTCTATAACCGAGTTGCGCAAAGAAATCATCAGTTTGCGTAGTAACGCTCCGGTAACACCGTCGCCGGCATCGTCATTTGTCAAGAGGAATGACCCCAATGATAGCGTCAGCGTGTCGGCGTCAAGTATCAATCAACTCGATCAGTTTTCGTGTTGCTGACACTGCGCAAAGTGCTGTATGCCGTTTCGCTGCGCGCCTCCTCGAAGTCACGACGTCATCGCTATGCTGACGTCGTTGCCGGTCAACCTGTCGCAGCCAAGCGGAGAGACGCACCTTCAAGAGTGCGTGAAGATCGGGTTCCTCCAAAAGAGAAGGCCCCTTGCACCGATGTGGATAAAGAGGGTTTCACGTCGGTGCCAAGAAAATGCAAGCCGTGAAAAGTACAGCCGGTTGGTTCTGGTCTGCGGGTTGCTAGTAAGGCGCTGTACGTCACCTGTATGACTCGGCCACGGCTGATGACATGGCGGTGTACATTCACCAGAAGACTGGCTATTCGCTGAGAGTCTTGCAGCAGCTGCGTTCGCGCTACTACCAAATTCTACACAGGAGCCGTAGCATGGTTGGCCTTATCACGTGACAAGTGACAAGATAGGGGCGTCGTCTCGTTCTATCGAACGGTGTCAGCCAGTGACGCACGCTCTATCCTATCGTGTGACAAGGCCAACCATGCTACGGGGCCAGGACTTGACGATGCAACGGAGTCACGATGTTCCGTCGCCTAAATAATTAGTTTATTTATTTTATTATTCTATGTATGTGTGGTAGTCTTTAAGGTATTTGATACCATGGGCCTTTAGATGCCTGGAGCCGTAGCATGGTTGGCCTTATCACGCGACAAGTGACAATATAACAGCGTCGTCTCGTTCTATCGAACGGTGTCAGCCAGTGACGCACGCTCTATCCTATCACCTATCGCGTGACAAGGCCAACCATGCTATGGCTCCTGATATAAATGGTATGTTATAATTATATATTTTTCGCCTCACAAATAAATAAGGTGCAAAACTGGAAAGAGGATACATAACATAACTGTGACGCCGACCGCACAAGTGTTTTTTGCTGACTGTTCTTTTTTGCAGTCATTACCAAAATTTTTTTTGAAACATGTTAAGGTCATGCCTTGGGTTTAAATACATTTTTTTATGGTATCAAGAGTAGTCGTAAATATCCGATTTATGTGTACTTAGTATGATTTTAAGATTCTGTGCCCCTTTTTATTATATATTCTCTCAGAATCATCTGAGTATCATCCGATTCCCAAATCATTTAAGTTTCTCTAAAAATTAGCAAAGCGTATCCTCTGCCTCGGTTTATAACAGCACGCTGAGGCAGAAGCCTAAGCATAATATAAAGTTCTACTATTGAGCCCGTTTTTAGGGTTCCGTACCCAACGGGTAAAAACGGGACCCTATTACTAAGACTTCGCTGTCCGTCCGTCTGTCTGTCACCAGGCTATATCTCAAGAACCGTGATAGCTAGAGAAATGAAATTTTCACAGATTATGTATTTCTGTTGCCGCTATAACAACAAATACTAAAAAACTGGCCAAATGCGAGTCGGTTTGGGGCTCCCATACAACAGACATGATTTTTTTGCCGTTTTTATTGATAATGGTACGGAACCCTTCGTGCGTGAGTCCACGCACTTGGCCGCTTTTTTGTTATATTTTTGGTTAATCTTGTTTTACCTGATTAGGTTTTTTGGCGTCATTCAGTATCTTCTTAATATTATAAGTAGGAATCATCATCATCGTCATCAGCCTATATACGTCCCACTGTTGGGCACAGGTCTCCTGAGGGGGAACGGGCAGTAGTCCCCACGCTGGCCCACTGCGGATTGGGGACTTCACATAACTCTTTGAATTTCTTCTCAGATGTATGCAGGTTTGCAAATGATATTTCGTATATAAGTTCCGAAAAACTCATTTGTACGAGCCGGGATTTGAACCCACGATTGCCGTTTGTATAAGCAGGGATGGATTGTATTTAAAAGTAGTCCGCTTTCCGCTCTTAACATGAACCATTAAAAGCGAGCACTTTCAAAGTTTCTAACATTGACTCAGCTTTCAGTACTTTGCTTTTAGTATCGAGTTATTGTGTACTTATTTATTTCCGGTTGTCATTGATTGAGAATCAAATTAAAGCCGAGGAATTCACTTTGTTTGGACAGGTCCTTAAATTTCCAAGCATACTTATATCGCCTAGTGCCTGCTATATGGTCACATCTCAAAAGTAAAATACAATTGAGATGTGTCTCTATTGCACACTGCAATACGGTCACATCTCAAAAGTAAAATAAATTTGAGATGTGGCCGAAGCATCTTAATAGGATATTGAAACTCAATTATATATTAAAAGCTTGAAGTGGTTGAACGTTTATAATATCAAGTGTTTACTGCAAGATGCGGGCATTTTTATGATCAGTGTTCGCTTGCGAGGCGATTTTGTGATCGATCGTGAAATTGTCTTTGTATGATTTTTTGCACATTGTGCAAGGTTTTTTAAAGAGGGGTAAGTTACTGAAAGGCTACTCCAGTTATGTATGCTCTAAGGCAAATGGACACATACTAAACGTTTGAAAATCCAACGGGATGGTGTTCGCAACCGGAAACATTGCACACATCGCACTGGTACCAGGGTTCGATACCCCGCTGTGATTCTTGCACGTTCCTCGAATTTACTATTGATGCCAGACTAGAGTGGAAGGAACACGTTTATGATTTATTATTTTTATTTAAAACGCGCATAAAATAATTAAATAAATAAATAAATATAGTGGGACAATTCACACCAATTGATCTAGTCCCAAACTAGGCAAAGCCTGTACTATGGGTACTAGACAACGGATAAACATACTTATATAGATAAATACATACTTAAATAGATATTAAACATCCAAGACTCGAAAACAAACATTCGTAGTCATCATACAAATATCTGCCCCGACCACAGATCGAACCCGGGACCTCAAGCTTCATAGTCAGGTTCTCTAACCACTAGGCTATTCGGTGGACAAAATCTTCAGACAATTTAGGAAACTTGATTAAAAATATAGGTAGTGTGTTATTTGTGTTATCATTTATGTATTTGTGACTGTGTCTGGAAAAAGGGGCCACTTCGCGTTATGGCGTTAGTAATATTTCATAAAACTAGGTAAAATTAGCTATTCTTTGAAAAAAAAACTCCTAGGTGCAATCATTATTTTTTTATAAATTTTTAAACATGCAGTAAGCAAAATGTACGAAAAGAAAAAAAAATTAAAGGTTATGCTCGTGAAGTCACTTCTACTAGGAAGTTATGGATTAATTGGTACCAAGTTAATCTATTAATTAGATTAGTATTAAAAACCCATTCTACGTAATTGGGAATGGATGAAAATTTTAGAAATGCCTGATTATTTTTTTGGTGATAGGAATAACCTTCTTTAGCACCAGAAAAAAGTTTCAGATTTTTCAGCTGCGTCAATTTTTTTTGAAAAATATATACAGTTTCCTCACTTACGTTTTGGGTCAGTTACGGCACCTTCTTCGATCGGACTCATATTACAAAAAAATATATTAAATATGTGTGGTAAACTGACACTGGCAATGATATTGACACTTGCAGCAGCTATATTGGTCATTACCAGTGTCAGTTTACCACAGATATTTAAGATAGTTTTTTGTAATATGAGACAGATCAAGGAAAGTGTCTATTTACCGTTCTTGACCCAAAACGTAAATGAGGAATTTTTTTATATTTTTCAAAAACAATTGTCGCAGCTGAAAAATCTGAAACTTTTTTCTGGTGCTAAGGAAGGTTATTACTATCACCAAAAAAATAATCAGGCATTTCTAAAATTTTCATCCATTCCCCATTGTCGACTAATTTTTAAAAATGCATATAACTCGGAAACTAAAATCCTCAAAGTGGTCCCTTTTACTAGACACTGAAACATTTTAACACTTTCAGTTCAGAAATCCGCTAGGTCTCTCTGCCACTTTGCTCATAAGCGCTTTCCTCTACAACCGTAGCCCCCCAATCTACCCATGCTACGAGCTACGAGCCTACGAGCGCACTGCTACGAAATATTTGGCACTGAATGCTTGTGTTAGTCTGTAAAGTGACCGAATATAGCATAAAACTGAAAACCGGCAGAATCACCTCCCATATAAATCTTCACTGCCATAGAAATAACCCAAACAAACCAATAAATATAAAAACAAATCATTTGCGTCCACCACCGATTAAAAACACCCTTATACCCTACGCAACAAAGCTCAATTTAAATTTTCACTACGGTAAAAAATCGTTTTCAATTCCTGTTGTAAATATGATGGGGCAAACTTTTGTGTGCTGTTCAAATAGCAGTTATTATGTAAGTTATAGAGACGATTTTTGATTGATTTTATTGTGTTTGTGAGTTATGGTAAAATAAAGGCTATACCTACAGGCTTTTGTTGGACCGAGAGTCTCTATTCTCGCACTGTTTGAATCGAGTTTAAATTGGTCATCCTTTCATAGGCAACTGTGCTCTAGGCCCTCACCAAAGAGTAGAAAAGCGCGACGCACTTAGAAATGGATTGAATCTGAATTTAATTGTTTGCCTCAAAATGGAGGTCTAGTTTTGTTTGCGTTACGTTTTTCGAAGGGTAAATCTATGCGTCTGGGGGGTTGTTTAGCACTTAACTGTTTTTGCAAATGGATATAAAGAATATGAAAAGAAAATGTTATTGAACATCGAGAGCTTTATACACTCAGGAGCAAAATAACGGGTACACTCTGTTTGCAAGTTCCGTTTTTTTTGCTCCTGACTGTACCACTACAAGCATGCTGGTCGATCACGTAACGCATTGTACGCGCGTTAGGTACATCTAAATGTCAATTTTTAGGGTTCCATACCTCAAAAGGAATAAAACGGAACCCTTATAGGATCACTCGTGCGTCTGTCTGACGGTCTGTCACAGCCGATTTGCTCCGAAACTACTAGACCGATTGAGTTGAAATTTGGTAAACATATGTAAAATGGTGACTCAAAGATGGACGCGTAAAGTAAATTAATGAATTCTGAACAAGAGGGCCACTTTTGAGGGTTAAACTGGAAATGTAATAAAAAAGTTCCGCAATCCGTATTGTGTGACATATCAAATGAAATGGGGTTGTTGTAAGCACCTCAGATTTATTTTTTGTATAATTTTAGCAAAAACAGACTACTAGGCTTAAAATTCTGAAAAAAAATATGGAAAATAGTTCCTTGCCTAAAGATTACAGGAAAACCTATAAGACGTTTGAGTATTCAAAGTATCGGGAAAATTCTCAATATTTTTGTCACGCGAGTTGAACTCGCACTTAACCGGTTTTTTTATCTAGAAAAATGACACTTGAATTTACCTAACGCGTGTTCGGAACGTTACGTGATTACCCCCTTGGTGGTGAGTAAAGTCGCTAAAGTTATCATCATCATATCAGCCAAAAGATGTCCAGTGCTTGACATAGGCCTCCCCCAGAGAGTGCCACAATGACCGGTCCTGCGCCACCCGCATCCAGCGGACTCCCGCGACCTTTACCAGGTCATCACTCCACCTGGTGAGGGACCTACCCGCACTGCGCATTCTGGGATGCGGTCACCACGAGAGAACCTTCCTCTCCCAACGGCCAATGGTTCAGTTCTGCTGCAGATAGTCTCATTTCTGATGCAATCACGCAAAGAAACTACCAGCAAAGCGGCAAACATGAGGCCCATTCTTCACCAGGTCATCAGTCCACCGTGTGGGGGTTTGTAGTAAAAAAAACCGGACAAGTGCGAGTCGGACTCGCCCACCGAGGGTTCCGTACAAAATGACAAATGTATAGTTTTCAGATTTTTCCCTACACTGTACTTGTAGTATACGACGATATTACTTGCCAAATTTCATAGATATAGGTCAACGGGAAGTATCCTATACATTTTGATTCCCTTGAGAGTGTCAAAATATACGTTTTTTGCGGCATTTTCTTTTTACGTCAACTTACATATTTGATTTTTTCACATCTTCAAGGGACTGTAGACTTCATCATATCATCCAAAAGACGTCCACTGCTGGACATAGGCCTCCCCTAGAGAGTGCCAAATTGACCGATCCTGCGCCACCCGCATCCAGCGGACTCCCGCGACCTTTACCAGGTCATCAGTCTACCTTGTGGGGGGCCTACCCACGCCGCGCCTTCCGGTACGTGGTCGCTACTCGAGAACCTTTCCGCCCCAACGGCCATCGGTTCTACGTGCAATATGTCCCGCCCACTGCCACTTAAGTTTAGCAATTCGGAGGGCTATATCGGTTACCTGTAGACTTATGGTTTTAATTTTAGCTCCATACCCTTCACGCGTTCCCGAGATAAAGGGACTTGAAGTGATCATAGGGGTTCCATTTTTTCTGTTTCAGCCCTAAAATAGAATAGAAGAGATGTAACCACGTGACCCAGTAAGGAAATAAGGTGTGTGTGTGTGAAATAGAGCAAGAGTGCCGATACGATTGTCGGGCGACGGCGATAACTTACCCACTTTCTGGGGTATTCTCGGTGCAGTATTTGCAATGGGTACTATATAGACCTGCGGCTGAACAAAACTGGGTTTCGATAGCATTAAAGTTTTTTCTTTTTTGATATGTCGTTGGAGGCATGTTAAATAATACTTATGTAAAAATGTAGAAATTTTTAGGTTTAGATTTCGGCTATATTGAAATATTTAAGTTTTTTGCCAAGAACTATGCAAATATAGAATTAGAGTCACAAAAAACTGTAACCTATCCAATAACATTTTAATTTCTTTACTATATTCTGTTTTTAGAAGTCTGGAACATCTGCGTTCTGGTGAACGAAAAAATGCTTATAATTCCGAAAATAAAGAATTAGAGTCGCTGATATTGCAAAATTATGATATTATCGATCCACTTCATATACTTGAAAAAAGTTGGAGGTGTAGACAATCGGCTTGTCTAGATATTGATATCTAGCTAAGCAGTATAACCAATATTGAATTAGAGTTTGTAGAGTTAATAATAAGCAGGTCATGATAATGATCTCTGTTACCAAACAAAAGTTTATAAATATAAAATCACGGCGACACTAAATACTGATACGTAAGCATTCCGGGCCTATATTAATACATTTCAAACTCGCTGTATGCGCGCGCCGCGCTGCGCACTGTGCCACCAGACCCCTATTCCGTAACTGGTTTTAAGTTCACCTCAACGCTCACCAACAAATATATGTTGATACTGCGGTGCGTAGTAGCTAAGCGTAGGTAGAGGTCTAGTTTCGTTAGGTGACGCTGTTTTAAGTTCACCTCAACGCTAACCCACAAATATATCTTGACACTGCGGTGCGTAGTAACTAAGCGTAGGTAGAGGTCTAGTTTCGTTAGGTGACGCATGGGGTGAGGCGCATGAGCGCGTAGCGAATAACGGCAGCGATCAGTGGGGGCGGGGTAGTGGCGTGCCCTTGACTCCACGTCAACCTGCGTCCAGATTCCATAAAAAAATCCGCAAAGCGTGTTTTAAACTAATATCAACCGAAAATAGTTAAACTTACCCTAATTTATTAGTATAGGGATTGCCCACGGTTTTGTTCGCGTAGAACTCGTTATCGTGTTATAGAAATAATTGATATGAAAATTATCATACAAATGACCATTCTCTGCAGAAATACCTACTAACAAATGACATACAATGTATTTTTTTTGCGAAGTGGCCAGTAACAGTAAGCTATGGAATAGATGGGTAGTAAACCGCAATTTACCACATGCACATGAAATTGTTTTTGTATATTCAGGATGTAGGGTCGGTTCGCCGGTTATCGACCACCTAATTTAGTGTGCCAGTTTGCGACCACTCAGGTAAATTGGTGAACCGAGAGGATATTTTCTAGTTTTTTCAGTAGATTCCTGCCTAATAACTACATTAACTAGGTACTTAGAGCCTGTTCAAATCTATATATATAAAAGAAGATTCTGACTAATTCATACACGCACAGCCGAAACTACTCGGACTAGAAACATGAAATTTACACCCAAACTACCTTTTATAAAGTTTTTTTGGAACAACGGATAAGAAGGGATTTTAAGAAATTCCACCCCTAAAGGGGGTTAAAAAGGGGTGCAACGTTTGTATGAGGGACACATTTTTTTGAGCTAGAGACTTAAAGTTTTGTAGAAAGATAACTTATTAAAATACAAAAAAGTACTTTCAGCGTTTTGGAAAATTCTATCCCTAAAGGGGTCATAAAGGGGTGCAAGATTTGTATAGGAGAAACATTTTTTTAAGCTATAGACTTAAAACTTTGTAGAAAGATTACTTATTAGAATACTAATAGTGTTTTCAGCGTTTAGGAAAATTCTACCCCTAAGGGGGTTAAAAAGGGGCGCAACGTTTGTATGGGGGAAATTTTCTTTTTTGAGCTATATACTTAAAATGTTGTAGAAAGATTACTTATTAAAATACAAATAAAGCACTTTCAGCATTTTGGAAAATTCTGCCCCTAAGGGGTTAAAAAGGGGTGCAAAGTTTGTATGGAGGAAACTTTTTGTTTTGAGCCAGACTTAAAACTTTGTAAAAAGATTACTTATTAGAATACAAATAAAGTCCTTTCAGTGTTTTGGAAAATTCCGCCCTTAAGGGGTTCAAAAAGGGGTGCAAAATTTGTATGGAGGAAACTTTGTTTTGAGCCAGACTTGAAACTTTGTAGAAAAATTACTAATTAGAATGCAAATAGTCCTTTCAGCGTTTTGGAAAATTCCGCCCCTAAGGGGTTAAAAAGGGGTGCAAAGTTTGTATGGAGGAAACTTTGTGTTTAGAGCCAGGGACTTAAAACGTTGTAAAAAGATTACTTATTAGAATACAAATAAAGTCCTTTCAGTGTTTTGGAAAATTCTGCCCCTAAGGGGTTAAAAAGGGGTGCAAAGTTTGTATGGAGGAAACTTTGTTTAGAACCAGAGACTTAAAACTTTGTAAAAAGATTACTTATTAGAATACAAATAGTCCTTTCAGTGTTTTGGAAAATTCTTCCCCTAAGGGATTAAAAAGGGGTGCAAAGTTTGTATGGAGGAAACTTTTTATTTTGAGCCAGAGACTTAAAACTTTGTAAAAAGATTACTTATTAGAATATAAATAAAGTCCTTTCAGTGTTTTGGAAAATTCCGCCCCTAAGAGGTTAAACAGGGGTGCAAAGTTTGTATGGAGGAAACTTTTTGTTTTGAGCCAGAGACTTTAAGCTTTGTAGAAACATTACTTATTAGAATACAAATAAAGTCCTATTAGCGTTTTAGAAAATTCCACTCCTAAGGGGGTTAAATAGGGGGGTAAGCTTTGTATGGGCAACGATTTGTTTGAGCTACAGACTTAAAAGTTAGTAGAATGATTACTTATTAAAATAAAAAAAGTGGATTCAGCGTTTAGAAAAATTCAACCCCTAAGGGGTTAAAAAGGGGTGCAAAGTTTGTATGGAGTAAACTTTTTGTTAAAACTTTGTAGAAAGATTACTTATTATAATACAAATAAAGTCCTATTAGCGTTTAAAAAAATTACACTCCTATGGAGGTTAAAAAAGGGAGTAAGCTTTGTATGGGCAACACTTTGTTTGAGCTAGAGACTTAAAAGTTAGTAGAATGATTACTTATTAAAATAAAAAAGTACTTTCAGCGTTTAGAAAAATTCAACCCCTCTAAGGGGGTTAAAAGAAGGTTCAAAGTTTATATGGGGAGCAAGAAATTTTTAAAGTAAAATTTCGGTCTTATCATGTAGTTATGTTAAGACTTCAAAATTAATTTCAGAGTTTTTTTTCAAATTCGTCCCTAAGTGTTAAAAGGGGTTTAAAGTTTGTGTAGAGAGCAACACATTTATAAAGTATGAGATTTGTAACTTTGGTTTTAGACTGTTTGCTTAAAAACTAGAAAAGGAATTTCATTGTTTTTTATATTGATGCAGGCCTGAAATGGAAAGAGGAGCTGGATGCCGTTGAGCATTCCATTTCTTCAGCCTGTTATGCTCTGAGAAGCCTGAGGGAGGAACTCACTAGACAACAACTTAAAGTCATATACTATGCGTTAGTAGAATCTAAGCTTAGGTACAATATCAGGCTCTGGGGAAATAGCTTTAAGTATAACCTTAACAAAGCTTTGGTTGTTCAAAAAAGAGCCATCCGCACTATTGTACGCATTCCTCAATGGATATCTTGTAGAGAACACTTCCTGGAATTGGGCATTCTAACAGTTCCTTGCTTGTATATACTCGTGCGGCTTACTATTTTGTCAAAAATATCTTAAAATATGAATCTATCGAAGAACAAGATTTGCGCCTACAAACACGAACAAAAAACATTACACAAAGTTTTTTCCCGAAGCTCAAAGTGGCGCAGCACAGCACAAAACATCAGGCTGTAATTTTTTTTAACAAACTGCCCCCTGACTTAAAAAATATCACAATTTATAAGGTATTTCATAGACAATTAAAAGCATTTTTATTGAGAGGGTGCTTCTACAGTATTGACGAGATTTTTGTGCGTGATATCTAGTTATAAGAATTAAAGACATGACATGTATTAAGTTAAATAAAATGTACAAATTATAATTAGTTAAGCAATCTTTTTATGTATAATATTTAAGTAATTTTAATTTTAATGTAGATATTTCAAACACAATATTTGTATTGTTACTGAATAACTAATAAAAAAAATATATATAATATGGGGTTAAAAGAGGGTTCAAAGTTTGAATAGGGAGCAATCATTTTTCTAAGACGATAAAAACTTCTACGCGGACGAAGTCGCGGGCAACAGCTAGTGTTTACCATATCTTTAACTAGCTTTTGCCCGCGGCTTCGCCCGCGTACTAAGCGAAATTTTTAACCGTCTACAAAAAAGGAGGTTCTCATGTTGACCCGTATGTTCCGATTGAATTGCAATGTAGCACAAATATTTTCAATAATTTTCATGTCTACAATATTAAATTTCAAAATCGATGCCATTTTCGTAATGAACGTTCAAAAAAGCAATAAAAACGACACCCATATTGATATTTAGATATTTCAACCCCATCGCACCCCAACAGGGGAGATGGATGGTATTTCACGTCCGCCATGTTGGATTTTAAAATCGTTGTTATTTTCGCAATCAGTGACCCGATAAACCATAGAAACGATACCCATATTGATTTTCAGACTGTCACCAAATGTTCCCCTTTTAGGGGTTGAATTTTTTCATCGTAAGCCCACGTGTGGCAATTTAATCGATAGGTCTTTTCAAAATAAATATAAGGTTTCTCAATGTTTTTGATTAAATGAATAGAGGCGGAGCTAAATCGCCCCAAAAGTCACTAAAATTGTGGCCCCCCAGGGATCGGAACCGGTTTTTTCAAAAGTCCCCGAAGTAGTCTAATATTTTGAATTATTTTAGGCTCTTAATGTAGGACTCTTTAGGTAACATTTTCGTATTTTTAGACAGCCTGATCAAAAATGATATTATAAACCAAAGAACGAAATTGAACGAAATAAAACCGGTATTTTGGTATGGTGAAAATACCAGTATCCGATCCCTGTGCCCCCTCCTCTAATTTTTGAACGGTGTTTTTAAAAAATATAAAAATAATCATAAACCTATAGGGCTATTAGGGCTTATTAAATTTTTTCACTATAAATTATTTTGATCAAGATCGATTCATAGGTTTTCGAGATATTGCTGAAAAACTGCCTTCTCTATAGAAAAGCACGTAAGTGCCGTAAGATTTCTGTGACGATACGACCTTTTTAATAGGCAAGGATCCCTTCGTTTTGCGTAATCCGACACGCACTTGGCCGGTTTCTATAGATAACTAGCTTCTGCCTGCGACTTCGTACGCGTTTAAATTATGGATTTCATGATTATGATTCGTCCTAAAAGGGACGACATAAATTATACCCTATTAAATAATATCAATTAGAATTTTGGTCAAGTGCGAGTCGGATTTTAGTTTTCCCATACATTTTGTGACCCAACTCCTGATGAAGGCAACGAGCAAAAATATTTCGTCTCCATACAAAGTTTCATCCCCTTTTTCGTCCCTAAAAGGGATAAAATTTGACAATTATTATAGCCCTTGTCCTATTCTAATATATAAGGAACATATCTGGAAAGTTTCATGTACACTCATCGGTATATTTTGAAATTACGTGGAACGTACATCCATTCATACATCCAAATTTTTACGTTTATAATATTAGTAGGATGGTACGGAGTCCGACTCGCACTTGGCCGGTTTTTTACTGTTACTAAGTTACTACAAATAGTCAGTCCATATATCAAATTTTTTTTACTCATTTTGAAGTCAATAACTTATTAAATTCACATAATAATAACCGCATGTAATTTACCGTGCACGTAAACAAACAATTGATATGATTTGAAATACAAACGCAGCGCTTGCGCGGCGGAGCGGGGGGCGGGACGAGGTATCATTCTAGGGGCTCGCTCTAGGTTCCCGCGCGCCGGTACGTGGTACCGCGGCGTGGTTATTTATTTCGCGCCTATTTTAATAGATTATACTATTACAAGGCAATCTATACACAGAAATTTCTTACTTTCCATTATATGGCTGCATATATTATTTTATAGTATTAGACTAATCTTTACAGACTCTAATTCAATATTAGACCTTACAGGACAAAAGGCGCTTATAAAAATTCTTATTAATGAAATCTTATCTCTAATTCCTCCAAATTTTTGGCTTTGTCTATTAACTTAAGGATTTAAAGATATTGTTGTGAATTTTTGAAACTTTAATTCAATATCGACAAAATAATAACCGAATTCTGGTTTGACCCAGTCGCTCGTTATTTTTTTTTCTACAAACTTAACAGCATAAAGCATCATACATATTATAAACGATGAAGCTTAAACTTTGCACTCTAATTCAATATTCACAAATCACCAATAAAAAAACATAAATACCTAATTTATACCTAACTCTCGTTCTAACTTTTCGTCATATTTTACAAATATGCTTAAAAATATGTCCCATACCATATAAGCATAACTTTTCCTACTTTAGAATTATCGAAACTTGTAGGGCAAAATTCCGGTCCGGCTACAGGGCTAATAGTGACGACTGAATAGCCTAGTGATTAGAGAACCTGACTATGAAGCGTGAGGTCCCGGGTTCGATCCCCGGTTGGGGCAGATATTTGTATGATGAATGCGAATATTTGTTCTGATTCTTGGATGTTTAATATCTATTTAAGTATGTATTTATCTATATAAGTATGTTTATCCGTTGTCTAGTACCCATAGTGCAGGCTTTGCCTAGTTTGGGACTAGATCAATTGGTGTGAATTGTCCCACTATATTTATTTATTTTATTTTATATTTATAGTGATCACAGTAGAATTATTGGCTTGTTTCCCATTTATTATGATGCCTTTTCGAATTCGCCTTTAGAGAAGATCAAAGGTATTTATTGAACCATATCCAATTACTGGCTACTATAAATAATGAATCGCACTATAAAAAAAAATGAATCGACAAAAAAAAAACTATATAATTAACTGCTCACAAAATTTCACGGGAATCGGTTGAAGAATGCGATCTGTAGAGAACAGCTGGACAGCGGGGCTCCGGATATACGAACGATTTTCGGCCTCAGCCGAAGCATAGAATTTCATACGCTTCGCTCGCTCGTTCAATTTGAGCATAACAAAAGTCAAAGAACATCACATCACAACATTTTATCACTTCCTTGTATTTATATCTTCTATGCATCTTTGTTTGTATATAAACATAGCCATTCCAGAATGTTAAAAAATATATCGTAATCCCATACGCTCACAATACCGCAATATGCTATATGTTCCAGCAACAAAACTTTCATTAGTTGCAAATAACGCATATTTAATGTTTATAAAAATTTATAATAAAGTTCCAGATTTAATAAAAGACCTGCCTTTTATACAATTTAAGAAGGCTTTAAAAAAATGGCTGATATATAAATGTTTCTACAGTATTCAAGAATTCCTAGAATATAAGTAGGTAGATAGGTATAAGATGATGTAATAATTTGCATGCCTTTTAAGGTAGATTTTAGTGAAACCTCTATTGTACCTGTTTGTGATCTGTCTCCACCTAAAATCGTGGAAATAAAGATTTACTTACTTACTTACTTAAAGAGTCGAAATCAGACATCGCCAGCGACCGAAAAAACGGCTCACTCTAATGAGGGCACGTCGGGGCTTCAAAATGTCAAATGCCATAGTTTGTGAGTGGATGTGGATTTTTTTCATAATTCCTAAAAATATTGTGAATATTTTGCATAGCTGAAATTAATTATGGCAAATATGTGTTACGGGTCAAGGAATCTCAGTGCTTTAAAAGCGAAGCTGGGCCGTTCTTCTTTTAGCCTGTCCTTCGTTTTACTACGGCATCTCATTTGAGTAATGATTTTACGGTTTTATAATGTTCGAAAATGAACGTCCATATTATTTTATTAATTAGTATTATTTAATATTTTAGTTTCTCTAACTACCATTTTTTTAAACGTATTTTTATTGTAGAAGTCCATGACAGAGTGGTAAACCAAAATGTAGTCCCCACTGAAAGAGTCCATTTTGTCACTTTTTTTTTTTTAATCAACCGTAAACAAATAATATATGTATATTGGCCGGAAAGGAAACTTTAATTAGTGTTAACGAAGAAACCAATGCATTTTTTTTAATCGCACTTCAAAATCACAATTTTCGATAGTTCACAAACCAAAAAAAAAAGGAAAACCTCGATTCATTGTCGGTAAAAAAGAAGAACGACCCAGCTAAGAAAAACTTTTGCAAAAATGTATCGGAGATAATAATATTTAAGTATTAATTTTTAAATTATCGATTTACTCTTTTAAGCACAAGCTATACCGACACGCCAGTGACGCCAAATGGTGAGCGAAAAAACGGTAGCCCTCATTGACACGCCATTATGGCGTCTTTGTAGTTCGTAGGTTTATGAAAAAATACACGTTCGGTTACGTAGTTTTCACAACTTCTTTTTCAATGAATTTAATGATTAGTAGCTTTTAATTACTTTTGATCGATAGAAAAAGATACATATTATTCAAAACCTTAGTCTTGTATTTTCTACATGTCATTAGCTAATAAGGCAGATTTTCCTCTGATATGGAAACTCAGCTAGAGGACCAAATCCACACTATCAATTGGGTTGTTTCCACAAATTAAAATTGATAAAGCAGTGTTGCTAAATGGATAGTAAACCATCAAATGAATGTAATTAAATATAAATTATGAAATATAATTATAATCTGGATGTTTAGAAAAAATATGAAATTTTTTTAATTGACCAAAAGTAAATTTAAAGCTACCAATAGAATCCTTACACTTTTAACAGAAACAAAATTGTATGACAATTATGGTCCTAAACGCAGTATATCACGACCGAAACAGCAATTTACCTGATTTTCAATACGATTAGTACAAATATTACACTGTGACGTCACAATTCAATGTTAATCAGTATGAAACGTTTTCGGTTGCCACCAGCGAGGTCCGTGTTTAACTCAATTTTTTGGGTATTTATGTTTTTTAATTGTAGTTGCTCCCATACAAACTTTTGTTCCTCTCCAAAAACTGATTCGAATGGCATCGTAAAAAAAAATTAGGACACAAGCTTATTATATACTAACGTAGGTTAAGAATAACTAACACCGATTCACCTTTGTTGTCTTTTACAATAAATAAAAATAAAATAATATAAATATAAACAATTTTGTGATAATTTGATGGCTTACTATCTATTTAGTGACTCCATGATATAAATGTCCACGAGAAAAGTATCCAATTCAGCGTCCGCATCTAGAATACAGGCCAAAATTCTCAAGGGTACTTTCAATATTATCGAGGCCTGCGGGCCAAGGGCCCACGGTTTTGACTCAAATACACGACACACATAATATTACTATGTCTTGACTTATCTTTGGTGGACGAAAAGATAACATTCTTTGTGAAAAAGGGAAGTTTCAAGTGTTTCACGTCCTATATTGTTGCCCGCTAACTTGGATGGCGGTATATTCCGTTCTACGCATTACATTGAAATATTTCGTTTGGCAAAAGTTGGATCGAATATCCTACTAATATTATAAATGGATTTGGATGTTTAAAGAAAGAAAGAAAAAGTCATTTATTCGGGACAAAAAAATAAACAAAAAAGAGTGTCAGAAAGCGTTGTTTGTTTAAAAAAATCGTGGGACAATTCACACCAATTGATCCAGTCCCAAACTAGGCAAAGCCTGTAGAATAGGTACTATAGATATTAAACATCCAAGACTCGAGAACAAACATTCGCATTCATCATACAAATATCTGCCTCGACCGGGGATCGAACCCGGGACCTCAAGCTGCATAGTCAGGTTCTCTAACCACCAGGCTATTCGGTCGTCAATAGAAATTCTATTTTCGCTTATTGTAACGTAACTTAACACGCGTATGAGCGAATACGCTGAATATAGGTATATACTTGAATGCCTAAGCGTAAAGCACGTCAGAAAGCAGCCTCCTGGCAAACCAGGAAATAATTTTACATTTCCAATACATTTCCTAGACTAGACGAATCCTTTTAGAGCTGGAGAACTATTCTTATTCGCCGCTTCGTATCCCAATGGCATTTTAATTTTGCGCGATCTTTCTGTAACCTTAGCTAAGCGTGCGTGGTAAACAAGGACACCTGGAGCCGTAGCATGGTTGGCCTTATCACGCGACAAGTGACAAGATAGGAGCGTCGTCTCGTTCTATCGAACGGTGTCAGCCAGTGACGCACGCTCTATCCTATCACCTATCGCGTGACAAGGCCAACCATGCTACGGGGCCTGTTGGATAGTAAGCTGACACCGATGGACGTGTGGCGACTCCAGAGGAGAGTTAAGAAAAAAAAACTTTTTGGTACTAGTTTTTAGTGCCGACTGTAACTTTTTGTATACCATCATCAACTACTCATTGAGACGATTTTAACGAGCCCAAACACAACGGGGTTACGTCGGTTAAATACTGAATTCCCACGGCCACCTCCAATCTCCATCATCAGATCAGCTCGATGGTACCATAATATTAAATTGTCATCTTAACCATACTATTTCAGCTCAATCGGATAACGGCAAAGGACTGAAAAACTGCAACTTTCTCTAAGTTAGAAGCACTACCCCACAAAAAGCAACTTACTGACTTGGCAGGGTGGGATCATTCAGTATGCGGTATTTTGTACTTGGCGTGGACTTCATCATCATCATCATCATATCAGCCGAAAGACGTCCACTGCTGGACAAAGGCCTCCCCAAAGAGTGCCAAAATGACCGGTCCTGCGCCACCCGCAACCAGCGGACTCCCGCGACCTTTACCAGGTCATCAGTTATTTTAAAGAATAATTTAACCACACCGGAACGATACCAAGGTGACCGTCTGCGACGCTGGTGAAGGCAAAAGTGGTGGGCTGGATCTCCTTCCTCAGCAGCATGACTCGGTTCTGCTGCAGAGGGCGCCATCGACAACTTCAGGTTGGTGAACCGCCACCAACTTCAGCCCATGATCTGCGTTTCTGCTTAGACTCCAAAGATGGCGTTGTTTTCGGTTTAGCCGGCATGAAAACACCGTGGCGACAACACTTAATATGTCTTTGTCACATGTGGGAGTGAGTCCCTCTATTATATCCTTTTTCTATGTCGTAACGCCTCAGCCGGCACTTGAGCGAGTTGACAATCCGCTATATCCCATTTGAAATCATATAAGGATGTGAAGCGACGAATAAAAATGTATCCCTACGCGCTAGGAGCTGGATGAATGCAATGGCCATAGCTTATGTAATTTACTGGCGAAAACGTCACTCGTGATTTATTAGGACCTCCATTTTCAAGCTAAGACTAATTCAAATTTAATCTGAGGGCTAGAGGAAGACTCCCGTAGAAAAGCTAGTCGGTTACCATCGTAAAGGACGGAAAAGCTCCTATGTAGCTAAATTGAGTACTTGTTGTTAAATGACCAACGTCTTACCATAAACAACCTACTTCATTTAGGCGGGTAAGAGTAGAAGTTTATTAAAGTTAAGGAGAGAAATGAAGACATAAGAAAACTCGGTCGAATCATGTCGAGCGATATAACGTATAATTTGCCGACGATGCTGAGTAAGCTAATGTCCCTGTAGTTTTTGCAGTCAAGTTGCGACCTTTTGCCTTTGTAAAGAGCAACGATTACGGCCTTGCACCAGTCCCTCGGTACACGGCCGGTGCTGTAGCACAAATGTATTTTTATATGGATAAATAAGGCGAATTATCCCAACAAAAGTTACGATTGATTCAATATCGCCTTAGCTTTACAAAACGCCCCAATAACACTAATCACTCGACTAACAGGCAATGCCCAACTAAAATAAATGTCCCCAAATTGCCATACTTTTTCCTTCGGTGCCAATTAGCGGCATACAGGGGCCAAACTTGGCAACAGCCGACGTAGAACTTGGAAAAGTTTACCTGCGTTAACTAGTTGCTGCGATTTTGTGAAATTGGTTGTGTTTCTTTTAGAAGTTGGTGGGAGAAAGGTAATGTTGACGACACTTATGGGGATGGCTTGACAGTGGAACAACTCAGGACAGTTTACTACGCACTGGTTGAATCCAAATTGCGGTACAGCATTATGTTCTGGGGAAATAGCTACAAGTATAATATTAACACACAGGTGTACAGAAAAGAGCGATACGATCCTTTTTGCGTCTTCCTCAAAGGGCGTCCTTTAAAATTTGAGCATTCTGACAGTTCCTAGCTATATATGTAGTCGTATTACTCAGTGTGTTTGTGAAAAATATATCGAAATATGAGACGAGTGAGGAACAAAAGTTCCGCTAACTTACGCGCACCAAAAATTTGAAGCGTAATTTCTGTCCTAAGAACATGATAGAGCAGCATTGCACTATGAACCAGGCAGTAACAATTTTTAATAAACATCCCACTAACTTAAAAATCATTACAGACGGTATCGAGTTCAGTAAACAATTGAAAGCATATTTGTTGAGGGGGTGCTTCTATAGTATTGAAGAAATATTTGCACAAGATTAAAAAACTACTTTTTGCTAAATATCGATCAAAATGATGTACGTGATCCTAGTTATAATATTTACTTTAAGTGTATGTACAAGTTTCAAACACAATCATTATATTGTTCATGAATAAAATGTTGAATTGAATTGAAATTGAATTGACTTGGAGTTGGTTATGCTACAGAATCCTAACTATTATAGTGAAAACAGGTGTCTCAAGTATCCCGGCGTGTCTCAAGTTACACCATTTGACGGTATTTAAAGTAAACATCCTAGTTTTCAACGTCCGTACGAAGAGGGTCACGGCATAAAAAAATATTGAAAAGCACAGCACTAGTGTCACTATGGCATGGGCACTTTATGTCAAAGTGACAAGTGTTTAGTTCGAATTAAACTCATGTTTCTATGGTATTTCATACACAAATGCAACTTCGACGACTAGGACGTTTACCCTATGTAATATCACTATTGAAAACGAACTTACACAAACTAAAAACGAATCATAATAACATTTTTACCCAAAACATTTCTCCCAAGAACCCAAA